>CM042694.1:38858842-40108842 GCA_023614405.1 Avena insularis
CGCTTACCGCCGCCCTTCTTGAAGGGCTTCTTTGCACCTTTACCTTTCTTAAAGGAGGGCTTGTTGACCATCAACACATGATTATCCTTCTTGATGTCCACCTCGTAGCCTTCAGCTGCGAAGAGCTCGGTGATCGATCTGGAACCAATCTGATTATGAGTCACTACAAAACTTTTGTAGGGGGAGGGAGTGATTGCAGAACCACGTCAATCTTGAGCTCCTCCGAATCTTGCATCCAGTTGCTCAAAGGCGTTGAGTGTAGCCCGACATCTTAATGGCGTGCTCACTAACAGAACTCCTTCCGCCATCTTGCGTTAAAGAACTTCTCGAGATCTCATATCTCTTAACGGGCCTGAGTCCAAACATGGTTTTCAGATCCTCGAGAATCTCAAAGGGCCCGGATAGTTTTCAAAACGATTTTGAAGTTCGGTTCCATAGCAAACAACATGGTGCTCTTAATCACACCATAATCATCTTTATGCCGATCGATAGACAGCTTTCTCATCAGGGTGCAGTTGCCCAGGGGTTACCTAACGCTTTCTCAAGGACATAGTCCTTTGTCCGCCGCATGTAATGATTCTTAGATTGGAACCAGTTGGTGAATTTAGACCCATAGTTTCTAAGCTTTTCTTTATCAGCAAAAATGTTGAAGTTGAAGTTGGACTTGGCCATGTGATCTACAGTATTTGCAAGTACAATTTAGACTATGTTCATGATAAATAGTTCAACTTAATCAAATTACTAGATGAACTCCCACTAAATTCAACATCCCTCAAGTTGCTTAGTGAACACGATCCAAATTCACCACACCTAATCCGATCATCACGAGAAGAGATGTGGTTTCAATGGTGGACAACGAAGTGTCGATCATATCATTCATATGACTCATGCTTAACCTTTCGGTTCATGTGTTCCGAGGCCATGTATGTACATGCTAGGCTCGTCAAGTTAGACCCAAGTATTTCCGCGTGTGCAACACTGGCTTGCACCCGTTGTATGTGAGCGTAGAGTCTATAGCACCCGATCATCACGTGATGCTTGGACACGACGAACTTTCACAACGGTGCATACATGGGGAGAACACAGTTTTATCTTGATCTTTAAGTGAGGAATCATCTTATAATGCTACCGTCGCGATCTAAGCATAATAAGATACATAAAAGGATAAACATCACATGCATATAAATTTATGTGACATGGTATAGCCAATCTTCGCGCAATGATCTCCATCTTGTGTGTTCCGGCATGATCTCCATCACTTCACCATGATTGCCTCCACCACGAATAGCAACTACAACTAGTGCTAACTACTTAGCGATAAAGTAAAGCTATTACATGGCGTATAAGAAGTTGACTCGCAGGTCATACACAATTATAAAGACAACCATATGGCTCCTGCCGGTTGTGTACTCATCGACATGCAAGTCGTGAAACATTACAAAACATGATCATCGCATACAATATACACATCACATCTTGGGCCATACCATATCATAGAAAACACTCCCTGCAAAAACAAGTTAGACGCCTCTACTTTGTTGTTGCATGTTTATGTGGCTTATGGGAGTAGATGCTAAGAACAATTCTTACCTACGGAAATCCACAACGGTGATATTATGGTTGCCAAACTCCGGTGTTAATCCCATGACAACTATAGTGAGAGAAACTGACATCCACCAGCCGCATGTGTGGTACAAGCCACACGTCAAGTGCGGAGCCGGTCTCGCGAACGACGTCGCGTAAGGTTGGCCTGGACCGCTTCAATCTCACTATCCCGCGTCATAAGAAGAACACGAACAAGAGGCTTGCAACAGAAAACATCAACGCCCGTAACAACCATGTTGCGTTCTACTCGTGAATCACATCTACGCATAGATCTAGCTCTGATACCACTGAAGGGTTTCGCAGCATAGTAAATCAAAAATTTCTACGAAGCCAGAGGGAAAGCCAAGATCTAATCTAGGAGATGCAAACAACGAGAGAGATTGGATTAGATCTTCATACCCTTGAAGATTCGGTGACGGAACGTTAAATCGGAGCGTGGGTGATGTAGTCGTACTCGCTTCTCCTCCTCGCGATCCGATCCGATCTAGCACCACAAGTGGCGGTGCCTCCGTGAGATGCACACGCGGCACCTCGGCGTCTCCTCCTTCCTCGGACCAGCAAGTATGGTGGAGAGATAGATTGATCTCTGACAACGGCGTGGTGTATATGGTGGAGAATTTCGCCGCAGGCTTCGCCTACAAGCGATGGGAGGAGAGAGGAAGGCAGCAGGCAACTGGGTTTGGAGGAAGGTGTAAGGGGTGTGAGAGGGGCACCAGCCCTCTATATATAGAGGGGTGCGCCAGCCCTAGCCTCCTCCAAGCCTATCTCTAGTTTAAACAATTTAAACTCTCCCTTATCTAGAAATCCTATCTTATCTTATCTCTAGTTTAAACGATTTAAACTCTCTAGGATCGGCTGGGCCCTATGGGGCCTTGTGACCCTGGCCCAATGCGGCCAGGACACTCCCTCATAGGCCCATGCCCCCTCCCGGAAGGTGGGACCACGTTGGCCCCTTCCGAAGGTTCTAGAAGCTTCGGTACAATACCGATTAACCCGAACTATTCGAACTCCAAAACTGCACCGCCTTTATATGAATCTTATTCTGGACCATTCCGGAACCTCTCGTGATATCCCGGATCCCATCCGAGACTCCGAAAAAAAAATTCATAAACCAATTATCCAATCTATCCTAGCGTCGAGACACGTTAAGTGTGTGACCCTGCGGGTTCGAGAATATGCAGACATGATCTTCTATCAATAATCAACAGTAAGTCAGGCACCCATATTGACTCCCACATTCATCGATGATCATATCGGATGAACCACGATGCCAGGATTCAATCAATCCCATATATATTCCCTTCTTCGCGATATTTTACTTGCCCGAGATTCGATCGTCGGTATCGTCATACCTAGTTCAATCTCGCTCACAGCAAGTACTTTACTGCTCGTAATCCGATATCACTTTGTGATCAACTCCTTAACCACATGCTTGCAAGCGTGTTGATATCGACACGAGTGGGCCCAAGTATATCTCCGACTTGGGAGGGACAATCCCATCTCGATACATACAACCCAATGATACTTTCCGATCACCTGAGAGACACCTTTATGATCACCCTCTCATAGGATGACGTTTGATGACCTCAAAGCTTTCTTCCGATACCAGGGAGTTGTATTATCTCATGGTCTAAGGAATACAATATTTGACATAAGAAAAACTTCGCAAAGACGAACACGATGACACAATCTAATTGCTTCGCTTAGTTTGGGTCTATCCACCACATCATTCTCTAGTGATATGATCTCATTATCAATTGACAACTCATGTCTATGGTTAGGAAACCTTAACCATCATTGATCAATGAGCTAGTCCATAGAGGCGTACTAGGGATACGGTGTTGTTCACAAACCACACAAGTATTAAAGTTTCCGCTTAATACAATTCTAGCATGGAATATAAACTTTATCATGAACAAGAATTATAATAATAACATCTTTATTATTGCCTCTAGGGCATAATTCCAACAAGGGATTCACCGTGTCCTCCAATCATTGCCACCGAGTTATAAGAACTTTGTGATGAACTACAATATGCACTGCATGAACAAGATGTTGCCTGAACTATCGTCCATGCTGAAAACTGCTGAAGTGGAGATCAAGAAGGAGCACCAAGTGTTGATGGTCAATAAGACCACCAATTTCAAGAAACAGGGCAAGCCTAAGAACAAGGGCAACTTCAAGAAGGACGGCAAGAAAGGTCACAGACTTGCTAAGAAGCCCAAGGCTGGTCCTAAGCCTGAAACTGAATGCTTCTACTGCAAGGGTGCCGGTCACTGGAAGCGTAACTGCCCCAAGTACCTGGCAGATCTGAAGAACGGCAACATCAAGAAGAAAGGTATATTCGATATACATGTTATTGATGTGTATCTTACTATTAATCGTAGTAGTGCCTGGGTATTTGATACTGGTTCGGTTGCTCATATTTGTAACTCGAAACAGGAGCTGCGGAATAAATGAAGACTGGCGAGAGACGAGGTGACGATGCGCGTTGGAAATGGCTCCAAGGTTGATGTGATCGCCGTCGGCACGCTCCCTCTGATGGGTTCGTAGCATGGAAAACAAAAAAATTCTACCGCAAGAACGAACAAAACTCAGATCTAATCTAGATAAAAGCCAAGATCTAATCTATTAGACATGTGCAACGAGATAGATCTGTACTAACCCTTGTAGACCCGAAAGCGTTACGAGATCGGATCTCGTGGTTGATGTAGTCGATCACTTGCCGATCTCAAGATCGAGTAGACGATCCTTCCGGCTGCTGCGCAGCGCCTTCCGCATGGTCACACGCGTGAGTCGGCAGACCTTCCTCTCCTGTTCCAGGCAATGGAGGTAGTAGATCTCTCCACGGAATCCCAGCAGCACGACGGCGTGGTGGTGGTGGTGGAGTAGAGAATTCTGCAGGGCTTCGCCTAAGCCAGAGCAGAGGGAAGGAGGAGGAGAGAGGCAACTTGAGATCTAGAGAATAGAAGGGGCTTGGGGGTTTGTGCCTCCACCCCTCTATTTAAAGGAGGAAGGCGCCATGGGGAGGTGGAGTCCTTGTAGGACTCCCTCTCCTTGGCCGCGGATCAAGGAGGTGGGGAGAGTCCTACTCCCCACGAATCCTTATCTTACCCCACAAGGATTCCTTGATCCTTTCTTGGTTTTCAAGTAAACTCAAGAAATCTTCTAGAACCTTCCGAACATTCAAACCTTCTAGAATCCCCATACAAATACTGAACATTTCCTAACTTAGAAAATAATCCCCAATATATGAATCTTATTCCGGACAATTCGGATCTCCTCGTGATGTCCTGGATCCAATCCGAGACTCCGAACAACATTCAGTCTCCAACGCACATTCCATATCTACTTAAAACAACTTCGAACCTTAAGTGTGTCACCCTACGGTTCGTGAACATGTAGACATGATGGAGACACATCTCCGATCAATAACCATTAGCGGGATCTGGAGATCCATAACAGCTCCCACATACTCAACGATGACTTTGTGATCGATAGAACCATTTAACATACGAAACCAATTCCCTTTGTCACGCGATGCTATACTTATCCGAGGTTTGATCGTCGGTATCTCCATACCTAGTTCTACCTCATTACTGATAAGTACTATTTACTCGTTCCATGATATGTCATCCCTTGTGACCTAGTCACATGCTTGCAAGCTAACTAGATGACATTCCACCGAGAGGGCCCAGAGCATATCTATCCGTCATATGGATGGACAAATCCCAATCTTGGTCCATGCGCTTCAACACATACTTTCAGAATACCCAATGTCACCTTTATAACCACCCAGTTACGAAGCGGCGTTTGATGTCATCAAAGTACCCATCCGGTGATGGTGATTAACATAACCTCATGGTCGAAGGATTAGGTTACTATGCATTTGAAAAGCTTGTAGCAAAACGAACTTAATGACTTGATCTTATGCTATGCTTACTATGGGTGTGTGTCCATTACATCATTCTCCTAATGATATGATCTTGTTATTAACGAAATCCAATGTCCATGATCAGGAAACCATGATCATCCATTAATCAACAAGCTAGTTTAACAAGAGGCTTACTAGGGACTCTTTTATGTTTACAAAACACGCAAGTATTAATGTTTCCGGTTAATACAATTATAGCATGGGATGTAAACATTTATCATAAACATAAAGATATAATAACAACCACTTTATTATTGCCTCTTGGGCATATCTTCAACACCCTCTACATCTACCTTCGGGATTACTTTTAAATTTGAATAATTGTTATTTGGTGCCTGCGTTAAGCATGAACATTATATCTGGATCTTGTTTATTGCGAGACGGTTACTCTTTTAAGTCCGAGAATAAAGGTTGTTCGATTTATATGAGTAATATCTTTTAAGGTAATGCACCTGAGATGAATGGTTTATTCTTACTGAATCTCGATAGTAGTGATACACATGTTCACAACATAGATGCTAAACGAACAAAATTGAATGATAATTCTACATACATGTGGCACTGTCGTGTTGGTCACATTGGAGTGAAGCGTATGAAGAAACTCCATTCTAATGGACTTCTTGAATCACTTGATTTTGAATCACTTGAAAGATGCGAAGCATGTCTAATGGGAAAAATGACTAAGACTCCATTCTCGGGAATAATGGAGCGAGCTACAGATTTATTGGAAATAATACATACCGATGTGTGCGGTCCAATGAGTGTAGCATCACGTGGTGGATATCGTTATGTTCTCACTTTCACGGATGACTTAAGTAGATATGGGTATGTCTACTTTATGAAACATAAGTCCGAAACTTTCGAGAAGTTTAAGGAATTTCAAAGTGAAGTGGAAAATCATCATAACAAGAAGATTAAGTTTCTGCGTTCTGACCGCGGAGGTGAATATCTAAGTTATGAGTTTGGCATGCATTTAAAGAAATGTGGAATACTTTCGCAATTGACACCGCCGGGAACACCACAGCGTAATGGTGTGTCCGAACGTCGTAATCGAACTCTCTTAGATATGGTTCGGTCTATGATGTCTCTTACAGATTTACCGCTATCGTTTTGGGGCTATGCATTAGAGACAGTCGCATTCACTTTAAATAGGGCACCATCTAAATCCGTTGAAATGACACCGTACGAATTGTGGTTTGGAAAGAAACGTAAGTTGTCGTTCCTTAAAGTTTGGGGTTGCGAAGCATATGTAAATAAGTTACAACCTGATAAGCTTGAACCCAAAGCGGAGAAATGCGTCTTCATAGGATACCCTAAATAAACAATTGGGTATACCTTCTATCATAGATCCGAAGGCAAAGTTTTTGTTGCCAAGAATGGATCCTTTCTTGAGAAGGAGTTTCTCTCGAAGGAAGTGACTGGAAGGAAAGTAGAACTCGACGAGGTTATTGAACCTTCCCTCGGAGTTGAGAGTAGCATAGCAACAGAAGATGTTTTTGTGCCGCCTGCACCAATTGGAGAGGAAGCTAATGATGGTGATCATCAAACTTCAAACGAAGCTGCCTTGAACGTCATGTTGGTGGACAACACTAATGACCCTGCGACGTATGAAGAAGCTATGGTGAGCCCAGATTCCGACAAAAGGCTAGAAGCCATGAAATCCGAAATGGGATCCATGTACAAAAACCAAGTATGGACTTTGGTGGACTTACCGGATGTCCGTAAGGCTGTCGAGAACAAATGGATTTTCAAAAGAAAAAAAGATGCTGATGGTAATGTTACCGTCTATAAAGCTCGACTTGTCGCGAAAGGGTTCCGACAAATTCAAGGAGTTGACTACGATGAGACATTCTCACCAGTAGCGAAGCTAAAGTCTGTGAGGATTTTGTTAGCAATTGCTGCATATTTCGATTATGAGATTTGGCAGATGGATGTCAAAACGGCGTTCCTTAATGGTGACATTGAGGAAGAGTTGTATATGATACAACCCAAGGGTTTTGTCGATCCTAAAGATGCTGACAAGGTATGCAAACTTCAGCGCTCCATTTATGGACTGAAGCAAGCATCCCGAAGTTGGAATCAACGTTTTGATAAAGTAATCAAAAACTTTGGATTTATACAAACTTATGGAGAAGCTTGTATTTACAAGAAAGTGAGTGGGAGCTCTGTAGCATTCCTAGTACTATATGTAGATGACATATTGTTGATTGGGAATGATATAGAACTTCTTAATAGTGTCAAAGCCTATTTAAATAATAGTTTTTCAATGAATGATCTTGGCAAAGCGGCATATATTCTAGGCATCAAGATTTATAGAGATAGATCAAGACGCCTAATAGTGCTTTCACAAAGTACATACTTGGACAAAGTTCTAAAGAAGTTTAGAATGGAAGAGAGCAAGAAAGGGTTCGTGCCCATGTTGTCAGGTAAGACCTTGAGTAAGACTCAAAGTCCAGCTACGGCAGAAGATAGAGAGAAGATGAATAATATTCCCTATGCCTCGGCCATAGGTTCTATCATGTATGCCATATCAGCTAAGACCGGATATAGCACATGCTGTTAGTTTGACTAGCAGATATCAAAGTGATCCTGGAATGGAGCACTGGACAGCGGTCAAGAATATCCTAAAGTACCTAAATAGGACTAAGGATATGATTCTTTCTTATAGAGGTGATGAACAGCTTGTTGTAAACAGTTACACTGATGCTAGTTGGAACACCGATCCAGATGACTCGAAGTCACAGTCTGGATATGTATTTATTTTGAATGGTGCTGCAGTGAGCTGGAGGAGTGCCAAGCAAAGCGTTGTGGCGAAATCTTCAACTGAATAGGAATACATAGCTGCTTCGGAGGCTGCACAAGAAGCCATATGGATGAAGGAGTTCATTACTGAACTTGGCGTGGTTCCTAGTGCGTTGGACCTGATGGTCATCTACTGTGACAACACAGGTGCCATAGCTAATGCACAGGAGCCAAGGTCACATAGCAAGCTGAAGCACGTCAAGCTATGTTTCCATGCTATTCGCGAGTATGTCCGAGATGGTGACATAAAGATTTGCAAAGTACACACTAATCTGAATGTGGTAGATCCGTTGACTAAAACCTCTCTCTAGAGCAAAGCATGACCAACACCAGAACGCCATGGGTGTTAGGTATATTACCATGTAATCTAGATTATTGACTCTAGTGCAAGTGGGAGACTGTTGGAGATATGCCCAAGAGGCAATAATAAAAGTGGTTATTATTATATCTTTGTGTTTATGATGAATGTTTGCATCCCATGCTATAATTGTATTATAAGGAAACACTAATACATGTGTGTTTTGTAAACATAAAAGAGTCCCTAGTAAGCCTCTTGTTGAACTAGCTTGTTGATTAATTGATGATCATGATTTCCTGATCATGGACATTGGATGTCATTAATAACAAGGTTATATCATTAGGAGAATGATGTGATGGACACAAACCCATAGTAAGCGTAGCATAAGATCAAGTCATTAAGTTCATATTGCTACAAGCTTTCAAATGCATAGTAACCTAATCCTTCGACCATGAGGTTATGTTAATCACCATCACCGGATGGGTACTTTGATGACATCAAACACCGCTTCATAACTGGGTGGTTATAAAGGTGTCATTGGGTATTCTGAAAGTATGTGTTGAAGCGCATGGACCAAGATTGGGATTTGTCTATCCATATGACGGATAGATATGCTCTGGGCCCTCTCGGTGGAATGTCATCTAGTTAGCTTGCAAGCATGTGACTAGGTTACAAGGGATGACATAACATGGAACGAGTAAAGAGTACTTATCAGTAACGAGGTAGAACTAGGTATGGAGATACCGACGATCAAACCTCGGATAAGTAGAGTATCGCGTGACAAAGGGAATTGGTTTCGTATGTTAATGGTTCTATCGATCACGAAGTCATCATTGAGTATGTGGGAGCCGTTATGGATCTCCAGATCCCGCTGATGGTTATTGATCGGAGAGGTGTCTCCATCATGTCTGCATATTCACGAACCGTAGGGTGACACACTTAAGGTTCAAAGTTGTTTTAAGTAGATATGGGATGTGTGTTGGAGACCGAATGTTGTTCGGAGTCTCGGATTGGATCCGGGACATCACGAGGAGATCCGGAATTGTTCGGGGAATAATATTCATATAATGGGGATCGTTTTCTAAGTTAGGAAATGTTCCGGAGTGTTTATATGGGGATTCTAGAAGGTTTCGGAATGTTCCGGAAGGTTCTAGAAGATTTTTTGGAGTTTACTTGAAAACCAAGAAAGGATAAAGGGAAACTTGGAGGGTAAGTAAGGGAAACTTGGGGAAGGACTCTCCCCAAGCTCCTTGTGGCTGCCCTAGGGGTGGGCCTAGGGGTGGGAACCCTAGGCCGCACCCCTCCCTCTATATATAGAGGGGTGGAGGCACCACCCCCCTTTGCCCTCCCACTCCAAACCCTAGCCACCTCTCTCCTCCTCCTTCCATCTGCTCTGGCTTAGGCGAAGCCCTGCAGAATTCTCTACTCCACCACCACCACCACGCCGTCGTGCTGCTGGGATTCCGTGGAGAGATCTACTACCTCCGCTGCTCGCTGGACCAGGGAGAGGAAGGTCTGCTTCGACTCAGACGCAGACGTGATCATGAAGCGCTGCCGAACGCAGCCGGAAGGATCGCTCGATCTTGAGATCGGCAAGTGATCGTCTACATCAACCACGAGATCCGATCTCGCACAAGGCTTTCGGATCTACAAGGGTTAGTACAGATCTATCTCGTTGCACATGTCTAATAGATTAGATCTTGGCTTTTATCTAGATTAGATCTGGGTTTTGTTCGTTCTTGCGGTAGAATTTTTTTGTTTTCCATGCTACGAACCCATCATAATCTGGCTTATATAACCTTGCGAGGTATAGGCTCTGGGGCTAATGCGGAGGGAGTCTTTTTTGGACGACATGATGGAATGCATCAGTCGGTCTCCGTGGTACTGGAGGGGTTGGATCTGGCGTGACACCCAACATTGGACCAAGTCGGATCCCTTCAGTCCTTTGTGCTTTATCAAATATTCAATCCGCCTCTTGGCGGGAAGTAGATCATCACTCAAAGCTGGAGCAGCCTCGTCCCAAGATAATTGAGGTGTGGCAGCTCCGTCGATGAAAGCCGGCAAAGCAGCAGCTTTGTCGGGAGCAGGAACATCCTTGTGGTAAAAGAAAGTGGCTGGCCATTGTTTGACCAAGTCACTGGCTAGAATCTTAGGATATGCGCGCTCACGCCTAACTGAAAAGCTAATAGTACCGGTAATATAAGGATTACCGGCAGTGATAGAATTTCTCCGGACATGGAAGTAGTACCGGAATAAGGTAAGACTCGGCCTAATGCCGAGAAATCCCTCGCACAAGGCCACATAGGCACTCATCTCTAAAATGGAGTTGGGGGGAAGATGGTGGAGTTGAACACCATAGTGATCTATCACCTCAGAAAAGAATTCCGAGGGAGGGAAGGACAAACCTCTGTCGAGGTGGGTGCCCAAGTGTACCCGCTCGCCGACGCGCGGGTTGGGGATGGTTTCGCGGGAGCCACTCCGCCAGTCGCCGGCGCGGAGGAGCCCTTCAGCCTCCACGCCATGGAGCTTCTCGTCGTCAAGCACGCAGGGGATCCAAACCCCGCGGTAGCTTTCCTTCTCCACCGCCACCGCCGTCGCCGCTGCCACAGCCAAGCCGGAAGATGAATACGAAGCCATTCTTCTAGAGCGCCGGTGACCTTAGATGGGCGGCGCTGGGAGTTTGGGAAGCAGGGGAGCTCTATGCGCGGGGGAGATTTGGAGGAGAAGAAACGGCAAGGGAACAGGTGAAGAGAGGAGAAGGAGAATCCTCACCCCTTATATCCACCTAACCGCGCCAAGATTCGTGCAAATGGTACTGTGTAACCGCCACGCGTCGTGGAATGAACTGGGAAGGACCCACGCGATGATTACGTCGCCTCAATCTCCGCGTACGCATTGAAACGGCGCCTCGGTTCCGCGAACGGCGGACCCACCAACGGTCGTCCTGACAGGATGTTTGTCAGATGACGTGACTTGACCATGACTAGCGTCAGGTGACGCCAGAGACCAAGTTCCGGCTTAGTTTGAAATTGAGCTGGAAAATCCGAGTAACATGTTGATAGGTTTGACTTATTTTTAAGACCCGGATCGTATTTTTTGTTGTGAA
Source organism: Avena insularis (assembly GCA_023614405.1). Lineage (NCBI taxonomy): Eukaryota > Viridiplantae > Streptophyta > Magnoliopsida > Poales > Poaceae > Avena > Avena insularis. The sequence continues at coordinate 38,870,588 of CM042694.1, forward strand.
GTTTCAGGAACCCTTCAAGATTCTGCAAGCCGAAGATCAAGCTAGACGATGATAAATCCGACTTTGGATCTTGGAGACTTCCGGGGGCTGCTGTTGGGGATATACTTTCCGGATATCCTCACAGTTCCTCACTGACCAAGGTGGCCCACTTCGGGTTAGAGCTTTGCTTCACGGGCGGCCCAGTCAGGGGGAAAATACGGAGTCCAATCCGGCTACGGGAAGGCCCATAAGACTTACCTACTTAGGCCCATAGTGTTACTTGTAGTTCAAGATGTACTCTTTAACCGACTCTTAGTCGTAGCCGGATAGATCTCTCCTGTAAACCCTAGGCCGGATATCTATATAAGCCGTCCTAGGGAGAGCCTTTAGGGCACCTACCCTCATAGTCTACAATCTCAACTCGTGAACCCTTGTAACCCATATTCGCTCGCCAGACATTCTTTGGATTGCTAGCAGGAGTAGGATTCGTCCAAAACCGGTGGATTCGAACCTGGATAAACTTGTGTGCTCACCGTCCCGGAATACCGTACGTCTCACACCCCTCTCTTTCGCACGCCTCAAGGACCCACTCATTACGTACTTGTCATGAATCCGACGACATTACATTATGTGTCAAAATTAGAAAAGTTTAACTATAAAACTAGTATCTATGAAAAAGATGTATACCCTGTTCGTTCTAGTTCTAGCAGAACAATAGGGCATCCATTTTTTCCTAGAAAAAAGAAACTATTGCCTCGAATAGAAAAAAAAAATAGTGCATCGATTTGAACAATTAATAAACTAACTGAATAGCCTCACAGGGTCACGAGGAGGTGGCTCACAGGCAGAGGCAACCACCGCTAGAAGTCTCCCATCCCAACTCCGAACTCTCCTCTATATATACGCATCCCCAGCCGCATTCTTTGCCCCACCCAAACCAAACAAAGCCAAGCATCAGCAGCCACAAACAAATACGCAGTCTTTTCGGCGCTCGATTCATTCACCCAGCAATGGAGGAGCAAGGCAGGGCGAGCAACAAGATCCGGGATATCGTGCGGCTGCAGCAGCTGCTCAAGCGGTGGAAGCGCATGGCGGTGGCGCCGGGCGGCAAGGGCAGCTCCAAGAACGGCGGCGGCGGCGGCGCCGTGCCCAAGGGGTCCTTCGCGGTGTACGTGGGCGAGGAGATGCGGCGGTTCGTGATCCCCACCGAGTACCTGGGCCACTGGGCGTTCGAGGCGCTGCTCCGGGAGGCCGAGGAGGAGTTCGGGTTCCGGCACGAGGGCGCGCTCCGGATCCCCTGCGACGTCGAGGCCTTCGAGGGCATCCTCCGCCTCGTCGCCGCCGGCAAGAAGGACGCCGGCATGTGCGACTGCTCCTGCTCCTCCGAGACCGAGATCCTGTGCAGATGACGGCTGACGCGACGACGGACTCCAAGGAGTTCTTGCGTGCGTCCTTGCAGCCTGCTCTGAAGATTTCAGCCAGAGATCTTCAGTTTTTTTTCCCTCTCTCTCCTTTCTTGCGTTCTCCCGTTCTTTCTTCTCGGTTTTAGCTGAAGAAAGGGGAAGAGGTTGCGGCTACTTTAGGTCTGTAATTTCTCATTTGTACACCGGGAAGAGACGATGAAAGATTATTATGTTCTAATGCAAAAGAAAATCTTAGGCATTTGATCTCTGTTGATTGCATTTTCCTGCTTGTCTTCTACTTCAGAGTTCAGACTTCAGATGTTCCCTTTGCTTGATTGTTCAGCAACCGAAAACCAATCCGGCATCTCGCTGCAGATAATAATAAATCAAATAGAATGATAGTTCATCGTTGGGCACGCTCAGCAAATTAGTAGTAGGTCACAAGAGTGTGACGGAAGTATAGCTGTATTGACATTACTTTTGAGAGGCAAGGTACTGCTTTATAACATAATGTAAGTAAATAAAACAACATCATTTTCAGTTGGCTCATGGCCTACACATGTACTCTGCCTACTCCATTGTTAATACTTAGTGATAATGGGGATGGAATCAGCATATTCTGAATCATGTTACAACTTGATATGGTGTCCAAGGGTTGACAGAAAACCAGATTAAAAGGGAGATTGTGCAGTACATGTTCACATGGGCCACACCTGGCCTCAGAGGGCAGAGCATCATCACACGAGGGGGGAAGCTCTCTGCATCTTTACCTGAATCTCGCGTGAGCTGCTAGAATCAAAATGGAGCAGCAGGAGCAAGTTGCCCTACCTGAATATATTAGCTTCGAAAGAGCAGGTATTACAGAGTTTTACGGATGTCGCGGGGAGAGGTAATCACGCCACAGGTCGGCGTGTAGCTTGTGAACCGAGTTCTTACATCGGTTAGTTAGTCCAGGGTGTTAGATCATCTACTACTCCCTCTGTTCTACAATATAAGCCTTTTTAGAAAGATAAAACAGCTTGCTAAAAGGGCTTACATTGTGGAACAGAGGTAGTACCATACTGGATACTGTCACAGAAGAGTCTTGATTTATAGTATTTGTGAAGACCTTGGCGCTGCAAAGCCTCCCAGATCTTCCAATTGATGATCAGCACAATCGATGTCCAGACGGATCTAGATAGACCAGAAGGGAGAGCAGAAATCCAAATGTCAAGAGAAACAAACCATAGGAGGGATCAATTCCGAGTCGTCTCCAAACAGGCTGCGAGTACAGCACACATTGTCTGTAGCCTGAAACTCTGAAGATACAGCTGAAAAGAATCAGTCTTGATGGCGGATTGACATGGTGTGATCTGTAATCTGCACACGGAGAATAGATTTAGGTGTTTGATCTTGCCGATGCCATTCTCTCCTCGAGATAATAGCTGTTATGAGATTAATTTTGCAGAGGCGTTGTACAGCTCCACTCAGAATCAAAAGAACCATTCTTATTCAGCTAGATCCACTGTCAATAAGTGTGATCGATGGTATCAGCATATTCCTGTAAGAAAGATTGTGTAGTACATATTCATAGGCACACCAGTCCTCAGAGCATCAATACATGAGGGGGGAAGCACTCTGCATCTTTGCCTGAATCTTGCAAAAGCTACTAAAATGGAGTACTAGCAGGTACAGCCCTACAGCTAGCCGTAACTCGGTTCATTTTATTGGTGTCTGAACTCCGAAGATGGAGCTAAGAAACAAGCAGTCTTGATAGTGGAACTGTACTAGTCTGCACTTGCTTGGTACGAAATGCATCACATAATCCAGTGTATCTCTTTCTCCTGGGGAAAATAATAATAATCTGACAGAGATTTCTGCAACGGACATGGAGGACAGATCTGGTAAGTACAGTGATTGGTAAATTATGCAGCACACTACCTGAATCCGGTAATACCCAAGTGCTGGGAAGTGCAATCTGAAGAGACAAAACAGCAAAGCTGTTTTTCTTAAAGTTCATGACATGAAACTTCCTGTTGAAATACAAGACAGACCAGAGAGTCAAGCCAAACATCTTTCTGGGCTATATATATTCATTCAAGGAGAATTTGAGATCCAGATCCAAGCCTACCATGCTGTTCGACTTAGATCAGCAGTCCATTCTGCACTTGTTCGCACAATTTACAATAACTAGGGATGCTACGAAATGCGTAGCCCATTCAGTTTTAAATGGGACAATGCAAGTGCAGAAAAGCATCCATGGGGCTGAGTTGATGGATAGGATGCACGGCCCCATCATTTCCAGCTAACAAGAACAAGATCATATTCCGCTAGTTATGTATACATGGCCCAAGGTTTCGGAAACTGCATCTAAAAAGAAGTTTCAGAAACTGAAAAGTCGCTACAGAGTGTCCAAACCACTCCGTCAGGGTAGAGCTTTTAGGGCATTTTGATGTGCCCTCAAATTCTTAAAAAATGCCCCTAATTACTAATTAGGGCACTTTAAAAAGTACCAATTTTACCCATGTCTCTAAATGTATTAAGGGCACTTTGAAAAAAAGTACCCTAATAGTAGTTTACCCTATCTGGACCTTGGAAAAATGCCCTAAATGTTTTTCGGCTGCACCGTAGTGTCCCCTGCTTGGGCCAACCCATTTATATTCAGCACATGATTTTTATTTCTATGCACAATGCTCCTCTACAGCGCAGATGCTATTTGCCACCCGTTAGCGGCGCAAGTTGCGAGCGCCGCACACCCTCTCCTTCGAGCGGATGGTCGGTGGGTCAGGCCCAGCGGGAGGAGGAAGATGGCCACGACTACCCAAACTCGTCGCCGGTGGAGGCGAGAAAGAATCTTAACGATGGGGGTGGGTGGGTGCCCTGCCCGCGACTTAGGGTTAGGGTTTGGGGACATCGCCGCCGACCAGACTTAGGGCTAGGGTGCACATGTTGGGTTTAGAGGAATGATCGGCCGGCTGGCCGGGACCTCGCTAGAGACAGGGACGGTGCGGCTAGTCGCGACGTCGCCGGCTAAGGCGATGAAAGGTACTTAGGGTTGGGGTGGTGCTCGCTGGCGACCGGAGTTAGGGCTAGGGGTGCTCGCCGACGGTGACAACGGTGGCAACGGTGACAACGGTGGCACCGGTGTATGGAGGAAGAAGACGACCTTGATGGGCGACTAAGGTGAACTATGAAGTATAAGTGTACTCAAGATGTGTTTTACTTGCAGTATTACCATGTTCTAGGGTTTTACTAAGTATGGTTAAGGACGAGTGATCCTCAACTCTCAGTGTAAGTGATTGAGGTAATAAATTTGACTTGGAAGTCATTGACTTACAGTTGATATGGGATTTCCATAGAGTATTAGTAGATTAATGGTATTCACCTAGGTTCTATTATGAACTATGGTTAGGGTCTTAGGTATATGAAATATGGATCTTATCCTTTAAGATGCTAAGATCACTAAGTGGTAACAACTTAGTTGAGTTAGAATAAGCATAATGTCTCATATTAACTTGCTTTGATCTAAATGGTATAAATGTAGGATCTCAAAAGTTGGCTAGGTTTTTAGAATATTTAAATGACAATAAGAATTTATAAATTTACTTGAATAAAATAGTTTTATAATAAATTCTATTTATTCATGAAATTTAACTTAAATTTTAAGAATTAGATGTAATTTCCTTTGTATAGATATTTTGTTTGAATCATTAAAGATTTACTTATATGTAGCTACTTAGAATTCAAGTTGTAGAATTTTGTTTTTATTATTCTAACAATAATAAGATCTATTAGTACTTCCTATCTATTTATAATTTAAATAAAGGTTTTATTCTTCTTCATGTGTTTTACCCAATTTATGGATATTAAAGTATTTTTCAAATTTATAATTGATTAAAAGCCCGGCGATATAGTGATTAGGCCTCTGAAATGCTATGGTGGCATTGCTTAAAGGTACTATTTACCTAAATTCAACTTCTGTAACTGATAACAATTCTTAACACATTGCAAGTTATGTTGACATTTTATCTTGCGTTCTATGCAGGTTATGGTACACCTTCATATTCAAAAGATTTCGTCCAAGCATATTGTGATAGAGTGCATATACAAAGTAAGTATCAAAACGAGACACTCAAAGACTTTATTTAAAAGCTCTTTAGCTTGTTAAGATGGGTGATTTAAATGTTCCAGCATATAACGCAGCAATGAATCACTACAGGAAATCGGCGTTGTGCCGAGGACCAGCTGCCCTCAGCGGAGCCCTAAAATGTCATCGGCACAGGCTGTGCCGAGGGCAGCCCATGGCGAAGCCCCTCGGCATAATGTCATGTCGGTGCAGACACTTTTAGCCATCGGCACAGGTATTGCTATCGGCATAGGCTACACCGACGTCTTTGCCCTCGGCATAGCCCCGTCGGCATAGAATACCGGCCGGTTGTAAAAAAAATCGATTTTTTCTAATCTTTGAATTGTTTGACTCGTTAATCTCTCACTTAGAACATTCTTAACACTAATTCCACTTAATCTTCGGTTAAATTGCAGTCTTGGTTAACTTCCCAATGGGTGACCTATCCTCATACTACTCCACCCCATCACGCTTAATTTCTCTGTTCTTTTCGAATGAGTTCCGCGAAGCAAATTTGTACCTTGTTATCAATACTATGATATCAAGCATATTAACTCTTATATCATTATATCACACGTTTTTATTTTTGAAATTACAAAAAATTATAAGTAAACAATAATGAATAAGTAATAATATTATTGAATTCAAATAAAAATATAATGATTTTACTTTTTTGTATTTTTCTATTTAATATGGAATAATTAATATCTTTAAATCAGTAAATCGTAATTCAATAAATAATATGTCTAAATCGATCAGAAAAATGAGAATAATCCAAATATGATATCCATATAATCTTATCACAAACTATGCCGCGATTTTAGTCATAAATTTATTTTCCCGTTTTAAACTATGGTCAAAACGACGGCCATGAATATTCTTACCTCAGGGTTGAGCCTCGCTAAATTTAAAGTGGATCTATAATGAAATAGCATATCATGAATCTAAAAGTTATTTTTCTAAAAAATCACCAGCATTAGATCATGTACATGTAGTTCAAATCTGACCGACTTCCTATCGATTTAGCAGGAATTTGTCTTTTTTGTCAGGGGAGGACGAAAAGGTTTAAGATATCCTGATTGAAAAATTGTCCACGTAAGGTGGTCTAGTATTTTTCAAAAATGGGGTAGTACCAATGTGAAACTTTCATTTGGTGGTTGCTTCATAAAACATCCTATTTTTGGCAGTCAGAAAATAGAAAATGGCTTTTTAATGCGATGAAAAGGAAAATTTCCTCCTGCAAGATTGTAATCCATCACAAGATGCACATGTGTGCATGATATGGGCACATTATCACTGTCGTGGTGGTGGCACGCAAATGCCATGTATAGGCTAAAGATGGGACTAATGTGTACTAGAGGAATCCAAGGAGAGATAGTGTGATGATTCCACTCTAGATGCTTGTATTTCTCTCTTATCAATGGTGGATTACAAGGACTCCTTAAGCTGTACGTGGGAAGGAACATATTTCTCTTACTATCCACAACTACTTCTCTAGGGTTTTATGGCGTCAAGACCCGCAACGGACCGCCTTCGGACTGGATATGATGGCGAAAAGTCGGTTTAAGCTTAATCTCCTTGTTGAGATTTCTAGCTTAGGTCTCCAGGAAAAGGGTCTAGGCGTGATCCCTCTATGCCTTCAAAGGTGGCGGATCGTGTGTATCGATTCCTCCGGTTAGGCGAGCAGAAAACAAGGCGGAAATCGTGTTGAGCACATCCTAGAGAGGCTCCACTTTTACGTCTTTGTTTAGATCGCCGAGTTGAATCCATGCAGCACACCAGGCGCGAGAAGCTTCAGCGTTGCGTGATTGATTTCTCCACCTTACCTGCATGGCCCAAGTTTCAAGAAGCCAATTAGCAAAAGTGCCTACGTGAAGACCCAAGACACTAGTACTTGCTTGAGTTTACTGGCCAGCTTTTGGATCGATCAAGAACTACGACAATGTAGCGTGTGACGATTCCATACTAGACTGTTTCCCCGCCTTGGATTCTTCCCGGCCAGATTCGTCTTTATCGCGAACGACACCGATTTCGCTCAAACAGTTAAGTTACCTATTTATTTATTATTTTAATTGTTTATAATCATAAGATTAAGATCGGTTTACTCATATGCTAAGTCTTTTACCGCTTTCGTCTTGATCATAACTTTTTTACGATTTTGCTTGCGCTCGTGAGTATAAACCTTTTCTGGTTTTGACCGTTTAAGGCCCTAGTACCATGCAAAAAACCCGCCTTCGGACGTTAGCTTAAGTTTTCTGGCTACACGTTTTCTGTCATTTTATATGTGGATTCCAGAGTAGTGACATTTCAGCACTTAAAGCTAGCGTTTGTTTCTGAGATTTTGGATTGTTTCGCTATTAAGCGTTATCGCCGCAGATGTTCTGTGCTTAAAATTTTACCGTCTCACGAAAATTCAAGCATATAAAATCGGAAGAACGGATATTTCAGCACTTGTTTAAATAAAATTTTACATAAACTGTTCAAGTTAGTCGAGTTTGCCTTTACAGTCTTTATGTTGTCCAACTGCTGCATTGTTTTAGCTTAAAGCACTTGTTCAAAGGCCTCTCTTGTTTCGCCTTATATTTGTTTATTGGACATAATTAAATGAACAAATTAATACAATTGTGTTTTTATGTTTATGTCTAAGGTACATGACACTTGGATGTTCTAATGGTCCTCGGATTAAGGTGTTTTTGAGACGGCTTTACACTGGATTCAACACTCGGGGGTTGCAATAGCGATTGTTGACCAAGACTTGATCCGCCTTTGAGGAAACCGACTCGACACTCGGGGGCTCGACATCTCTAACTTAAGAGTTTTGTCCCGCCTTGTGTCCAATTCGGAAAATCCTCGGGGCTACAATACGTTGATCTCCAAGACACTACTAGAGAAAAGCCTACCCGAGGCGCACCTCGAACCCCATCTGAGACGCATATGGTATGCGCCTCTAGTATTTGCTACGCGAGCGTCTCTAGTATCTGTTATGAGAGGCGCATATCACATGCGCCTCCTATACTTCGCGTATATGAAGTATAGGAGGCGCATGTGATATGAGCCTTGCATATGTGGTGATATGCGCCTCGGGTAGTACCCAATAGGCGCCTCCTATACTTACCATATGCGCCTCGGGTATATTTTTGAAATTCAAATTTTACAGCAATTTTCAAATTACAGTTTACAGGTATTCAAATATACAATACAGTCCAGAATACAGTATAAACAGCACCGAATTTTCTAGAAACTTGCAATTGGCAAAAGCATAATAGAACCAGCATGAATACAAGTACATTACACATAAATCGCGACATACGCGTTCATACATCAACAAGTGCCAAGTTTTCACACAACACCAAGTGTTTGTGCCACAAGTTCACACCTCCGAGTACAAGTTTACAATCACATTACAACTCCGACGACGAAGCTCTATCTAGATGAAGTAGAGCACATAACCTACCATGAAGAGCAACAAGGTTGCCATCCCGAGGAAGTTCCTCCACTTCTTCCTCACGTGCCTCCTCCACTTCTCTTCCGCCACCTCTCTAGTCTTGTAGCCTTTGTAGATGTTGTCCGAGAATTCGTTCACTTGCTTCTGACAGTCTTCCCACTCCTCGTACACACCTGGAACCTTGCCGACGTACACGACATAGCACTTCTTCGCCATCTCCTATACATAAGATAGATGATGTTATCTATGTCAGTGCAAAGCAATAGCAGTTCACAAGATAAGATCATGCATATATATGGGTGCAACAAGATGTAATAAACCACATTCTAATCATCAACATTTCGAAGAAAGACAAAAAAAGCAAACCAAGAATGACTTGCATTAGTGCCTCATACTTAGGTTGGGCATGGAAATAACAATGCTCGCTGTTTGATCTCGTGCGGCAAGTAGAGTATATGCCCAAATTACTAGTCTACTTGGAACACGATATCAAACAGCGGCATAGTCATATACATGACGCCACAACATGTTCTAATCACCGGCATTTCGAAGAAAGACCAAAAAAAAGAAAACCAAGAATGACTTGGATTCGTGCCTGATACTATTCGTATCGCCAAAGACAAAAGAAGAGAAATACTTTCACGATTCATATAGCATGGGCATGATATGTCCAGTGGCAAAGCAAGGAAAGGATTCGATCTCCACGGCAATGACTCATTTCGAGTTTGGTGTGTCTAAAGCAGTCATTGCCGTGGACCCATAACCCTTTCCTTGGCTTGCCACTGAACATATTATGTCCTATGTATATGAATCTCGAAAATATCCGTCCTCTTTCGACTTCGGGGCTACGAGATGAAATAGTTTATCATTTCATTGTATCGCCAAATACGAATAGTGAAGCAATGTATTTCCTTTCAACTTTGGGGCTACAATGAGATATTTGAAACTAAATACTTCACCATTTCATTTAATTCACGCTATCTAATCTATTCGTATCGCCAAAGACAAAAGAAGAGAAATACTTCCATGATTCATATAGCATGGGCATGATATGTCTAGCGGCAAACCAAGGAAAGGATTTGGTCTCCAGGGCAATGACTCATTTCGAGTTTGGTGTGTCTAAAGGAGTCGTTGTCGTGGACCCAGAATCCTTTCCTTGGCTTGCCGCTAAACATATTATGTCTTATGTATATGAATCTCGAAAATATTTGTCGTCTTTCGACTTTGGGGCTACGAGATGAAATAGTTTATCATTTCATTATATCGCCAAAGACGAAAGGAAAGAAATCATTCCACGATTCATATAACAATGTCGCCAATGCTATATGAATAGTGAAGCAATGTCTTTCCTTTCGACTTTGGGGCTACATTGAGATATTTGAAACTAAATACTTCACCATTTCATTTAATTCACGCTATCTAATCTATTCGTATCGCCAAAGACAAAAGAAGAGAAATACTTCCACGATTCATATAGCATGGGCATATTATGTCCAAAGGTAAACCAAGGAGAGGATTCGGTCTCCACGGAAACAACTCATTTCGAGTTTGATGTGTCGAAAGGAGTCGTTGCCGTGGACCCATAATCCTTTCCTTGGCTTACCCTTGAACATATTATGTCTTATGTATATGAACCTCGAAAATATTTGTCCTCTTTCGACTTTGGGGCTACGAGATGAAATAGTTGCCTCATACTTAGGTTGGGCATGGAAAATGACAATGTCGCTGATGGATCTGGTGCGGCAAGTAGAGTATATGCACAAACCTCTAGTCTACTTGGCACACCAGATCTAGCAACGGCATGGTCACGCACATGACGCCACACCACGTTTTAATCATAGGCATTTCGAAGAAAGACAAAGAAAGCAAACCACAAGAAGTAGGGCGGCAATAACGAATGAAAAGCAACAAGCACTTAAAATAGTTCATAACACAAATAACTAGCTAGTGTCGCTCACAATCAAGTTCAACGATTGACGAAACATACTCTAGAGGTTTTGCTAGGCAAGTTTAACATAGTGATAAGAGGTTACAACACGAGTTTGGAACTAACAACTAGCTACCCAGGCAATTCAATCATCAAGACTTCTTATGTTGTTGAGTCGGCTTTAGGGGGGCATTGATGAAGCCCGACAGAGTTTTTGCAATCTGCATGAATGTCCTGCGGTCACCCTGCTGCGCTAAGCGTTCGTCTATCTCCCTGTTGGGCGGTGTATGGCCACCGTAGAAGAGGCCCCCGGATTTCATGACTTCCTGGTGCACGATTATCACGAGCTCCTCCTGGATGTCGAAGATGTGCTGCCTGAGGTTGCGATCATGTATTGTTGCAAGCCTTTCAGCCCACTCCGCGAGGTCAGATGGCAGCGTTTTTCTCTCCATGTCATTGAAGAACGCCTTCATGTGGTAAATGGCGTAGAAGGCATCCTTCATGCTGCCAGATGGCTGCTTGACGCAGGCGAACTTGGTGTTGTGGTGGAACACGTGCGCGCTGAACTTCACATATGGCGTTGCCGGTTTGATGCCTCCCGCTGCGACGTAGCCGGTGAGAGCACCATCAAGAATGTTCTTGATATTGGTGTAGTTTTTCGGGTGCGCACCGTTTGAGTCGAGGTACACGACTGTTGAGTGTTTCAAATTCAAGCATATGAGTACGCAGCCTGTCTGATCATCCTCCGTGATGGGATGGTAGGGAAGGAGAATCACATCCTTGTCTGAGTATGTTTGCAGGAAGGTTGAGAGGTAGTCGGTCGCCAGCTCTATGTTCTCGGCATCTTTCAGGACGACGTCCCGCATGAAGTAGGGTTCCACTATCTGGATGCCCGGGATCTTGACTCTGGTGATCCGCATGGCCATATTCAGGGAGAATAGCCAGACTAGGGTATTGTGCAGCCAGAACCCGTTCAACATGTCGAAGATGTCGGAATGCCACAGGTAGAAGATATCCCCAGGGGGTACACTGACGAAGCACGGCACATAAGGCACCTTAGCCTTGAAAACGAGGTACGACTGATCATTCTCACGAATGCGGCGCTCCTCAATTGTGAGACAGCTATACTGAAGATTGCGCATTTGAGAGCATGCAACCTCGAGCAACGAGTTACACATCATCGGTGCACCTGCCACGTGCTGCTGATTCCTAGCTTGCCCCACAGGGCCGTCCTGAGCCCGGAGAACAAGATTTGGACCCTTGCTCCGGTCACCCTTAGGATTCCTTTTGCGACCGCCCTTCTTCGGTCCCTTTGGGGCATCGGCCACCACGTTCACCTCACCGATCACCTTATGAAGGGTGCTGGGGCTGATCAAAGGAACTGATGGCCTCGAAGGCTCGGTGAAGGGGGCGGGTAGCGGCGTCTCCTGACTAGTTGGGAATAGACGCACCTGGCAAGGGGGTTTCGCCGGTGCTGGTTGGGTATCGGCAACTTGATGTGTGCCTGATGGTCCCGGATCATACCAATCAGAAAACCTTGTGTTAACGAACTAGTTGCCGAAGTTCAGATCAATTTCTCCATCATCATCGTAGGGATCCTGTGCCATGTTGTCCAAGTCTTCCATCTCGAAGTCTTCATCATGTGCTGGTTGTGCTGCCTCTGGGGTGATGTTGAGCTGGTCCTCCGTCCCCAAACGGATCTGGCTCTTCGGCCATAGGTACAAGTAGCCGAAGCCGGTATTGAGGACCGCCGCCGTCTCCTCATCATCCCATCCTTGAGGTTGAGAGGGAGGTTCCACTTGCTCGTAGCCCGGAAGCACCATACTGTATCTGACCCTCATCATGTCAGGTGGCATTGTGACATTGTGCATTTTGCGGTTTTTCGGTTGAACGATAGTACCCTTGGTAGCATCCTTCAACTGGCCACCCACCCAGTGCATTAGAGTGCAAGGAGTGTCTCCCTACGAAAGACATGTAGGTCGGGCGTCAGTAAAACGAAGATCAAGTCATCGGTGTGGTTAAGCCTCCCAACTCTCGCTTTAATTAGTTAGTTACCTTGAGGGTGTCGAACTCGGCCAAGGTCGAGGCACCGCCGCCGGCAGGATTGAGCATGCAAGTGGCGGAGTGGATGCCTGATGGCACGATGGTGCGGGCCGCAGCGGGCAAGTTAAGCTCCGGAGCTGGAGGAGTCTCCACCACCACCGGCCCCGCTGGAGCAGTCACCAGCGCCTCCGGCCGCACCATGTTGCCCGATTGGGTGCTGTCGAGGTTGGGAACCAGTGGCGGCCCTCGTTTACCACCCTTCTGCCACTTGATGTTCTTTTCCATGTAGGCGGGAAGGATGGTGTTGAGCTTATCGTTCATTTGTGTCTGGACTTGTGCCTGGACTTGTGTATAAACTTGTTCTTGGAACTTTGTCTCGACAGCCGACACAGCCTGCTTCACGGCATCTTGGACTATATTGGGAAAGGCTTCCACCTGTTCCCTTAGGTGTCTTACCTCGGCACTTTCGGCCTGCCTCCTGCCATTCCGCTCCGTGGTGCCATAGTACTCAGACCATGTTATGCCGCCAAAGCCGACCACACGACCAGCCGACGATGTGGCCGCTAGGGGCTCGACATTCTTGGTTCGGTTCAGCGCCCTATTAAAAATGGTGTCCCACTTAGCGATAGGCGCCGACCCCTGGGACGAGGAGCTCCTACACTCCTCATCCTATGCACAAGGAACACGAAGCATTTGATCAGAAAACTGGACTTCATTGATTAATCGTGAACGTAATTAATCCACTTGCATGCAAACTACTTACATATTTTATCATGAAGTCTGACACCTTCATAGCGAAGGGGCCGGCGGGCTCCGAGGAATAATCAGAACTCCCTTTTGGCTTGGCAAACTGGGCCCTGACAAAGAGCTTTGCCTGCGGCTCTTTTATGTCGTCAAAGGGAGGTGTCAACCCCTTTACACGAGCGTCGGCATCCTCCTTCTCCCATTTGGGAATCACAGTTCTATAACCGCCGGAGCCGAGATGGTGGGTACCAATGTTCTTCTCGTACAACTCCTTGAAGTACTGACTCTTGGCCTTGCCCATGGCGGATTCACATCTGGCCTAGAAGACCTTGAAGTGTTCTTCTGTGACCAGAGGCTCCTTCTTGACGACCTCCGAATAACTTAGCTCGTCCTCAAAAATCAGCTTATTCACCCGGGCCTTCCAATTTGACAAGGCATTGGTCATCTTCTTGAGGGAGTACTTGTTCATTGGATTCCCTTTGAGATTGTCGTTATTGTACTTGTGTTCCTCATCACCCGGGAACGCGTATCTTGCGTGCAGCTTCCGGAAGAGCTGGATGCGGAAACCCCTGTTCTCTTCGGCCTTCAGGTTCTCTGTGTTCATCGTGACGGTGTTCCGGAGGATTGCCGCGAGCTGGTTTGAGTAACCCGCGACAAACTCGGCCGGCTCCATAGGCGCACCTTCATCGTTCACGCTTGTGATGATGGACCTTTTGATGTCGACCACGATCGGGGCACGCTCCTTCCGGTCCTTCTTCGATGTGCTACCATCGTCCGTAGTAGCTTCACCGCCGCCATCAGTGGTAGTGGCGTCGCCATCCGTGTCCCCCATCTCCTCATCGCCCGATGACATATCCTCGTCCGCCTCCATCTCGTCGTCCCGCGGAACAAATTCCGGATCCTCTTGGGATTCCATCTCCGCCTGCTGCTCCCAAAAGGACTTCTTGCTAGAAGGGCCCTGCTCCGCCGACATTTCTAAACACACAAATAAATGGAACTAATAAGCACAAAAAATTTCGGCATAGCCTTTGCTAATTTTCTATGTCTAGGAGTGCCAGAAATTCGCCAGAACGGAAATGAATCAACATTCCGGCGAAATATTGGCAACTCAAAAAGAAAAACCTACACAAAAAAGCCTAAATAGGCACAAACACAAACATTTTGCTACCACCATACACAAGCACAACCATACACAACTTGCTGCCAGCAGCATACAAGAAATCTGGATAGCATATACCACCCGAAAAATAGGCATAAACATAAAAACAGGGATAAACAGCAGCCAGCAACATACAACTTCTCTGCACATGCACAAACTAAAAAAAATCAACTAGCTAGGATAAATAGAAAAATAGGGATAAACAGCAGCCAACAGCATACAACTTCTCTGCACATGCACAAACTAAAAAAAATTCAGCTAGCTAGGATAAACAGAAAAACTAGAATAAATTTAGGTTTTTATAAATGGCCAAGTATAAGCACTGAATTGGGTTAGGCCTAGTACTATTGGTTGACCACTAGAAGAAGGAGGGAGATTACTAGAACTAGTTTAGCATCAACACTATTATCCATCAACACATTAGGATTACTAAAACTGTGAATCAAGTCACATGAGCACATGCACAGTTGCACTAAATAAGCAATAGCACATGTACTAGATCAAGCTAAGCCACTAGCAGTACATGTACTAAATAAGCTTACTTCTACTTGCAGTACTTGCACTAGCTAAGCCACTAGCAGTATTGCACTAAATAGGCAATAGCACATGTACTTCTCTGCACATGCACTAAATCTACAATACTAATGCTAGTCCGCTATACCCAATTTCATATGCAATTTTAGAAGAGAAAACACCTGAAAATCTTCACTGTCTAAATCTAGGCGTCAAACAACTAAGAATCTACCAAGGAAAGAATTTAGAGTGCACATACAACTTCTAAGACTATGGCTACAATCACACCTTACATTGTAATTATTTTAAAAAAGTCAAGTCTATATCCATCTAGGGATCTAACTGTCTAAGCTTCTAACTCATAACTCAATAATGACCTACTTGTTTCGTGGATGTCCAGGGAAGTGACCTGACTAAACATCAGGACCCTGAAGACACTCTGAGAAGCTGTTCCATGTCAACAACCAATGCTGCCCTGAGCAACTCAGCCGAAATCAAAATGTAAAATATGAAGACAAGAACCAAGCTCACAGAACAGAATATAAACTTTGACAGAGGATTGGAAAACCCATCCCCGCATATCTGGCAGGAACTACCCAGGAGATTGCAGGGATGATGATCATCAAGTGAAACAAACAAAGTGACACCACCAGCAAAGACTAGTAATCAGAGGCACATAATATCAAGTTAACCCTAGATCACAGGGAGAGGGGAGAGGGGAGGGAAGAGGGGTAGGTGGAAGGGGAGGGAGAGGGGAAGGGGTCACGCACCTCGACGACGGTGGACGGCGGGCATAGACGGCGGCATGAAGGAGCGACAACAGCGTGACAGAGGAAGGGGCAGCGCGGGCAGGCTCCTCCTCCTGGGTGCGGGCGGGCTCCTCCTCCTCCTCTCCTCCTAGGCATGGCGGCGAGCGGGCTCCTCCTCCTCCTCCTAGGCACGGCGGCGAGCGGCAGAGGGAAGGTGACGACAAGTGGCAGAGCGAAGGCGACGGTTGCAGAGTAGTCAAAGACTCAGTCATCGATCCAGAGAAAAAGACTCATGCGATCACAGACAGGTACCAGCTTATGCGAGGCGCATATTTGAAAATGCGCCTCGCATAAGTTTACGCGAGGCGCATTCTGGCCATATGCGCCTCGGCTATTTTTCACTACTAGTCAACTAGCGCGCTGCGCTGGTATTTGTCAACTAACAAAAACTAGTCCACTGGTATTGACCCTTGTCCTGTTCTAAACCCTAGCCACCCAGGTTCGAATCCTGGGGGCAACATATTTTTGTAGATTTTTTTAAAGGCCATTTTTCATGTAAAAACATTGTCCAAACACAATATAAACTATAAAATATACTGCAGATATTTTAAAAATTCAAATATTGCCAAAACAACAAAAGTGAGTATTATGAATGTGTCTCGTCGATACATAATATTCTCAATGCAATATTATAACATACAAAAAATGATAATTATGAATGTTTTGATACATAATAGTATGCCACACACACGACGGTTTTTGATAATGGTCGGAGCGTGCTAGCGTTTCTTGACAATGGTCATCTTCTTTCCCTTCTTTGTCGCGGTTGCATAGGTTAGGCCCGGGACGTCTTCACTACTTCTTTTGAACGGGAGTCCTTTCTTAGGTAGGGTTGTGGTGTACGGTGCTTGGTTGCCGTATCCGTCTTCCATCTTCGAGTCACCGTTCTGGTCAAAGTCTTGCTCGTTGGTGACTCCATCCATTCCGATGTTGTTCCTTTTGCCTCTCCTGACGACAACCCGGCTAGGCTTTGACGGGTCTGTGATGTACCAGCATTGGCTGACCTTGCTAGCTAGAACCCAAGGCTCATTTCTCGCGGGTGCGTTTGCGCTGGTGGTCTTTGACGGTATAACCATGGTGGTGAAATATCGGCCTTCTTTCTCGACGCTCTTGGCCCACCTGACACGGAACATCGGAACCTTCTCCATAACGTAGTCGAGCTCCCAAATCTCCTTGATCCTTCCGTAGTATCTTTCCGGGACATCGCCGGAGTAGAATATCCCCGTAACCCCCGAGTTCTAGTAATCGCAGTTATTGTTCTTTTCCTCTATATAGAACGTGTATCCGTTGATATCGTATGCGTGATAGGTCATCAGGTTGTGCGAGGCGCCCCGTGACAAGGAGAATATGAGTATATCTTCCTCCGAGTACTCGCCATGTGGTGGATTATCAATGACCTTCTCCCTGAACCACCGCGTGAAACCGGAGTTGTGCTCCTTGATAACATCTTCCTCCGAGTACTAGCGCCCCTGGTTAGCGTAATTCTTCTTGATAAACTCTTTGTGCTCATATATGTATGGATCGACCACCTGCAGGTGCTATAGCGCGACCAGGTTTGCTCTTTCGAAGTCCTTGGTTTGGCCCTCGATGTCGACATGCTTTGGGCGCCGACCCTCGTGGTGACCGCATCCAGCGAGCCTCCCGAGGTGCTTGTTGAATGGCAGACCAAGAGGGGTCTCGGTTTGTAGAAAGTTCGAGCAGAAAGAGATGCACTCTTTGGCCAGGAAGCCATTTGCTATTCTTCCATATGGACGGGACCTATTCTTAATGTATCCTTTGATGTGTCCATTGAGCCTTTCGAATGGCATCATGCTTTGCAGAAACGGAGGACCGAGCTGGACGATATCCTCCACGACATGGAGAAGCAGATGAAGCATGACGTCGAAGAATGCGGTGGGGAGGAGGGAGTGGGGGGGAATAGATCTAGAGCTCGCATAATATCACCACGATCTCGTCCTGTAGCCTTGTGAGCTGCTTAATGCCTATCGACTTCCGAGATATCACGTCGAAAAAGTTGTAGAGGCCAAACAACGTTTCACGGACGTGCTTGTCCATTATACCTCGGATCGCGACCGGGAGTACCTGCGTCATCAGCATGGCGACATCGTGAGACTTCATCCCGCTAAAGCGCTGCTTCGTCTCATCTAGCCATCTACTTATCTTCCCCGCGTAGCCGTTCGGAAATTTGACTCCAAGGAGGCACTTCATAAACTGTATGGCCTCCTTCTTACTCAGAGTGAAGCACGAGGCCTTGAGCTTGACCTCGCCCTTCTTGACCTGATTTTTTCCCTTGCAATGATGGCTATTCTGCATTTCCGTCTCCTCCTCCTCGTCCTCCTCCTCGTCATCACTAGGTGGTGATTGAAGTTCATCCCTGATGCCCATATGCTTCAAGTCGTTCCTTGCCTTCGACCCATCTTTGGTGTTGTCGATGTTAAGGAGGGTGGCAAGCAGACTCTCGCCCACGTTCTTCGTGATATGCATGAGATCGAGGCTATGAGGCACACAGAGGATCTTCCAGTATGGCAAGTCCCAGAAAACATACCTCGCCTTCCATACCTTTAGCAGCGGCTCTGGCTTCTTCTGGGTCTTTCCCGGTGCAGGGCATTCCTTCTAGTTATTTAACAGCTCATAGATTTGCGCGCCGCTCCTCTAGTCTGGGATTCCTCGGAGCTCGACCTCCCCATCAAACAGATCTACTAGCTTTCTCCAGGCGTGATTCTTGGGAAGCCACCTCCGAGCCCCAAGGAACACGGTTTTCCTGGACCCGGGATATTTCTGTAGCTGGCGGTACGTTGTATTATCTTTGCACCTAACGCACCCATAGAATCCTTGGACGACCCGCCCCAAGAAATATCCGTAATCGGGATAGTCTTGCACCGTCATGATCACCGCCGCTCTCATGTCGAAGTATTCTTGTCTCGAGGCGTCCCACGTATGGGATCCTTCTTCCCATAATGTGGCCAGCTCCTCTTTCAACAACGTGAGATACAGATTGATGTCTGTACCGGGTTGTTTTGGCCCTTGAACCAGCATACTCATGGTCACGTACTTCTTCTTCATGCATAACTAGGGGAAGGTTGTAGATCCATACAAACACGGGCCAGGTGTTGTGTGTCCTGCTCTGGCTTCCGAACGGATTGAGTCCGTCGGTGCTCACACCCAGCCTGAGGTTCCTTCACTCTTTCCTGAAATGTTGGTAATATTGGAGGTCCAACGCCTTCCACTAGCAAGCATCCGAAGGGTGCCTCAGCATTTCCTCCTTCTCCGGATCATCGTCTTCCGGCCTCTTTCTTTCCGCGTGCCAACGCATGAGCTCTGCTTCCTTAGGGTCTGCGAAATACCGCTGCAGACGAGGAGTTAGAGGAAGGTACCCCACCACCTTTCTAGGAGCTTTCTTGGTCCCACTCTTGTATCGAGAGGTCTTGCACACCGGACACGTGGTCTTCTCCACATCCTCGCCCTGGTAGATGATGTAATCATTTATGCAGACGTGGTATTTCATGTGCGGTAGATTGAGAGGGCGCGCGACTTTCTTGGCCTCAGCGATACTAGTCGAACATGTGTTCCCCTTCTTGGGAAGAATATCGTGCCAGAATGCAATGTTGTCGTCGAAGCATTCGTCAGTCATTTTGTGTTTCACCTTCATCTCCGGAGCCTTGAGCATTACATTCAGAAGGGTATCATGATGACCCACAAGTATAGGGGGTGTATCGCAGTATTTTTGAGGGAAGTGAAACCCAATTTATTGATTCGACACAAGGGGAGCCAAAGAATATTTATAAGCCTTAACAACTGAGTTGTCAATTCAGCGGCGGCTTGCTCACAACAGTTTATTAGTAGCAATAGTTTTGTAGTAGGAATAGTAAAGTAATAGCAGTAGTAAAGTAAAGACAGTAGTAAGAATTGCAGTAAACAGTAGGATTAAAGCGCGGTAGGCATAGGGATGGATGGACGGGTATTGCATGGACAATACAATTCACATGGCAATCAGAACATAGGGCATTTGCAGATAAATAAGATAAAGCATCCAAGTACTAAATAATCATAGGCATGTGTTCCATATATAGTCATACGTGCTCGCAATGAGAACTTGCACAATATCTTTTGTCCTGCTAGCCCATTTGCAGCGGGGCCTCAAGGGAACTACTGGCAATTAAGGTGCTCCTTTTACTAGAGCACTGGAGCAAAGCATTAACACTCCGTGAACACATGTGATCCTCACATCAAAGCCATTCCCTCCGGTTATCCCGATTTCTGTCACTTCGGGGCCTTTGGTTCCGGACAACAATGTGTGTATACAACCTGCAGGTAAGACCATAAACAATACTATCATAATGAATCAATAACATGTTCAGATCTGAAATCATGGCACTCGGGCCCTAGTGACAAGCATTAAGTATAACAAGTCGCAACAAAGTCAAAAAGTACTAATAGTAGATACTAGGCACCATGCCCTAACAATCTGATGCCATTACATGAACGATCTCATCCAATCCCTACCATCCCCATAGCCTACAGCGGGGGATTACTCACTCATAGATGGGGGAAACATGGATGGTCGATGGAGAAGTGATGGTAATGATGATGGCGATGATCTCCTCCAATTTCCCGTCGCGGCAGGGTGCCAGAACGGAGTTTCTGGTTCCGAATCGTGCAATCTGGTGGTGGCGGCGGAGCGGAACTCTTTCTAGAAAAACGTTGAAACCCCCTGAGTTTTTAGGTCAGAAGGCATCTTATAGGCGAAGAGGGAGACCGAGGGGGTGTCTGGGGCGGCCAGACCACCCCTGGCGCGGCCAGGCCCAGCCTGCGCGGCCAGGTGGTGTGGTTGGGGCCCAGCCCCACTCCGTCTCATATTCTGGCTCCAGGAGTCTTCTGGTGAAATAGGATTTTTGGCATATTTTTCGGGATTTTTCCTGATAGTTGATTTTCTGCACAAAAACTAGACACCAAAGTAATTCTGCTGAAAACAACGTCAGTCCGTGTTAGTTGCATCCAAATCACACAAGTTTAGAGGAGAAACAATAGCAAAAGTGTTCGGGAAAGTAGATACGTTTTGGACGTATCAAGTCCCCCCAAGCTTAGCTTATTTCTTGTCCTCAATCAATTCAGTTGAAAACTAAGTGCGATAGAAGAAACTTTCACGAACACATTTGCTTCATATGATGTATATATTCTCAGCATGTGATCAACTACTTAGACAATTCATAATAAGGAGTATGCAACTAAGTTTACTTAATAGGCATTTCAAGCTATGAAGAGATTCCAACTCAAAAAGAATAAGTAGCATGAAACATAAACATAAGCAACATTACAATGCTCATAACAAGGTATGATAGAGTGGTATCTCGCTTGCCTTTTTATTGTGAATGCCAAGGCACCTCTGAAGTTCAGGTGAATACTAGAAGTAAAGATATCAAAGATACAAGCATCAAAGTCATAACACAAATAATCAAGTTTTGAGATAGGCATATTACACTAAGAATGACAACTATGCTCTCAAGAAGGTGCTCATAGAATAGGTGGAGACTCAACAAAGAAATAAAAAGGTTTTGAATAGTTTGAAAGGCTTACAAATGCTGAAAGTATGGTACTCATTAGCTTTGAGCTCTCATGGCCCCTATCATAAGCATCTTTAATATGGTTAAGGTTAAAGTGAGGTCCAATCTGAGTTATATGCTTGACAGACTATAAACTGGAAATCCCATGTCCCTTGAGTATGAGGGCCGCTCCTCATGCTACTCAACTTTAGTTACCGGTAAGTTCTTGTCATTGTAAATACGTGCGTATCATAAAGAACCGCCAACGGGGTACCCCTTGCCCGATGATACGGAAGAATCCCCATATCAAAATGACAAGGCAAGCAGACAATGAGTATCTCAACAATCTTCTTATTTACCATGGGAAAATGGTGCTTTTTTCTCTCTTTGCTCTTTTCTCAAATCTCTTTTTTTTCTTTTTCTCAATAGCTATCTCTCTCTTTTTTTATAAGAAGAATGTTTCATAGATACTTATTACGGTTACGCTGCAGGTTTCCACCATGACATCATGTATTAGACCGGAGGCCCAAGCGTTTCTCTAACACACATACATAACTCCATGGACTTACAAGCTCCCCTTTTATTTCACACCGACGACATCCGCAAACAAAAGAGCATGGTATACTCTGGGTATATATTTACAGGTGTTGAAAGCGTTCCCCGTGACAGCATGGTTCTGCTAATCCCCAGCCTATAATTTGCAAGCATATAACTTTCATGGACAGTCACAATGGTTCAGGTTTATTAAGTGCAGGAAATAAAGTGTGCCATCAAGTTCGTGAGAGCTTTACTAACTATCTTTCTCATAACAAGCAAACATTTTATTCAGAAGAAAACAAGGCATATTGAATATGCACGGAAATAGCAAATGATGCTAATAGGTAGGTATGGTGGACACTTTTGGCAATATTTGGTTTTAGGGAGTTGGAAACACGAGTAAAACATACTCAGTGTAAGTGGAGGCTAGCAATAGTAAGGGAGCGACAAACGAGAGAGCAATAACTGTCATAATCATGCTTGCAACAAAACAGGACTAATCATGGCATGAAAGTGATTAAAGACCCTCAAGGCAAAATAATTCATCGAGGCTCAGCTGATTATTTCAGTCATATGCATGCGTGAGCATGTGCCAAGTCAATTCAAATGAAACATTCAGAGGAGGATACCACAGTGTCATACCAAGTTATGAATAGAGTAATGCAAGCAAACATTCATATGACATGCTACAAACTATTAGCAAACTGGAACTAATCATATGAAAGCAAGAACTACAAAGCATCCATAAATAACATACACCCTACACGAACAGGCTAAGCATGCCCACAATGATGAGTATATGTAAAAAAATGAAAACAAATAGAGTTTGTTACCAGCCTCTTACCACATCTCAAGTTATCATTAATCCTCATTATTGCCCTTCACTTGTGTGGCTTGAATAATAATAATAATATGAAACCAAATTCCACTGAGAACTGCTGAACCCTGCAACAAACTCACAAAACCAAAGAAGAACAACAAATATTTTTGGTGTTTTAGATTTTTAAAACAAGAACCAAAAAGAAAGAACAAGCAAAGCAAAATCTTTTTGGGTTTTTCGAATAGTTCAAACAAAGCAAAAAAAGGAAAAAGTAGACCAAGGCAAAAAGAAGAAGCAAACAAAGAGAAACAACAAAAATATGTTTGGTATTTTTGTGTTTTAGAAAGCAAAAGCAAAGAAAGAACGAAAACTAAAAAGAGAATGAAACATGAATATACAAAGTACGGACGCAAAATGATAAGGAGATGAGTGTGATGTCAGCGTACCTCCCCCCAAGCTTAGGCTTTTGGCCTAAGTGGGTGTCAATCCCAAGCTGGCCAAGATGGAGCGCATCCGTAGTACGGTGAGGAGGTACCCTCGTCCTGGTGCGAGCTCGAGGACGCCCCACTGTAATGTGCAGAGTAACAGTAGGAGGGCACATCCTCCTGGTGCTGCCTATGGAAACCCAGCAAGCGGAGCTGCTCGTCCACCTCCTCCTTGGAGCACAACCACGGCCTCCTATGAACACTAAACAAAGTAGATTGCGGCAAAGGGATCTCTCTCATCCCCGTCAGTAAACAGCATCCTATATACTAAACTGTCCAACTCAGAATCAATAGTGACAAAGTGATGTGTTTTCATAGCAGCAAGGTCAAGCCTTTGTGGTGCCAATATAGTATCATTGGGATCTACTGAAAGCTCTAATGCATTGACCATACGTGAAGCGATGATGCCCCCATAGATAGGCCCCCTATCAGCTAGGCGGTGAGCAATAAGCGAGCCAAGGTTGTACCGAGTATCATTGTTAAGCGCAGCAGCAAGGAAGGCTAAATGATAGTTGGAGATATTACTCGTATTCTCCCTACCAAGAACGCTAGTAGCAAGAAAATATGCAAAGTATCTAAGAGCAGGGAGTTGGATGTTTCTTATCTTTCCGCGCTGAGCTATGCGGTCATCATCATTGGTCATCCCTCGGTAGAGCTCTAGCAAATCAGCGGGTCGCCCTTGAATCTTCTTCACGGTTCCCGTCATGCCCACACCTACAATACTGCAAAATCTTTCCAATGGCATGGTAAAGGGCAGATTATAAATTCTGAAAGAGACAGTTGACTGATAGGGCGTGTTAGTAAACACGAAGCTCTCAACAAAAGTTTTGGTGAGCATAGCGTATTGCTCACTCCCATCTTGCATGTATGAGGTCAAACCAACCCTATGAATCAGTAGCAAGAAATCATCAAGAATCCCTGCAGCTTGTAAGAAAGTAAAACAAGGAAAAGTGGATGGGTGATCATCCCCATCATCTCCTTCATTACCAATGCGAGGTGCAATGAGATCTTCATTGTATGAAGGCTTAAACTAAGAGGCTGATCTTGAGGGCCTTAACCTCCTAGGTGCATCCCTCTCAAATATTTCTCCAAAGGTATGGTTGTTCATGTTGGATATTCTGAAATTTACACATCTATTAAACAAGTGATTGCAAAGTGAATATAATGAAGGGCACTACTCATAGGGACTTGTAAGAGGCCTAAACATGCATCAAAACTATATATCTAAGCATCAAACAAGCTTACAAGCTCTCATAATGTTGCGACTGCAGCATAGAAAACAAAAAATTTCCTA
Organism: Avena insularis; assembly: GCA_023614405.1. Taxonomy (NCBI): domain Eukaryota; kingdom Viridiplantae; phylum Streptophyta; class Magnoliopsida; order Poales; family Poaceae; genus Avena; species Avena insularis. The sequence goes on from CM042694.1 coordinate 38,895,391, forward strand.
CGGTGTGAACTACACGCCAAGATCTATCTACTAGGTACAAAGCAATGGGTGGACATACATCCAACGAGAACTTACCCTCGTAGACAACGAGCTTTGTTAACGAGTAGGAACTCGTGGTTGATGTAGTCGTACACTTGCCGATCTCAAGATCGTGATGAAGTCCAGTAGGTCCGGCTCCAGCACGTCCATCAGATCCAGCTCCAGCACCACAAAGCAGCGGTGCATCTGTGATCGCACACACGTCCGGTACCCCGACAACCTCCGTCCCTCGCTCCAGCAAAGCAGCGGAAGCAGCAACTCCTTTCCAGATAAAGCCACCGGGAACATGTATCTCGCTAATCCGAGACCATGGGGAAATAATACTAGAGGGGGAGAGAGATCGTTCACAAGGAGGTGTGTGTGAGAAGTGAGGAGGGGGTGGCCTTTTATAGGAGGACGGGGTTCCCCTCCTTCATGGCCGGCGCATGGAGGAGGTGACTCTTCACCTCCTCCATTCATGTGGTGGTAACTCCCTCCACATAAATTTGCCCCTTCACATTCTCTTTTAAAGTCTCCACTTTAAATGCATTAAATTTCTCCAAATTTAATGCTCTCTCATTTAATAAAACTCTTTTATTATACTTATTCAGAATTTTGTTAATTACTTTAATTAACAAACATTCACATAAAACCCCCTGCAACATTTCAATATTACATGCAGAACCAATTTCAGCAATTTCACCCAAAACAGTTTCGGTGTCTATTGAAATAATTCCAGCGCTTTCTTAAATCTTTATCTGAAACATATTTGCTCCAAATGGTGTCGGTATCCCTTAAATGTGTCACCCTATGGTTCACGAATAATGCAGACATGATCAAGACCCCTCTCAGATCAATAATCAGAAGCGGGACCTGGAGATCCATACTGACTCCTACACATTCAACGATGACTTTTGTGATCGTGAGAACCTTTAACGCTAGTAACTAAATCCTTTTGTCTCGCGATATATTACATGTCCAAGATTCGATGATCGGTATCTCCATACCTAGTTTGATCTCGTTACCGACATGCACTCTTTTCTCGTTCCCGTGATATAACATTCTAGTGATCACATCACTTGCTTGCAAGCTATTTCAATGTGATATCACCGAGAGGGCTCAGAGTATATCTATCCGTCATCGGGATGGACAAATCCCACTCTTAATCCATGAGCCTCAACATAACACCTTCGTAGCACTGAACCCACCTTTATAGTCACCCTGTTACGGTGTGACGTTTGATGTTATCAAGATACTCTTCCGGTGTTAGCAATTAACATGATCTCATGGTCTAAGGACTAAGATTACTTCGTATGAAGTTATAGCAATATAAACATAATGACTTGATCGTAATGCTATACTTCGGATGAATGTTCATCACATCATTCCACCAATGGTGTGACCTTTTTATTAACAACATCTAATGTCTATGATCAGGAAACCTTGATCATCTTGTTAATCAACAAGCTAGTCTATAAGAGAGGCATAACTAGGAACCCTTTTTGTTTATTAAACACACATCTATTGATGTTTCCGATCAATACAATTATAGCATGCAAAATAAACATTTATCATAAACATGGAATAAGATAATAACCACTTTATTATTGCCTCTCGGGCATATTCCCTTCAGTCTCCCACTTGCACTAGAGTCAATAATCTAGTTTGAAAAACTTTGCGTATTGAACACCTATGGCTTTCTGGTGTTGTATATACGCAATTGCTAGTGGTTAACATAATCTCCGGATGTGACAGTTTCAGATCCATGTGTATTTGCATGTCTTTGCGTCTCTACGCATCACTCATTCTCAAATGAGATGGCATTGTATAAATTTGGTCCTCTGGTGACATCTTTAGTTCGTTCGGCTCAAAAATATGTTGATATTACTGTCACACAATATATCTTCATAGTATTAGCCCACTTTGAACCACACCTAGTTTGATAACAAACTACTTAACACAAATGCCCTCCTTTGCTGCTACAATAGCAGTTATATACTTAGCCTTTTGTTGTAGTATCCGTCACAATATCTCAACTTTGGAACTCATCCAAATCCATCATGGAACATCCTTTCCATTATATTGTGCCACCCATAGTCTAAATTGAGATAAATTTAATTTGTATCTTGTGACAAAACTAGTATCAATGTAACACTTTACAATGAACTACCTTTAACTATTTGTCACTTATACATTATATATTCTTAGTTCTTCCAAAGCTCATAAGAATATCTTTACTATTGTCCAATGATCATCTTATGAATCATTCTGGTATATGCTCATAACATTTAGAGTATAGGACATTCTGGATATATACATATCATGGTATAATCGATCAGAATCTTCATGTGATTTTACTCACCAAGTGTTGAAACACTTGAATATGAATACAATTCTTTCCATGCAGCAAGAACCTTTCTTGTTGTTTCCATATTGAACCCTTTCAATATCTCATATTGAACCCTTTCAATATCTTATATATGTATGTCTGGCACAACCATATTAGCGCCTTAATCTATCCATATAGATATTGATGCCTAATATTCTGGGTTTGCCCAAGTCTTTCATTGAAATCTTATTTTAATGAAATCCTTAACTTGTGTCAATTCAAGATACATCATTTCCAATCAACAATATGTCCTCTACATAATGTATTAGAAATATGTCTCAGCCCCACTTAATTTCTTGCAAATGCAAGCATCTTCATCATCTCCGATGAATTTAAACTCTTTTAACAGTTTCATCATGGTGAAGATTCCAACTCCGCTATGCTTACTTCAACTATTGAAGTTTACATGCCCTTTTAGCACCCTTTGAATTAACAAAACCCTTCGGACCATGTCATGTACATGTTCTAGGTTACCGTTCTATTAGAAGAACCTTGTTTTGTTTATTCAACTACCATATACCAAATTATATGTAGTGGTTGCTACATTAATCCGTCAAGACTATATATCGCTATGAAAGATCAAATCTTGTCATAGTCAACTCCTTGAACATTGTCGTAAACTTCTTTCCGACATGTCGACTATTTCATAGATGTTAAATATCCATGTCTTATTTCTTTATAGATCCAAACACGACCGATAGGCTTCACGCCTTTCCGGAGGGTCTTCCAAGTTCAGAAACTTGTTTTCTCGTGTATGGATACTATCACGGATTCTATGACTTCTAGTCATTTTATGGAGTCAGGGCCCATCATAGCTTCTTTGTATGTAGTCGGTTCATCATTGTGAAAACAATAATGACTTGCTTATCAAATCTTACTATTTGATTCTTACCGACCCACACGGTTCTATAGGAACTCTAATCTCCGAGATCACACCTTTTGTAATCACGAGAGCCATGAGCATTGTGGCCGCCACCGGGATACTTTTCGGCGCTGCGCTACTTAGCACATATAGCTAAGGTTCAATGACCTTATCAAAGTTCTATTGTCCTCCCACTTAACTTTTCACGAAAAATTCCTTCTCAAGAAACTTGACGTTCCAAGTAACAAACTTTTTTGTCCTTGGTGTTATGGAGAAATTCCCAACAATGTCTATGGGATAACCTACAAAGACGTGTTTATCCGACTTTGGTTGTAAACATTTTACTTATGCATAGCATACCAAAATTTAAGAAAAGACAATTCGGGTTTTATCCCAAAACATAACTCATATGGTGTCATTTTAATGGATCACGATGGTGCTCTTTTCAGTGTAAAAGCGGTAGTCTCTAAAGCTTCAATCCTTAAAACATAATGGCAGTTTTATAAATGACACCCTTGATCTTACCATGTCAAACATGGTTTGATTTTATCTCTCGAATATGCCATACTCTTATGGTTTATCGGGAAACACAAATCATGGAACAATTCCTCAAGTCTTAGGTGTTTTTGCTAAACATGTAACTCAAATATCTTCCTTTATGATCGAATCATAAACTCTTTATTTTCTTATTACAATGATTTTCCACTTCATCTTGAAAGTCTTTGAACAATTTTCAAATTTTTCATACTTCTTCCTTATTAAGTAAATATACAGATATATTCACCCAAATTTTTGGAGAAAGCATATGAAGCAAAAAGATCCATCGCATATGGCTACACATAATGGACTATGCACATCAGCATGCACAATTTCCAATAAGCTAGTCATCCGTTCCTCTCTGGCCTATGGACGGAGTTTCAATTATCTCGAGGAAAGTCTCACATGCGTCAATTGATCAAAATCAAAAGACTCCAAAAATCCATCAACATGGAGTTTCTTCATGTTTTCTTTCAAATATAATTTAAACAGCGATGTCACTTCATAAGTGATCTTTCAATCATTTGTCTTGTGACATTTTAGCAATAGTGTTTATGGATGTGATTTCTCCAACTAGACTTGTAAAAGTTCATCCATCCTTTATGGAATACGGTAATTATTTGAACAGCCATTGTTCTCATGATACCGGAACAAAATAACAATTATTTAAACAAATCTTGAAGGCTTGGTTTGATGACAACGAAAAACACAATAACACTTTATTTGTTTTCGATGAACATCATCACTCATTCTCTTGTAAGTTACTTAGGCCATTGTAGTTCATGAATTGCGTTTTCCTGTATGACACTTCATACCAACCAATTCGGTATCCAATACCTAAGAACCACATTGTTTAACAAGCAAGGAATATAGCCATAACATGTATATCTTCTATATACCTAAGTTGGACATCTCCAACCTTTTATTTTCTGCCAAATATTTTATAGATTCTCTTTCATCAATTCCTTTTCTTTTAAAAGAATCTATCAACATCAATAGTGGTGTCATCAACATGACACATGGTACAAAGCGTATATAGTCAAATACTAATACCTTTGGACTTGCACTTTGAAGTGGATCACCATCATCAAATGTTTGGTGTTCTTTCAAAAATCCATTCTTTAGTAATCTATTAGTGTAGTAAACATTTTACTTACATCTTCTATTCATCCTTATCATGACAACTTTCATGATCAAGCTACTATAGCCTATAAGGAAGAATCACGAGTATAATATCAGTTCCCAAAACCTTTTTGGTAGATTCGGATGCCCAGCATCTCCATTCTTCACAAACTCTCATACAATATGAGAACATGTATTTTGCTAAATTATACTCTATCATAATGCAACCAAAAACATTGTTTCAGATATCACAATATCTTTCAGACATGATGGTTTCTGAAACAATTTTTAGCTCCAATATAATCTTGATATTAAAACAACTTTTTGAATATCAATAATCATGGAGGCAAACATGATACTTTAGATACTAACATTGGAATTCTTACTCTTGATTTAATACTACTTATTAAACTTCATGGAGTAAATAGAGTTTGCTGAAAGTTTGCAATAGGACTTATAAACTTTAAATTGACATTCAAAACAATACGATACCAGTTTGTAAAGTAAATATCCAGAATTCTATAGTTCTATTATCTCAAATAAAAACTAAGCATAAGGTAGTGAACAGATGCGAATGACTACAACAAATTATGCAAATTCACTTCGATTTAGTTTATGACAAATTGAGTTCGACTAATCCAAATTAGAAATGAACTCCCACTCGAAAACGACATCCCTTGTGCCTTTTTGGTGATTACATGAACCAAATCCACTACACCAAGTCCGATCATCACGTGGGTCGGTGTAGCTTCAAAGGCGAGCATCAATATGGTCATCACATCAACTATATGACTCATGCTTAACCTTTCGGTCCGTGTTCCAAGGCCATGTCTGTACATGCTAGGCTCGCCAAGTAAGAACCTTAGTATTCGCGTGTGTAAAACTGTCTTACACCCATTGCATGAAAGCATAGAGTTGAGAACACCCGATCATCACGTGATGTCTCGAAACATGATCCATAGAACGGTGCATACTTAAGGAAGAACACATTTTATCTTGATATTTAAATGAGGGATCATCTTACAATGCTACATAAAATGCCAAACTAGCAGTATAAGATGCTAACATCTAATGTGTAAAGTGAGATGATATGGTCCATGCATTTGATCTCTATCACTTGCATCGTGGTATGATCTCTATCATTCCTTTGTGTGTAAGGCCAAGGTCTATGGAATTTACACGTTGAATGTGTTGTAAGAGTATCTATCATACATCTACTTACAACAATACCATATCAAGACACTAGCCCAGCAACGATCTAAACTAGACGCCTCTAATTTATCAATTGCAAGTTTTACGTGGCTTAGGGTTTTCGGAGATAGAACCGTTCTTACCTACGAACATGAACCACAACGAGGATAACTAAGTTATTAGCAACTCGTTGTAAATCAGATATTGACTATAGTAGGAGAGACAGACACCCGCCAGCCACTTATGCAAAACAAGTTGGATGTCAGTCGTGGAACCGGTCTCATGTACGATGACATGTAAGGTTGGTCCGGGACGCTTCATCCCACTATGCCACCAATATCCAAAATACATGAAAGAAGCAATAACATGATCATCATCGCCCACATATAAACATATGTGTACTACCCGTGCAAAGCACCTACGCATAGATCAGGCTTTGATACCACTGTTGGGACCGCAGCATAGAAAACAAAAAAATTCCTACGGTGTGAACTACACGCCAAGATCTATCTACTAGGTACAAAGTAATGGGTGGACATACATCCAACGAGAACTTACCCTCGTAGACAACGAGCTTTGTTAACGAGTAGGAACTCGTGGTTGATGTAGTCGTACACTTGCCGATCTCAAGATCGTGATGAAGTCCAGCAGGTCCGCCCAAAGACGCCCATCGAGATCCAGCTCCAGCACCGCAAAGCAGCGGTGCATCCGTGATCACACACACGTCCCTGCACTCGACAACCTCCATCCTCGCTCCAAAGCAAGTGAAGCAGCAACTCCTTTCCAGATAAAGCCACCGGGAACATGTATCATGCTAATCCGAGACCATGGGGAAATAATACTAGAGGGGGAGAGAGATCCTTCACAAGGAGGTGTGTGTGAGAAGTGAGGAGGGGGTGGCCTTTTATAGGAGGAGGGGGGTGCCCCTTTTTCATGTGGTGGTAACTCCCTCCACATAAATTTGCCCCTTCACATTCTCTTTTAAAGTCTCCACTTTAAATGCATTAAATTTCTCCAAATTTAATGCTCTCTCATTTAATAAAACTCTTTTATTATTTTTATTCAGAATTTTGTTAATTACTTTAATTAACAAACATTCACATAAAACCCCCTGCAACATTTCAATATTACATGCAGAACCAATTTCAGCAATTTCACCGAAAGCAGTTTGATTGTCTATTGAAATAATTCTAGCGCTTTCTTAAATCTTTATCTGAAACATATTTGCTCCAAATGGTGTCGGTATCCCTTAAGTGTGTCACCCTACGGTTCGCGAATAATGCAGACATGATCTAGACCCCTCTCAGATCAATAATCAGAAGCGGGACCTGGAGATCCATACTGACTCCTACACATTCAACGATGACTTCTGTGATCGTGAGAACCTTTAACGCTAGTAACTAAATCCTTTTGTCTCGCGATATATTACATGTCCGAGATTCGATGATCGGTATCTCCATACCTAGTTTGATCTCGTTACCGACATGCACTCTTTTCTCGTTCTCGTGATATAACATTCTAGTGATCACATCACTTGCTTGCAAGCTATTTCAATGTGATATCACCGAGAGGGCCCAGAGTATATCTATCCGTCATCGGGATGGACAAATCCCACTCTTGATCCATGAGCCTCAACATAACACCTTCGTAGCACTGAACCCACCTTTATAGTCACCATGTTACGGTGTGACGTTTGATGTTATCAAGATACTCTTCCGGTGTTAGCAATTAACATGATCGCATGGTCTAAGGACTAAGATTACTTCGTATGATGTTATAGCAATATAAACATAATGACTTGATCGTAATGCTATACTTCGGATGAATGTTCATCACATCATTCCACCAATGGTGTGACCTTGTTATTAACAACATCTAATGTCTATGATCAGGAAACCTTGATCATCTTGTTAATCAACAAGCTAGTCTATAAGAGAGGCATAACTAGGAACCCTTTTTGTTTATTAAACACACATGTATTGATGTTTCCGATCAATACAATTATAGCATGAAAAATAAACATTTATCATAAACATGGAATAAGATAATAACCACTTTATTATTGCCTCTCGGGCATATTCCCTTCACATAACCTGTCACCTACAGCAGCAAAATACTCAAGATATAAACCACTAAACACAAATCTAGTTGGACAAGCGGAGGAGTCACATACCGGAGAACAAATGCTCCAAATTTCAGAAGCAAAGATGGGCTGAGCAAGGAGATCGAAAAATCGAGGGCAAGCATAGCAAGAACGCGATTTCGAGCAATGAACTGGTGTTTACTCAGGAGAGAGAAGAAAGTGGAAAGTGAGAGAGCGAGTGGTGGGCCAGGGGTAGCCCACACCATAGGCAAGCGCGCCCTAGGGCTGGCCGCGCCACCAGGTGGTGTGCCTGCCTGGTGGGCCCTCCTGGTACCTTCCAGGAACTTCTCTGTCCCTTTTTTCACGTAAAAATTTAATATGAATTTTCTGGAATTTTTCGAGACACTTTATTTTTTGGCAATTTTCAGGCATAACAGAATGATTTTCTGATAGAAAAAAAGTGTTTGGAATGATGCAAAGACAAAACAAGGCTAGAACTTCAGAAGTTCTAAGACACTCTAACATGCAAGCAACTAACAACAGAAAAGAAAACTAAACGAAAGCAAAAACTGAAATGGATAGAATAGAAGTAAGCAGAGATAATCATGGTGAAAACATTGTTTTGTTCAATGAAATCCTTTTGTTAACAAGGTTGATCAGGTCTTGTTACCAAAACAATTTTATGTGAAACAAAACTTTGTATTCCACTAATGATTATGTTACCTCAACCTTGATAGCAATGGTCCCAATCATAATAGTTTCAAATTTTTCTCTTAGTATGGGACAATATATTTCTCCAACTTGAATGCCCTAAACATGCTCAATTGAATTCAAACCATAATTCCTATCAATCTTCTTGGGGAAATAGATAGTATGTTCCTTGTCATTAACATTGAAGGTCACATTTCCGTGATTACAATTAATAACAGCTCCTGCAGTATTAAGAAAAGGTCTCCCAAGAATAATAGACATATTATCATCTTTGGGCATTTCAAGCACAACAAAATCAGTTAATATCAAGAAATTATGAGCCACTTGAACAGGTACATCCTCACATATACCAACAGGAATAGTGGTAGATTTATCAGCCATTTGCAAAGATATATCAGTTGGTATTAGTTTTTCAAGTTGAAGTCTCTTGTAAAGATAGAAAGGCATGACACTGACTCCTGCTCCCAAATCACACAAAGTAGTTCTAACATAACTATTTTTAATAGAGCAAGGGATAGTTGGAATTCCTAGGTCTCCAAGTTTCTTTGTAACCTTACCATTAAAGGAATAATTAGCAAGCAAAGTAGAGATTTCTTCATTAGGGATCTTCCTTTTATTCCATACAATATCCTTCATATACTTTGAGTAAGGAGGCAATTTAATAGCATCAGTCAAAGGAATTTTCAAGAATAAAGGTTTCGTCCACTCACAAAACTTGTTATAGTGTTCATCTTCCTTTGACTTGTGTTTCTTATCAGAGAAAGGCATAGGTTTTTGGACCCAAGGCTCTCTTTCACTACCATGTTTCTTAGCAATAAAATCTTCTTTAGTGTATTTATTATTCTTAGTGTGCTTTTCAGGTTCTTCAACTTTTTCTTTATCAGGAACATCATTTTCTTCATTACCACTTTTAGTTTCAGCATCAGAGACAGACATACTATTAGGATCTTTAGCAGGTTCAGAGGGTTCTACAATAGTTTTATGTTTCTTTTTCCTTTTCTTACGAGTAGTGCCACTATTTTCAGCTTGTTGAGAATCCTGCTCAATTCTTTTGGGGTGCCCCTCAGGATATAGAGGATCCTGGGTAGCAGCACCACTTCTAGTTCTAATTTCATAAGCATGTTTTTCTTTGGCAACATTAACTAGCAAGTCTTTTTGCACTTTAATAAGTTGATCTATTTGAGTTTGAACCATTTGAAAATGTTTAACAATCATTTTAACATCATTAGAGGTTTTTTCCATAATATCCTTCAACTCAACAATAACTCTAATGTTTTCCATTAGATGATTTTGCACCCTTTTATTAAAATTATCTTGCTTACTAATAAAAATATCGAATTCTTCTAAGCATTGATCAGGAGGTTTAGAGTAAGGGATATCACCTTCATCAAAGTGTTGGAGAGAGTGTACCTCAATAGTGGATGAATGGGGAATTGACTTACATAATTCTTCTATAGGAGGTAAATTCTTGACATTTGCAGCTTTAATTCCCTTCTCCTTAAGACATTTCTTAGCTTTCTTCATCACTTCATCATTTAATTCAATAACTCCCCTCTTCTTAGATGATGGTTTAGGCGCCGGTATAGCTGGTTCAGGTATAATTGTTTCAGGTATAGCTGGTTCAGGAGGAGTCCAGTCTTCATAATTCTTGCTTATTTTAGCCATTAATTCCTCAGCTTCCTTGGGAGTCCTATTCCTGAAAACACAATCAGCACAACTATCTAGGTATGTCCTAGATTCTTCAGTTAGTCCATTATAAAATATATCAAGAAGCTCATTCTTAGGTAATGGACTTCCATCCTGTGCATGAATCAAAGCACAAAACCTTGCCCATGATTCAGGCAATATCTCTTTTTCGCCCTGTTTAAAGTCAAAAAGTTTCTGCAAAATAGCATGTCTGGCACTAGGAGGAAAATATTTCTGCAAGAAAGTACTAATCAAGCAATCAGGGATATCAATAGATCCAGGAGGTAAATTACTAAACCAAGTTTTAGCTTCTCCTTTCAGTGAAAAGGGGAAAATCTTAGCAACAAAGTGAGTACGCATCTTAATATCATCAGAAAATAGGCCAGTCATGGTAGAAAGCTCAGTCATATGTGCTACCGCACTTTCATTCTTAGTCCCACAAAATGGTTCTTTCTCAACAATAGCTATGTAAGATAGATCAAGAGAGAAATCATAATCTTTATCTTTAATGTTTATGGGAGATGCAGCAAACTTAGCAATAGGAGACAATTTGGGTCTAATAGTACGCCTCTCAAGGAGACTCTTAGCAGTGCTCCTATCATGGGTGTTTTTACATTCTTTAATAAATTCATCTGTCATCTCAACATAACCGTCTTCAATATCATAACTCTCACTAGACTCGGGTGAACTAATAGGTGTAGTAGTGTCTTCATTAGGAGTTTCAGTATTTCTAGCTATAGTTCTAGCAATCGTATCATCTAGGAAAGGACCTAATGAACCACTTTTATCAAGCACAGTAGAAGCAGCATCATAAGTATCAGAAGTTTCAGATTTAGCAGTAGTAGCAGTGTGTGTAGCATGTGTATGTGGTGGTGTAACGAGCTTACTCATAACAGATGGTGAATCAAGAGCAACAGAGGTGTTCATAACCGTACCTCTTCTTGTAGTGGATGGTAAAATAGGAACCTTACCATCACGAGACTTACCCATGATGGATGAATGGCAGCGAACAATAATGATTCCAAGTGGACATGATAAATAAAGTTATGCTCCCCGGCAACGGCGCCAGAAAATAGTCTTGATGACCCACAAGTATAGGGGGTGTTTCGTAGTATTTTCAAGGGAAGTGAAACCCAATTTATTGATTCGACACAAGGGGAGCCAAAGAATATTTATAAGCCTTAACAACTGAGTTGTCAATTCAGCTGCACCTGGAAACAATCTTGCTCACAACAGTTTATCAGTAGCAACAGTATTGTAGTAGGAATAGTAAAGTAATAGTAGTAGTAAAGTAAAGACAATAGTAAGAATTGTAGTAAACAGTAGGATTAAAGCGCGGTAGGCATAGGGATGGATGGACAGGCATTGCATGGACAAGACAATTCACATGGCAATCAGAACATAGGGCATTTGTAGATAAATAAGATAAAGCATCCAAGTACTAAATAATTAGAGGCATGTGTTCCATATATAGTCATACGTGCTCGCAATGAGAACTTGCACAATATCTTTTGTCCTGCTAGCCCATTTGCAGCGGGGCCTCAAGGGGACTACTGGCAATTAAGATGCTCCTTTTAATAGAGCACCGGAGCAAAGCATTAACACTCTATGAACACATGTGATCCACACATCAAAGCCATTCCCTTCGGTTATCCCGATTTCTGTCATTTCGGGGCCTTTGGTTCCGGACAACAATGTGTGTATACAACCTCCAGGTAAGACCATAAACAATACTATCATAATGAATCAATAACATGTTCAGATCTGAAATCATGGCACTCGGGCCCTAGTGACAAGCATTAAGTATAACAAGTCGCAACAAAGTCAAAAAGTACTAATAGTAGATACTAGGCACCATGCCCTAACAATCTGATGCCATTACATGAACGATCTCATCCAATCCCTACCATCCCCATAGCCTACAGCGGGGGATTACTCACTCATAGATGGGGGAAACATGGATGGTCGATGGAGAAGCGATGGTGATGATGATGGCGATGATCTCCTCCAATTCCCCGTCCCGGCAGGGTGCTAGAACGGAGTTTCTGGTTCCGAATCATGGAATCTGGTGGTGGCGGCGGAGCGGAACTCTTTCTAGAAAAACTCCCCCTGAGTTTTTAGGTCAGAAGGCATCTTATAGGCGAAGAGGGAGACCGAGGGGGTGTCTGGAGCGGCCAGACCACCCCCTGGCACGGCCAGGCCCAGCCCGCGCAGCCAGGTGTTGTGGCTGGGGCCCAGCCCCACTCCATCTCATATTCTGGCTCCGGAAGTCTTCTGGTGAAATAGGATTTTTGGCATATTTTCCGAGATTTTTCTTGATAGTTGATTTTCTGCACAAAAACTAGACACCAAAGTAATTCTGCTGAAAACAGCGTCAGTCCGTGTTAGTTGCATCCAAATCACACAAGTTTAGAGGAGAAACAATAGAAAAAGTGTTTAGGAAAGTAGATACGTTTTGGACGTATCATATCACCATCGTTGCATCCATCAAACAATGGAGTGACCGCGTCTTTCTTCATTTGCTCCAGCTTAGATTTCTCTCTAGGGGCGGCTCTGGTGTTACTAGTCTCCTTGAGAAGCAGATCTTGGACATGAGGGTCTCACTGCCAGCTCGAATCATGGTCGACACCTTGATCTTCGTGTTCATGCCCGACGCCACCTTGATCATCTTCGTGTTCATGCTCGGCGCCACCCTGATCTTCATGATCATCACCTGCCCCGTCGTCGGCGCCTTGATATTCGTGATCATGACCGGCATCTTGATCTTCACCATTATTGACATCCTCATCATCATATTCGTCATCACGTATCCACCGAGTGTAGCCATCCATGAAACTACGTCGGAGCAGGTGCGACTCCAGCATTCCGGAATCGTGCCTTATCAGATACATCAGCTTGTAGTCGCGACACGGACATCTTATCTCCGTCTTGTTTGCGCGTGTCATATCGGTCCTCGCGCATCTCATCCACCTAACCACGAGGGCTTTGCGATTCAGTGGTCGGACCATGGTCGCCTACGCGTGGTACAAAGAGCAAGAGAATAATTAGAGCATATATGGACATCTGGATCGCCCGAAAAATTCGGCATGACCTCCCCTAAAAAGAGGACATCCGCGAGTGCCAGAAATTTGCCAGAAAAGAAATTAATCGACATTCCGGTGAAACATTGGCATCTCAAATGAAATCCCTGCACAAAAAGAAGCATGCACCATAACACATTCATATAGTCGCGGTGTCGCCGAGAACGCGCATGAGCATACAAGCAACGCCTTCACGCTTCCTTCAACGACAACTTGCGCAAGAGAGACGGAGGATAAGTAAAGGAACATGTTGTAGATCTAGAGGAGCAAGAAACTTCACTTACATGTGAGTGTCAACCAATGGAGATTGAGCAAGCTTCTATGGTGAATCAATGTGGGAAATGAGGTAGGGAGAAGGAGGGGGTCGACCAAATCTGTCTTTGGGTGGAGAGGAAGAAGTGAGTGGGGTGCATGTGCCAAAAAGGTGCAGAAAAAGTGAGCCAGGTTATGCGAGGCGCATATTGCAGTAAATGCGCCTCTGATAGTCTGAACTATCTGAGGCGCACATGCCAACATGCGCCTCGCCTATGCGGCCACCCAGGCCCGCAGGGGTTGCTTGAGGCGCACGCTCCCTAATGTGCCTCGCCTATTGAAACTATCGGAGGCGCATTTGCCACATATGCGCCTCGCCTATTTAAGTACTAGAGGCGCATGTCCGGCTGGTGCGCCTCGCATAAGATGGGGGTGCTAGGTATCGTCCGTACAGATGATAGTGGAGGCGCATCCTGCAGATATGCGCCTCGCCTATAAAATTACTAGAGGCGCATGGCTCCATGGTGCGCCTCGCCTATATTATCAGAGGCGCATATGGTGTAAATGCGCCTCTAATGTGCATGTCTTCTATAGGCTTTTCTCTAGTAGTGAGATATGGTGAAAGTTCTCTTTGATTATCAAGCCGGAAAATTCAAGTGAATTCCACCTTGACACTCAGGGACTACACCGATGCTGAATTTTTATGAAGTTCTCTCTAGAGCACCAAGACGAAATAATTTCCGACTTGGTGCTCGGGACTACACTATTCACATTTTCTCTAAAGCTACCCTGAGAGCACCAAGGCAATTTTCTTTTGAAACTCCGACTTGGCGCTCGGGGGCTACAATCGTTTCATATATACTGACGCATGACCTTTTGAGCATCGAGCCGCCTTCGACGAAGCCGAGTCAATGCTCAGGGGCTACATATGGTTATGTCAACAAAACTTTCAAGACGGTGAGAAATCTGGCGAGCGTAACCCGGAGGCTTGACATTGACTTTGCCTTCGTGGGAGCTTCCTGGGTTACACGGCTCGATGGCCTAAACGTCCGTGACTTAAGATGCTCTAAGACCTTAATTCGGCAAGATCATGTGTCCATGACTTTGCAGGCCCTAAGTCAGCAATTTGGCAGCCTTTACGACCATGGCCCGGTAGCCATGATTTTTTCCGGCTTACATAACATCCTGCATGGATGATGATATTGAAGATATTCCTAGAGCTTGGAAGAATCACTAGCGATTAGTTAGAGAGTTCTCCGCCTTGGATTCGTTTGCAGAAGCATACAAGCAACTATCTGGCTAGGCTTGGCCGGATGGAAATATGACTTGAGAGCTCTCCAAGATTCTTCGTGAAGCCCGCCTACAAATTAAGATGATGTGATACTTATACTCAAATCTAGACGGAGGAACGTGAGGATCTTGAAGAACGCCGGGGGCTACTGTTATGGATATACCAAATAGGTATACCTACGACATAGTCTCATACCGGCAAGTCCGGATGGCCCATAGTTGGTGGTTAGGCCTAATTGCTGATAGAAAAGACAGAGGTCCAGCCAGGAGATGGAAGGCGACGTTCCACTGTCTAAGATGAAAGCCGGCGCCTTGGAGGACAAGAAAATAGTTTATGTATTAGTCTAAGACTCTGTAACTGTACCCGGCTAGGACTCTTCTTGTAACCCTTGGCCCTGGCGTCCTTATAAGACGGCCTACGGGAGCCTTTAGAGCATAAGATCAAGTGCATAGCACTACTCGCACACAGCAAACCCTATAATCTTGTAACTCGGCGTATTGCCATTATAGTGATTTATAGCAGGAGTAGGATCTCGCCTCCGTCGTGAGATTTGAACCTGGGTAAACTGTGGCAGGCCGTCCCGGACACACTCCGTCTTCTTCCACGTCTCTAAACTCGCCGTTAGGATACCCCTCTAGCCTATGTGTCGTCAAAACCACGACAGATAAGGCTAGCTGAAAAGGAGAAAGCTGCAAAAACAACCATAGGGTGTATCGAAGCTGTCGCAGATCCAGATGAAGCAGTCGATCGTGAGTTCAGCATGGGCATGTTGACTGCTCCTAGCCTTCTGCGTGTTACTGGAAGACCAAATGACAGCCGGGAGAAGGTGTAGAAAATATAGAATTCCTAATATTTTGTTGTATTGATTTATTGATCCTTGAGGGTATATATATAGACGTACATAGAGGGGAGAAACTTAGAGTATAAGAAGATGAGTCCTAATCTATCTCTAAGTCCTATACATATTCTAGCAGAGTGCAGCACACGCGGAATCCGTCAAGAGATCTAACTGAAAAGATTGTGATCGCAAAAACACAATATGCCCTCAGCAAGGAGATCTTCCGAAGAAATAGCGGAAGGTGGCAAGATGCTCGAACCGTGGACTTACTTTGCACCACAAGACCACTTGTGGGATACGCATGGATGCAGATTGATTTCATGAAATTGTGGATGTTCTGTATTGTTTAGGTTATTTGCATTGCTTAGGCAGTGCAATTTTTTTTTTGCGAAATTCCACCGATCTATTAATAATCATCAACAGCAGTATAAAGAGTCCTAAAATTAATAAAAATTACAAATAGGTCAATGGACCACCTAGCGACGACTACAAACACTGACACGAGCCGAAGGCGCGCCGCCGTCCTCGCCCCTCCATCACCGGAGCCAGGCAAAGCTTGTCGTAGTAGAGCTTGTTGTAGTAGACGGACGGAAAGTCGTCGTACTAAGGTCCCAAAGGACCAGCGCACCAGAGCAGCAAACATCGCCGAAGATGAACAACGTAGATCGAAAGAGACTGGCCTCAAAACACACGTACGAAAAACGATTAGATCCCAAGGAACCTGTCGGACACATGACTTCATGCGCCCTCCGCTGATGCTAGACGCACCACCAGAGCGAGGATAGGGCAGGAAGGACCTTATTCTGATCTCAGGACATAGCCGCCGCCTCAACATCCTGAAGAAGACACTAAAAATAGTCTAAAGAAAACACTAAAACCTCCTTAGGCAGCGCACTTTGACTGATTTCTCTGTGGGTTTAACTATGTGGGTACTTGAAAAACAAAGTTGTCGTTTATTTGTGTCACAGAACTGGTTGTCCAGATAGTCAGGACAAGTCGATAGTGATTAGCTGATGGAGGGCTGAACTCAAAAGTTAAAAATTGAACAGCTGACGGGATTGTTATGCAGACCTGAACCTTTTCATTCAAGCTGAACGTTTGTACACGCATGTATCGTACTCCCATCTGTTTCAAATTACTCCACCGGCTTATATAGGTGGGCTAGTATTTTCTTATTTTTTATTTAAAAAAATTCTTAGATTTTTAAAATAGATAGTATGAAATGTATACTACGTATACCAAAAATCATAGAATTTTTTTGAACGAAAAATAAGAAAATACTAGTCCACGTAGATGAGCGTGCGTGCGGTGTAATTTGAAACAGAGGTAGTATTCTGCAACCTGACATATGTGACACATGTAAATGCATTTCACACTGCAGCATACTACTATAGACAAACCTGACATATGTGACACATGTAAATGCATTTCACACTGCAGCATACTACTATAGACAAACAAATGAGTGCTTTGTTGCCAGCCTACATATTTGAAAATGAGACCCTGGCCGCAACGCTGTCGGCACAGTTCCACTCCCACGTCGCACAACAGTAAATCGATTGCTGAAGAAAATACAGGCAAGCTAGAGATACTGAACATATACGTGACTGAAACAGCAAACCATTGAACAGCTCGATGCACAGATTAGGAGAAGCAACGGCCCACCTTATTCCACTTGTCGGGAGCACAATGATGACCACAACGACCTTATGAGAATTCTTTAATGAAGAAATATAATTTGCACCTGTACCTGAAAAGAACTTTGGATTTGCAGCTATGATGATAGTAATAGTGAGCTCTGTTTCCTAATAATTCTTCCAAAAGAACTTTGTATTTGCAGACCCAGTATTACCCATATATGATGGCACCTATATATGTGTTGCAATATGTCCAGACTCTAGCGAGTAAGTGTTGGGGGGACAACCCCGGGTAGGGTCACTCCGGGGTATAAGGGCCGAATTAGCCGAGGGTCGGCAAGGCCAAAGCGGATGCTGGCCGAGTCACCTCGAGGCAGGCCGGATCACGGAGTAACCCGGACCAGGAGGGTCGCCTAACGTTGTATCGTCCGACTCAAGGAGTAAGTCGGAAATACTTGTCTAGCTTATATGCAGGAACAGGTGTGGCCGGATCAACTATGATCCGGATCCTCTCTTGGATTCTAGGAGAAGGAAGGAATCTCTCTGGTCAAAAAAGAAGGTCCGATGCGTACTGGATGAGCGAATAAAGCAAGGGTAGGACCACCGGATCGTGGCCGACAAGGGTGACGACGCTCACGTCGGCTGACGCGGGCGCCGCAGAGGCTACGTCGCTAAAGCAAGTGTGACGCGGGGGAAAAGCACCCCTGTCGGGTTACTACTTTGGGAGGGGGCATATTCTTAGGAATATGCCTCCACGTATGCCCTAGGCCAGGACCGAACCACCGCTATATAAGGGGGTTAGGGTTCTGGTAAGGGGGTTAGGTTTTTTCTGAGACAGAGCAAGGAGAATTCTAGTTAGTTGAGCACTAGTGGATCTAGGGTTCTTGGGCTAGTTGGTAGGCAAGAGTAAGCGAGTTTCTCCTTCCTCCTCTTGTCAATACAGCTCGAGGAGCTCTTGTAATCTTGGAGATTGAACATCAATACAAAGCTTCTGTGTAGAGAATCACTCTACTATCCCTCCCTGGATTCCCCTAGCGCATATTAGTCCCCACCATTAGCCTATCCATGGCATCTGCCGTGACACCACCACGATAGTTGGCGCCCACCGTGGGGCTCGAACCCACGACCACCGTGGGACTCTCTAATCCGGTGCTGGTAGAAAAGAAGAAGGATAATCCGAACGTGGCAGTGGTTTGGCGTATGTGTATCGATTACACGAACCTGAACAAGGCGTGTCCAAAAGATCCATTTCCACTGCCGAGGATAGATTAGGTCATCGACTCTACCGCGGGATGTGAACTGTTGTCATTTATTGACGCTTATTCTGGTTTCCACCAGATACCTCTGAACCCGGATGATCAAATAAAAACTGCCTTTATTACCCCGTACGGGGCTTATTGCTATCGCACTATGCCGTTCGGTTTACGAAATGCAGGAGCAACGTACCAAAGATGTATGCAAAAATGTTTGCACGATCAAATAGGTCAAAATGTACAAGTCCACGTGGACGATGTGGTTATCAAGACCAAGGAAAGCGCAACGCTCCTTGACGACATAAGGCAAACATTCGCGAACTTGAGAAGATTCCGGATGAAGCTTAACCCGGAGAAATGTACCTTTGGTGTCCCGGCTGGGAAATTACTCGGGTTTCTCGTCTCCAGCTGAGGTATCGAGGTTAATCCAACTAAGATCCGAGCCATCGAACGAATGGAGCTGCCGAAGTGTCTCAACGACGTCCAGAAGTTCACTGGATGCCTGGCGTCGTTGAGTCGGTTTGTATGTCGGTTAGGGAAAAAATCGCCTCTCTACCAACTCATGAAAAAATCAGATAAATTCGTTTGGATGCCGCAGGCCGATGAAGCTTTTGCCCACTTGAAAAAGATGTTGGCCACTGCACCAGTATTAGCTTCTCCACTGTCGAAGGAGCCAATGTTGCTCTACATAGCCGCAACCAACCGAGTTGTAAGTGCAGTAATTGTAGTGGACCAAGATGAAGAGGGTAAGTCAGTGCAGAGGCCAGTGTATTACTTAAGCGAGGTATTGTCTGCCTCAAAACAGAACTACCCCCATTTTCAAAAGGTGGCATACGGAGTTTATATGGCGGCAAAGAAGTTAAAGCACTACTTTGAGGAGAATCCCATCAAAGTGATATGCGAAGCCCCCATATCCGAGATAATGGGTAACAAAGATGCGAATGGAAGAATTGCGAAATGGGCAATTGAGCTAGCACCTTACGCACCCCAATATGATAGGAGAGAGGCGATCAAGTCCCAGGCTATGGCGGACTTTTTCGTGGATTGGGCGGAGGTACAATACGAACCGCCGCCACCAGATCCGAACTACTGGAGGATGCACTTTGACGGATCGAAAACCAAAACCGGGTTAGGTGCCGGGGTTGTGCTTACCTCGCCAAAGAAGGATCAGCTCAAGTACGTATTGCAGATCCATTTCGCGGCATCGAACAATATCGCTGAGTACGAGGCTCTTGTGCATGGTCTCAAAGTGGCGAAGGAGATTGGCATACGTCGGATAATATGCTTTGGCGACTCGGATCTAGTAATACAGCAAGTGTCCGGAGTGTGGGACGCCCTGGATCCAAACATGGCGCTATACAGATTTCATGTGCAGAAAATCTCGGGTTACTTTGAGGGATGCGAATTTCACCATGTACCTCGCGTGGAAAACGAAGCTGCCGACATGCTGTCGAAGCTCGGATCGACCCGACAGGCAATTCCACCGGGTGTTGCATTGGAGCACCTCAGAAAACCATCTATCAGGCCGTCCCCAGGAACCGATTCAATCTATGTCCCGGAAAAAGCGGAATCCGGAGTTGAGCCCATGGACATTGACATGGGAGGTAGCACGCCGAGCCCGGGGACTGCCTCGGCAAACCCGGGGACTACCTCGCTAGACCCGGGGACTGTTCAGCGTGATCCGGCTGAAGTTATGCCGGTGGATCGAATGGAAATTGATGAGGAGATGTTCCCTGCGCGAGCAGTACCAGCTTGGGCACTGCCTATATACCAGTTCTTGAAAGATAGAACGTTACCCACTGAGGAAGTGCTAGCTAGGCAAACTCAGAGGAGAGCCAAAGCTTACACAATCATCAATTTCGAGCTGTACAAACGAAGTGTAACCAATGTCCTCCAGCGGTGTGTTGACCCGGAAGAAGGACTTGACATCCTCCGAGATATACACCAGGGAGAATGCGGGCATCATGCCTCATCCCGGGCCTTAGTGGCAAAGGCATTCCAGCATGGATTTTACTGGCCAAGTGCCTTGGAGCAAGCAGAAGATCTGGTGAGAAAATGCAATGGTTGTCAGAGGTACGCCACCAAAACACATATGCCTATGTCGGAACTTAAAACCATACCAATTACATGGCCATTTGCTGTGTGGTGCTTGGATATGGTTGGCCCGTTCAAACCAGCAAGAGGAAACATGACGCACATTCTGGTCATGGTGGACAAGTTTACAAAATGGATCGAAGTGAAGCCTATAAGAAAATGTGACGGGGCTACGGCCGTAACATTTCTCAAAGACATTATCCTGAGATACGGTTATCCTCATAGTATCATAACTGATAATGGCACAAATTTTGCTGAAGGAGCATTTGCACGATTCTGCCGAGATAAGAAAATCCGAATCGACGTAGCCTCGGTAGCTCACCCCGCATCGAACGGACAAGTGGAAAGATCCAACGGATTAGTGCTATCCGGGATAAACCCCCGGCTCATTGAGCCGCTACAAAGATCAGCGGGGTGCTGGATAGAAGAACTACCAGCGGTATTGTGGAGTTTAAGAACAACTCCGAATTGATCAACAGGCTACACGCCGTTCTTTCTGGTATATGGGGCAGAAGCTATATTACCAGCCGACATAGAGCATGATTCGCCTAGGGTCACCCAATACACAGAAGCCGAAGTGCAAGAAGCCCGACAAAATGATGTTGATCTGCTAGAAGAAGCGAGAGAAGCGACGCCCGGATCCGCCATATATCAGCAAAATCTCTGACGCTATCATAGCCGGAAAGTGTGCCCCCGAGTCTTCCGGGAAGGCGATCTGGTGCTCCGGTTGGTACAGCGTACCACTGGCATGCACAAATTATCCCCCCCATGGGAAGGACCATTCATTGTGAGCAAAGCATTACACAATGATTCTTACTATCTCATAAATGCAAAGCCACAGGAAAATAACAAGGCGGACAGGTCCGGAGAGGAATCCAAGCGACCGTGGAATGTAGCACTACTTCGTCCCTTCTACACTTAGCTAAGAAGTGTATGTATCCGAGTCTTCTCATATGTCGGTATGTATGTCGGCAATGAGCTTATCAATGAAATAGCGGAGCCTCGAGCAGTAACTCGGGCACTGCCTTAATAAATGATTGTTGTTACTTTTTATGCGTTAGCTGGAATGACTCGTTTCGCTTATCTCGGATTAGTAATGTGTGAGCACCAAAAACCCAACCCTTCGACTTGCTGCTGTCCAACAAGAATTGGCTTCATGGAAAGCAAGGGAACAAGTTTGGAATTGCGTAGCACATGAAAAACTGCTAAGGAAACGATCCTATTCCAGCTAACGTTTGTTTTTTTCGGACTAACCCCGTATTTACTTTCAAGCTATTATGTTGAATTATTTTGAGCCAAGCCTCAAAGTTTCTCAGTATTGTTAAAATGATTCTTGAGGCTCGGATTCGTAAGTCGTAAAACCGAATCAAGGTAGACACGGATCGAGCCGGAGAATTGGACGAACAAGAAAATGAAACTCGGGGACTACGCCCAAGTTAATCCGGCATACAAGCATAGTAGCAAAATATCATGTGTTCAGCATACAATTGCACCCGGCATACCGGGGATCTGATAAATTTTCAAGTTTTTTTTTAAACTAAGGAGCGGCAGGAGGAGGAAGTTCGGCGTCATCACCACTGTCTTCAATATCTGAAGCAGCATCTTCTCCATCATCGCCCGACCCATCCTCCATGTTCTCCATCTGCTCCTCCTCGCCGGATTCTAGAAAGCTCGGTCCCTCAACCCAGTCATGGACTGGAGAATATTCGACGAGGCTGTAGGCGCAGGCCTGGCGCCAAGATACCCACTCCAGATCATCGGTCCATTTGGATCCGGTGCGCCGGCGGGTGAGGAGGCTCAGATCGATCTTCTCGTACCATGAAAGGATATGATGGAGGAGGGTATCTGCTGCGGCACGCCCGGCGGATTCTCTCCAGAGGTCAAGCTGCGTCTCAATCTCCATCAGTTTTTCGGCAAGGAGCGTGATCCTTTCCGAGGGCGCTCGCTGGCCGAATGTGTTGTAGATCCGGACCGCAACGTCGAGGAGATCTTTCCCATAGTTCTTAATAGTTTCCACCCGGGCTGACATGCTGACCAATAGGTCCTCCATGTCTAAGGGGATGCTCTCACCATCAGGAGCGATGGGAGTACCCCTCTCTTGGCAGAATTTGGCAACGGCAGCACTGGCGATGGTAGTACCCTCCAGAAAATGATCTGAAAACAAGGAAAGGGAAGATGCTGAAGCAAAGGCATATGAGCTAACCCGGAAAAACTATGTCGGATAAGGAGAAGAAACTTACGTGAGATATGGTGATGGATCCGGGTCAACTCCTTGATACAACCTGCTGCCTGGGCGGTTGTTCAAGCTCAGCGAGCGCCGACCCAAGCTGGACCTCGGATTCCTTAAGCAGGTCTTGGTCCTTGGAGATCTGGAGGGTAAAGCGCTCACGTTCTTCGGTGAAGTTCTGGCCAACTTTTTGGAGCTCGGTTTTGTGTTGGGCCTTCATCTTCTCCATCTCGGCCTTGAGTTTGGCTATTTCGTCGTCCTTGGTCCGGAGGAGGGTGAGCTCATCGTTCTTCTTCTTCAGCTCGGCCTGATGCTGTCCTGCTTGTTCGAGAAAATGCAGCATCATATCAGGCACGGGCACACTATCCTCAAGCGATGCTGAAATAGTGTGTTGACCCGGCAAAACCGAGGAGTGAATGTTTGCCGAGCCAAGGAGAAGAAAGAATGGAAAACACAACGACGTTGGACGAAAGAGGACGTACCTCGGATTTCTTCCAAGTTCTTCCGCATAATCTTGTTTTCAGCCTCCACCCCAGCTGCAAAAAACCGAATAAGGAGGTTAGTCCGGCAGAAACAAACGAAGCGGAGAGGTGTTAAGAGAGGAAATTACCCCTCTTTTCATGCTCCGCGCCAAGTGCAACATGTTTTGCGCGCAAGATCTTGTGGGTATCAAGCAGGCGCTGAAACTCGATGCTCCGACGATTGGTGGTCACCTGATAAAGGTACAGGCGTGTAAAATTAGTTCGGTGCATATTCGAAGTATACGAGATCCGGGCCAAGCGAAACTTAACCCGGCTCTAGGAGTGTGCATATTCGAAGTGTACAAGATCCGGGCCAAGCGGAACTTAACCCGGCTCTAGGCGTGTGCATATTCGAAGTGTACAAGATCCGGGCCAAGCGGAACTTAACCTGGCTCTAGGCGTGTGCATATTCGAAGTGTACAAGATCCGGGCCAAGCGGAACCTAACCCAGCTCTAGGTGTGTGCATATTTGAAGTGTACAAGATCCGGGGCAAGCGGAACTTAACCCGGCTCTAGGTGTGTGCATATTTGAAGTGTACAAGATCCGGGCCAAGCGGAATTTAACCCGGCTCTAGGTGTGTGCATATTCGAAGTATACGAGATCCGGGCCAAGCGGAACTTAACCCGGCTCTAGGTGTGTACATATTTGAAGTTTACATGCAGCTACGTTGATCTTCTAAGGAGCATCCGACCGAGTAACAAGTTACTCCGCCGGAGGCTCGGGGACTAATGGTTATTATCTACAGCATGTAAAGAAGATACGACG
Source organism: Avena insularis (assembly GCA_023614405.1). Classification (NCBI taxonomy): domain Eukaryota; kingdom Viridiplantae; phylum Streptophyta; class Magnoliopsida; order Poales; family Poaceae; genus Avena; species Avena insularis. The sequence goes on from CM042694.1 coordinate 38,919,949, forward strand.
TACCTCCATCATACGCCCAGCGAGGTTAATGGCCTTGGCGGCGGTATTCATCTGAGCGGAAAATTCAGCTGGGCCGAACTTTTCCGGGAGATCGTCGTTGTAGACGAACTCCGCCTTATTCCAGTTCATGACGAACTCGATGAGGCTCGGAGGGTACCGTTCGCCAGTAGGCATGTGAGGTGCCACCAAGCCCTTTGCGTGAGCTTCTTTCCTTTCAATCAGGGCAAGAGCTGGGCTAGTGTGAAGAACCATCTGCTGCGAATCGGCTGGCTCGGCAGGAGGATCCGTCGCTGCTGGTGACTTCTTTGGAAGCATTGACGACAAGGTTCGCTGCCCGGCCTCGACGGAGGTGGACTTGCCTTTGGCTTGATGGGAGGATGTGACCACAGTGGATTTGCCCTTGGAAGCCGCTGGAGTTGTTCCTCGCCGAGCTTGGGATGACTCAGACGAGGCAGATGAACTTGGCACGGGAGCTTTGGTGGCTGGTGCTGGAGCTGCTGTTGGTTTTTTCGGAGCCGGGACAGGCGCTGGTTCGGTGACTAGTGCTGGATCTGCTGCTGGTGCTGGAGTTGCGGTGGACTTGGTGGTTGCTGGTTGCGGCAATGCCGAAGTAACGGACGCCGTTGCCTCGGCCAATCCGACCCCTCCCGATCCGAGGTCACGTTCCTCTGAAAGAGGTACTGCGGAACCCGGAGCGGCCGTAGAGCCCTCCGGAATAGGGCTCAGCGGGCGTGACTCGTCGTCACGAGGAGGGGAAGGACTGGACCGAAGAGGAGAGGAGATGCTCGATCCGCTCTGAGGGACCTCCACAGGAGCCCTGCAAAAGAAAATTATGTTAGGAGTGAAATTACCCCGATGCAGGGAGAAGTGTGTTGCACAGTGAAAAATGACTTACGCGTCCGAGGTCTCGGCCTCCTTAGGTTTTCGGGACCTCCGTGCCGGGGCTTTGCCTGCCCGTTTGGAGGCAGTCTTGTCTCCGACCTTCTTTTGCCTTTTGGTAGGCTGAGAAGGTTCGGAAGAAGAACTTGACGCGGATCCGCGCTTCTTCTTCGACGCCACCGGAACAGGCTCGCCCGTGGCAAGTGGAGAATCCTCGTGGATGTGCCCACCGGGGTTAGCTGATGCTGGGAAGGCAAAAGAAAGAGGGATAGCCTCAACGGGTTCAATCACGTCGATATCCGAGTCATCCTCATCGTAGGGCCAATCTCTAAGAGAAGAGAATTTACCGCTGGGTCGTTTGGTGGCTTCGGTTGTGGGGAGGAACATCTCTTGGTCCGGCTCCTCCTCATCTGGGATTTCTCGGTCCGGGGCCCACTTGAGGGTCGGATCAGTACCATCCTCGAGGGTTTGCTGGAGAAACAGCTGAGAAAAAAATCACAAGGAGCAAAGTCAAAAATACGATAAGAACCGACATGTAATTGATCCGAAACAAGTTTACTCCGTGAAGCTTACCGCGGGAGGGAGCCTGTCGCGGCAGTAATGCTCGATCCCCCACGTCCATTCGGCGGAAAAATCCTTATGGGTGGTGAAAAGAGCCTTGACCCGGCGGAAGATCTCCATATTGCTCAACTCGAACGAGGAGGTTCGGTTGGGGTCGCGGCTGAAGCTCATATGGCACAACTTGTGAGTGCGCCGCTGGAGGGGAGAAATTCGGTTGCGCACGAAGGTGATCATGGCATCCTCGTTGCGCAATCCGAGCTTCTTCAGCTCCGCAAATCTTTTATTGACTTGGTTGGCCAGAGCTGTAGGTTTTTTGGCGACCTCCTCCCAGAAATTCGTGTCCGGGGGACCCGGAGCGTAGGGCAGCAACCGGATCAAGTCTTCGGTGCCCTCGTTCCGGACGTAGAAGAAGGTCTGGGCCCATCCTTTGCAGGAGTCAAGCCCGGTGACCCGGGGAAAGATTGAATACCTCCGAGGCGAGATCGAGGCAGCTCCGAACTGAGTGAGCTGCTTGTCCTCCGACTCGACGTGGATGTTGGGGACGACGTTGCGACGGAGGCCGAAGAACCGGATCCACAACTCCTTCGTGGGCCATAGTCCGGTCTAGCCCTCGATCGAAGAGACGAAAGCGGACAGAGAGGTGATGGCGTTCGCCGGGACATGATGTGGCTGCAGGTGATAGGTCCGGACCCAGTCCCGGAAGAAATCACTCACCAGAAGACCGAATCCCCGTTGAAAATGGGATAGGAAAACAACGAACTCACCCGGATTGGGTGAGGGGGCCAATTCCGAGGAGGGGAGATGAGCGGCGACGCCGGCGGGAATATGCCGGGTCCGGTAGAGCCAGTCGATGTCGTCCTGGCAGACCCACGAACCGGCCCACGCGCCGCGGTCCGCCGCGCCGGCGTCCTCCTCCATCTTCTGCTCGACGACGATGAGCTCCTCCTCCGTCATCTCGAATCCGCTGTCCTTGCTGGAGCTGGCGGCGGCGGGGCTCTACGGTCTAGATTGATGAGGACCCGTGGCTAAGCAGTGGTGCAGCGGTGCCTGTGGTGCGGAGGCACGGAGAAGGTCTTGGCGGGCTGTTTAACGGGCATCAAGGCGCAGCGAGGAAGAAGAAGAAGAACGGGCGAAGGGGCGCGGAGATGGAAAAGTGCTAAGGGGCGCGCCCCTCCCCTATTTAACTGCCCCCAGTAATCAACAAGTGGGATCGCGCTGCGCTGGAGAGCCACGCGCTATGGCCGTGTATCACCGGCATTAGCCAATCAGAGAGAAGCCACAGCGGAGGCCACAGAGCTAAAATGATCCCATGACACGACGTGTAGTTACGGGAAACGAGGAGACAGGCGTGACATAACCCGCAGGCGTAATCACGGCGATTCATCGGCGGTTACATCTGAGCCCTTAAAATGAGGTAACGCAATGATTAACCCTTACGTGGGTCGGCGTATGAGAGAAGGAAGCAAGGTCCGGATCCGAGCCTCCGTGGTAACCCGGCAGACAAGTGAAAACTTGAAATGTGCAGAGGGAAAGTAAAACCATAGGATCCGAGCTACAATGGTAACCCGGCCGGCAAGTGGAAACTTGAAACGTGCGAAGGGAATGTAAATCCATATAATCCGAGACAAGAAGTTAACCCGGAACTAAACGTCCGAGGCTTAGATACGAATGAACCTGATGTGGCCTTAGCGACCAAGGCCGCTAAGGTCGCACCAGCTTCGGGGACTAATGTTGGGGGGACAACCCCGGGTAGGGTCACTCCAGGGTATAAGGGCCGAGTTAGCCGAGGGTCGGCAAGGCCAAAGCGGATGCTGGCCGAGTCACCTCGAGGCAGGCCGGATCACGGAGTAACCCGGACCAGGAGGGTCGCCTAACGTTGTATCGTCCGACTCAAGGAGTAAGTCGGAAATACTTGTCTAGCTTATATGCAGGAACAGGTGTGGCCGGATCAACTATGATCTGGATCCTCTCTTGGCTTCTAGGAGAAGGAAGGAATCTCTCTGGTCAAAAAAGAAGGTCCGGTGCGTACTGGATGAGCGAATAAAGCAAGGGCAGGACCACCGGATTGTGGCCGACAAGGGTGACGACGCTCACGTCAGCTAACGCGGGCGCCGCAGAGGCTATGTCGCTAAAGCAAGTGTGACGCGGGGGAAAAGCACCCCTGTCGGGTTACTACTTTGGGAGGGGGCATATTCTTAGGAATATGCCTCCACGTATGCCCTAGGCCAGGACCGAACCAGCGCTATATAAGGGGGGGTTAGGGTTCTGGTAAGGGGGTTAGGTTTTTTCTGAGACGGAGCAAGGAGAATTCTAGTTAGTTGAGCACTAGTGGATCTAGGGTTCTTGGGCTAGTTGGTAGGCAAGAGTAAGAGAGTTTCTCCTTCCTCCTCTTGTCAATACAGCTCGAGGAGCTCTTGTAATCTTGGAGATTGAACATCAATACAAAGCTTCTATGTAGAGAATCACTCTACTATCCCTCCCTGGATTCCCCTAGCGCATATTAGTCCCCACCATTAGCCTATCCATGGCATCTGCCGTGACACCACCACGACAGTAAGCTCACCATGGACCAAGAATTCCTAATAACCAGACAACCATCACCGAGTCAGCAGGAACAACAAGAAGAACATGACACGCCTCAACACCATCTGCTGCAGCATCGCCACGCCGCGCAACAAGGCGGTGGCGCGACGCCGTCATCGGAACAACAGCGCAGGAGGATCACGCTGATCCCGCTCGTCTTCCTCATCTACTTCGATTCGGTCCGTTTTCCCGGGGAGGGGGGAGGCATGACAGACAGTCCGTGGGAGACTAGTTTTGTGGTGCGTTGTTGTAACACCAAGTCCACTGGCCCCCGGGGGTGTCACTCCTGGTAGCTTGATAGGATATATGGACTGGCTCCACAGATCAACACTAGTCTTTTCTGCGCACTTTGTCCTCAGTCATGTGCACCCGGTACCCACTTTTCACTCGATCACCAATCCTAAAATTGTTCTAGGCCAAGCACGCTTAACCTCAGAATTCTTTTCAGATGATATTCCGGAAAAGAAGTTGCAACTTATTGATATGAGTATCCTATCAATCCTATTAAGCCATGTGCATGGATCTCACATACAATCCTATTAAGCCATGACTAATCTTGGTAGATAGCATTCTTGCCTCGGGAGAGAGAACCATTAATTTTTTATCCAGTGGGTCTATAGCTAGCTAATGCTCATTTGCAAACTTGTGAGACACAAACGAATGCGATGCTCCAAAATCAAACAGAACTCGTGCAGGGATAGAGTTTACGGGAAGCGTACCCATCATAACTCCAGGTGCATGCTCAGCTTGAACAATGTTGATGTTGTTGGCGCGAGCAACAGTTGACCCGGGCTTGGTGTTGATGTTGAGAGCCTGTGGTGAAGGTGCGCGAGCAGCAGTTGTTAAAGCAGGTCTTGGAGGGGATGGAGGAAGAGCCTTATTGTTCATTGGACAGTTCCATTGATGGTGTCTAGTGTTCCCACAAGTGAAGCAACTGCCACTTGGGCGGGGAGCAGAGTATCTAGGAACTCCACCAAAAAAAAGGGGCAGCAAGAAAATAAAACGTAAAGAAACTTAAACTAATTATACATATACACTTAATATTTCACGGTTCCTCGTCCAAAATACTCGCACACAAAAAAGAAAATATACCCTATGTGGGTTCTAGTGAGGGCTAGCTGGTTGGCTGGGGCGAGGGCGGTGGCCAGATGAAGTTGGCGGCTGCCCGGGGCGTAGGCGTGACCGGAGGTGGCGGCGATGGGGGTCGGGGGAGCAACGAGGGCCTGCGTGTCGACCCACAAATCATGGAAGGCCTTCCCCATGCCCTCCCACTTCTGCTTCTCTAGCTAGGATAGGAGGATGAAGGTCTTGATCTCCTCCTCCTCCCTTGTCATTATTGGGCGGTCCCGACGCGACGGTTCGTCATGCTCCTCCTTGACGGCGACGAGCTAGAGCTGCTGCCACACCTCGACCTCGACCTCGACCGTGTTGGCACCCCTGAACCAGGACCAGTCTAGCACGCTTGGCTGCACGCAGTAGGACGACCCAGAGAAATTGTGGTCGCCTTCCTCCTACGTGTCCTCCTCCTCCTCCGTGTCGGAGTCCTCCCAGTACTCCTCCTCCTTGTCGTCGAGGCCCTCGAGGTGGGCCTCCATGTCCACATGGTGAGCCTCGTGTTCCGCCTCGAAACACATGTCCCACGTGTCGGAGTGGATCGAGTAGGCCGGGTCACGGCGTAGATCCAGAGGGAGGTGGGATCGGCGGCGGCAAATCTTCCGCAGGCCCTGATGCGGGGATGACCGACACGGGCATACAGGTCTTTCAAGTGCGAAAGCAACCGAACATAAAGGAGTAGCTCGCAGAGCACATCAATCAACTGTACCGGAAATAGTGATGCCCTCTTTTGGGGGTTAGTTAGCACCAACTCGACCAAAATGACCTGATGTTTCGCCTCAAGGACACACTGTACGGTAGCCGCAACTTTGCTCCTCTAGACTCTAGCGAGTAAGCTCGCCATGGACCAAGAATTCCTAATAACCAGACAACCACCACCGAGTCAGCAGGAACAACAAGAAGAACATGACACGCCTCAACACCATCTGCTGCAGCATCTCTACGCCGCGCAACAAGGCGGTGGCGCGACGTCGTCGTCGTCGTCGGACGAACACCAGCGCAGGAGGATCACGCTGATCCCGCTCGTCTTCCTCATCTACTTCGAGGTGGCCGGCGGACCGTACGGGGCCGAGAAGGCGGTCCGCGCGGTGGGGCCGCTCTTCACGCTGCTCGGCTTCCTCGTCTTCCCCTTCGCCTGGGGCGTCCCGGAGTCGCTCGTCACCGCCGAGCTCGCCTCCGCGTTCCCGAGCAACGGCGGCGGCATCCTGTGGGCCGACCGCGCCTTCGGCCCGCTCGCCGGCTCCCTCCTCGGCACGTGGAAGTACCTCAGCATCGTCGTCAACATCGCCGCGTACCCGGCCCTCGTCGCCGACTACCTCGGCGGGGGCGTCGCCCCGGCGGTAGCAGAGCCCGGCGGGGCGCGCACGAGCACGGTGGTCGGCATGACGCTGCTCCTCTCCTTGCTGAACTACGCCGGGATGAGCGTCGTCGGCTGGGGCGCCGTGGCGCTGGGCGTTGTGTCGCTAGCCCCGTTCGTGCTCATGACGGCCATGGCGGTTCCCAAGGTGCGGCCGCGGCGGTGGGCCGAGCAGGTGGAGGGGAGAAAGGACTGGAGGATGTTCTTCAACACCCTCTTCTGGAACCTCAACTACTGGGACAGTGCCAGCACCATGGCCGGCGAGGTGGAGCAGCCGGAGCGGACGTTCCCAAGGGCGCTGGCGGTGGCGGTTGTCCTCATCGCCGTCAGCTATCTGCTGCCTCTCATGGCGGCCACTGGCGCCACGGACGCATCGCCTGATGCGTGGGAGAACGGCTACTTGGCAGATGCCGCAGGTATATATACGTACAAACTGTATATCCATTTGAAATAGAAACGGCTGCCTTCTGCAGATCAGTACCTCCGTTGGTGTCGCCCATATTTTTTTTTCTTCTAAATTCCACCGATCTAAACAATAATATATAGAGTTCAAAAATAATAAAAATTACAAATAAATTTACTAGACCACCTAGCGACGACTACATACACTAGCACTAGCTGGCGGCAGGTTCTCGCTCATCCATTGTCGGAGCCAAGCAAAGCCCATTTAGGGTGTGTTTGGTTGAGCTGTAGATTCCTAAAAATCAGCTGTGAAGAATCTGCTGTGAAAAAGCTGCTGTGAATTGACAACTGTGAAAAAGCTGAAAGTTGTTTGGTTAGAACAACTACCAACTGTGAATTTGGTCAGAAATGTCTGTACTGCCCTATAGGCCCTGAGAAATTATTATGATAATTGGTCGTATAACAACGATTTATACACTAGCAATCATGCAATGGACATATTGGAAAGTAATTTTCTTGTATATGAAGACCATCATCACAAATTTAATATCCCCTCTTATCCATATTAGTTGACTCAAATTTGTCTAGATACGTATCTAGTACTAAAATTTGACTAGATATATTTATATCTGGATAAATCTAAGTCAACTAATATGGATCGAAGTAGTACAAAATAATCATGCATATCAATTGCACATTGCATGAACCAATAGTTATATAGACCGATCAACAAAAGTCTGAAAAAAATAAGAAACAGCAGGTGCATGGGACGAAGGGACTGTAGGAAGGAGGAAGATATCATGGAGACAGAGCGTGTGGCAAAGAGTGTGGAGGAGAGCGTCATTTTCCTTCTGCCTGTGCACGAGCGAGTTTCGGGTTTGACGACAGAGGAAAAGTTGAACCGTGCATTTCCACTCCCCGGTGGCATAGCGGGTAATTTTCTTCAATTTCCTTGGACGCAACGCGGTAAAATCTGGGGGTCAGCCTGCTTTCGTTTTACACGCTAGGAATCAGCAGCGTTCGGGAATCTGGTGGTCCGCCAAAACGTGTTTGGTTCAGATTACAACTTTCAGAACGTGAATCTGCCCACAAAATCTCAACCAAACACAGCCTTAGTACTCCTCCTGTGCTTCTCGGTTTAAACAGGATCGATAGACGTCACATTTTCAAATTACTAACTAGAAATTTCTACTGTCTAATTTTGATCAGCCTATACTCTCTTCTCACCCTGAAAAAAACTATACTCTTCTCTTCTTTTCGTTTTTGAAAAGGAGTGTCCTAAAGAGGCAGGAGGCTCAACTTTTATTCCAAGCAATAGAGGTTACAAAGATTATAAATGACCCCATAAATGCAAAATACCGCATAGGTCCTTAGTATAAGTAGAAAAGACCCACTGAAAGCTAAGAAAAAATAAACTGGTCCTTTCTCTTCTCCACCACCGAGCCGGAAGCCAGATACGCCACCATCATGCACAGGAGCGGGGACACGACCACTTGCTCCTGAACCCACGAGCAGTGTGGCGCCTGGCTTCAAGGGCCTCACGAAGGAGGTTAGAATAATACCGAAACCCTTTACCGGCTTTTCGATAGGCCATTTGTTGACCTTGCATGTCGGACGGCTTAGACCCGCCGCCGAGGTGATGCTCAAGAAGATAGCCTCCCAACTCTACTGCTGCCTGGCACTAGAACCCGTGGAGAAATCCAGCAGCAGAGGGTTCTTTGCCAAGCTTTCCGGTTCTGCCCGGCCGACGGACTCGCCACACCTGCCACGGGTGGGAGACAGACGGCGAAGAAGATGAGCTTGTCGCAGAACCCACAAACCCTTCTTCAGATCCTCAGAATTGCAGAACCGGAGATTAACATCACCGCTCCCCTCGCCTCCACGGCCGGTCAGAGAAGTGAGATCAAGACATCGTCACTGCTCCTTCCCCTCCCCCTTGCCACCACGGCCAGCGAGCAAGAGTAGAATCAGCAACAGGATGTTGAGGATTGAAGAAGAACCACACTTATTGGATTGGCTCCCGGCCGTTTCCCACTTCCACGCGAACCTCCACCATCGGGCTTCACCAGAGGAGAGAAAGGACCACCGCCAGCTGCCGTGCAAGAGCAACCGGGGCATAGGAGACCATAGGAAGAAAGCTCGAGGCGGTAGGCCAACTACGCTCCTTCCCTCGCCGCCTTGGCCGGCTGAAGAAGAAAGCGAGTGCCACCTCATGGAGAAACGCCTAGATGAGGCCTTATTTGAGGCATCAGCCGCCAACATACTCCCCGCCGCTATCACGTAGACAGCACGACAGAGCAACGGCGGCCGTCGCCGGATCTGGCCCAAAGAACACGGTGGAACCTTCACGGCATAACGCTGACTCCCGGCACGAGGCCAAAACCTACTACTACTATGTACATCCAGGGATCCGGCGCCGCTCCTCCGCCTCCCCCGACCGGCGACGCCGACGGGTTTGGCTTCAGATTGGCCCCGCGAGCCTGACGGCTGAGGCAGGAACTACAGCGGGGGGGAAAAGGAGATAAGGTTTCGGGAGAGAAGCCTGACCCGTGTGCCACATACTCTTTTTTTCATGCACTTCAAAAGGATGTAAAGAAGCCCCCCCCCCCCCCCCCCTTGACGCAGGACCAAAACCCGGGTCACCTTCCCCGAGCCCCCTCCTCCGACGTCGGGCAAATACTGCACGGTCGCGTCCTTCTATTATGGTTTCAATCGTGCCTATCCCCTCCACCTCGCACGCCACATGATGAGCCTCGCTACATAGTCGCGAGTCCGTGGATGCTAGGGCGGCGGCCCTGGAATGTGGACTGCACGAGCATCTTGAAAGCAGACAGCATTGTGGTAATGGACAGATGGGCCACCCGAATTGCCTGGCGGTGGTCGGTCCTCCTCTTCTCGCAGTGCCTGTCGTATGTGTACGTTCAGGTTCGTGACAGGAGGTGATATTTCTGTATTGTAGACTTGTAGTACAACTGTTTTTTTTCTACCATGCATGAGATAAAAAGGTGAGCATGCTACGTCTTGTCGTGTGCGGTACTGGACATCTTTTTTTTTTAGGGATAAGTACTGGACATCTACTAAACTGTACGTGCTGTGTCTAAGCAGGCATCATCGGGGGCCCATGGCTCAAGTACTGGACGGGAGCCGGTGCGGTGATTTCCTCCATCGGCATGTTCGAGGCCCAGATGAGCAGCGGCGCGTTCCAGCTCCTCGGCATGGCGGACCTCGGCCTCCTTCCGGCCCTCTTTGCCCGCCGCGCCGCCCGCACCGGTACCCCGTGGGTCGCCATCGCCGTCTCGACGGCTGTCACGGTCGCCGTCTCCTTCCTGGGCTTCGACGACGTCATCGCCACCGCCAACTTCCTGTACAGCCTCGGCACGCTGCTCGAGTTCGCCTCCTTCCTCTGGCTCCGCGCCAAGCACCCGGAGCTGAAGCGTCCCTACCGCGTGCCGCTGCCGCTGCCCGCGCTCGTGGCCATGTGCGCCGTTCCGTCCGCGTTCCTGGCCTACGTGTGTGTCGTGGCCGGGTCGACGGTGCTCGCCGTCGCCGCGGGGCTGACGGCGCTCGGCGTCGGGTGGCACGGCGCCATGAGGGTGTGCAGGGCCAAGAAGTTGCTCAGGTTCAAAAGCGCGGTCGCTGCTGACTATCCAGAGGATACGCTCTAGACACATTCTGAAGTTAATTTGACCCTGGCGGGAAGAGAAATTATCGATTGGTTCAAGTGGCATGTCCAATGAAGTAGCGACGTTTGCATGGGTCCGTTGGCTCAGATCTATCGGTGACGAACAAGTGTGTCGCTGGATTTTTGTTAGTTGGTGTGGTCCCAATGGTTAACACTTCTTCTATTTTCTCAGTTTATCAATATCTTTTGTATCCCTTTTGTGTGTGTGCACCTACATGTGAAACCTTGGCCGTGGCCTATTTCAGCCCATTGATAAACCCCAAAACAAATTCAACGTCCCGGTCCCGTAAACAGAAGTTCTAGAAGTTCATAAGATTTTGTTCGAAGTATTACACCAAGCAAATTCTTTCCAAGGATTTGTTAAACCTAGATTTTTAGGGAAAAAGCAAGCTAATTCATGATCTGGATCGAAGATATCCACGGTTCATTTATATGTCGTGGCTGCTCCAATTTGCTGAAGATGAACATTAGCAGTTTTATTTTACCGATCTATAAATAATCATCAACAACAGTAAAAATTAAAAATAGGTCACTGGACCACCTAGCGACGACTATATACAATGAGGTCAAGCTGAAGGCGTGTCGCCGTCCTCACCCCTCCATCACTAGAGCCAAGTAAAACTTTTCGTAGTAGAGCTTTTTGTTAGCGGATAGATGGGAAGTCGTCTTTCTAATACCCGAAAGAGCGCACTAGAGTAACAACTATTACCATTGATGAAAACCGTAGATCGAAAGAGACTGACATAAAACCACACCAACAAACAAAAAAATCGAACAAATTTCGGGACCTGGTCCGCTAGGCACCCGACTCCACCCTCCGCTAGTGCTAGACACATCACCAGATTCGAGGATGAAGCGGAGAAGATATTATTCTAACTTTAGGATATAGCCGTCATCTCGTCATCCTGAAGAAGATACTAAAATCAAGCTAAACAAAAAACCAACACCATCCCGCAGCAAGAGGCGCAGTGCACCACACCTCCGTGGCCTAAGACCACCGGAGATAGAGCGGACATGCTGTGTTGTCGGCGAGCGGGACAAAACCCTAGACGGGTTTAGAGCCGCCTCTTTATCTCCCCGTATCATTTCCTGTCCGTACCGTGCTGTTGCATGTGCAGATTAACCTCCGAACAGTAGCATCTTGGAATAAATGACCAAGAAGAACATGGGACATGTGGTACGGAGGTCAGGAAAAAATACAGATCAGACGAAAACCTGCTAAAGCTCAGATGTGAGGCAGAGGCGTTCGATGAAGGGACAGCCCATGAGCTCCTCTGCATTTTCCGTCACTACATGCATGTAGGGTCTTGGGTAGGGCCTCAGATGTGGATAATCTCGATTTGGAGCCCGTGCTCCATCAAGGACTTTATTGTTTTGGAGCCCGTGGATAACGATAATGGTAAGATTCTGGGTTTTCAACCTGAGCAAATTCCAGTCTCCAAGTAAAGCCTTCAACAACGGAACGGTAGGAAGCCGCCATTGTCAGGAAAAACCACGAAGGCCAGCCTAAGGGTTGTCATCCCATGAAACTTAGACCGCCAAGAATGAAGATCGACTGTGAGTGTCTGCCAAAATGATGATCATCCAACACGAATACTTCTCCCGATCCGCTGCGAGTACACCTAAGAAACTTCGCAAGATCTCGATTCGACTTGAGAATGCGAGAAGGAACCTCCCTAGACTACCTGGTCTTCTTCAAACACAGACCGCCATAATCCAATCATTAAAACCTTAGAAAATGCAACAATGTAGTGCCAAGACATACCCAACTTGACAGAGGGTTCCCTCAAACCATAGGAACATGGATCATCACATCATCATTGACGACGTCGGCACAACGGTCCGTACTCCCGTGGCAAAAGCAGAGTAGGCAAAGATCCATCGCTATGTATACCATAATCATGGATATGTTGCCTAAAGATCCAAGAACGCACACACGCCACTAGGGGAATTATCGCGCGTGTGTCCGGCCGAAGCAACCACAAAGGGTTCATTTACACCATCAAGATGCCCTCGTGTCCTGTTTGTTGCCATGTTAGCGTCCAAGCTATCTAAATGGTCTTGTTACCCTACTGCTGCTCTGGAACCACCATTCTTGTGCTAGAGCCGGCGGAGTAGCTCCTCAAAGTCCTCCTTGGTATATCGGACATGTAGCCCGATGGCCTGCGCAAAGCCAAACTCGTCGGTGGCTTGCTCCATGAGTTCCCAGAATGTCGGGTCCTGGAGGTACCCCGTCGAACCGCCACACAACATCCCCAATGTAAACCATGAATTACCCCTTAGGGAGCGTGCCCTCGTAGCTGCCCATCTCTAGAAGCCGCCTGGCTCTTAAAGCCACCAGTTGTAAGTACCGGGATGTGTAGTTTGGACTATAGAGAAGAGACCAAGTATGTTTTAAATTTTTTTCATGAAATGGAAGTGATACCCTCGGTCCTCTGCATCAAAATGATGCACACGACCTGATTTATCTACTATTCAACAAAATCATACAAAGGAAATACAAAGATTAATCTAAAGCCATCTCACTAATTATAGTTCTGGAAAAACCTACAAGCTTGATAAAGGGGGTGGTTAAGTCGGGGCATGTGCCCTGACCTCACACCTACACACATCATCAAAAAACCATAGGCCTCACTAAACCACCCGATGGCGAGTCGAGAGCACAAACCGGTCCAGCAGACCCTCAGCACGCACCATCGCATGCTCTCCAGAAGTCACCGCCATCATCTTCCGCTGACCCATCTTCAGGACATGAATCAATGCATTACCCTTGCAAGGCTTGCCATCGACACCTCCATCGTGCTAGATAACACCCCTGCCCTCCAAGATTCCATCAAGTCACACCTGATGTTGAGACTCCGCTGCACCATGTCACCGAGACTCGCCATTGTTGACGCAGCATACGCAGCAGCACACCACCTTGGGCACCACGCGAGAAGCACGTGGAGACCGGCGCCCAGCCATCCACTTGTCCATCCAATCGATGTATGTCTCCAAAGATGATGTCCCCACGGGGGGTGATGACGTGGGGACGTTGGCATCTTCCGATCTGAGAAGCCCGAATATGAGGTCTCCCCCGGAGCACATATGGAGCAAGAAACACCACCACAATGCCTCCAACAAGGTAAACAACGCCCACAGGCGCCTCTTTTGACAGAATATCCTCACACCTGTCATCGACTGGGCCACTATCTCCTCCATTCCGACGAGGGAGCGCGATCCGCACGGGAGCCGCCGCGAGGACGATGCCACCGCCCAGATCTCGTCCGCTAGGGTGAACCATCGAAACCAGAGGGTTCCATTTTGTTGCGCGACTGACGCCATGGCCACGCATGTGGCGAGCGGAAGCACCCTATGGAGGGCCACCATGACCGTGACTCAGAACCGCGACGGAGGGGAGCCCTGCCGCCACCATCCTCCCACCTCTCGGGCTTTTCCCTATGGCGATCCGGCGGTGGCTGGGTGAGGGATGTGGCGGGTTGACCTAGATCGCCAAGGGAAGGGTGACGGATGTTTTTAATACAAAATATGTAGGTATTTGATCTTGTTACCGGCATTCTTTGTTGGAGATAATAACTGTTCTGAGATTAATTTTGCAGAGGCGCGGTACAGTTTTATTCAGAAGTATTACTCCTCTGCAAAATTAGTAAGTGATGGATGTTATCAGTATATTCAGTGGACACCACTGTTAATAAGTCATAGATGGTATCAGTATATTCCTAATCATGTTACTTCACTTTTTATAGTATCACAAAGGGTAAGAGAGACCAGATCATACATGAAAGATTGCGTAGTACATGTTCATATGGCAGGCACACCTGGCCTCAGAGCATCAACACACGAGGGGGGAAACACTCTGCATCTTTACCTGAATCTTGCATAAGCTACTAGTATAATGGAATAGCTGGTACTCCACCATTTCAAAATATAAAAGATGTTTTAGTTTTGTGAAGCAAATATATCTAGATGCCTTTTAGTGTATAATTCGGAGTGAACCTAGACACTAAAAGATTCTAGATACATTCACTTCATAAAGCTAAAACATCTTATATTTTGAAACGGAGGGAAGACAGCCTGAAATCAGTTGAATTTGTTAGTGTCTGAACTCCGAAGTTAGAGCTGAATGATGGTGGAACTGTACTAATCTGCACTTCCTTTGTACTGAATGCATCACATAATTCAGTTTACTGAATGGACCACACTACCTGAATCCAGTAATACCCAAGTGCTGGGAAGTACAATCTGCAGAGACAAAACAACAAAGTTGTTCATCTTCAAGTTCATGACAGGGAATTTCCTTCAAATACATCGCAGAGTTTTTGACGAAAGCACAGGCCGCAGACTCAAGTTACATGGTGTCTGGTGAGCTTTCAGACATCCGAGTATCGGACCTTCTGGGCGATATATTCATTCAAGGATAATTTGAGATCCAGATCTGAAGCTACCATGCTGTTCGATCGCCTTAGGGCAGTTGTCCATTCTGCCTTTGATGGAACAATTTACAATATCTAGGGATACTAAGAAATGTGTAGCCCATTCAGTTTTAAATGGAACAAGTGCAACTAGCATCGATGTGGCTGAGTTCTTTTTTTAGTTGATGGAAGGGATGCACTGCCCCATGATTTCCAACTAACCAGATAAAACCAATCCCACTACTAGTTACTTAGACTAGTCATAGGGAGAAGTAACTTTGGAAGAGTCATGCATCACCATTCTATGTTATTATGGAAATCCAATTTCGGTTCATGGCCACAGATGAATTCATTGTTTGAAATCATATTTCAAAATATCAAAAAGTTTAAAAAATAATATTCGCATGTACATCCGGGAATTGTTGGCACACAAGTTTCGGGGAAAAATAATATTTTTGTGACCCTCGTAAAAAAAATAAAAATTCGACATGATATTATTCTTGGATAATCTTTTGTCTTTGTACACAAGTCACATAAACTGTTCATTTTTACGAAAACTTATGTACGAACAAAAAATGTCCAGATGAACACGCGGAATTTTCTTTCAGATTTTTTTGACATTTATTTTTTTTATATTTTGATAATAGGTTCATTTATACCCGCAAGACAAAACACCACCGGATAATAGTGCATTGTACATATAAGTAGTATCATAGATGCATAATGTTTTACCACCATCCTTTTTTATTTAATACTATGATATGTCATTAATATGCTTAATTAGCACTGCATCGAATAATCACTTTGGTTATATTACTTTCATTATGAGTAGTCTGCATTGCTCAATATTTCGGGAATTAAAAAATAGTTATAGTCTCCAAACCAAAACATTCTCGGTTTCTTGAGAGAAACAAGAGCAAATTCACTATTTACCTTCTAATTACAAGTTTGTGACATTTGGTATCTCCGTTTTCAATCTTGCCATATTTTACCCTTCAGTTGTGATCTTGTGATGGGTTTTACCATATTTTATTATTTCCTCCAAACCAACCACGAGGACGTAGCAATGGAGTGGGCAATAATTCAAGCATGTACCGAGGACATAATATTATACTATAGTTTAAGCTTGGTTTATGCATAAGCAATGAGGACACTGCACATCCCGTATCTATGGAGTGTGAGCCCAGACAGGTTCCATGAAGGACCCTTTTAAAAAAAATCAAATTTAAAAAATTAAAAGGTTTCAGTAAAAATATCAGGATATACGCGTACAAAATCTTACGTGAAAATAATTTGTATTATGGTCTTATAAAAAATTCAGATCTACGTAAACAGTGTAGTTTTGAATGAGCCTCCCTTTTTCCGAAATTTGTCATATTTGCCTCTTTTGTTGCACCCGAAATATAAGGTATTTTCTATTAAATTTTTGCATGCGTGTATTTCATATTATTGACTACACGTAGGTATTTGTTTCGAAAATATTTGATGAATCTCAAAAAATTCAAAAGGGCTCCATAGAGCCCGTGCTCTAAAGCGATTTCCGTGGAGCTGACCCTCCTTTTCCCTCATCTCTCTATTCGTCAAAAATCACAGAAATAACCACGATTTCCATGGGTTGGCCCAGTCAGCTACGGCAAAATCACAGAAATAACCTAATTAAAAAATAATCACACGAAATAACCTACTTTGTCGAAGAATTCTCGATCTGACCTTTTTTATGGCGCTTTACCAGAAGGAGCCATGGTCAGTAGCACGACGCTCCCGCCGAAAGCGCCATGGTAGCATAACGCCCTTTCCAAAAATGTCATGCCCCGTCCGACATGGCAGTCAACGTGGACCACGTGGGCCCGATTTTAATGTTTGGCGCTTTTACGTGGGGCGCCATGCTACCTAGCATGACGTTTTTGCGGCGGGCGCCATGCCCCTTTAACTGGGAACGACACGAGCGCCATACCCCGAACAGAGACAGAAGCTGGCGGCGGCGGCTCCCCTCCACCCTCCCCCCCTCAAATCCACACTCTAAACCCACGGATCTGAGGTGATTTCTGGTGGATTTTCTTCCTGACATGGGTATACCCTACAGGTACTCGAGCTTGGTATATACGGTCTAAATACATAAAGGCCCACGGTGTCGCCAAGGCCCAAATGAAGGACTCGAGTAACCTACGGAATTTCGATTGCTTGAAGAACAAGAAGAAGCTAAAGATAGAAAGTTCGAAGGGGAAAACCCTAACTTGTAGCCGACTCGACCTGCTACCCGAGACCTAGCCTACCTATATAAAGGCTAGGAGGGGCGTGAGGAGGACACGCAACCCTAGTTTCCACAACCCTTGCAGATTGCATCTGCGCACCATTGTAATCTTGATTCCTTCGATAATTCCACGAGACAAGCGGGAGTAGGGACCTCTATGAGGCTGAACACAGGTAAATCTTTGTCCCCTGTGTGCTTGTTTGCTAGCCGATAGATGTCTCCAGCGCTCCCTCCTTCTCCAAAACCCAAGTCCATAACAATGGGCATTGATGAGTTAAACCCTCGTCAATTGGCGCCGTCTGCGGGAATTGGGAGTGCTGATGTTGCGGCTTCTTCGGCCCCATCAATCGCGATCTACAACTCCGCAACAGCGGAGATCCGCCAGCTCTTCGGCGTGTTCGATTTCACCGTCCACACGCCGGCCACTCGCCCGACCTTCGAGTCCGTGGGCGACGGAATCAGCCTGGCGATAGGGAGCTTCCGCTTCTAAGTCGGTCAGATGGGCACGCTTTGCATGCCTGATCAGCCGACGGCACCGTCGATTGCCCCAGCATCATGGTTCCCTCCATCGATCGGCACCCTCAGTGAGCTCAACGCCCCGACAACAGTCGAGAACACGGTCAGCGGCAGCAGTCGCGACTCCGATCTGAGCGATCTGGCCACTGAAGATGGGACTTACGGTTCCGGATCTGAGAGTTGTGGAAGCAGCAACTTCCCCAATCACTTCATGTGCACCGTCATCAACGCAGGCGATACCTCTGCCAACCGTGACAACGGTGGCAATCGTGGCAACGGAACCGACCCGCCTAACGGCGGCAACGGCGACAATGGCGGCAACGGTGGTGATCGCACCAACGCCAACAACGGAGGAGCAGTCGAACCTCCAACCATAATAAACGAGCAAATCGGCGAACATGTCGTGATCAGGCTCAACGAGCAAGAATGGGCTCGCTGCCGTGAGGCCCTACGAGGCACTCCTCTACCCTTCGGATATCCGCAAGAGCTGCTAATGGGCTACCATTGGCTCCTGAAAGACGAATTCAAGCGCCAAGTATAAACAATCGCGCAACTCGAGGCGCGCAAAAAGGCAGCAGACGAGTCGAGCCTTCGCCGTGCTGGGCTCTCCTCCCACGGAGGATCCTCCTCAAAGGGCAACGAGTACCTCGCCAAGAAGAGGCAATCTCGGATGGCCCATCTCACCGAGCAAGAACGCATAGAAGTTGCAAAGGTCCTCGACTTCAGCTCTATGACAGTCGACACACGGGGCAACGTGGTCACCAAGACGCCGCAGGCTGCGGTGACAGCGGCCACCATGTACCTCCTTAACAACCAGCCGCCGGCTGGAGATCCCCGAGCCGCCATGCACCGATCTACGATCGCGGGCTTGGGACTAATCGAGGCCACCCTTAACAAGGAGCCAACACCAGAGCCGAAAAAGGGCAAAGCGCTACTCCTCGCCCTCGTCTAGCGACAGCCGATCCACGACTGTCTCGGCATCACGCACGGCGACACGATCGCGACTATGATGCGCGCGACGACCTCACGCAGTGCAAGATTGACAAATCCAGGGCGCGACGTGCTAGGTCGACTGACTCGGAAGAGGAAGACGTGGAGCTCTGTGGCGCTAGATTCTTCAGTAGATCCATTAGGCAGAAGCGAATGCCTAAGGGGTTCAAACTCCCGTCGGAGAACCCGAAGTTTGACGGCCTACAGGACCCAAAAATCTGGCTGGAAGACCACATCTCCTCCGTCAGACTCCATGGAGGCAGTCGAAGCACGGCCATGCAATGCTTGCAGCTACAGCTGCAGGGCGCCGCCCGAGCATGGCTCAACAACCTCCCACACGGATCCATTCGCAGTTGAGATGAGATGGTTTATAGCTTCATGCGCAACTTTAAGGGCACATACAAGCGGCCCACATAAATCGAAGAGCTGAGATGCTGCCAGCAAAGATCTGGCGAATCGCTGCGCTCCTACATCCAAAGATGGTCCATCATCAAGAACTCCGCAGAAAACATCTCGGAGGATCGCGCGATTGACGCATTCAACGGCGGCGTCCGCCGCCTAGAACTCAGGGAGGAGCTGCGCCGCTCAAATCCCAAGACCATCGACCACCTGATGGAGATCACAAATCGGTGGGCCGATGGAGAAGATTCGGTGAAGAATCGCGCCCACTCTGACGAGGAGGCAGAACTCGAGCGCAGACGTGATCGCCGAGGCAAACGCCGTATGCGCATCTACGATGACCGTGACGACGTCAACATGGTCGCAGCCGGCTATGCCGACAGACGCGACAACAACCGCAACAGCGGATACCATAACGGTGGATACCGCGACTCCGGGAAGACCACGCAAGTGTGGCAACGTCGCGACCGTGACGAAGCACCCGCAACATCCATTGAAGACAAACTGTCCGGGCCATGCACGGTGCACTTCTACATCGACAAACACGATGGGAAGAAGAAGTCCAGCCACCTCCTCAAGGACTGCCGCGAGTTCCTCAAACTACACGAGGGATTAGCTCGGATGAACCGCAACACAGTCGAAAGAGGCTACGGAGCCGCTCCAGGCGTCGTGGCACATGGCTCTCCGCCACCACCACCTGGAATGCCCCCAAACGCAGCTGCACCGGACCAACACCAGGGAGGCGAACCCTACCCAAGGGCCATGGGTACCATGATGATCCAAAAAGGACGCCCCTCCAATCGGGTGCAGAAGGCCATCACTCGCCAAGTCAACCTGGCCACACACTCGCCACCATCTACTACTGAGTACCTCAGCGGAAGCGAGTCCTGCATCACCTTTGACAAACGCGATCATCCGCCTCAAGTACCCCGTCCAGGCCATTGCCCCCTCGTACTCGAGGCACAAATCGGAGGTTTCGACATGAGCCGTGTCTTCATAGATGGCGGGAGCGGCATTAACCTTATATTCGCGAGTACCTTGTGAGCAATGAGGATCCCTCTAACTTGCCTGGAGGTCTCGGACACAACATTCCATGGCATCGTCCCAGGGAAAGGCGTATACCCCCTAGGCAAATCAACCTCGACGTCATCTTCGGCACGCCGAAGAACTTCTGGCGCGAGCGCATCGACTTTGAGGTCGTCGACTGGACCTCATAGTACCACTGCATCCTCGGACGTGTCGCGTTCGCTAGGTTCATGGTAGTGCCACACTACGCCTACCTGCAGATGAAAATGCTAGGTCCTAATGGCGTCATCACAATCAACGGGAGCTTCGAGAGATCCGACAGTTGCGACAGGGAATTCAACAGAATTTCCCAGTCCTTCGGCATGCAGGAAGAACTCGCAAGGCTAAAAGAGTCGATAGACAACGATCGCCCCCAGGCCGGCCAAGCTCACCCGATCTATCCTTCGACTCATCGGTGCACACAAAGAAAGTGCAGGTCCACCCATCGGATCCCGCCAAGACGGCCCTCATCGCCAACAACTTGAGTCCCGCCTAGGAACTCGCGCTCGTCGAATTCCTCGGTGAGCACTGGGAAATTTTCGCCTGGTGTCCTGCGGACATGCCAGGAGTTCCCAGGTAATTCGCCGAGCACGCACTCAACGTCAACCCCGACACAAGGCCAGTCAAGCAAACAATTCGGCGCTTGTCTGAGCCACGGGCGCAAGCAGTTGGAATGGAGATCAACAGACTCCTCGACGCCAAGTTCATACGCGAGATCAAGGAAAGCACTTGGCTCGCCAACACGATGCTGGTACCAAAAAAGGACACGGATATCCTGCGGATGTGCGTGGACTTCACCTCTTTGAATAAGCACTGCCCAAAGGATCACTTCCCGTTGCCATGCATCGACCAGATCATCGACTCCACCACGAGATGCGAGCGCCTCTGCTTCCTCGACGCTTACTCAGGCTATAATCAGATTCGAATGAAGGAGGAGGATCAAGAGAAAACAGCATTTGCAACGCCCTTTGGTGTGTTCTGCTACAACACAATGCCCTTCGGGTTAAAGAACGCGGGAGCCACCTACCGACGATGCATGCAGGCTTCCCTCAAGGAACAACTGGGTCGCAACATTCAAGTCTATGTCGACGACATAGTAATCAAGACCAAGGAGGAAGCCTCCCAAATCGACGATTTGCGCGAAACCTTCGCCAACCTCGACCGCTACCGGATCAAGCTCAATCCGGAAAAATTCACCTTTGGCGTACCATCTGGGCAACTACTCGGGTACCTCATCTCCGCGAGGGGAATCGAGGCAAACCCGAAGAAAATAAAAGCCATATTGGCCATGGAGAAGCCGAAAAACATAAGGGGCGTTCAACAGCTGGCTGGGCGAATCATGGCCCTCAGTCGATTCATCAGTCGGATGGGTGAAAAGGCGCTGCCCTTCTACCAACTCCTCCGCAAAGCTGAAAAATTCGAGTAGACCAATGAAGCGCAAGAAGCATTCAAAGACCTCAAGCGCTTGCTATCCACTTCGCCAGTACTGGTGACCCCACGAGAAAGGGAACCACTGTTGCTATATATCTCCGCCACCAACCACGTGGCCAGCATAGTGCTCGTCATCGAGCGAGCCAAGGAAAACAAGGTCCACGGGGTACAACGCCCAGTATACTACCTCAGCGAGGTCCTCACGCCAACTAAACAGCGATACCCGCACTACCAGAAACTGGCGTACGGTGTCTTCATGACCGCCCGACGACTGCGCCATTACTTCCAGGAACACCCAATCATGGTGGTCAACGACGCCCCGTTGGGACATATCCTTAATAACCCCGACGCCACGGGACGAGTCGCGCTTTGGGGAATAGAATTGTCTCCACGAGACATCACATACGAAAAGCGCAACGCAATCAAGTCGCAAGTTCTCCCTGACTTCCTCGTGCACTAGATGGAGAACCAGCTCCCGGACAAACCAGATATGTCCTACCTCTGGACAATGCACTTCGATGGGTCCAAACGGGAAGGACGGAGCAGGCGCAGGTGTCATACTGACATCACCTCAAGGGGACAAGTTGAAGTATATCCTGCGAATGTAGTTCATAGCCTCCAACAACGAGGTTGAATATGAGGCCCTGTTGCACGGGATGAGGATGGCAAAAGCCTGCGGCGCCAAGAGGCTCATCATATACGGCGACTCCAAGCTGGTCGTCAACCAAACAATGCATGAGTGCGACACACTGAATGACAACATGATCGCGTACCGCGACCTCTATGACACACTCGAGGGAGACTTCGACGGTTGCAAGCTGCGGCACGTAGGTCACGAAAGAAACGAAGAGGCGGACGCACTCGCCAACATAGGCTCTACCTGTGCCCCCATACCACCTGGGGTATTTCTCGAGCGCATCTGCGAATAATCCATCAAGCCAAAGGCCGTAGAGAAGAAAACAAGCGCAGCAACGGACTCAGGGGCTACGCCACCCAATGAGCCAATGGCACTCGATGACTTGGAGCTGGACACAGGACTCGAGGGGCCAATGAGCGTCATGATGATTGAGCAATCCTGGACGCAACCGTACATCACGTACCTCCTCAGCAAAAGGCTCCCGGACAATCCAACCGATGCACGGCACATCGCGCGGCGATCCAAGGCATTCGCTGTTATCAACGGCGAACTGTATAAACGCAGCATCACAGGAGTACTCCAGCGATGCGTCTCCACGGCCGATGGAAGAGTTGTTCTCCTCGACATCCATGAGGGGACCTGCGGGCACCACGTCGGCAGTCGTGCCCTCGTCGCCAAAGCTCTACGAGCAAGATTCTATTGGCCTACGGCCATGCGCGATGCTAAGGACATCGTCCAAAAATGCAACGCTTGCCAACGATTCGCGGACAAGCCGCACACACCGGGCACAGAATTCCGGCCAATTACATTGGCCTGGCCCTTCGCGCAATGGGGACTCGACATGGTTGGCAAACTCCCAAGGTCCTCGCGAGGAGGCTACGTCTACCTCTTGGTCGCAGTCGACAAATGCACCAAGTGGATTGAGGCCATGCCAGTGACCAACCAATCAGGAAACTGTTGGAATTATGCCCTAGAGGCAATAATAAAGATGTTATTATTATAATTCTTGTTCATGATAAAGTTTATATTCCATGCTAGAATTGTATTAAGCGGAAACTTTAATACTTGTGTGGTTTGTGAACAACACCGTATCCCTAGTACGCCTCTATGGACTGGCTCATTGATCAATGATGGTTAAGGTTTCCTAACCATAGACATGAGTTGTCAATTGATAATGAGATCATATCACTAGAGAATGATGTGGTGGATAGACCCAAACTAAGCGAAGCAATTAGATCGTGTCATCGTGTTCGTCTTTGCGAAGTTTTTCTTATGTCAAATATTGTATTCCTTAGACCATGAGATAATACAACTCCCTGGTATCGGAAGAAAGCTTTGAGGTCATCAAACGTCATCTTATGAGAGGGTGATCATAAAGGTGTCTCTCAGGTGATCGGAAAGTATCATTGGGTTGTATGTATCGAGATGGATTGTCCCTCCCAAGTCGGAGAGATATACTTTGGGCCCACTCGGTAATCGATATCAACACCGCTTGCAAGCATGTGGTTAAGGAGTTGATCACAAAGTGATATCGGATTACGGAACGAGTAAAGTACTTGCTGTGAACGAGATTGAACTAGGTATGACGATACCGACGATCGAATCTCGGGCAAGTAAAATATCGCGAGACGAAGGGAATATATATATGGGATTGATTGAATCTTGGCATCGTGGTTCATCCGATATGATCATCGATGAATGTGTGGGAGTCAATATGGGTGCCTGACCCGCTGTTGATTATTGATAGAAGATCATGTACGCATATTCTCGAACCCAGGGTCACACACTTAACGTGTCTCGGCCTAGGATAGATTGGATAATTAGTTTATGAATTTTTGTTCGGAGTCTCGGATGGGATCCGGGATATCACGAGAGGTTCCGGAATGGTCCGGAGAATAAGATTTATATAAGGCAGTGCAGTTTTTGGAGTTCGGAATAGTTCTGGGTTAATCGGTATTGTACCGGAAGCTTCTAGAACCTTCCAGAAGGGGACCAACGTGGCCCCACCTTCCGGGAGGGGGCATGGGCCTATGAGGGAGTGTCCTGGCCGCATTGGGCCAGGGGCACAAGGCCCCATAGGGCCCAGCCGATCCTAGAGAGTTTAAATCGTTTAAACTAGAGATAAGATAAGATAGGCTGTCTAGATAAGGAGAGTTTAAATTGTTTAAACTAGAGATAGGCTTGGAGGAGAGGCTAGGGCTGGCCGCACCCCTATATATATAGAGGGCTGGTGCCCTCTCACACCCCCTTACACCTTCCTCCAAACCAGGTTGCCTGCTGCCCTTCCTCTCTCCCTCCCATTTGTTTGTGGCGAAGCCTGCAGAAATTCTCCACCATATACACCACGCCGTCGTGCTGTAGATCCAATCTATCTCTCCACCATACTTGCTGGTCCGAGGAAGGAGGAGACGTCGAGGTGCCGCACGTGTGCATCTCACGGAGGCACCGCCACTTGTGGTGCTAGATCGGATCGGATCGCGAGGAGGAGAAGCGAGTACGACTAAATCACCCACGTTCGACGAGCGTTCACTGTCTTGAATCTTCAAGGGTATGAAAATCTAATCCAATCTCTCGTTGTTTGCATCTCCTAGATTAGATCTTGGCTTTCCCTCTGTTCGCTCAGTAGAAAATTTTGATTTACTATCTGCGAAACCCTTGGTGGTATCGAGCTAGATCTATGCGTAGATGTGTTTCACGAGTAGAACGCAACATGGTTGTTGCGGGCGTTGATGTTTTCTGTTGCAAGCCTCTTGTTTGTGTTCTTCTTATGGCGCGGTATAGTGAGATTGAAGCGGTCCAGGCCAACCTTACGCGACGTCGTTCGCGAGACCGGCTCCGCACTTGACGTGTGGCTTGTTCCACACATGCGGCTGGTGGATGCCAGTTTCTCTCACTATAGTTGTCATGGGATTAACACCGGAGTTTGGCAACCATAATATCACCGTTGTGGCTTTCCGTAGGTAAGAATTGTTCTTAGCATCTACTCCCATAAGCCACGTAAAACATGCAACAACAAAGTAGAGGCGTCTAACTTGTTTTTGCAGGGAGTGTTTCGTGATATGGTATGGCCCAAGATGTGATGTGTATATTGTATGCGATGATCATGTTTTGTAATGTTTCACGACTTGCATGTCGATGAGTACACAACCGGCAGGAGCCATATGGTTGTCTTTATAATTGTGTATGACCTGCGAGTCAACTTCTTATACGCCATGTAATAGCTTTACTTTATCGCTAAGTAGTTAGCAATAGTTGTAGTTGCTATTCGTGGTGGAGGCAATCATGGTGGAGTGATGGAGATCATGCCGGAACGCACAAGATGGAGATCATTGCGCGAAGATTGGCTATACCATGTCACATAAAGTTATATGCATGTGATGTTTATCCTTTTATGTATCTTATTATGCTTAGATCGCGACGGTAGCATTATAAGATGATTCCTCACTTAAAGATCAAGATAAAAACTGTGTTCTCCCCAAGTATGCACCGTTGCGAAAGTTCGTCGTGTCCAAGCATCACGTGATGATCAGGTGCTATAGACTCTACGCTCACATACAACGGGTGCAAGCCAGTTTTGCACACGCGGAAATACTTGGGTCTAACTTGACGAGCCTAGCATGTACAGACATGGCCTCGGAACACAAGAACCGAAAGGTCAAGCATGAGTCATATGAATGATATGATCGACACTTCGTTGTCCACCATTGAAACCACATCTCTTCTCGTGATGACCGGATTAGGTGTGGTGAATTTGGATCGTGTTCACTAAGAAACTTGAGGGATGTTGAATTTAGTGGGAGTTCATCTAGTAATTTGATTAAGTTGAACTATTTATCATGAACATAGTCTAAATTGTACTTGCAAATACTGTAGATCACATGGCCAAGTCCAACTTCAACTTCAACGTTTTTGCTGAGAAAGAAAAGCTTAGAAACAATGGGTCTAACTTCACCAAGCGGTTACGCAATCTAAGAATCATTCGTCATGGGCGGGCAAAGGACTATGTCCTTGAGAAAGCGTTAGGTAACCCCCTGCTGCAACGCGGTGATGAGAAAGCCGATCAATCTGTCGATCGGCAAAGATGATTATGGTGTGATTAAGAGCACCATGTTGTTTGCTATGGCGGAACTTCAAAATCGTTTTGAAAACTATCCGGGCCCTTTGAGATTCTCGAGGAGCTGAAAACCATGTTTCAGACTCGGGCCCGTTCGAGAGATATGAGATCTCCGAAGTTCTTTAAGCGCAAGATGGAGGAAAGGAGTTCCGTTAGTGAGCACGCCATTAAGATGTCGGGATACACTCAACGCCTTGAGCAACTGGACTGCAAGATTCTAGAGGAGCTCAAGATTGACAGGGTTCTGCAATCACTCCCTCCCAGCTACAAAAGTTTGGAGTGACTCACAATCAGATTGGTTCCACTGATACGATCACCGAGCTCTTCGCAAAGCTGAAGGCTGCGGAGGTGGACATCAAGAAGGATAATCATGTGTTGATGGTCAACAAGCCCTCCTTTAAGAAAGGTAAGGGTGCAAAGAAGCCCTTCAAGAAAGGCGGCAGCAAGCGCGTTGCCCTGCCGAGAAGAAGCTCAAGTCTGGTCCCAAGCCGGACATCGAGTGCTTCTATTGCAAGGACAAGGGTCCTTTGGGCTTAATGTCCAGAAGTACTTAGCGGACAAGAAGGTGGCACCATCAAAGGTATATTTGATATACATGTTATTGATGTTTTCCTTACTAGCCCTCGTTGTAGTGCACGGTATTTGATCTTGGTTCAGTTGCTAATATTTGTAACTCGAAGCAGGAGCTACGGAATGGACGGCTGACTGCGAGGATGAGGTGACGATCTTGGCGTTGGCAGCGGATCAAGAGTTGATGTGATGGTCGTCAAGACGCTCTCCTTAGTTTTACCTTCGGATTAGTTTTAAACCTTAATAAATGTTATTATGTACTGCGTTGAGCGTGAACATTATTTACGGATCGTGTTTATTGCAAGACGGTTATTCATTTAAATCGGAGAATAATGGTTGTTCTATTTATATGAGTAACATCTTTTATGGTCATGCACCTCTTGTGAATGGTTTATTTCTTCTAAATCTCGAAAGGGATGAAACACACATCCATAACATTGAGGCTAAGAGATGCAAAGTAGATAGTGATAATACTACTTATTTGTACTTGTCGTCTAGGTCATATTGGTGTAAAGTGCATGAAGAAACTCCATTACGATGGACTTTTGGAGTCTCTTGATTTTGAATCATTTGACACATGCGAACCATGCCTCATGGGCAAGATGATCAAAACCCGTTCTCGGTATGATGGAGCGAGCAACGGACTTGTTGGAAATCATACATACCGATGTATGCGGACCGATGAGTGTTTGACGCGGTGGATATCGCTATTTTCTCACTTTTACCGATGACTTAAGTAGATATGGGTATATCTATTTAATGAAACATAAATCTGAAACGTTTGAAAAGTTCAAAGAATTTCAGAATGAAGTGGAGAACCATCATAACCGAAAGATTAAGTTTCTACGATCCGATCGTGGGGGCGAATATTTGAGTTATGATTTTCTCACGCATCTCAAAGCAAGTGGAATCGTTTCACAACTCACGCCACGGAACACCACAAGCGCAATGGTGTGTCACGATGGAATCGAACCCTATTAGATATGGTCCGATCGATGATGTCTCTTCTTGATTTGCCGTTATCATTTTGGGGTTATGCATTAGAAACCGCTGCATTCACTTTAAATAGGGCTCCATCTAAATCCGTTGAGACGACACCGTATGAACTATGGTTTGGTGCTAAACCTAAGTTGTCGTTTCTTAAAGTTTGGGGATCTGAAGCTTCGTCAAGAAGTTGATGCGGACAAGCTTGAACCCAAAGCGAGAAATGCGTCTTCATAGGATACCCTAAGGAAACTATTGGGTATACCTTCTATCCGAGGCGAAGGCAAAGTGTTTGTGCATGAGAACGGTTCCTTTCTTGAGAAGGAGTTTCTCTCGAAAGAAGTGAGTGGGAGGAAAGTAGAGCTAGGCGAGGTTGTTGAACCCTCTCTTGAATTGGAGAGTAGCGCAGCACCTGAAATTGTTCCATGCGCTGCGCCAACAATAGAGGAAGCTAATGACAAGGATCATGAAGCTTGGACGATGCTGCTCTTGAGCGTCGCAGTCGACAAGGTCGCGTGCCCCTCTGAGTGGTATGCGGCAACCTGTCTTATTGTCTTGTTAGTAGAAGACAGCGAACCTCGAACTATGAGGAAGCGATGATGAGCCCGGACTCGAGAAATGGCTAGAAGCCATGAAATCCGAATTGGGATCCATGAGCGAAAACCAAGTATGGACTTTGGTGGACCCTCCTAGCGACGAAAGGCCGTTGAGTGCAAATGGATCTTCAAGAAGAAAGCGGACGCGGATGGTAATGTTACGTCTATAAAGCACGGCTTGTTGCGAAAGGTTTTCGACAAGTTCAAGGTGTTGACTACGATGAGACTTTCTCTCCGTAGCGATGTTTAAGTCCATTCGGATTTTATTAGCAATTGCTGCGTTTCATGATTATGAAATATGGCAGATGGATGTCAAGACTGCGTTCCTCAATGGCAACATTGATGAAGAGTTGTATATGATGCAACCCGAAGGTTTTGTCGATCCTAAGGATGCTGATAAAGTATGCAAACTTCAGCGTTCCATTTATGGACTGAAGCAAGCATCTCGGAGTTGGAACCTTCGTTTTGATCAAGTGATCAAGATCTTTGGATTTGTTCCAAATTGCTACGAAGCTTGCATCTACAAGAAAGTGAGTGGGAGCTCGGTGACGTTTCTGGTACTATATGTGGATGACATATTGATTATTGGAAATGACATCAACATGCTTAACGATGTGAAGAGTTATTTGAACAAGTGTTTTTCAATGAAAGACCTAGGTGAAGCTGCTTATATATTGGGCATCAAAATCTATAGAGATAGACAAAAGGCACGATAGCTTTAAGCAGTACATACCTAGACAAAGTTCGAAAAGGTTCAGAATGGATAAGGCATTGAAAGGTTCGGTGCCTATGTTGTCGTAAGATATTGAGCAAGGCTCGGTGTCCATTCTGATGAAATGATAGGGAAGCTATGAGCAAAGTGCCTTATGCCTCGGCCATAGGTTCCATCATGTATGCCATCTTGTGTACTAGACCGGATGTGTCCAATCCTCTTAGTTTGACCAGTGATATCAAAGTGATCGAGTGGAACACTTTCGACGGCCGTAAAGAACATCCTAAGGTACCTAAATAGGACTAAAGAAATGTTCTTAGTCTATGGGGGTGATGAACAGCTCGTCGTAAAAGGTTACGTCGATGCTAGTTTCGACACCGACAAGGATGATGCTAAATCTCAGACAGGATACGTGTATATTTTGAATGGAGGAGCTGTGAGCTGGAGAAGCTGCAAGCAAAGCGTGGTCGCGGGATCTACAGTAGAAACGGAATACATGGCTGCTGCGAGCGTCAAGTGAAGGAGTTTGGATGAAACTTCATCATCGAGCTTGGCGTGGTTCAAGTGCATTGGACCCATTGGAGATATTGTGTGACAACACCGCCATAGCACTCGCTAAGGAACCAAGATATCATCCAAAGACCAAGCATATCAACATAAGTTTCATATAATCCGAGATTATATAGCAGATGGAGATCGAAGATCAGCAAAGTACATACAGATCTGAATGTCTCAGATCCATTGACTAAATCTCTTCCACGTTTAAAACATGATCAGCACCTCATTGCCATGGGTGTAAGATTGTTGCCAAATGTAAACTAGATTATTGACTCTAGTGCAAGTGGGAGACTGTTGGAATTATGCCCTAGAGGCAATAATAAAGATGTTATTATTATAATTCTTGTTCATGATAAAGTTTATATTCCATGCTAGAATTGTATTAAGCGGAAACTTTAATACTTGTGTGGTTTGTGAACAACACCGTATCCCTAATGCGCCTCTATGGACTAGCTCATTGATCAATGATGGTTAAGGTTTCCTAACCATAGACATGAGTTGTCAATTGATAATGAGATCATATCACTAGAGAATGATGTGGTGGATAGACCCAAACTAAGCGAAGCAATTAGATCGTGTCATCGTGTTCGTCTTTGCGAAGTTTTTCTTATGTCAAATATTGTATTCCTTAGACCATGAGATAATACAACTCCACGGTATCGGAAGAAAGCTTTGAGGTCATCAAACGTCATCCTATGAGAGGGTGATCATAAAGGTGTCTCTCGGTGATCGGAAAGTATCATTGGGTTGTATGTATCGAGATGGGATTTGTCCCTCCCAAGTCGGAGAGATATACTTGGGCCACTTTCGTGTCGATATCAACACCGCTTGCAAGCATGTGGTTAAGGAGTTGATCACAAAGTGATATCGGATTACGAGCAGTAAAGTACTTCTTTGTGAGCGAGATTGAACTAGGTATGACGATACCCGATCGAATCTCGGGCAAGTAAAATATCGCGAGACGAAGGGAATATATATATGGGATTGATTGAATCCTGGCATCGTGGTTCATCCAATATGATCATCGATGAATGTGTGAGTCAATATGGGTGCCCAGACCCGCTGTTGATTATTGATAGAAGATCATGTACGCATATTCTCGAACCCGAGGTCACACATAACGTGTCTTGGCGCTAGGATAGATTGGATAATTGGTTTATGAATTTTTGTTGAGTCTCGGATGGGATCCGGGATATCACGAGAGGTTCGAATGGTCGGAGAATAAGATTCATATAAAGGCGATTGTTTTTGGAGTTGAATAGTTCCGGGTTAATCGGTATTATGGGAAGCTTCTAGAACCTTCCGGAAGGGGGCCAACGTGGTCCCACCTTCCGGGAGGGGGCATGGGCCTATGAGGGAGTGTCCTGGCCGCATTGGCCAGGGGCACAAGGCCCCATAGGGCCCAGCCGATCCTAGAGAGTTTAAATCGTTTAAACTAGAGATAAGATAAGATAGGATTTCTAGATAAGGGAGAGTTTAAATTGTTTAAACTAGAGATAGGCTTGGAGGAGAGGCTAGGGCTGGCCGCACCCCCTCTATATATAGAGGGCTGGTGCGCCCCTCTCACACCCCCCACCTTCCTCCAAACCCAGTTGCCTGCTGCCCTTCCTCTCTCCCTCCCATTGTTTGTGGCGAAGCCTGCGGAAATTCTCCACCATATACACCACGCCGTTGTGCTGTAGATCCAATCTATCTCTCCACCATACTTGCTGGTCCGAGGAAGGAGGAGACATCGAGGTGCCGCACGTGTGCATCTCACGGAGGCACCGCCACTTGTGGTGCTAGATCGGATCGGATCGCGAGGAGGAGAAGCGAGTACGACTACATCACCCACGTTCCGACGAACGTTCCGCTGTGCGAATCTTCAAGGGTATGAAAATCTAATCCAATATCTCTCGTTGTTTGCATCTCCTAGATTAGATCTTGGCTTTCCCTCTGTTTGCTTTCGTAGAAAATTTTGATTTACTATGCTGCGAAACCCTTCAGAAACAGCACAGTTAAGTTCTTCGAATCCATCGTCTACCGCTTTGGAGTACCGCACAGCATCATCACCGACAATGGGACAAACTTCACATCCAAGGAGTTCCAAGAATTCTGCGAGAACCTGGGGATCAACATCAGCTACGCCTCGG
Organism: Avena insularis; assembly: GCA_023614405.1. Taxonomy (NCBI): domain Eukaryota; kingdom Viridiplantae; phylum Streptophyta; class Magnoliopsida; order Poales; family Poaceae; genus Avena; species Avena insularis. The sequence continues at coordinate 38,951,893 of CM042694.1, forward strand.
TAGCGCATCCACAGACCAACGGTCAGGTGGAAAAAGCAAACGGGCTCGTCTGCGACGGCATCAAGAAGCGACTCCTCCGGCCACTCTAACAAGCTGCGGGTTGCTGGCCAGATGAACTGCAATCCGTACTCTGGAGCCTACGCACAACTCCAAACAGTTCCACGGGCACACCATTCTTTATGGTGCACGAAGCCGAGGCATTCTCTTCCTCCTTGAGGTATTCTCCTTTGATTTTTCTTGTTCTATTGGTTGGAATCCTCACATGGTCCTCTTCCTCCTAACCCTAGTTCTTTGCAAATGTGGCATGTATATGAATTTCTTTGGAGAAATTAGTGTGGTGGCATTATAGTTTGTTAATGTTAGTTAGTAAATGAGTGAAATTGCTTAATTAGGGTTAGTAAAATTTATTTGGCATGTATATGGTAGAATGGTGTATCCATATTGTGGTTTTTGTAGATGGGAATATATGAATGTATGTAGTAGATTGGCATAGATGGACATATGTTGATTATAGATTGGCATAGATGGACATATGTTGATTATAGATTGGCATATATGGATTATAGATGGGCATACATTGATTATATATTGGCATAGATGGGTATGTATTCATATATGGAGTGTTTGGCATAGATGGGCATATATTCATATATGGGCATAGATTGGCATAGATTTTGTTTGTTTACATAGATTCTATGTATATTTGTGGTGGATTAGAGAATGTGCATAACTTAAATTATTCACTCCTCTCGTTGCTCACATATGTAGGATGGAACAACAATGTATTTTGAATGGCCATTATGACCAACGACACCGTGGGCGGTACATTGCGGAGAAGAAACATGTCTTTAAGTGGTTGCACCTAAGGTCCAAAGAGGTGCATAGCAAGAAAATGCCATATGATGAGCGATACACTCCATACGTTGAGCGGACTGGACTTCTCCCCTTCGTCCAGCTTGTCTCTCGTTCGACGCTGCATATGAACCCCTGTTTGATCACAGCGCTTGTTGATAGATGGAGACAGGAGACACACAGTTTTCACCTCCCTTGTGGTGAGACGGTGACTTTGCAGGACATCTCCATGATATTTGCGCTTCCCATCAAAGGACAGCCCGTGTGTATGAGCTCTGATTTGGATAACTGGCGTGAAGTGATGATTGTCCTAATTGGTAAGGCGCCAATGCAAGAGAAGATGTCTGCCGGTGCTACTTACAAATGGATCCAAGAAAATTTTAAGAAATGCCCCGAGGATGCTGATAAGGAGGTAATCCAGATGTATGCCCGTGCATACTTATGGTATGTCATAAGTAGAACCCTTTTCTCGGATGGCATGGGAAGGATCGTGTCCTTCATGTGGCTCACTCTATTTGCGGAATGGGGCTATATGCATAGCTGGGGTCCAGCGGCACTCGCTTACTTGTACCGACAGGTAATGAACCATACATATTTTATTCTTCTACTACATATGTTTGCTCACCTAGATACTTACCTATGCTTTCTCCATATGCAGCTGGACGAGGCGTGTTGTAGGACCGGAAAAGGAGCAAGTATTGGTGGACCTATGGTTCTACTGACGATATGGTCATGGTTGCGCATACCAGTTGGTCGGCCCATTCCGATGAAGGAAAAACAATGGGATGATCATGGCAATAGCCGTCTCCGCGCGCCTACATGGGCGTACTTGTGGGATAATACTAAAGTTTTCCACGGTGAATCCGAGGAATGCTACTTGCGGTACACCAACCAACTGGAATTGCTAACCCCGGAGAAGGTAATAGTTTGATTGGTCTCAAGAACTCATCTTTTCCTACAAATGTACTTTGGGTTGACAGGATAAGGTTGTGTTCCTCACAGGTGGAATGGGAGCCATACGGAACTCGAGGGAATGTGGGTATGGGTGTCTGGTTCCAGGCGGACTTGAACCGCAAATGTATGCAAGAAGCACATCTCTGGCGGATTCGTGCCCCGTTAATATGTGTCTATGCTGTTGAGTTCCACCTTCCACAGCGGGTGATGAGGCAGTTTGGGTTATTCCAGGAGACCCCGCCGCCGTACAAGGACACTAGCACAACTCTTCACGGGTGAGTGATTCGTGTACCCTAACTTGCTACTTTTGTTGGGTGTCTAGTGATACTAATAAGGTGATGGAAATGATTGTAGGTTGGACAAGATAAAGCAGAAGAGGGAAAAAATTGGCCTGCATATCATCATAAGTATATTCAGAAGTGGTATGCAAGGATTGAGGAGATACAAAATCCAAATGCGGTCTCTCATCCTCAGGTGCCGCATGATGCTGCAGCCTTTAATCGGTATCTCGTGTGGCTTGGTGGAGTATCTCGTTTGTACCTACAACCGTCTGCTTTTACATCTGATGACACAGTGGAGGACCCATATCCTGCTTTTGATGAGTTGAGCCAGCTGGAGTACAACAGACTTGTTCGAGGCGGTAGGGGCGCAAATTCTGCGGGGGTTATCCGCTTTGTGGTAAGTATTGTACCAGGAGATTGTGATGTGAAATTATAGCAACAAAATATTGACTACTTTGTCCTTTTGCTAGCGCGAGGAGATCTTGAAACACGTGGATGACGCCACTGAAGCACTAAAACATCCTCTAGGGAAGGGATCCGAGTCAGCCCTTCGAGAGTTTGTGGAGGTATGTGCTCATACCGTTCAAATTGCTATAGTACTTTTATCTGTGCTTAAATTGCTATTCGTCAATGTCATAGCATACTAAGCGTTGGGGCCATGGATTAGGTGTTTTGCTTGGTTGCCGCACCTCGAGGCCGCATCGTCAGTGAGGTCTTCTAGCCTTGAGGTGACGGGCACAAGCAACGCAAATGCCGAACTAGAGGATGATCTAGAGGTCGACCAGGATGGAGAGGGCGAGGATGAGGATGATGACGACGTAATCAATTGCTAACTTTGTTATTTTTTTGTTGCCATGGAAATTGAAGGAATACACTCACTATTGGATGTCGAATGTAGGAGGGACTCGAGAATGTGGACAAGGATGAGGAAGAGGGACAAGATGAGATAGGCATGTCTCAACTACACGATGCCCCCCAGTCTAGTCAACGGGCGCGACATTTCAACCTAAAGCCGAGGCAACCGAGGGAACCGTACACGCCAAGTGAATGGGAGAAGAAGAAAATGTTGGCCGAGGAAAGGAAGCGTCGGTCTCAGGTGGCACGCAATGCTCCTAGCAACGAGGATGAAGACTACGGTCCACCTCGGAGGAGTAGGAGGCACGAGGGTCGTAGCAAGGCGAACGAGGATCGGGTGGCAAAAAGGGGAAAGGGAGAAACTGACCTCGTAGCTTGAACTAGTGCTTGTGGCTTCGACTTGTTTGATGTGGTCATTATGAACTTGTATCTTGAACTTGTTGTTTGGTGTGGTCATTTTGAACTTCGTTTGTGGCTTGAACTTGTTTAATGTGTTGAAATGTTAAAAACTAGATGTTCTATAATTATTCACTATTATGGTCAAAACTGGATGTGGCACAAATATGTTTGCACTGAAATGTTGAAATGTATAGTGGTCATTGCTCAAAACTGCATGTTCTACAGAGCATGGCGCCCCCCTTGAAAAACGCCATGCTTGGTTGCATGACGGTTTTGTACAGGTGATGGCTCGGTGTTGATGTAGAGCTCGTTGGGAACCCCAAGAGGAAGGTATGATGAGCACAGCAGCAAGTTTCCCTCAGTTATGAAACCAAGGTTTAATCGAACCAGTAGGAGCAAGGAAACACCCCAAAGGTGTTGCTAGCTGAGCCTTGGCAGGGCGCACTACCGGTGCTAGTAGCAACGTGGAGACCTGCACAACACAACCACGTAACTCATCCCCAACTTGGGATGAGGTTGTCAATCTCACCGGTTTGCTGAAAACAAAGGATTAAGCGTGTCGAATGGAAGGAAGTAATAGTTTGCAGAAAGTAAACACAAAGCGAAAGCAGTTTGTAGATTGTATGTAAAAGAAAGGACCGGGATCCATAGTTCACTAGAGGTGGCTCTCCTTAAGATAGATAACATGCTGGGTGAACAAATTACAGCAGGGCAATTGACAAACATCGAGAAAGCACTACATGCATATACTAATCATCTTGACTCCTTTGGAACTTGATTGGGCATTACAACATTATACATAGACCATCATCCAACTACATCTAAGACTAATAATCCACCTTCAAGTTATCATCCGAACCCCCTCCAGTATTAAGTTGCAAGCAACAGATTATTGCTTTACGAATTGCGTGTAATGTAAACAATACGATTGTTCTATGAACAAAGGATTGTTGTTTTCTCCCTAGTAGCAACAACACATCTAGTACCTTAGAGATTTCTGTCACTTCCCAGTTACGAGGCATGAACCCACTATCGAGCATAAATACTAACTCTTGGAGTTGCTAGCATCTACTTGGCCAAGATAGCTACTAACAACGGAAAGCATGCAAGATCACAAATAACAAAGACATGATAGAATCAATAATCAATCTGAAATAGCATCTCAATATCCATCGGATCCCCGCAAACACAATATGCAAAATTACAAATAGATGATCTTGATCATGAACAGAGCTCACAAGATGTAAACATGAAAGCACAAAGGAGGAGAATCAGCCATCTAGCTACTACATGGATCTGTAGTCCAAGGATGAACTACTCACACATCACACTAGAGGCTTGCATGGTGATGAAGAAGGCCTCCAGGGTGAATTCCCCTCTCTGGAAGGGTGCCGGGAAGAGCTTCAGATCCCTCCCGATCTAGGGATGGAGATGACGGCGGCTACAGACTCTTTCGTAGATTTTTGATCGGGTACTTAGGGTTTTCGTCCCGAGGGCAATATATAGGCGGAGGGGGTGCTGGGGTCGGCCAGACCACCCCCTAGCGTGGGCCAGGCCTGGCCGCGCGGCTAGGTGGTGTGGCCGACCCCGAGCCCTTCTCCGTCTCGTATTATGGCATCTGATGACTTCCGGAAAAATAGGCACTTTGGCTTTTGTCTCGTCCAATTCCGAGAATATTCATTTTCTGACTTTCCTGGAACCAAAAACAGCAGAAAATAGGCAGCTGATACTGTGGCTCTTGTTAATAGGTTAGTCCAAGAAATCATATGAAAAGTACTCCAAAGTGTGGATAAAACACAAGAAAGTGGATAAAACCAAGCATGGAACATCAAAAATTATAGATACATTTGCAATGTATCAACAGGGCGCCATGCAACCAAGCATGGCATTTTTCAAAGGGGCGCCATGCTCGGGACTTGGCAAAATTTCTGGCTGCTTGTTTTCTTTGCTCGCGCATAGGTTCTGTGACCCAGCGCGTCATAGTAGGCCTAAAGCACCATTGTGGCATGGCGCCCTAGTCAAAAACACCATGGTGGCATGGCGCCCTGGTCAAAAGCGCCATGGAACCAAGCATGGCGTTTTTCAAAGGGGTGCCATGCTCGGGACTTGGCAAAATTTCTGGCTGCTTGTTTTCTTCGCTCGCGCACAAGTTCTGTGACCCAGCGCGTCATAGTAGGCTTAAAGCGCCATTGTGGCATGGCGCCCTGGTCAAAAACGCCATGGTGGCATGGCACCCTGGTCAAAAGCGCCATGCAACCAAGCATGGCGTTTTTCAAGGGGCGCCATGCTCATGACTTCAAATATACAGCCAATGTTTCAGTTCTAGTGGCAAAATTCCAGAAATATTGACATAAGCAGCATAACAAGAAATTGCAGTACTGAATGTTTACATAATACATGGCGCTCAGCCCTTAAGGGGTTTTATATACTCAAGCAAGCACATGACAAATTGGACATAACAATGTTCAAAATAAATTTCACATAGTGGAGTCCATAATGCCCACAGATGGTGACAATTCTATTGTGTCATGCGAGGCTCCTTCCCCTTTGCCTTCCTCTTCCTCTCTTCCGCTTCCTCTTACTTTTCCCTCAAGTCGCGTGCAAGCTTGACCACCAAGTACATGTCTCTTTCATATTTTGCTTGTTTTTCCTTTCTCTCGTGTTCTTTTTTTGCTTTCTTTATGCTTGCCTCTCGCAATCTCATGTTGAAATCTTCTTCCCACCGCCGTTCTTCCTCAGCCTCCTTCCTTTCCTCTTCCCTTTTCTTGATCAACTGAGCTACTTCATCATCCCTCTCCTTCACCCTCCTCAAAGCCTCCTCCCATACTGTGGAGTAGCTCATACCGTTCCCATCATTGTTCTCCTTGGTGGGTTGGGTCGACATACCTATAATAAAAATGCAACATATAAGTTAGTAAGGATAAGTTAACTTAAATGCAAGATAAAAGTTAGTAAAGATAAATAAATATGCAAGTAAACATACGGGAATTCTCCTCGGAGGTACGTAAACATACTACTGCCACGACCTCTACCACCGACACGACCTCTACCAATGGTAGGCCCTCTACCACCGCCACGACCTCTACCACCAACACGGCCTCTACCAATGGTAGGCCCTCTACCACTGCCACGACCTCTACCACTGACATGATCACCTCCTTGGCTTGTGCTTCTACCACCATCATCACCTCCTCGGCTTGTGCTTCTACCTCCATCACCACCTCCTTGGCTAGTGCTTCTACCGCCATCACCACCACCTTGGCTAGTGTCCCCAATAGGTGTGTTGGCTCTCTTTGATTTTTTCCTTTGGCTACATGATGTTTTATTATGGCCCTCAAACTTGCATTCTCCACAACAGGTTTTGTCACGAGGCTCCGCGAAATACTCGCTCCCCCATTCCCGTAGGTATCCACCCGCCCAATCATCCATGTCACCTCGAAAACGCTTGGTTTGTCTTCTTCCCCGACTAACAACCTTCGTAGACGGATCAGGCCAAAGTTGGACACCATGATATTCTGGCCATTGAGATTGGTCAAGGTAAGGCTGAAATCTACCAGCCCATGTGTTCTTCACCGCTTGGATGGAATGCTCGTCCAACCTAACCGTATCTGGGTGATTAAGACCCACCATTCGTTCAGATGCTGCTTTCATCACGTGTGAGCAAGGGAGATGGTACAATGTCGGCCTCTCGCAGGAGTAGTAACCATTGCGTAGCCATACCTTATAGGACAGTCCGCCATGTTGCACACCTCCCCTTGTGCTACCTCCATGCTCATTCACTTGGTAAATCAGTTCTTGGTTGTCAAAACATTCAACCGTTTGTGTATCACCTTTCTTTGATTGATATTCCAACCAATTATCAACCAATGGTGCGTACTCATACCTTTTTTTTCTTGTTATCCCCAGCGATTTGCTTATCCGTTTCATCACTATACTTAGAAAGTATTCATTCAACTTCTGAAATGTGTACTCAGCTATGGCAGTCACGGGCAATTGACGTACACCTTTAAGTACTTTGTTGAAGCATTATGCCATGTTGCTGGTGGAATCACCGTATCTCTTGCCGCCATAATCATAAGCCCTTGCCCACTTCGTCCTTTCATTAAGGTTCCTTCTGAGAAACTCTTTTCTACCATCATTTGTGAGACAATACAATCTATCATATAATTTTTGAAAATGCCGAGCGGTGAAGGCAAGACAACAATCTTGTAGATCATCGGCATGCTCCTTGTTGCCACATGCTCTATAGAAGTTGGACATGAAATGCCTCATGCACCATCGATGGTGGATACGAGCACACCCGGGAATGTCCTTCTCGACTGCGTTGAGTATTCCTTGATGGCGATCCGAGATAATTCAAACCTCTCTATCAGGTTCTATAACCTTGGTCCTCAATATATGAAAAAACCACTCCCAGTTGTCATTGTTCTCCACTGAAACCAAGGCAAAAGCCAAAAGCAAAACCTGGTTGTTTGCGTCGTGGCATATGGCAGTCAATAGTGTGCCCTTGAACTTTCCGGTCAAAAATGTGCCATCCACGGACATAACAGGCTGACAATGCTTAAATCCCCTAATGCATGGTCCGAATGTCCAAAATGCACGGCCAATACTCGGACAGTGGCACCATTGTACAACCTAGTCACCGACCCAAGTGGCTCCACCACATGATACATTCCTGGGTTCCTTGCGGCCATCTCTCCTAACAACCTAGGGAGGCGGTTGTATGCTTCTTCCCAATCACCATATCTTAAATGCGGCTTGTTTAGCCTTCCACGCCTTACCATACTTCACTTTATAACCGAATACTTCTTTAAAAAAATCTATGACACCCTTAATAGTATATGTTGGGAGAGACCTTATGCTATTTGCAACTCTATACGCGATGAAATCGGAGGTTAGCTGACGATGGTCATCCTTGACAACTTTGCCATCTTTGATAAACTTGTCATCGCACATATGAATGGACTGACAACTTACAATGGTCCATTGTGGCCCGCCCCTCAATGGTCGTGCACGCACAACCCATGGACATCATTGCTTCTCACACTTGACTGTGTAACGCACCTTAGTGTCTGAGTGAGCCACCTTGTACGGTTGGTGGTACTTCACCACGTAGTCCTTGATCCACATCTAAAATTCCAACAAGCTATCAAACTTCACCCCAGGATTTATCCCGTACTTTTTCGGCTTCAAGTCCTTTTTAGAAGGTGCTCGTGGCTCGAGCACTCGACTAATTCCATCGTCAACTTGGGCCTCATCTGCAAGGCTAACATCACGGAACAATGAAGGTCGATGATCATGACCTAATACCTTTTTATGAGCTTCGGCGAATTTAACCGTTAGACCATCCTCATCCACATCTTCATCCGGTCCTTCATCCTCGGAGTCCGATGCATGACACCGCAAATAAGGGAGATCATGGTCCATGTCCTCCTCATCGCAATTTGCCTCCACGTCTCCTACTTCATTGTCACGAAGGCCATGCTCTACTTCATCACCCTCAAGGTCCTCATCCTCCATTTGGGGTGCTTCATAATTCTCATTGCAGACAGGACTCATGGGAGGTTGGCTCATTGTTGTGTCACCATAGGTTGGCTCTACACGGACCAGGCTCAAGGGAGGTTGGCTCATTGTTTTCTCATACACATGTGGCTCACCTTGAGCCGGGCTCATGGAAGCATGCCGGTTCAAGTCAATTTGCAACCGATCCCCAACCTTTCTTGTGGCAAATATCTCAAGTGACTTATCTTCGGATTCCGCAACCATCTCCTTATATGCACTCCAATTCAACTCGGAGTTGATAGGCATTATCTTCAATCTATTGTGATGACCAAACCCGGCATTATACCTTCCAACCAACTCATACGCATCACTAGGATCCATCCATTTCAAATCATTCCTAACTCTTTCCACAATCTCGGCATAGGTAGGACTAGTGGCAAACACCATAACTACCTCCTCCGGGTCACACTCGGCATTGCCTTTCAAAAATGCGGTCTTGTCCACATGATGAACATTAACGATGTTTGCCATCTAAAAAACATTGACAACAACTATTACACATCAAAGGGAATTATATTACCACAAACAACCATAGCAACCTACTAAAACAAGTCATACCACTTTGCTACTTCTAACATACAGATCCTATCCCTAAGCTACAAATCTAATTACTAGAAGCAACAACATGAACCCTAGGTAGGGTTAGGGTTTCAGAATTTTTGCCAAAAAAGAACCAAATTGCATAGATCTATTTGGACCAAACCAAGGGGATCGAGGGAGATTACCTCTTGAGCCAAGGGGGAGTCGAAATCCACGGAGAAAAGCAACAGATTTGAAGGGATTTGAGTAGGTGCAGAGCTGGGGGCGAGAGAGAGAGAGAGAGGGGCACGGTCGGGGACGAACAGGTGAGTGGTAGTGACTGGCAGCGGGCGCTCGCGTCGTTCCCAGTTAAAGGGGTATGGCGCCCGCCACAAAAACGTCATGCTAGGTAGCATGACGCCCCACGTAAAAGCGCCAAACATTAAAATCGGGCCCACGTGGTCCACGTTGACTGCCCCGTCGACGTGGCATGGCGTTTTTGGAAAGGGCGTTATGCTACCATGGCGCTTTCGGCGGGAGCGTCGTGCTACTGACCATGGCGCCTTCTGGTAAAGCGCCATAAAAAAGGTCAGATCGGGAATTCTTCGACAAAATAGGTTATTTCGTGTGATCATTTTTTAATTAGGTTATTTCTGTGAATTTTGTCGTCAGCTACAGGTCATCCTAGTGGAACCTTTTAATCTGAAAATAATAACAAAATGACATAGAAATCTGACACAATATCACTAGTAATTAAGTGTAAAATGGGAAATTATGCTTCAAAAAAGGTAACACCTATCACAGGTTCACAACTTCAGGATAAACAAGAAACCATGAAAACCTGAATTCCTGATCCAAGCACCTGATGCAGATCAGAAACTTCTAGAAGACCGGAAGAAATATTTTCATCTGCCAACTTTTCCTCGCACGGATATTTGAGACCGCCGTGTCTGATATGAAAGACGACTTGTAAAGAAGAAGCTGATGCATCATACTCCGTGAGAGGTGGCAAGATTGTAAAAGGTACTAGGAGTATAAGAAAAGCCCTCTAACAAAGTTCAGCCAATATTAACCCATCTCTCGAATTTTAACAAAATCTAACATGTTTGCTCAAACCATCCTCCACAGTATTGTACTGGTCAAGAGGTCAACTACATGGATCATAGATCGTGGCATTGAATTACAAGTCTTCACATAGGCAAGTTTAACACCATGGAGAATGACATAAAGCAAAAGGGGTAGATTTGAATGTAAGTTATTTTCGGCCCAACATAATTAGAGAGGTTAAATTTGCCAATTCTCTCTCATGCTACTGATTTCCATAGTCACTGATCTTTTGCATGAAACCAACGATGATGGATCAACACACCATGCATGCATCTATCATCTACGACACACATCACGCATGCATGTGGCTGTTCGCACTCTGTACAATCTAGATTCTAGAACCAAACAAGAAGCGCGCGATCTACAGGTTCCAACCTCATCATCCTTTGTACCGTTTCCGTTGTACTAGTACGTAGCACGGCACGGCATCGGCGGCTGCTGCTGCTGCTGCTATGTCAACGTTCAGGACACCTAAATGGCCTTCTTCCCCTTGCCGCTGCCGGAGCCGCCGTTCTTGCGCTGGAGCCGGCGGAGCAGCTCCTCGAAGTCCTCCTCGGCGCAGGGCACGTGCAGCCCCGCGGTCTGCGCGAAGCCGAACTCGTCGGCGGCGCGCTGCATGAGTTCCCGGAACGCCGGTTCGCGGAGGTACCCCGTCGGCACCACGAACCGCCGCGCATCCGCCCCGACGTACACCGCGAAGTACCCCTTGGGCAGCGCGCCCTCGCAGCCGCCCGGCCCCAGCAGCGCCTCCCGGAGCCCCGCGGCCTCCTCCTGCACCGCAGCGTTCTTCGTCTTCCTCCCGCCGCCCTTCTTGGGCGCCTTGAAGTAGCCCATCACCATCATCGCCCCAAGACCGCGGCCGGTGCGCGTCGTAGCTTCTGCTCGCCCGCCGCCGCCGTCCTGCTGTCTTTGTTGTCGAAGACGGGTGTGTAGGTGTACGTAGTGGTGCACACGCTTCGTGGTCTGAGGGAGAATACCGGAGAGAAGCTCGAGATGATGATGGATTAATGGATGCAGAGAAGGTGGAGTTGGTGTAGGGGGTGGGATTCAGGGGTTGGCGCCTGCTGGTCGTGGGTTGTTGGCCGCCATGGTTGATGCTCGTGCTGGGGTTGTCGTGGAAGACGACGTGGTCTCAACTTTTTCTCTCGTGCTGTGTCTTGTGTTCTGCTCTCTTAGCTGCAACTGGGGAATGATTAGGTGGTACGGCGGGCAAGCCAACGCTGTACTTTCTTTTATAATGGTTCAGTCGTGTGGCTGGGGATAAACAGTTTATTTAGTTACTTATTATTAATTCAATATATTTTATTTAGTAATTAGCTAGCACCGCGTAAACGCCCCGATGATAATCTTTTTGTACGCATAGCCTAGTATTATTGAGAGCTTCAGCTGAGATCTCACGGAGCCCGTTATTTAAAAAATATATATTTAAAGTTTTAAAAAACTACAAACGAAATCAGCAGATATATATAGATCTATTTTATACTATCTATATCTATAAAATATATGGAGTACTAAAAGCATCTGGTGGTTACCTGCAAAAAAAAAAACTCCATGTGGTGGTATATACTAAAATCAAGGTACTATCCATGAAATTTGTTGCTTATGTAGGCATATAGGCGCATACTATTGAGAGCGTCAATGTGGGTTCACATAGACTGATATTTGAAACTTTAAAAAAATACTTAAATGTTAAATAATATCTACAAAAATACATGAAGATTTGTTCTGTTATCCATAAAATTTATCGAATACATGTTAATTTGTAGGTTATACAAAAAGACAAACTGTGACAAGGAAGGAAAAAGTTATCTATGTTCCACACATTTGTCCTTTTTTCGCCACATTTTAAAGATGTATCTATGGGATTTCATATGTATACTACACATGCATCTATACATGAGTGTACAATACTTTTGAATATTTGGGGGTATCAAAATTATGTTTTACTTTTCTTTTATCAAAAAGGACTCCTTATATCTTCGATCCATTTTGAATTCTTGCCAAGGAGGGTTGTATTTTCAGCACATCTAAAGGCGATGCATGCGATTAATATCGAAGTGTCGTTACTGGCTTCATCACTTCTGGCCCGGTGAAATCCCCTTTTTACCACATAGTTATGCATTTGCGGCACATATTACCCCATTTAGTGGAACTCCTACTGAAATATCCCATCTAGGAGACTTTGAACATGATTTTACCGTAGTTTAGCACTTTGTTTGTTTTTGTTAGATAGTACCAACATGTTACATCGATGTGGGCGATGAAATGAGTAAGACCGGGGGCGCATGATCGAAAATTATGTCCAAACATTTCTTATCCATCCGTTTTATCCCTCATTTTTGTCTTGATCATCAACTCACGCCTTGAGCTTCTAAAATGGGTTATCTAGACAAATTTTCACTAGATGAAGTAATTCGCGTCACAAATGGATAAATAGGGGATAAGAAGTGGAATTCACTTGTTTTTTCTAAAATGGGTTATCTAAACATGATTGTACAATTTTCTTAGAATATTTGGGGGTCTCAAAATCATGTTTTACTTGTTTTTTTTGTATAAAAATGGCTCCTTATACTTTCGATCCATTTTGAATTCTCGCCAATGCGGATTATCTTTGAGCAAATTGGGAGCAACGCATATGATTAATATCAAAGTGTCATTACCGACTTCATCAATTCTGGCCGAGTGAATTCCCCTTTTTTTATCATATAGTTATGCATACGCATATTACCCATCTAGTGGAAGTTCTGCGGAAATATCTCATCTAGGAGACTTTGACCACATGGTTTTACTGCAGCTTAGACTTTGCTTGTTTTTGTTAGATAGTACCAACATATATTATATCACCGTGGGCGACAAAATGAGTAAGATTGGGGCGCATGATCGACAATTTTGTCTAGACTTCTCTTTATCCATCCGCTTTACTCCTCATTGTTGCCTTAATATATATTTTTAAAACCAGGTCATCACCCTCACACCTTGTCCAATGGACACATATCAGGAAACTAGGGTCCAGATCTTCTAAAATGGGTTGCGTAGACAAATTTTCACTCGACGGGATAATTCGCGTCACAAATGGATAACTAGGGTGTAAAGAGTGGAATTCACTCGTCCCATCCCTTTGTTACTCCAGTTATTCGGTATGTACGAAAGAATTAAAATTAATGATTAAGAATAGTAACAAGTTGTTATCCCCAACATGTACATATTCAAGAGGCTGCCGTCTCCATCGGCAGCTGATGGCCGGCGCGGAAGTGCGGGACAGCCAACATTTGTCGCCGCCTGCCCTGCAGGCCGATCGAATTGACGAGTTCTCGCTGCCGTGCGTGCCGTTGACGTCGACGCACGGAATTAACGGGACAATCATTCATGCAGTAAGTAAGTAAGTAAGTACAAGAAGGTACGAAAAGCTTGTATGGATAGAGTACGGCTTAATATCAGGCTGGCCGGCCACTCTCTCCCACCAATCCCCACTTTAACCTAATCCATCCACGCCATTACCGATTGTCTTTTCTTCCACTCTTAAATAAAGACAAGGAAAAAACAGGACTGTCTGGCGTGCGTGGAAACCACGTATAATCTCCGGTCAAACTTGGCTGACAAAACTATATTACTACTGATCTCGATGTGGGCCGTACGTCGCTCTCTGGCTGTGCCTTTGAATGTTGATGGCAGTCACGACACCAACTAACGCAGCTGGAACGGTACGTGGACGTGCAGTGGTGCACAAATAGGTAAAATCTAATACTCCCTCCGTTTCAATAATAAGCGTGGACAATTTGGTACTAGTTTAGTACAAAGTTTACTAAGTTCCGATGCTTATTTTGGACCGGGGGAGTACTTTGTTTACACTAAAAAAATGATTTCAGAGCTCGAGCTCACTGGAGGACTTTATTTTTAAAATTCAAAAATGATATTTTAATGTTTAATTCTTTTTAGAAAAAGTATGTACGTGTAGATTATGTTATATACTTCAAGTGTGCAATTTTTCAATTCGAAATATGTTGTATTATAGGCTATATAAAAAAGGAAAAATCTGACAAGATTTGAGAGGTACTATTCACAGATCTAGATCAGTAAATTTTGGTTTTTTATATAGCCGTAGCATACAAAATATTTCGGATTGAAATTTTGCACATTTGAAGTATACATCATGACTTATATCTAGAAAAAAATTCTACTCCTTCCGACCCAAATTAGTTGACTCAAATTTGCCAAGGTACGGATGAATCTAATACTAAATCATGTCTGGATTCTAGATACAATCGAATCTAGACAATTCTAAGTCAACTAATTTGGGTCGGAGGGAGTATAATATTTTGGTCGACTGAAACATGTATCTTAGTGACATACTAATCTTTCTTATGTTGTTGAATATTATTTTCCATTCTTTTCTTGTATTTAAAAAAGTTTGTTTTGAGTCGAATAATATAAGTATAAAAATTCTGATCGACCGATGTGTACCCTGGAAGAATAGGAGATAGTTGTTTTCCAAACACAAAGAAGGATTGTGCAATGTGAAATGGATAAAAGTAGATGATTTTTCCGTCAGAAATAATACACATCTCTCAAATCTTTAGTCAGTGAAGATTACATGTGCGGTCACACAAGTAAGAGGGGCATTGCTACTCAGTAGGGGCTGTTTGGTTGTCGGCACCTACTCCAAACAGGTTCACTGGCTGAAAAAATGGGCAGTTGGGTAGTGTCGCGAGGCTCCTACCCACAAGTGCACGATAAGCGCGGAGCCAAGCCACATGGTAACGCATGAATCAGTAGTTTCCTCTGCTGTCACTGACTCATCCTCCTTTATCTACATCAACTTCTCGTCCCCCTCATGTCCGGCACCGACAGGCCATCGCCATTGTCTCTCATAGCTGTAAACACCTACAATGCCCCTCCAGCCCCCAACCGTTAGCTCATTAGGTAACGTATAAGGTTGATTTCTCTGTTACTTATGCAACATAAATTTTATTAAAAAGCACAAATGGAACTTATCATCCAGACATCATTTCACTCATAGATGTGATTTCGGCATGGCTCGTTTTGCTCCACAAGGGAGTTGTTCAACGCAATTCCAAGACTGTAGTCATATTTTCTCCACTGTTTCCCCGATAAAGGGATAGGATAGCAAATAGGAACTACATCTACAACTCTAATGATGTAGAGGTTGTGAACATGCTTACTGATGAGAAGACCCCATTTTTAGCCAGCTTATAAAGACACTTAGTGAGAGGGAGTTGCTAAAAGATAACATCACACCTCAGTACGAGAGAAAGTAGCAATGGTCCTTCATGTTGTACGTCGTAACCAAAGGTTTAGAGTGATCTACCACATATGGAGGACATCCAATGAGACAATATCTCAGTATTTCAAGCAAGTCTTGTATGCGACTGGATAGCTCAGAGGACAGGTGTTCAAGGCATCAACTGGTACAACTCCATCGACGACACCAAACAACTATTAGGTGGTATGCATAATACAAATTGAGCAATACTAATTGTTATTTCATGGCATGACATGGTTGTATTGTTGTGAAACATAACATTTTGTTCATGTCATTACATGATTGTACTGACGCAATTGATGGTACTCGATCAAGTGACTGCTAGATTACCGAGGTCACAAGTTGCAATATACATTTTTTCGATAAAGAGTTGCAATATACATGGGTAGAAAACACTATACCAGCAAGAATGTGCTTGCAGCTATAGACTTTGATCTGAAGTTCACATGTGTTAGTTGGTTGCGAAGGATAAGCCCATGACACTGATAACATTCCAAAATTTATACGCCTTCTTTTTAGGAACATATGGTGTAAGATGTAAGACATATTTAATTCTAGGATTTACCAAGATTAACCCAACAATACATATATTCTGAAATCATAAGATTTTTTCAGAAGCACTTCCGTATGCCCATGATTTTGTAACCATCAAGAAGATGGTGTATGAAATGTTTGCGTTTGAGATGGAAAGAGTAGCCAAAATGGTTGAAGCCGGTCATAATTTAGGAACCAGATTGTCGACCCACTAGCATAGGGGCCTTACTATATACTTATTTATTGGAAAATTGGGATTGGGGCTTTGTGCAGGAAGGAATATTCCGCACCATGATTGTGAAAAGTCATGGTACTATGATAGTTGATGGTACGGTTAAACATAGCGTTGAATTTAATTGCTTTCTATTCACACTAGCACTCGTAGTGGTTGAATGTTCTAGTGGTGACATCATTTTGATAAGTGCCTTGGTACGTATGCACGATATGATATTGAGGTGGAATATACCATACATATCACGAGATTAGGTTCTTCTCCACATATACTCCATTGACTATCATTCGTTCGTGCATAAAGATCTGATGTCTTTTCTTTATTTTTCTTCGGAGAAAATATATCTTCTATCTTGTCTCCCGCAAAGAGTTGTGGCTTGCAGCATATGTGCTTCCTTCCCAATGCATGACAAGATCAAAGGCCATCTCAATTGTCTAATTAATCATATAAGTTACTGAAATAAACTGAAGTTGTCGGTATTTTACTTTTCTTGTCTGTGTTTGCTTTATTTATAAATTGGGTATGCCTTTGGTCCAAGAAAATAGCATGATTCTATTTCCACAAAGGCAATGCCACCTATTGGTTCCAATGCGTTCATCTTTTTCTGAAGCAAAAGGCAGGGAAATCTCAAACTTGTGCTTCTTCACTAGGCCGTCATAACATCTTTGATATCAAGTTTGTTTAATTTGTTCTCCGGAAGCTGACTGACTAGCTGAGGTAAGAAGGCAGTACGCGTCTTCACGCGGCCAAATTGGCACATTCGTGAAACTCTACACACAAGGTATGTGCATGCTGATTTGACCACACACGATCTTGGCCGGTCAACCGCTACCAAATTTATAGCTTTGATGATCATGTGGGGTTTTGGTTGGTCTCCGGATGGTGATGTTGTTTATGATAAGTGCCTAGCTAGCTGATATGATGTAATGATCTTGTTTTCAAAAAGGGTAAAACCTTTGCCAATTTCATCTATAAAAAAAGGAAGATTTTGAAATGGACAACACTCCCACCTAAGGCCAAATAGATAGTTTTACTCTCCGGGCATGATCAGTTCCTAGTGCCTAACAACGTCTAATACTCAATTTTCTCCCTCGCCTGTGATCCTAGAAAAA
This sequence comes from Avena insularis, assembly GCA_023614405.1. Lineage (NCBI taxonomy): Eukaryota > Viridiplantae > Streptophyta > Magnoliopsida > Poales > Poaceae > Avena > Avena insularis. The sequence goes on from CM042694.1 coordinate 38,969,581, forward strand.
ACTAATGGAAGCGAGGAGAACCGACTATATTAAAGATTCTAGCATTCCATTCATTCCAAATTTGGTCCCTACGGAAAACACAATTAAGCCAGTCCCACATTTGAAGGCGGTCCACGGTCCAAACACGATACATGGATAGTAATATTGTGATAATTCTATACCTCTTTTCCTGAAAGCTGGGTGAATTCATGCATAGTGACAGACACCTTCTTATGACCAACAAAACTAGGACTGGGGGTATACATAGTTATTTATTTGAGAATTAGGACTGGGGTTTTGGGCGACGAGAATATTCTGCACTGCGCGATGATTGTGAAGAATGTTGATGATATAGTTAAGCATAATGGTGTCATGTAATTGTTTAATGTTCACACGTGCACCTAGAATGGTTGAATGTTCAATTGGTGAGATCATTTTGCTAAGTGCCTAGGTACGTATGCATGGTGTTAGAATCGCGACAAGCAAATAACGAAGAACGAAAAGGAAATCGTAGCAAGGAGACACAGATTTAATATGAAAAAACCTCTCCAACAAAGAGAGAAAAAACCACAGACGCTAGCCAACGAAACTTTACGATAACGGGGAGTGCTTACACAACGTCGGAGATTTCAAAGATGCAACTTATCCCTGGCTTACGAGAGGTATATATAACGGTGGAAACCTAGGTCTCGCTCTACTGCGTCAGAAGTTAGCCTCCTTAATTGAATTTGGATCATACTTCAGCACATGGTATATGATATTGAGGTTAGTGTTTACAATACATATCGTGGGATTAGGTTCTTCTCCACATATATACATATTGACTATAACTCGATCGTGGATAAATAAATATGATATTTTTTCTTGAGAAAAAGATATATCATGTATCTTTCCGTACAACCCTAGACGTTTAGGAGGCGCTTAAGCGATCAAAAATAATACCTGCCAAAAATAAAAACAAACCAAGCGTCCCGCTTCCAATGCTGGCCGTTAACACACGGGCTAAAAAGGATTAATTTTCTGCACGTGGATGCCGTTTGTTGTTGGGAAAAAAAGTTTCCTGCTGGAGAAAAAAGTGGAGCGCCCAGCTCTTGTTGTGCCGTCAATGCTAGGTTTGTTTCCGGGATCGGCAGGGAATTGAGCCTAACGGACAGGAAGATTAGCCTGGTGCCTGGGCTTAGCGCCCGCGATATACATGCTCTAAAGTGGTGTGGCTCGCAGCATATGCCCCTCCTTCCATACGCATGGCAAGATCAAACGGCCATCTCAACTGCCCACTTTTTTTTGAGAGAGAGAGAGAATCTCAACTGCCCACTTAATAATCATATAATTTACTGAAATATACAGAAGCTATAAAGAATAAAGAACATGTTATTGTACTCCGTGTCTCTGTTAGTATGTTAACTTCGCTACCGTGTTTAGCTCTATTTATAAGATTGAGCATATGCCTTTGGTCCATTATGAATTTCAAACGCCAAGATAGTGCCATCTATTGGCTATAATATCCAATACGTTGCATCTTTTTTCTTGAACTCCCAATCGTATGTTCCTTCATTAGGCCGTCATTGCATCTTTGATGTTCAAGTTCATTTTAGTTTGTTCTCCGGAAGCCGACCGACTGGCTGAGGTAAGGCAGACACACGTCTTCACGGCCAAAGTGGCATATTCGAGCAGCGAGCTAGCTAGCTTAGTTACACACTTGCAATGTAGAACAACATATCTCAAGAAAGATATGGCAAACGCAAGATCAGGACATGTTATTGCAAGCGGTTGCTGCTCTGTTTACTGGTTAGGTTTGATTGGAGAGAAATAAAAGCCAGGCTTGATTTACTGGTTCTCGCAACAAAAGATAATCAACTAGCTGAGATCTGATAAGTGAACACGATCTTCCCTGTATTTCGCTAATAATCAACTCGAATAATCCACACCGCGTGTACATACGTTTGATGGCTACCTCCCCATTTTCCTGTAAATGATATTGGTGGTTGGCTTGACTCACGGTCACCGTCGCTTTTAGAAAATTGAGACTCTCTGCGTTCAGGTGCAAGAGACTATACATACTCATACACCGGAAGTGTGAACCGGGGAAGCGTGATCAATCAAGGGAGCCCCGACTTCTCCATCTCCTGCTTAATCTAACCCACCCACACGTAATCAATGAATTGCCGTTTAATTTGTGCACCTCTTTCTTCCGCACTAATGTCAGTATCGCCGTCGTCGTCGGTCGATCAACTCGCATCGATCGTGAGAGGAGGGGTATGTAAGTGGACGTTGTTTCAACCACTCACTGCCCGCTTATAACAAGTTAATATTTGGCGAAATACACTATGATATACTGAACTAAAACATACTCACTCGGTTCACTAATATAAGAAACTAGGTTACTTTGCTATTAAACCTCTTACATTAGTGAATTCGATAAGTAAGTCTCTGCTGCTATGTCTGCTATGAATCTGCCGGGTCACGAAACACCACATAGTAGTAGCTACAAGGTACTTCTGCCGGGTGTAGAAAGGGGTTTCCACCAAATACACTTTATAAGTTAACTGTATAATTAACAGCTCATATCATAGACAAGAGGTGTACTGGTAAGATGTCATCACGACTTTCATGAACTTCTTTGCTTGGAACACACGTTCATCTTATGGCCAAAACATAGTGGCATATTCGGGCATCTAGCTAGCTACTCCACGTCACCCTCTAGAACATGAAAATAAATTATGACAGCATAAAACCGTGTCGACCATTTTCCTTTTCCCAGTCAAATGCATCGAGAAGCTAGCCACACATTCTGTAGTAGTAGTACTACTAAGTGATGCTAGCTTTTCCTGGGAGAAAACACGAAGTAGTTAAAAGAACTCGCGTTCCTAGCTAATCGAGTCCCGTCAATGCGGTCGATGCAGTCAAAGTTCAATTTCTATAGCCAGTCTACACGAGGAAAATCATCACTTCAGTGTAGACAGACCAAATTCGGCCCGAAGACCGAAACGTTCTAACCACGTATACTAATCAGCTTGGGCAGCGCTGATTACTACTCCCTTCGTTTAAAAATATAAGATGTTTTAGCTTTGTGAAAGGAGTATATCTAGACCCCTTTTAGTATATAGGTTCAGAGAGTAGATGCTTACGGACTTCTGAATCATGTGGTCAAAGGGCTTTGCTGCACGGTGCCCAGAGAATGTAAACTAGGAACATATATATCCGTATCTAAACTAGGATTCGTGGAGCGCTAGCTGGGTGTCAGGGCATCTCCACCAGGCTGTCCCAAACGCGCGACTGAAACGGTGTGTTTCTGTCCGTTTCGATCAGCCCGCGGTCATTTTGGGGTAGCGGTCCGGTCTGTCCGGACGACCGTGCCCAGTGGCGCGACCCAAATGTCTGTGTCTGAAAAAGGCCCGTCACCGACACTGGCGTCGGTGTATATCTAGTGCGTTCCCGCCGTCCCGCCGCCTGCTGGCTTTCTTCCAGTCGTTTCCCGCCTCTTCCCCGCCGATTCCCGTCTTTTCTAGGCGTTTCCCGCCGCGTCCAGGTGATACGTTGTAAAGTATCTATAATTTTTATGTTCCATGCTTGTTTTATATCTACTTTTTTATGTTTTGTCTATACTTTGGAGTACTTTTACACATTTTCTGGAACTAACCTATTAAAAAGATGGCACGGTGCTAGTTGCCTGTTTTCTTCTGTTTCTTGTTCTAGAAAAGCCAGAAAATAAATATTCTCGAAATTGGACCGGACAAAAGCCAAAGTCAATATTTTACTAGAAGACCCACGGAGCCAGAAGACGAGACGGAGAGGGGCCAGGGGCTGGCCACACCATGTGGTGGCGCGGGTCCCCCTGGCCGCGCCACCAGGTGGTGTGGGCCCCTGGTCCACCCTCTGACATCGCCCTTTCGCCTATAAAAAGCCTCCGATGCAGAAACCCTAAATCGAACAGCCTCCAGCCACGAAAAGTTCCGCAGCGCCGCCGCCACCGAAGAGGAGATTCGGGGGATAGAAGTCTCTCTTCCGGCACCCTGCCGGGACGGGGAAGTGCCCCCGGAGCCATCTCCATCGATCTCCACCACCATCTCCATCGCTGTTGCTGATTCCCATGATGATGAGGGAGTAGTTCTTCCTCGAGGCTAAGGGTTCTACCGGTAGCTATGTGTTTATCTCTCTCTCTATGTATGATCATATTGTGATCATGAGCTTTGTAATCAAGTAGATCTACCTTGCTACTCAAGTGTTTTAATAGATCTCTGGCTCTCTTCACGTGTGTAAAAGTGATAGCGTTCACACCATGGTGGCACTTAGGCTAGAGATTACAATTACTTGTTACGAGTTATATTTGGAGTTGGATGTTTCTATGAAATTGTGGTGTTTGTTGGAACCATCTAGTTCTCAAGGTGATAGTGTGGGGTTATCTAGATGGAAAAAGCGGACTTTGAGGAGTGCTATTATAGCCCTACCATGGATTAGAGTGTCCAACCGGAGAGTAGTTCAGAGTAGTATCATGAAGAGAAGATATTTATATGAGAGTGTTCACTAGCGAAAGTATGATCCATAGGCCTTGTTTCTAAGCATTGAAACACCGTTTGCAATTAGATATGTTACATGTTTGCTTGCTTCTATCTTTATGTTAGATTACCTTTAGTCTCTTCCCATGTCAACCACACGCCATCAAGCTATTTTCTGGCACCGTTGTCTTATATCCATACCACTTATATTTCACTATCTTTTCGCCGAACTAGTGCACCTATACACCTGACAAGTGTATTGGGTGTGTTAGGGACACAAGAGACTTCTTGTATCTTGATTACAGGGTTACTTGAGAGGGGATACCGTTGACCACTTCCTCCCTGAGTTCGATAAACCTTGGGTAATCCACTTAAGGGAAACTTGCTTCTGTTCTACAAACCTCTGCACTTGGAGGCCCGACAACTGTTTACAAGAATAGAAGTGCGTAGACATCAAGCTATTTTCTGGCGCCGTTGCTAGGGAGGTAAGGTAGGTACTCACATCCTCCGGTGTGAGTGCTCGGAGGTAAGGGAGGTAAGTTATTTCACTAGTTAGGCTTAATGGAAAACAAGAAACAAGAGAGCTTTATAGTATTTATCTTGAGTTAGGACATGAAGTGTTTGAAGAGAAAATTAAAAAACCTATGGAACTTTATTTGCATGTTAATAGCAATGTTGTTAGTATGAATTCTTTGGACACTATTATTGCTAATGCTATGAAAAAGTCTAACCTTGGGGAAGCTAGTTTTTATGAAAATGATCTTTTTAGTTCCCATCTTTAGAAGATAGCTATTCTATTGCTTATGATGATACCAAACCTCCAATATATGATGATTACAATGATGAATATGATATTTTCAGTCCACCTACTATTGAGGAGAAAATTAATTATGATTACAATATGCCTCCTATATTTGATGATTGATACATTGCAAATGTATCTATAATTTTTTATGTTCCATGCTTGGTTTTATCTACTTTCTTATGTTTTGTCCACACTTTGGAGTACTTTTCATATGATTTCTTGGACTAACCTATTAACAAGAGCCATAGTGTCAGCCTGCTTTTACGCTGTTTTGGTTCCAGGAAAGTCAGAAAATGAATATTCTCGGAATTGGACGGGACAAAAGCCAAAGTCATTATTTTACCGGGGGACACCAGGAGCCAGAATACGAGAAGGAGAAGGGCCAGAGGGCGGCCACACCACCTAGCCGTGCGGCCAGGCTTGGCCCGTGCCAGGGGGTGGTGTGGCCAGCACAGGCACCCCCTCGTCCTCTCCTTCCGCCTATATATTGCCTCTGATACGGAAACCCTAAGGACCCGATCAAAAATCGACGAAAGAGTTTGTAGCCGCCGTCATCTCCATCTCTAGATCGGGAGGGATCTAAAGCTCTTCCCGGCACCCTGCTGGAGAGGGGAATTCACCCTGGAGGCCTTCTTCTTCATCATGCAAGCCTCCGGTGTGATGCGTGAGTAGTTCATCTCTGGACTACGGGTCCATGTAGTATCTAGATGGCTGGTTCTCCTCCTTTGTGCTATCATGTCTAGATCTTGTGAGCTCTGTTCATGATCAAGATCATCTATTTGTAATTCTGCATTTGTGTTTGCGGGGATCCGATGGATATTGAGATGCTATTTCAGATTGATTATTGATTCTATCATGTCTTTGTTATTTGTGATCTTTCATGCTTTTTGTTGTTAGTAGCTATCTTGGCCAAGTAGATGCTAGCAACTCCAAGAGTTAGTATTTATGCTCGATAGTGGGTTTATGCCTCTGGTAATCTGGGGAAGTGACAGCAATCTCTAAGGTACTAGATGTGATGTTGCTACTAGGGAGAAAACAACAATCCTTTGTTCATAGAACAATCGTATTGTTTACATTACACGCAATTCATAATGCAATTATCTGTTGCTTGCAACTTAATACTGGAGGGGGTTCGGATGATAACCTGAAGGTGGATTATTAGTCATAGATGCAGTTGGATGGCGGTCTATGTATAATATTGTAATGCCCAATCAAATCTCAAAGGAGTCAAGATGAGTAGTATATGCTTGTATGCTTTCTTGATGTTTGTCAATTGCCCCGTTGTAATTTGTTCACCCAGCATGTTATCTATCTTAAGGATAGCCACCTCTAGTGAACTATAGACCCCGGTCCTTTCTTTTACAATCAATCTACAATCAACTTTTTACGGCTTTGTGTTTACTTTCTGCAAACTATTACTTCCTTCCATTCGATACGTTTAATCCTTTGTTTTCAGCAAAACCGGTGAGATTGACAACCTCATCGCAAGTTGAGGACAGAGTTATGTGGTTGTGTTGTGTAGGTCTCCACATTGCTACTAGCACCGGTAGTGCGCCCTGCCAAGGCTCATCTAGCAACACCTTTGGGGTGTTTCCTTGCTCGTACTGGATTGATAACCTTGGTTTCGTACTGAGGGAAAACTTGCTGTTGTGCTCATCATACCTTCCTCTTGGGGTTCTCCAACGAGCCCGATATATTTTGGGTCATCAATGATTATGGTGATGAGAATAATAATGATAGTTATTTTGTTGAATTTGCTCCCACTATAATTAATAAGAATGACTATGTTTATGTGGAGAGTATTAATTCTTTTATGCATGTGGGTCATGATAAGAATGTTTTATGTGATAGTTATATTGTTAATTTTATTCATGATGCTACTAAAATTATTATGAGAGATGGAAACATGGTTTTATGCATCTCAATAATATTAGGTTTCCCCTCTTTATGTTGAAAGTCTTGAAGTTGCACTTGTTTTGCTTTACTATGCTTGTTGCTTTGTGCTTTTATGACTTGTTTCTTTACAAGATTCCTATGCATAGGAAGTGAGTTAGACTTAAATGTGCTTTGAATTTGCTTCTTGATGCTCTCTTTTACTCTAAATTCATATTTCTTATGTGAGCATCTTCTCAAACTATCAAGCCTAACTTAAAGGCGTTAAAGAAAAGTACTTATTAGGAGATAACCCAAAAGTTTTAGTTGAGTCTTGAAAGTTATTAACTCTGTAATAACCTCTCCTTATCCTTTTTGTTTGATTTTGGTACCAAGAATAACCTCTAATGAGAGGGAAGTAAGATTTGGGAAAGTTGATGTCCCGAAACAGATTTTTGTGCTTCACTGTAAAAATTCATGAAAAATCTCTGTACGTGGGATTGAGCTGTAATTTTTTGTGCTTCTGCCCCAGGTTGTTATCCAACTTTAGTTAGTTTAACACTTTTCTATTTGAATAACAAAAGGTCTTCGAAAAAATCGGTTTTTACCTGCTGGTCTGTTTTGACAGATTTCTGCCATTATTTGCATTTGCCTCTTCATCTCTTTCTCTTTGAGTTCTCTTTGATCATTTGAATTTTTTAAAGGAAGTGATACAGTAGCTTGTGTTTTAATGGATGTTCTACTTGTGTTGACACTAAACAAAAGACTTATTATCTTGAGTACACTAATGTTGCTAATGAAGATTGTGTGAAGTTTTGTATAAAGGAAATTTTAAGTGTAGGGAAGAGTAATGTGATAAGATGAAGTATGGACAAAAGATCAAGCTTGGGGATGCCACCCGTGTCACCCCAAGAAATATTCAAAAAGTACAAGCGTCAAAGCTTGGGGATGCCCAAGGCATCCCCTTCTTCATCAATAAAAATCTCAGGTTTCTTCCAAACACTTCATTTTTATTGTTTCATGCATAGTTGTGTTGTTCTTGGAGCGTCTTTGTTTTCGTTTTTGGTTTTCGTTTGCTTGGTTTGCTTAGTTTGCTTGAATAAATTGGTTGAACCCCCTCATTCATACATTAGTTTTAAAATAAGTTGGTTTGGGTTGGAAAAGAGTAGGAAAAGTTCATGCTTAAGTGGTAAAAGGGAGCTTTTTTGTTTTTGACTGTGGTCTATGCTTTGTCATGTCATGATTGATACTGTTTTGGCTTTATGCTTAGTGATTTTTGCTATAGCATGACATATTATAAACAATTGAGATTGCTTAATGTGCCTTGAAAGAATCATGCATTATTTTAGCATATTAAAGCATAGTATTATGGTATTCTCCTTTGATGCTTTATTTGGGTTGACTTGGCGCATGCTCACACCATGTTAAGACTATACCAAGTCACCATAGCCTATATGATCCTTTAGTTTCCAACTTGTAATATCACTTTATGCTTTAATTAATGATGTTTTGTTGCTTTGATGATTATGGCCATTATTGCTCTCTTAGTTGGTCGCTCCCAGTCTTTTGCTAGCCTCCATACCAAGTATGAGTTCCACTCATGCATCCAACTCCAAATAAAACCAAGTTATTCCAAAGAGTCCACCATACCTACCTATTAGCATTTGCTATTCCAAGTATATTCATGTTTTTATCTACCTTCCGAATTAAACTTGTTATGTGAAAATTAGTGATTAAAGTTCTCACGAACTTGATGGCACACTTTACTTTTCTTGCCCCTAATAAACTTGAACCATTGTGTCATCTATGTTGTATATGCTTACACTTATACGTTGGGGATTAGCAGAACCATGCTGTCATGGGAAACGCTTTCAACATTGCACTTGTACATTGTACCCAGTTGATATCATGCTCTTTTGTTTATGAATGTCGTCGGTGTAAAATGAAAGGGGAGCTTGTAAGTCCATGGAGTTATGTATGTGTGTTAGAGAAACGCCTGGGCCTCTAGCCTAAGCCATGCCTAATCATGGTGGAAACTTGCAGCATCACCATATTGAGCAATATATGAAGCATTCTTCTTATAAAAAAGAGATAGAGATTGAGAAAAAGAAAAAAAGATGAGAAAAGAGAAAAGAGAGAAAAAAACACCATTTTCCCATGGTAAATAAGAAGATTGCCGAGATGCTCATTGTCTTCTTGCCTTGTCATTTTGATTATGGGATAGCTCCTGTATCATGTGCAAGCGGTATCCCGTTGGCGGTTCTCTATGACACACATGTACTTACTATGACAAGAATTTACCGGTAACTAAACTTGAGTAGCATGAGGAACGACCCTCGTATTTAAGGGACATGAGATTTCCAACTTATACTTTGTCAAGCATATACTCCATAGTTTGTTCACTTAAACCTTAATCACTTCAAGATGCTTATGATAGGGGTAATGAGAGCTGAAAGCTAATAAGTACCATAATTTTTGAAAGCTCTTTATGAGACTTGAATCCCTGCTTCCTTCTATGAAGGTCTTTCTTTTACTTTTATGTTGAGTCTCCATCTTCTATCTTTATGCACCAATTAAGAGAGCATAGTTGTCATTCTTAGTTTAATGTGCATTGTCCCAAGACTTGTTGATTGATTCATAACTTTGATATTGCTTGTTCTTAAACTATTTGTATCTAGTCACCCTTATGAATTTTGAAGATGTCATATGCATTTATGTTTTGCTAATCCATGAAGGACAAGCTAAATGCCACTATGCTATGTTTTCTATATGTGAAACAAACAAACGTCTTTCAATGCATTGTTATTCATGATCTTTGTTTGTATCCTTTCATGTTGCATGCATAGTTACTATGTCTTATTGTTAGAACTTCATCTTTCATGCTCATGTTTAGAGTACTTTTATCCCAGCTTTCAATGTTTTACAAATACCTTGATCAAGATTATGATGGTGCATGTCACCTCAAAAATTACTCTTTTTTATCACTTACCTACTCGAGGACGAGCAGGAGTTAAGCTTGGGGATGTTGATACGTTGTAAACGTATCTATAATTTTTGATGTTCCATGCTTATTTTATATCTACTTTCTTATGTTTTGTCCATACTTTGAAGTACTTTTACACATTTTCTAGAACTAACCTATTAACAAGATGCCACAGTGTCAGTTGCCTGTTATCTTCTGTTTTTGGTTCTAGAAAAGCCAGAAAATGAATATTCTCAGAATTGGACCGGACAAAAGCCAAAGTCAATATTTTACTAGAAGACCCACGGAGCCAGAAGACGAGATGGAGAGGGGCCAGGGGCTGGCCACACCATGTGGTGGCGCGGGTCCCCCTAGCCGCGCCACCAGGTGGTGTGGGCCCTTGGTCCACCCTCTGACATCTCCCTTTCGCCTATAAGAAGCCTCTGATGCAGAAACCCTAAATCGAACAGCCTCCAGCCACGAAAAGTTCCGCAGCACCGCCGCCACTGAAGAGGAGATTCAGGGGACAGAAGTCTCTGTTTCGACACCCTGCCGGGACGGGGAAGTGCCCCCGGAGCCATCTCCATCGATCTCCACCACCATCTCCATCGCCATTGCTGATTCCCATGGTGATGAGGGAGTAGTTCTTCCTCGAGGCTAAGGGTTCTACCGGTAGCTATGTGTTCATCTCTCTCTATGCATGATCATATTGTGATCATGAGCTTTGTAATCAAGTAGATCTACCTTGCTACTCAAGTGTTTTAATAGATCTCTGCTCTCCCCATGTGTGTGAAAGTGACAGCATGCACACCATGGTGGCACTTAGGCTAGAGATTACAATTACTTGTTATGAGTTATATTTGGAGTTGGATGTTTCTATGAAATTGTGGTGTTTGTTGGAACCATCTAGTGCTCAAGGTGACAGTGTGGGGTTATCTAGATGGGAAAAGCGGACTTTGAGGAGTGTTGTTATAGCCCTACAATGGATTAGAGTATCCAACCGGAAAGTAGTTCAGAGTAGTATCATGAAGAGAAGATATTTATATGAGAGTGTTCACTAGCGAAAGTATGATCCCTAGGCCTTGTTTCTAAGTATTGAAACACTGTTTGCAATTAGATATGTTACATGTTTGCTTGCTTTCATCTTTATTTTAGATTGCCTTTAGTCTCTTTCCACGTCAACCACACGCCATCAAGCTATTTTCTGGCACCTTTGTCTTATATCCATACCACTTGTATTTTACTATCTCTTTGCCGAACTAGTGCACCTATACACCTGACAAGTGTATTGGGTGTGTTGGGGACACAAGAGACTTCTTGTATCTTGATTGCAGGGTTGCTTGAGAGGGATACCTTTGACAACTTCCTCCCTGAGTTCGATAAACCTTGGGTAATCCACTTAAGAGAAACTTGCTGCTGTTCTACAAACCTCTGCACTTGGACGCCCAACAACTGTCTACAAGAATAGAAGTGCGTAGACATCACCAGGCGCATCCATGAAAAGGGGAGGTCAGCCGTTGCAGGTACAAACCAGAAACCCTACCTCCCCACGCCGCCATGTCTGGCCTTCCTCATTGCCAATCTAGCGGCCGCGACAATCACCCGCCGGAGGAACCGGACATGTTGCCACCTCCAATTCCGGGGCACCCGTATATATACACGTTGCGCCCCCCGTCGCGTCGCCCTTTCTATAACCGACATGTAACCACCTGCGAGCCTTTCACGATGGAGGTAGCAGAACGCGTCTTCCTACTGGAGTACCAGCGATGGGACCAGCTCGCATTGGTGCGGGCCGACCTCCGGGAAGCGGTGCGGGCCAATCCCGACAACGCTTCCCTGCGTGCCTGCCTCGACCGCGCTGAAGAGGAGCTGCACACGCAGCGGGCGATCATCCGGTCTCTCAATGAAGAATGGTGTCTCCGATCCGTTTAGGTATGTAGTTTAGGTGTGCGTATGGTATGCTTGAAACAAAAGTTCTAGGGATTGAACAAAGCTTTTCATTGCAAATGTGGCCAATGCCTACATCGATACATAGTACATGGCGCGCACACAGCCTAAAACCTACTCGTCGGTGTCGGAATCGGAGTCGGAGATCGGCCGGTACCGTCTCCGGCACCTGCTGTCGTCGAAGATGCTGATGCCGAGCCTGCCTTCGTCGTCGTACTTGAACACGACGATGTTGCCCGCTTCGATCTGGTGCGCGCGGGCGAGGCTCTCCCAACCGTCGCCGAGGTACAACTGGCCGAGGTGGTCGAACTACAGATCGATTGGGTACCTGGTGGTCCTGAAACCGTCCGCCCGCAGGATGACGAGCGGGAGCAGTGGGTCGCCGACTAGGGTCACGAACCTGCGGGGCAAGAGGAGCCTGTCACTCGGCATGCCGAAGTGGATGGCCACCGCGAACTAGATGCCTGGGTCGACCTCGTCGGGCGACGACGGTGTTGAGGGAGGGCATGGTGGCGCGCTGGCTTGGCCGCGTCCTCCGCGCCTCCCTCGACGTCCGTGACCGGCACACCCTCCCTCCCCCCCCTCGATCCTTCGCCGCGGACCACGACTAGCTATAGGGTAGCGGAGAACGGAAAGGAGGAGGAGGGAGAGAATGGTGTGGCGTGGTAGCAATTTGCTGCGGGCGGCCAGTTAAAAAAGGTCCGGCGTCGGATGCCGGCGCGGAGGCCGAAGAGACGGCATTGAAGCGTCGGTCGGCCGGTCGCCGTCTAAATGCGCCATTGATGGCGCGTGCCGTTGGTCGACTATACGCCATCAACTCTGAATCGCTGCCACGGCCTTTGCGTCTGAATCGGCGCCGCGGTTGCGTCTGAATCGGCGCCGTTGTTGCGTCTGTCGCTGGCGGGTGGGCCACTAGCGCGGACGGAGGACACGCCGGCGACCTGCGCGTGTCCGGGCCGACTCAGCGGTCACGCAAATTAGATGCACGAATGGGTCGAGCCGGACGCGTCGGGACGGATGGACCGTGTCGTTGCTGAGGCAGCGCCGCGGCAGCGGATGGTACCAGACGGCGTAGCGGCAAGCGAGATTTCAACAATGTGTATTCAAAATCGATTATCTTGGTCGCCAAAATACGATAAAAAGATCCTGAATATTAAGGCTTACAAAAGTTTTGTAATTATTTTTTGTTTGGAAGGTTTTTTTATCTTACTGACCTCAACTTAGAGGCTTCTTTTAGCCGAGCGTGGAAACCTTGAGGCGATTAGGCGAGGAACTTTTTAGTGTTATTAGGTGAGCGATAGGCACTAGGTGGTGTGCGTCGCTAGCTCAAAGCTTTGATGCCTCTTTCGAGTTTTTCCTCCGTCGTTGTTGCTCAGTGTGTAGTTGGGCTACTTCTGAATCCCGATCGGTGTTGAGTTTCAGGATTGGGCCATGGGCCGTTGGGGTGTTTGGGGCGAGGTGGGGGATGGGTTTGATCGCAGGAGTCCACTGCGCATGAGGAGCAGATGAATCGTGCACACACGAGCTGAAAATCTTTACTACTTTAAAGCAGAAGCCGACAAGATGGTGGTACGTCGCTTTGAAACTACCCCTGAAGTTCAAACTATTTACGGGGCTGTGCCACCACAGAGAGGCCGTCCAAGTGCTGTTCGTGCCCCTGCCCAGTTCCGTCTCTCGCATATTGCCCTCTCCCAACCGCCGCCAATGCCGCCGGTACTCACCGAGCCTCGCTGCCAAGGTCCGCCACCGGCGCTGGAGTTACCAGAGAGGTTTTGTCCATGGACTCGAGATTGGCAACGAGCTGGCAAGAACCGAGGTCGCGCAGATCCAATCCATGGAGACTCTGTCGTGCCCCTTCTCCATCCCCGCTCCCGGCCTTCCCCAATTCCCCTCTGCGTGCCGCCCGGAGCAGACACCCTTGTGGCGGCCCTGTCGGCGATATCCCTTCCCCAAACGGCCATCCACTCACTCTGTCGCGCCGGGGTGGAGGGGGGACGATGTTGGTAGCTGTTCGGCTGGAACGGAGCTTCTGGCCTAGCCGCTCGCCAAGGACACAGTCGTTGGCTACCGCATCATCGCGGACTCGATTGACTGGTTCGCGTCGTCTCGGACTCGAGATCGGCGTTGGGTGCGCGTGGGTCAAGTTCTTGAGACGGTACAATCTAAATTTATGATTTATCTCCCTCTAGCTGGTTTCCCTCTGGTTTTCTCCTGCTGAAAAAAGCTCTGAACGAGGTGAACGACTGCACCTGATTGCGCTTCTGTGACCTATTTTCAGAGTTCCTGTACAAATTAGCAGTGAGGATTTAATGCTGATTATTTTGGGGACAACCACATTTGCTGCTCTCTTGCAACAATGAAAGTAAGCACTTCTCACGTATATGCACATAGGTTCGTTGGTTTCCCTAAAGCAGATAACAAATTGCTTGTCAAAGGGAGAGGAAGCAAGTTATAGGTGACTATTATTTAATATTTCCTGTAAACTGTTTAGTTCCACACAAAGTGAATTAGTTATTTGGTACAATACTCAAGGTTGTTTCTGTTGACAATTTCCTCAAAACTGTTTCGATTGTTTGCCCAGCTGACACATCCATCGATCCAATATCATTTGGCTATCAATTAGAAATTAGAATCAGTGAGAGTTTGATATGATCGATCATATTGGTCTTGCGGTGTGTTCTTTATATGTGCTGGTAAGCAATTATTCTAACTGAATATCTCTAAAAACTAATCCGTTTTGATTTGAATTCTCATGTGACTATTCACTCTTCAGGCCAGCACTAGATCTACCCAATTCCTAAAAGAAACCTCATTTTATTTGTTCTTCATGGCAGAGGTGCAACGACTCATGGTGGTAGGGGCATTCTGCAGATACTACTAAAAAAATCTTTCAGCATAACAGTGTACAGTGTACGCCTGCTTGATTTCACTCTATCCACAAAAATATGACCATCTGCTTCCCTAAGTTACTGATCGGACTAAAGGATTGACAATATATTTAGGTTCTAGAAATTGTTTTGCAGTTTTGGAGTCTAAAGGAAAAAACTTATGTTGTCCTAACTGAGCAGGTACATTACTTGCAAATGAATAAGTACGTTACCTCCAAAACTTGTGAAAACTTATGTTGTTCTAGAAACTCATGTGCTTTGCCCAACTATCTGCATCTTACTCTATTTTGAGGAAGAAACATGCCTGGTGACCAGGACAAGAGCAGTGATTGAGAACTCATGATGTCCATCTCACACATGTCGTTGCGGACCATCATCTCCAACATCCGAGCCGAGATCCTTGTAGACGTCGCCCAAGATTTTGTGTATATTGCCTCCTGGTATGAACATTATTTTGTTGTGCATGAATGTGTTCATCCTAGATTTTTGGTAGATTCCGATGTGTACTTCTTAATTTTTGAGTGAAACAACCTTTGCATGAACAGATCAGAAAAACTATACTTGTAGAGGCGAATTATTCTATGGTTCTGAATTGTTCTGGCATGAATATAAATTTGATTGTATTTATTATTTGGTGGCAGTTCATCAGACCACAAATTCATACAAATCTTTGCTATTAACTGATTGTATACGTGAGTATGGTTTCAAAATTGTTCCTAGGAGAAAAAACATGTGCAACGATTTTGTTCCTGATTGCTTGCTTTTTCTATGATTACATCCCTGGAATTAGGGAGTGTGCATTATATTTGCACCGAGGTGAATAGCTCATGTATTGCCTTTGAGAAAATGCATTGGCTCGCATGCACTTTGAACCACCAGATCCAGGGATCCAAAGGAAGCCAATATTACTTAAAGTTCATCATTTGAAATTTTCTTTGACTGTTTTAGCTTGCCCAATTGACCCTCCATACAGAATTTGTCGCATCATGCTTAGGTAATTCACTCAGGGTAGTTTCAGTATCTTTTATCCAGCATCTTTAGTTTCCATGATGGCGCCACTAGCCTATGAACAAGTACACGGAGACACATGTTTCCGTGGAATGGGACAACTGTTTTGTTGGTCGTATGATAAGGTTGTATTGGAGATAAGTAGAGGTGGCACTACATATTGATAATTGGCCTTAGCCACCATGAATTATTTATGTGTTTCTTTATGACAAAATGCTACGTGCCCTATTTTAGTAACATTTTTTCTGTATACAATGGTGTATATCTCCGTGCTTCGGAAGTTGTTTATTTATCAACAAGAAGGCATGTGAAAACTGTACGGTTTGCAACTGAGTATCTTATTCACACATTTCAATGGGCCCTATGTGACACTAAGCCAAAGGTTGGAATGTCTATGTCACGGTACCTTTATCTATTGAGCCCCAACCGTGATATTTAGTTTTACTAATCCTTGTATATTGATTAGTGGAATTTTTTGATCAGATGCATATCTCACATCTATTGTATATATTGTAAAGATGTATAATTAGTGGTGTATAAAAAATAACTTTCAATGGTATTGCCCTCTACTGTTGTCATGACGGGTCTCGCAAAGGTCTGGTGATTTGTTTATCAATGACACTAGATCTGTTGTTTTTCATTGATGAGGGAATATGTACTATGAAAGATAACTAAGGTGGAATTCAGATTTTTTTGTAGAGGAGTGTTATGTTAATTTAGCACATAGTAGTACCCATGTTAGCTTAACAACTGTAGCAAGTGAAAGCTACCGGTGGAAGTTCTAATTCATGTTATCATACCCTGATATAATAAATAATCTAAAAGTTTTATCTTGGATAGTACTTTACACGACATACTGTTACTCTACAATGAGCCCAACTTTATTCAGCATTCAATTGCATCGTGAGCATCCGAAAGATATAACTCTAGGTAAGTATAAGGCGATATTGGTGATAATACACACATAACCTAAATTATAGTTGTTTTGATCATTGTATCTAACCTAAATTTGTTAGACCACACGGTATTTCAGCTATTTTCTCGTTTGGATCAGACAAGCAGAGGAACGGAAGCATAGTGGCTTCATCATCCTGGATTGCAGCATATCTAAGCTCTGATCATTGGCGATTACTCGATGAGTGTAGTGGACAAACTATTGCAGCTTGGCAAGAAGATCATGATCACATTCTGAAGGTATTTTAATATCCCTACTAGGATGCTATCAATTTTGTGTTCCATAATTGTTCTTGATAATTAACCATCTTGTTTTGACCATAGTGACATTGATGAGATCATATTACCACGCAGAATTCAGAAGCATCGGTGTGCTATTTAAATTTGAGGATTATACAATACGTGTATACCATATTTCTAATGTCTTGTTTCGAGTTGAACTTCCTTGGTTTATTATTGTTCTGTTGTGGGAAATGTGACACGACCTGTCAACCCAGTCAAACATTTTCAGAAGCAATTCAGATGACATCTTTAGCTTTTTCTATTTGGGATGAAGACGTGGTATCAATTTCAAGAATAAAATTGTACCGAGTTCTCTTTTGAGACCAATAGGCGAAGGTGCGGACTAGGCATGGGGGGACAGGCTGCGAAGCTGCTTGGACTTGTTGGGTACGTCCGTGCCTTTTTGGTATCTCCGTCGTTCTGAATCAGTACGCGATTAGTGAGAACTTCAGAAACTCTCTGGTGGAGATTGTTGCCCCGTAGCTGCTGCGATGGCAACGCCCATCTAGATATGGCCAAGAGGACCTAACAAGACATAGGTAGTATGCGAATGGAGTAGAATTTGTGGGGAATTGATTATTTACTCAATTATACACGAATTCAGTTAACATGTATGATGATTAAAGACAGGGAGTTATTGGCCATTTCAATCTGAAGAAGGGAGTAAATTGTTTTGAGAAACAAGTTCCATACTTGTTTTGTACCCTGAAGGTCGATGACTGTAGAAGCAAGTCTGCTTGCCAAGTGATGTGTATTTTTCTAGGTTCTCATGTATCTAAACGCATTTTAGTATATAGATATATGCGAATCTAGATAAATCCAAGTCACTTATTTTGGAATGGAGGGAGTACTTTTTTTGCACCCTCTCAATTTAGTGATATCATATTAGATAGGAATTACTGTGAAAGAGAACTTTCCTACTGAGTTTATGTAACAAACCAAGTTGTATTGATTCGGCCATATTTTAGTGAAGACAGTGAAAGGAAGTGATGGTTGAGGTTAACATAGCTCTAATTGTACATGATTCTTGAGCTACATTTCTAGGGATAAATCTAAAGTTTGAAGATCTACCTTGTAACTTAAGAGCCAACTTAGCATGATGGTGTGCTTTGAGTTCAAACTTTGAGGCACGTGAAAAACTTTGTTGGCTTAAAACGGGTTTCTCTGTATGATCCTTGCAAGCTAACGCGTAATCTCCAGTTTATTAATTATGGGAGAAGATGCCTCTGCTTTTACGAAAGTAGTATTTTGAGAGAGGAAACAAGGCTACGAATATGGAGTGCTTATGAGGTTGCTATTGCTAGCTCAAAACCAAAGGCCTCCGCCTAGAGCGCAGATGTTGCCAATGATGACCTGGCCGTAACATGGATTTCTGTTTGGCCTTTATATAATTCGAACTTAACATACTATTGATGAAAGTTTTATGTAATAAAATTATAATTGAAATTTCCTATTTTGGGTAAGGAAACGTCCTGTTGTTTGGGAGGAAAAAACACCTAAACCAAGATTTGCATTGCCTATGTTCACGGTACATGGTACACAGGACAATTATTAGAATGTCTTCTTTTCTTTTCAGCATAGCGCTTGGGGTTATGGATTCCAAATTCTAATTCTTTATAAAAGTGTTTCCAAGAACTCCTTTTGTGAAAATTCTACTGAATTATTATTTTCAACAACAGTACAAAGAGTCCCAAAATAATAAAAATTATAAATAGATCCAAAGGCGTGCCTCCAGCCTATCCCCTCTATCATCGGAGCCACACAAAGCTTGTCATAATAGACCTTGTTGTAGTAGTCAGACAAAAATTCGTCATAGCGCACCAGAGAAACAATCATAGCCAATTGTGACAACTGTAGATGAAAGAGATTGACCTAAAATCACTCCAATGAACACAAAAACCGATCAAATTTGTAAATATCATATACTCCCTCCGTTCCACTCTATAGTGTCTATAGTTTGTGGCACGGAAATTAAGAAACGCATGTGGAGAGAAAAATAAAATAGTTTTGGTTGGGATTTCTTGTGGCTAATTGACGCGATAAAATAGAGGAGTTTGCAGGAGACATGGAACGCTATATACTTTATGTAAACTCCCTAAAAAGTTGTCCAAGTGAGTTATGTAACTTAATATATCTTATATTTTAGGATTTATCTTAAAAAACTATAGACACTATAGAAAGGGAGGGAATACTATTTATGATGCAATCTTTTCTGTATCATCCTTAGGTTATAATTTTGGATCACCAAATTTAAACTTGCTATATATTCCCTGATAAAACTTAAGAGCTTGCAATGAATGTAGCGTCTATTTAGGTTATTACTTTTTTAATCATTTCTCAACGTATTTTGTATTCCGTAGCAACGTACGGGCATTCAACTAGTTAGCCTAATACCTAAAGTACCTCATACGTACGCTATATTTATGAAATATTTTGTCAAAAATAATGGTATTCATCTGAATACCTTTGAATTGAGTTGGGCCCGCTCCCGTGACGGGTTGGGTCGATCCGGTGAAGTTGTGTGAGCTCTTAGCTAGCTTGAAAGTACAGAAACTTGTGTGAGCTCACACCCTTCCGATCTGGCTGTTTGTTCATCTTTAGCTCGTGCCTATCTTTGATTCTTTGAAAACCAGTCAGTTTGTTTTATTTTAAGTAAATTCTATTTTTTATCCTCTAGTTCGACATTTGTGACAGCAGTTGCCCTATTTAAGAAAATTCTTCCGGTCTTATGGCAATTTCTTTTTGCCTCATTTAAACTTTTACACATTCTGTTAGGTGGGACATGATCACCGTGTACGTGTTTCCCCACCTTGGATGCCTATTTGATTCTAGTACTCCCTCCGATCCAAAATAAGTGTCGAAGATATAGTATAGTACTAAATCACCGACACTTATTTTGGATCGGAGGGAGTAGCTTATTTTCATACCCGAGGTTCTTCCACTCATGGTACTTGTCCACCTATGTTGCTCAAACGTTCGCGTGCATCGCCCGCCGGTGGCTCAGCATGTGTGTAGGTGGCTTAAGTTTTACTAAATAGGTAAACAAGATAATTTACAAAATAAGGTATTTATTGTCACAAATGTCAAACTAAGCGATACAAAATGAAGTTCACTCTTTTATCTTTTCTACTCCCTCCGTTTCAAAATAGATGTCACAGATTTATCAAAAATTGGATGCATCACAGGTTTATCAAAAATTGGATGCACCTGTGACATCTATTTTGAGATGGAGTACTGGTCTCCGGAAAGCTTTCAGTATAAGCTGGATTTTCGGACCGTTCTTCTAGAAAAATTGTTTTCGTATATAAAAACTTTTGCTGTGGTGGAGTACAGCCTTATATGCGCTGGCCGGCTGTGTCTCCATCTCTTTCTAATCAATCCTATGCTAATTAGTTACAAAATAATGTTATCATGTAGGACTTTGTAAGGCATTTAAATACTTGCGAAGTATAGTATTGGGTTTATGAACTGGACAATTTTAATTCAAAGCAAATATTCAAGAAAATCGAAATAGCTAAATTGAGTTGAGAAATATAGTTTTCGTCCCCTTATTGTTTTAAAGAAGTTTGAAAGTCATGTTAATCCAATCTTATAAAAATGTTTTAATTCAAGTTTGAGAAAACAATTCAAGCAAGTCCTCAAATTTTTATTTTATTCCAAAAAATTCAACTAAGTCAAGCAATTTAATCAACTTAATTTATTTTATTATATTAATATTCCAAAATTTGGAAATTTTTGAGACGTTACGTTAGGCCATCGGGAATCCCGCTTCTTCGGATCCTGCACGAGAGAATGGTGATAAACTTTTTAGGGAGCACTTCTGAGCGACTGTTGCCTTCGTCACCACGGGCATTCTTCTTCCCGACAACAACTATTTCCCCAACATTGATAACCTCTTGAGTGGCATGACTCTCAATGATAAATCCGCCAACACTGGTTCCTCCTCTAGACCATATGTGATCTTACCTTGCAGTCTGGTTCCCCCTCTAGGGCCATATGTGACCTTACCTCATATTTATGAGATCATGCTTCAAACACTATTCTTAGCAATCTGTTTAGACTTGTTGTTTATGTACTCTATGTTAGATTGTATGACTAGTTTAATCTATGTTATTATAGTCATGTTTTATCTCATGTTTTTATGTAGTATTAAATTATGGAGAAAATTGCAATAAATTCGTAACTAAACCCATTGCCATGACGTACGCGACTGTGAGGCGATGCTGCGTGCAGCAACAAAGCTAGAGTGTGCACGAGATATTGTGGTACAAGGGAGTACTCTTTGATCATTATTTTCCTTTCCAGCCATGTTACACGCATGTACAAACAGACTTTCTGTGGTAGAAGGCTCTGCACCCCTCAGTCCCTCTACACGCCCGCGTTGGATAATAATACACATACAACACAGTGACCAAACCTATACATCCCATCACTATACACAAAGAATGAACGGAACTGGGTGTCGAATCCGGTTGACCCTCTAAGAGCACGAGCACCCGCACGCACACACAAGCGCGCAGATATATTACTACACCTTTCTGGCAAACACAGGGACGACGGAAAATTGCCACTTGTTCGATCGATCGGCATGGACCTGCGACCTCGATCCTACCTGTCGGTACAATGCGCCGGACTGGCTGCTCCAGGCTGACCTCAACTCTGGCCTGTCGAGCCTGCAGCCCTCATGAAGTGGTCGTACGGGCTTGACGCAGGCAGCTTCAGGAGATTTTGCTGGAAGGGATCATCGGCCGACTGCGAGTTGCCAGAGTCCATGTGCTGAGGGAAAGCGGCCCAGTTGTCGTCCAGGAACGGGTTCATGCTCTGCACCCCGTCCTGCGTAGAATACAACTTATCGACGTCAGTGTATGCTTTTCTCGTATGCATTGAGAGAGAGTGGAAACTATGCTACCTGAGGCTGTTCTGGATCATCCAAGAGATCAAACTCCATCTGGTTGGCTTGATGGTTGGGCATGGGAGCTGCTTGCGTGTATGGCTGGAAGCTCATGAAGGTGGACATCTTTTGCTGTTTCCCCATCGTGAGGGCTTCGCATTGGCTAGTCATCTCCATGAATGGCATGTCTGCCGACACTTGAGCGTTTTCTGCTTGATTTGTAGGGTCTGCGCCAATCTATGAAATGGCAAAAGGAGGAAAAACGATGCTAGTTAAAGCAGCTATCGTGCCAGGTAAACATAGCACGGTTTTCTGCCCAGATGTGTTACTTCCTTCAGAGATAACCTGCCTAGATATGCCACTACAGGACATATATAATTGCACCCAATAGACTAGCTCAAACGCTGAGAGAACTTTCAACTCATGCCAGGTCATCTTATCATGAGAATACGCCAGAACTGAGAAGATGGTAAAAAAAGGATAATGGAACAAATCATAGTTTTTTCATAGCAAGGACATACTGTTTCGAGAAGCTGATCGATGCTCATAAGTTCTCCAGCAGGAATGGATGCAGAAGCTGATGTACTTTCTGAAGCTTCCCCAAAAATATCACCATCATTTCCCAGGTCAATCAGCATACTCTATTGAATATATTCATCTTTTAGCAACAAAAGTACTTGACCGATATAGTAGATGTCCAGCAATAGGGCCGTTTCGAAAGTAAAACCTGTAATAAGTATGAGGCACACATACCTCTTCATTGCGGGCATTCTCATGAGACACTGGTGATGAACTCTCAGCAGTTTCTTCAAAGAACTGAGTGGTCATTGGGCACATGTCATCCGGAGAGAAGTCACTTAGCAGTTGGCTTCTCACACTGTGCAACTCCGCCTGCAGAAACAGAAAAGTCACCTTACAGCTGCATGGAACTTGGTTCAAACAATACACTAAGAGGCAAGTGAGAAGGTGAACAGTACATCAATAATATTTGCTATATTGTTCATGATTGTGGAGACGATGCTGTCTCGAGATTGACTTTCTGATAGTTCTATTGCCTGAAGAGCCTTCAGCGCGCTAGTATTGTCCTCTGGCGATCCATATATTTTCGATGGGTCATCTGAGGAGTCTTTCACAGCCTGAAGTCTAATCTCATCCACCAGACGAAGGAATGGATCACCCTAGGTAAAACACCAAACAAATGCAAGATAAAAAGTCTATGCCAACATGATATCAAGATGCACCCAAAATGCATTCAACTGACAATAGAGTGAACAACTCTAATTTGTTAATCTCTAGAATAAACAGAGATGCAACTGAACTCTAGTTTGGTCTCTGTGTTGCACAAATTAGGAATAGTAATAGACGCATGGTGCACAAACCAACAAAGATGACTATGGTCCATGAATTTTCGCCGTACTTACTAAATGAACTCTAAAACCATAGTACATTGTCAGGTATCAAGAAGATCATAAATGAAGGATGTACAAGTGATGCCATTGTTTTACATGTTTGGTGCGACTACTCAGGTGATTATGCAATAACCAAACTTTTCAGTAAAGGCGATGGACTTGCGATGTAAAACAAAATATTAGGGGAAAAAAGAGACTCTGGAAACTAACAAGAATAAGATAATACTAGTATAGGGTAGCATGTTAACTTGATTGCTAAGAGAGTAGTTCAGATATATCAGCTTGACACTATTAATATCTTCATACCACTTCACTACCTAAGCATGTCATCGCGCAAAATCATGTTTTGTTTAGGGTGTTGCACTACTTTAACAAAAAAAACGTAAACCAAAGGGAGATTTTTCATTACATACCGTTCTCCCATTAATCATCTGTTTACAGATTGGAATAAGAGGTGCCACATTGAAAGCTTTTGAAGAGAAAATAATCATGGCTGTAGCCAGAGTAAACAAGGAGCGGCGCCGAGATGGTGGTAATGAATCTACAAGGTTAACAAGCAGAAAACTTAGATATGTGCATGAGAATTAATACTGAATTCTAGTGCAAGGTTATTACTAAAGCATCATTTTCTCAAACAATTATCACAGCATCATGATTCATGCACAACATTAGGTCAACTTTTAAGTTATACAGAACGCTGAATTTATATTTACTGCTACTTATACTTGTAGTCAGTTTGACTACAGTACCTGCTTCAGTAAGTGAATGGTTCCTCAAAGCAAATGCAACCTGAAAGCTCTGAGTAAGAGCCTCAAAAATTGATGCCTAGAAAAGCAAAAAAGGAAAAACATCAGAAAAGAGCTAATCATGATAGACATTATTATCATTTTGAACTAACAAAGAAATAAATGTTCATTCATTAGAAGAAATAAAAATAGAGCACTTTGCTCTTTTGGGTGTCAAACTGGCTGAAATTGTAGAACACTTTTCACTCCTGTGTTGACACTCATGTGCAAAAAAGAACAGTTTAAACTGTGACCTGCTCAAGCTACAGAAATGTCAATGTGATATTCTCGGCTGGTCACTCTCTTCTCCATCCAGACATGAAAGATTCATGGGGATTAACTACCATATGTATTCTCTAACGATTTGGCTGTGGCATAACAGAAATGTTTATGACAACTTGAGGCCAGCCCAGACAGATTAAGAGATGACTATCTTGATATGCTTGAGCTTTTGATGCACAGTACAATATCCAGTACTCATGGCTAAGTGAGAAGTTTTCTCTGGAAGCATGCACTTCGGAAAGCTAGTTTGCTTCTCTTCTTTTTTGGGTCCCCCTACTGTCTTCTTTCAGTTTAGGCGTTTGCATGCATTGTATACTCCTTTTCTCAATTATTTGCCTGCGTATCAGTGTCTGAACCTTACTGCAATATGCACTATGCATGAACATGTAACCTCTGCTTGTTGTCTTTTTTCTGCTTCCATAAAGTTCTAGGTAGGGCCTCCTCTCCCGACTTTCCTCAAAAAGGGGAAAAGGAACAAGAAAGAAATTGGAGACAGAATTCACAGAACATACTAAGGATTGCAAAGGGGAATCATGAGTAACATGTGAAGAACAAGGTGGTAAGAAAAAGAAAGGTAAACCCAGAAATCATGAGAAGCATGGTGTGTGCAAATTTGGGAGAAGTTTCACTAAACTTTAATGGGTCATGTAGAAAATAACAACTTTCTCAGAATAACACTTCTTAGGACAGAAGGTACACATGTTGTGTAAATTAGCTCCAACAAACATTTCTTCAGGGCCACTTAGAAGTTACCAGCTCGAACTAATCGACAATAACCAATGAACTCATCGAATCTGCAGAGAGATCTTCCAATATAGAAAGTTCCACTCATTCCAAGTGTATAGTGCATATTGGTCATGCGATCTTTATCAGCCTAGTTTGTGAAAACACGATGCTAACGCACGATAAAACTTAGAAGTTTTGTGTTGAAATATCTAAATAATTGCAAAATTATATAAGAGTCAAAACTCAGAGAAGTCCTGGCTAAGTCCAAACAGAACTTGTGGTCCTGTTAAGACACCTAGCCAGCTTATCTCGGCAACTAAATGTTGCACTTGGTTAAAAGATCAATCAATGCTATAGTTGAAAAGCGAGGCTTGGTTAACATGAGATTAAGCTTTTGCATTAAATATCTGGTATCTATCTGATAATCATACGAAGAATGATAAAGAGAAAACTGGCTGTGATTGGAAGAGTAGGTTACCTTGCATCCAGAAAACAACAGAAGCAAGCTGTAGGTATGGGCAATGGCTTCATAGTTTGCAGGAGTGTTTTCAGGAGATACTCCTTGAGCCCAAATGGATGTCAGCAAAAGTGTGATCTGACGACTGCTCAACTTCAGCAAAAGCGTATCCTGAACGCATTCAACACATTGCAGAAATGCTTATTTATTGTAATAAATATTTTGCTCAAATTTCATTGATTTTTAGTTAATAATCCTAAATTCGAGAAAAGGTTACACTGATGGTACCATTTCTTCATCTGAGTTGCTTGAGGAACTTTTGCCTTCCTTAACAGACATAGAAGGTGCTCTCAGAGCCATTGAAGGACCTCTAAGAGCCATTGAAGGAGCTCTAGCAGATGAAGGAGCTCTAGCAGATGAAGGAGCTCTCAGAGCCATTGATGGACCCTTTTTCATGGAAAAGTTAGGAATTCTCATGCTACTGCGGCGGCTTTGAGACACTGGTAAGTTTTGCCGTTTAGTATTTCCAGTCTCTTCACCAATGTTACTCTTGCTTTCTCCTTGTGGTTTGTCCGAGTGCTTATCCTTTTTCAACTTGTCAAAGATAGCAGCTGAAGATGAAAACACGGAGACAGCTCTAGATAGTGTTCTCTGCATGTCATGTGTCCTAGCCTGGCTTGGGGCGCTTGCTTGAATCAGGGGGGAAACAGAGGAGGGGACCAAGACAATAGCAAATATGCGGTGTGCAGCAATACGAGCTTCATGATCAGGGTGGATCATTGTTAAGAGCAACTGATGAAATAAAGCTTCCGGAAACACCTGGCAACATATATAGAAGTTAAATTTCCGGTGCAGAAAAAAGTACTGCTTCCTGAGATGAATTTGAACACTTCTCTTTTCATTTTTTGCTATGAGAAGATACCTTATTCTGATACTGCAAATTTGGTACAGCAGCAATTATTTGAGCTGTGCGATAAACAGCAGCTGCAGTTGATCTAGCTACAACAGGAGTGCTTGCAATGCTCTCTAGCATCACTGCCATCATGTCAAGAACTGGCCCAGCATCAGATACCTGATCAACAAAATAGTGTTGATAAGCTATCCGTGCATTTTGGAGAGGTATTAAAGCTAACCATATAATGGCACAGATGAGACTGCTAAGGGGCAATAGTTAAAATGTTGTATAAATTTCAGACGGAGAGAAAAGAAAACATACCTTCTTTGACAGTTGCACTAGGCAGTCATCTATAGCGTTTCGGAATTTTTCGCTCCTTTGTACTAGTTCTGCGTCTTTGCTACCAAGAGTAATATGGAAGGTTCTCTTTAAATGCCTGACTAGATCACTTATGGCACCTATAGTTACTGCTGAAGCCTGGATACTGGACAGTTCTGCAAGGGTAGCTGCCACTTCCACGATGCTAAGCTGCATGTCTGGTTGCTTCAACATTGCTTTGTTTTCAATATGCTTTATTAGTAGAGACAGCAGTAAGTGCATGTTTTGCCCTGCAGAATTCATTTAAATAAATAAAAAAACTAGCCTGCTCTATATGATATACATCTCTGCTCTCATAAGAGTGCAAATGAAGTACCTGAGTTTTCCACCAATAGTTGCATGTCTAATAATATACACATAGCAAGTCCATTATCTTCTGACCAAGAACTACTGTTACCAAAGCACCGGAACAAGCACTCCACGATACGACGGAATGTTGTTGCCTCCTTAGAAAGCTTGGCCATATTGTGCACACAGATTCTGGACCAAAACTTAGGATCCTTGGCATATTCCCTGCAGCACAGGAGTCTGTTGAGAAACCAACTACTGAATAAGAAAAGATCAAACAGAAAAAGAATAGGAATAAGATTATATTACATAGGCAGGTTAATTCCTCCCTTGGTATTAACTATGCTCTCCCAGGAGGGGATCTCAGAAATGACAAAGGGAGATGGATTTTGCTCTTGATTTTGGTCTGTTTTTGGGAGTGGTTGCATCAATTCGTTGTCTGGAACTACGGTAACTTGATCATCATTTTGGGGCTTCTGAGGTTTGTAGTTTTCCAATACAACTTCAACAACCTGAAATTTACATTAGAAAAGAAAATCAATGATGGAATATTTGGAGAAAAAATCTGCATGTGCAAGCAGTTGAAAATCTGATACTAGCCAAAATAACTACCAGCAAGAAAACTCGCATGCAATACCAAGTTAAATATTTTTCTGATAGGATCTCTAGATTTACTCTCATTGAAGAGAGGGGATGACACTAGGAGTTGGGGCAATTTTCTGGTTTTATTTCTCCACAAACTCACACACAAATGCCATGCCAACCACAGGGGTTGGGGATACATATTTATAGGCTGCTAGCCAGCCAAGAATATGCTAAATGCTAGTCCAAGATGCTAGTCTAAGATGCTGCCTAAAAGCAGTCAAGGATGCTTGGTCCTTTGCTGCTCCTAACTGATGCTGCTAAAGCAGTCAAGGATGCTTGATCCTTGCTGCTCCTAACTGCCCGTCCTTGCTACAGCCCCACAAGGACCCACAAAGGACACAGCCCCACAAAGACCAACAGTACAGAGGCTTATTCATCATTCTCCCCCTAAGTCTTGTGCGTTGTCTTGTGGGAAGGCTGGACCATCCCAATCCTGGAGCAGAGTCCAAGGAACGTGATCCGCCCAAGAGGCTTGGTGAGTAGGTCTGCAAGCTGATCCTTGGTGTTGATGTAGCTCGCCGTGATGCTCCCTTCATCCAAACAGCGCCGGATGAAGTGGTACCTCCTTTCGGATGTGCTTGCTCCGTTCGTGGAATCTGGGGTTCTTCGCCAGGCAGGCGGACTTGCTGTCCACCATGAGCTGCACTGCGCTGGTGTCTCGACCGAGGAGATCACCAAGCAGTCGAGCAAGCCAGAGGGCCTGAGTGCAGGCAGTGGAGGCCGCTATGTACTCGGCCTCGCAGCTGGACATGGCCACCACCTGCTGCTTGACGGACTGCCAGCTCACGAGGCACTTGCCGAGGAAGAAGAGGATCCCGCTTGTGCTCTTGCTGGTGTCGATGTCGCCGGCGTGGTCGCTGTCGCTGTACCCGACGAAGTGTTCTGCCCCAGGGCACCTAGGGTAGTAGAGACCGTGGTCGAGAGTCCCCGCAACGTAGCGGATGATCCTCTTCACAGCCTGCTGGTGTTCCGTCGTCGGTCGCTGCATGAACCGACTAACGTAGCCGACGGAGAATGCCAAGTCCGGCCGTGTGTGGGCGAGGTAGCGAAGGCTCCCCACAAGACGTCGGTACTGTGTAGCGTCCACCTCCTCCGCCGTGCTGTCGCGGCTCAGCTTCAGCCTCTCCTCCATCGGAGTGAGAGCTGGGTTGCAATCGGTGAGCCCGGCTAGCTCAGCAGCAGCGCTTGGCGTGGCGGTCTGTCGAAGCGTGATCCCGGAGTGGTCCTGGTGCACCTCGATCCCCAGGTAGAAGGAGAGGAGCCCCAGATCACTCATCTGGAAGGCAGCCTTCATTTCTTCCTTGAACGCCGCCACCTCTGCATCCTTGGTGCCGGTGATGACCAAGTCGTCGACGTAGACACCTACCAACAGGGCATTTCCTCCATTGCCCCGTCGGTAGACGGCCGCCTCGTGCGGGCTTTGCCCAGCCCATCGTCTTGGCGTGGAGTCCAGCTTGGCGTTCCATGCCCTTGGTGCCTGCCGCAAACCATAGAGAGCCTTGCGTGAGCGAAGCACCTTGCCCTCCCGGCCAGAATCGCAAATCCGGCGGTATTTGCCGTGAACCTCCTCCTTCAAGTCGCCGTTGAGGAAGCGGACTTGACATCCATGTGATGGGCGCCAGCCCTCTGGCGGCTAAGCGCAGGAGAATCGCCGGACTCCATCCGTGCCACAGGAAGCGAAAGCGTCGTCGTCGACCCCTCTGCGCAAGAAACCTCGGGCCACCTGGCGAGCCTTGTGCAGCGATGGCGGCTTCATCCCTCTTCACTTGAACACCCACTTAAGGGTGATCGCGGTGACCTCGAGGAGATCGGCGAGCTCCAGTGCGGTTCTTCTCGACCGCATCCATCTCCAATCGCATCGCGGCTCGCCATGCCGCGTCTTGCTCGCTCGCAAAGACCGAGGCTCGCGTCGTCACATGCAAGTTGCGATTCGCCTCCGGGTTGCGTGGCACCAGTCCGGCACCGGCTGGTCGCCGAAGACCCTCCATCGTCACGGTACCGCAGCGGCTCGCCGTCGTGTCTGCGTCGATCGCTCCTCGTCGTGGCGGCGAAGCGAACTCACCGGCTGCGCTCGGCGCGAGCCGGTGCTGGTGTAAACGCCGGAGGTGTATTTCTTGGTGCGGAGTGGGCGTGCCGGAGGTGTATCGCTGGTCTTTGGAGCCGCGTGGCGTCGATGGCGTCGGCGGTTGTGGTGCCGTCGGTGTAACGACCACCGGGACAGATGGAGACTTGGGAGGCGAGGTAGAGCGCTCGGCGAGGCTGCTCCCGGCTCCCTCGAAATGGACGTACTCGACAATGAAGTCGTCATACGTCGGAGTCGAGCCGTCGTCCACCGCCTTGTCCCACGTCCACCCTCGCCCTTCGTTGAACACAACATCTCGCGCCCGTGCGCTGCAGCGTGTCTTGGTCGAGGATGCGGTAGGCCTTGAGCCCTCCGCGTAGCCGATGAACACTCTGGAGTGCTCTGCCGTCGAGCTTGCCGATGTGGCCGAGCTCCTTGGCGAGCGAGGCAGCCGAAGACCCGTAAGTGGGAGACCGCCGGCTTGCGCCCATGCAAGCCTCGTCTGGCGTCTTGCCGTCAAGTGCCTTCGTGGGTGGCGGTTGAGGATGTAGACGGTTTCATCGACCGCCTCCCCCCAGAAGACAGCCGGCATCCCTCTCTGCTTGAGGAGGGCCCGGGCCATCCCCACAACCGTCTGGTTTCGCCGCTCGACGACGCCGTTCTGCTGCGGGCTGTAGGGGGCGGAGTAGTGGCGCTGAATGCCCTCATCGATCTGGCGAATTCGATTCTTGTGAATTCGCCGCCGTTGTCGGTCGCAACCGCGCGCTGACCCGCGCTCTGCCTCTGCGGCAGCAACTGCGACGCTGATGGCGTCCGGCTTCTCCCTTGCTGGAGAAGCACCACCGCATGTAGCGGGAGAAGTCATCGACGAGCAGGAAGTAGCGTCGTCCTCCGGTGTGGCGAGTCACCGTCCACACAAGTCCCGTGCACGAGCTCGAGCTTCTCCTTAGCTCGAAGCTTCTTTCTTTGGGAAGAAGTCGCCTACGCCGTCCTGCCGCAGAGCGTCGCAGAAGCGCTCCACGTGTTCGAGGCACGGCATGCCTCGCACCATCTCCTTCTTCTGAGCCGCTTGAGCCTCGAAGTGAAGGTGCGGCGCCGTGCCGCGCCACGCCTCGTCCCGGACGGCGGCGAAGCGAAGAAGGCTGTCACCGCACATCAAGGACATAGAGCGATTTGCCTCTAGTTACCTTGGCAAGAAAGCGGCGATGGCGATCCAGATCGCGAGATCCGTGCTCGTCGGCCTTGAGCCGTTCTCATCGAGCTGTCCCAAGCGATGATGGAGTTCCTCGGCGCAGGATGTAATGAACACCGGTGAGCATCCGGTGCTCTCCGGTCTTGGCGGCGAAGATGACGGAGCCGACGCCTGAATCTCCACGGCGGAGGCATCTCCAAACTTGACGGAGCCTCGCCGTGAGTCGAGCTCGGCGAAGAACTCCGTCGACCCGATCATGTGGTGGGTGGCGCGGTGTCGAGCACCACCCGCCGATCTTGTCGGTGCGGAACCATCGCCGAGAAGGCGTGTGCCTTTGGCTCGTCGAGGTGGAGGGAGCAGCTGCGGTCGGTCGTAGGCGTAGCTCGATGCTCGCGCATGAGCCATGAACAAAGCCGGCTCCTCCTCTCACCACAGGCGGCGTGGGCCTGGCAGCGTCGTGGTTGTCGACACTCCTTGGCCCAATGGCCAAGCCGGCCTGATTGTGGCGGCGTCATCTTGGGCCAACTTGGACCTACCGTGGCGCCTTCCGGGCACCTCATGGGCGCCACCTTGCACCTGACCTGGCCGTCTTTGCGCCCCTTGCGCGGTTTGCGCGCTGCGGACCGATGCGGAAGGACTCCTTCTTCTGTCACCGTGGCGGCGTCCCACCGCTCCCGGTGAGGCGGCTTCCAGCGGTGGTGATAGACCACGAGGAAGCTCGGCTCGTCGAAGTCGGCGACCTTGAGGCGACCGATTGCCTCCTCGATCGACATCGTCCGAGGTCCAGCGAGGATTCGATCAAGCGAGCTATCTGCACATGCCGATGGGGCAGCGAAAAAGCTTCTCGGCGGCTTTTTCCTCGTTGTAGGTGGCGTCGCGAACCGCTCCATCTTCTGCGGCAAAGTGTTGAGGCGGAGAGCAAAGTCGTCGATGTCCTCACCTTGAAAGCGGTCGTCCCACTCCTTGCGGAGTGCTGCGGTATGACCTTGCGAGCAGTCGGCTGCCGTCTTGCTGACGGCCTCGATGGCCTCCTTAGCGATCCGCTTGTTGGAAGCGAAGCGCATCTCGGGCGGGACGGCGGCGAGGCGTCCAGCGCCCGTCGATCGTCATGGTGGTCGGCGTTGGCATCTGGACTGCCTCCCACATGTGTCGCACTGGGCGGACCTTCATGACGCGGCCCACTCGGCGTAGTTGGTTTTGGTGAGGTAGGCCACCCGGCCGGGACCAACGTCCCTGACCACAGCCCGGACCTCGTAGAGGCCACGGTCTTGGTCGTTTCGGCCGCCGCCGCCGTGCGCGCCTCCTCCTGGAGCGCCACCGCCGTGCGCGCCTCCTCCTGGAGCGTCACCGCCGTGCGCGCCTCCTCCTGGAGCGCCACCGCCGTGCGCGCCTCCTCCTGGAGCGCCACCGCCGTGCGCGCCGCCTCCTGGAGCGACACCGCCGTGTGCTTGGGCATGCTCGGCTGCCCGCGCGCCCGTCGCTTCGTGGGCTGTGTCGGCGCTGCTTCCGCTGAAATGGAGCCGTTGATGCCGCGCGAGCACAGGCCTCTGCCGCTGCTGTACGTGATGCCTCCACCGCTGCTGCTGCTTCTGCCTCCGCTCTGGCTGCTGCCAGTTCCGCCGCTGCCAGCCTTGACGCCCTGGCTGTCGCCACAACGGCTGCTGCTGCCGCCCGCTCACGCTCCTCTGCCGCGGCGAGCTCGGCCTCCTGCCGACGCCGCACGCTCGAGGTAGCCGAGTGCTGAGAGCGACCTTGGGACATGGCTGGCCGCTGGGGGGCTGTTGCGTGGAGGGAGAGCTGCTGCTAACGAGCTGCTGCTCGACTACGCGGAAGGGGAGAGGCCACCAGCAACAGCTTGAGCTGCTGCACTTGCTCGCTGGGGCTGCTGCACACCCGGTGAAGGGGATGAGCAGGAAACACTCAGCCTACAAGACAACCTCGCTCTGATACCACTTGATAGGATCTCTAGATTTACTCTCATTGAAGAGAGGGGATGACACTAGGAGTTGGGGCAATTTTCTGGTTTTATTTCTCCACAAACTCACACACAAATGCCATGCCAACCACAGGGGTTGGGGATACATATTTATAGGCTGCTAGCCAGCCGAGAATATGCTAAATGCTAGTCCAAGATGCTAGTCTAAGATGCTGCCTAAAAGCAGTCAAGGATGCTTGGTCCTTTGCTGCTCCTAACTGATGCTGCTAAAGCAGTCAAGGATGCTTGATCCTTGCTGCTCCTAACTGCCCGTCCTTGCTACAGCCCCACAAGGACCCACAAAGGACACAGCCCCACAAAGACCAACAGTACAGAGGCTTATTCATCATCTTCTCTAGACGTGGCCTCAATATTTCTGCAACGATGCTAGAGGCAACACTTAATAATCATGTGACAAGATCTTATGGGAGGCAGTTAATTTATGTTTCACCCAAATAAGCATAAATAGAGGGGATGAAATCTATGCTAGCTGGGGTGACAGGCCAGGAATCAAGATATTTTTTAATGTAGTAAAAATAAAACAGAAAGATACATAAAGAAAAGAACTGCTCGGATAATACTTACATTATCGAATTCTGACGAGATATGAGAAAGCTCTCCCATGAACCAGATCTGCTCAACATAAGAAAAATATTATGGCTGCTGATATTATTTAGTTTGCAAGGTTCAGATGTTCAAGTAGTTAGTGTATAAGCTTCAGGAAAATAGTATATAATAAAAAATGATAACACTTCCATTGACATCATTCATGTGAGTCCTATGACTACAGTGGACACACAGATAGAATAACTAGAAAAGAACAATAAAGAGCTATACAGTTGAAGTAAGCATCCTTGGCTGTACAAATAGGTGATGAGAATGATATGGATCTATCTAGAATTTTTCTGTTAAGAAACAGTAACTGGATGTTAAGTCGCTTCAAAGATACGTAGTTAGAATTTAATATTAATAAGGAATGCATCATATTCTGATATAAAAAAAATGTGTATCAGAACTCAGAAGTGTTACTTCAACCTCTTTTGGCTATGTAAGAGGGTCATAGGCTACACTTGAAATTTTCCCATTCATTTCTTCCCCATTGTTAGCAATCAATGATAATATATAATACTTGTTTGATATTGTGTTATGACAGAACATACCATAGCTGAAAGGGCTTGCAGGGCTGCAGCACGCAGTGAAGCTGCTCTCTCATCATCTCCTGCTTCTTGAGCTAGTTCGCATAGTCTTGGGACCAGCCCTTCTAGATTGAATTGATACGTACCATCCATCTGGAATATATACAGAAACGTAAGAAGCAATTAGGCATTATGCCATATTAAGTATCCTGCTGGCAAATAATGTGTTCCAGTGATGATCATGCCAAATGGACATACCTGATTGACAGCAAAATCAAACAAGGTTTCACACCCTATTATGCGCATGTCATCCTGCCTCTTTTGATCGAGAAGAGTGTGTACAATGCTTAATAAGCTACTCGCAAACAGTGGCCTGCATTGAAAAGATCACCTTTATATCTGTAAGTATTCAGATATAATATCAAACTAAGTAGGATATCTATCCACTTGCAGACTAAATGACAGTATTGAGATCTGATGAATATCATTCGGATGGTGGTCATTATTGCAAATAACCTTACGGAATCCAATGGCAGGAGTCAGTTGAGAAAGGAGGACTAACATTTGTTCTTTACAAGAAACCAGCAGTCTGCGGTATATCAGCATCACTATTTTTGCAAAGCCATACTGCTCGGTTCTTAATTCCTTGTAAATCCTTTGCTCTAGGTAAACTGTGATCTGCTCGAACATCAACACAGGTTGGAATGCAAGCTAACACGAGAATTGAGTAAACATTTCAGGTCCCAAAGAGGGGAGGGGGACCTTTGGCACTCGAATAGGGTTCTTGGCCGCGTACTCGCACAGCTTCCCGATCCTTCTCTCGTTTGGTTCTTCATCCTACATCACAAAATCACATATATATATATATATATATATATATATATATATATATATAATTATTATTTCCGGCTAATGCTGCACTCGGAGCCAAATAGAAAAAATAATGGAGATGGCGCCCAACCTGTGTTCTGGGGAAGATTTCGGCAAGGATCTGCTTGTACCGCTTAACAGGTTGTCTGGACCGTGCCCTGAGCCCGGGGCAGAAGTAGCACAGGGCCCCGCACGCCGGCACGATCTTCTGGGATAGCACACCCATCCTCTACTACTGCAAGCAGAATTGGTACAGCGCATGTTGTTATGTTAGTCCCACCACAGCACAAATTTGCATCAAACACCACATGATTGGAATCCCAACAATGTTATCAATGCAGATACCAATGTTTGACCGGAGTTGGACAACCAACCCACTGATCAACACAATGGATTCAGATTTCACGGCAAACCACAGATGAAGCTACATTTTGGTCAAACCCGAGTTGGTTGTCATTATTCGGGAGTTTTGTCGAGCATATGATCGGCAAAAGCGAATCCGAAATCGACCGAAGGTGCGCAATGCACACAAGGATCCCCACGCTCACGCGTTCAGACACAACCAGGATTCAAACGGCACCAATGCAATGCGGAAGCACGATGAGAAGGAAGGGCGTGACATTACATTACTACTAGGGGGCCAAGCCGGCCTGTCGGTCGGTCGGTCGGATCGAGCTGCGGCGGCGCTGGCGAGGTGGGGAACGCGGGACGCCAGCCGCGGCGCTCCGGTGGTGGTGGGTGGGTGGGTGGTCCTCCGCTCCGCCTCCTGCCAGCCGCTCCGGGCGAGATAGACGCGGGGGGTGGGGTGTGGAGGGGAGGGGGACGCGGGCGGGGCGGGGCGGGGTGGTGGGAGAGAGGCGCGCACGCGGGGTGGCAGGGCACGACGCCCCACGGTTATTCACGACGGCCCTCAGGTTTTGCCCCCCATTGCCCTTTGTGTCGTGCGCGCTGTGCTCTGCTGTGCTGGTGCCGGGCGGACGCGCGGGCGGGCGGGTGGTGGTTGGGTGTGGAACGGGAGGGGGGAGAGGGAGTGGTGGCGCTGGTTTCCCCCGCTGTTCGTGCGGCCAAGGTGGTCGCCGGAACACACGGCGCCGCGTGCGCGGCCTCCGCTCGCCAACCCCCCTCCTCCCCCCGCATGTGAAAAAAATGGCGGAATTACAGACTAGAGCTAGAAAGTGAAGCTGCTAGCTGCACAACGGAAATGCCAGCGCCACCACCCCCCATCTCCCGCTCCCGTTCCACTTCGGATCTTTTAGGAAAAGTGCACGAATATATTCATAATCTTAACAGCCAGTAGAAGAAATCCTAAAGTACTAAAGCTCACGCACGAGCGTATTCCAAAACAAAGTTTGCAACTAAAATTTAATTATATTGTATAAAATTAGTATCGTTAGAAAGTTCAACGATACTAATTTTATACCAACGTTTTATATATATTTAGAGTAAATCTTGGTCAAAGAAAAAACACGCATAACAGACTGAGCTAGAAAGTGAAGCTGCCAGCTGCATAACGGAAATGCCAGCGCCACCACCCCCATCTCCTAGGAGGACTCTTACCCTCTCGCTAAGCAACCACCCCTCCCCCTCCTTATGAGCGTTGACCAAGGGTGGCCAGGCCGAACCCGAGCTATCTCCGGCGGTCGAGGGGGAGGCGTCAGAGTAGTAGGTAGGAGTAGTTTTAGGTCTTGTGGCCGCGTGCCCGTAGATTGGAGTAGGACGTTGTTTTCCTCTGGCCAAACTCGACGCATCTAGGGATGGTGCTGCCTCCTGCTTCTGCTCCGATGGATGGAGCCGGCGGTGAGCGATGCAGCCATAGAGATATCCGCAAATAAGGCATCTTTCTCCCTCACCTTGATCTGGAGCACTGCTTCTCTACACCCTCTCTGGCTGGCCGGTCGTGGCAGCGAGGGAAAGGGAGGCTACAGCAGTGGTGTGGCCGGATTGGCGGTGGGGTGGGGGTCTTTCTTCGTCCTGGTGTTTCAGCACGACGCCAGTTGGTCGCCTTCTTCCCCCGCTTCTGTACCACCACGGTGGTGGCTGGAGGATTTGGGGACAAAGGCGACCCCCTTTCAAATAAGTGATGCCTCTTGCATCAGATCGGTGGGCGTGAGTTGGTGGTGTGGCTCCTAGCCGGCCGTGGCGACGAGGAGGGGCTGGATCTCCATGATTTGAAAGGTGAGGCTATTTTCCCCTTGGCCGGCGAGGAGGGGTGATCTCGGCAATGTCCATAAAGAAGGACTTAGGGTTTTGTGGAAAAGAGAACGCTGGGGATTTCGCCAGAAGTCGGGAAACAATAAGATCAAAGTCGCATAAATATTACAAGAGATTGCTTGGATACAAATTGCTTGGGATTGTTCGGTGCCTGTCCTAGGCTTCTCCCGCCCTATATATAATTGGTCGGGTCTCAAAGCTATATACGGATAGGTTACATGATTACAATGACAACTCTATGTCGGTATTTGTTCCTCTTTCCTAATACAACTATACTCTTTGTCGGTTGCTTCTTTTGATCTTCATCTTGACTCTTCATGGGCTATAAGCCTTTCTGCAGGCTTTAGGTATCAAATCATAGGGACCCGAGTAACCATACCTATGTCAGTAGCCACCGAGATTTGGGTAGAGTCTCAAGAAAATGTTTAGTTCTTTTTCTTTTGTTTTCACTGTTTTTAAGCTTTGTAGGGATTTGGTACAACGAGCCTGATGCATCCGACGGATCGGGAATCAGTTAATTGCTCCTAGGAAAAAACAAGGTTGTCCTATATCAAATTCAAGTCCCTAGGCCTGAACTCGGAATTTATTACTGGTGTAACTCAGTTCGGGCTGCTGAGATCTTATCGAATATTGAGTTCTAGTTTTATTTTATCGGGTACCTAACACGTCCATCGGGATTTTTCATCGTATTGTAGATACGGATAAAATACTGGCAGAGCGCATTCTTGTACGGTTACCAGGCCACACAGGACGAATCCCGGGGTCTTACCTTCATATTTCTGAACACAGCATTCGGAGTTTTATCGCATTTAGCCCTGCTGGGCTGCTAATATTTTTGAAATTTGCAGTATATTTTGATATTCCATGAACTCTCCCGATGGGAGTAACCTTAGAAGTATACATAAATGTAAAACTCACAAATATATTTTAGGCGATGATTGCCTTTTTTCTTAGCCTACATTATTGTTCTATCGGGTGTACGACAGCGCTCCCGATAGGAGTAGCCCCCGATGCTATGTTTGGATGCTGATACATTGAAAATGTATCTATAATTTTTTATGTTCCATGCTTGGTTTTATCTACTTTCTTGTGTTTTGTCCACACTTTGGAGTACTTTTCATATGATTTCTTGGCCTAACCTATTAACAAGAGCCACAGTGTCAGCTGTCTGTTTTTTGCTGTTTTTGGTTTCAGGAAGTCAGAAAATGAATATTCTCAGAATTGGACGGGACAAAAGCCAAAGTCATTATTTTACCGGGGGACATCTGGAGCCAGAATATGAGACAGAGAGGGAATGGGGCCTGGCCACACCACCTGGCCGCGCGGCCAGGCCTGGCCCGCGTCAGGGGGTGGTCTGGCTGCCCCAGGCACCCCCTCGGCCTCTCCTTCCGCCTATATATTGCCTCTGATACGGAAACTCTAAGTTCTCGATCAAAATTCCACGAAAGAGTCTATAGCCGCCATCATCTCCATTCCTAGATCAGGAGGGATCTGAAGCTCTTCCCGGCACCCTGCCGAAGAGGGGAATTCACCCTGGAGGCCTTCTTCATCATCATGCAAGCCTCCGGTGTGATGCGTGACTAGTTCATCTCTGGACTACGGGTCCATGTAGTAGCTAGATGGCTGGTTCTCCTTCTTTGTGCTGGCATGTCTAGATCTTGTGATCTCCGTTCATGATCAAGATCATCTATTTGTAATTATGCATGTTGTGTTTGCAGGGATCCGATGGATATTGAGATGCTATTTCAGAATTATTATTGATTCTATCATGTCTTTGTTATTTTTCATCTTGCATGCTTTCCGTGGTTAGTAGCTATCTTGGCCAAGTAGATGCTAGCAACTCCAAGAGTTAGTATTTATGCTCGATAGTGGGTTCATGCCTCTAGTAATCTAGGGAAGTGACAGAAATCTCTAAGGTACTAGATATGATGTTGCTACTAGGGAGAAAACAACAATCCTTTGTTCATAGAACAATCATATTGTTTACTTTACACGCAATTCGTAATGCAATAATCTGTTGTTTACAACTTAATACTGGAGGGGGTTCGGATGATAACATGAAGGTGGATTATTATTCATAGATGCAGTTGGATGGTGGTCTATGTATAATGTTGTAATGCCCAATCGAATCTCAAAT
The DNA here is from genome assembly GCA_023614405.1 of Avena insularis. Taxonomy (NCBI): domain Eukaryota; kingdom Viridiplantae; phylum Streptophyta; class Magnoliopsida; order Poales; family Poaceae; genus Avena; species Avena insularis. The sequence continues at coordinate 39,009,113 of CM042694.1, forward strand.
GAGTCAAGATGAGTAGTATATGCTTGTATGCTTTCTCGATGTTTGTCAATTGCCCCGCTGTAATTTGTTTACCCAGCATGTTATCTATCTTAAGGAGGGCCACCTCTAGTGAACTATGGACCCCGGTCCTTTCTTTTACATTCAATCTACAAATTGTTTACTGCTTTGTGTTTACTTTCTGCAAACTATTACTTCCTTCCATTTGATACCTTTAATCCTTTGTTTTTAGCAAAGCCGGTGAGATTGACAACCTCATCGTAAGTTGGGGGCAAAGTTATGTGGTTGTGTTGTGTAGGTCTCCACGTTGTTGCTGGCACCGTAGTGCGCCCTGCCAACGTTCAGCTAGCTACACCTTTGGGATGTTTCCTTGCTCCTACTGGATTGATAACCTTGGTTTCGTACTGAGGAAAAACTTGCTGCTGTGCTCATCATACCTTCCCCTTGGGGTTCCCCAATGAGCTCGATATATTTTGGGCCATCAGATGCCTGTATTTGGACATAGGCTCATAATCAATGTTAATTCTTCTTCAAATTTTTGTCGGATGTGTGAACAACGCTTTGATAAGAGTATCCCCCGAGGCTACAGTCGAAATTTTTCATATTCGGGTGTAGTCTCAATCTTTTTCATGGAGGAATTTGCTCCGACTCCCTATTTTTCTTTGGTGTGCATCCTTTTCACTGAACCATTTTTGTTGTGACGTCATTGATAACGAATTTTACGTTTCATTATTCTTGAAACATCTGCTTGTGATGAGATGTGTTGAGCGTGGACCCGTGCTATAGTAATGATCACGCGTGATGGCGTATTCAGCGCAGTTTCCTAACTGCATGTCCCCTTTTTTGCGCGGAGACCGAGGCGGCGTGTGCTGTACTCCCATTTTTAGCGCGGCCAGGACACCAATCCTAAATTTCCAGGTAAGATCCTCCCGCCCAGGCGAAATTTGGCGCTAGCACGGGAGAGTTTCTACGCAAATGAAAATTTCTCGAGCTGCAATTATGTTTGAGCCCACCCGCATAGCGCCACCCAAGCATTCACGCAAAGGTCATTTACGTAATCTATTCCCACCCTTTTTATCCCCGCGCTGAAATGAGGCAAATCCAAATTTCCCCACCGCCCTCGGCGCCGCTGTCCTCCCCCTTTTCCCCTCGCCCTTCCCGCCGTCCTCCCCCTTTTCCCCTCGCTGCTCTCCGTCCCTCCACCATCCGCCTTTAATCCCCTCGTCTCTGTCCGTCCTTCCAGTAGTAACCTCTCCGTCACCCTAGCGCACAAACCCTAGCCCCTCCTCACCATCCCGGTTTTCCACCACGTCCGTCGACCTCGCTGATCATCCACCTCGCCGACAGCTGGCTGACCTTTTCTACCACCTCGTTGTACACTTCACCCGCAAAGTCAGCCAGCTCGCCGTCCATCTCCCCGTCTAGCTCACCGTCCTCCTTGCCATCCAGCTCGTCGTCCACCTCGCTGACAAGGCATGTGACCACACTGACAAGGCCCATCCACCTCGTCGCCCACCTCGTCGATGAGATCTTCTACCTCGTCGTCCAGATCAATGCCACGTGCCCCGGGTCACTACAAGAAACACAGTATCAAAAAGGCCCTACAACCTGCAGGCAAGGAAACACGCTCATCCTCGATTCTCATGTTTTTTTTACTTTGCCTGAGAAATGTTGTTCATTATCCTATTCATGCCACCAATTTACCTTTTTTGTTGCAGTTATTCTCTCTTATTTGTTCAGCCTATTAAATTGCTTGTGATTTTACAAGTCTTGTGATCAGGGTTGCATTATCCTGTTTGTTGCATGAGTTTGACTGCTTCATGACATGTCTAATGAGCAGAGTATAAATTGTTCATAGTATTCTATTTTACATGATGATTACTATTGAACAATCAACACCATATGTCATGACTTGTTTAATTGCCTATTTTAATTGCATGAAAGATGCTTATCCTTCTGATATTTAATTGTCCTGCCCTGCTTATTAGTGCAACCAGCTAACCAATTGACAAGTGAGATTCAGAGTATTCGACTTATGATCAGTTTACATACAGATAAAATTTGCATTATCTTGGTTGTTCTATTGGTTTGGCTGCTTCATCCTATGTCTTTTGATCAGAGTATAAATTGCTCATAGTGGACTCTATTACATGATGATTACTATAGAACAATCAACACCATAAGTTATATTTTGTTTATTTGTAGGATAGTTGCTTGTCCTACTTATGTTTTATTGTGATTATCCTCTTTAACTGCGTGTATACTATTTTGGCTTATGATCTGTTTGCATGTGATAAAGGTTGCATCACCTTGCCTTTTTGCATTAGTTTGGATGCTTCATCATATGCCTTATGGTCATAGTAGAAATTGATCATAGTGAGCTGTCACATGATGAGTTCTATAGAACGGTCGATCTGAGGTTATGTTTCCTGTTTAATTGCACTATTGTTGCTTATCCTGCTTATGTTTTATTGTCCCACTCTGCTTATTACTGCAACCAATTGGTGAATTGTCCAGCTTGTTCATCGTCTTGTCTCTTGCTTTGCTTTGGCTGCTTCATCGTTAATCTTGTGATATGAGATTCAAAGTAGAAGTTCCCCATAGTGGATTGTTGGACATTATGATTAGTATAGAACAATCAATACCATAGAACATAGGTTATATTTTTGTAGCTTACTAAAGAGTTGTTTATTCATGATAGAACCACAATTGCATCCCCTGGAAGAAAGACGGCTGGAAAACATCACGAGAAACAATGCGCGAATGCAAAAAATGGGTCTTCGGCCCCTTGTTTATCCATCTCCCACTGAATTCTCCCCTAAAAAGAGCAAGGATGAAGGCTCTAGATCTGACTATTATCCTGAAGAGGAGGGGGAGGATGAGCTGGAGGTTGTCCCCTTACTTGCCTACTCATCTTTTGTGTAATTATTTGGTTACTTAATTTTCCATATATGTTGTGCTTTTTTATTATCCCGAATTGACTACCTTTGAATTGTGTAGACTGAGAAGAGGAAATATAAGAAGAAACCTGTTGTCATGACAAGGATGGCTGCTGGTGGTGGATTAGCTTCTCGGAAGCGCGTCTCTTTTAGCATGGCTGCCTCGACAGAAAGTACGAGACATACCAGGTCCAAGGGGAATCCTCCAGAAGTACTTCCACCTCCAAGTTCTCCACGGTGCCCACCAAGACCGCCAAGTGCTGCGACCTCTTCGCAAGAAACTCAGAGTCCTGCAGATCCTGATACTCGAGGAGAGAAGGTAGCAGCCCAAATCAAGATGGCAGCACTCCATGGCAGGAAGACAGCAGTCCAAGACGAGCAGACAGCTGCACTAGGCAAGCAACCTACTCCCCAAGGAAAGCACATTATATTTTTTGAATGGCACTTATTATATGGTAGAACACTAACTCCACATTATATCTTTGTAGATGATTTTGGCCATCATCCTTCTGAAGATACTATTAAACATGATGATCCTCAAATTGTCTTGAGGGGAAATACATGGGGACGCAGCGTGAGAACGTGTCCAAAGGAGGAAAGCTTCCATTTGCCATTCCTCCAGGAAGAACTATTGCTTCTAGGTTCGCCACTGAGTATGCAAAAACAGTCAGGACTGGTATGCCTATCTTCCCCCGTTGGAAAGAGTACAAGGAGATGTCAGATGTCAGAGCAGAGTTCTACGACAGAGTTTTCGTATGTTCTGTGACTCAACTGCCCTTTTCTTCTCATTATTGTTCAAGCAGAGGCTGATGCACAATGTTTTATTTTAGCAAAAGTTTGCCATGGATGCATCACACCCAGATGTGCAGGTTGCTTACAACCAACAGTTAATGAGGCGCGCAAGAATTCAAAGGCATCTCCTAAAGAAGCAGTTTTTTGACCCCCCCTCCCACTGAATAAAGTAACAATGATTTCTCATGTTGAACACATGAACGATGCAGAGTGGTGCAAGCTTGTTGATTCTTGGACTGACCCCAGGAACCAGGTCAAGTCTTGTCTACTCAACTTCCCCCTGTTTGTGTTTAACTAGGACTGCCTCTTATACTCGATGCTCTCTCTTTGTGTAGGCCCGTTGTCTAATAAACAGGCAAACAAGAAATAGACAACCTTATCGCAGTGACTTGTTTTTCTGTGACAGCCAGGGCTTCTCCAATCACAGTGTGAAAAAAGCAACAGTAAGCCCTCCAGAATACTTTTCATCTTTCTCATCTTCCAAAATTTCAATGCCATATTTGTCTCTGAAATGAGTATGATCATTTGTAATTTGCTGGCTATTTTCTAATGTTTGATTATATTCCTAAAACTCAACAGGAAACCAAGGAAAGCAAGATGGCACCTAATGGTACAGAAGATATCACTGAGGTTGAACAACCTCCTTCCACCAACACGGTGCACTATGCGCTGTTGCAGGACATCAACATCCATTCTCCAAGACCAGCCAAGACTCTCCTTGAAGCGCAACTCGGGGCTCAGAGAGCAGGGAATGCGATACTGCGTAGTGCCACTATGGGGTTGCAGACGGAGATACCAGATGGCAAGGCAGAAGCCCTGAAGGAAGTGCAGGAAGTGTGGAAGAAGCTATACAAGGTCCAACTTTGTCATCTTCGTATAATTCAATACCCTGTTTGTCCATGAAGATGTGCTTGGAATTTGCTTGCTAGTTTTCTAACGTTTGCTTCTATAACTGCTAGGCACCCATTGGAAGCACGGTGGCACCATCTGCTGCAGAAGATGGCATTGAGGATCAACCCCTTTCTTCCACTGATGAAAGCATCCATGCTTCAAGACCAACCAGCTCTCTCCTTGAAGCACAACTTTTGGCTGAGAGAGCAGCAAATTAGGCATGGAGCAGACACATTGCAACATTGCTGAAGGAGATAGAAGCAAAGAATGAAGTGCGGAAAGCACTTGTGAACTTCGCAGACCTTATAAATTCATCACTTCAGCAATTCGTAGCTATATTGCGTAAGTGAACTGGTGGCGTGACTCAAAGCTTGTTAGGCTCTTTTCTTTATTTTGTTGGAAACTTATGTGCGAACCTATTTATGTCCCCTGAAACATGTGCCCTGCAATTTCTATCATTTTGATCTGGACGGTGTAATCTAGCAAAATTGCCAGCACTGTTCTCCGACGTAAATGAAAACGTCATGCTTGTTTTGTTGACGAAAATATTTATGTCACCGATAGACGCCTACATGGCGCACTTTCACTCGTCAACATGCTCGATGAAACATGAACGTCATCTCTTCTGCCCTGATGAATTGAGTTCGTCATGCGTTGGAGATACGCGTCCAACTCTCATTGGTACATGATTTGTGCTACAGATGGATCACGTGTTTCCTTCCTATTAGTCTGTGTGCCGTCCTAACGATCGGCCACGGGTAAGCGAGCCAGCTTATTGCCGTGACGAAAACAAAATTCATCTCCGCCAGCGCGATGAAATGGGAAGGATGACATAAGCAAATGAAAGCATGACGTCAGCAAACGGCGCTAGCGGAATCAGCCGTGACGGAAAAAAACATCAGGAAGTAGATGATGTCGTAGACAGCGAACAATGACGTCAGCAAACATCGTTGACGACAGTTCGCGGTGCCGTCCGCCACGTGGCATCGTTCATGACGAAATAAAAACGTCATGATGCATCGGCCGGGCCGCCGATCCGGTTTGCGCGATGAAATTGGAGGAACGTCATGGACGGGCCGTGACGTTTTTCAGATAGAAAAAACGTTAAGGATTGAATTATGACGTGAGGTCCGTGCCCTATTTTTTTGTCGCAGAATTCATCGCGGATGACCATCTACGATGTTTTGGCCCTCATCCATGACGATATCAGATCATCATGAACCGCCCAGATTCTTGTAGTGAACTAAAGGGGTTCCGTGGCAGAAAACAAATAATTCCTAATGATGAACACCATAGACAAGATCTATCTATGTAAATGTATAATAATGAGAGGGATCCGGTGTTCATACCTTTGAAGACCAAAAGTGGGATTACATTCCTGCACAAACATTGTTGATGTATCCGAAGCGTAGCTGACCTCAAGGTCGAGAAGGCTTAAATAGTCCAGCACCACAAGTGGCAGTGCCTCCGAAGTTTTACACACGTTCGGTGTAAAGACGTCCCCTAGGCCCCGGTCTAGCAAGGCAGCAAAAGAATAAGATCTGGACCAATTCCAATTGAACGATAGTGTGCCTATGGTGGAGAAATCGCTACCTTATAGCGCATGTTTCCTAACTAGGGAACACACACAAGAGGAAGAGCGAAAATGGCAAAAGCCAATTGATGGGATGATGTGGGAGGAGGGACCTCCCACATATATATATATATAAAAATGAGATCACTCCTTCCCTTCAAGTCCTAGAGTGAGACTAAACCAAGGGAGAGGAGGGGCTAGCTGGCAGCAGTGGGGTGGGCCCCACCTGCACGTGCCTTGGCCGATGGTCGGCCAGCGGTGGGAGGCCCCCACCCTGCAGCGCCTCCTTGCACTCTTGGGACCCTCCCAGGCCCATGAGGTGGGTTTTGCTCTATTTATTTATTTAAATGTGTATTAATTAATTAATTCATTTAATTGGTAATAAATACAATTTAAAACATTACCTTTCTCTTCAAAACAACTTTCGAAGTCCTCCAAACATCTTCGGTATTACTCCGGAATGTTTCTGGTTCTCTATGTCCTATTTCTCTTACGATATCGGATCAACCCTAAGCGTCTCTACCCTTAAGAGTGACACCCTTATGATTCGGGAATGCTCAGACATGATCAAGACATCTCTTCAATCAATGACCAACAACGGTGTCTAGAAATTCATGATGGCCCCTTTGCATTCCACGATTTGATTGATTGCTTAATCCTTAAACGTTGAGTCCCATTGCACTACGCTACCTGGTTTGTCCAAGATCTGATCTCCGGTATCGACATACCTAGTTCGATCTTATTACCGACAAACGCATTTAATCATTCCCGTGATAGTACATCATTGTGACCTAGTCACATGCTTGTAAGCTCATTGATGTAATATCACCAAGTGAGCCTAGAGTATCTATCCGTCACTCGGATAGGAAAATACCGATCTTGATTCATACGCCTCAACATATCCCTTTGGAATACCCAATACACACCTTTATGATAACCATGTTACGGTGTGACGGTTGATGTGATGAAAGTAGTCGTGGGTGATAGTGATTAAACATGATCTCACGGTCAAAGGACTAAGTTACTATGCTTTGCTAGATATTGCAATGCTAAACTTTGTGACTGGATTACATTGAAATACCACGGTTGGTTGTGTGTCCATCACATCATTCATCTAATGAAGTGACCTTGTTGTCAGTTGACGTTAATAAGTCCATGATCGGGAAACCTCGATCATCAACTACCCAATGAGCTAGTGTTCTAGAGGATACTAGGTACTTGGTTTGTTTATATAACACACATGTATTAATGTTTCCTCTTAATACAACTATAGTATGATACAAAACTATCATGAATTTATGACATATATCAATAAAAACAACTTTATTATTGGCCTCTAGGGCATATCTTCTTCATTCTCCCAATTGCACTAGAGTATAAATAAACTAGTTTACATTTGGAAATGATCTAACACCAATAGCATCCCGATGTTGATCATGCTTAGCTCGTGGTAGAGGCTTAGTGAATGGATCTTGTACATTCACACATGTATGTACTTTGCAACTCTAATGTTACCTCTCTAAGAAACTATCTTATTACATGGTAACGTCCGAGAATGAAGTGGAGCCTCTGATCCTTCGCGTTCACAACGACCCTCATGTTGTTGCACTAGATGCACATAGGGTCTTGTGTGCTTGGGAACCCTCCAAGTTGGCGATGAACTTCCTCAACCACACAACTTCATTTGCCGCTTCAGAAGCAACAATGTACTATGATTCCATTATATATTGAGCCACCGAGGATTGTTTAGTGCTCCTCCAGTTTACCGTGCCACCATTCACCATAAAACATACCCTGTTTGAGACTTTGAGTCATCTGGATCCGTGCTAAAGCTTGTATCCATGTAAAGAGTTACGACAAGTTTTTCATCATGTCCTCCAAAGACAAGAACCATATCCTTAGTTCTTTTCAGATACTTGAGAATATTTTTAACTGTAGTCCAATGAACCATCACATGGTTACTTTGGAAACAGCTCGTTGGACTAAAAGCCAGGGCCACATCTGGTCGAGTGCTCACATGGCATACATGATGGAACCAATGGCTAACGCATAAGGAACACCTTTCATTGTCTCCTCATCATGTTCTGTTTCTAGGCATTGAGTCACAGTCAACAGTTTACCTTTCACGAAGTGCAAGAGAGCTTTCTTTGCCCCATCCATTCTGAACTGTTTCAGAACTTTCTCTAGGTAAGTGCTATAACCTAGTGCTAATAAGCTCTTTGATCTATCTCTAGAGATCTTAATACCTAATATATATGCAGCTTCACCCATGTCCTTCATAGAGAATTTACTGTTTAAATAATCTTTTACACTATTCATAAGATTCACATCATTTCCTATCAGTAATATGTCATCCACATATAGTACTAGGAATGTCACTGAGCTCCCACTCAGTTTATTATAAATACATGCTTCTTCATCATTTTGGAAAAATCCAAAACTTTTGATGACTTGATCAAATTGAAGATTCTACCTCTGAGATGCTTGGTTCAGTCCATAAATGGAACAGTGAACCTTGCATACTTTTCTAGCATCCTTTGGATCTACAAAACCTTTTGGCTACGTAATATACAACTCTTCCTCGATGTTGCCATTCAGGAATGCGGTTCTTACATCCATATGCCATGTTTTGTTATCTAAATGTGCAACAACTTCTAGTAAAACTTGAATAGACTTAAGCTTCTCTACGGGAGATAATATCTTGCTATAGTCAATTCCTTGAATTTTTCAGAAACCTTTCGCGACAAGTCGAACTTTGTAGATGGTGACGTTGCCATCAGCATCAGTATTTTTCTTGAAGATACATTTATTCTCTATAGCCTTGCGGCCTTCAGGAATATCAACGAAAGTCCATACTTGTTGCAGTCAGAGATTTAATCCATGACTTCCACCAAACTCTTGAAGAGTTCAGCGAAACCGTTGACTCTCCGACCTACACAAGTTGTCCACCTTTGAAGTACGAGATAAGGTGAAGGAATTTCCGAAGCTTGTAGAGGACTGAAAGATGTCAAATGCTCAGACGGCTGCCCAGAATGACCTTACCAGGGTGATGAGTCACCATGGTAGCATGGAAATCTGGCAAGTCACAAAGGGTATTTCGACTATTGATGAATACGACAACGAACAAGATGACGGACCATTTGGGAGTCTTGTGCCGGATACGCTTTTGTGTGGTTGAGATGACCAACTATGATAAGCCATTCTTTCAGTCCGTCGCAGTGCCACCAAGCCCCCCAGCCGAAGAAACTGAAGCCTCAGATGATGATGAGAAGACTGAGACTAACATCATTGCATCAAACAAAGATCGGGGTGACATGGATGCTAGCACTAGTAATCTGGGAAGATCCCCATTTCCTCCACCTGCAGTATAGGGTCGAAAAAAATGTGCATTATTCTGAAACAAGTGGTGTAATATAAAATATTCTGTTTGTTTGTGCTATTATGTAAGAACTGATGCATTTACTCTAGCACTTGGTTGTTTTTGCTGTGCTCAAAAATTACTTAAGCACTTTTTTGTTCATACTTAACATTTATCTGGATTTTCTGCCTCGTTCCTTTCATGAGTCGGCCAACTTTTAGCACAGAAACATTGCCGAGCAACGGAGGTCAATTGTTAAACCAGTTTAAACTCGAAAACATAGCCGGCTTCCAGTACCAACAATTCACTATTCAGAAAATACCTACGTCTAAGCAAATCAACAAAAACCAAAGTACAAACAGAAGATGAGACATACACCCGAAGGTAGCATTTTTATAGAATCGAAGATCTAATTAGAACGAACATGAGCGTAACGTACTTTCATGTATTCTGAGATTTTCGAATTTTAACATGATCATTCAGAAATAAGATGGTACTAAACTTCTCAGAAAAAACATTGAGGGAACCAACACTTTATTTCACTTTGAACATGTACATGTATATGTGAACATGTACATGTATATGTGAACATGTACATGTATATGATTACAAAGAAATAAAACATAAGAATGAAAGGGAAGTATCTGAGAAATGTTCCATGGATAATCTAACTCATACAGATTTGTACTACCACCAGCTCTCTTCTCTTCCGAGTATCAGGTCTTTCCTTGATTGGTCTCATGTCGGTTAAATAATATGACCGATTGTGCAGTACTCTGCTAATCATAAATGGTCCTTCCCAAATCTGAGAAAGTTTGTGCTTTCTTTGTTGCACTAGTCAGAGAACTAGGTCGCATTTGTTGAAAGAACGATTTTGACTCTCTGAAATTGATACTTATGTAACTTCTGCTGATAGGCTAGAGATCTCTGTTTAGCAACGCCACGAACTTGCTCGAGTATATCAAGGTCATCTTGTCAAACTTTGGCATCTTCTTTGATGTACGCAGTGACTCGGGGAGAAATATGGAGGGGATCACTCAGAAGTACTGCCTCTATGTTGTAGACCAAGAAGAATGGAGTGTATCCGGTTGATCTGTTTGGAGTAGTTCGTAAACTCTAGATAACAAATGGTAATTCGTCCAACCAACCCCCGCAGCACGATGAATTGGTGCTTCGAGATGAGGTCGAAGACGTTGTAAGATTATACCATTTTCCCTTTCGACTTGTCCATTGACTTGTGGATGTGCGACCGACACAATGTCGAGCCGAATATTTTTTATCTTTGAAGAATTCTACGAGTTCCCCCATTGATAAATTTCTCCCATTGTCTATGATGATACTGTGCGGATAGGACGAATTGGATTATAATATCCTCGACGAATCTTTTGGTTATGGATCCATCACAGCTTGTTACAAGTTTATCCTCAATCCATTTGGTAAATTTATCCACCATCACTAGTAGGTGGGTCAATCCACTTGGTTCCCGTTTAAATGGTTCTACCAAGTCAATCCCCCAGAACGCGAAGGGCCATGTAATCGGAATTGTTCATCGCTGATCAGTCTAAACATGAGCTTGTTTGGTGTATTTTTGGCAGCCTTTGCACATCTTGACTAGTTTCTCAGCATTTGCCTTAGCTATAAGCCAGAAAAATCTGTGTCGAAAAGCTTTTTCCACTAAGGATCTGGCTACAGCATGATGACCACATTCGTCTTTGTGGATTCCCCTTAGGATTTCCACTCCTTCTTACGGAGATACGCGGCGTTGAAAGACCCTAGACACACCCTTCTTGTAGAGCTCGCCATTGATTATCATATATGATTTATCTCGTCGGATGTGTTGGGTTCGCAGCATAGAAAACCAAAAATTCCCTACGACGTGAACTATACGCCAAGATCTATCTACTAGATACAAGCAACGGGCGGATATACATCCATAGAGAACTTACCCTCAATGACAACAAAGCTTTGTTAACGATATGGAACTCGTGGATGATGTAGTCATACACTTGCCAATCTCAAGGTCGTGATGAAGTCCAGCAGGTCTGGCTCCAACACGTCCATCAGATCCAGCTCCAGCAAGTCCAGCACCACCAAGTCCAGCACCACAAAGCAGCGGTGCATCCGTGATCGCACACACGTCCGGTGCCTTGACAACCTCCATCCCTCGCTCCAGCAAAGCAGTGGAAGCAACAACTCCTTTCCAGATAAAGCCACCGGGAACATGTATCTTGCTAATCCGAGACCATGGGGGAAAAATACTAGAGGGGAAGAGAGATCTTTCACGAGGAGGTGTGAGGAAGAAGGGGTGTGAGGGTGGCCTTTTATAGGAGGAGGGGGTGCCCCTCCCCATGGCCGGCGCCCAAGGGGTGACCCTTCACCTCCTCATTCATGTGGTGGTAACTCCCTCCACATAAATTTTCCCCTTAACATTCCTCTTTAAAGTCTCCACTTTAAATGCATTAAATCTCTCCAAATTTAATGCTCTCTCATTTAATAAAACTTTTTTATTAATTTTTTTCAGAATTTTGTTAATTACTTTAATTAACAAACATTCACATAAAACCCCTTGCAACATTTGAATATTACATGCAGAACCAATTTCTGCAATTTCACCCGAAACAGTTTCGGTGTCTATTGAAATAATTCCAGCGCTTTCTTAAATCTTTATCTGAAACATATTTCCTCCAAATGGTGTCGGTATCCCTTAAGTGTGTCACCCTACGGTTCGTGAATAATGCAGACATGATCGAGACCCCTCTCAGATCAATAATCAGAAGCGGGACCTGGAGATCCATACTAACTACACATTCAACGATGACTTATGTGATCGTGAGAACCTTTAACGCTAGTAACTAAATCCCTTTGTCTCGCGGTATATTACATGTCCGAGATTCGATCATCGGTATCTCCATACCTAGTTTGATCTCGTTATCGACATGTACTCTTTTCTCGTTCCCGTGATATAACATTCTAGTGATCACATCACTTGCTTGCAAGCTAACCAATGTGATATCACCGAGAGGGCCCAGAGTATATCTATTCGTCATCGGGATGGACAAATCCCACTCTTGATCCATGAGCCTCTACATAACACTTTCGTAGCACTGAACCCACCTTTATAATCACCCTTTCACGGTGTGATGTTTGATGTTATCAAGATACTCTTCCAGTGTTAGTGATTGACATGATCTCATGGTCTAAGGACTAGGATTACTTCATATGATGTTATTGCAATATAAACACAATGACTTTGATCGTAATGCTATACTTCGGATGAATGTTCATCACATCATTCAGCTAATGTTGTGACCTCGTTATTAACAACATCCAATGTCTATGATCAGGAAACCTTGATCATCTTGTTAATCAACGAGCTAGTTTATAAGAGAGGCATAACTAGGAACTTTCCTTTTTGTTTATTAAACACACATGTATTAACGTTTCCAAATTAATACAATTATAGCATGCAAAATAAACATTTATCATAAACAAGGAATAAGATAATAACCACTTTATTATTGCCTCTTGGGCATATTCCCTTCAGTCTCCCACTTGCACTAGAGTCAATAATCTAGTTTGAAAAAACTTTGCGTATTGAACACCTATGGCTTTCTGGTGTTGCATATACGCGATTGCTAGTGGTTAACATAATCTCCGGATCTGACAGTTTCAGGTCCGTGTGTATTTGCGTGTCTTTGCGTCTCTACGCATCACTCATTCTCAAATGAGATGGCATTGTATAAATTTGGTCCTTTGGTAAGACCTTTAGTTCGTTCGGGTTAAAATATGTTGATATTATTGTCATAAAATATATCTTCATAGTATTAGCCCACTTTGAACCACACCTAGTTTGATAACAAACTACTTAACACAAATGCCCTCCTATGCTGCTACTATAGCAGTCATATACTTAGCCTTTTGTTGTAGTATCCGTGACAATGTCTTAACTTTGGAACTCATCCAAATCCATCATGGAACAATCTTTCCATTACATTGTGCCACCCATAGTCTAAATTGAGATAAATTTTAATTTGTATCTTGTGACAAATTAGTATCAATGTAACTCTTTACAATGAACTATCTACAACTATTTGTCACTTATACATGATATATTCTTAGTTCTTCTAAAGCTCATAAGAATATCTTTACTATCATCCAATGATCATCTTATGAATCATTCTAGTATGTGCTCATAACATTTAGAGCATAGGACATATCTGGATATATACATATCACGGTATAATCGATCAAAATCTTCATGTGATTTTACTCACCAAGTGTTGAAACACTTGAATCTTGATACAATCCTTTCCATGCAGCAAGAAACTTTCTTGTTGTTTCCATATTGAACCCTTTCAATATCTCATATATGTACATCTGGCACAACCATATTAGTGCCTCAATCTATCCATATAGACATTGATGCCAAATATTCCGGTTTTGCCCAAGTCTTTCATCGAAATCCTATTTTAATGAAGTTCTTAACTTGTGTCAATAAAAGATACATCATTTCCAATCAACAATATGTACTCTACATATTGTATTGGAAATTTGTCTCAGTGCTCCCACTTAATTTCTTGCAAATGCAAGCATCTTCATCGTCTTCGATGAAATTAAACTCCTTTAACATTTTCATCATGGTGAAGATTCCAACTCCGCTATGCTCACTTCAACTATTGAAGTTTGCATGCCCTTTTAGCACCTTTTGAATTAACAAAACCCTTCAGACTGTGTCTTGTACACGTCCTAGTTAACCATTCTATTATAAGAACATTGTTTTGTTTGTTCAACTACCATACACCAAATTATATGTAGTGGTTGCTACATTATTCCGTGAAGACTAAGTATCGCTATGAAAGATCAAATCTTGGCATAGTCAACTCCTTGAACGTTGCCGTAAACTTCTTTCCGACATGTCGACTATTTGATAGATGTTAAAACATCCATGTCTATTTCTTTATAGATCCAAACACGACCGATAGGCTTCATGCCTTTCCGAAGGGTCTTCCAAGTTCAGAAACTTGATTTCTCGTGTATGGATACTATCACGGATTCTATGACTTCTAGTCATTTTATGGAGTCAGGGCCCATCATCGCTTCTTTGCATGCAGTCGGTTCATCATTGTCAAAACAATAATGACTTGTTTATCAAATCTCACTATTTGATTCTTACCGACCCACATGGTTCAATAGGAACTCTAATCTCCGAGATCACAACCTTTGTAATCACGGGAGCCATGAGCATTGTGGCCGCCACCGGGACACTTTACGGCGCTGCGCTACTTAGCACATATAGCTAAGGTTCAACAACCTTATCAAAGTTATTGTCCTCCCACTTAACTTTTTCAAAAAATTCCTTCTCAAGAAACTTGACGTTTCAAGCAACAAACTCTTTTGTCCTCGGTGTTATGGAGGAATGCCCAACAAATTCTTTGGGATAACCTACAAAGACGTGCTTATCCGACTTTGGTTGTAAACATTTTACTTATGCATAGCATACCAAAATTTAAGAAAAGACGATTCGGGTTTTATCTCAAACCATAACTCATATGGTGTCATTTCAACGGATCACGATGGTGCTCTTTTCAGTGTAAAAGCAGTAGTCTCTAAAGCTTTAATCCTTAAAACATAGTGGTAGTTTTATAAATGACACCTTTGATCTTACCATGTCAAACATGGTTTGATTTCATCTCTCGAATATGCCATACTCCTATGGTTTATCGGGAAACACAAATCATGGAACAATTCCTCAAATCTTAGGTGTTTTGCTAAACCTGTAACTCAAATATCTTCCTTTATGATAAAATCATAAACTCTTTTATTTTCTTGTTACAATGATTTTTCACTTCATCTTGAAAGTCTTTGAACAACTTTCAAATCTTTCATACTTCCTCCTTATTAAGTAAATATATAGATATATTCACTCAAATTTCTGGAGAAAGCATATGAAGCAAAAAAGATCCATCGCATATGGCTCCATATAATGGAGTATATACATCAATATGTTTGATATCCAATAAGTTAGTCATCTGTTCCTCTTTGGCCTATGGACGAAGTTTCAATTATCTCAAGGAAAGTCTCACAAGCGTGAGTTGATCAAAATCAAAGACTCCAAAAATCCATCAACATGAAGTTTCTTCATGTTTTCTTTCCATATAATTTAAACAGCGATGTCACTTCATAAGTGATCTTTCAATCATTTGTCTTGCGACATTTTAGCAATAATGTTTATGGATGTGATTTCTTCAACTAGACTTGTAAAAGTTCATCCATCCTTTATGGAATACGGTAATTATTTGAACAACCATTGTTCTCGTAATACCGGAACAAAATAACAATTATTAAAACAAATCTTGAAGGCTAGGTTTGACGACAACAAAAACACAATAACACTTTATTTGTTTTCGATGAACATCATCACTTATTCTCTTGCTAGTTACTTAGGCTGTTGTAGTTCATGAATTGTGTTATTCTATATGACACTTCACACCAACCAATCCGGTATCTAATACCTAAGAACCACATTGTTTAACAAGCAAAGAATACAACCATAACATGTATATCTTCTATATACCTAAGTTGGACATCTCCAACTTTTTCTTTTCTACCAAATATTTTATAGATTCTCTTTCAACAATTCCTTTTCTTAAAAGAATCTATCAACATCAATAGTGGTGTCATTCACATAACACATAGTACAAAGCGTGTATAGTCAAATACTAATACCTTTGGACTTGCACTTTGACATGGATCACCATCATGAAATGTTTGGCATTCTTTCAAAAATCCATTATTTAGTAATCTTTTAGTGTAGTAAACATTTTACTTACATCTTCTATTCATCCTTATCATGACAACTTTCATGATCAAGCTACTATAGCCTATAAGGAAGAATCGCGAGTATAATGTTAGTTCCCAAAACCTTTTTGGGAGATCCGGATGCCTAGCATCTCCATCCTTCACAAATTCTCATACAATATGAGAACATGTATTTTGCTAAATTATACTCTATCATAATGCAACCAAAAACATTATTTCATATATCATAATATCTTCCACACATGATGGTTTTTGAAATAATTATTTCAGCTCCTAGATAACCTCGATATTAAAACAACTTTTGAATATAAAGAATCATGGAGGCAAACATGATACTTTAGATACTAACATTGGAATTCTTACTCTTGATTTAATACTACTTATTAAACTTCATGGAGTAAATAGAGTTTGCTGAAAGTTTGCAATAGGTCTTCTAAACTTTAAATTGACATTCAAAACCATACGATGCCAGTTCATAAAGTAAATATCCAGAATTCTATAGTTCTATTATCTCAATTAAAACTAAGCATAAAGTAGTAAACATATGCCAATGACTACAACAAATTATGCAAATTCACTTTGATTTAGTTTATGACAAATTTGGTTTGACTAATCCAAATTAGAAATGAACTCCCACTCAAAAATGACATCCCTCGTGCCTTTTTGGTGATTACATGAACCAAATCCACTACACCAAGTCCGATCATCATGTGAGTCGGTGTAGCTTCAAAGGCGAGCATCAATATGGGCATCATATCAACTATATGACTCATGCTTAACCTTTCGGTCCGTGTTCCGAGGCCATGTCTGTACATGCTAGGCTCTCCAAGTAAGAACCTTAGTACTCGCGTGTGTAAAACTGTCTTACACCCGAAATATGATCGTGGATTCAAGTACACCCGATCATCACGTGATGTCTTGAAGCGGCTAAACATAAACAGTGCATACTTAAGGAAGAACACATTTTTATCTTGATATTTAAATGAGGGATCATCTTATAACGCTACTAAAACGCCAAACTAGCAATATAAGATGCGAACATCATATGTGTAAAGTGGGATGATATGTACCATGCATTTAATCACCATCATATGCATCGTGGTATGATCTCTATCATTCCTTTGTGTGTAAGGCCAAGGTCTATGGAACTTACACGTTAAGTGTGTTGTAAGAGTATCTACCATACATCAACTTACAACATTACCATATCATGACACAAGCCCAGCAACGATCTAAACTACACGTCTCTAATTTATCAATTGCAAGTTTTACGTGGCTTAGGGCTTTCAAAGATAGAACCATTCTTACCTACGAACATGGAACCACAACGATGATAACCAAATTATTAGCAACTCGTTGTAAATCAGATATTGACTATAGTAGGAGACACAGACACCCGCCAGCCACTTATGTAAAACTAGTTGCATGTCAGTCGTGAAACCGGTCTCATGTGCAATGACATGTAAGGTTGGTCCGAGCCGCTTCCTCCCACTATGCCACCAATATACAAAGTACATATAAGAAGTAATAACTTGATCATCACCACCCACATACTCTTATGTGTTCTACCCGTGCAAAGCACCTACGCATAGATCACGCTCTGATACCAATGTTGGGTTCACAGCATAGAAAACAAAAAAATTCCTACGATGTGAACTATACGCCAAGATCTATCTACTAGACACAAGCAACGGGTGGATATACATCCATAGAGAACTTACCCTCAAAGACAACAAAGCTTTGTTAACGAGATGGAACTTGTGGATGATGTAGTCGTACACTTGCCGTTCTCAAGATCGTGATGAAGTCCAGCAGGTCCGGCTCCAAAGACGTCCATCGATCCAGCTCCAAGTCCAAAGACCACCAAGTCCAGCACCGCAAAGCAGTGGTGCATCCGTGATCGCACACACGTCCGGTACCCCGAAAACCTCCGTCCCTCACTCCAGCAAAGCAGCGGAAGCAGCAACTCCTTTCCAGATAAAGCCACCGGGAACATGTATCTCGCTAATCCGAGACCATGGGGGAAAATACTAGAGGGGGAGAGAGATCCTTCACGAGGAGGTGTGAGGAAGAAGGGGTGTACTGACTCGTGTATTAATGAGCTTGTTGGGGAACCCCAAGAGGAAGGTATGTTGAGCACAACAGTAAGTTTTCCCTTAGTTATGAAACCAAGGTTATCAATCCAGTAGGAGCAAGGAAACACCCCAAAGTTGTAGCTAGCTGAACGTTGGCAGGGCGCACTACTGGTGCTAGCAGCAACATGGAGACCTGCACAACACAACCATAGAACTCTGTCCCCAACTTGCGATGAGGTTGTCAATCTCACCGGTTTTGCTGAAAACAAAGGATTAAACGTATCGAATGGAAGGAAGTAAAAGTTTGCAGAAAGTAAACACAAAGCAGTAAACAGTTTGTAGATTGTATGTAAAAGAAAGGACCGGGGTCCATATTTCACTAGAGGTGGCTCTCCTTAAGATAGATAACATGCTGGGTGAACAAATTACAGCAGGGCAATTGACAAACATCGAGAAAGCATACAAGCATATACTAATCATCTTGATTCCTTTGAGATTCGATTTGGCATTAAAACATTATACATAGATCGCCATCCAAGTGCATCTATGACTAATAATCCACCTTCAGGTTATCATCCGAACCCCCTCCAGTATTAAGTTGCAAGCAACAGATTATTGCTTTACGAATTGTGTGTAAAGTAAACAATATGATTCTTCTATGAACAAAGGATTGTTTTTTCTCCCTAGTAGCAACAGCACATCTAGTACCTTAGAGATTTCTGTAACTTCCCCAGATTACCAGAGGCACGAACCCACTATCGAGCATACATACTAACTCTTGGAGTTGGTAGCATCTACTTGGCCAAGATAGCTACTAACAACAGAAAACATGCAAGATCACAAATAACAAAGACATGATAGAATCAATAATCAATCTGAAATAGCATCTCAATATCCATCGGATCCCCGCAAACACAACATGAAGAATTACAAATAGATGATCTTGATCATGAACGGAGCTCACAAGATCTAGACATGAAAGCACAAAGGAGGAGAACCAGCTATCTAGCTACTACATGGACTCGTAGTCCAGAGATGAACTAGTCACGCATCACACTAGAGGCTTGCATGATGATGAAGAAGGCCTCTAGGGTGAATTCCCCTCTCCGGCAGGGTGCCAGGAAGAGCTTTAGATCCCTCCCGATCTAGGGATGGAGATGACGGCGGCTACAGACTCTTTCGTGGAATTTTGATTGTGTCCTTAGGGTTTCCGTATTAGAGGCAATATATAGGCGGAAGGAGAGGCCGAGGGGGTGCCTGGGGCAGCCAGACCACCCCCTGGCGCGGGCAGGCCTGGCCGCCCGGCCAGGTGGTGTGGCCAGGCCCCAGCCCCTCTCCGTCTCGTATTCTGGCTCCAGATGTCTTCCGGTAAAATAATGACTTTGGCTTTTGTCCGGTCCAATTCCGAGAATATTCATTTTCTGACTTCCTAGAACCAAAAACAGCAGAAAACAGGCAGCTGGCACTGTGGCTCTTATTAATAGGTTAGTCCAAGAAATCATATGAAACTCCAAAATGTGGACAAAACACAAGAAAGTAGATAAAACCAAGCATGGAACATCAAAAATTATAGATACATTTGCAATGTATCAACATCCCCAAGCTTAACTCCTGCTCGTCCTCGAGTAGGTAAGTGATAAAAAGAAAGAATAATTTTTGAGGTGACATGCACCATCATAAACTTTATCAAAGTATTTGTAAAACATTCAAAGCTGGGATCATAGTACTTCAATCATAACATGAAACACAAAGTTCTAGCAATAATACAAAGAAACTATGTTGCAACATGAAAATGCACAAACAAAAGATTCTTGAATAACAATGCTTTGCAAGACGTTTGTTTGTTTCACATAAAGAAAACATAGCATAATATTATTCAGCTTGTTCCTCATAGAGTAGCAAATATAAATGCATACCACACCTTCAAAGTTCATAAGAGTGACTAGATACAAATAGTTTAAAACAAGCAATATCAAGTTATGCATCAATCAACTAGTCTTGGGACAATGCACATAGAACTAAGAATGGCCACTATGCTCTCAAAGTAGGTGCATAAAGGTAGAAGGTGGAGACCCAATATAATGGTGGAAGAAAGGCCTTCATAGAAGGAAGTAGAGATTCAAGTTTCATAAAGAGATTCCAAAAATTATGGTACTTATAGCTTTCAGTTCTCATTGCCCCTATCATAAGCATCTTGAAGTGGTTAAGGTTAAAGTGAACAAACTATGGTGTACATGCTTGACGAAGTATAAGTTAGAAATCTCATGTCCCTTGAATACGAGGGCCGCTCCTCATGCTACTCAAGTTTAGTCACCGGTAAGTTCTTGTCATCGTAAGTACATGTGTATCATGGAGAACCGCCAACGGGGTACCCCTTGCCCGATGATACGGAAAAATCCCCATATCAAAATGACAAGGCAAGCAGACAACGAGCATCTCAATAATCTTCTTATTTACCATGGGAATATGGTGATTTTTTCTCTCTTTGCTCTTTTCATAATCTTTTTTTCTTTTTCTCCTTTTTCTTAATATAGGACTCTTTTCTTTATAAGAAGAATGCTTCATAGACATCTCATTATGGTTACGCTGCAGGTTTCCACCATGTCAGCATGGATTAGACCAGCGGCCCAGGCGTTTCTCTAACACATATACATAACTCCATGGACTTACAAGCTCCCCTTTCATTTCACACCGACGATATCCATAGACAAAAGAGCATGATATCAACTAGGTACAAAGTACTAGTGCAATGTTGAAAGCGTTCCCCATGATAGCATGGTTCTGCTAATTCCCAACAAATAAGTGCAATCATATACAACATAGACGACACAATGGTTCAAGTTTATTAAGGGCAAGAAAAGTAAAGTGTGCCATCAAGTTTGTGAGAGCTTTAATCACTAGTTTTCTCATAACAAGTTTAATTCGGAAGGTAAACAAAAACATGAATATACTTGGAATAGCATATGCTAGTAGGTAGGTATGGTGGACTCTTTTGAATAACTTGGTTTAGGGAGTTGGATGCATGAGTGGAACTCATACTTGGTTGCGGAGGCTAGCAAAAGATTGGGAGCGACAAACTAAGAGAGCAATAATGGCCATAATCATGCAGAGCGATAAAACATCATTGATCAAAGCATAAAGTGATACTACAAGTTGAAAACTAAAGGATCATAAAGGCTATGGTGACTTGGGATAGTCATAACATGGTGTGAGCATGCGCCAAGTCAACCCAAATAAAGCATCAAAGGAGAATACCACAATACTATGCTTTAATATGCTAAAACAACGCATGATTCATCCAAGGCACATTAAGCAATCTCAGTTGTTTATAAAAAGTCATGCTACAGCAAAGAATACTAAGCATAAAGCCAAAACAATATCAAGCATGGCATGACAAAGCATAGGCCACAGTCAAAAACAAGCTCTCTTTACCACTTAAGCATGAGCTTTCCTACTCTTTTCCAAACCAAACCAAACTATTTGAAAACCAATGTATGCAAGAGGGGGTCCAACCAATTTATTCATAAAACTAAGCAAACAAAGGAAACGAAAAACCAAAACGAAAACGAAAAGGATGATGCTCCAAGACCAACACAACTGTGCATGAAACAATAAAAATGAAGCGTTTGGAAGAAACCTGGGATTTTTATTGATGAAGAGGGGGATGCCTTGGGAATCCCCAAGCTTTGACGCTTGTACTTCTTGGATATTTCTTGGGGTGACACGCATGGCATCCCCAAGCTTGAGCTTTAGTCCATCCTTCATCTCATTACTCATTCCTTCCATACACCTGAGATTTTTCCTTCATACAAAACTTCACACAATCTTTATTAGCAACATTAGTGCACTCAAGATAATAAGTCTTTAGGTTCAGTTCTAACACCAATAAAACTTCCATTAAAACACTAGCTACTGTAGCACTTCCCTCAAAAAGCTCAATTCCCCAAAAGAACTAAAAAAGGAACCAACAAGAAGTAAATGCAGAAAATGGAAGAAATCTGTCAAAACAGACCAGCAGGTAAAGACAAATTTTTTCGAAGACCTTCTGTTGCTCAAATCAAAAAGTGTTGATCTAACAAAAGTTAGATAACAACCTGGGGCAGAAGCACAAAAATTCACGCCTCAAAAGGACATACAAAGATTTTACACGAAATTTTACGGTGATGCACAGAAATCTGTTTCAGGACAGCAACTTTCCCAATCATTACTTCTCTCATTAGAGGTTACTCTTGGCACAAAAATCAAATAAAAAGGATAAGGAGCGGTTATTACTGAAGTAATAACTTCCAAGACTCATCTAAAACTTTTGGGTTATCTCCCAATAAGTACTTTTCTTTAACGCCTTTAAGTTAGGCATGAGAAGCAAGAAATAGAATCAAGTGTTCTCAAACGAAAAAGCATTAAGACCAAATTTCTTGCCCTTACCTCTCTTACTCTTATTCTTAACCTTCGGGAAAATATGATTGTTTGGTGGAGAAGCAAGGTGCATGGTCCCCTTTCCTACATCTATTATTGCTCCAAGGAGTTCTAATAGGGACCTTCCAAGTGTAATTTGTCCTTTTCCTGCACATTCAATAACAAGATAATCAGTAGAAATCATTTTCCCAAGGATCTTTGTAAATAATCATTCAGCTATTCCAATAGGTAATATTGTAGCATTATTAGCAAGAGATATTTCTTTTCCTCCTTTAGTAAGCCCCCAAAGATTCAAAGATTCATCAATATATTTGGGCATAAGACAAAATTCAAACATGATATCACAGCGAGCTTGAAAAGTTTCATTATTTATATCAATCTTTACTGTGGGGAGCCACTTTGATTGTTCAGAATTTATTGGGACATAATTATGATGCTCTCTAAGTGTGTTATAACAATCCTTTAAACCAGTAGTGCGGGTCTCAAGAGTGTTCAATCTAGCAAATATGTTTGTGAAAGAAATATCAGTTTTGCTAGGCAAGTTGTAAGTAAAGACCAATTTATTTATAGCAATAACACCATCATCCTCATTGCATTAGAGGAAATCTCCTCCCACAACAGCATCTAATGCATATCTATAGCAAAGAGCAATTCCAAGGTAAAAACTGCTAAGGAACAAACTTTGAGTCATTTTAGGCTCAGTTTTTTCATGTAGATCAGAGATTCTAGACCAAGCTTCTTTGAAACTCTCTTCAATTCCTTGTTTAAAAGTGAAAATCATTTCCTCAGGTGACATAGTGATTGGGGCAAGGCTAGACATAATGAAAACTTAAGATAGGAACTATTTTTTTGTGTTTTCAATAAAGAAAGCAAACTTGTAAAACTAATTTTTTTGTGTTTTTGATAAAGAAACAAGCAAACAAAACAAAAGTAAACTAAGCAAAACAAAAATAACAAAGTAAAGAGATTGGTTATGAGGGACTCCCCTTGTGAAGATGTCCTTGAGTTCCCGGCAACGGCGCCAGAAAAAGTACTTGCTGACTCATGTATTAACGAGCTCGTTGGGGAACCCCAATAGGAAGGTATGATGAGCACAGCAGTAAGTTTTCCTCCAGTTATGAAACCAAGGTTATCAATCTAGTAGGAGCAAGGAAACATCCCAAAGGTGTAGCTAGCTGAACGTTGGCAGGGCGCACTGATACATTGCAAATGTATCTATAATTTTTGATGCTCCATGCTTGGTTTTATCCACTTTCTTGTGTTTTGTCCACACTTTGGAGTGCTTTTCATATGATTTCTTGGACTAACCTATGAACAAGAGCCATAGTGTCACTGCTTTTTTCTCGCTGTTTTGGTTCCGGAAAGTCGAAAATGAATATTCTCGGAATTGACGGGACAAAAGCCAAAGTGCCTATTTTTCTAGAAGACTCAGAGCAGAATACGAGGCGGAGGAGGGCGGTGGCCACACACACCCACCAGAGTTGGGCTGGCTGCGCCAGGGCATGGTGTGGTGGCCCCAGGCACCCCCTCGGTCTCTCTCTTTGCCTATAAGAACCCTTCTGAACTAAAAACTTCGAGGGGGTCGACGTTTTTCCAGAAGGAGTTCCGCTCCACCGCCACCGCCAGATTCCATGAAACAACACCAGAAACTCCGTTCTGGCACCCTGCCGGGACGGGGAATTGGAGGAGATCATCGCCATCATCATCACCATAGCTTCTCCATCAACCATCCATGTTTTCCCCATCTATGAGTGAGTAATCCCCCGCTGTAGGCTATGGGGATGGTAGGGATTGGATGAGATCGTTCATGTAATGGCATCAGATTGTTAGGGCATGGTGCCTAGTATCTTTTATTAGTGCTCTATGACTTTGTTGCGACTTGTTGTGCTTAATGCTTGTCACTAGGGCCCGAGTGCCATGATTTCAGATCTGAACATGTTATTGATTCATTATAATAGTATTGTTTTTGGTCTTATCTGCAAGTTGTATACACACGTTGTTGTCCGGAACCTATGGCCCCAAGTGATGTAAATCGGGATAACTGGAAGGAATGGCTTGATGTGAGGATCACATGTGTTCATGGAGTGTTAATGCTTTGCTCGGTGCTCTATTAAAAGGAGCACCTTAATTGCCGATAGTTACCTAGAGGCCCACCGCAATTTGGCGGGACAAAAGATGTTGTGCAAGTTCTCATTGCGAGCACGTATGACTATATATGGAACACATGCCTAGGATTGTCTAGTACTTGGATGCTTTATCTTATTTATCTGCAATTGCTCTATGTTCTGATTGCTATGTGGATTGTCTTGTCCATGCAACGCCCGTCCATCCATCCCTATGCCTACCGCTTTTCGAATCCCATTTCTTGCTTTTGTTACTACTGTCTTTGCTTTACTACTGCTGTTACTTTACTATTCCTATTACAAAACTGTTGCTACTGATAAACTACTGTGAGCAAGATTGTTTCCAGGCGCAGCTAAATTGACAACTCAGTTGTTAAGGCTTATAAATATTCTTTGGCTCCCCTTGTGTCGAATCAATAAATTGGGTTTCACTTCCCTCGAAATACTGCGATACACCCCCTATACTTGTGGGTCATCAAGACTATTTTCTGGCGCCGTTGCCGGGGAGCATAGCTTTATTTATCAAGTCCACTTGGATTCACTATTGTTAAATCTAAGTTTATTTTCTCCTTGTTTGCTTGTTTCTTTATCAAAAAATACAAAAAAAATAGTTCCTACTCTAGTTGTTATTTTCGTTGGTCTGTTATTGTCTTGCCTTATCATGCTTGTTGTCAATGGTTGGTTTCTTTGAAACTGAAGCTTATTGGCAAGGTGGGTTCACGGAAGATCAAAAATATTATTATAAGGAACACCGCTTGTCACAAAAAGGGAAACACTTATGGGAACAAATTGATAGATTGTATACCATTGCTAGAAACGTGTGCTCTACTTATAATGTTACTTATTGCTGTGATGAGTCTTGTTGCAGAAAGAGGTATAAACACCTCCCTTTTCAATGTGAGTATAGTGATAATGATACCATATCTTCCTATTCTAAAGGAATTTATGACTTTTATGATGCAGAACAAATTGAAGAATTTATTGCTTGGAAGGGGCTTTTGAACTTGCTAGTTTGCTTGAAAATATTGATGATTCACCTTATAAATATGAGGTTTATGGTATACTTAAATTTTGCTTTGATAATTACAAGGATGAAAATGGCTATATTCTTGAATATTTTAATAGATGCTTCCCACAAATGGAAGATACTAATGCCTTGCAGGATCCTATGGAAGAAAAAATTGATGAACCTGAAATCTCATTAGATGAAAAAGAGGAGGAGTGTGATGAACAAAAGGAGGAAGAACTGATTAGCTACCCATGCCTACCTTCTAATGAGAGTAACTCTTTATCCCTTACATTATTTGATTATCCCCCATGCTTACTAAAGGAGGATGAATGTTATGTTCCTGAGGATCCTTTTGAAAATGTCTATGATAAAGCTCTAGTGCTTGTAGATCATGAAAAGCATGCTTTATGTGATAGATATATTGTTGAGTTTATTCATGAGTCTACTTAAAATTATTATGAGAGAGGAAAATATGGTTGTAGAAGTTTTCATGGTATAGAAACACCTCTCTATGTGCTGAAAGTTTTGAAGTTACTCTTGTTTTATCTTCCTATGCTTGCCACTTTGTTCTTTGTGAATTTATTTGCATACATGATTCCTATGCATAGGAAGTGGGTTAGACTTAAATGTGTTTTGAATTTTCTTCTTGATGCTCTCTTTTACTTCAACTCATATTTCTTATGAGATCATCCTCTCAAACTATTATGCCTGAAGATGATAATATGTCTATTATTCTTGGGAGACCTTTTCTTAAATACTGCAGGAGTTGTTATTAATTGTAATCAAGGGAAGGTGACCTTCAATGTTAATGACAAGGAACATACTGTCTATTTCCCCAAGAAGATTGAAAGGACTTATGGTTTGAATTCGATTGAACATGTTGAGGGCATTCAAGTTGGAGAAATATATTGTCCCATACCAAGAGAAAAATTTGAAACTATTATGATTGGGACCATTGCTATCAAGGTTGAGGTAACATAGTCATTAGTGGAATACAAAGTTTTGTCTCATATGGAATTGTTTTGGTAACAAGACCTGATCAACCTTGTTAACAAAAGGATTTCATTGAACAAAACAATGTTTTCACCATGATTATCTCCGCTTACTTCTATTCTATCCATTTTAGTTTTTGCTTTTGCCTAACTTAAAGGCGTTAAAGAAAAGTACTTATTGGGAGATAACCCAAAAGTTTTAGATGAGTCTTGGAAGTTATTACTTCAGTAATAACCGCTCCTTATCCTTTTTATTTGCTTTTTATGCCAAGAGTAACCTCTAATGAGAGAGAAATAGTGATTGGGAAAGTTGCTGTTCCGAAACAGATTTCTGTGCTTCACCATAAAAATTCGTGTAAAATCTATGAACGTATTTTTGAGGCACGAATTTTTGTGATTCTGCCCCTGGTTGTTATCTAACTTTCGTTAGTTTAACACTTTTTTATTTGAGCAACAGAAGGTCTTCGAAAAAATTCGTCTTTACCTGCTGGTCTGTTTTGACAGATTTCTGCCATTTTCTGCATTTGCTTCTTGTTGGTTCCTTTTTGAGTTCTTTTGGGGAATTGAGATTTTTGAGGGAAGTGCTACAGTAGATAGTGTTCTAATGGAAGTTTATTGGTGTTAGAACTGAACCTGAAGACTTATTTATCTTGAGTGCACTAATGTTGCTAATAAAGATTGTGTGAAGTTTTGTATGAAGGAAAAATTTCAGGTGTATGGAAGGAATGAGTAATGAGATGAAGGATGGACTAAAGCTCAAGCTTGGGGATGCCACGCGTGTCACCCCAAGAAATATCCAAAAGTACAAGCGTCAAAGCTTGGGGATGCCCAAGGCATCCCCTTCTTCATCAATAAAATCCTCAGGTTTCTTTCAACCACTTCATTTTTATTGTTTCATGCACAGTTGTGTTGTTCTTGGAGCGTCTTCTTTTTTGTTTTCGTTTTGGTTTTTAGTTTGCGTGGTTTGCTTAGTTTGCTGAATAAATTGGTTGGACCTCCTCTTTCATTTATTGGTGTTCAAATAGTTTGGTTTGGAAAAGAGTAGGAAAGTTCATGCTTAAGTGTTAAAGAGAGCTTGTTTTTTGACTGTGGCCTATGCTCTGTGATGCCATGCTTGATATTGTTTTGGCTTTATGCTTAGTATTCTTTGCTGTAGCATGAATTTTTATAAACAATTGAGATTTCTCAATGTGCCTTGGATAAATCATGCGTTGTTTTAGCATATTAAAGCATAGTATAGTGGTATTCTCCTTTGATGCTTTATTTGGGTTGACTTGGCGCATGCTCACACCATGTTATGACTATCTCAAGTCACCATAGACTTTATGATCCTTTAGTTTTCAACTTGTAGTATCACTTTATGCTTTGATCAATGATGTTTTGTCGCTCTACATGATTATGGCCATTATTGCTCTCTCGTTTGTCGCTCCCTTACTATTGCTAGCCTTCACATCCACTGAGTATGTTTTACTCATATTTCCAACTCCCCAAAACCAAATATTGCCAAATTGTCCACCATACCTACCTATTAGCATCATTTGCTACTTCCGTGCATATTCAATATGCCTTTTTTTTCTTCCGAATAAATTTTTTGCTTGTGATGAGAAAGTTAGTTAGTAAAGCTCTCACGAACTTGATGGCACACTTTATTTTCTTGCATTTAATAAACCTGAACCATTGCGTCCTTCTTTGTTGCGTATATGCTTGCGCTTTATAAGTTGAAGTTAGCAGAACCATGTATCATGGGGAACGTTTTCAACATTTCATTGGTACTTAGTACCTCGTTGATATCATGTTCTTTTGCTTATGGATCCCGGCGGTGTGAAATAAAAGTGGAACTTGTAAGATCATGGAGTTTGTATGTATGTTAGAGAAACGCCTGGGCCGCTAGCCTAAGCCATGCCTAATCATGGTGGAAACTTGCAGCATGACCATAATGAGCATTCTATGAAGCATCCTCAATAAAAATCTATGCACATAGTAAATAAAAAGATCGCTGAGATGCTCATTGTCTGCTTGCCTTGTCATTTTGATTATGGGATAGCTCCTGTGTCATGTGCAAGGGGTACCCCGTTGGCGGTTCTCTATGATACGTATATACTTACAATGACAAGAGCTTACTTGTGACTAAAGTTGAGTAGCATGAGGATCGGTCTTCGTAAGTAAGGGGCATGAGACTTCGATTTATAACTTGTCAAGCATATCCTCTTAGTTGTGTCACTTTAACCTTAACCACATTAAAGATGCTTATGATAGGGGCAATGAGAGCTCAAAGCTAATGAGTACCATACTTTCAGCATTTGGAAGCCTTTCAAACTTTTCAAAACCTGTTCATTTCCTTGTTGAGTCTCCACACATTCTATGAACACTTTCTTGAGAGCATAGTGGCCATTCTTAGTTCTATGTGCATTGTCCCAAGACTAGTTGATTGATGCATAACTTGGTATTGCTTGTTTTAAACTATTTGTATCTAGTTACTCTTGTAAACTTTGAAGGTGTCCTATGCATTTATGTTTGCTACTCTATGAGGGACAAGCTGAATGCCACTATGCTATGTTTTCTTTATGTGAAACAAACAAACGTCTTGCAAAGCATTGTTATTCATGAATCTTTTGTTTGTGCCTTTTCATGTTGCATCATAGTTTCTTCGTCTTATTGATATAACTTTGTCTTTCATGTTATGATTGAAGTACTATGATCCCAGCTTTGAATGTTTACAAATACTTTGGTCAAGTCTTTGATGGTGCATGTCACCTCAAAAATTATTCTTTCTTTTTATCACTTACCTACTCGAGGACGAGCTGGAGTTAAGCTTGGGGATGTTGATACATTGCAAATGTATCTATAATTTTTGATGCTCCATGCTTGGTTTTATCCACTTTCTTGTGTTTTGTCCACACTTTGGAGTGCTTTTCATATGATTTCTTGGACTAACCTATTAACAAGAGCCACAGTGCCAGCTGCCTGTTTTCTACTGTTTTTGGTTCCAGGAAAGTCAGAAAATGAATATTCTCGGAATTGGACGGGACAAAAGCCAAAGTGCCTATTTTTCTAGAAGACTCAGAGCAGAATTGAGGCGGAGGAGGGCCAGGGGCTGGCCACACCCCCCAGGCGCGGGCTGCGCCTGGCCGCGCTAGGGCATGGTGTGGTGGCCCCAGGCACCCCCTCGGTCTCTCTCTTCGCCTATAAGAAGCCTTCTAACCTAAAAACTTCGGGGGGTTCGACGTTTTTCCAGAAGGAGTTCTGCTCCGCCGCCACCACCAGATTCCACGAAACAGCACGTAAACTCCGTTCGCACCTCGGGATGGGGAATTGGAGGAGATCATCACCATCATCATCACCATCGCTTCTCCATCAACCATCCATGTTTCCCCCATCTATGAGTGAGTAATCCCCCGCTGTAGGCTATGGGGATGGTAGGGATGTTGGGTCCGCAGCATAGAAAACAAAAATTTTCCTACGGTGTGAACTACACGCCAAGATCTATCTACTAGGTACAAAGCAACAGGTGGACATACATCCAACGAGAACTTACCCTCGTAGACAACGAGCTTTGTTAACGAGTAGGAACTCGTGGTTGATGTAGTCGTACACTTGCCGATCTCAAGATCGTGAGGAAGTCCGAGCGCCGCAACTTAGCAGCGCATCCGCACTCGCACACACGTTCAAGCCACCAGACAACCTCCACCTCCTCGCTCTAGCGATCCAGCGGAATCAGCAACTCCTTCCAGACGAAATGCCACCAGGAACATGTATCTCGCTAATCCGAGACCATGGGGGAATAATTCTAGAGGGGGAGAGAGATCCTTCACAAGGAGGTGTTTGGATGAAGGAGGGAATGTGTGGCCTTTTATAGGAGGAGGGGGGGTGCCCCCTCTCTCCATGGCCGGTGCATGGGGGGGTGACCCCTCACTCCCCATTCATGTGGTGGTAACCCCTCCACATTAAAATGCCTCTTCACATTCCCTTTTAAAGTCTCCACTTTAAATGCATTAAATTTCTCCAAATTTAATGCTCTCTCATTTAATAAAACTCTTTTTATTAAATTTATTCAGAATTTTGTTAATTACTTTAATTAACAAACATTCACATATAGCCCCTTGCAATATTTCAATATCACATGCAAAACCACCTTCTGCAATTTCACCCGAAACAATTTCCGGTTTCTATTGAAACAATTCCTGCGCTTTGCAATTCTTTCGTTTGAAACATATGTGCTCCAAAATGGTGTCCGGTAACTCTTAAGTGTGCCACCCTATGGTTCGCGAATAATGCAGACATGATCGAGACCCTTCTCCGATCAATAATCAGAAGCGGGACCTGGAGATCCGTACTGACTCCTACACATTCAACGATGACTTCTGTGATCGTGAGAACCTTTAACGCTTGTAACTAAATCCCTTTGTCTCTCGATATATTACATGTCCAAGATTCGATCATCGGTATCTCCATACCTAGTTTGATCTTGTTACCGACATGCACTCTTTTCTTGTTCCCGTGATATAACATGCTAGTGATCACATCACTTGCTTGCAAGCTATCTCAATGTGATATCACCGAGAGGGCCCAGAGTATATCTATCCGTCATCTGGATTGAAAAATTCCACTCTTGATCCATGAGCCTCAACATAACACCTTCGTAGTACTGAACCCATCTTTATAGTCACCCTGTTACGGTGTGACGTTTGATGTTATCAAGATACTCTTCTGGTGTTAGCAATTAACATGATCTCATGGTCTAAGGATAAAGATTACTTCGTATGATGTTATAGCAATATAAACATAATGACTTGATCGTAATGCTATACTTCGGATGAATGTTCATCACATCATTCCACCAATGGTGTGACCTTGTTATTAACAACATCCAATGTCCATGATCAGGAAACCTTGATCATCTTGTTAATCAACAAGCTAGTCTATAAGAGAGGCATAACTAGGAAACCTTTTTGTTTATTAAACACACATGTATTGATGTTTCCGATTAATACAATTCTAGCATGTAAAATAAACATCTATCATATATATAAGGAATATATAATAACAACTTTATTATTGCCTATCAGGGTATATTTCCTTCAGTCTCCCACTTGCACTAGAGACAATAATCTAGTTCACATAGTGATAAATCTAACACCCATGGAGTTCTGGTGTTGATCATGTTTTGCCCTAGGGAGAACTTTAGTCAACGGATCTGCTACATTTAGGTCCGTGTGTACTTTACAAATCTTTATATCTCCATCCTTGACATGCTCGCGGATGGAGTGAAACCGGCGCTTAATAAGTTTGGAATTCTTATGAGACCTCGTTTCCTTTGCGTTGGCTATGGCTCCATTGTTGTCATAATAGATCACCATTGGGTCCAACGCACTGGGAACCACACCCAGTTCCGTAATGAACTCTTTCATCCAAACTGCTTCCTGTGCCGCTTCTGAAGCAGCAACATATTCCGCCTCCGTCGTTGATCCAGCCACCACAGGTTGTTTGGAACTCCTCCAACTAACTGCTGCTCCGTTCAAGAGAAATACGTATCCAGATTGAGACTTAGAGTCATCCGGATCGGTGTCAAAGCTAGCATCAACATAACACTTAGCGACTAGCTCTTCTTCACCTCCGTATATAAGAAACATATCCTTAGTTCTTCTCAAGTACTTGAGGATGTTCTTTACCGCTATCCAGTGTTCCGAACCTGGATCAGATTGGTACCTACTAGTCAAACTAATAGCATGTGCCACATCCGGTCTTGTACATAGCATGGCATACATAATAGAGCCTATGGCCGAGGCATAGGGGATCTTATCCATCTTCTCTCTTTCTTCCGTTGTAGCTGGACTTTGAGTCTTACTCAATGTCTTGCCTTGCAACATAGGTAAGAACCCCTTCTTACTTTCGTCCATATTAAACTTCTTTAATATCTTATCAAGGTATGTACTCTGCGATAGCCCAATTAGGCGCCTTGATCTATCTCTATAGATTTTAATGCCTAATATATATGACACTTCACCAAGGTCTTTCATCGAAAATTTCTTTGTTTAGATAACTTTTAACACTTTGTTAAAAGATCTATATCATTTCCAATCAATAATATGTCATCCACATATAATATCAGAAATGCCACATTGCTCCCACTCACTTTCTTGTAAATACAAGCCTCTCCATAAGTTTGGACAAATCCAAACTCTTTGATCACCTCATCAAAGCGGAGATTCCAACTCCGGGATGCTTGCTTCAATCCATAGATGGATCGCTGAAGTTTGCATACCTTATTAGCATCCTTAGGATCGACAAAACCCTTAGGTTGTATCATATACAACTCTTCTTCAATCTTACCATTGAGGAACACAGTTTTGACATCCATCTGCCATATTTCATAATTGAAATGTGCAGCAATTGCTATCATAATCCTAACCAATTTAAGCATCGCTACGGGAGAGAAGGTCTCATCATAGTCAACTCCTTGAATTTGTCGAAACCCCTTTGTGACAAGTCGAGCCTTATAGATGGTCACATTACCATCAGCATCAGTTTTTCTTTTCAAAATCCATTTATTCTCAACGGCCTTTCGGTCGTGAGGTAAGTCCACCAAGTTCCAAACTTGGTTCTCGTACATGGATTCCATCTCGGATTTCATGGCTTCTAGCCATTTGTTGGAATCCGGGCTCATCATCGCTTCTTCGTACATCGCAGGGTCATCCATTTCATCAACCATGAAATTCACAACAGGATTGCTGTACAGTTCAGGAGCTGCACGTGTCCTGCTTGACCTGCGAGGTTTGGTAGTGTCCTCTTTCGGAGTTGCATGATCATTATCATTAGCTCTCTCTTCATCAGGTGAAGTCAACTCCAAAACAACTTCCGGTGCTGCGCCACTCGCCATTCCATGAAGAGAAGGTTCAGTAACCTCTTCGAGTTCTACCTTCCGACTACTCACACCTTTCGCGAGAAACTCCTTCTCAAGAAGAATCCATTCTTGGCAACAAAAACCTTGCCCTCGTATCTGTGATAGAAGGTATACCCAATTGTTTCCTTAGGGTATCCTATGAAGACGCATTTTTCCGCTTTGGGTTCGAGTTTATCCGGTTGAAGTTTCTTCACATAAACATCGCATCCCCAAACCTTAAGAAATGACAGCTTAGGTTTGTTTCCAAACCATAATTCATACGATGTCGTTTCAACGGATTTAGATGGTGCCCGATTTAAAGTGAATGCAGCTTTCCGATTGCATAACCCCAAAATGACAGAGGTAAGTCAGTCAGAGACATCATAGATCGAACCATATCCAATAAGGTACGATTACGGCGTTCCGACACACCATTACGTTGTGGTGTTCCGGCAGGCGTGAGTTGTGAAACTATTCCATACTCTTTCATGTGTGTGCTAAACTCGTAACTTAGATACTCTCCTCCACGGTCAGACCGTAGAAATTTGATCTTTCTATTACGATGATTTTCCACTTCATTCTGAAATTCCTTGAACTTTTCAAAAGTTTCAGACTTGTGTTTCATCAAATAGATATACCCGTATCTACTCAAATCATCCGTGAAAGTAACAAAATAACGATATCCACCTCGCGCCGACACACTCATTGGTCCACACACATTAGTATGTATGATTTCCAATAGATCTATCGCCCGTTCCATTGAACCAGAAAACGGCGTTCTAGTCATCTTGCCCATAAGGCATGGCTCACATGTATCACATGATTCAAAATCAAGTGATTCCAAAAGTCCATCAGAATGGAGTTTCTTCATGCGTTTAACGCCAATATGACATAGACGGCAGTGCCACATATATGTAGACATATCATCATCAAGTTTAATCTTTTTAGCATTAACATTATGAATGTGCGTAATATTACTATCGAGATCCAACAGAAATAAACCATTCAACATAGGTGCATGACCATAAAAGATATCATTCTTATAAATCGAACAACCATTGTTTTCAGATTTAAAGGAATGACCACTTTGCATCAAACACGATCCAGATACAATGTTCATGCTCAGGGCAGGCACCAAATAACAATTATTTAGGTTTATAACTAATCCCGATGGCAAATGGAGAGGTAGCGTCCCGACGGCGATCACATCAACTCTTGATCCATTGCCGACCCGCATCCTGACCTCATCCCTTGCTAGTTGTCGCTTGTTCCGTAGCCCCTGAACCGAGTTACATATATTAGCAACCGATCCGGTATCAAATACCCAGGTGCTACTGCGAGTACTAGTTAAGTACACATCAATAACATGTATATCACATATACATTTGTTTGCCTTGCTGGACTTCTTGTCCACCAAATACTTGGGCGATTCGCTTCAATGGCCATCCTTGCAATAGTAGCACTCGATTGTCGACTTAGGGCCAGCCCGGCTTTCTTTTTAGGCGTGGCAGACTTGCCACCCTTCTTTCCCTTTGTGCTTGCCTTTCTTGTCCTTCTTGAAACCGGTGGTCCTATTGATCATCAACACTTGATGTTCTTTCCTAATCTCCACTTCAGGTCTTAAGCATTGTGAAGCTCGGGAAGAGACTTCTTCATGCCCTGCATATTATAGTTCATCATGAAGCTCTTGTAGCTAGGTGGCAGAGATTGGAGAACACGATGTATGCCTAAGTCAATGGGAATCGTTATTCCCAAGGACACAAGCTTATCAGCGTACCCAGACATTTTGAGTACGTGCTCACTAACGGAGCTGTTTTCCTCCATCATGCAGCTAAAGAACTTTTCTGTAGCATTATAACTCTCTATGGAAGCATGGGTATCGAAAATCATTTTCAATTCTCCCATGGTATCAAAGGCATTGCCATTTTCGAAACGCTTTCGAAGTTCTGGCTCTAGCCCATACAGTATGCCACAATGAACTAAGTTGTGGTCCTCCTAACGAGTCACATAGACATTCTTTTCCTTGTCAAGGGCATCAGAAGCTGGTGGGGGGCCTAGCAGCGCATCTAGCACATATTGCTTTTGTGCAGCAGTGAGGAGAATCCTCAAATTCATAGCCCAGTTGGTGAAGTTGCTACCATTTGCAGCAAGTTTCTCTTTCTCCATGAACACATTGAAATTAAAAGCAGGTGGTGCCATCTACGATAGAATTTGTAAATTTTATTTAGACTAAGTTTATGATAGATTGAGTTCAACTAATCCAAATTACTAATGAACTCCCACTCAAAAATGACATCCCTCGTGTCCTTTTGGTGATTACATGAACCAAGTCCACTACACCAAGTCCGATCATCACGTGAGTTGATATATCTTCAAAGGCGAGCATCTATATGGGCATCATATCAACCATATGACTCATGCTTAACCTTTCGGTCCGTGTTCCGAGGCCATGTCTGTACATGCTAGGC
This sequence comes from Avena insularis, assembly GCA_023614405.1. Classification (NCBI taxonomy): domain Eukaryota; kingdom Viridiplantae; phylum Streptophyta; class Magnoliopsida; order Poales; family Poaceae; genus Avena; species Avena insularis. Next base: position 39,045,445 of record CM042694.1, read on the forward strand.
TCGCCAAGTAAGAACCTTAGTATTCGCGTGTGTAAAACTGTCTTACACCCGTTCCTATGAAAGCGTAGATTCGAGTACACCCGATCATCACGTGATGTCTCGAAACACGATCCATAGAACGGTGCATACTCAAGGAAGAACACATTTTTATTTTGATATCTAAATGAGGGATCATCTTATAATGCTACCGAACGCGCCAAACTAGCAGTATAAGATGCTAACATCTAATGTGTAAAGTGAGATGATATGGTCCATGCATTTGATCTCTATCACTTGCATCCTGGTATGATCTCTATCATTCCTTTGTGTGTAAGGCCAAGGTCTATGGAACTTACACGTTGACTGTGTTGTAAGAGTATGTACCATACATCTACTTACAACAATACCATATCAATACACTAGCCCAGCAACGATCTAAACTAGACGCCTCTAATTTATCAATTGCAAGTTTTACGTGGCTTAGGGCTTTCGGAGATAGAACCGTTCTCACCTACAAACATGAACCACAACGAGGATAACTAAGTTATTAGCAACTCGTTGTAAATCAGATATTGACTATAGTAGGAGAGACAGACACCCAGACCACTTATGCAAAACAAGTTGCATGTCAGTCGTGGAACCGGTCTCATGTACGATGACATGTAAGGTTGGTCCGGGCCGCTTCATCCCACTATGCCACCAATATCCAAAATACATAGAAGATGCAATAACATGATCATCATCGCCCACATATCAACATATGTGTACTACCCGTGCTAAGCACCTACGCATAGATCAGGCTCTGATACCACTATTGGGTCCGCGACATAGAAAACAAAAAATTTCCTATGGTGTGAACTACACGCCAAGATCTATCTACTAGGTACAAAGCAACGGGTGAACATACATCCAACGAGAACTTACCCTCGTAGACAACGAGCTTTTTTAACGAGTAGGAACTCGTGGTTGATGTAGTCGTACACTTGCCGATCTCAAGATCGTGAGGAAATCCGAGCGCCGCAACTCAGTAGCGCATCCGCACTCGCACACACGTTCAAGCCACCGGACAACCTCCATATCCTCGCTCCAGCGATCCAGCAGAAGCAGCAACTCCTTCTAGACGAAATGCCACCGGGAACATGTATCTCGCTAATCCGAGACCATGGGGGAATAATTCTAGAGGGGGAGAGAGATCCTTCACAAGGAGGTGTTTGGATGAAGGAGGGAATGTGTGGCCTTTTATAGGAGGAGGGGGGTGCCCCCTCTCTCCATGGCCGGTGCATGGGGGGTGACCCCTCACCTCCCCCATTCATGTGGTGGTAACCCCTCCACATTAAAATGCCTCTTCACATTCCCTTTTAAAGTCTCCACTTTAAATGCATTAAATTTCTCCAAATTTAATGCTCTCTCATTTAATAAAACTCTTTTTATTAAATTTATTCAGAATTTTGTTAATTAATTTAATTAACAAACATTCACATATAGCCCCTTGCAATATTTCAATATCACATGCAGAACCACCTTCTGCAATTTCACCCGAAATAATTTCCGGTTTCTATTGAAACAATTCCTGCGCTTTGCAATTCTTTCGTCTGAAACATATGTGCTCCAAAATGGTGTCCCGTAACTCTTAAGTGTGCCACCCTATGGTTCGCGAATAATGTAGACATGATCGAGACCCTTCTCCGATCAATAATCAGCAGCGGGACCTGGAGATCCGTACTGACTCCTACACATTCAACGATGACTTCTGTGATCGTGAGAACCTTTAACGCTTGTAACTAAATCCCTTTGTCTCTCGATATATTACATGTCCGAGATTCGATCATCGGTATCTCCATACCTAGTTTGATCTTGTTACCGACATGCACTCTTTTCTCGTTCCCGTGATATAACATTCTAGTGATCATATCACTTGCTTGCAAGCTATCTCAATGTGATATCACCGAGAGGGCCCAGAGTATATCTATCCGTCATCTGGATTGACAAATTCCACTCTTGATCCATGAGCCTCAACATAACACCTTCGTAGTACTGAACCCATCTTTATAGTCACCCTGTTACGGTGTGACGTTTGATGTTATCAAGATACTCTTCCGGTGTTAGCAATTAACATGATCTCATGGTCTAAGGATAAAGATTACTTCGTATGATGTTATAGCAATATAAACATAATGACTTGATCGTAATGCTATACTTCGGATGAATGTTCATCACATCATTCCACCAATGGTGTGACCTTGTTATTAACAACATCCAATGTCCATGATCAGGAAACCTTGATCATCTTGTTAATCAACAAGCTAGTCTATAAGAGAGGCATAACTAGGAACCCTTTTTGTTTATTAAACACACATGTATTGATGTTTCCGATCAATACAATTCTAGCATGTAAAATAAACATCTATCATATATATAAGGAATATATAATAACAACTTTATTATTGCCTCTCAGATCATATTTCCTTCAAGGGATTGGATGAGATCGTTCATGTAATGGCATCATATTGTTAGGGCATGGTGCCTAGTATCTTTTATTAGTGCTTTATGACTCTGTTGCGACTTGTTGTGCTTAATGCTTGTCACTAGGGCCCGAGTGCCATGATTTCAGATCTGAACATGTTATTGATTCATTATGATAGTATTGTTTTTGGTCTTATCTGCAAGTTGTATACACACGTTGTTGTCCGGAACCTATGGCCCCGAAGTGACAGAAATCAGGATAACTAGAAGGGAATGGCTTTGATGTGAGGATCACATATGTTCATGGAGTGTTAATGCTTTGCTCCGGTGCTCTATTAAAAGGAACACCTTAATTGCCAGTAGTTCACTAGAGGCCCCGCTACAAACGGGCTGGCAGGACAAAAGATGTTGTGCAAGTTCTCATTGCGAGCACATATGACTATATATAGAACACATGCCTAGGATTGTCTAGTACTTGGATGCTTTATCTTATTTATCTGCAATTGCTCTATGTTCTGATTGCTATGTGGATTGTCTTGTCCATGCAACGCCTGTCCATCCATCCCTATGCCTACCGCACTCGAATCCCACTGTTTACTGCTTTTGTTACTATTGTCTTTGCTTTACTACTGCTGTTACTTTACTATTCCTATTACAAAACTGTTGCTACTGATAAACTACTGTGAGCAAGATTGTTTCCAGGTGCAGCTGAATTGACAACTCAGTTGTTAAGGCTTATAAATATTCTTTGGTCCCCTTGTGTCGAATCAATAAATTGGGTTTCACTTCCCTCGAAATACTGCGATACACCCCCTATACTTGTGGGTCATCAAGACTATTTTCTGGCACCGTTGCTAGGGAGCATAGCTTTATTTATCAAGTCCACTTGGATTCACTATTGTTCAAGCTAAGTTTATTTTCTCCTTGTTTGCTTGTTTCTTTATCAAAAATACAAAAAAAAATAGTTCCTACTCTAGTTGTTATTTTCGTTGGTCTGTTATTGTCTTGCCTTATCATGCTTGTTATCAATGGTTGGTTTCTTTGAAACTGAATCTTATTGGCAAGGTGGGTTCACAGAAGATCAAAAATATTATTATAAGGAACACCGCTTGTCACAAAAAGGGAAACACTTATGGGAACAAATTGATAGATTGTATACCATTGCTAGAAACGTGTGCTCTACTTATAATGTTACTTATTGCTGTGATGAGTCTTGTTGCAGAAAGAGGTATAAACACCTCCCTTTTCAATGTGAGTATAGTGATAATGATACCATATCTTCCTATTCTAAAGGAATTTATGACTTTTATGATGGAGAACAAATTGAAGAATTTATTGCTTGGAAGGGTGCTTTTGAACTTGCTAGTTTGCTTGAAAATATTGATGATTCACCTTATAAATATGAGGTTTATGGTATACTTAAATTTTGCTTTGATAATTACAAGGATGAAAATGGCTATATTCTTGAATATTTTAATAGATGCTTCCCACAAATGGAAGAGACTAATATATGGAACACATGCCTAGGATTGTCTAGTACTTGGATGATTTATCTTATTTATCTGCAATTGCTCTATGTTCTGATTGCTATGTGGACTGTCTTGTCCATGCAACGCCCGTCCATCCATCCCTATGCCTACCGCACTCGAATCCCAATTGTTTGCTTTTGTTACTCCGCTTTTGCTTTACTAGTGTTGTTACTTTACTATTCCTATTACAAAACTGTTGCTCTTGATAAACTGCTGTGAGCAAGATTGTTTCAGTGTACTGAATTGACAACTCAGTTGTTAAGGCTTATAAATATTCTTTGGCTCCCCTTGTGTTGAATCAATAAATTGGGTTTCACTTCCCTCGAAAATACTGCGATAGACCCCCTATACTTGTGGGTCATCACGCACTACTGGTGCTAGCAGCAACAAGGATACCTGCACAACACAACCACATAACTCTGTCCCCAACTTGCGATGAGGTTGTCAATCTCACCGATTTTGCTGAAAACAAAGGATTAAATGTATCGAATGGAAGGAAGTAAAATTTTGCAGAAAGTAAACACAAAGCAGTAAACAGTTTGTAGATTGTATGTAAAAGAAAGGACCGGGGTCCATAGTTCACTAGAGGTGGCTCTCCTTAAGATAGATAACATGCCGGGTGAACAAATTACAGCGAGGCAATTGACAAACATCGAGAAAGCATACAAGCATATACTAATCATCTTGACTCCTTTGAGATTCGATTGGGCATTACAACATTATACATAGACCGCCATCCAACTGCATCTATGACCAATAATCCACCTTCAGGTTATCATCCGAACCCCCTCCAGTATTAAGTTGCAAGTAACGGATAATTGCATTACGAATTGTGTGTAAAGTAAACAATACAATTGTTCTATGAACAAAGGATTGTTGTTTTCTCCCTAGTAGCAACAACACATCTAGTACCTTAGAGATTTCTGTCACTTCCCCAGATTACTAGAGGCATGAACCCACTATCGAGCTTAAATACTAACTATTGGAGTTGCTAGCATCTACTTGGACAAGATAGCTACTAACAGCGGAAAGCATGCAAGATCACAAATAACAAAGACATGATAGAATCAATAATTAATCTGAAATAGCATATCAATATCCATCAGATCCCCGCAAACACAACATGCAGAATTACAAATAGATGATCTTGATCATGAACGAAGCTCACAAGATCTAGATATGAAAGCACAAAGGAGGAGAACCAGCCATCTAGCTACTACATGGACCCGTAGTCCAGAGATGAACTACTCACGCATCACATCGGAGGCTTGCATCATGATGAAGAAGGCCTCTAGGGTGAATTCCCCTCTCCGGCAGGGTGTCGAGAAGAGCTTCAGATCCCTCCCGATCTAGGTATGGAGATGACGGCGGCTACAGACTCTTTCGTGGAATTTTGATCGGGTCCTTAGGGTTTCCGTACCAGAGGCAATATATAGGCGGAAGGAGAGGCCGAGGGGGTGCCTGGGGCGGCCAGACCACCCCCTGGCGCGGGCAGGCCTGGCCGCTCAGCCAGGTGGTGAGGCCAGGCCCAGCCCCTCTCCGTCTCGTATTCTGGCTCCAGATGTCTTCCGGTAAAATAATGACTTTGGCTTTTGTCCCGTCCAATTCCGAGAATATTCATTTTCTGACTTCCTAGAACCAAAAACAGCAGAAAACAGGCAGTTGGCACTGTGGCTCTTGTTAATAGGTTAGTCCAAGAAATCATATGAAAAGTACTCCAAAATGTAGACAAAACACATGAAAGTAGATAAAACCAAGCATGGAACATCAAAAATTATAGATACATTTGCAATGTATCAGGGTGTGAGGGTGGCCTTTTATAGGAGGAGGGGGTGCCCCTCCCCATGGCCGGCGCCCAAGGGGTAATTCTAGCGCTAAAGTGGTGGTAACTCCCTCCACATAAATTTGCCCCTTAACATTCCTCTTTAAAGTCTCCACTTTAAATGCATTAAATTTCTCCAAATTTAATGCTCTCTCATTTAATAAAACTCTTTTATTAATTTTTATTTAGAATTTTGTTAATTACTTTAATTAACAAACATTCATATAAAACCCCTTGCAACATTTCAATATTACATGCAGAACCAATTTCTGCAGTTTCACCCGAAACAGTTTCGATGTCTATTGAAATAATTCTAGCTCTTTCTTAAATCTTTATCTGAAACATATTTGCTCCAAATGGTGTCAGTATCCCTTAAGTGTGTCACCCACAGTTTGCGAATAATGCAGACATGATCGAGACCCCTCTCAGATCAATAATCAGAAGCGAGGCCTGGAGATCCATACTGACTCCTACACATTCAACAATGACTTCTATGATCGTGAGAACCTTTAACGCTAGTAACTAAATCCCTTTGTCTCGCGATATATTACATGTCCGAGATTCGATCGTTGGTATCTCCATACCTAGTTTGATCTTGTTACCGACATGTACTCTTTTGTCGTTCCCGTGATATAACATTCTAGTGATCACATCACTTGCTTGCAAGCTAACCAATGTGATATCACCGAGAGGGCCCAGAGTATATCTATCCGTCATCGGGATGGACAAATCCCACTCTTGATCCATAAGCCTCTACATAACACTTTCGTAGCACTGAACCCACCTTTATAATCACCCTTTCACGGTGTGACGTTTGATGTTATCAAGATATTCTTCCAATGTTAGTGATTGACATGATCTCATGGTCTAAGGACTAGGATTACTTCGTATGATGTTATAGCTATATAAACACAATGACTTTGATCGTAATGCTATACTTCAGATGAATGTTCATCACATCATTCAACTAATGTTGTGACCTCGTTATTAACAACATCCAATGTCCATGATCAGGAAACCTTGATCATCTTGTTAATCAACGAGCTAGTTTATAAGAGAGTCATAACTAGGAACTTCCTTTTTTGTTTATTAAACACACATGTATTAATGTTTCCAAATTAATACAATTATAGCATGCAAAATAAACATTTATCATAAATAAGGAATAAGATAATAACCACTTTATTATTGCCTCTCGGGCATATTCCCTTTAGGATGATCTGTCGGCTCAGAACCTCATCTTCGGGTAATTTTCCATCTACCAAAAAGTCAAGGTAGGGTTTTGTCTAGGTGGGAATAACAACGAAAACTGCTATGAGGGATGAGTCAGATTTGGTCGGATACTCCTCATTAATTCTTGTGATTGAGGGAATTTTTAGGTTTTATAGGAAAGCACCATCTGTGACCTATTTCTATGGAGAGCCTATCCTTGATAGCGCATCTGCTTCCTCATTTTCTGCTCGAGGGATGTGTTGAACCTCAAACCCTTCAAATAATTTTGATAATTCTTCCACGATGGCTCGATAGGCCACCATGTGCTTTTTTGCTCTACAGTGGTCAGGTACTTGTTGAGCAACTAAATCTGAGTCTCTACAACACATGATTCGATGAACATCGATGTCTTTAGAAATTCGAAGTCCATGCTACAATGCTTCATATCCGGCAACATTATTGGTCGCCGTGAAGTGAATCTGTTACACATATAACAACTTATCTCATTGGGGCGACTTGAGCACCATGCCAGCCCCTGTGCTTTCGACCCATCAATATGGATGGTCCAGTATTCTGAATCTGGGGTACTAGTGTTTTCTGCCATCTTTGTCTAATCAGCAACAAAGTTGGCAAGTATTTGGGATTTGATTGTTGTTCGTGGTTTGTACTCGATGTAAGAAGCTTCTAGCTCGATTACCCACTTAGCAACACGTCCCGTGGCACCGTCGTTGTTGATTATGTCTCTCATGGGAGATGTGCTCACCACTGTCATCTTGTGCTCTTGCAAGTAGTGTCGTAGCTTTATGGTGGCAAAAAACACAACATAGGCTAACTTTTGGTACTACGGATACTGCTACTTTCATTCTGTTAGTACCCCGCTAAGGTAGTAAGTCGGACGCAGCACCAAGTGCTCCTATTTTTCCTCCTTTAGCTCCACCATCGTGACACGCCACTTATGACTCTGTTTATTGCAGTGACGTAAAGCAACATGGGTTCCTAAGGTTCCAATGCTGCAAGAATAGGGGTGGACGAGAGTACTGCTTTAAGGTCATGAAGGGCGGCTTCATCATCTTCAAGATCTTGTATAATGGTGTGGCTCTTTCGCCGAGCCGGCTAACAAATCAACTTACTGCTACAATGCAGCCAGTGAGCCATTTTACATCCTTCAGGCGAGTTGGCCTGGTTATGTTGACTATAGCCTTTATCATGTCACGATTCACCTCTATGCCTCTTTGTGACACGATGAAACCTAACAATTTTCTGGCTAGAATTCTGAAGAAATACTTTTCCGGGTTAAGCATTATGTTGTACTTTCTTAGATTCGTGAATGTTTCTTCCAAGTCAGAAATTAATGCTTCCTTATTTTTGTACATCACCTCTATTTTGTCCACATATGCATGTACGTTGCGTTCGATTTGATCGTGGAGGCAACGCTGCATAGTGCGATGATACGTAGCTCCTACGTTTTTTAGGCCAAAAGGCATCGTTACGTAATAGAAGGTTCTAAAGGGTGTGTTGAACAAAGTCTTCAGTTTATCCGACTCCTTCATACGTATTTGGTGATAGCCATAATATGCATCAAGAAAATAGAGGAGTTTCGAGCCTACCGTTGAGTCGATAATTTGGTTGATTCTAGGCAAAGCAAAAAGATCTTTGGGACAAGCCTTATTCAAGGCAGTATAATCAACACACATACTTAAATCAACAATGTCGTTTTTAGGGACCATTACAGGGTTAGCCACCCACTCAGTGTGGATGACTTATTTGATAAACCTGGCTAGTTCTAGCCAAGCTAATTCGTTGGCTATAGTTATGCGCTTTTCATCGCCGAAATATCGTAAGGACTGTTTAACGGGTCTAGCGTTAGGATACACATTAAGAGAGTGTTCAACAAGTTCCCTAGGTACTATGATTAAGTCATAAGGTTGCCATGAGAAGATATCTTTATTAGCTTTGAGGAACTCGATGAGCACGCTTTCCTATGCGTGATCTAATCCTACGCCTATCTGCTTCACCTTGGAGGGGTCATCATCCTTTAGCGGTGTTGTCTTTTTCTCTTCCGATGCCTTGAATTATAGAGTCGGCTTCAGCACCTCCTTCTTCGTAGTGGGCATCTCGGACATGTTGGTGTTTTTCCTGATCTCCTGGTACTCCTGGGCATGTAGTACGACTTCAGCAAAGGTGACAGCTCCTTCTTCACACTCTTGTGCTTTCTTTGTGTTTCCCCAGATTGTCATGACACCATGGGGACCTAGAAGTTACATCATATTGTAGATGTAGAAGGGGAGAGCCATGAATTGCCAGTAGGCCGGACGCCCGAAGATAGCATGGTATGCTCCACAACACCACTTCAAAAGATAGTGGTTTAGTCCAATAATTGTTTGTCGTTCCAAAGGTAATGTCCATAGTGATTTCTCTCGGAGAATTTGCTTGTCTTCCAAAGACAACTCCTTGGAAAACCATAGTGCTGAAATTCAGTTGGGTTTCCGATATCTTCATGCTGTGCAGTGTTTTAAGTGAATGGGATGTTTATGCTGCTGCCACCATCCATGGGTGTTTTTGAGAACTCATAGCCGTCAATGAGTGGATTGATGACTAGAGTGTATTTTCCTTGCCTGTGAGGTTTAGGCAGATGATCGCTTTGGTCAAAGGTGATCTTTACTTCCGACCGGTCCAAATATTGGGGGACAACCGAAACAGTTGCGTTTAGCTCATGCATCATTGCCTTCTTGACCTTAGCGTGATGGGATAGCAAACGTAAGTGTTTTTTTGGTTGGCTAAGCCTTCTTACCATCCGACTTGGGGTCAACAGTATCGACTTCTTCCATGCCAGAATCTTCCTTAGACTCCTTATCTTTGTCGAAATTCTTCTTTCCTTTTCTTTGCTTGGCACTGTAGCCAGCGGATTCATCTTTCTTGATGTCATCATTGAAATGACACTCAACGTTTATGTGGGAAAATCCCCTGTTTGCATCCAGGTGATGTACACATGGGTTATTGGCAATGTTGGCCCAAGAATAGATTTTGTCAGGCCGTTGGTCGCCTCTGCCCTAGACTCGGGAAGTTCCACGGCCTCATCCCCGGCCATATCCGCGCCCTCAAGACTCGAAAGTTTCATTGACGGTTGCATTTTACGGATTGGGTTTTTCCTCCGAGGTGTTCTTGCACTTCTCAGATTGTTGTTGTTTCAGCTATTTTGCCAAATTTGGCATAGCTAGGCCGTTCAACAAACCTTCTGAATCATCATCAGCGTCAGCTTACTTTCTTGTCGTCTCTATCATCTCCCCAAGTAGGTAACCTTGTCGCGCTTTAGTTGGTGATGCAGTAATCCGACTGGGAGCCCTGTGATGAAAGCTTCAATCAAGGTTTGGTCATTTACTCCCTCTCAAGAGTTTTTCGTGTTGATCCATCGTCTAGGTAGTCCTAGCAAGTTTCTCTGGTTCGTTGGATGTAACGCTGCAAGTATTCGACTATGCAGGGCCTCCTGTAGGTACCCTTGAAATTCTGAAAGAACACACTATAAATTTCATACCAGTTGTGAATGGTGTTTTCTTGAAGTTCACTGAGCCATGATCGAGCCATCTTCCGCAGCATGAGTGGGAGATATCGGACCGTGACCAAGATATTCCTCCTTTGGCGATGTAGTAGGCCTGGAACAAATCCTCGAGTCGGGTATCTGGCCGAGCTACGTTGTCATAGGGTTGAATGTGCCTTGAGATAGTCATACCCTCCATAAAGTTGGTTTGGCAGACCTATGGTCCGAAGAAATTTGGGCCCACATATATGTCATTTGACTCGTAGCGTCGTGCCTCAATGTTTGAGTTGATCCGGTATCGAGCGTCGCTTGGTGACAGCGAACGCCTTCTCGAATGTTCACCATGGCTGCGGGACTATGGAGCCGGATCTCTGCTACTTCTGCCACCTCCTCCGTCCCGGCATCCTCCTTAGCTCCCGTGGGAGTCGTTATGGTAACTACCTGGTGGGGATGGAGGTTTTGGTGGGTTATTTTCAACTGATCGCCGACCTCCATCCAGAACATCATGATGTAAGTTCCGAGGCGGGTTTTCGTGACGATGGCTACCATGCCTGCTTGGGACAACGTGGGTTTTGCCATTTATTCGTGTAGTGTTGTCTTTGTTGCGACGAAGCTCAGCCTAACGGCATATATACCTAGGAGGCGACATTTGCTACCAATCCCGCTCCTAGCGTCGTGCTTCTTCATATCCATGGCTTTTAGAATGCCGACAGGGTGAGTGTCGTGGATCCAGCACTGCCACGACATCACGTGATGCAACTATAATAATGTTTGTCCAATCCCTCACGGTTTTGTGCCGCTGGCCTGAAGATCCAGTTCTTGAGTGAGTATCATCCCAACGGTTGGGATGGTGGTGCCAATTAGGTTCCCGTCAGGGCCTTCGTTCATGTTGCAAATCAGTGTGGCATTGGTCGTAATTTGAAACCAGCTTCTCGCTAAATGATGTGTCGGCTTTCTTCTGCTCTAGGCCCTTATTGAGAAATGTTACACACTAATAGGCTTGCTTTGGGTCTGGATTATTCAGAAGGATCTCTCGGGCCGCAGCAATGTTCTCAACCGGTGTATTGTAAATCCGGTTTCCCTTACTATCAAGCCGAGGTTAACCTATGAAAATGTCATCACTTTTCCCTTCGAAGAGGGTCTTGTGGACATCCATATATTTATTGGCCAGCATAGGGCCGTTCTGGGCCTTCTGATGCTGCAGATAGTTCAATTGTTCCATGTCTCCAACATTGCTATTGATGCGCTGCTTCTCCTCGACAAGATGAGTTGCTTCGTTCATGAGTCGTAAGCGAGAAGACTCTAGGGCCTGGGCCCTTTCCTCCAGCTCCTCCGGCGTGAGCTCTAAAGAAGTTGGGATTAGTGATGGCCCAAAATATATCAAGCTCGTTGGGGAACCCCAAGAGGAAGGTATGATGAGCACATCAGCAAGTTTTCCCTCAGTTATGAAACCAAGGTTATCAATCCAGTAGGAGCAAGGAAACACCCCAAAGGTGTTGCTAGCTGAACTTTGGCAGGGCGCACTACCGGTGCTAGCAGCAACGTGGAGACCTGCACAACACAACCACAGAACTCTTCCCCCAACTTGCGATGAGGTTGTCAATCTTACCGGTTTTGCTGAAAACAAAGGATTAAACGTATCGAGTGGAAGAAAGTAATAGTTTGCAAAAATTAAAAACAGAGCAGTAAACAGTTGATTGTAGATTGATGGTAAAAGAAAGGACCAGGGTCCATAGTTCACTAGTGGTGGCTCTCCTTAAGATAGATGACATATTGGGTGAACAAATTACAACGGGGCAATTGACAAACATCGAGAAAGCAATAAGCATATACTACTCATCTTGACTCCTTTGAGATTCGATTGTGCATTACAACATTATACATAGACCGCAATCCAACTGCATCTATGACTAATAATCCACCTTCAGGTTATCATCCGAACCCCCTCCAGTATTAAGTTGCAAGTAACGGATAATTGCATTACGAATTGCGTGTAAAGTAAACAATACAATTGTTCTATGAACAAAGGATTGTTGTTTTCTCCCTAGTAGCAACAACACATCTAGTACCTTAGAGATTTCTGTCACTTCCCCAGATTACTAGAGGCATGAACCCACTATCGAGCATAAATACTAACTCTTGGAGTTGCTAGCATCTATATGGCCAAGATAGCTACTAACAACGGAAAGCATGCAAGATCACAAATAACAAAGACATGATAGAATCAATAATCAATATGAAATAGCATCTCCATATCCATCGGATCCCCGCAAACACAACATGTATGATTACAAATAGATGATCTTGATCATGAACAGAGCTCACAAGATCTAAACATGATAGCACACAGGAGGAGAACCAACCATCTAGCCACTACATGGACCCGAAGTCTAGAGATGAACTACTCACGCATCACATTGGAGGCTTGCATGATGATGAAGAAGGCCTCTAGGGTGAATTCTCCCCTCCGGCAGGGTGCCGGGAAGAGCTTCAGATCTCTCCCGATATAGGGATGGAGATGACGGCGGCTACAGACTCTTTCGTGGAATTTTGATCGGGTACTTAGGGTTTCTGTATCGGAAGCATCTTATAGGCGGAAGGAGAGGCCGAGGGGGTGCCTAGGGCGGCCAGACCACCCCCTGGCGCGGGCCAGGCTGGGCCGTGCGGCTAGGTGGTGTGGCAGACCCCTAGCCCCTCTCCGTCTCGTATTCTGGCTCCGGGTGTCCCTCAGTGGAAAACTGACTTGGCTTTTGTCCCGTCCAATTCCAGGAATATTCATTTTCTGACTTTCCTGGAACCAAAAACAACAGATAACAGGCAGCTGGCACTGTGGCTCTTGTTAATAGGTTAGTCCAAGAAAGTGTATAGAAAGTACTCGAAAGTTGTAACAAAACATAAGAAAGTAGATAAAACCAAGCATGAAACATCAAAAATTATTGATACATTAGCAACGTATCAACATCCTCAAGCATAACTCCTGCTCTTCCTCGAGTAGGTAAGTGATAAAAAAGAAAGAATAATTTTTTAGGTGACATGCACCATCATAAACTTGATCAAAGTATTTGTAAAACATTGATAGTTGGGATCATAGTACTTCGATCAAAACATGAAAGACAAAGTTTTAGCAATAAGACAAAGCAACTAAGTTGCAACATGAAAAGGCATATACAAAAGATTCATGAATAAAAATGCTTTGCAAGACGTTTGTTTGTTTCACATAAATAAAACATAGCATAGTGACATTCAGCTTGTCCATCATAGAGTAGCAAATATAAATGCATACCACACCTTCAAAGTTCATAAGAGTGACTAGATACAAATAGTTTAAAGCAAGCAATATCAAGTTATGCATCAATCAACTAGTCTTGGGACAATGCACATAGAACTAAGAATGGCCACTATGCTTTGAAAGTAGGTGCATAAAGGTAGAAGGTGGAGACTCAATATAATGGTGGAAGAAAGGCCTTCATAGAAGGAAGTAGAGATTCAAGTTTCATAAAGAGATTCCAAAAATTATGGTACTTATAGCTTTCAGCTCTCATTGCCCCTATCATAAGCATCTTGAAGTGGTTATGGTTAAAGTGAACAAACTATGATGTACATGCTTGACAAAGTATAAGTTAGAAATCTCATGTCCCTTGAATACGAGGGCCGCTCCTCATGCTACTCAAGTTTAGTTACCAGTAAGTTCTTGTCATAGTAAGTACATGTGTATCATAGAGAACCGCCAACGGGGTACCCCTTGCCCGATGATACGGAAGAATCCCCACAACAAAATGACAAGGCAAGCAGACAACGAGCATCTCAGCAATCTTCTTATTTACCATGGGAAAATGGTGTTTTTCTCTCTTTCCTCTTTTCTCATATCTCTTTTTTTTCTTTTTCTCATTTTTTCTCAATATCCGACTCTTTTTTTAAAAGACGAATGCTTCATAGACAACTCATTATGGTTACGCTGCAGGTTTCCACCATGACAGCATGGATTAGACCAGCAGCCTAGGCGTTTCTCTAACACACATACATAACTCCATGGACTTACAAGCTCCCCTTTCATTTCACACCGACGACATTCATAGACAAAAGAGCATGATATCAACTAGGTACAAAGTACAAGTGCAATGTTGAAAGCGTTCTCCATGACAGCATGGTTCTGCTAATCCCCAACAAATAAGTGCAAGCATATACAACATAGACGACACAATGGTTCAAGTTTATTAAGGGCAAGAAAAGTAAAGTGTGCCATCAAGTTCGTGAGAGCTTTAATCACTAGTTTTCTCATAACAAGTTTAATTCAGAAGGTAGATAAAAACATGAATATACTTGGAATAGCATAAGCTAATAGGTAGATATGGTGGACTATTTGGAATAACTTGGCTTTAGGAGTTGGATGCATGATTTGAACTCATACTTGGTTGCGGAGGCTAACAAAAGACTGGGAGCGACAAACTAAGAGAGCAATAATGGCCATAATCATGCAGAGCGACAAAACATCATTAATCAAAGCATAATGTGATACTACAAGTTGAAAACTAAAGTTTCATCAAGGCTATGGTGACTTGGGATAGTCATAACATGGTGTGAGCATGCGCCAAGTCAACCCAAATAAAGCATCAAAGGAGAATATCACAATACTATGCTTTAATATGCTAAAACAACGCATGATTCTTCAAAGGCACATTAAGCAATCACAATTGTTTATAACAAGTCATGCTACAGCAAAGAATACTAAGCCTAAAGCCAAAATAATATCAAGCATGGCATGACAAAGCATAGGCCACAGTCAAAAACAAGCTCACTTTACCACTTAAGCATGAACTTCCCTACTCTTTCCAATCCAAACCAAACTATTTGAAAACCAATGCATGAAAGAGGGGGTCCAACCAATTTATTCAGCAAACTAAGAAAACTAAGCAAACGAAAAACCAAAACAAAAAAGAATACGCTCCAAGAACAAGACAACTATGCATGAAACAATAAAAATGAAGCATTTGGAAGAAACCTGGGATTTTTATTGATGAAGAAGGGGATGTCTTGGGCATCCCCAAGCTTTGACGCTTGTACCTCTTGGATATTTCTTGGGGTGACACGGGGTGGCATCCCCAAGCTTTAGCTTTAGTCCATCCTTCATCTCATTACTCATTCCTTCCATACACCTGAAATTTTTCCTTCATACAAAACTTCACACAATCTTTATTAGCGACATTAGTGCACTCAAGGTAATAAGTCTTTAGGTTCAGTTCCAACACCAATAAAACTTCCATTAAAACACAAGCTACTGTAGCACTTCGCTCAAAATGCTCAATTCTCCAAAAGAACTCAAAAAGGAACCAACAAGAAGCAAATGCAGAAAATGGCAGAAATCTGTCAAAATAGACTAGCAGGTAAAGACAAATTTTTCGAAGACCTTCTGTTGGTCAAATCAAAGAGTGTTGATCTAACGAAAGTTAGATAACAACCTGGGGCATAAGCACAAAAATTCACTCCTCAAAAGGACGTACAGAGATTTTACACGAATTTTTACGGTGAAGCACAGAAATCTGTTTCAGGACAGCAACTTTCCCAATCATTACTTCTCTCTCATTAGAGGTTACTCTTGGCACAAAAAGAAAATAAAAAGGATAAGGAGCGGTTATTACTGAAGTAATAATTTCCAAGACTCATCTAAAACTTTTGGGTTATCTCCCAATAAGTACTTTTCTTTAACGCCTTTAAGTTAGGCATAAGAAGCAAGAAAAAGAATCAAGTGTTTGAAGAAGCATTAAAACCAAATTCCTTGCCATTACCTCTCTTACTTTTACAAAGAGCAATTCCAAGGTAAAAACTGCTTAGGAACAAGCTTTGAGTCATTTTAGGTTCAGTTTTTTCATGTAGATCAGAGATTCTAGACCAAGCTTCTTTGAAACTCTCTTCAATTCCTTGTTTAAAAGTGAAAATCATTTCCTCAGGTGACATAGTGATTGGAGCAATGCTAGATATAATGGCAACTTAACATAGTAACTAATTTTTGTGTGTGTTTTTTATAAAGAAAGCAAACTAGTAAAACTAAATTTTTGGGTGTTTTTGATAAAGTAACAAGCAAACAAAGCAAAAGTAAACTAAGCAAAACAAAAATAACAAAGTAAAGAGATTGGTTATGAGGGACTCCCCTTGTGAAGATGTCCTTGACTCCCCGGCAACAGCGCCAGAAAAAGAGCTTGATGGCCCAAAATATATCGAGCTCGTTGGGGAACCCCAAGAGAAAGGTATGATGAGCACAGCAACAAGTTTTCCCTCAGTTATGAAACCAAGGTTATCAATCCTGTAGGAGCAAGGAAACACCTGAAAGGTGTTGCTAGCTGAACTTTGGCAGGGCGCACTACCGGTGCAAGCAGCAACGTGGAGACCTGCACAACACAACCACATAACTCGGCCCCCAACTTGCGATGAGATTGTAAATCTCACCGGTTTTGCTGAAAACAAAGGATTAAACGTATCGAGTGGAAGAAAGTAATAGTTTGCAGGAAGTAAACACAAAGCAATAAACAGTTGATTGTAGATTGATGGTAAAAGAAAGGACCGAGGTCCATAGTTCACTAGTGGTGGCTCTCCTTAAGATAGATGACATGTTGGGTGAACAAATTACAGCGGGGCAATTGGCAAATATCGAGAAAGCAATAAGCATATACTACTCATCTTGACTCCTTTGAGATTCGATTGGGCATTACAACATTATACATAGACCGCCATCCAACTGCATTTATGACTAATAATCCACCTTCAGGTTATCATCCGAACCCCCTCCAGTATTAAGTTGCAAGCAACGGATAATTGCATTGTGAATTGCGTGTAAAGTATACAATATGATTGTTCTATGAACAAAGGATTGTTGTTTTCTCCCTAGTAGCAACAGCACATCTAGTAACTTAGACATTTCCGTCACTTCCCCAGATTACTAGAGGCATGAACCCACTATCGAGCATAAATACTAACTCTTGGAGTTGCTAGCATCTATATGGCCAAGATAGCTACTAACAACGGAAAGCATGCAATATCACAAATAACAAAGACATGGTAGAATCAATAATCAATCTGAAATAGCATCTCAATATCCATCGGATCCCCGCAAACACAACATGTATGATTACAAATAGATGATCTTGATCATGAACGGAGCTCACAAGATCTAAACATGATAGCACAAAGGAGGAGAACCAACCATCTAGCCACTACATGGACCCGAAGTCTAGAGATGAACTACTCACGCATCACGCTGGAGGCTTGCATGATGATGAAGAAGGCCTCTAGGGTGAATTCTCCCCTCCGGTAGGGTGCCGGAAAGAGCTTTAGATCCCTCCCGATCTAGGGATGGAGATGACCATGACTCTGAGACTCTTCGTGGAATTTTGATCGGGTACTTAGGGTTTCTGTATCGGAGGCATCTTATAGGCGGAAGGAGAGGCCGAAGGGGTGCCTAGGGTAGGGATGTAAATGGATCGGATCGGATCGGATATTGCAATTACCACATCCTTTATCATATTTTTTTGGCGGATTCGGATCAGAGCGGATAATAGTCGGATGCGGATTCGAATGCGGATTATATCAGATTGCGGATATGGAGCGGATTCGGAGCGGACTCGGATCGAAAGAGGATAATCGAACAAATACACGTAGAAAAATAAAAATTTATTTATTTTATACAAAAGAAATGACAAGAAAGTGTGCAACACCAGATAACAGTAGTATAAAAGTGCAAGATTGGTAATAGCATAGTATAACATGCATATGTAGCATGCATAGCTAGCCGATACACTAACTAGATATTGGGGTTATGCTAAATTTATCGGATTATCCTATTTGAGTATCTCGGATAATCCATATAAAATATCGGATTATCCTTATCCGTCGGATATCATCAATACCATATCCGTTACCATATGTATCGGATATCCGCTCGACAAATATCCGCATCTGCATCCATATCTGCCGGGTATCTAAAAATGTATACCATATCCTCAAAAACGGATGCGGATACGGATTCGGAGCGGAAATTATCTGTACCATTTACATCCCTAGCCTAGGGCGGCCAGACCACCCCCTGGCACGGGACAGGCTGGGTCAAGCGGCCAGGTGGTGTGGCGGTCCCCTGGCCCCTCTCCGTCTTGTATTCTGGCTTCGGGTGTCCCTCGGTGAAAAACTGACTTTGGCTTTTGTCCCGTCCAATTCCGAGAATATTCATTTCGACTTTCTGGAACCAAAACAAGAAAAAAGTGCAGGCACTGTGACTCTTGTTAATAGGTTAGTCTAATAAAGTGTATAGAAAGTACTTCAAAGTTGGAACAAAACATAAGAAAGTAGATAAAACCAAGCATGGAACATAAAAAATTATGGATACGTTAGCAACGTATCAATTAGCGTTGTTAATGCTTCTCCGTAGATTTCATGGGCACTGAGGTAACCACGTGGCCATCCACCAGAGATTTGTTTGGTTCATGGGGGATCAGAGCGTCGTCCAATCCTCCATCTGGATTTCCTTGTCGACCTTCTATTGTTCTGGAAGATCCGATCTCAGAGTCTTGATCTTCTTCTTTTTCTTTGCCTTGGCGTCCCTCTGGGTTCTAGTGGCAAAGATGACTTTTTGTCCGTTTCTTGGAGATAGGCTCCCATCAGTACTTTCGAACACTAGGACCACAGGATTCTCTCTGATATCCATGTCATCTTGTGAGTCGGGACAATCTTCGTCATATCTCTCATCCATACTATTGTACGGACTTGGATCTGACCCTTCTCCTTCTTGTGCAACTCTGGAGTTGATTTCTTATCTTAATTCTTCTTCGTACGCCCAAAATTCTGCTGACATCATAGACTCTCGTGGGGAGGCTTTTGTGTCGGTGTTTGTTCTGATGGCGTCCCCTGAGTCATTTTCATCTCTAGCATCGGCAGATCCAGACCCAGAGCCGACATAGCCGACGAAGTGAGATCCATGTGCTCTAAGGTGGGTGAGGCTTTCGGTGTTGGCTTTCTTGAAAATTTTGATGGTCTCGAGGATGGTGTCCAGATTGACATTGGGGCGCAACATCACCCACCTCACGGTGTGCTGAAGAAGCGAATTTCCTGCTCCAGCATCGGCAGAGCGAGATCTGGAGCTATTGCAACTTTGGTCTTCCTGAGATTCGACCTCTTGAGGGGGATCTTCTTCAGATTCGACCTTCTCTTTCTCCAAAATCTCCACGTCAGGGGCGGGTTGGGTGGGATTAGGGTTTTCTAAGATCCGGAACTCTGTCGCCTCCGCGGACAAAGTGGATCCAGAAGTTTCTTCTACCTCTATCATCACCACTGGGTGGGTTAGGCAGGTTTAGCGAAACCGAGGTAGATGTTGATCTCGCCGATTGGCAGGATGGTGAAGCTCATCACGACCTCCCTAGAAGGAATCTAGGTCTCGTTGAGAAGGACGAGAGGGACGTCGCTGGCATAGAGGACACGACCGACGGTGATTGTTTTGCCGATTCCCGCATGCGTAGATTCCGCCCGAAACGAAGATCCAAAGGTCACTTGCCCCACGGTGGGCACTAAATATTGTCGGATTGAATACAAGTACACCATGAGGGAGTCCTTGAGGATTGGGAAAAGATGGGGTGTGAGACGTACGGTTGTCCGGGACAGTGAGCACACGAGTTTACCTAGGTTTAGATCCGTCTACGGTGATTGGTTCCTACTCCTGCTAGCAATCCAGTATATTGGTAGAGCCGAAAGTAGTAGCGGATTACAAGGGTCGGTTTCACCTGTGTGAGTTGAGGTTGGTAGCTATGGTTGTTCACCCTAAAGGATGATCCCTAGGACAACTTATATAATCATCCGGCCTAGAGTCTATAGGAGAGTCCTATCCGACTATGATACAGAGTCGGTATAGATTACATCTTCGACTATAAGTATTCCTCCAAGACTGTATCGGTAAGTCTTATGGGCCTTCCTCTAGCCATATGGGCCTCCGTCTTCTTTCACTAACTGGGCTGTCCGTGGAGCATAGCTCTAACCCAGAAGTTGGCCACCCTGGTCAGTGAATCACCATGGACCTGGAAAGTATATCCACAACACATATTGTTGTCGAGAGATCGAAATTTAACCTCTGGTGCAAGATCCCACACAGTCCTCATGTTTTCGAGGATCCAGAAATCACTGAACTCCCGCTCCATGTAAACCCTAGCGATTGCTAGCCATCTGATCGCTTCAACCGACCAAGCCTCTTCATCATCCCTTCCAGGTCCTCCTTCCCTGCACCCGTATTAGATGCACCAGAATCCATCTTCAAAACCCTATCTCACGTGAGGGATCGAGTAAAACTGTAGCAAGAATTCCCAAAACCTTATCCTCGACGTGACAAGGCCGACAAGAAGCCAACCAAGATCGGAGAGGGTGGGGGATGGTGTACAATGATCGGAGATGACGTCGAGCGAATCGGCAGGAGGATCTGAACCCTAACGAGAGGGGAACCTCATTATGATTGTAGTTAATTAGATCACAACCTGTTGAACTTCATGACTAAGGGTGATTTGTATGGACTGAACATGCCTTGAGGTGGCAGAACTACAAAGATGTTTCAGTACAATGATATGCGGTACCGAAATAAACCCAAGGAACCATCTTGGTGTGAGGATGTGTAAAGCACTGACTCTCCTGTAGAAAGATCACTCTTACCATATAAATTATTGATTGCACTATTCAGATAGTGAGCGTTTCAGAGTTACATATACTACCGTTGTTCCATATATGCCTATTGATGATATTTACCAATTTTTAACAAATTATTGTTGTCGACCTATGAGATTAGGCCTATTTGTTGTTGTTATATGAAATTTAACTATTCATTTTGAGATTCTTCCAATGCTAGAACCTCACGTGCGCCATGTCGCGCTGCTCCACCGCTATTTTCTTCTTTTGTGTGTGTGCCGATTTATATTCGTGTCGGGATCAATAGCTATTTTTATTCCAGTTTTACCCAGATTAGCATCTCATGGTTTAATATACTATGACTCACCCACCGATGTGACTTTGCACGCATGTAGTCATTAGACTCTCTATAAGTTTTAAATTTTAAATAGTTTTCTCTCAAACCATAAGTCATAATTCAGATCCATTTTCCATGTTGATATGTTTCAGCAACATTATTTTTCGACTTTACTTATCAGATTATATTCACTTGGTCACCAGGTAGAGTGAAGTTGGTTATCAGGTTAAAATCAATGTAAGCATTGCACGATGATAATACCATATTTTACGTGTTTATAGTGGATCAATTTCTAAACATATGGATCATTGACATAATATGAAAACATGTAAAATTAATTGGTAGTTGTGTGTTATTTGGGTGATAACTGTTAACTAGTAACCTGATAATTGTAGTAAGATTCTCTGCATACATGATGGCGTCAACTCCTCTCTTCTTTTCTTACATGGAAAAATCCGACGACCACCCGTCGAATGGAGGAACTACAGTGGGACACGGTTCCTTATAAAAAGAAGCCCGAAAAACATAAACATATCAACTATTTCTTCACATATAGTCACTTCTACATTTGTTAGGGCAAAACCATACTATATATTAAAGGGCGTGGGGATGGCGGCCTCTCAGCGACCTTGCCACTGTTCATCAAGCGCGGATGAACAATGCGTTGTCCGTTCCCTGCAGTCCAGCTTTGATCCGGCAGCCCGTGTCTGCGCTATCATGTGTCACGTCACGTAGAACGCAACATAACTTTTCGGCTAAAATTTTCTTGCCCTAACCGATATTTTTTAACGTTCATTTTTTCTAACTATACGGCTTAAATTTTCTGGCCCACCTTTTCCGGTCGTTCGATCAGGCTGCCTGTGTCCGCGCGTGTACTATTCGTCGTATAATTTTGTCCAATTGCGTGCCACGTCACACGTCAAGTAGACACAACACTACTTTTTGGCTAAAATTTTCTTGCTCTAACCGATTTTTTTACGTTCATCTTTTCTAACCATTCGGCTTAAATTTTTGGGCTCACCTTTTTGGGCCGTAATTTTTCTACTTAATTTTCGGACACAACTTCCTAGGTTCATTTTTTAGCCGTTATTTTATGTCTACGATAATATTTTTCGGTTCCATTTTTTATTATTCGAAGGTATTTGTCTGAAATAACTTTCTGGCCATAATTTCCCGTCAGTAGTTAACCCATGGTAACTCTGGCCGGTGTATAATTGTATAACCTTAGTTCCCCATAAATATTTATTTTAGGATTATTTCATATTCTTTAGCGGAGGTGTTCCTTTAGGTTATTTCATATTCTTTAGCAATAACTTTTCCTTGCACTTCCCATCTGTAATTTTCACATGGTAGTTACCCTTCAGTACTTTTCTAAGGGTGAATAATTTTCTAGCTATAATTAACAAGCAGCGATTCAATTTTGTTATATTTTTTTATTCTTCCACACTAATTGTACCATCCGTCGCCTTTTTTATCTGCAAATAGTACTACTATTTTTTCTGCCGCATTCGAACAATAACAATACACTACATAGGGCGTAATCTCCAGCAACAATTTTAACCGATTATTTCACGACATTGCCCCTCACGGACGCGGCGTGACGCCGCGCCATGTTCCGTAGTACATGTTTCACAGCATGATTTAAACCAGACCCTCGTTATTTGGTTTCACATTTGAGCAAATATACACAGGAAAGACATCAGAAGCTTTACCACTACAATGACCACAGCAGGAGCCGCCAAACTCTGATTCTACGCAGTGCTCTCAATCCTTATCGTGCACCTAAAAACTTTGTCCTGCCATAAAGAAAACCATACCAGCTTTATAACCAGTCGCAAAGGTAACCGAACAACATCGATGCGAGTTCATTACCAGAGCGGCATGTAGCCACGACATCGGTACCCTCCGTTTCAAATTATGAGATGGTTTAGTCTTTTTCTAAAACATATGTATCTAAACGTTTTTTATTTTATAAATTTAGATCAAAATGGGTGGACCTACACACTAAAAGATGCGTCTAGACAGACATATTTTGAAAAAAAAACTAAAACATAGTATATTTTGAAAGAGAAGGAGTATAACACAGTAGCAGTTTCTGCAGGATCAGATGAGCCATAGTGTCGAACTTTATTAACAATCCACTCGATAGAATAATCGGCACCAGCAATACAGGCTACTACCTACCTACCATAGTACTGCATGCACAGGACTAGAAAAGGTCATCTTAAAAAAGTTTGTGCTGTCCACCACCTGAGACTCATAAAAACGATTTTTAGATCCTACGATTTCACCTAATGTTGCATCCTATACAAATCTTGCCCGTACTGTATGACAGTATGAGCCTAGCGAATAGTATTTGACGGCAAAAATAGCCAGTTACCTAAAACAACATTGCAGGGAAGGAAACCAGGCGAGCAGCTTGGGACGAGCGGTCATCATCGTGGACCTGTCGCCGCGGAGCATAAACCACGAGCTGGCGCCGGAGGAACGCCGTTCTCGAGCTGGATGCCTATGTCTACGTGAGTCCGGCGGCCCCCGGTGCATGAAGGAATGCACAGTTTGTTGGGTTGTTGTTGCTTCTGTTTTCAGTTTGTTGAGAATAACATGTCCGTTGCATTGCTTGTCGCCGTTACCATCGGCATGTGTGGAGTCTGTGTACTTCGTTGTGTTTAATTGAAATGAATAAAATGCATCCATACTACCTGAACTTGGCACTCGATTTTGATACGGTCACCCATCATAGAAATATGTGACCTACTACAGTCATTGAATATAGGGGACTGTTCCGTCTACATTCACCGCTCATCGTAAGGCTCTGTATTTGCCGACGTGGCAAATGATGGACCCCCTTTTTTAGCCCCTACCATTAACACAGGGACAATTTTTGAATAATAGAAAATAAAAGTGCTAACTAGAAAATTAACAAAGAGATAAGCCTGTAGCTGCCTCCCTCCACGACGTGGTCCACGGTCCCGAGCAGGGGCCTTGCTGACATTCTATAATACAGACTGTATGGAATAAAAGTCTAAACGAGAGATCACGATCTTTTAAAGAAAAAAACGCGAAAAAAAGCCCAAGACAAAGCGTCCACACGTGCGCAGCATAAAGGGCAGCCCACTCAGGCACAACAAGCAGCAGCCCAGACTCCCTGCGTGAGGAAACCTGCATCGCTCGATTGAAATAAAAAAACTGCAACCAAAATACACGAATCGTGGAACCCAAATCTAAACTGAACAAGGTGACCGAGAAATAGCAAAATCGTTTTTAGAAAGCAGTTTTAATTTGTTAAAAAAAGCTTATATTGTGGAACGGAGGTAGTAATAGTTTAGCTGAGCATTAAACGCATCATATTACTCCCTCCGTTCACAAATGTAATATCTTATAGATATAGACTAGATTCGGACTAAAATGAATGAATCTAACCATAAAACATGTTTAGATACGTGCAATTCCAATAAAAAAGCTACTCCTTCCGTTTCAAAATATAAGATGTTTTAGCTTTGTAAAAAGAGTAAATCTAGACTTCTTTTAGTGTATAGGTTCATCTAGATTTGGAGTGAACCTACATACTAAAAGAAATCTAGATATACTTCTTTCACAAATCTACAACATCTTATATTTTAAAATGGAGTAGAAGATTAGTGAACGGAGGGAGTAAAATACTTTAGAGACATGCTGAACACATATGCTTGTGTCAACAGTTTTTAAGTTTATGAAACTTGGGACCCACACGAGCCAGAAGTCCTCGCTACCAGATCAACTCTGTCTCTCTCCCCCTCACTCCACTATCTTCTCCTCCGTGCTTCACGTAAAAATCTGAGCAAATCCTCTCTCTGTATATATACCATCACAGTCAAAAGTTTGTGACATGACCACGAGAGGACATGGTAAAGCAGTCTGTAGCGATCCGGCATTATTCATCAGCAATCAAACGGTCAAAAAATCGGCTTAAAAAAGAAAAAAAAACAGGTGAATCAAATTATAAAAGCGTGAAATGTTTTCGAAAAGAAAAGCGTGAAATGTTACACAGGGTTGGCATGAAGTGCAAGGACGGTCCGTAGTGCCCATCTCCGTTCATCGTCACTTCGCTCGCTCGGTGGTCGGTGCTGAATCGGAGCATACGGTTGGCATGAACTACCTACTGTACATTTCTTCACGGACTTATAAGAAGCTAGATAGGGGGCTCGTACGTCTAGTAACACGAACTTAAAGCAATCAGCAATGTCTCTTCCAAAGCTTTCGATAATGGTGGTGGTGCTGCTTTTACTAGCCAATAACCTCCTGATGGTGGCGGTGTCCAGCGTGCATCCTGCCGTGTAAGCTCCTAAGCTAGCAGCGTCCATCTTTTCGAATTGGATAATAGTACTACAGTGATTAACTTGCTCCTGTATTCTTTTCATCTCATCCCATTATCTCTCTCTTGCTTTCCATTCTTTACAGTACCAGCGACGACCTAGTCCACTTCGACGACGGGCGGCGGCACGGCATCCTCCCCGAAGAAACCGGCGGCGGCCCGCCGCCACGCTGGATCAACACCAATCTGAAAGGGCGCGGCTCCGACGCAATCACCCTCGCGATGCGAGGAGACAACGTGCGCTTCCCCCGCATCGTCAACCAGGACGGGACCTGGCACGCCTGCCGCAGCGACGGCCTCCACGGCCTGACCGCCGCGGCGAGGCTCAGCTTCGACGACGACTACGCCAGCCTCCTCGGCGGCCACGAGCACCTCAAGGACCTCCGCGTCGGTAAAGAGGCCGCCCTCGACGCCATCTCCGTGCTCGCACGGTTCAGGGCGACGAACCGGACGTCGGTCTCAGACGCCGACGAGGTGGCTGCGAGGCGGGCGTGGGCGACGCTCAAAGTCGCCATCAGCGAGCCCCTGCGCTTCAAGTCGATCGGTGACAGTGTGGGCGCGGCGTGGGAGAACGGCGGGACGACCCTGGACGACCGCCAGGTGATGCTCGTGGCCGACGACAACAACTGGAGGACCATGTCCTGCGCGCTGCTCATCGCGGCGCAGAACGGCGGTGCCTGGCGGAGCGAGGAGGCGGACCGGCTGCGGTCCATCGGCATGTTCAGCAAGAAGGACGTCCTGGCGGAGATCGATCTCATCATGTGGCCAAAGGGATGCAGTCAGCCCATCACCTTGCGCAGGACTAATAGGGATTCGATGTGATTGGAGTGTGAATGTAGCCTAAGTAAAAAACTGCAGTGAGCTGACCACTACGTTAACATGCAGTTCCCCAATTCCCAATTTCCTTCTTGCTGTTTCAGTTCAGTTCAGTAGTAGGGAGTACAGCAGTTGATTCCCCAGTTCCCTTTTTTTCTTGGTGTTTATGTTTAGTAGTAGTACAGCATTGTCATCAACTGATAATCTGCTGCATCATGGGCTAGTGTGGTGCTCAGATGTTAAGAGTTGTACAGCAGATAGCCGTAGTATATTTTATGTTGAACTCTTTCGTTGCAACTCTACTGGTGGCTGTTTTTGTTGAGATATTTAGACTATCATGTTCATTTTATAACTCTCAATAATTAATTAGAGTCGCGGGCTAGTAGTACAACTTTTGAAGCACACACATGGGAAAAAGGTCCCATAACTGAACTCTGACCATTCTAGCTTTATAAAAGCTTGGCATTCTGGGTCTTTTTTATCTCTATAAAGTTTGGATCATACGTTATGAACCGTTGACCCAAAGGACAAGTACGACGGTTCTCTTATGAGCAGAAAGTTAGCAGGTGCTTTCAAAGTTTTTCTTTTGTTGTTCCTTGGTGCTGATAACAGAAGTAAGTTAAGAACTTAAGATAGATAAAGAGACAAATACTAATGCCCAAATCAACATTTAAAAACAACGAATCCAAAGTTATTTACATGATTTTTTCAATAAAGGAAACATATAAATATCAAAATGATAGCAACTACACACATTCTCGGCACCAACATAATGTAAAGACTCATTGAGACATCAACAATATACACAACCAAAAACAAAACAAAAACAACATCTTACTAAAGCGATCAACGACTTCCAACCAAAGTTTTAAATAGCCGGCTATAGCCTTTTGAGAAGCTGCCCGCTATGGCTAGACCCTTCATAGGCTATACGGAGAATAGCTGCTAATAGCCAGCTATAGCATGATTTAGCCCTAAATTAGCCTCCAAGTTAGCCGCCAAACTCCTGCTCTCTGAATTTCTCTTCTTTTCTCCTTTTTGTTTGCCCTTGTTGAATTTATGTTCAATATAATTCAATAAAACGTGTGAATTAATTGGTTAAATACTTATTTGCATTGAATAGTTGCATGAGTTGTAGCTCGAATATTGTTTGAGTCATAGTTTTTCATTTCTTATGAAAAGATTTGACTGAAATTTGATCTGCTTTTTAAAATATGCTAAAACCGAATAGCTACGCTATAGCCTTTTATAGCCTCCGAAAAAGTCGCCGCTAAGTGGAATAGCCGGCTATTTTAAACTATGCTTGCAACTACAAAATAACTACCACCGGGGGCAAGAGAATTACTGCTGCAATACACCAATCGTGAGGCTCACAATCGTCTCTCGTACGATTTTGACGTGGACATCGCCACGCCACCAAATCCATGTTCAAACAAAGAGTTATGAATCAACATCTTTGACCCCATCCATGACGAATACATCCGTAGAGAGACTGACAAGGAAAGCACCACGCGGAGCGCGGAGCGGCCGGCAGAGCTCGCAACGAGCGCGGTGGGTGGGGGCGGAGCTCGACGCGGCCCGCGGGGTGAGAGCGCGGTGGGGCGGGGCATAGCACGGTGTGGCTGGCGGGGCGAGAGCGCGGTGGGGCGGCGCGGAGCGAGAGCGCGCCTCAGCCATCCGCTCGGCCGCGTCGTCGTCGAGGCGATCTAGGAACACGGCTGGAAAAGTGGCATTCCAGGGACAAAATTCATCCATCCGGATCAAAACTCGTCCATGCGGAGCAAAATCCGATTTAAACTCCTCCATCTGGAGCAAAATTTGCCCCCGGAATGCCTCAACGAGTGGAGATGCTCTTACCCGCCGCTACAAGTGCAGTCTGGGCCTTCTGAGGATCAAGGTCAAATTATTTTGGCCAAGAAACTGGTGGTGCCAGCCTGAAGCCCTGAACGCGAAGATCCATGAGCGGCGGTTCTAGATCCGTTAGCTTCTCAAGAGAGGCCTGCTTTCCGACGCTGGCGACCTGGATTCGAGGCTTCGAAATGCGTGGAGGAGAAGATGGCGAGGACGCCGCTGCCTCTGTCTTCTTCCGGGCCAAGATGGTCGAGGTTAGCTCTATTGATCCACCCGTTCCCCTTCTCTCTACTCAGCTACTTATTTATTTTCCTGTGCGCCGCTAGAAATGATTCTCGATTGATTTGCAGAAATAACTACTCAATGTTCGTTCCCATGCCGCATGTCTAAATTTCTCCTGGTATTTTTGGATAGAACCGAGATTGAACCCCACCCTTAATGCCGCCAGAAATTCAGGTTGACAACTCAACTGGTGGATCAATTGAGTTGAAAGGTGGAAATCATGTCACAATGAAACCAGATCTTTGTAAAGATCCCTCAGCTGATATTCTACCAGTTAAATCTGGCGATCTTGCAGAGAAGTAAGAAGTAAACAGATAGAGTGTTTTATCTGCCTCTATGTGTGTATGTCGTTAGGTTCCGTTTTTCTCTGCGCAACTGCATCTTATGTCTGGCATTAAAGTAAAATCGATGGATGTTTATGCTATATAAACATAAGCTATTTGACTTCTGTATTATGAAAGTACTCAGCTGTAAATTTTCGGCCATTTCGTAAATCTAGATTCGTAGAACATTGCATATCTGACCTTGTTCCCTTTCCTTGAGGGTAGGTTGTGAAGTAGGGTGATACTCTTTTCATCGGTCAATATCTTTTCACAACAAGTGAAACAACATCTCTATGGCTTGAGGTATGCGAATTTCTGGTTTCTTCTCATATGCATGCCTTCTTCCTATATGGACGTGTCCTTATATACTGTAACAACATGTTACTGAGACTTCTGGTGAAGAAGTTGTGAAGAACACAGCTACACTGTCGGGGCCCATTTTCACTCTACATGCTTCACAAGTCCGTATCAGTATGCGCACATTAAGTGAATATGATAAACATCTAATGTGCACTACTCTGGGTTTTTGCACGCTCCTCTGCCTATATATCGTCGACTGTCTGCCGCTCTAAGTTTTCCCTGTACAGAAGTTTTTGGATAGCAAAATTTTGTACAATATCAACCCCAGTTTTGTTTCCATTTTCAGTAGATTTTGCATTGCTTATCCTTTAGTGGTGAAGTTGTTGGGTTACCAACATCCAACGAATTGAAGCTATTTGATTGGTTTAGCGAAAAAAGAATACGCAACCTTACAAGTTGAAATACTACTACACATACCAAACAATCTGTCCTGCTGCCATGTTAATGTACCCGTACAGTAGGAACACTTATGCTACTGAAACTTTATTGACAAAAAGTATGATTCACCGGGAGAACTTACAATACTGAAACTACATGACTGTTTTTGTCACTATATACTCTGAATTCAGTGCTAAATTTGTTTGTAGCGGTACGATTTTCAATCTGAATTGTGTTTCACTGTAAAATTGTGTTCATCTGAAGATGAGTGCTGCAGTTAAATTGTGTTCATCTGAATTTTGTTAACTGAACTTTTTCTGATGTGTTGATTATGAACAGTTTGAGGTTGACGTGTTGTGTCACCAATTGTTGCAGGGCCGGAGGAGAAGCGCAGAATCACAGTGAGGAGGTCTGGGTTAGGTGTGCCGTGCCGGAGAAGAGAAGATCTGGGCGACCTGATGGTGGAGGTGCTGCCTAGGGGCAGAGGGCGGAGTCACCCCCGATGTGGGCGTGGATAAATGATTCCGATTCGGATCCAATTCCCCTGTCTCGGCCCCGTTCCCATCTATCCAACTAGCTTCCCCTCGTGATGCCCTACAACTCTCCTTCTCTCCCTTCCCAATCCTCTATTTTCTCCATCACCAGGCTAGCTTTGAATCCGTACGGAACCAGAAATCCTTAAATATTTTTCTGGTCAGGTTAGAGTCTAGGGTTCAGGCTCAGATCTGGACATCCGGCAGCGGGCGAAGATGAAGAACAACCGCCACTCGTATCCCTCTTTTTCCGCCAAAGGATCCAAAGTAGCCGCCGCTTCCTCTGTTGCTTCTGCTGCTGCTCATGGCCAGGGGAACACGATGAAGCTGAAGAAATCCGATCTCGTTTCGGGGGGTCATGGAGAAGATGTCAACCTGACCACCCTGGAGAATGACCACATCCAACCTGACCACCCTGGTAGCCAAGGGGGAGAGTTCTCTGCTGATTTTGGCAAGGGAAAACACATGTTGAGGGGAGAGGAAAAACATCGTACTAGTGTCACCGCATACTTCTATGGGGATGCCACCACACACAAGACATATGGCATTGAGCCTGCCAACACCATGGACCTTCCCAGATTGGACAGGGACATCGAGCAAAGTCATGCTGTTGACAATTGCCTCGATGTATCTCCGAGGATGAACCAACTAGTTCCTTCTGCCACCAGTCATGGCATGAGCATTTCTGGAGAAACACCCTGGACGAGATACAAGATGTTAAACACCGACCACAAACAAGAATTGGTACCAGAGGAAATACAAAACCTCCTTGATCTGGACCATGAGGCCATCATGCAGAAATGCAACTCCTAATGTAAGTGGGGGTTCGGTGGTTCTTTTCACCGTAGGATTGTTGGAGATTCACGCTGCATCTTTACACATCACACCTTCTGCTTGTTGCTTGCCCAGATTCACAATACCCCTTACATTTCCTATATATTTCATATTCTATTTTTTTTAACAATTTTTTTACACAGATGTCATTCAGTTCACAACAGCAATGTAGTATTTAGTTTGCAAAGTACCAAAATTATCACAGGTTAGCGCATTCCCGTAACGTATCAAGTCAGGAGTTTTTGTCATACACGAATTCGTAGGTAATGTCAAAAGCATTATACTTTTTAATCCACACATTTTCAATAATATATTTCAGTTTACATCTAAACAAAAACTGTAACAACTTATTTAAAGAAATACGTTAGACATAATACTTATTATTAAAACAAAACTGTAACAAACTGATATAACAACGGTTTTTTGTCCATACATTATCATTAATATACATCTAAACAAAATAGTAACTTATTAAAAAAAATCTGAATAATATTATTTCAGTAACTTAGACAGATCTCGGAAGTTCTGTACTTTTTGTCAACATTTTTTTGAACCAAGATTAATACAAGATTCATACTAGGATCAAGTAGATTCATATGAGACAAATGGAAGGAAATGGTCGTGAAAAAAGATGCAGCACGGATCTTAATTCTTTTGAACCATGCAAGATTCAGGACATGATGAACCATACACGTTTTAGAATATTATATGAACCATACAAGATTCATAAGACCCACACAAGAAACATGAAAGAAAAATCATAAGAAAAAAGAAAGAGGGGAGAGTCAGATCTTGGCGTTGCTGTCTAGCCTGGGACCATCGGCATTGGGGAAGGACGACGGCGACCAGCAAAAAATTGTGCAGCCATTTTTTTACCCAGATTTTAAAATACGGGCAACACATTTTTCAGAAATTTATCAGAGTGGTGTTTTCGTGCAGAAATTTATCATGTTTTTTTTTCTTTGTCCACACATTTTTTAACCAGATTCAATTTCAAATTCCGATACTTACAAGTTTCATCATAATCAAAATCCCAGAATAAATATCTAACGAAAAACTTGAGGAATTTTATGTAAAGAAAACATATTACCACAATATTATTTCAGTTACAAACACAAATTCATGTTTTATTATTTTATTTTCCACACATTATTTAACCAGATTCGATTTCTTATTCAAATACTTACAAGTTTCATACGCAATATAAATACGAGAATATCCATCCACACAAAAAAATTGAAGAAATTTCTTTAAAGAAAACAAACTGCCATAATATTACTTCAATAATAAACACAAATTCGTGTTTTATTGTTTTTTGTTCCACATATTTTAGATTTCGAATTCAGATACTTACAAGTTTACATAATTAAGTTCAAAATTCTAGAACAAACAACTCAAGAAAAACTTGAAGAACTATTTTTAAAGGAATCACACTGCCACAATATTATTTCAATAATAAACATAGATCTTATATGAATTTGTCCAGCTTCATACCGTGTCGACGGAATTTTACCCCTGAACATGAGAGAAAGAATTTTTATCTAGATCACGATTTGTAGATCCAAGAAAAAAATTGTGGCAATAAATCCGGGTCAGAGAGCCCATATCTGTCGCAGAGGTGGGCTTGCCGTCGCCTCCTTGGTTGTGCTGCTGGTGCCGGTGAGAAGCCTCGCGCGGTCGTCGACGTGCGCCGCTAGGCCCCCCTGCGGCGAAGGAGGCGGTGGAGGAGCGGAGGCGTCGTCTGCCTCCTTCCCTAGATCTGTGGCCTCCATGACGGAGTCGTTTCCCTCCTCTCTGACCTCGTCATGGTCGTCGGCGAGAAGGCAGTGAGCCGGCGTGGTCGCTGTTGAGCCAGAAGTGCGCGGCCTGGAGGGGTGGATGCTTCCCGGCTGGGACGGGAGAGAGATTTTCTAGGAGATGGGAGGCGACAGACTAGGGAGAGGCCGCGGGGGTGGGTTGCGGGCGTGGTTGGAGTTTCTGCTGGGTCAACTCAATTGGTCAAGCATATGGTGCACTGCGGGCTCAATTTGTAGATCTGAGGAGGGGCAAATTGCAAAACAGCAAACACGGATCACGGAGCCGTGCCAGCGGTCCAGTAGTCACCGAACCCCCACTTACATTGGGGAAATCCTCTCTCGGCCATCATGTCATGAATCAGTTTTCTCTCTGATAAGTTAAACCGCAGCCCTGCTGCTGAAGTAGAATTTTGTTCTACGTACGATGGAAAGCAGCTCGCTGAGGTCTACAAGCGGCTGTACCAGTACTGCATCGAAGCCCATGAGTTATCCTCGCTTGGCAATGATGAGCTGGAGCTTCCTCTGCATGTTTATGAAAAAGTTTTACATCAGCACGGCAAAGAGGATCCTGAATGGTACTTCCATCCCGTACAATGCAAGCTTGCTGGCTTGGACGAC
The DNA here is from genome assembly GCA_023614405.1 of Avena insularis. NCBI lineage: Eukaryota > Viridiplantae > Streptophyta > Magnoliopsida > Poales > Poaceae > Avena > Avena insularis. Next base: position 39,079,111 of record CM042694.1, read on the forward strand.
TACCAGCGGCTAGTGCTTCGTGATGATTCCATGTACAGAGATTGGGATTACTACCGCTTAACTTATCATACCTACCGGGGAGATGTAGAATATGTCCAGTTCTGTGAAGAGATGTCGTAGAAAGTTAAGTGGATTGAGGATGAAGCAGCACTCTTCGGGGACCAGTGGCCGAGAAACGAGCTACTGGCTTTTCTTCAGTCACTGGAGATTGCATGCAGTTTCGTAATATTCTCGCACGTTCGGTTATGTCTGGCCTTAGTGAGCATCTAGATAGCCTTCGGTTTTACATCGACAATCGGAAGGACTGGGATGGTGTATATCTTGAGATATGGAAACGGTTTGCTAAGCATAAGATGAAGTTCAAGGAGGTTCTGAGGCAATTGCACCAAGAGAACATCTTCCCGTTACGCAGGCCTGAGATAAAAATCGCGCTAGATAACTATCCGGGTGCCAGTTTGATAAAGTATAACTATGAAAACTTTGTGCATCACATTGATGCGGAGCTTTCGGAAGAGAAAGCTCGTCCCTTGATTGTAGAGGCCGTCGAGAAAATGTTTCCGAGACGGAAGAACTATTTGGATTATGCAAAAAAGAAAATGGAAATTGCAGTACGTATTGGTTTGATTCCGAAATCGAGTCTACAAGCCAAAGCCCCAACCAAGGTGAAACCAAGTCTGCAACAGTGAGCTGAGAGGAGTGCCATGAGCAAAGAATGGCGTCTTGTGCTGGACTGCTGAACATTTGAACAACCGCAACTTTCTAGCATCTTAAAAAGAAAGCTTTCTAGCATCTTATTATCTACGTGCTCTTGTTTGATTGTTACCAAACTAATTTATAATTTGGCTTCAGCTTGGATGTGGCTCCTGAGTATTGCATAGATGGATGTATGGCACATGTATTCATGTATATTGTACTTAAAAATATAGGGGCAGGACCAAGGAAAGAAGTCCTTTTTTTAATTGATTGAATTGAAAAACCCAACTTGTTCTAGAGAAAATGGTGTCCTGCACATACATAAGTTTTAACGAGCATTACATTAGTAAAGCTAGCTCTGTATTGCAAAATCACACGACTAGATTAAAGAGTGTTTGACACAAAGAAAAAACAAAGGAATTCTAACAAGGGATTTGAGTGGATGAAAATTTTCCTTCAAAAGAGAATACAAATAAATCCTTAGAAAAATCCTAAGAACTACATTTCCACGTGAATCCAACGTCCAACATGGGAAAGTATTCTTAAGAGAATCTCCACTCGTCTCCTCATACGGCGTCTGCCACGGCCCGATTTTGGGCCGTATGGGGGCGCCGGATTGGTTCATGATTTGGGGGGGCGCTAGCTCCATGCCGTGCCCCACATACCAAAAATATTGGAGCAGTCGAACACTTCGATTTTTACATTCAAAATCATCAATTTTTACATAGAAAAGCAAAGATAAACTTAACGCCTAGGGCCGCCGAAGGCGCTGCTGTCACCAGGAGGGCGCGGTGGTGGCGACGGCCTAGCGACATCTCACAGGTCAAACAACAAGTTGTATCTCGCTAGCTGCACCTCGGCCACCTCCTTTGCTCGATCACGGCTGGCATGCAAGCCAGCATTGTCGGGCTCTTTGTGCGACGCATAGAAGAGATGTCTGTACACACCATCGAGTTCTTGCAGCCGGAAGTGCTCCGGCAAGAGAACGTGCAGGAAGATGTCCCACCCGTAAGGCTCGCCGGTGGTCCGGTAAGCCGGCCCGAGGGGTATAGGCGGCCACAAAAACTCCTCGGGCTCAGGCTCGGGCTCGTAACTGGCCTAGCCCAGCTCGTCGGTGTTGGCTCTGCTGGAGTCGTCAGAGTCGATCCACTCATTGTTGGAGCAATCTGAGTCGGAGTGGTTGGGTCCAGGGAGAGGCGGAAACGGGTGCCACGGCTTTTCTGCGGGTGGTGGGAGAGGCGGAGGAGCATGGAGGCCAGACATGGTTGTGCGCTGGCCCTACTAGCGATAGCAGCATCGTCGGCCGCTGCCCTAGACGTAGAGGGAGAGGGTGTAGGGGTTCGTAGCATGGAAAACAAAAATTTTCTATCGCATACAAACAAACAAGCCAAGATCTATCTACTAGATTGTAGCAACGAGTCGATAGTGGAACTCACCCTCGAAGATTCCAAAGCGGTTAACGAGCGATTCTCGTGGGTGATGTAGTCGTACTCTTTCCGATCTCAAGATCGCGTGAGCGATCCTTCCAGCGCCACGTTCAGCGCTCCCATGATCGGTCACCGTTCGATTTCGGCGAAGACCTTCCTCTCCCTTGTTCCAGCAGCGGAGGTTGTAGCACTCTCCTCGCGATTCCGGCAACTGTGGCGTGGTCTGGGAAGTAGAGGGAGATCCATGAGGCTTCGCCTTAAGCGGTGCAGTATGGTGGAGCTTATGAGAGGCTATTAGTGGTCTAGTAATTAGACACACCAATTAGAAGGCTCTAAACCAATTAGAAGGCTCTAAAGAATAGCTCTAAACCGGGGTCTAGATCTAGGGTTTAGATTAGAGGATAGGAACTTGTGTGTCATGGGAGGGAGCCCTGCCCTCCTTATATAGGTGGGAGGGCTGCGGCCAAGGGAGGAGTGGAGTCCCTCCCCAACTCGGCCTTGGGTGGGCGCCCGGCTTGGGAGGAGACTCCTCCTCAAGTCGGTTTCAACTCCTCCTCTTTCCACTTCCCAAAATTGCCGTTTGACTTTCAAACTGCGTTTGACTTTTTCAATTTAGGATTTAAATAAACCCTTTATTTCGGACAGCAAGAACACCTAGTACATGATGCAATCATTCCAATATGTAATGACACATTCATGTACCCCTTCCCCTCCGGAGTGCCGGACATTCCGGAACATTCTAGAACATTCCCGATGAAAACACCGGAACCATTCCCCAACTCCAAAACGAGACTTTCCTTATATGAATCTTATTCTCCGGACCATTCCGGATCTCCTCGTGATATCCCGGATCCCATCCGAGACTCCGAACAACATTCGGTCTCTTTCTCATAATACCATAACTACTCAAACAACGTCGAATCCTTAAGTGTGTCTCCCTACGGTTCGTGAATTATGCGGACATGATCGAGACACTTCTCCGAACAATAACCAATAGAGGAATCTGGAAATTCATATGGCTCCCACATATTTCTACGATTACTTTGCGATCGAATGAACCACTTACATACGATACCAATTTCCCTTTGTCTCACGATATGTTACTTATCCGAGGTTATGATCGTCGGTATCTCTGCATACCTAGTTCAACCTCGTTACTGATAAGTACTCTTTTCTCGTTCCCGTGATATGTGATCCCTTGTGACCAAGTCACATGCTTGCAAGCTAATTGGATGACATTTCACCGAGAGGGCCCAGAGAATATCTATCCGTCATGTGGATGGACAAATCCAACTCTTGATCCATGTGTTTCAACCAATACTTTCCGAACACTCAATGCCACCTTTATAGCCACCACATTACGGTGTGGTGTTTGATGACATCAAAGCATCCATCCAGTAAAGGCAATATGCATGATCTCATGGTGAAGGAATTAGGTTACTATGTATCGAAAGCATATAGCAATTGAACTATTGAAATGACTTGATCTTTATGCTACGCTTATCTATAGGAGTATGTCCACCATATCATTCTCCTAACGATATGATCTTGTTGTTGATAACATCTCAATGTTCATGATATGGAAACCTCAATCATCAATCAACCAACAAGCTAGTGAAGTATAGAGGCTATACTAGGGACTTCAAATTAAGTTTACAAATCACACAAGTATTAATGGTTTCCTTGTTAATACTATTATAGCATGAATGTAAACATTTATCATAAGTGTGAAGATATGATAATAACCTACTTTATTATTGCCTCTTGGGCATATCTCCAACAGTCTCCCACTTGCACTAGAGTCAATAATCTAGTTTCAAACCTTTTGTGTATTCAACACCTATGGCTTTCCGGTGTTGTATGTACACGATTGCTAGTGGTCAACTGATCTCCGGATCTGACACTTCCAGGTCCGTGTGTAATTGCATGTCTTTGCGTCTCTACGCATCACTCATTCTCTAATGAGATGGCTTTGTATGATTTGGTCTTTCGGTGTGACCTTTAGTTCTTTGGGGTTAAAACATGTTGATAATATTGCCGCACAATATATCTTCATAGTATTATCCCGCTGTGAACTACACCTAGTTTGATAACAAACTACTTGACACAAATGCCCTCTTTTGCTGCTATAATAGCAGTCATATACTTAGCCCTTTGTTGTAGTATCTGTCACAATGTCTTAACTTTGGAACTCATCCAAATCCATTATGGAACTCACTTTCCATTATATTGTGCCACCCTTAATTTAGATTGAGATAAACTAAATTTGTACTTTGTGACAAAGCTAGTATCAATGTAGTACTTTTACAATGAACTAACCATCTATTTGTCACTTCTACAAATAATATACTCTTAGTTCTTCCAAAAGATCATAAGAATATCCTTACTATCGTCCAATGATCATCTTATGAATCATTACGGTATATGCTCATAATATTTATAGCATAGGACTTATCTGGATTTGTACATATCACAGTATGATTGATATAAATACTCTTTGTGATTTCATACATCAAGTATCAATCTATACTTGAATCTTTGTTTCACTTACCAAATGTCAATACACTTGAATATATCATCAACATTGAACTCTTTCAATCCTTTACTGCGACAAGAACCTTTCTTGTAGTTTCTATATTGAACTCATTCAATATCTCGTCTATATACTTCTGGCACAACCATATTAGCATCTATTGATGCCAAATATTTGGGTTTTGCCTAAGTCTTTCATCGGGATGAAATTCTTAATATGTGTTAATAAAAGATACATTATTTCCAATCAACAATATGTCTTCCACATAATGTATTAGAAACATGTCTTAGCGCTCCCACTTAATTTCTTGCAAATGCAAGCATCTTCATTGTCTCGATGAAATTAAACTCTTTTAACAGTTTCATCATAGTGAAGATTCCAACTCCGCTATGCTTACTTCAACCATTGAAGTTTGCATATGCTTTTAGCATCCTTTGAATTAACAAAACCCTTTGGACCGTGTCATGCACACGTCCTAGGTAACCATTCTATTAGAAGAACTTGTTTTGTTTATTCTACTACCACATAACAAATTATATGTAGTGGTTGCTACATTAATCCGTCCAGACTAAAAATCGCTATGAAAGATCAAATCTTGTCATATACAACCTTTGAACATTGTTGTGAACTCTTTCCCAACATGTCGACTATTTCATAGATGTGAAACATCCATGTCTACTTCTTTATAGATCCAAACACAACTGCAAGGTCTTACACCTTTTTCGAGGGTCCTTCAAGTTCAAAACTTGATTTCTCGTGTATGGAACTTATCACGGATTATATGGCTTCAAGCCATTTGTGAGTCGGGCCCATCATCGCTTCTTTGCATGTAGTAGGTTCATTATTCTCAAATAATGATTCAACCCTCAAATCTTGGTATTTGATTGTTCATCGACCTACTTGTTTCAATAGAAACTTAGACCTCCGTGACCACAACCTTTGAGGCACGCGAGCCATGAGCATTATTCTTGCCTCCGGAACACTTTTCGGTGCTGCGCAACTCTGCACATATAGCTAAGGTTCTTTTAACCTTATCAAAGTTCTATTGTCCTCCCACTTAACTTTTCACGAAAAATTCCTTCTCAAAGAAACTTGACGTTCTAAGTGACAAACACTTTTGTCTCCGGTGTTTTATGGAGGAATACTTAACATTTATACAAAGACAGGTTTATCCGACTTTGATTGCACACATCTTTCTTATGCATAGCATACCAATGTTTAAGAAAGGACTACTTGGGTTTTATCCCAAACCATAACCTTATATGGTGTCATTTCAGCGGATTATGATGGAGCTCTTTTAGTGGAAAAACGGTAGTCTCTAAAGCTTTTAATCTTTAAAATATAATAGCAGTTTATGAATTATACCTTGATCTTACCATGTCAAACAAGGTTCAATTACATATCTCGAACGCTCCATACTCTTATGGTGTTTCGGGAAATGCAAATCCACGGAACGATTCCTTAAATCTTAGGTTTTATGCTAAACTTGTAACTTAAATATCTTCCTTTATGATCTTATCATAAACTATTTATATTCTTGTTACAATGATTTCGCACTTCATCTTGAAAATCTTTTGAACTTTTCAAATATTTCACGCTTCATCCTTATTAAGTAAATATTCATATATTCACTCAAATTTTCGGAGAAAGCATATGAAGTTGAAATCCATCGCTTTTGACTACACATAATGGAGTTCGTACAACAATATGCACAAGTTCCAATAAGCTAGTTATTCGTTCCCTTTTGGCCTATGAACGATGTTTTAATTATCTCTAGGAAAGTTTCACAAAGCGTCATTTGATCAAAATCAAAAGACTCCAAAATTCCATCCACATGGAGTTTCTTCATGTTTTCTTTCCAATATAATTTAAGCGATGTCACTTCCTAAGTGATCTTTCAATCAATTTGTCTTCGACAATTTTAGCACTAGTTTTATGGATGTGATTTCTCCAACGAGATTTGTGAATCATCCATCTTTTATGGATTACGGCAATTATTTGAACAACCCTTTTGTTCTCATAATACCTGATAAAACAAATCCTGAAGGCAAGCTTTGATGTTTAACGAGCAACATAATAACCCTTTATTTGTTTTCGATGAACATCATCACATATTCTTTTGCTAGTTACTTCGGCCATTGTAGTTCATGAATTGTGTTGTTTCGTATGACGATTCACACCAACAAATTCAGTATCAAATACTTAAGAACCACATTGTTTAATAAGCAAAGAATATAGCCATAACATGTATATCATCTATATACTTAAACTGAACAATTCTAGTCTTTTCTTTTCGCCATATACTTATGAGATTCTTTTCAGTATTTCCTTTTACATTTGAAAGAATCTATCAACATCAATAGTGGAGTCATACATATGACACATAGTCCAAAGCGTGTATAGTTAAATACCAATGTCTTTGGACTTGCACTTGAAGTAGATCACCATTATCAAATATTTGGTGTTCTTTCAAATTCCTTTCTTTAGTAATCTCTTGGTGTAGTAAACATTTTACCTACATCAAATATTCAGCCTCATCATGGACTTATCCATGATCTAGCTACTTTAGCTTGTAACGGTGAATCACGAGTATAATGTTGCTCTCCAAAACCTTTTGGAAAATTAGGACAACTAGTGTCTCCAACCTTTTGCAAATTCTCATCAAACATGAGAACATGACTTTGCCATATTATACTCTATCATGTTGTAACCAAAACTTCGTTTCAGATATCACAATATCTTCCACACATCATGGTTTCTGAAACAACTCTTTCAGATCCTAGATAACCTTGATATTAAGACAATCTTTGAATATCAAGAATCATGGAGACAAACATGATACTTATATACTAACATTTGGAATTGTTACTCTTGTTTTAATACCAATTATTAAACTTCATGGAGTAAGGAACTTCTTGAAAGTTTGCAATAGGACTTTAAACTTTAGATTAACACTTCAAAACAATACGATACCGGTTCGTAAAGTAACTAACCAGAATTCTATAGTTCTATCATCTCAATTATAACTAAGCGCAAGGTGGTAGCGGATGCCAATGACTACAACAAATATGCAAATTCACTTTGATTCAGTTTATGATAAATTGAGTTCTAATTAATAATTAAATTAATCTAGGTGAACTCCCACTCAAAACAATATCCCTCACATTGTTTTAGTGATCACACGAACCAAATCCACCACATCAAAACCGATCATCACGTGAGTTGATGTAGCTTCAATGGCGAACAATCGACATGTTCATCATATCTACTATATGACTCATGCTCTACCTTTCGGTAATCCGTGTTCCTGAGGCCATATGCATACATGCTAGGCTCGTCAAGATCAAACCTTAGCTTCCGCATAAGCAAATCTGGCTTGCTTACGTTGTATTCACCGGAATCAAAGACACCCGATCATCATGTGGTGCTTGAGCGCAAGCTTTAGCAGTGCATACTAAGGGTGAACACTTTAGAACTTGAAATTTATGTGAATGAGGGATCATCTTATAATGCTACCGTCGTCTACTAAGCAATACAAGATGCATAAAGGATTAACATCACATGCAATTCATAACATGTGATATGATATGGCCTTTCTTCTTTGTGCTTTCGATCTCCATCTTCAAGCACGAACATGATCTCCATCATCACCGGCATAGCATCAAGGTCAATGACGCTTCTTCATGGTTGTCGTCCACCAGCTTCAACTATTACAACTATTTTGAATAGACACGCAGGTCTTAACAGAAATTAAAGACAACCATAAGGCTCTGCGGTTGCCAACTTACAATAAGGAACATTGCATACATCAAATATAATCACAATCATGGCCATATCACATCACTTGCACCCCCAAAACAAAGTTAGACGCCTCTACTTTCTTTGCATATTTTACGTGGTTTGGGGCTTTCAATAAGTGTCGTTCTAACCTACGAACAAGAACCACAACATTGATACTAGCATTGTTGATTACCCGTTGTAAATTGGATCTTTACTATGCTAGGAGAAACAGGCACCCGCAAAGCCACTTATGCAATATAAATTGCATGTCAAGCGTGGAGCAAGTCTCATGAACGATGTCATGTAAGGTTAGCCCGGGCCGCTTCATCCCAACATACCGCAAGATGCAAAGTACACGAAAAGCAATCTACAATAAAAGCATCAACGCCCACAATGACCATTGTGTTCTACTCGTGCAACAGATCTACATATAGACACGGCTCTGATACCACTGTAGGGGTTCGTAGCATGGAAAACAAAAATTTTCTATCGCATACAAACAAACAAGCCAAGATCTATCTACTAGATTGTAGCAACGAGTCGATAGTGGAACTCACCCTCGAAGATTCCAAAGCGGTTAACGAGAGCAGATTCTCGTGGGTGATGTAGTCGTACTCTTTCCGATCTCAAGATCGCGTAGACGATCCTTCCAGCGCCACGTTAAAGCGCTCCCATGATCGGTCACCGTTCGATTTTCGGCGAAGACCTTCCTCTCCCTTGTTCAATGAGGCGGCGGAGGTTGTAGCACTCTCCTCGCGATTCGGCAACTGGCGTGGTACAGGAAGTAGAGGGAGATCCCTGAGGCTTCGCCTTAAGCCGGTCTTGGTATGGTGGAGCTTATGAGAGAGGCTATTAGTGGTCTAGTAATTAGACACACCAATTAGAAGGCTCTAAACCAATTAGAAGGCTCTAAACCGAATAGCTCTAAACCGGGGTCTAGATCTAGGGTTTAGATTAGAGGATAGGAACTTGTGTGTCATAGGAGGGGAGCCCTGCCCCTCCTTATATAGGTGGGAGGGCTGCGGCCAAGGGGAGGGAGTGGAGTCCCTCCCCAACTCGGCCTTGGGTGGGGCGCCGGCTTGGGGAGGAGACTCCTCCCTCAAGTCGGTTTCCAACTCCTCCTCTTTTCCCACTTCCCAAAATTGCCGTTTGACTTTCAAACTGGCCGTTTGACTTTTTCAATTTAGGATTTAAATAAACCCTTTATTTTGGACAGCAAGAACACCTAGTACATGATGCAATCATTCCAATATGTAATGACACATTCATGTACCCCTTCCCCTCCGGAGTGCCGGACATTCCGGAACATTCTAGAACATTCCCGATGAAAACACCGGAACCATTCCCCAACTCCAAAACGAGACTTTCCTTATATGAATCTTATTCTCCGGACCATTCCGGATCTCCTCGTGATATCCCGGATCCCATCCGAGACTCCGAACAACATTCGGTCTCTTTCTCATAATACCATAACTACTCAAACAACGTCGAATCCTTAAGTGTGTCTCCCTACGGTTCGTGAATTATGCGGACATGATCGAGACACTTCTCCGAACAATAACCAATAGAGGAATCTGGAAATTCATATGGCTCCCACATATTTCTACGATTACTGCATCGAATGAACCACTTACATACGATACCAATTTCCCTTTGTCTCACGATATGTTACTTATCCGAGGTTATGATCGTCGGTATCTCCGCATACCTAGTTCAACCTCACATCGATAAGTACTCTTTTCTCGTTCCCGTGATATGTGATCCCTTGTGACCAAGTCACATGCTTGCAAGCTAATTGGATGACATTTCACCGAGAGGGCCCAGAGAATATCTATCCGTCATGTGGATGGACAAATCCCACTCTTGATCCATGTGTTTCAACCAATACTTTCCGAACACTCAATGCCACCTTTATAGCCACCCTGTTACGGTGTGGTGTTTGATGACATCAAAGCATCCATCCAGTAAAGGCAATATGCATGATCTCATGGTCGAAGGAATTAGGTTACTATGTATCAGAAAGCATATAGCAATTGAACTATTGAAATGACTTGATCTTTATGCTACGCTTATCTATAGGAGTATGTCCACCATATCATTCTCCTAACGATATGATCTTGTTGTTGATAACATCTCAATGTTCATGATATGGAAACCTCAATCATCAATCAACCAACAAGCTAGTGAAGTATAGAGGCTATACTAGGGACTTCAAATTAAGTTTACAAATCACACAAGTATTAATGGTTTCCTTGTTAATACTATTATAGCATGAATGTAAACATTTATCATAAGTGTGAAGATATGATAATAACCTACTTTATTATTGCCTCTTGGGCATATCTCCAACAGAGGGTGCGAGGTCTAACCATGGTGTAAATCTGCAATGGCGATGGCCACCGCGCCTACATATAGCGAGAAAAGGGTTGGAAGCGGTGGAAAAGGCGGGAAGCGGCGGAAGGTTGTGGTGGGAGAACGCATTGGCGAGAAATTTCTGTGTCGTGTGGCTGGCGACGGGACGACGCTCGGGAGACGAGACATCTATCTGAAGGGTTCCGTAGCAGAAAACAACAAATTTCTAACTATGTGAACACTAATACCAGGATCTATACTATGTAGACATAAGTAACGCAGAGAGAGAGACGGTATTCATATCCTTGAAGACCGAGGAACGCCTTATGCAGGAAGGCATATGTTGATGAAGACGAGCAGTTCCAAGCACCCCAAGTATGGTACCTCCGAAGTACTACACACGTATGGTGTAGGCGACGTCTTCCGGGTTCCGATCCAGCCGAGTAGCGGAAGAAGAAGATGACGGATCGAAGATCACACGACGGTAGTATGAAGGTGGAGAACTCAAAACCCTAGAGGTCCACTCCAATATTACGGAGAATCCCTTGATGGAAATGAGAGAGAGAATGAGAGAATGGGATGATTCCAAAGAGGAAGGGGTGACCCCTATATATAGTGGGAGGGGAGGGGCATCACCCAAGGGGCAAGCAATGTGGGACTAATGCCCAGACCCGTCGGCCACCAAGGGGAAGCCGCCAACACTAGGTGGCCCCCACTTGGTCGGCCCACCAAGCCATGGCTAGCCGGCCCTCCTCCCTAGGTGCCTTGCCCCTTTGGGCATCCCCTCCAGGTGAGGCCCATTAGCAATGGCTGCCTATAATATAAAATAATATATATTTTTAATATTAATTCATTCAATTAATATAAAATACACATATTATTATATTCCTTCACTCCGGAACTCCTTCCGCACCCCTTCTGATCAACATCAGATGTTACCCAGAACTATTTCAGTTTCTCTCTCTCTATTTCTCCTACGATACCGCATCTATCCCTAAGCGTCCCCACCCTTAAGCGTGACAACCTTCGGTTCGGAAACACTCCGGACATGATTGAGACCTCTCTCATATCAATGATCATTAGAGGGACCTGGATGGCCATGCTAACCCCGTGCGTTTCACAAATCTTATTGCTTTAACCGTAAACGCCGTTTCCCGTTCCCTTTGTCACTTGATACCTAGTTCATACGAGACTTGATCTTCAGTATCTCCATACCTTAGTCCGGTCTTATTACCGATGAACTTGTTTACTCGTTCTCATGTTGTTGTATTCCGTGACCAAGTCACACGCTTGCAAGCTTCGTTAATACAACGTCACCGAGATAGCCACATGTATCTATCTGTTACATGGATTGAAAAATCCTAGTCTTGATATGTACTCCTCTACGCGTCCCTTTGGAAATCCTGAGTAGCACCTTTTTTATCACTCTGTCATGACATGATGCTTGATGCCATCAAAGCTCCCTCCAGAACGATGATTTGCATTATCTCACAGTCTAAGGACCAGGTTGCAAGGTTTTCTATGTTTATCATCAATGGTGAACTTTGTAACTAGATCTCATTAAGATATAACCGTCGGATGTTTGTCTATCACATCATTCAACTAATGACATGACCTTATTGTCAATTGGCATAAATTTCCATGATCTCGAAACCCTAGATCATCCTCATGACCAATGAGCTAGTTCGCTAGAGGTAACTAGAGACACGGTTTCTTTACATACCACACATGTATTAATGTTTCATATTAAGACAATTATAGCACAGAATGAAACGTATTATGAACATATAAGAGATATAGCAAACAATATACTTTATTATTTGCATCTAGGGCATATTTCCTTCAGTCTCCCACTTGCACTAGAGTACAAATTAATCTAGTTTACAATAGGCAGGAATCTAACACCGATGGCATCTCAGTATTGTTCGTGCTTGGCTTGTAGGAGAGATTTAGTCAGAGGATCTGCCATATTCAGATCTATATGTGCTTTGCAATTCTTGATTTCACCGTCGTCAACGTTCTGCCGGATAACGTGAAATCGTAGCTTGATGTGTTTGGCCGTGGAATGAGTCCTTGGTTCCTTTGCGTTTGCAATAGCGCACGTGTTGTCACAATAGATCGTCACGAGGTCTTGCGCACTTGGAATGACTCCTAGTTCAATGATGAAATTCCTTAGCCAAATAGCTTCATTCACTGCATCAGCTACAACAATGTATTCAGACTCCATTGAAGATTGCACCACTGGCTGCTTCTTGCTCTTCCAGCTTACCGCCCCACCATTCACCAGAAACACAAATCATGTCTGAGACTTCGAGTCATCAAGATCTGAGTTCCAGCTCGCATCCACGTAACCGGTTCGTTTAGAGCTTCGTCACTTCCTTCATGGACTAGGAACATATCCTTTGTTCTCTTGAGATACTTCAGGATATTTTTCACAGCTGTCCAGTGATCTAATCCTGCATTACTTTGGTATCGGCTTGTCAGACTAAGAGCCAATGCCACATCAGGTAGAGTACTTAGCATTGCATACATGATAGATCATATGGCTGAAGCATAGGGGACGTAAGACATCCTTTCTCTATCAGCATCCTTTGCTAGACATTGAGTCAAACTCAGTGTGCAATTATTCATCATAGGCACCAAACCCCTTTTGGCATCTTCCATTTCGAGCCTCTTCAAAATCTTTTCAATGTAAGTATTTTGAATTAATGTAATTAGGCATCTTGATCTATCTCTATAGATCTTGATTCCTAATATGTATGCAACTTCACCTAAGTACTTCATGGAGAATTGACTACTCAAATATGCTTTCACGCTTTTCATAAGTTCCACCTCGTTTCCTATAAGTAATATGTCGTTCACATATACTACTAGAAAAACTACTGAGCTTCCACTCGCTTTCTTGTAAACACAAAACTCTTGTTGAGTTTGGATGAATCCAAAACTCTTGATCACTTGATCAAAATGTTGGTTCTAACTCCGAGATGCTTGCTTCATCCATAAATGGATCTCTGAAGTTTACACACCTTTCCAACATCCTTAGGATCAACAAAACCTTCCGGTTGCATCATATACAACTCTTCATCAATGTATCCATTGAGGAATGCGGTTTTGACATCCATCTGCCATATTTCATAGTCGAAATGAGCTGCAATTGCTAGTAGAATCCGGACAGCTTTAAGCATCACTACGAGAGAGAAAGTCTCATCGTAGTCAACTCCTTGAATTTGTTGAAACCGCTTTGCGACAAGTCGAGCTTTGTGAATGGTCACATTACCATTCGCATATGTATTTTTCTTAAAGATCCATTTATTTTCCACAGCCTTGCGGCCATCCAGAAGATCTACCAAGGTCCAAACTTGGTTTTCATACATGGATCCTATTTCTAGCCATTTTCATTCATGGCTTCTAGCCATTTCTCGGAATCAACACTATCCATAGCTTCTTTGTAGTTTGCAGGTTCTTCCTGTTCATCTAGAATGACAGACATCACAAGGCTATTGTACCAATCAGGAGTGGCACGAACTCTTATAGACTTGCAAACCGCAGGTGTTTTGATGTTGTTGTCTTGATCATTATCATTAGGCTCTTCTTCCACGTTGGAGAGCGGTTTTGGAAAAGCTTCCATTGTGCTACTCAGGATTTTAGAGAGAAGGGTCAACCACTTCATCTAACTCAATTTTCCTTCCACTCATTCCTTTAGCGAGAAACTCTTTCTCAAGAAAGGTGCCATTTTTTGCGACAAACATTTTTCCTTCGGCTTGGTTGTAAAAGGTACACCCAACTATTTCCCTTGGGTATCCTACGAAGATACATTTTTCCTCCTTGGGTTCAAGTTTGTCAAGATGTAGTTTCTTGACGTGAGCCTCACATCCCCAAACTTTTAGAAATAACAACTTTAGCTTCTTGCCATGCCATATCTCATATGAAGTTGTCTCCACACACTTGGACGGTGCTCGGTTTAAAATAAAAGCGGCGGTTTCTAACGCATATCCCCAAAACGACACGGCCAAATCAGTCAAAGACATCATGGACCGCGCACTATCCAATAGAGTATGGTTACGTTGTTCCGACACACCATTACACTGTGGTGCTCCGACTAGCGTAAGCTGTGGTATGATCCCACAGTCCTTCAAGTGCATGTTAAAATCATAACTCAAATACTCGCCTCCCGATCTGATCGGAGATGCTTGATTTTCTTGTTAAGTTGATTCTTTACTTCTTTCTAAATTTTTTTGAACTTTTCAAAGGTTTCATATTTGTGCTTCATTAAGTAGATATATCTATACCAACTCAAGTCGTTAGTAAAGGTAACAAAATAACGATAACCATTACGCGTTGAGACGCTCATTGGTCCGCATACATCCATATGTATGTTCCCAGTAGGTCTGTAGCTCTCTCCATTACGCCAGAGAAGGGTGTCATGGTCATCTTGTCCATATGGCATGGCTCACATGTATCGAGAGATTCAAAATCCAACGATCCAAGAAGTCCATCTGAATGAAGCTTCTTCATGCGCTTTACGCCAATGTGACGGCAATGCCACATAAACATGGAGTTATCATCATTATGCTTACAAAGTTTAGCATCAATATTATGGATGTGAGTATTGCAATCAAGATCTAGTAAGAATAAACCATTACACACAGGCGCATGAACATAGAAAACATCATTCATATAAATAGAACAACCATTTGTTCCAGATTTAAACGAATAACGATCTTGCAACAAGCAAGATTCACTCACAATATTCATACTCAATTCAGGTACATAGTAGCATTTATTTAAAACTAAAATTAATCCCAACGACAGACGTAGAGGTAAAGTGTCGATGGCCACCACATCGACTCTCGATCCATTGCCAACGCGCATCGTCACCGCGTCCTTCCGCAGGCGCCTCTTATTCCGTAGTTCCTGCTGAGAGTTACAAATGTGAGCAATAGAACCAGTATCAAATACTCAGGTGTTACTCCTGGTGCTAGTAAGGAACACATCTATAACATGTATATCACATATACCTTTGTCTTTGGCGGCTATCTTGCCGGCTTTCTTTTCTTCAAGGTACTTGGGACAGTTGCGTTTCCAGTGCCCATCCCCTTTGCAGTAGTAGCACGTGGTGCCGGACTTAGGGCCAGGCTTGCCAGCCTTAGAGGTGCTGGCAAAGAACTTGCCATCCTTCTTAGGCTTCTTGCCCTTGCCTTTGCCCTTTTGCCCCGGCTTCTTAAAATTGGTGGTCTTGTTGACCATTAACACAGTGTGCTCCTTCTTGATCTCTACCTCAGAAGTTTTGAGCATGGAGAACACTTCAGCAAGGGTCTTAGTCATCCCTTGCATGTTGTAGTTCATCACAAAGCTCTTGTAGCTAGGGGCAGCGAGTGCAGCACCCTATCAATCACGAGCTCCTCCGGTATTTTGCCAGGGCATTCAAACACTTAACGTAGCCAAAAAAAATTGACTACGTGCTCACTAATACTACTGTGCTCTTCCATCTTGGTGGAGAAGAAGAGCTCGGAAGCAGCATACCTCTCCGCCTGAGCTTGTGGAGCAAAGATAGGCTTGAGATCTTCAATGATCTCAAAAGCATTCATCTTTTCAAAACGCTTTTGAAGCTCTAGCTCCATGGCATAGAGCATTCCACTTTGGATGAGGGAGGAATCATCTGCCTTGGACTACCAGACATTCTTTTTGTCCTAGGAGGCGGAATCTACAGGCTTAGCTAGAAGCTCAGCCTCGATGACATAAGTCAACTTGTAGGGGACTAACAGGATCCTAAGATTGCAGAACCATGCGGTGAAGTTGGTTCCATCAGTTTTCAACTTGTCCTTCTCGAGGAAAGTTCTAAGGTGGAAGGTGGGTCAGCGAGACATCTACAATGGATTTGCAAAGTGTTTAAACCATGTTCATAATAATGAGTTCAAGTTTTAAATTATACTACCAAACTTAAAACAAAAGGAACTCCTAGTCAAACGAACATCCCTCCATTCGTTTAGTGATCACAAGACCCCAATCCACTACCTCACCCCCGATCATCATGGCCGGCAAAGCAGTTTCAAAGGTAGACATTCTCAATGTCAATCACATCCTATATGATTCATGCTCGACCTTTCGGTCTCTTGTATTTCGAGGCCATGTCTTCACATGCTAGGCTCACCAATTCTAAGTTGTGTGTATTCGTAGTGCAATATGGCTTACATCCACTATATGCAAACACATATATGTCTGACACTCGATCGTCACGGCCTGCCTAATATCGGAGAACTTTCTTGGTGGTGCACACACAAGGGGAATACTATAACTGGAATCCCGTGAGGGATTATCTTACTATGCTACCATTGAATATACTATCATTTTAGCATAAGATGCATGACGTGATACTTCATAAAGTAAAGTATTATGACGTGGTTGCAACATCTTGATCACCATCGATAGCTCTAATGGAAATTTCACAAACTTGTCATTGCCACATCTCAACACAAGCCCATATGCAAAAATAAAAATAGACGCCTCTATATTATCTATTGCAAGTTTTACGTGGCTTTAGGGCTTTCGCGGTAGAACCCCTTCCCACCTACGAACGTGGAGCCACAACATAGATTCAATGATTGTCGTTTTACTTCCCTTTTCAGGGCCCTCCAATGTCGATGCCATATCAACTACCGTATAGAGACAAACACCCCCCTAAGCCACTTAATTGTGGATCAGTCTCGTGAATCACCACGTGAGGTCGGTTGGGGGCCGCTTCATCAAACAGTGCCGCGATATGGACAAGAATATAAAAGAGGATAGCAACTAGAAAATCAATGCCCACATATTGCTATGTGTTCTATCCGTATGACATGTCTACCCATAAACCTGGCTCTGATACCACTGAAGGGTTCCGTAGCAGAAAAAAATTCTAACTATGCGAACACTAATACCAGGATCTATACTATGTAGACATAAGTAACGGAGAGAGAGACGGTATTCATACCCTGAAGACCGGGGAACGCCTTACGCAGGAAGGTGTATGTTGATGAAGATGATTAGCTCCAAGCACCCCAAGTGTGGTGCCTCCGAAGTACTACACATGTCCGGTGTAGGCGACGTCTCCCGGGCTCCGATCCAGTCGAGCAGCAGAAGAAGAAGATGGCGGACCGAAGATCACACAACGGTAGTGTGAAGACGGAGAACTCAAAACCCTAGAGGTCCTCTCCAATATTACGGAGAAGCCCTCAATGGAAATGAGAGAGAGAGAGAATGAGAGAATGGGATGATTCCAAAGGGGAGTGGGTGACCCTTATATATAGTGGGAGGGGAGGGGCACCACCCAAGGGGCATGCGGTGTGGGACTGATGCCCACACCTGTCGGCCACCAAGGGGCAACCACCGGCCCTAAATGGGCCCCACTTGGGCGGCCCACCAAGCCCTGGACGGCTGGCCCTCCTCCCTAGGCGCCTTGCCCCTTTGGGCCTCCCCTCCGGGTGAGGCCCATTAGCAATGGGTTGCCTATAAAAATAAAATAATATATATTTTAATATTAATTCATCCAATTAATATAAAATACACATATTATTATATCCCTTCACTCTGGAACTCCTTCCAGACCCCTTCCGATCAACATCGGATGTTACCTAGAACTATTTCGATTTCTCTCTCTATTTCTCCTACGATACCGCATCTATCCCTAAGCGTTTCCACCCTTAAGTGTGACATCCTTCGGTTCAGAAACACTCTGGACATGATTGAGACCTCTCTCATATCAATGATCATCAGAGGGACCTGGATGCCCATGTTGATCCCCGTGCGTTTCAGGAATCTTATCACTTGAAGCGTAAACATAATTTCCCATTCCCTTTGTCACTTGGTACCTAGTTCATCCGAGACTTGATCTTCAGTATCTCCATACCTTAGTTTGGTCTCGTTACCGATGAACTTGTTTACTCGTTCCCATGTCCTTGCATTCCGTGACCAAGTCACACGCTTGCAAGCTTCGTTAATGCAATGTCACCGAGATAGCCACATGCATCTATCCGTTACATGGATTGACAAATCCTGGTCTTGATATGTACTCCTCTACGCGTCCCTTTGGAAAACCTGAGTAGCACCTTTTTTATCACCCTGTCACGAGATGATGCTTGATGCCATCAAAGCTCCCTCTAGAACGATGATTTGCATTATCTCATAGTCTAAGGATCGGGTTGCGAGGTTTTTTCTGTTTATCATCAATGGTGAACTTTGTAACTAAATCTCGTTAAGATATAACTATCGGATGTTTGTCTAACACATCATTCACCTAATGACATGACCTTATTGTCAATTGGCATAAATGCCCATGATCTTGAAACCCTAGATCATCCTCATGACCAATGAGCTAGTTTGCTATAGGTAACTAGAGACATAACGCTCGCCATGGACACCGCCGCCTCTGCCGCTCAGAGCGCCAGCTCGCCCCGACCGCATACCACCGCCCTAAGCCCGCATTCACTTCCTAGAGCACCGCCAGGAGACCGCCTGTCGATCGCCACCCTCAGCCATGCCTCTAGCCGCCCGTAGCCAGGTCGCCACCGTCGCCTGCCCATCTGTAACACCCTCAGAATCGGACCTATGCAAGTTTTAGCGAAACCCGCCAAACCCGCATAGAAACGATTCAAAGGTGCCCACCAGGCACTTTCGTGCGGGTGGAAAACGAAGTAATAACATTACACAACAGTCCTCGATGGGACCCACAGAACAGATATATACAACAGCGACTCAAAGAGTCAAGAATACAGATGTAATATACAAAGATTCAAATCACCTTGAAAATGATAGAGCGTCCAGCTACGGACAAGATGCAAATGGGGCTAAGAGCCCTGAAGAATAACCAATGGCGTCCATAACCCTGCGAGCCAAGCCGGAAGGGTAACCACTAACGACGTCGATCTCAAAACCTGCTTAAACAAAGGGGTGCCGACAAAGGGCAAAGGAAAAGAGGCGTCGATCGAGGCGATTACGGCGAGACTAGAATTGGCGGTCCTCGCCTACATAGGTATGGTGGATCAAGCGGCAGCGGCGACATGCACTAATCAACCTATAGAGACTCGATACAATGGCGGCAATCGAGAGGGTAAGAAAGACCTATTCGGATCCAACCTGATTCTACCATCAAACAAACCCATCTGGTGTTTCCCCTCGAGACCAATCGAGGAAGTCAACCGAGGAACTCACCACGGTTGGCGCTTTTAATTATCCAGTTATAGTTGCGGCACTTTACTAGTCAGGTTTAGATAATCATCCTGGTAAAGTAAGCAGTGGGCACTTTTAGTTAACCATTCCGTTATAGTGGCAACACTTACTAGTCAGATACAATTAGCATGAGATAACCCCAAAACCCAGCAGTTGTTGGTACTTTTATTCAGCCATTCCGTTGTAGTTGCAATACTTACTAGTCAGATACAATGGTCGCTGGCGACGACCCAAGCAAGCAATTGTTGGCAGTTTTATTTAGCCATTCCATTATAGTGAAGCTGATTACTAGTCATTATAAAGTCAAATTTATAGCACTACTTTAGTTATAGTTGTCTATGATCGAGATACTGTGCTCCAAGTCGTCCATAACCGCGGACACGGCTTTCAGAAAGTTTTAACCGGCCGGGTGCACAAATAGCAACACACACTCGATATGCCTCGGAAAAACCAAATCAAAACCCAACGATCACGACAAAGCGATCACAGGATTCAGAAATATTTCGGGGCCACCCCATTGAGTAGACCATAGCGAAGCTAGCTGACTCCGAGGCGGACTCAAGGTTTGCGCCAATGGCTGTAAACGACTGGGAACCCGAAAACTCGGGCTTGTCGATACCGCGAAAACACTCCGCAATCCTAAACAGTACAGTGTGCTATCCATCGCACAATTTAAATAAAGCAGTAAAGCATGGCATAAGTACAGGATAGTAAATAAAACCTCAAACTAGTTTGTGGCCCCAAGAAATAAGAATGAATCAAGCTCTGGCTCAGGGGGGTCCATAAGCCTCCCGGATGTGGATAGCGCGAATATTCAAGGAACAGGTAATCAGTACTCGCGGTCCCTACGGGACACAAGTGGGCGTTCGGAAACCAAATATTATCTATCACCCACCGATGCCTGCAACACTTACTTCAATTTTAGTTGTTAAACAGGAATTAAAGTGAACGATAAGTAAAACCATGATCATCTCCAACATTAACATGCGGCAATACACCAACAATTGTGGCACTTGACGACACGCAACAGCACTTGAGCAAGCGACTACGACGCGCAAGTCCAGCTATCTACCAAACAACAGGTAATAGGATGTGTCCAAGGCAATATACGGCTGCAAGGGATATCTCGGGTACGGAAACTAGAGCATCGCATCACAGATAGCAATAGATCAACAGGAGGGAAATAAATACTATAAAAGTAAGATAGGTAGAAAGGGGGAGATGCTCGCCTGAAAACATTGTCGAAGGTTCATCCGAAGATCGGGGCGAAGCTCACATCAACTCAACGGCCCAATCCGCGAAGAAGCAAAACACTAGAATAAACACCGGATGCACTATTTAAGATTACGGCAGAAGATCGGCATGATGCATGCATGATGCATGACATGGCAAAGGTGCGATGCAATTAGGTCAATATTAAGCGGAACCGGGGTCCCGACAGATAATTAAATGGTTCAAGTTATTTATCTACCCCGCAAATTAAATGTTGTCATAACAGGGCAGAGGATAGTACCGGGTTCGCTACACAAGTTTAAATGAGGCCAATATGGGACTAGATTTGCCCGCATATGGGCCCCATATTTAATTATAAGGTGAATCGGCATAAGGCCCCCAAACCAATGATATGCATGCGAGTATGACAATTTAATATGCAACAATTTGTATTATATTATAAAATAGGGTTCGGGAAAAGGTTCACACATGAGAGGTCTCGGCGACTTGGGGTTCGAGGGTTCGGGGTCGGTCTCAGGGTCCAGGGTTCGACGGGACGTTCTCGGCTCCGGGGTCGTTCTCGAATTACAGGGGTAGATCTGGGCGCATCCGTGGTCTTCGGGTCACGTTGACGGTCATGGCGTCCTTGTTGGAGAACTCGAGGTCGATGGCGAACTTGTCCGGTACCGGGGTTCTTGTCGGGGTCCTCGGCTTCGGGCGTCGGGCGTCAGTAGATCTTGGCGATTCCTTGGTTTTCGGGTTCGGCCCTTGGCGTCATGGTGGTCGATGACGAACTTGTCGGATGGCATGTTCTTCGGAAGATCTTGGCGTTTCCTGACGACGATCTTAGCGGAACACAAAGGTTCTCGGCTTGCGACGGCATCTCCCGAAGGTCTTGTTGTTGGGATGGCTTTCGTCCTCTAGGCATGGTACATACTCGGCCACCACAGAACCCACGACCGAAAGCAACATCCCCAAAGCACCCGTACTGCCACATCCAACGCCGACGACGCCGCGGCGGCTGCTCGAGCGGACCACACTGCCAGGGTGGCCTCAGCGCAGACGGCCGGAAGGGCTGGCCCCGAGACGGAGGGCAGCGGCCGAGGGACAGCTTCGGCCGGCGGCGCTGGCGGAGGCCGAGGGCGTGGACAGTGGGCGGCGAAGGCTGGGAGGCGAGGGGGGCTCTGTGGGCGCCTGGCGGAGGCGGCTGGGGCGGGAGGATGGGGCAGCAGGCAGCGGTTGGCGAGGTCGGTGGCGGAGGAAGATGGGGAAGGGAGGAAGCGGCGGATGCGGAGAGGAAGGCAGGGCGGCAGGAGGCTCGGGGACGGCGGCTGGGTAG
Source organism: Avena insularis (assembly GCA_023614405.1). Taxonomy (NCBI): domain Eukaryota; kingdom Viridiplantae; phylum Streptophyta; class Magnoliopsida; order Poales; family Poaceae; genus Avena; species Avena insularis. The sequence goes on from CM042694.1 coordinate 39,101,651, forward strand.
CTCAGCGGCGGAGGCGAGGGGCGCAACTTGGCCCGGCTGGGGCGACGGAGGGGCGGGAGGCCAGCGAGGCTGGGGAGGAGGAGAGAGGCATGGAGCAGAGAGGAGGGAGGAGGGGAGCGGCGGCGTCGGGTGAGGGTGCGGGGAGGGAGAGGAGCGCGTGGGGAAGGTGGGGGCGCGCGGGGTGGGCCACGGCTGCGGGTGGGGCCAGAGCGGCAGGCGTGCGTGTGTGGTGTTGTGTGGGTGTGTTGGGCTGGGGAGAGAGAGGAGAGAGAGAGAGGGGGTGGAGGAGGGTGGCCAAGTGGCGGCTGCTGGTTGGAGGGGAGAGGGAGATAGGTGAGGTGGCAGCAGGTTATTGGCCAGGGTGAGGTGGAGGCTGGGTGTGGGTAGGGTTTTAGGTAGCTGTAGGATTTGTCTGGTGGACCGATTTAAAAATGGGGGTGGTCGTTAAGATCGATTCGGCCGTTCATTACCCATAAAACAATTAAACTTTTTATCTGTTTTAAACGGGCCGTATGCAAACCGATAGCGGCCAAAATAATTAATCCGGAGAACCGGGCTTTGCGTTTGAATAAAGATGGGGCATTTTAGAAAACAAAACGGGCTTGCGAAAATAGTTTTATGCGAACAATGCATGATGACGACGATGCAATGCACAAATTCAACGCGATTTTCTAGTAGTGGTTTTGCGGGATGCCACAATTCGACACCACTAACAATGGATCTCGCCCTCGAGATCCGCCTCATGGTACCGGAAGGAAGGTCGGCGATCCGCGTCTTCTCGCTTCGTGTGGATCTTCGCGACACCGCTAACAAGAGGTCGTTGTCCGTGATCGTCGAGAGAACACTCCGGGAACAAAAGGTCGAAGGTAGAGGTATCACAAATAAAGCCACCTCTAGCTTCCGTGGACGGAGTAAAATCGCTGGATCCACTGATTCGACGTACAGGAGCGAATGATAAGAGTAGTCGGATGGTGATCAGTCCATCGCGCACCCAAACCATTACTCTGCACACGAATAGGCGGATTATGCAACCAACTCTCGGAATTAGACTGAAGATCTCGACAAGCGAGGTTCGGAACAAAGGAGTGATGCAGACTCTGCATCGGATCTGGCGTAGATGATGTCGTCGCGTCGGAGAACACCGTTACCAAAAGAGGAAGCGAAACCCTAAAGGTACGACGGATCCCAACCACGAGAAATCCTGGACTCGAAGAGAGAGAAGAGAGCGGATCCAAAACACGCAGAGGTGAGGGGAGAGCAGCAGAGGGATAAGGAGTAAAATTAGACCTAATCAGAACTATTCAACCGATTTTGCAAAAATAGTTTTGACACTCTACTTCGGCCGTTAGCTAGGTTATCCTACAGGCTGGACTTGTGGGGTATCGCAACTGCTGAGCTCTGATACCACTCTGTAACACCCTCAGAATCGGACCTATGCAAGTTTTAGCGAAACCCGCCAAAACCCGCATAGAAACGATTCAAAGGTGCCCACCAGGCACTTTCGTGCGGGTGGAAAACGAAGTAATAACATTACACAACAGTCCTCGATGGGACCCACAGAACAGATATATACAACAGCGACTCAAAGAGTCAAGAATACAGATGTAATATACAAAGATTCAAATCACCTTGAAAATGATAGAGCGTCCAGCTACGGACAAGATGCAAATGGGGCTAAGAGCCCTGAAGAATAACCAATGGCGTCCATAACCCTGCCCAGGCCAAGCCGGAAGGGTAACCCTGCTAACGACGTCGATCTCAAAACCTGCTTAAACAAAAGGGGTGCCGACAAAGGGCAAAGGAAAAGAGGAGGCGTCGATCGAGGCCAAGACAGCGAGACTAGAATTCAGCGGTCCTCGCCTACATAGGTATGGTGGATGAAGCGGCGTGGCGATGCACTAATCAACCTATAGAGACTCGATACAACTGGCGGCAATCAGAGAGGGGTAAGAAAGACCTATTCGGATCCAACCTGATTCTACCATCAAACAAACCCATCCTGGTGTTTCCCCCTCGAGACCAATCGAGGAAGTCAACCGAGGAACTCACACAGTTGGCAGTTTTAATTATCCAGTTATAGTTGCGGCACTTTACTAGTCAGGTTTAGATAATCATCCAGTAAAGTAAGCGGTGGGCACTTTAGTTAACCATTCCGTTATAGTGGCAACACTTACTAGTCGATACAATTAGCATGAGATAACCCCAAAACCCAGCAGTTGTTGGTACTTTTATTCAGCCATTCCGTTATAGTTGCAATACTTACTAGTCAGATACAATGGTCGCTGGCGACGACCCAAGCAAGCAATTGTTGGCAGTTTTATTTAGCCATTCCATTATAGTGAAGCTGATTACTAGTCATTATAAAGTCAAATTTATAGCACTACTTTAGTTATAGTTGTCTATGATCGAGATACTGTGCTCCAAGTCGTCCATAACCGCGGACACGGCTTTCAGAAAGTTTTAACCGGCGGGTGCACAAATAGCAACACACACTCGATATGCCTCGGAAAAACCAAATCAAAACCCAACGAGGCAGTCACAACAAAGCGATCACAGGATTCAGAAATATTTCAGGGGGCCACCCCATTGAGTAGACCATAGCGAAGCTAGCTGACTCGGCGGACTCAAGGTTTGCGCCAATGGCTGTAACGATGGGAACCCAAAACTCGGGCTTGTCGATACCGAAAACACTCCGCAATCCTAAAGCGAAAAGCTGTGCTATCCATCGCACAATTTAAATAAAGCAGTAAAGCATGGCATAAGTACAGGATAGTAAATAAAACCTCAAACTAGTTTGTGGCCCCAAGAAATAAGAATGAATCAAGCTCTGGCTCAGGGGGGTCCATAAGCCTCCCGGATGTGGATAGCGCGAATATTCAAGGAACAGGTATCAAGTACTCGGGGTCCTACGGGACACAAGTGGGCGTTCGGAAACCAAATATTATCTATCACCCACCGATGCCTCTGCTTACTTACTTCAATTTTAGTTGTTAAACAGGAATTAAAGTGAACGATAAGTAAAACCATGATCATCTCCAACATTAACATGCGGCAATACACCAACAATTGTGGCACTTGACGACACGCAACAGCACTTGAGCAAGCGACTACGACGCGCAAGTCCAGCTATCTACCAAACAACAGGTAATAGGATGTGTCCAAGGCAATATACGGCTGCAAGGGATATCTCGGGTACGGAAACTAGAGCATCGCATCACAGATAGCAATAGATCAACAGGAGGGAAATAAATACTATAAAAGTAAGATAGGTAGAAAGGGGGAGATGCTCGCCTGAAAACATTGTCGAAGGTTCATCCGAAGATCGGGGCGAAGCTCACATCAACTCAACGGCCCAATCCGCGAAGAAGCAAAACACTAGAATAAACACCGGATGCACTATTTAAGATTACGGCAGAAGATCGGCATGATGCATGCATGATGCATGACATGGCAAAGGTGCGATGCAATTAGGTCAATATTAAGCGGGCGGGTCCCGGAGATAATTAAATGGTTCAAGTTATTTATCTACCCCGCAAATTAAATGTTGTCATAACAGGGCAGAGGATAGTACCGGGTTCGCTACACAAGTTTAAATGAGGCCAATATGAGACTAGATTTGCCCGCATATGGGCCCCATATTTAATTATAAGGTGAATCGGCATAAGGCCCCCAAACCAATGATATGCATGCGAGTATGACAATTTAATATGCAACAATTTGTATTATATTATAAAATAGGGTTCGGGAAAAGGTTCACACATGAGAGGGTCTCGACGCACTTGGGGTTCCGAGGGTTCGGGGTCGGTCTCGAGGTCGAGGTTCGACGGGGCGTTCTCGGCTCGGGTCGTTCTCGAATTACAGGGTAGATCTGGGCGCATCCGTGGTCTTGAGTCACGTTTGTCATGGCGTCCTTGTTGGAGAACTTCGAGGTCGATGGCGAACTTGTCCGTGCAGGTTCTTGTCGGGGTCCTCGGCTTCGGGCGTCGGGCGTCAGTAGATCTTGGCGATTCCTTGGTTTTCGGGTTCGGCCCTTGGCGTCATGGTGGTCGATGACGAACTTGTCGGATGGCATGTTCTTCGGAAGATCTTGGCGTTTCCTGACGACGATCTTAGCGGAACACAAAGGTTCTCGGCTTGCGACGGCATCTCCCGAAGGTCTTGTTGTTGGGATGGCTTTCGTCCTCTAGGCATGGTACATACTCGGCCACCACAGAACCCACGACCGAAAGCAACATCCCCAAAGCACCCGTACTGCCACATCCAACGCCGGCAGCCTTGGCGGCTGCTCAGCAGACCACTGCGCAGGGGTGGCCTCAGTGAGCAGACGGACGAAGGGCTGGCCCCGCGAGGCAGGCAGCGGCGGAGGGCGAGCTCGGCCCGGCGGCGCTTAGCGAGGCCGCGGAGGCGGTGGAGGGCGGCAGGCTGCAGTGGGGCGGGGCAGCGGAAGCGTCTGTGGCCTTGGCCGGAGGCGGCTGCACGGGAGGATGGGGCAGGCGCGGCGAGTTGGCGAGGTCGGTGGCGGAGGAAGATGGGGAAGGGAGGAGAGCAGCGGCGGATGCAGAGAGAAGGAAGGCAGGCGGCAGGAGGCTCGAGGGGAGGAGGGCGGCCTCAGCGGCCGGAGGCGGCGCAGCGCCGGCTCGGCGGCAGGGAGGGGCAGCGGGAGGCCCAGGAGGGAGGAGGAGAGGCAGCGAAGAGAGAGGAGGAGGAGGGCAAGGCGTGTGTGGTGTTGTGTGGGTGTGTTGGGCTGGGGAGAGAGAGGAGAGAGAGAGAGGGGGTGGAGGAGGGTGGCCAAGTGGCGGCTGCTGGTTGGAGGGGAGAGGGAGATAGGTGAGGTGGCAGCAGGTTATTGGCCAGGGTGAGGTGGAGGCTGGGTGTGGGTAGGGTTTTAGGTAGCTGTAGGATTTGTCTGGTGGACCGATTTAAAAATGGGGGTGGTCGTTCGGGTCGATTCGGCCCGTTCGACTGCCCCCGCTAAAACAATTAAACTTTTTATCTGTTTTAAACGGGCCGTATGCAAACCGATAGCGGCCAAAATAATTAATCCGGAGAACCGGGCTTTGCGTTTGAATAAAGATGGGGCATTTTAGAAAACAAAACGGGCTTGCGAAAATAGTTTTATGCGAACAATGCATGATGACGACGATGCAATGCACAAATTCAACGCGATTTTCTAGTAGTGGTTTTGCGGGATGCCACACCATCCCTCTCGGTCTCGCCGTCGAGCCTATAAAAGGAGGCCACCCCCAGCCATTTGAAGCACACCACTCCACTCTCCTCACCTCACTGAACGTCCCACACCACTAGCCGGAGCAAGGGGAGCAGCAGCTTGCCGGAATTTTACCGGAGCAGGCCGCCTCTAGAGGAGAAGGGCGCAGCTGATTGTGACCACCCCTGGAGCTGCCTCGACCGTCCCTGAGCTTGTTGTCGACCACCAGTTTGTTTGCCTGCCTCGCCGTTGTCGCTGGAGCCCTGGTACGCCCCCTATGCACCCCCACCGAGCCGCTAGGGTTCGAGCTCGCTGGCGACCTGTTCGTCGTCGACGATGATCCCTAGCCGTAGATCCCAGTTCTAATCCCTAGCGTTATGAGCCGCTGACTTGTGGACCCCCTGTCAGTTGAGCCTCGCGCCGCGGAGTGACACTGGGCCGGCTCGTTAGAGTTCCCGCGCGACCCAGTTAGTTTGAATTAGGATTTTCTTTTTAGTTTAAACTTAGTTATGTCTCTGAGTTTAAAAATCAATTCAGAGAGTTTGACAAATCCATTTTGCATGAAACCAATTTTGCCTGAAAGGTATTGAAATAATCTATCCAAGCCCGTTGGATTTAATTCAATTAGAGTTATAGATCTCTCCTAATAAAAAATAACAAAACAGAAGCTTTTGCACCTTGCAACATTTTTATAAAATCAATCAAGATAGATTTTGAGTTGATTCCAACTCTCAAAAATCACATTTCACCATAACTATCTGAATATGTAATAATATTAAGGTTTACATGCAGTGACTTGGACTAATACCAAAATAATGCTATATAGGCATTTCTAGTCACTTTAAATCATTAAATAATCAACTTAAACCAAAGTAATTATGATCCAACCCTTAAATCTCATTCCCACATGTTGGAATATGTGGTGATGACATGTGTCCACATGATCCCATATTTTAAGTGGTGAATATTAAATCTTAGTTAATTTTTCAATGAGTAGAAACTACTTTTCTAAATTAAAAAGAATGAAACTAGTGAATTAAACTTGTGATGCTTGTGATGATAATAGATTATCAAATGTGTGTCTTAGAATGCTAATTAGACTAGTTAAGTATTGTTTGGTGATTGTGTACTCCGTATGTATTTATAGACGACAGTACCGACCAAGTCTACGAGGAGGAGGAGTTCTACCAAGAAGAAGAAGAAAACTTCAACCACTGCACCAACCAAGGCAAGCCATCATTAACAATGCAAGCTAACACTTGCAAGTATAATGCTTAGCAAGCTAGGATTAAACTAGATGGTTTAGTAAGATGCTATAGGCATGCTTGAGTCATATCACTTCGACTATTAGTTACCCCAAGTCTTATTCACAAGCTTTACTTTCTTTACTTTACCCAAAGTTCTCTACTTTTTGAAGGTAGCATAAAGAGTATAAAACTTGACCTATTTTAGAACCCTTTAGATGTCATTCTATGGCATGAGATTGAACCCATCTTTTTCCACCTTAGTGAACACTCTTAACTTAGTAGTTTAGAGTAGATAAAAACTTGAGTCACTTTAGATGGGAGCACTTGGTGAAAATGAATTATGAAAACCTTGGAATGATGAGTCATTCTATTGAGATGTTTTGACATGTGTTGAGAAACACAAATGGTTTATGATGATGAAAATGTTGAGGCATGAGCCTTAACCCTTTTATAAAACTGATGGTTGGATTCGGATGCGATACCATTCCAAATTTACCGTACAACCACACTACCTGAATTGGGTAAGGCTTAGCTAGAAATTTATATGCATTAGTACTAGTTCCCTCGCGGGAGAGGTTTGAGCTGAGGCTACCTCTCATGATGTCCACCTATGAAGTGCCCAATATGACTGATGGTCATGGTTGGGAGGCCATGCTCATAGGAGAGGTGCTTATACTAGGGTGTGTAAAGGGAAGGTTATGTTTGATTATCTGCATACTAAGTATGATGATTCAGGGTTATCCATGACAGATTTATCGAATCTTGTGGTGAAAGTGTACCACCTCTACAGAGTGTCAAACTATTCGAATAGCCGTGTCCGCGGTTATGGACAGTTGGAATGGCCATACTGTTTCGTTGTCAGATGTTTTCCAATTAACTTGAAGTGAATGATGAATCTTGACTTGACCACAACAGGGTTGTGTTTATGATACTAGCTTCCCAACTTAAGTGATTCTAGAACTTTACTTTATCTTTCTTTGCTTCTGAACTCAGCTTAGGTTTCAAACTTAACCTTGTAGTTAAACATAGATTTAGCACTTTGACTTGGAACTGTTTTACGTGTTAGTGGTAGTTTGTGAGTACTTAAAGAGTACTCATGGCTTTTGTCCCTGGCTATTCTCATGGCCAGACTATGAAGGAGACTATCAAGATGATGGCCAACAGGACGGCTATGATAACTAGGATTATCTGCCTTCATCAGCATTGCCTGTGCCCCTGAAGATGGACCCCACCGCTACGCTTATCTTTTATTTCCACTGCTTGTTGTATTAAGACTGGATCATGAGATCCTTATTTGTGTAAAACCTTATGTATGGTTTGTAATGGATGATGTACTTGATATCCAATCTGTTATGTCTCGCAAAAATGGTAATCCTAGGATTGCGAGGTATGGCATAACGGGCATCTGGGATTAAAATTCCGGGTGTTGACAAGTTGGTATCAGAGCCATCCTGACCATAGGAGAACCTAGTTAGAATGGACGTCCAAACAAAAACTTACTTTCAAAACCAAAGTGAGTATTTATGAAAAACTACTTCCTCTCTTATCCTTGTGAATTCATTCTTTCTCAAAAAAAATCATGTTCCTCAAAATTCTTACATTACTACTTAAAATTTGACACACTTGATCACTTCACTAATTTCCTCACCCTTAATTCTTGGAGATGGAGACTCGGTTCAGCAAGTTCTACCAGTTGGGAAACGGAGGTCAGCTGATCTTTGAGAGGGATCTGGATTCACTGTCGGAGTTACTGGGACGCCCACATCCGGAGTTTCTTGGAGCTCAACTTCCAGGACCCCTAGGAGGAGACCTACAGTGGCTAGTCACCGCAGATCTTAGAGGAAGCATCAAAGCACCAACTTCCGGGAGAATTCAGTTCTCTGTGAGAGAGAACAACTGGCTAGATGGATTAGCCAGGGCAATGCATGAAGCTCTCGCACGTCTATGTGCTCTCAGCGTCAACAAGATCCAAGGAACCCGTTTTGCCCACTATGCAAGACGTGACTTCATGGGAATGCCGATGGAGATGCCAAGTCACCCAGAGTTGAGGCGTCAAGTGAAGAATCTTGACTTCTTGCTGCACGACAGACGGCAGGAGCTGGACAATGTCCGAGAGTTAGCCAACCAGAACCGTGCCATTGCCGACCAGAAGGCCCAGACTTTCGCACTGCTCATCCAAGATCGCCAGTCTCTTCGCCGCCAGCGTGCCAAGAAGGATCGCACCATCGCCCGTCTTCGCAAAAAGGTGGACGACCTCGAGAAGACCGTCAAGGAGCAGGAAGCTCAGCTTGCAGCCAAGGAAGAAGAAGATGAGGGTGAAGACATCCAGGGAGACATGGGTTCTTACCTCAGCAATGATGATGACTTTCTGGAGGAGGATGCTGTGGACTTCTACACTGAGGATGAGGACTCCGACTTTATCGACAATGAATAGATGCACTAGAGCACTATCGTAGCATGAGATGTATCGGTCCCACTGTATCGTAGCTTGCAGAATGATTCTTCAAACCATCTGTTTTCCTTTGATTGTTGTGGTGTGTGTTGTATCGTGTGCTTGCTTGCATGAATGAAAATGAAGTTAGTTGAAAAACCTGAGTCTAACTCAAAGTTTTAGCTTTGAAAACCCAAAACCATGAACCTTAGAATTTCCCTCTTACCCCTATATCTATCTCAATCTTCAGATGACTCGTGGAAACCAAGGAGGGAGCAGCTCATCGCAAGACCCCATGCTACAGATCTTGCAGAATCTCATCGCAGACCATGAAGCAAGTAGGGCAGAGCGCCAAGCCAACTTAGCAACATTGCAGCAGATCGCCTAGATGGCTCTCAACAACCAAGGACATGGAAATCAAGATCACCATGGATCCAAACTCAAAAAAATTCAGAATACCAATCCCCCAATCTTCAACCAATCTGAAAATCCATTAGATGCTGACGACTGGTTACAGACAATGGAAAACAACCTCGAAGTTGCAGGAGTTGATGAAAATGAGAAAGTTCTCTTCGCCACCCACTACCTGGCAGGAGATGCAAGAGCTTGGTGGAATAGTATCCGCAATATGAACCATGGTCAAGTGATGACATGGGAAGCATTCAAAGTCAAGTTCAGCCGCACCCACGTGCCGCAAGATCTCATCAACAGGATGAGAGATGAATTCCACGAAATGAAACAAGGAAGAATGACTGTGGTAGAATACCGTGACAGATTCCTGTCACTTGCCAGATATGCACCGGATGAAATCAACACGGAGGCCAAGAAGAAGGAGAGATTCCTGAACGGACTGCATGATGAGATGCAGACGGTCCTCGTCAACATCTGTTTCGAGGATCTCGAAGAACTAGTCGACTCTGCCATTCAGATGGAAGGGAAGATTAACCAGGCAAACGACAACCGCAAGTGTCGTATGATGCATCAATCAGGATCTAGCAGTCACCAGAAGTACTGTCCCAACCCTTCACCAGGATATGCACCAAGGAACAACTGACCCCCAACGTCTCGCCTAAGCTACCCCAACCGTAGCGGAGGCAATGTGAAGTCTAGAGGAAACAATCACAACTCCGGTAATGCCAACAATTTCAATCGTGCACCTTCCAAGAGCAACAACAACAACAACGCTGCACCTAGAACTGGCAGCAATGATGTACCTGTCGCGGTCAAGGACAAGTCCCAGATCACTTGTTTCGAGTGTGGAGTGAAGGGTCACTACTCCAATGAGTGTCCCAAGAAGACCGCAGCCAATGCCAATGTGAATGTCCCAGCTCAGCAGCAGCGTCGTGTTCAACCAGGAAGGAGATTTGCCCCAGGAAACCCGCACAACCGCAACGGTCATCTCTTCCACATGAATGCAAAAGAAGACCAAGAAGTGCCAGATGTAGTGTTGGGTATGTTTTCTGTCAACTCAGTTTTAGCCAGAGTATTGTTTGATTCGGGAGCATCGCATTCATTTGTCACTAAAGAATTTGCTTGCACTAGTAAGATTCACCCAACCAACCTGAAGCATGTCCTGATAGTTCAAATCCCCGGTTCAACTACAAAAGCTAGAAAAATTTGCAAAGCTGTGCCTATCAGAATACATGGGATAGATTTTTGTGCCAACCTAATTGTACTTGGAACCAAAGGATTAGAAGTAGTACTAGGTATGGACTGGATGTCAAGGCATAAAGGACTGATAGACTGTGCTAAGAAAGCCATCACCATGACCAGTAGTTCTGGAGTAGATGAGCATATATCTGAAACCTTACCCCGTCAATTCAAGTGCAACAAGAGTGTAGCCCTGCCCACCATAGACCAAGTCAGAGTAGTCTGTGAATACCCCGACGTATTCCCAGATGAATTGCCAGGTATGCCCCCGAATAGGGATATTGAGTTCATTATCGAACTAATCCCCAGAACCGGACCCATAGCCCAGAGACCCTATAGCATGAACCCCTCAGAGTTAGTGGAACTAAAGAAGCAGTTGGATGCCATGTTAGAGAAAGGCTTGATTCAACCAAGCGCATCGCCATGGAGATCACCAGTGTTATTCATTGACAAGAAAGATGGAGGCAACCGTCTGTGCATAGATTACAGAAAGTTGAATGATGTCACCATCAAGAACAAGTGCCCCTTGCCAAAGATAGAGGATCTATTTGATCAGTTGACTGGAGCCCAGGTATTCTCAAAGATTGATCTTAGGACTAGTTATCACCAACTTAAGATTCGTGCAACGGATATTCCGAAGACCGCCTTTACTACTCGCTATGGATTATACGAGTATACGGTTATGTCTTTTGGATTAACCAATGCCCCTGATTATTTCATGAATCTCATGAATAAGATCTTTATGAATTTCCTAGATAAGTTTGTAGTTGTGTTTATCGACGACATCCTTATCTACTCCAAGTCAGAAGAAGAGCATGAGCAACATCTGAGAGTTATCCTAGAAACCCTGAGAGAGCATCAGTTATATGCCAAGTTTAGCAAGTGTGAGTTTTGGCTGAAAGAAGTAGGATTCCTAGGACATATTGTGTCTACCGGAGGAGTCTCTGTTGATCCCGCCAAGATCAAAGATGTCGAAGAATGGGAAGCCCCAACCACTCAAACCCAAGTCTATGCATTTCTCGGATTAGCTGGATACTACCGCAAGTTCGTAGAAGGATTCTCAAGCATCGCCCGACCCATGACCCAATTGTTGAAGAAGGACAAGAAGTTTGAATGGACTGACAAATGTGAAGCCAGTTTCCAGGAGCTGAAGAAGAGATTGATATCAGCCCCAATATTGGTCATGCCAGACATGAAGAAGCCGTTTGATGTGTATTGTGACGCATCTAAGATTGGTCTAGGATGCGTATTGATGCAAGAAGGCAAAGTCATCGCGTATCTGTCTCGACAACTGAAGCAGCATGAGCAGAACTATCCGACCCATGATCTTGAGCTAGAAGCTATGGTTCTAGCATTGAAGACATGGCGTCATTATCTGATGGGTAATCGCTGTGAGATTTACTCAGATCACAAGAGCTTAAAATATATCTTCACACAGAAAAGAGCTGAATATGAGACAACGGAGATGGATAGAGTTAATCAAGGATTACAACCTTGACATTCACTATCACCCCGGCAAAGCCAATGTGGTAGCGGATGCTCTTAGCAGATTGCCATGTAGGCTAAACACCATGATCAAGGAGAAGCAACCAAGTTTGTATGAAGAGTTGGAGCAGTTCAGGACTGAATTAGTTAGCCAAGGATTCTTAGCTAGCATTAAACTTCAACCCACTTTGATTAGCCAAATCAAGGAAGCCTAGAAGGGTAATAAAAGTATCTACGGAATCAAACGTCGTATTGGTACAGGAAAGGTACTTGGATTCACTGAAGATGAAGAAGGAGTTTTGTGGTACAAAGGACGTATCTGTGTGCCAGTAGATTCGGAGCTGAAGGAAGTTATCATGAAGGAAGCTCGTGATACTCTTTATTCTATCCACCCCGGAGGAACAAAGATGTATCAGGATTTGAAAGAGCAATTTTGGTGGCACGGGATGAAGAGAGAAATCGGAAGCTACATCGCCAAGTGTGACATCTGTCAAAGAGTCAAAGCAGAGCATCAGAGACCTGCAGGACTGTTGCAATCATTGCAGATTCCGGAATGGAAATGGGATTCCGTAGGAATGGACTTTATCACCGGTTTACCTACTTCTAGTAGGGGAAATGACTCACTCTAGGTCATAGTTGATAGACTGTCCAAGGTAGCTCACTTCATACCTGTCAAGACTACCTACCAGAGTGCAAAGCTAGCAGAACTGTATATTGCTAGGATTGTCAGTCTACATGGAACCCCCAAGACCATCGTATCAGATCGAGAACCCAGTTTACCTCGAGATTTTGGCAGAAAGTCCAAGAAGGATTAGGGACCAAGTTGAACTTTAGTACCGCTTATCACCCGCATACAGATGGACAGACTAAGAGAGTCAACCAGATCCTTGAAGATATGCTTAGAGCTTGTGTGTTGGAATACGGATCAAAATGGGAAGACTGCCTGCCTTTCGCAGAATTCTCATATAACAACAGTTATCAAGCTAGTTTGCAGATGGCACCATTTGAATTCCTATACAGAAGAAAGTGTCGTACCCCTTTGAATTGGTCGCAAGTAGGAGAGAGTCAGATTTTTGGACCCGACATTCTCCGAGAAGCCGAAGAGAAGGTTCACAAAGTCCGTGAGCACCTTAAGACCACTCAATCCAGACAGAAGAGTTATGCTGATAAGAGAAGGAAGACCTGACTTTCAATGTCGGAGATTTTGTATATCTCAAGGTTTCACCATTGAATGGAACTCAACACTTTAGTCTGAAGGGAAAGTTAGCCCCCAGATATATCGGACCTTTCAAGATTCTGAACCGTCGAGGAGAAGTATCGTATCAGCTGGAACTGCCTGAAGAGATGTCAGCCATCCATAATGTGTTCCATATCTCGTTACTTCGCAAATGCTTGGAAGTGCCTGAGAAGACTGAAGTTTTCAAGAACATCGATCACAGAGCCATAGAAATAACCAATGACCTGACCTATCGGGAAGTGCCCATCCGTATCTTAGAAGAAGCCTACAGAACCACCAGAACCAGGAGCATAAAGTTTCTCAAGATTCAGTGGAGCAACCATACCGAGGAAGAAGCCACTTGGGAGCGCGAAGATTACATTAGGAAAGAGTTCCCAGATCTCTTTAGTTCCTAGTTTTCTTTGTAAATCTCGGGACGAGATTTTGTTTAAGGGGGGAAGGTTTGTAACATCCCAAAACTTTAATCCAAGCTTATCAAGATCCAAATCATCAAATTTAGGGTTAACAAAAACTTTTCCAAATGAAAAATGAAAGCATTCATGTGTATGTGCATTTAATTTAGGAATTGATTTGAATTGCCATGGTTCTGTGATCCATTGGTTGTAAAATGTTTCTTAGGTTATTTAAACATCATCTACATCATTCCCAAACTTTTCCCAAAGAAAAATAACTCAAAATGAATATTTGAAGTGAATGGTCATTTTGGCCAAATTAACTCTCATGACTACTTTGGCTATTCCTAGTTTTCAAAACTTAACAGAAACATGTGTGGATCTTTACACCCCTTGCTAGTACACATAATGAGGTACCAAGGCCCACTTTGTGATCTGCAAAAATCTTTTGAATGCTAATTTTAACTGACAGTTCAAATTTGAATCTATTTCATATGGGAAGATCCCACTATTTCAAAAACCACTCAAACAAGCTCAATTTTCAAAACCCAAGCACCCACAGAGTCTCGGGCTTATATCTAGCAAACCCACCAAAAATATTTTCAAAATTCAAAAGTTTATTTCATGTGGCCATTTCATCAAACACTTGGCAGGCATGATTTACACCCTAATCCTAGCTCACTGTTTTGAACAGGGTTTTGCCCCCATTTGATCCCCATTTAATTTTTTGGTCCCCTCTTGATCTAACCATGCCATTAGCACCCATCCCCTACTCCCCTAGTGGTAGTGCAAGACCATGCTGAGCACCAACTCGCCGGCCGATCATGCACTCGCCCCAGCAGACCACCTCCCTCTCTCTCGCCATGTCTAGGAGGTAGCCAGGACCTCAACGCCACCCTTTGTCCCCTCCCCGAGCCAAGCGCGGCAGTGGACCACCGAGGAAAGCCCGCGCTCACGCACCACCATGCCGAAAGCATCGCGCCGCGACGCAGCCGTGCACGCTGCCGCCGCTCGACCGCAGCCCGGCGCCTACCGCTCCGCCATGACCCAGGGAACACGACGGACACGCCCGTTCGCCACCCAACGCACCACAGCCACCGCTCGCCATGGACACCGCCGCCTCTGCCGCTCAGAGCGCCAGCTCGCCCCGACCGCATACCACCGCCCTAAGCCCGCATTCACTTCCTAGAGCACCGCCAGGAGACCGCCTGTCGATCGCCACCCTCAGCCATGCCTCTAGCCGCCCGTAGCCAGGTCGCCACCGTCGCCTACCCATCCCTCTCGGTCTCACCGTCGAGCCTATAAAAGGAGGCCACCCCCAGCCGTTTGAAGCACACCACTCTACTCCCCTCACCTCACTGACCGTCCCACACCACTAGCCGGAGCAAGGGGAGCAGCAGCTCGCTGGAATTTTACCGAAGCAGGCCGCCTCTGGAGGAGAAGGGTGCAGCTGATTGTGACCACCCCTGGAGCTGCCTCGATCGTCCCTGAGCTCACCGTCGACCACCAGTTCGTTTGCCTGCCTCGCCGTCATCGCTGGAGCCCTGATACGCCCCCTATGCACCCCCACCGAGCCGCTAGGGTTCAGCTACGGTGATCCAGTTCTAATCTAATGGCCCACATCACCCTGTACCACTTCGCGCGTTATGAGCCGCTGACTTGTGGACCCCCTGTCAGTTGAGCCCCGCGTCGCAGAGTGACACCGGGCCGGCTCGTTAGAGTTCCCGCGCGACCCAGTTAGTTTGAATTAGGATTTTCTTTTTAGTTTAAACTTAGTTATGTCTCTGAGTTTAAAAATCAATTCAGAGAGTTTGACAAATCCATTTTGCATGAAACCAATTTTGCCTGAAAGGTATTGAAATAATCTATCCAAGCCCATTGGATTTAATTCAATTAGAGTTATAGATCTCTCCTAATAAAAAATAACAAAACAGAAGCTTTTGCACCTTGCAACATTTTTATAAAATCAACCAAGATAGATTTTGAGTTGATTCCAACTCTCAAAAATCACATTTCACCATACCTATCTGAATATGTAATAATATTAAGGTTTACATGCAGTGACTTTGGACTAATACCAAAATAATGCTATATAGGCATTTCTAGTCACTTTAAATCATTAAATAATAAACTTAAACCAAAGTAATTATGATCCAACCCTTAAATCTCATTCCCACATGTTGGAATATGTGGTGATGACATGTGTCCACATGATCCCATATTTTAAGTGGTGAATATTAAATCTTAGTTAATTTTTCAATGAGTAGAAACTACTTTTCTAAATTAAAAAGAATGAATCTAGTGAATTAAACTTGTGATGCTTGTGATGATAATAGATCATCAAATGTGTGTCTTATAATACTAATTAGACTAGTTAAGTATTGTTTGGTGATTGTGTACTCCGTATGTATTTATAGACGATAGTACCGACCAAGTCTATGAGGAGGAGGAGTTCTACCAAGAAGAAGAAGAAGAAGAAAACTTTAACCACTGCACCAACCAAGGCAAGCCACCATTAACAATGCAAGCTAACACTTGCAAGTATAATGCTTAGCAAGCTAGGATTAAACAAGATGGTTTAGCAAGATGCTATAGGCATGCTTGAGTCATATCACTTTGACTATTAGTTACCCCAAGTCTTATTCACAAGCTTTACTTCCTTTACTTTACCCAAAGTTCTCTACTTTTTGAAGGTAGCATAAAGAGTATAAAACTTGACCTATTTTAGAACCCTTTAGATGTCATTCTATGGCATGAGATTGAACCCATCTTTTTCCACCTTAGTGAACACTCTTAACTTAGTAGTTTAGAGTAGATAAAAACTTGAGTCACTTTAGATGGGAGCACTTGGTGAAAATGAATTATGAAAACCTTGGAATGATGAGTCATTCTATTGAGATGTTTTGACATGTGTTGAGAAACACAAATGGCTTATGATGATGAAAATGTTGAGGCATGAGCCTTAAACCTTTTATAAAACTGATGGTTGGATTCGGATGCGATACCATTCCAAATTTACCGTACAACCACACTACCTGAATTGGGTAAGGCTTAGCTAGAAATTTATATGCATTAGTACTAGTTCCCTCGCGGGAGAGATTTGATCTGAGGCTACCTCTCATGATGTCCACCTATGCAGTGCCCAAGATGACTAATGGTCATGGTTGGGAGGCCATGCTCATAGGAGAGGTGCTTATACTAGGGTGTGTAAAGGAAAGGTTATGTTTGATTATCTGCATACTAAGTATGATGATTCAGGGTTATCCATGACAGATGTATCGAATCTTGTGGTGAAAGTGTACCACCTCTGCATAGTGTCAAACTATTCGAATAGCCGCGTCCGCGGTTATGGACAGTTGGAATGGCCATACTGTTTCGTTGTCAGATGTTTTTGTTGGAGATATGCCCTAGAGGTAATAATAAATGTAGTTATTATTATATATCTTTGTGTTTATGATAAATGTTTACATTCATGCTATAATAGTATTAACAAGGAAACCATTAATACTTGTGTGATTTGTAAACTTAATTTGAAGTCCCTAGTATGGCCTCTATACTTCACTAGCTTGTTGGTTGATTGATGATGTGGTTTCTTTGTCATGAACATTGAGATGTTATCAACAACAAGATCATATCGTTAGGAGAATGATATGGTGGACATACTCCTATAGACAAGCGTAGCATAAAGATCAAGTCATTTCAATAGTTCAATTGCTATATGCTTTCTGATACATAGTAACCTAATTCCTTCGACCATGAGATCATGCATATTGCCTTTACTGGATGGATGCTTTGATGTCATCAAACACCACACCGTAAGGTGGCTATAAAAGTGGCATTGGGTGTTGGAAAGTATTGGTTGAAACACATGGATCAAGAGTGGGATTTGTCCATCCACATGACGGATAGATATTCTCTGGGCCCTCTCGGTGAAATGTCATCCAATTAGCTTGCAAGCATGTGACTTGGTCACAAGGGATCACATATCAGGAACGAGAAAAGAGTACTTATCGATGTGAGGTTGAACTAGGTATGCGAGAGATACCGACGATCATGACCTCGGATAAGTAACATATCGTGAGACAAAGGGAAATTGGTATCGTATGTAAGTGGTTCATTCGATCGCAAAGTAATCGTAGAAATATGTGGGAGCCATATGAATTTCCAGATTCCTCTATTGGTTATTGTTCGGAGAAGTGTCTCGATCATGTCCGCATAATTCACGAACCGTAGGGAGACACATAAGGATTGACGTTGTTTGAGTAGTTATGGTATTATGAGAAAGAGACCGAATGTTGTTCGAGTCTCGGATGGGATCCGGGATATCACGAGGTGATCCGGAATGGTCAGGAGAATAAGATTCATATAAGGAAAGTTCCGTTTGGAGTTGGGGAATGGTTAGGTGTTTTCATCGGGAACATTCTAGAAGGTCCCGGAATGTCCGGCACTCCGGGGGGGAAGGGGTGCATGAATGTGTCATTGCAAGATGGAATGATTGCATCATGTACTAAGTGTTCTCGCTGTCCAAAATAAAGGGTTTATTTTATTCCTAAATTGGAAAAGTCAAGCGCCAGTTTTGGTCATTGCCGATTTTGGAAAGAGGAGAAGTTGAAACCGACTTGGGGGAGTCCTCCTCCCAAGCCGCGGCCAGCCCTAGGCCGAGTTGGGAGGGACTCCTCCCTCCCAGCGCCAGCCCTCCCACCTATAAAGGGAGGGGCAGGGCCTCCCCTCTAGAGACACACAAGTTCCTATCCTCTAAACTAGAAACTAGACCTAGACCCCGGTTTAGAGCTGTTTCGGTTTAGAGCCTTCTAATTGGTTTAGAGCCCTCTAATTGGTGTGTCTAATTACTAGACCACTAATAGCCTCTCTCATAAGCTCCACCATACTCGCACCGGCTTAAGGCGAAGCCTGGGATCTCCCTCTACCTCCGGTACCACGCCCGTTGTCTTCTTAGGAATCGAGGAGAGTGCTACAACCTCCGCCCTGCTGGA
The DNA here is from genome assembly GCA_023614405.1 of Avena insularis. Lineage (NCBI taxonomy): Eukaryota > Viridiplantae > Streptophyta > Magnoliopsida > Poales > Poaceae > Avena > Avena insularis. The sequence goes on from CM042694.1 coordinate 39,120,293, forward strand.
ACAAGGAGAGGAAGGTCTTCGTCAGTACCGAACGTGTGACCGACTGCGGGAGGCGCTCTTGAGGCAGCGCGGAAGGATCGTCCACGCGATCTTGAGATCGGAAGAAATACGACTACATCACCCACGAGAATCTGCTCTCGTTAAACACTTTGGAATCTTCGAGGGTGAGTTATTCCATCGACTCGTTGCTGCAATCTAGTAGATAGATCTTGGCTTGTTTGTTTGTATGCGATAGAAAATTTTTGTTTTCCATGCTACGAACCCCTACAGTGGTATCAGAGCCGTGTCTATATGTAGATCTGTTGCACGAGTAGAACACAATGGTCATTGTGGGCGTTGATGCTTTTATTGTAGATTGCTTTTCGTGTACTTTGCATCTTGCGGTATGTTGGGATGAAGCGGCCCGGGCTAACCTTACATGACATCGTTCATGAGACTTGCTCCACGCTTGACATGCAATTTATATTGCATAAGTGGCTTTGCGGGTGCCTGTTTCTCCTAGCATAGTAAAGATCCAATTTACAACGGGTGATCAACAATGCTAGTATCAATGTTGTGGTTCTTGTTCGTAGGTTAGAACGACACCTATGGAAAGCCCCAAACCACGTAAAATATGCAAAGAAAGTAGAAGCGTCTAACTTTGTTTTGCAGGGGTGCGATGATGTGATATGGCCATGATTGTGATTATATTTGATGTATGCAATGTTCCTTATTGTAAGTTGGCAACGGCAGGAGCCATATGGTTGTCTTTAATTTACATTAAGACCTGCGTGTCTATTCAAATAGTTGTAATAGTTGAAGCTGGTGGACGACAACCATGAAGAAGCGTCATTGACCTTGATGCTATGCCGGTGATGATGGAGATCATGTTCGTGCTTGAAGATGGAGATCGGAAGCACAAAGAAGAAAGGCCATATCATATCACATATTATGAATTGCATGTGATGTTAATCCTTTATGCATCTTGTATTGCTTAGTAGGCAGCGGTAGCATTATAAGATGATCCCTCATGCACATAAATTTCAAGTTCTAAAGTGTTCACCCTTAGTATGCACCGTTGCCAAAGCTTGCGCTTGAAGCACCACGTGATGATCGGGTGTCTTTGATTCCGGTGAATACAACGTAAGCAAGCCAGATTTGCTTATGCGGAAGCTAAGGTTGATCTTGACGAGCCTAGCATGTACGGACATGGCCTCAGGAACACGGATCGCGAAAGGCAAAGCATGAATCATATAGTAGATATGATGAACATGATGATTGTTCGCCATTAAAACTATATCAGCTCTCGTGATGATCGGTGTTGATGTAGTGGATTTGGTTCGTGTGATCACTAAAACAATGTGAGGGATGTTGTTTTGAGTGGGAGTTCACCTAGTTTAATTTCATTAATTAATTTGAACTCAATTTGTCATAAACTTAGTCTAAACTATTGCAAATATGTTGTAGATCAATGGCAGCCCCTACCATCAATTTTAATGCGTTCCTAGAGAAAGAAAAGTTGAAAACAATGGAAGCAACCCGGATTGGTTCCGCAATTTGAGGATTGTCCTCACATGGTAATTTGACCTATGTCTGGATGCACCGCTAGGTGACCCACCTGCAGCTGATGCTACCGATGAAGTAAAGACTATTTACCTCGCTCGGAAGAATCGTACTCCATAGTTCGATGTGCTATCTTGTATGGTTTAGAATCGAGCTTGAGAAAAGATTTGAAGAGTCGATCCATATGATATTGTCGAGGATCTCAAATTAATCTTTGAGACTCATGCGGCGATTGAAAGTTATGAAGCTTCAAAAGTTCTTTAACCGCAAGATGGAAGAGGGTAGCTCCGTCGGTGAGCATGTGCTTAAGATGTGCAGACGCAAATAAACTTCAAAGTTTGGGCATAGTGATTCCTAATACTTTGGGGTTTACCGCATCCTCCAATCACTACCACCAAGTTACAAGAACTTTGTGATGAACTACAACATGCGTAACATGAACAAAGAGTTGCGAACTATTTGCTATGTTAAAATCTGCAGTGGAGATCAAGAAAGAGCACCAAGTGTTGATGGTCAATAAGACCACCAAATTCAAGAAAGGCAAGTCTAAGCAGAAGGGACACTTCAAGAAGGGTGGTAAGAAAGTTACCATACCGACGAAGAAGACCAAGGCTGGACCTAAGCCGGAAACAATGCTTTTCTTGCAAGGGAGAAGGTCCTTTGGGCGGAATTGCCCAAAGTACTTGGCGGATTTGAAGAACGGCAACATCAAGAAGAAAGGTATATCTGATATACATGTTATTGATGTGTATCTCACTAGTACCGTAGTAGTGCACGGGTATTTGATCTGGTTCGGTTGCTCATATTTGTAACTCAAACAGAGCTCTGAAATAAGCGGAAGCTAGTGAAGAACGTGGTGACGATGCGGCGTAGGAAGCGGATCAAAGGTTGATGTGATCGCGGTCGCACGCTACCTCTTCATCTACCATCGGGATTAGTTTTATACTTAAATAATTGTTATTTGGTGCCTGCGTTGAGCATGAACATTATATCAGGATCTTGTTTATTGCGAGACAGTTACTTGTTTAAATCCGAGAATAATGGTTGTTCGATTTATATGAGTAATGTGTTTTATGCACATGCACCTTTGATAGATGGTCTATTCATATTGAATCTCGATAGTAGAAATACACATATTAATAACATTGAGGCTAAACGTTTGAAATCAAGCGATAATTTGACCTATATGTGGCAATCGTCTTGGTCACATTGGAGTGAAGCGTATGAAGAAACTCCATTCGATGGACTTCTTGAATCACTTGATTTTGAATCACTTGAAAGATCTGAAGCATGTCGATGGGTAAAATGACTAAGACTCCATTTTACGGTATGATGGAGCGAGCTCTGGACTTATTGGAAATCATACATCCCGATGTGTGTGGTCCAATGAGTGTAGCATCGTGTGGGGGTTATCGTTATGTTCTTACCTTCACGGATGACTTGAGTAGATATGGGTATATCTATTTCATGAAACATAAATCCGAAACTTTCGAGAAGTTTAAGGAGTTTCAAAGTGAGGTAGAGAATCAACGTAACAAAAAGATTAAATTTCTACGTTCTGATCGTGGAGGTGAATATCTAAGTTACGAGTTTGGCGAGCATTTGAAGAAATGCGGAATACTTTCACAATTGACACCGCCGGGAACACCACAGCGTAATGGTGTGTCCGAACGTCGTAATCGAACTCTCTTAGATATGGTTCGTTCTATGATGTCTCTTACAGATTTACCACTATCATTTTGGGGTTATGCATTAGAAACAGCCGCATTCACTTTAAATAGGGCACCGTCTAAATCCGTTGAAACGACACCGTATGAATTATGGTTTGGGAAGAAACCTAAATTGTCGTTCCTTAAAGTTTGGGGGTGCGAAGCCTATGTAAAGAAGTTACAGCCGGACAAGCTTGAACCCAAAGCGGAAAAATGCGTCTTCATAGGATACCCGAAGGAAACTATTGGGTATACCTTCTATCATAGATCCGAAGGCAAAATCTTTGTTGCCAAGAATGGATCCTTTCTAGAGAAGGAATTTCTCTCGAAAGAAGTGACTGGAAGGAAAGTAGAACTCGACGAGGTTGTCGAACCTTCTCTCGAAATTGCGAGTAGCGCAAAGACCGGAAGAAGTTCTGTGGTGCATGCACCAATAAGAGAGGAAGCTAATGATGGTGATCATGAAACTTCGGTTGAAGTTGCTACAGAGCCTCGGAGGTCAACGAGAACTCGTACCACTCCAGATTGGTATGATTCCGTTATGAATGTCATGTTGGTGGACAACACCGATGACCCCGAGACATATGAGGAAGCGATGATGAGCCCAGATTCCAATAAATGGCAAGAAGCCATGAAATCCGAGATTGGATCCATGTCCGAAAACCAAGTATGGACTTTGGTGGACTTACCGGATGGTAGGAAGGCTGTCGAGAACAAATGGATTTTCAAGAAGAAAACAGATCTTGATGGTAATGTTCATCGTTTATAAAGCTCGACTTGTCGCAAAAGGGTTTCGACAAATTCAAGGAGTTGACTACGATGAGACTTTCTCACCGGTAGCGAAGCTAAAGTCTGTGAGGATTATGTTAGCAATCGCTGCATATTATGATTATGAGATATGGCAGATGGATGTCAAAACAGCATTCCTCAATGGAGACATTGATGAAGAGTTGTATATGATGCAACCCAAAGGTTTTGTCGATCCTAAAGATGCTAACAAGGTATGCAAACTTCAACGGTCCATCTATGGATTGAAGCAAGCATCGAAGTTGGAATCAACGTTTTGATAAGGTAATCAAAAGTTTTGGTTTTATACAAACTTATGGAGAAGCTTGTATTTACAAGAAAGTGAGTGGGAGCTCTGTAGCATTCTTAATATTGTATGTGGATGACATATTGTTGATTGGGAATGATGTAGACCTTCTTAATAGTGTCAAGGAATATTTGAATAATAGTTTTTCAATGAAGGATCTTGGCGAAGCAGCTTACATATTAGGCATAAAGATTTATAGAGATAGATCGAAACGCCAAATATCATTGTCACAAAGTACATATTTGGACAAAGTTCTGAAGAGGTTTGGAATGGAAGATAGCAAGAAAGGGTTCTTGCCCATGTTGCTAATATGACCTTGAGTAAAACTCAAAGTCCGACATCGGCGAAGATAGAGAAAAGATGAGTAAGACTCCTATGCCTCAGCCATAGGATCTCTAATGTATGCCATGCTATGTACTAGACCCGACATCGCATATCTGTTAGTCTAACTAGCAGATATCAAAGTGATCGAGTGGATCATTGGACAGCGGTCAAAAACATCCTTAAGTACTTGAGAAGAACTAAGGATATGGTTCTTTCTTATGGAGGTGATGAACAGCTCGTTGTTAATGGTTATACCGATGCTAGTTGGAACACCGATCCGGATGATTCTAAATCACAATCTGGATACGTATTTATTTTGAATGGTGCAGCAGTTAGCTGGAGGAGTGCAAAGCAAAGCGTTGTGGCGAGATCTTCAACTGAATCGGAATACATGGCTGTTTGAGGCTTCACAAGAAGCGATATGGATGAAAGAGTTCATTACAGAGCTGGGTGTGGTTCCTAGTGCTGGACCCAATGTCTATCTCTTTGTGATAACATGGGCGCCATAGCCAATGCGCAGAACCAAGGTCACACAAGAAGCTGAAGCATATCAAGCTGCGTTTTCACGCTATTCGAGAACATATCCAGGATGGGGATATAAAGATTTGCAAAGTACACAGATCTGAATGTGGCGGATCCATTGACTAAACCTCTCCCAAGGGCAAAACATGACCAACACCAAACTGCCATGGGTGTTCGGTATATTACCATGTAATCTAGATTAGATGACTCTAGTGCAAGTGGGAGACTGTTGGAGATATGCCCTAGAGGTAATAATAAATGTAGTTATTATTATATATCTTTGTGTTTATGATAAATGTTTACATTCATGCTATAATAGTATTAACAAGGAAACCATTAATACTTGTGTGATTTGTAAACTTAATTTGAAGTCCCTAGTATGGCCTCTATACTTCACTAGCTTGTTGGTTGATTGATGATGTGGTTTCTTTGTCATGAACATTGAGATGTTATCAACAACAAGATCATATCGTTAGGAGAATGATATGGTGGACATACTCCTATAGACAAGCGTAGCATAAAGATCAAGTCATTTCAATAGTTCAATTGCTATATGCTTTACGATACATAGTAACCTAATTCCTTCGACCATGAGATCATGCATATTGCCTTTCTTGGATGGATGCTTTGATGTCATCAAACACCACACCGTAACAGGGTGGCTATAAAAGTGGCATTGGGTGTTCGGAAAGTATTGGTTGAAACACATGGATCAAGAGTGGGATTTGTCCATCCACATGACGGATAGATATTCTCTGGGCCCTCTCGGTGAAATGTCATCCAATTAGCTTGCAAGCATGTGACTTGGTCACAAGGGATCACATATCACGGGAACGAGAAAAGAGTACTTATCGATGTGAGGTTGAACTAGGTATGCGGAGATACAAGCGATCATGACCTCGGATAAGTAACATATCGTGAGACAAAGGGAAATTGGTATCGTATGTAAGTGGTTCATTCGATCGCAAAGTAATCAGAGAAATATGTGGAACCATATGAATTTCCAGATTCCTCTATTGGTTATTGTTCGGAGAAGTGTCTCGATCATGTCCGCATAATTCACGAACCGTAGGGAGACACACTTAAGGATTCGACGTTGTTTGAGTAGTTATGGTATTATGAGAAAGAGACCGAATGTTGTTCGGAGTCTCGGATGGGATCCGGGATATCACGAGGTGATCCGGAATGGTCCGGAGAATAAGATTCATATAAGGAAAGTTCCGTTTCGGAGTTGGGGAATGGTTCCGGTGTTTTCATCGGGAACATTCTAGAAGGTCCCGGAATGTCCGGCACTCCGGGGGGGGGAAGGGGTGCATGAATGTGTCATTGCAAGATGGAATGATTGCATCATGTACTAAGTGTTCTCGCTGTCCAAAATAAAGGGTTTATTTTATTCCTAAATTGGAAAAGTCAAACTGCCAGTTTTCGGTCAAACTGCCAGTTTTCGGAAAGAGGAGAAGTTGGAAACCGACTTGGGGGAGTCCTCCTCCCAAGCGGCCAGCCTAGGCCGAGTTGGGGAGGACTCCTCCCTCCTGGCCAGCCCTCCCACCTATAAAGGGAGGGCAGGGCCTCCCTCTAGAGACACACAAGTTCCTATCCTCTAAACTAGAAACTAGACCTAGACCCGGTTTAGAGCTGTTTGGTTTAGAGCCTTCTAATGGTTTAGAGCCCTCTAATTGGTGTGTCTAATTACTAGACCACTAATAGCCTCTCTCATAAGCTCCACCATACTACTTGCGGCTTAAGCGAAGCCTGCGGGATCTCCCTCTACCTCGGTACCACGATTTGTCTTTGGAATCGCGAGAGAGTGCTACAACCTCCGCTTTCTTTGGAACAAGGGAGAGGAAGGTCTTCGTCGAGTACCGAGCGTGTGACCCTTGCTGCGGGGCGCTGCAGGAGCAGCGAAGGATCGTCCACGCGATCTTGAGATCGGAAAAATACGACATCACCACGAGAATCTGCTCTCGTTAAACACTTTGGAATCTTCGAGGGTGAGTTATTCCATCGACTCGTTGCTGCAATCTAGTAGATAGATCTTGGCTTGTTTGTTTGTATGCGATAGAAAATTTTTGTTTTCCATGCTACGAACCCCTACAGTTTTCCAATTAACTTGAAGTGAATGATGAATCTTGACTTGACCACAACAGGGTTGTGTTTATGATACTAGCTTCCCAACTTAAGTGATTCTAGAACTTTACTTTATCTTTCTTTGCTTCTAAACTCAGCTTAGGTTTCAAACTTAACCTTGTTAGTTAAACATAGATTTAGCACTTTGACTTAGAACTATTTTACGTGTTAGTGGTAGTTTGCGAGTACTTAAAGAGTACTCATGGCTTTTGTCCCTGGTTATTCTCATGGCCAGACTATGAAGGAGACTATCAAGATAATGGCCAACAGGACGGCTATGATAACTAGGACTATCTGCCTTCGTCAGCATTGCGTGTGCCCCTGAAGATGGACCTCACCGCTACGCTTATCTTTTATTTCCGCTGCTTGTTGTATTAAGACTGGATCATGAGATCCTTATTTGTGTAAAACCTTATGTATGGTTTATAATGGATGATGTACTGTGATATCCAATCCGTTATGTCTCGCAAAAAATGGTAATCCTGGGATTGCGAGGTATGGCATAACGGGCATCTGGGATTAAAATTCCGGGTGTTGACACCGAGATTTTTCTTTTGCGCAAACTCTTGTATCGGTGTATCGGTGTGATTGCTATAGTAATATAGAAGGGCGAAAGCCTGTTTCGAGGAAATTCCAATCAAAAAATCATGCTTGGCTGCCGCAAGGAATTATGAAATGAATTATTTCCATGGTTGGGTTTGGAACATGAATTGACTTAACATGCCATACCTATTTTCTTAAATGTCCAATTGAAATGAAGGTTCCAATTCCATGACAACAAAACCCGTTGTATATGGAATGTTAATTGAATTCCACTCACCCACTCCTTAGAATTTTCAATTGAAATGACATCTCCAATTCCGTGACAGTCAAACATGTTTTATATGGAATCTCAATTGAATTCTACAATTATGTCACCAAACAATGTCTTCCAAACAAGCTCTAAAAGAAATCAAATAAGCATGTTTCAATTAAAAAATATGAACAAAATATACATATGCATACAGATGTGTAGTTTGTGCGTACTACTATTCTTTGACATGTGTTTTTCTTGTGATCTACACACATAAAAGATAATTATGGTGATCGATTTTTTTTGCTATTCTAGAGCTACAATATTTTTGCGTAAGACAAAATAAAATGTGTTATCTAAAAGATTATTTTTAGATATGTAGGACATCTGTACTCCGTAGATGACCAATTCATCTTTTTCACTCCAAAATTCAATCATTTTCAGAAAATCATAGCTGACTCAGTGGAGCCGGCGAGCCAAAACACCGCACCTGGCCACCTCTCTCTCTCTCTCCTCCGTTTTCCACATGAAAATTGTTGAGTGCCCCCCTCGGCCTTCACAGTCATAAGATGGTCAGATGACCATGAAAGGAGATGCAAAAGCAATCTAAGACATTAAAATGGAGTCTAGCAATTGTACCATGCACGGAATATATGGTTCGTGGCATATATTTCGTGCCCTACCTCTCTCCTACTTTTTGCAGAGTTGTGTGAGTTTTCTTCTCTCTACATGCATTGTCACTTTAGAGGATCTAGTTCTCAAACTTTGAAACTTATGCAGCTTTTAAAACATAAGTCTTGTTTGAAAATAGCTTGAAGAATATTTGGATCCTAGCAAAGAGAGCTTCAAAACAATACCAATATTGAGTATATTTCAACAATATTTGAATCAAGGAAAAAATTAGCATGCTATTTAATTTTAGCGTGGTTTTCTCCAGACGATATGAAAGTTATAGCATTCTAATAACGTGCTATTTTACAAAATAGCGTTTTTTAAAAATTAAAAAATATAATAGGTATATCATGAATATTAAGGATTTCAGCATCTAATGAATGCCTAGAGTAATACTTGTACATGCATAATCAATTCCGGCGCTATCCAAGTTGGAGGAGAACCAGCATGGCTGAATCTAGGTGCAGCGTCGGGTGCTGCAGCAGGAGGCGGCGGCTTGGCGCGCTCATTTAAGTTTAACAATCAAAAATTCCATCGTATGTTTGCTTACTCGACACATTCATCATATGCTCTCTTACTCCACACTCACTAACAATAATAATAATGTGTTATACTTGAAATAGCGTTGACGCTATGATGTTTTAGTGCGATATAGCAAGTTATTTAAAAGATAGGGTCATAGCGAGAAAAATCTTGAAAAATAGCGTGAACTCTCCAAATATGCTATAGCACGCGTGAAATAACACACTATTTTTTTCCATGATTTGAATGATTTCCAGAGCTTGGTGAAACTTGGAGTAACTTTAGGAATTCTAGCGATTAATTTTAAGCAGTTTGTTGCACTATGTTTCAAACTTGGTTCATCACACTTAACCTAATAAATAATTGACAATTGACTTAGAGGTCATTGTGTTCCTAGCGTAGAGGTTTGTTGTGCACCATCATGTTTGAATGTGTTTCACCATACTTCAAACTTGTATTAAACGACGAAAGTGTTCAAAATTTGTATCTGTTATAATGTTATTTCATTGGCTCAAATTTATGAGCTAAAATATTTTGCATGGCCCCAAAATATAATGTACTCCCTCCATCTCAAAATAGATGTCTCAAATTTGTCAAAATTTAGATGTATTTATATACTAAATAGTGTCTAGATTCATCTAATTTTTGACAAATTTGCAACATCTAATTTGAGACGGAGGGAGTACAATTTAACAAAACTTTATACTCTCTCCGTCTAAAAATAGGTGTAGCAATTTTTTGTAAATTTGGATATATCTAGGCACTATTTAGTCTAGATACATCAAAATTTCTATATTTATTTTGAGACAGAGGGAGTAGATAGTAGAAAATATTTGTAGATGTGTACATAAAAAATCCACTTTTCAAAATCCTAAATACTACTATTTTTTTTTAATTTGAAAACTGACTGAGTGGATTCCGGTCCACCCTTCTCTCTCCTCCGTGCTTCACGTGAAAATCTGCGAATGGTCCTCCCCCCCCCCCCCTCTCCTCACGAAATGAGATGCCAAAGCAATCTGATACTCTACACGAAATGAGATGCCAACGGACAAAAATCGGATTAAAAGAAGAAAAAGAGGCAAGTCAAAAACCTGATTGTTGCATACGAATGCCATGAGCTACTAGCAGCAGGCGGGTGGGTCCGTAACACAAAAGCTTCTCTCGTGACTCGTGAGCGCGGCCTATAGCACGACTGGCATGAACTATCTACGACATTGCTTCCTGGGCCTATATAATAAGAAGCTAGCTGGAGTGACCGTCTCGCAAAATCAACAGCAATGTCTCTTCCAAAGATTTCCGCTGCAGTGGCGCTGCTCGTCCTGGCCAATCTCCTCATGGTGGCGGTGTCCGGCGCCGATCCTTCTGAGCCGGCTGAGTAATCATGCGCCCATCTTTCCGCATCGATTTACTCATACATACATTCTTGCGAGCAGCATTGTTGATCGTTATCTCGCTCGGTCTGTTTTTCATTCCTTGCAGCAGCACCAGCGACGGCGCACCGCAGCGCATTGACCACCTCCACCTGCAAGGCCGCGGCTCCGACAAGGTCACGCTCACCGTGCAAGGAGGCGCCTGCGTCGACGGCCCCCACGGCCCGACTCCCGCAGCGCGGATGAGCTGCGACGACGACGACCACGCCAGCCTCCCCGGCGGCCACACGCGCCTGGAGCTCAAGCGCCTCCGCGTCGGCGAGGGTTCGGCCGTCGACGAGCTGGTCAAGCTCGCGCGGGCCGCGGCCACGGAGATGGACATTTCCATGATCATGGGGAATCCCGACATGGAGCCCGGCGACGTGTGGAAGATCATGTCCTGCGCGGTGCTCATCTCGGCGCAGAACGGCGGCTCCTGGGACAGCAAGGAGGCCGTGCAGCTGCGCTCCATGGGATTCTTCAGCAAGGAGGATGTCCTCAAGCAGCTTGGCGTCATCGCAAGGCCGAACGACTGCAGCGAGCCCATCACTTACGGCAGGGAGGAGCTCTGATTGATTATTATGTCTGTACTGGCCACTGAGCCCATCGATGCTGTTCGTTAGCTTCCAAGTATCTTTATTAGTCCAGAGTTTGTAGTTCAGTATTCGAGGTGATGCATCCACATTTCCAGAGCATGAGTTTATAGTTCAGTACTCGAGTTTGTAGTCCAGTACCAGAACATGAGACGATGTATCCACATTTCCCCAATTTATAATTTGTGTCTTCATGTTTCAGTTCTTCAAGGAGTCTTCCTGTTTCAGTTTAGTAGTAGTACAGCTTTGACATCAAAACTAATCTGCTGAACCGCGAATTAGTAGTTTGGCCAGATTGGTAACATCTGCAGCAGGTTGCCAGAGGCGGCTTTCGCTCGAGATGTTCAGACATTCATGTTCATTTTATGACTCAAAATATTCTTTTTGTTTTTTGTAGAGGACTCTTACCTATTCCCTCCATTTAAAAATAAGTGTAAGTTTATCTTCTGTCATGAATCAATCTCTTTAAATCTGGTCAAATTTATAGGAAATAGTATAGCAACTTATACGAAGTTAAATTGGTATATTATGACCAACTTTAGATTGGAGTACTAGAGTGGAAGATAGGTCACGATAACTGAACCCTGACGCCCTGACCCTTCTATCTTTGTAAAAGTTTTGATGAGTTCACCAAAGATGACAAGCTGTTGACCGAAGGAAAAGCATGGCAGATTTCGTCTGAGCAGAAAGTTTAGTACTCCTTTTGATCCATAAAAAATGTGGTTGATTTAGTATAAAGTTATACTAAATCAACGACACACATACGAATACTGATAGGGGATAGGGTCAAAATTAAAGTAAGTCGTTATGATTCTAGCAAGGGACGTATAATTTATAGACTTCCCCATAAAGATTTGAAGCGTATCGAAGACTCGAAAGATATCGAAGATTTAAAAGATAGCGAAGATTCAAAGGCGCCAAGTTCCACTTTCTGCATGATTCGAATTGGATTCGCCTTCAGCAAGAGCTTTAACAGCTCCTACCCATTCGTCAAGTACAGATTTCCTTTACCCAGAGTTGGGAACTATGAATAGTTGTTTGAATATCTTCTTGCGCTTCAATTCCTCTTATCCAATCCAACTTCCCCTGGGATTCATTTCAAAAAAAAGGGTTGCTATTGCAATAGGCATTGCAGTGCAAATAACCCAAAACAAATAGCCAGATGCTTTTTAGATCGGATGGAGTAGTTATTTTCTTCAAATAAGTTAGTTCCTTGTTTACTCTTAACAGAAGTTTGTTCTTTCTTCAGAGAAGCTAATACGTAACAGAAGTTAGTTCAGAACTTATGATAGAAAAAGACACATACCGATCCCTTAACACAGATACGCGTGCTATAGATATCTCTATTACGTCTAGTATGTGTGTACTAATTTTCATCGGCACATTTTTCACAGAGAACAAATATAGGTTGCAAAATAAAGTTTTTTTTTTGCCTTTGTAGAACCACTGTATTTTTTCCATACCCCAAACGGTAAGATATTATTTTTCATAGCCCAAATGATATTTTTAATTACAAATTAGCACTTTTTGAAATTTTCTTATCTCCAGCCCACCAGAGCCCAGGAGTCCAAACTATGCATGCGCGCTCTCTCCCTCACTCCATTGTATCTCTCTCCTAGCTATTTTTTAAAATAATACACTTTTTTTATTAAATTTCAAAAATAATACGCGAAAATAGAAATTTACAGAACTAGCACGGCGTCAACTCAGCGTGGGCCTTGTCGACCCAGCGTGAGCAGATAGGAAGTTTGTCGGCCCAACGTGGGCAGATAGGGCCTCGTCGATCGCTATGCCGTGCCCCGTGTGGTCGGCACGTCTGCCGTGTGTGAGCCGACAAGCCTCTGTCGGTCCACGTTGAGCTGGCCCCGTGCTTGTTCTGTCAATTCCCCTTTTACGTATTATTTTCGAAATTGAATAAAAATAGTGTATTATTTAAAAAAAATATAGCTCTCTCCTAGGTGATTCACGTGGAAAATCTGAGAATGTGTAAAGATCGGAGGGTCTGACCATCATTTATCTATCTGCTCCACACTCTCGCCTCTCGGTCAACTCTCTGTCTCTCCTTCACGTCATTCTATCTCTCACCTATTCACACTCTCTCTCTCCCCTCTGTGCTTCATGTGAAAAATCTGAGAAGTCCTCTCTAACTTCACAGTCAAATGATCCCAAAAGGAGATGGGGAAGCAGTCCGAGACGTGGCCATCAGCTTTTAACAAAAAGGAAACCAGGGAAATCAGAATTACATGAGCATGACATGTAACATATCACCGGTGACTGGTATGATCTATAATGACGGTCCCACCTCTCGTGAGCTCCCAGTACTACCAGTGCTCATTTCCCTTCATCATGAGCACAGCATACAGTTGACATGAACCGCCTACTCCCTCCGTTTCAAAATATAAGACGTTTTAGTTTTATGAAAGGAGTGTATCTAGACTATTTTTAGTGTGTAGATTCATCTAGGTTTAAAGTGAACCTACACACTAAAAGAAGTCTAGATACACTCATTTTACAAAGCTAAAACATCTTATATTTTGAAATGGAGGGAGTACATTATTGCTCCCTGGACTAATAAGAAATTAGAGTGCTCGTGTACCAAGTAGCAACACAAACTTAAGCAATCAACAATGTCTCTTCCAAAGCGTTCGGTAATGGCCTCTTGCTGGTGGCGGTGTCCAGCGTGGATCCTTCTGAGCCAGCCGAGTAAGCTAGAGTCCATGTTTTCGTGTTGAACAAAGTAATTTACTAATTCTTGCGAACAATGTTTCTAATCTAACCAACTCTTTCTGTTTTTTCAATATTCAAGTACCAGGGATGACACAAGCATGTCGATAATCAACGACGTGATCAGCGACGCCGGCGATAACATGGGCAAGACATGGGGGATCGGTGGGACCTACATCATTTTTTTTAAATGGACGCTTTATTATTTAAAAGATTTAAGCGTCTCTATATAACTATGATGCACACAGCCACCAACCGTTCAAACCCAAAGAAAAAAACACGAAATACACAAGATCATCGGATTCTACACGAAGCCTAAGGAGATGGAGGGAAGATTCTAAGATCAAGTTGCCATCCATATCGGGAAAAGATACCCCCCACTGTATCCACCAAGTATGTATAGACCTTCATAAACAGGCAGTAAAACTTCACACGTCGTAGAGGTGATCATGAACAGAGCGTAGCGATGCATTGATAGATTACCTGTATAAGAGAAGACGTTTTATCAATAAAAACTTTATCATTTCTACATAGTTATAGTGAGCAAATAATGGCAAGCGCTCTCATCCTAATAAGAATTTTGAACTTGTGCTCAATCTAATGTAGCCAGTTGGCAATGCTAGGGGGTTGGGACAACCCATAAGCTACCTGGATGACTAATCATACAGAACGAGCAAATTTGTATTGAAAAAAATTAATATTTAATTGTCTTATCGTGATAAAAATACAAATTACTTACTTTCATGCCAATTATTTTTAACAAGGTTGTCTTTTGTAACAATCCTCCTCGACATATACCATCCAAATATTTTGTCTTCAATGGTACCTTCATCTACCATTTTTTTGTTATTATCGACTAGCTCATCAGGCTGAAATAATGCTTTGTATATCGAATCTACATATAATTTACCACTCTCATGTAAAAACAAATCAGGACCATCTGACATTTGCACTATGGTTAAACGATGTATCAGAGTGTTCCACGATGCAAGTCTCGGTTCCATTAGGTATCTCGTGAACGTCACATTTGGAGGAGAAGATTTCACCACTATGGCCATGGTATCCCCTTGTGGCGAACAATGGTGTATAGAGCTGGATATTGTTTTCAGAGTGTAGCATTTCCAAGCCACTCATCTTCCCAAAAATGAATCTTTGAGACATCCTTAATAGAAAATGTTTCAAATGGGAAGAAATGCTTCTTGGTGGCCATCACTCTAGCCTAGAAATGCGAGTCTCCCAGCTTCAAGAGCACTTGAGACGGTGACTTTGAGCCAACTTATTTCCTTCTTAGAAGGGTTTAGCACACATCATCCTCTATGCAGTCTGAAAAGCCACTTACCCAGTAGAGTGGTATTCTTTATCGCAAGGTCATGAATCTGTAATCCACCTTGATCTTCGGGATGACAAACCACACTCCATTTGGCTAATAAATATTTATTTTTCTCGCTATCTCCTTGCCAAAAAAACTTGATCGAAAATAATTCAATCTATGCAAGACTCCTTTAAAATTATGGAATAAAGAGATCATATATAGTACTCCCTCCAAGCCAATAAGTGTCATTGATTTAGTACAGAGTTGTACTAAGTCAGCGTCACTTATTATGGATCGGATGGAGTACCATATTACTCGATACTTAATTTATGAGCACTGTCTTTCTCTCAGAGATAACAATTTTCCTTTCCAACTACTTAGTATTTTTTTGTATTCTCACCTCGACATGTTTTCACTCAACATTTGTAAGTCTCTGATAATGATCAGATTACCCAAATAGTTGATCGGAAACTTGTCTTACCCGCAGCCAAACAGATCATCATACGGGTGTGTCTCGTCTTGGGCATCGCCAAAGAAAAACAATTCATTCTTAGGGATATTAATCTTAAGACCAGAAAGATGTTCAAATGTTGATAATATTAATTAGATTCTTAGCTTTTTGCAAGTTGTGTTCTATGAACAGAATTGTTTCATCGGCGTATTGATGGATAGAAGTTCCTCCATCAACAAGGTGAGGAACCACCCCTTCAATCTGATCATTAGCTTTTGCACGCTCAATCAAGATAGCCAATAGTCCGACGCTATATTAAATAATATAGACGATAATGAGTCACTTTGTATCAATCATTTTCTTATCTGGAAGTATTATGCCAACATCATCATTAACTTTGATGGTAATACTACCTCCAAACATGAAGCTATGGAGCGGGGAGGTTTGTTTTCCGTTGGATAGGCCACCTACAAGAAATCTATGAATATAAGAATTAAGTTTAGGGTCACAAGTGGCACCCGCATAACGACCCGCAAAAGTAAAATATTGGCAAAAGGTGTCCAGAAGCTAGCAAAACTAGAGCAAGATTAGTTAAAAAGCAGTTCTACAACCCGTCCCGCTTGACACCCTAATTAAGTTGGACCTATAAATACTTGAACGGATATAATCCACCAATAAATATCACTCTTTCACTTCAATCTCCTTGTTTCTCCTCTGGGGCCATGTCAGACGCTCGGGCTATAATCAAGATGCACAAATCAAACGTGTGTGATAATAAACATATATCGTGACCATTACAAAATACGTTTAAACATAAATTTTAAACTTTTTATTGGACGAAAATGTCACTTTTACAACGCACACACGAGCACGACACACAGAAAACTCGAAATTAACACGCAGGAGTACCTAATGCGACATACAGGGGCCGATCGAGGAGACGTGCACACCGCAGCTATCCGTAGGCATGCATCATGCTAGCTCACCTGACGCGTATACTGCTATCATGCACCATAGCTAGCTCGATCGATGAGTGACTGACTGGCAGATTCAGGCGCAGCGGAAGCCCTTGGGCACCTTGCAGTCGCAGTAGTTGAGCAGCAGGGTGAGGTCGACGTCGACGTCGAGGTTTATGCCGAGGACGTTAGCGTTGATGGCGAGGCAGACGCAGGCGGCGGCGTCCAGGTCGACGAGGCCGGAGATGAGGGAGCAGCACGGCTCCTTGGGCGGCTGCTGCCCCAGCACCACGTGGACCAGCCCGTCCAGCACGTCCGCGCACACCGCCAGCTTCACCGCGCTCACCGGGCAGTTGCCCGCCGGAATCGGGCACGGGTGGCCGTCGCAGGCCTCCGCCGGCCGAGCGCCCAGGCACAGGCACAGCACGGCGACGACCGCCGCCGCTACGGCGAGGCTGCTCGTCGGCTTGGATGCGGCCATTGCTCGATATAGCAAGCTACTACGTCCTTCCAGATGTGGCTGTGCTCAAGTTTTCTTTAGCTGTGTGAGTGTGGTACGTGTATGGAAGAGATTTGGATGGTATTTATAGGGGAGTAAATGGTCATCGCCATCGGTATATGATTTGTCTTTTCTCGGGCAATCATTGATTTGAAGTGACATGATGTACGATCGAACTATAAACATTACTGTATACGCTGAGAAGAAAAGGTGTCAATTTGCGCAAATTGCGATCTATTCTAATTGGCCGGCCATCTGATAATGAGCTCTTTCGCTAGTTTCAGACTATCTAGTTGCGTGCAAAACAATTTCTAGGAGCAAACATACAATCACCCGTGAGCATTCAGCCGGCCCCTGTCAAAATCAGATGACAAGTACCACCACAAACAGATCGGCCAAATTAGCATTCACCTGCTGAGATTGACACCCCAACGAAGCCAAGGTAAGACTACAAGGTTATTCAGAAAAGATGATTCCAACAGAAATATGTCATGCCCAAACATATATATATTGGGTCAACTCAAATTAAAGAGATTTGGACTCTATTTATAGGAAAAACACTATTCATCCATCGGTTAACTATTAATCTTTGGAGAGATTGTTTTTTCGCACAGACCACAAAATATACATGCATATGTGTAAAATTTCTTTGGATTTTTTTCGCGAAAACACAAAAAGTTTTGCGTTTCAATTCATCAATAGAAAAAGATGTTTGATTTACACACTAAGAAAAGGCCGAAGCACCCATATGTACAGACCCAACACTCAAACAAGACTACGACTAAGCATCCAAAATCCGTTGAGTACTTTTCCAGGACATTGCAGAGTAAGCTCCTCGGCTAAACTGAACACTTGCCGGTGAAAGTCACAGTGCTTGTGCATTATCGATATTACCAAGAAAGTGCCAGCCGCAGCCAAGACGCGTTCCGCCAGAATCATGCGAGCCAACAAAGGCTCAGCTTGGAGCATTGCTGTTCCAGCCTCGGCCCAAATCCGGGGTATGCCGTCGGCATGACGGCTACCTCTGAGCAACCTCAACATGTGCAAGTGTGCAGTCTTCACCCGCTCGCCATCAAACACAGAGGCCAACCCACCACCGCTCATCCGGAGGTTTGCTGCCTGTCCCGAGGAAGATCCCCGTCGCGCAAGACACTACGATACCGCTCGAGAGGACGACACACCATCACTGCAAGACGCCTCTCCTATGTGGCCAGCACCGTAATCCATGACGAAGAACTAATGCCCGAACCAGAGTCAAGTCTTGTAGACGACGCCTCCATCTCCATGGAGGTTACGACATCAAAGATGTCGTCCTTGCCCAATCTGGCAAGCCAAATCTAAGGTTATCACCTGGGACATGAGACACTGGGCGAGGGAGGTTCCAAAACTCCTCAGTGACACCTCAGAGGAAATGGGCGAGGGACCGGCACCACTCAGGCTTTGCCAAGCGGCCCTCGTCGTCGGCGGTGGCTGGGAAGGAGGGAAGGAGGCCAGGTAGTCAGAATACCGATCCTGTCATATGATTCCACGACTTCAGAATCTAAATTGATTGGATGGTTTGTACCATTCCATTAAGAAGAATCCACGATTTTCCATTCTACTAGTTATTATTCTACGATTTGTGATCCTACTAGGTAGGTGTCGATCCGATGTAGCAACCCAATACTAGACTACCTTGGGAGGAGGTGTCTAGAGAATAGGAGGGCTAGGGCTCGCCAGTAGCCCCACCCTGGCCCCGGGGGGAGCAAGCTATGTCTCCTAGATTATAAGACCTCTTCGGATTTATTTAAGAATATGAGCCTGAATTGTTTCGCCCTAGAGCATACTAACCGAACTAGATGTGGTAGAAATGATGCCTCTCTTGAGGCTTGGGTACGTGTTTATATCGAGGTGAAAATAGCCTCCACCGTGGAGGTGTTCCAGATCGCTCATCACCTCGCAGCCGGCGATCTGCAGCAGCATCACCTCATAGGCTCTGCTCCTCCTCCCCGGCGAGTACCCAGCAGCACCTCCTCCCCAACAAGTAACCAGCAGATCTTCACAGGATCACCACGGCAGCACCGCCACGGCAAGCACCCAGATCACCTCGTGGTGATCACCTGCCAGGATCCGCCTCCATCAGGCACTTGTCCGTGATCTCTTCCGGGCAAGCACCTCACCATGATCTCCAGCCAAGAACCTACGCGGACAGGAGAGACGACGAGTGACGGGAGGGGAGCAGAGAATGACGCAAGCGAGGCCTGTGCGTGCACCTCGCGATGGAGGGGTAAAAATGGAAACTCGTAAGATTACGTAACGTGACAAAGTTTGGCCCTCTAAAACGCCTTATAATTAGAAACGGAGGGAGTAGATTTATTCATCGAAAATTATTTGGGGCGAGAATATGCCATCGGTAATTCGCCTGACCACCATCTCTTGTTTATCCTTTTCCTTTGGAAATAAAGAAAACGGCGGTGTATCAAGGGCGTCACATTGGTCACACTGTTCATTTCCTTTCAGAACTATTGTCTGCAAATTAGGAGCCCTCTCCAGCAAGGCTCTTATGAACGTAAACTGATGTTCAAACGACGCAAAGCCAATGAACTGAAGCTCTTTCAACAGCAAGTTCTTGGAGTTGGGGAAATCCATCTCCCACCGAGGATTTCTTTCAGGGAATGATGACCTTGCCTTCTCACCGTCATGACATGATTCGCACTCATGGTCCCATACCTACATTTGCATGAGCAATAAGTTATAATGTAGTTGGATTTTAGGATTAAAAAACAACACAACCCTTGGCGTTTCTGGTAACATAAGGTAAGCTCCACATGTAGAGAATGCAAACATAGGCAAGAAGCTTTGTGGGAACAAGGAAACAATATTTATACAGGGAAACAACATACTTCAACAAGAAAAAAATTACTAAAAGATTGAGACAACAGAAGTTACCCCAATAAGTAATATTTCCAGGGAGGGTGCCGCCTCAAGAAAGGCTATCGTCCATATGATGTCGAAGTCAACAAATATACCGTGCACGGACAGGTTCCTTATCTTTCTGAATGCAGGGCGGAGTTCCTTTAGTTCCGGTTGCATCCAAATCTGATCACGAGAAGAGAAAATAAGAACAGATAGCTTAAATGCTGAGATGGATGTTATCAAATAATTTATATAGCAGTGACCACATTGAAAATACACAATGTGCGAATACCAAAAGAAAATTAAAAATGGACTAGTACTTACGTTTTCTCCTTGGAAATCCAATGTCAGAGTATGTATGCTTGTGGCTCCATCCAGAACCTCACTTAATTTAAACCCTCTATGATAAAATGCTTTACCATAGGATAGTATCAATTCCCCAAGAGACGGGACAAAACCAAAAGACAAGGGTGCACATACAGACACCCAAGTATTCCATTCAAGCCTCTCCAGTTTCGGAAGACAGACCAACTCAAGCTTCTCAAAGCTACAAGTGCTAATTTCTAGAACACTGAGTTTTGAGTTTGGTGCATCTATCTTACACGGAGTGAAAGATCCAGTATCAGAATGAAAGAGAGTTAGATATTTCAGTTGCTCGCAGCGGTCAAACAAGACATGGTTGATGTCCAATTCTCCAAAGCATACATTATATAGGCAGAGTCTTGTGAGGCAACGGAGCACAGTAGGATAGGCGGAGAAAAAGCAATCCATTTCTTTGGCTCGCTGTATCATCTCTTCCTTACTACGTTCAAGAGGACATATCTCGTCATGAATGGTGAGATCCAGATCTTTCAACAAACCAATGTTGACTGCATCACCTACGAGTGGGCCAATGTTGCATAAGAAAGTGTTGATCAAGTATAGCTGGAGGCGCAGCCTTGAAATGCAGGATCCTTTCCGTGGTTTAGCCAAGAAACTCCAGATTGCTTTTGTTAACGATGCCATAGCTTGATCCATATCATTTTCCTCCGCAGGGTCACGGCATGGACCAGATAGGAATTCCTTGACGTTGATGCTGAGCTCAGGCAGCAACCAAGGAAGATGCATCCACCGTGTAGAGAGCACACTTGTCGTCGCAGCCATACGTGTACCGACTCTCCTCAAGATAGACAGTAAAATATCATCAGTCAGCATGCTGAGCCTATCTTCGCCCTCTAGTTGCTGCAACGTAAATTATGCATCCATTAGTTAGCTACCACATAACTGAATTCAGATATCCGAAACAGCAAAATAGTTAAAGCGACCCGCTGCCATTCAGAATTCATCAAGGTCATGTATCTATGTTTGTATGAAATAGGCTATATTTATTTGTGCTGATATCTCCAGATAATTAAAACAATCGTGTAGCCTATCCACTGCGGACCTGAAAAGGTCGGTACCACATGCACACCGATTATATGCCTCCTCGAAACAGGCTTTCGCCCGGCTATATTAATATAGCAACCTCATGCAGTAAAACAGTTGTACAGTTTCGAGATTAGTTGTGAGGATCAAGCACTAGAAGTACCATATTTTGGTAAACGTCCACTCATATATCACAGAAGCATGATGAACATATCTCCATGTATGGGCTTACATACACGTTTTGTTTCTCTAAAATAAAAGAAATGTCCATTTTATACTGATTCTAAAACGAAAAATCTATTTTAGTACTTCTGTATTTTTGCTACTCACGCATCTTTCTCACTCATGAGGCCTGATGCATGAGCACAAACGTTCAGGCTCTAACAGAGTTCATGATACAGCTCTACTATGTAGAGCGGAAAATAAACAAAATATGAACAATGCGATCAACATGTGATACAAGAAGAGAAGAGACTTACTTGGCTCTGGCTCTGGCTGTGGGAACTGGCATTATCGGTATTCGCCTCCATGGAGAAATCCAATGAGCTGCTCTGTGCACCTTGAGATCTTTTTCCCTTTAAGGAATCCTTGAGACGGCCGTGGAGGATTCACGAAAACACAACGTTATCTGTGCTCGGGTTGATGTCGAATCCTCTACTGCCGCTATTGATCCGGTCATATACGTCGATAATCAGCAAGTCAGAGGAAGGAAGTAATGGCGCCCGCAGACCCGCTAAATCTCCGATTCCAGGTACGATGGAGGTTGGCAGCCGATGGATCTTGGAAAATCGACCGCGCGCGCGAGCCAGAGTCGGATTTGAATCAAATCGATCAAAGAATTCGAATCGAATCCGGCGGGATCAATCAATCAATTGGATGAAGAACAGAGGAGCTGACGTGCGCACCTTACTCTGCAGAGGAGGAGGAGGAGGAGGATGTGGAGCCAGCGGCGAGGGCGTTTCTGGCAGACCTGAGAATCGCCCGCGCGCGCGAGTCGGAGGCGGATTTGACGGTCTAAGGATTCGAATCTAATCCGGGACCAATCAATCAGAGGAAGAGCAGTGCGTGCCTTACTTGGGAAATGAGCAGCGGAAGAGCAGCCGGCAGCGACGGCGGCGCCTCAAGGAGGAGGAAGGAGCGGGCGGCGGCTTGTTCGCCGGCGAGGCCGGTTGGCTTCCCCGCCGACCAAGACTGTTACGTCGCCGGCGGGAGTGAGGCCTCGCCGTCTTCTCCTGTGGCGGCTGGAGAGTGACGGCGCGGAATAGGAGAGGGGCGGCGAGCGGCCGAGAATTGTGCGAGAGGGAGCCCTAGGTGGATCTCTTCCGTTTTATATCTCCTCTTCTCTCCTCCCCTGTTCTTGAGGTGCCGCCCGCGCGCGTCGAGGTAAGTTTGGTTTGGGCCTAGTATCTTATTTTTCTTTTCTTTTTCTGATGAAAACAAAGGACGCCGCGACGAGGAACGGCCGCCATGGAAGCGCTCGTGCTCCCGGACTTCTCTCCGCCGCCCCTGTCCGCCCACTCCCACCAAGCTGCCTTCTGCTGCTCGTCGCTTTTACGGCGGCCATGCGAGGAGGAACGGCGTGGCCGCCGTCGGGTCGTGATGTAGACCACCGCCATGTGGATGAGCAACTCGTGCAGCGCCTCTGGCGGCGCCATCATTCCTGCTTCAGGCCGTCGATCGCCCCAGAAGATCCTCACGTCGCGCTGCACCCCGCACCCCGCCCACCGCGCGTGCTGTTTTAATACTTCGTAGCCATGTTTAACCCTTCAATGTACTCGCCAAGGAACTGTCTGTACTCTGTAGTCATTCCAGGTTCGCTGTCTAATCAGTTGCAGCTAGCCCAAAAAAAAGTATACGGTACCTTAACAGTATATCTAACACGTGGGCACGTATTTCTATACTATATACCATAATTTTATATAAATTAAAAAATAGACATTATAGCGGTAGAAAATACGAGAGCATCAATTTGACACAGCTCTTTTTCTAGAATTTAAAAAAAAATCAATTTTTTAGCTTTGAAAATTTCAAACAGAATATTAGAACGTAGCTAATGATTTATTCTACCTTCTTGTGCAGATTTGGGAGCATGACGATATAACTTTTAAATTTTCTAAAATTTATCCAACTAGCACA
Source organism: Avena insularis (assembly GCA_023614405.1). NCBI lineage: Eukaryota > Viridiplantae > Streptophyta > Magnoliopsida > Poales > Poaceae > Avena > Avena insularis. The sequence goes on from CM042694.1 coordinate 39,143,976, forward strand.
GTGGCCCTCGCAAATGCGAGGGCATAATCTTGAATATGTCGAAAGTGACTCAAAAGCTTTTGAGGTAATTCATGATTTACACACAATCCAATTCCATGACCATGGAGTGGTTATCTAACTCTATAAAACAATAATAGGGCATGTATGGACTAAATTGAACTGCTCTTTCTCGAGGACCAAGGGGTGTGCACCATGAGAAGGCAAAGAATTGCAATGTAATGCTAGACCACCATGTCGGTTTTGCAAGTTAGAGCAAACTGTAGAATATTGATCCCTGGTCGGTGTTCCTACATCCTCAGTTCCGCAATATCAATCAAGCAGAGGTAGTATTTAACATGATCTATATTTTAACTGGAGGAAGCTTTCATGGAAGTGAACTTGTTCGCATGTGTGTGTCATAACAATTATAGCAACTTAATTCCATTGTTAACTTGCTATGTCAGCAAAACTCATTCACATAATGTACTTTACTTTAGGAAATCTAAATTTATTGCCATAAAGGAAAACTGGAAGAGAAAGTTACCCCTGTAGGCATATAACTTCAAAGGTGTAACTATAAAGTTATAATCAATAATTAGTTACATTGATGTGTAGTTCCATAACGGTGTTGTTTAATCATATCGAGGTAATGTACAAAGGTCAAATGATTCGTTTCTCTTCAGAGAAACGGTAAATCCAAACAGAGTCTCAAGTAAAAATTGGAGGCAAACTGCTAAGTGGGACTTTGTCTTTCTATCTCCAAATTTGACCCTGAGGGGTTTAACGACCGGTACTAATTAAGTGTATTGGTATGTCTATAATGAAAGTTGTGACAATAATTGTCAGTAGTGCCATCATATGAAGTGATATGTAATAAGGCGACACACTTTTACCTATGGTATATACATCATGGGGTGTAATTTTCTTCAAATATATCATGTTTAGCTGCAAAGACATAAGGAAATTGTATTGCAGTTTCTAGTATCCACTTGAAATTGGCAAAACAACAGTGATATCCATAACATTATGACTAAGTACCTTTGTGGTCAGATTTTTTATGAGCTTCTCGAAGTTTTTCACGTGTTTCATCACGAAGTTCATTGCCTGGAAATTTCAAAAAGCATTAAGAAAATAGTAAAGCAACCTATACCAATGAGGTTGTTACATGTTCTCTAAGGACTGAGGCACTGTCTTGTGAAAAATTCTTAAGCCACGGATAAACTCAGCTTGCAGCCAAAACGAACAAATTTATAGTGAAAGTGCAAGAGCTATATCTTATGCATGTTTTTTTTGGTGGAAAAGCGTTTTGATCAACGACACTATACTATAATTCAAATAAACTAAAAACTGTGATATGGTACCTTAGAAAATAAAACTATCCTGCAGCAAAAGTATAGTAAAATATACACATTCTTACATCTCCAAATGTGACAACGGGGACCTTCAAGTAAAATCTAATTAGAAGTTAAGTTTAGCTTATTCGGTTCCTAAAGGCAGCAAAGGGTGAACGTTAAAGTCTGCTACCTTCATAGTTTGTTGAATGGAATTCATCCAAATTTTTGGTCCCATGATGTGTACGTTTAACGTTCCCGTTAAACGTATCAAGGAGGCCTACAAAGGAGGCGACGGGCCTACAAATTTTTGGTCCCATGATGTGTTCATTTTAAACACTACTGAATCGTCGCTTACAAAGGAGGCGACGGCCTTCGTATCAAGGGATTTGAAAAAATTCCCATTGCTCCGACGGCTCCGGCATAGAACCGGTAGTCTCGTCGTCTAAAGATCGGAAGGCACCGTCGAAAGAAATACTGTATATCGGAAGGTGCCTCACGTTAGGAGTATTGTGTTTGTACGATGCAATCCTAGGGATAAGAGAGGCCTTGTTTTTTTTCAAGATGTGTACGTTTTTCAAGTTAACGTGTCCATGGAGTATTACGGTGGGCCTGAGTTACGTAACTTGACTTATGTTATGTGTTTTCCGGTTAAATCACAGCCACAACATTTAAATCCTACCGTCAAAATAATTAGAATGATGTGGACTAACGTGGTGTCTCGAAAAACAACCTTATATTGCTTTTAGTATATAATAGATAGATAGATTTGTCTTTTTTGCAGAGCCTAAAAGATATAACTTTTAAATCTTCTAAAATTTATCTAATTTGTGTTTTTTTGCAGAGCCTAAAATACAAGGTACTTCACATTAAAAATTTGCATGTTTGTAACGTGCATAGCGGACCACATCAAGGTTATTTTTCTGAATTTTTTCTATACATAGTCGCACAAAGATACGGTAGCATAGCACCAACCGGCCGGGATCAAGTTCAAATTCAAATTCAAATCTCAATTCTCTCTGTATTTAGACGACAGTCCCACACACGACGGAACGGAACGCCCCTTCCCAGTTCCCACCTCCTTCCCCTTCGATCCAACCAGCAAGCAGCCAGAGCCAGAGCCATGGCCATGGGGATGTTCGAAACAGTCGCAACGGCGGAGCTCACGTGGCTGTTCTACGTCCTCCTCTACGCCAACGCCTTCCGCGTGGTCCCGCCGAACCCCGTCAACGAGTGCGGCTCCGATCTCTACCACCGCATCCTGCTCACCCACCGCTACCTCCTCCTCACCGCCCTCGTCGCCGGCGCGCTCCTCCTCGCGGTCAAGGCAGCGGTCCGCGTCGCGGAGGCCTGAGCCCTCGCCGCCACCAAGGCCTTCGACGCCAACCACGAGGGAATCGGCTCCGTCGGCGCCGGGTGGAAGAGGCGCTCGCTGCGGGGGACGCTCCTCCTGGCCGTGGCCCTCTGCTTCGCCGCGTCCGTCCTCGCCAAGGTCACCTTCGAGGACGGGTTCCTCCACCGGACCGGCTGCCACGCCGACCACGTGGCCGGGTACGGCGTGGGCGCGGCCCTGGGAGTGCTGGTGGTGAGTCTCTTCGCGCTGCTGCACGGGCTCTTCGCCTGGGTGGCCGTAACCCAGAACTAATTCGATCCTGTCCTATGCGTCGACGAGAACTGAGAAAACATTCTCGGTGCGTATCTGTGGCTGGCCAATGCTCTCTCATACTCCATATGCTAGTAGTATTGTTAGCTTAGTCTGTGGCTGAAATCAAGAATTCAAGAGCCAGCTTACTGATGCTGTATGCTTACAGGCAATTGAATCTCTTCAACAAGTACTGCAACGTTGCAATCAAGAGCATTAGCTTACTAATGCTGTATGCTTGTTAGTACCTTCATAAACTCATGTATGTGCGCACCACCTGCGTCTATACAAAAGGTTGGATTTTCAATTGAAAAAAAATGACTTGTTTCCTGTTGGTCCGGCCAGTTTTTTCAATTTAAGCTATGATTCTTTTTATAAAGCAACTCCATCTATCCCAGTATCCCAGGAGAAATCAGCGCGAGTGCGTTTAATTATGACCTGAGCAAACATTCCCAGTATCTCTGGCTGGCCAGTGCTCTCTCATTCTCCATATATGCTACTGTTGGTAGCTTAGTCGTCTCCTGTGATGATATGCTTGTTGCAATCAAGAACTAGCTACTTACGGGCATATTGAATCTCTTCAACAAGTACTGCAACGTTGCAATCAAGAGCTAGCTTACTGATGTTATGCTTGTTAGTACCCTGTTAAACTCATGTTTGTGCACACACAACCATCGTCTCTACAAAAAGTTGTTTTTTCAATTGAAATTTTTTGCTCCATCTGTTCACTATTGTAAGACCTTCTAGCATTTTTCTAAAACACATGTATGTAGACATGTTTTTGTCTGTAGGTTCATTCATTTTAGAGTATATCCGGTCCACTTTGAAATATTAAAAATGTCTTACATTAGTGAATGGAGGAAGAACTTGTTTCCTCGATCCTGTTTTTTTTTTCAAATTTAAGCTATGATTCTTTTTATAAATCAAATTTGTAGTACTAAAGTAGAAGTATAACACTTGAACGAAACCCCTTATTTTCCATAGGTTTTCACAAAGATGGCCAAGTACATACAATGCAATAACGGTGCCCCGGCTCATGCGCACAGCGCCCCTTATATGTACAGGCAAAACACCAGAAAACTATATATGGTTCCTTAATTCAAAGAAATTTCAATATAATATGATTTTTGGAGGATATGGTTCCTTAGGAATTGTTTCCTACGTTGGACATTTCATTCTCGTGAATGGAGTTCTTACGATTTTTTCTAAGGATTTACTTGCATTATTTTTTTGAACGAAAATTTTCATCCACTCAAGTCTCTTGTTAGAAAATTTCTCTATAAAAAAAAGTCTCTTGTTAGAATTCCTTTGATTTTTTTTCTCTTTGTCAAACACTCTTTAATCTTCTAATCATTTAGTCATGTAATTTTGTAATCAAGAGCTAGTTTTACTGATGTAATGCTGGTTGGAACTTATGTATGTGCACGACACCATTGTCTCTAGAACAAGTTGGTTTTTTCAATTTAATCAATTGAAAAAACTTTTTTTTCTTCAGATTTATAGCTTCGATTCCTCATTTTCCATAGGTCTGCCAAAGCATGTCCAAGTAAATACAAGGGAAATAAGAGTAACCTACTCCTAGGCACGTCATCTATAGGGTCAAAACCCCTAAAAATAAGCCTTTTTTTGAACTCAAAAGAAGAGTAACCTACTCCTAGGCAGGGCCGGCTCTGACCCTAGGCCAGGTTGGACGGCGCCCAAGGGCCCATGATAGAGGGGGGTCCAAGATATAATATAGGCTATATATTACTCTTGTCATCTCACTAGGCTATTTTCTGTTCTAATGGGCCAAAAAAAGTGGCACACGTTGTCACGACGACCAGGGTACTAGGAGATTGATTGATATCGGGAGCGAGGGCTAGACGGACATGGACGGGCAGCTATTAACAATAGTGATAATTGAGGATTGCGTCCGTTCCTCTTCGTCAATTAGGGATTTTACCTATCGATTGATTGTTTCTCTTCGCGTCTCTATCCATCACCCTTGTTCTTCACGACTTGAAGTCGACACGATCGAGCCTCCGGCCACTGTAGCCCTGCTTGGCCGTGCACCCGTGCTCGTCCGGTCGCCCTGCCTTAAGGCCCTAACCTGTAAGTTCTTTTTTCTAGGCAACGTTCTTATATTTTGACAAGATATTTTATCTTCTTGTGCTCGTCGGAGTTCTAAGTTCTCTTCATCAAGTCCGTGATGTAATACTTTAATTATGGTTTTACTTTTATCTTTTAAGATTTGTAAATTCCATTTCCATTAATCTATTATAGGTGTTACAATGCCGCCGAGACAATTGTACAGTGCTGCGAAGAAGAAAAAAAGAAAACGAGAGGATCATCTGATTGCATCAGAGAGAGGTGCTTTAAATAAATATTTTCCAGCTACCACTAGGGTGCCATTGCTTTTGTTCTTGATAATTACTTATAAACATCTCAGGCTATGAACGGTATGGTTAGATATTGACTTTTTACTTTTTGCGACTGAAAATAAACATATACATGCCTATATATCTAGTTATGCATATATATATATATATATTGGCCATAGGGGCACATTTGCCGACTTCGCCCAAGGGCCCCACAAAACATAGAGCCGGCCCTGCTCCTAGGCACGTCATCTATAGGGTCAAAACCCCTAAAAATAGGCCTTTTTAACTCAAAAGAATTTCAAATTATTATTTGAGCATTTGGTGCCATAGGATTTTTTCCTATGTTAGTTATTTGATTGAAATGAATGGAGTTCTTAGGAATTTTCTAATTTTTTTTTGCACTTTTAGAGGAAGTTTTTCCTCCGCTCAAACCTCTCGCGAGAATTTATGTCTTTCTCATTGTGTTGAACAACACTCCTTGATTCAAATTCTTGTAGTTATCTAATCATGTATTTTTTAGAGGTTGCACCGTTGATCGTACCCAAGCACTATTCTTTTTGCGAAAAGTAACTTAACACAAGCGGATGAAATCCTTTTTCTTAGAAGAATAGAAAATGGATAAGCGATAGAAGTAAAGCCATACAACAACCTGAAGAGTTAGTACCGCTGGTCGTGCCCGTTTGGGACTATGCGCTTAACAAAATGTTAGTCGGACAATGGTACTGCTTATGGATGCAAAGAATGTGCTTACCGACTATGTTTTCTTTGCTCATAGTTGGTTTGCCCAGTAAACCCCAATTCTGCACGCAGATCAGTTATTTACCCTGCTGACAGATTTACATTTCCGCAAAGAGTTTTACAGTAGTTTTGACTCTTTGTAACGCTGTCGTAAAAATAAGTAGAAGTTGTACCGGAAGAACACAAGTAAACCATGATGCCAATGCTCCTCCCTCTCGTGTTAAGAAGCATGGATACCGAGGCAAGTACCTCACCACAGTATGAAGTTTTCCACAACGGAAGAAGCAGAGAAGCGGCTAAGGAGCTCTTGGTGCAGATCAGTGTGGATGTAGTGCTGATTCGTGTTATGGTGGAAGGATCCAAAGCTAAATCGATGTGAATTGTTCCTCACCTCTAGATCGGTTCTCTCTTCTTATCTTCGTTTTGGAGGTGGTATCTCTTGTATGTTTGTCGTATGGTTCTGTCTTTACGAAATGTGTTGTGGTCAAAGTGATGGAGCCAATGAAGAGTGGTACCATGGGTTCGTTTGGTTTTTGCCCGAAAATTAGCGTCCAACCACTCAGTCTTTTACCCTTTTGGGCAACGGTCTCCTCTGCATTCAAGTATGGAAACCCAAGGAGGCAATTATTGGGCTACACACAAAAAAGCTTGCAAGCTTTACAGTACATGGAGCAGGGAGATACATGGTCGTATCAAGTTCAAATTCAAATATTCATTCAACCTCTCTCCCTTTCTTTAGCCCAACCAGCACCCCAAAGCCAGCCGCCAGAGCCGGTGAGAGCAGAGAGCGCCATGGGGATGTTCAAAGCACTCGCCACAGAGCAGCTCAAGCTGTTGTTCATGGTCTTCCTGTTGGGCAATGCCTTCTGTGCGACCCAGTTCACCCCCGCTAACACGTTGGGGATAGACCTCTACCTCTGCGTCTTCCTCGCACATCGATGATCCAGTGGGCCTCACTCCAACCATGACCGCAAGCTCCTATGTGCTGCAATTCCACTCAACCAATCGCAAGGTAAGGCCATACTCTCCCTCCATTAGTGATGTTCTATTTTTACCAAAGAAATTTTCTATTGAGTGACTGAAAGTGCATGTGTGTCTCATGTGTGGTTTTGGTAATTAATGACAATATTTATGGACTTATGTTTGCATTGAGTTTTACCTGTAGGATTTGTCCATAGGAAATGCTTGAACCATATGTTGGCTTCAAGGTTGGGAGAAGAAGAAAGTGAAGAAGATTAAGTGTTGACCAAGGTTTCAATGAGTGATCTGGAGATTGGTCAAGTGAAAGTTGAGCCTATAGCAAGTGTGTCTTGAAGACCAAAGTTGGGGTGATATCTCTTATGTTCCTTCAAGACACCAACATAATAAAGAAAGAAGATATGATGTGCAAGTTCAATATGAGCTATCTCGAAGAGATCATTTGCTTGGAGCTTGCCATCCTATGGTTATCATGGATATGGGAAGATGATATGCTCAAGAGATAAGCTCTACCATAGTGGAGTATGGGAGAGCAATTTGCAAGTCTTCACCAAGCTAGTGCAATCAAGAAAGTTGTTCCATCTTGAGGTGGACAAGATCGCTATCATCAAGCTCAAGTGGAATATTCTCAAGGCAAAGGTATTTTCTTGATAGGGTTTCTTTCTTACTGGTCTCATGGTGTTAGTCGGGGAGACCGGTTTATAGGATAGATAGCCGTACTATCAAGAGGGGCTCTCGAGTGAGTAACTTGATCATATCCTTCATGAGAGCTCAAACCTTTGCATACTTGGCATCATCCTTTCTTGGTTGTTATTTGGATCCTATCCATGTGAGGTTCTTGAGCTTGTGGTAATATTCATAACAAGCTCTAGTTCATCGAAAACGGATTACATATGCATTCTCTATTGCGTTTTTGATATTGGAGGTTTTACCGGTTTGTATTTTTGAGATTGGTAAAACCTTACATTATTTGGTTCTTATCCATGAGAGGATTTAGAGCTTGTGTTAATCTTCATGACAAGCCCAAGTTCATCGAAAACATATTTCATATGCATTCTCTATTGCGTTTTCGATGTTGGAGGTTTTACCGGTTCGTCTTTTTGAGAGAGGTTAAACCTTTCGTCATTTGGTTCTATCCTCCATTGCTGGACTATGATGGTTCTCTGTATGATCTTGTATATCTCGTTACTATCTTCGAAACGAGCCCAAGATCATCAAAATCGGAGTCCGGATGCAAAAGTTATGGTCGTTTCAGTTTTGCTATTTCTCTCAGTTTTACCTTGGACGGAATGTCCGGCCGTTTTCAGCCGGAATGTCCGGCTAATTCACGCCGGACTGTCCGGCCCTGGGATCTTGTCGACCTCCCCGGACATTCAGAACACCATATCGGACTCCACTCGGACTCTGGCCGGAATCTTCGTAGGCCGGAGTGTCCGGTCAGCATCTCCCGGAGTGTCCGGGGTAAGTTGCTCCAATGGCTCTATTTCCAGGGGCCCTATATAAAGGCCCCTTCTTCTACCTTGGTTGAAGCGGTTTTTCCAACCTCAAGAACCCTAAAACTGAGCCACCATTGTTGATCTCTTGAGCTTGCTTCCCTCTCAATCCCTCCTATGATTCTTGCATATTCTTGAGGGATTTGATAGAGGAGATCTAGATCTACAATCCCACCAATCAATCTCTCCTCTAAGTGAGGGGAACATATTGGGATCTAGATCTTGGAGTCCTTTGTGGATTTCCTCCATTGTTCTTCCTCTCTTATTCCCCCGTAAGCTTTTGTAGCTTTGGTGGAATTTGGGAGTGAAGGACTTGAGCACTTCTTGTGTTCTTGCCATTGCATTTGGTGCATCGGTTTGAGTTCTCGGTGAGGATTCGATTGGGTGAAAAGTTGAGAAGCTTTTTACTCTTGGGTTCATTGGAACCCTAGACGGTTTGGTGGTTTTGCAGGTTTGTGGATTACTTGGGGCCTCCAATTAAGTTGTGGAGCTTTCCCCAAGCTTGTTTGTTGGGAGCCTCCAATTGAGTTGTGGAGAAGTGCCCCAACCTTGTGAGAGGTTCCAGATTGCCACCGACAAGTGCACCGATAGTGGAAGTGTGGATCGATCCCGTTGGGGTGAGATTCACAGGAGAACAAGGGAGGCCTTTTGTGGCATTGGTGGTTTGATACCACCCCCTCTCCAAACGAGACGTACTCCATGTTGGGAGGAACTCGGTAAAATATCGTCGTCTTCATGTGCCTCGGTTATCTCTATATCCGAGCTCTTACTTATGCACTTTACTTTGTGATAGCCTTCGTGCTTGAAGTATATATATCTAGCTATCACTTAGTTGCTTGTCTTGCTTAGCATAAGTTGTTGGTGCAAATAGGTGAACCCTAGTTGTTCTAGGTTTTGTGCTAACAAAGTAAACGCTAGTTTAATTCCGCCTTTGTTGAGCCACTCTCGAAAAAGTTTTTAAACCGCCTATTCACCCCCCCCCCCTCTAGGCGGCATCTATATCCTTTCAATTGGTATCAGAGCCCGGTCTCTCATTTTAGGCTTCACCGCCTTGAGAGTAAAGATGTCGGCTAGGGGATTAGTGCACAATGAAATGTTCATATTCGATGGCACAAACTATGATATATGGAAAACTCGTATGCTTATTCATTTTCGGGACATGGACCCAAATTTGGAGCGTATTGTAGATATAGGTTTTTCTCCTCCTATGGATTTCGAAAATCTATGTTGTGAGGATGAGAAAAACTTATATCTCGATGCTCAAGCTTCTAATGTTCTTGTTAATGCTTTGAGCTATGTAGTTACTTCTTCAATCATACCTTTTTGGAGCGCTCATGAGTTATGGACAAAACTTCAAGATAAATATGATGTGCCCAACATTATTGAGGATGGTTATATTGCTTCCACTTCCGGTCGAGATGAGTTCTCTTTTTATTCCACTTCACCAAAGTGTGGTAAGACACAAGTTAATGATATGGTGAGTGGTGGTGAACTTTGCAATGTTGATAGTGAGCTTACTCTTATTGATCCTTCTTCTCTATCTCATTGCAACACTTCATCTTTTGACTTAAACACGTCTAGCAACTATATATGATTTACATGCTAGTGTTGATAGTCCTTGCATATCATGTATAAACTGCCTCAATAGATCACATGATGATATGCTCTCTTTGCCTTGTTATCATAATAGAAATTCTTCTATTTCCTCTAGTTGTTGTGTGTCTAACAATGCAGAGGAAACCGAAGATTCTATTGGTAAAGACATGAATTTGAATGGAGCTTCAAGTAATTCTTCATCATCATCATCTCACGGTTCCCACCTATGCCTTATGGCTCAGGATTCAAAGGTAACTCCTACTTTGGAACCCAATACGTCTTGTGATGATGAGGATTATGATAATGAGGAAAAGGAGATTAATGTTGATGATTTATATGAAAAGGGTGAGATGGTTTATCATGCTCTTGTTAAGGATAATATTGCTTGCTCTAACTTCGTTGAAATCTTGGACTTTGCTATTAAGAGCAAAGAACATATTGATAAGTTAGAAGCACAAATTGAGGAGCATGAGAACACCATTGATAAAATGAGTAGCCTTGAGCGTGAGTATGCTAATCAAATTGCACATCTAAATGAAGCTCTTGAAGAGGAACAAACCACTAAGGAATCTCTTGAGGAGACTTTTGCTCTAGAGTTGTCTAGAGTGAAGGAATCTCATGATGGATGTCTTAAGGTGGCTAGTGGTCTCAAAAGTAAAAATGATGAGCTTCAAGTTGCTTATGCTAAACTCCTTGAGGATTTTGAGCACCTCAAAAATGGCTCTAGGGTCATCAAGGGTGAGCTCATCAAACTCACCGAGTCACATGAGCAACTTAAAGCCTCTTACTCAAAAGAGCTTTCGAAGTTTCCCTCACCTCTTGCAATTAATTATGATGCTTGTGCTACTAACTCTATTTCTTGTGAAGCATCTATGAAGGAGAATGTTGAGCTAAAGACTCAACTTGCTTTGCTAACTAGCAAGTATGGGATCTTGGAAGAAAGTCATGGTAAGCTATCAAGCTCTCATGAGGATCTTCTAGCCTCCCATGATAGGCTAAAATTAGCTCATGAGGCTATTACGTCAAAGGTAACATCTAATAAGCCTCATGTGGACATTAGCACTACTTCTACTCCAAATGTCATATTTCCATGTGCTAGTCCTTGTAATTCATCCACTCATGCCATTGATACATCTTGTGATGAATTACTTTTCGTACCTTGTTGCTCTAACAATGTAGCATCCACTTCCTCTAGTATTTTTGTTCACACTAACCATGTAGAGGAAATTAAAGAGCTCAAGGCTCAAGTCACTTCTTTGAAGAATGACTTGAAAAATGGTCATAAAGGGAAGGCCACACTCGATAATATCTTGAGTATGCAAAAATCCCCCAATGACAAGAGTGGGCTTGGATTCAACTCCAATGTCAATAACAAGTCCACTATCAAGTTGAAGAACAAGGGCAACAAGAAGAATGGCCAATATAAAGTCAAGAATCTGGCCAAAATTGTTTGCTTCAAGTGCAAGGAAGAAGGACATCATGTTAGATCTTGCCCATTGAAGAAGAAGCCTCTTAGTGTGAAGCAACAAGGGAAGCAGCCTCAAGCTCTACCTCAAGTTAGTGATGGGCCTCTTCCTAAGAGGACTACTCGAACTCTTCCTCGAGTTGTGGCTTCACCTAAGAAGAAAGATGGCAATAGAAGAACTTGCTACATATGCCGTGAGAAGGGGCACATTTCTTCCTCATGCACTATTGGTATCTCCTCATCCAACCCTATTATTATTGATGATGCTTATTCTCTTTGTAAGGATGAGGTTGGCAATTTGTTTGCCAAATTTGTTGGTTCTCAATGTGGGTTCATGAAAAGAACCATTTGGGTTGCCAAGCCTATTGTGACTAACCTCTTAGGACCCAACTTGGTTGGGTACTAACAAGCCAAAACTTGATCAATAGGTATTGTTGGAGGGCATTGGAGGCTTCGTTACATTATGAAGAATTGAGGGATCTTCATCATTTATTCTTGTCAAGTCAAGCCATTTGGATTATCATGCTTCTATCATATATCCAATGTTCTTCCTTGCGGTAACATGTTCTTAACTCATTTATATTGAAAGTTACTTGCTCCTTTGTGCATATGTTGGTTTTGTACCTTTGTATGTGTTTGTACATGTTGTGCTTCCCTTATACTTATATTGAGTTATCAAGTATACTTGTGTATGTTGGTTGTCACACCATGTATTTGTATCTCTTGGGTTGCAGCCTTTGTTGAATTTATTTGGTATCTTTCTTGGCTCTTGTGAGAGATTAATGGACTATCCCATTTTGGGGGAGTGTTATGCTTGGGCATTCCACAATCCTAAAATGTGTGTACATGAGGAATACCACTTAGTATGTATATTGCAAGTTTATCTAGTCTCTATGTGGTATGTCTTTCTCATGAGAAGTTCAAGTTCCATAATGTTCATTAATCATCTCTATTTGGATGTTTTTACCTCTTGTTGAGTATTCTTGGTTTATCACATTATGGGAAGTCATACGCTTTGTGCATATCACAAACCTAGAAAATGTGGACATTTGAGGTAGTGTCACTTAGAATTGATATTGATAATTATCTAGCTCCTAAGTGGCACATTTAGCTCAAACAAGTTCCAATTCCCTTGGATTGATTTTATTGCTCATCTTTTGGATCTTGTTTGTGAGAGTTTTCTTGGTATGTGTTTCCCCATATTTGTACCTCCATATACTCGATGGAAACCATGTGCTTCAAGTTACTTTAATCTTTTATGATTGTGTGACTATTTGGAGCTATCAAGAATATCTATCTAAGCATCAAGCTTAATTTTTATATTTTGTCATATGTTTATTGTTGTGAATATGATCATGATATCCTTGAAAACTACCTTGGGAAATGTTTCCCCATAATTCTTGTCATTGGACAAGTGGTACTCCATATATGGTAGAATTTATTGATCATATTCATTTTGGCCTTTGCTTAAATTTTGTTCTACCTCTTTCCAACAAAATGTTTTGTGTTTTTCCCATGCTTTCCTTGCCTCTTGTGGATCTTCATATTTTTTGTATCCTCGTGTGTTTTATTTAATGTAGGTACTAGTGATAATCCCATTTTTGTGCATTTTGCATTCAAAAGGAAAATCCTACATAATGCACTATCCATGGGGGAGCTCTCCTATATTATTTAGAACACTCATATTTATGCTTCTTGTTTTGTTCCATATCATGTTTTATGTGCTTGGAAGTATGATCTTTTCTTTTGGTACTTTGTGCCATCATGAAAAGTGTAGAGAGTTTGGTTTGTGTGTTGGAACCTTGCTTTTTGGGAGTTGGTTTTGTCTCATTCCTTATTACTTGTTTTGACCATTTTAGAATGAGATAAATCCTTGAGCATTTGTGTTTTATCTATCTTGTGCTCTTTGACTTTTGCCTTGTTCACTTGTTGAACTTGGGGTCTATCATGTGTTGATTTGGTCTTTGATATAATTTGGACAATCGACTAGTCGTGTCACACTTTGGTGTGCCTTCTTGGTTATACCGATGTTTTGTTCAAACTATATCTCCTTTTGGTTTTTAAAAGTCTTATGCATACATATTTACTTAATGTATATATTATGTTATGCTTGCTTTCTTTGATTCAATATATAGGGGAAACTCCACCAAATCCTACCGACATGCATGAAATTCAGTTTCGTATCAATATGCACATATTTATGTGGAATCTCTCTTATGTGTTGTAGTTTATCTAACTACTTTGGACCCAATGAGTTTTGGGACCATTGTGTACTTGAATGTGTTTTAGGTACACTGGAGATTCATTGGATGCTTGTCTCAATAATAAGAAGATGTGGTGACTAAATGATAATTGGAGGCAATCTAGGATGATCAACTACTACATCCTACCAATGGTATCTCGGCAACAAGTATCCTTCTCATGCATACTTTTCTAGCATCCAACCATTGTGGTTGCATCATGGCATGATTTCCTTTAGTTGCTTTTATTGTGGTTCTTGCAAGAATTTTATTGTATCATCCTTTTTGTGGTATGAGTAAGTTGAGATGAATGCATATTTTGGGAAGTATATAAAAATCATGTTGATGATTCACCAATCCCATATATTCTAATCTAGCAATTATATTGTCAATCTTTTCTTCAATTTCTTTCATGTGCAATATGGATGAATTTGCAAGGTTTATTTGCTCTTTATGATACTTGTTGCCTTTCCCAATGCATTCCAACTATCTCTTGTTCCCTTGTGATAGTTGTGGTGTATTTGTCAGTGTTTGAAGATCTTTGATGTTCAATAAGATAAATTTGAGCCCTTGGCCATGCTTTCTAGCAAAAATCTTACTGGCATTATCTATGACTTTCTTTTGGATATCTTGCTCTTTCTTGAGTATCCATTTTGTGTGTACATGTTTCTTTGTGGATGAATATCTACCTAGAAATGTATACATATGATTATGGCTAAATCTCTAGTTGATATCCTTTTGGCTTTGGAGTCCACCTTGTGCTCCTTCTTTACTCTTTGGTGGCTCCAAAAGTTTTTGTTTGAGTGCTTGACATTTTCATTTGCATCTTTTGGCACTTGTTGGTGTTAAGAAAGTTGATCTCTCAAGCCTTGTGTTATTATGTAAGTTTGCGGGAGCACGGATACCACGTTTATGCACTTTGCATTCAAAGCAATTATTATATTTGGTGCATAAACCTTGGGGAGCTTTCCTAATTTACCTAAGAACACACATTTGCCTTCTTGTTCTTGTTTGGTGTTTTGTTTGATTATGGGGAGTTAGGATTCCATAATTGTGAACTTTGTTGTGCATGAACCTTGGGGAGCTTCCTATTTTCATCTAAACACCCATTTGCTCTCATCATAATATCTTCTCTCTTGCTTGTGCTCGTGGTTTAAATGATATAGAGGGAATGAGGATGCCATGTTTGTGCATATTGTATTCAAATGCAGATTATAATTTGTGCACAAACCTTGGGGAGTCTCCTCATATTATTTAGATCACTCACTTTTCAACCTTATCATAATATCTATCTTTCTTTTATCATCTTCCTTTTGTGAAGTGCTTCTTTTGATCTTTTGATTGCTTACTTCATTCGTTGATGCTTCTTCACCATTTTATTTCTTTGCAATCTTTGGATCCTCAGTTTAGTTTGATTTCCTCATGGTATTCATCATTGGATACGTGCATTTGATTCCACTCATATTATGAGAAATGCACACCATATGGAGGAACTCTCACTAAATTGGCCTTCTAAAGTTCTTCACCCATTTCGGCAATCGATGCCAATGGGGGAGAAGTTTTAGAGGGTTTTTGGGAATTTGGTTGTGTGTTGTGAGTTTTGTACTTAAACACCTACCTCGTGTGCTTTGCATCTTAGTGTGTTGTATGGCATCTTGATTATATAGAGAAAACTCCACCACCGGTAATGGTTGGCAATATATGCAATGAAATTCAAGTTCATCCACACGTGCATAGATTGTGGGGAGTTTGCTCTATATTGTGGTTGTACTAACATCACATACTTGTGTTGTATTTGATGTTAGCACAACGTTTTCTTTGATTAATTCCTTATATAAACCCTCTCAAAGGGATTGTCATCAATTACCAAAATGGGGGAGATTGAAAGTGCATGTGTGCCCCCATGTGTGGTTTTGGTAATTAATGACAATCTTTATGGACTTATGTTTGCATTGAGTTTTACCTGTAGGATTTGTACATAGGCAATGCTTGAACCATATGTTGGCTTCAAGGTTGGGAGAAGAAGAAAGTGAAGAAGATTAAGTGTTGACCAAGGTTTCAATGAGTGATCTGGAGATTGGTCAAGTGAAAGTTGATCCTATAGCAAGTGTGTCTTGAAGACCAAAGTTGGGGTGATATCTCTTATGTTCCTTCAAGACACCAACATAATGAAGAAAGAAGATATGATGTGCAAGTTCAATATGAGCTATCTCGAAGAGATCATTTGCTTGGAGCTTGCCATCCTATGGTTATCATGGATATGGGAAGATGATATGCTCAAGAGATAAGCTCTACCATAGTGGAGTATGGGAGATCAATTTGCAAGTCTTCACCAAGCTAGTGCAATCAAGAAAGGTGTTCCATCTTGAGGTGGACAAGATCGCTATCATCAAGCTCAAGTAGAATATTCTCAAGGCAAAGGTATGTTCTTGATAGGGTTTCTTTCTTACTGGTCTCATGGTGTTAGTTGGGGAGACCGGTTTATAGGATAGATAGCCGTACTATCAAGAGGGTCTCTCGAGTGAGTAACTTGATCATATCCTTCATGAGAGCTCAAACCTTTGCATACTTGGCATCATCCTTTCTTGGTTGTTATTTGGATCCTATCCATGTGAGGTTCTTGATCTTGTGGTAATATTCATAACAAGCTCTAGTTCATCGAAAACGGATTACATATGCATTCTCTATTATGTTTTCGATATTGGAGGTTTTACCGGTTTGTCTTTTTGAGATTGGTAAAACCTTACATTATTTGGTTCTTATCCATGAGAGGATTTAGAGCTTGTGTTAATCTTCATGACAAGCCCAAGTTCATCGAAAACGGATTTCATATGCATTCTCTATTGCGTTTTCGATGTTGGAGGTTTTACCGGTTCGTCTTTTTGAGGAGATCTAGATCCACAATCCCACCAATCAATCTCTCCTCTAAGTGAGGGGAACATATTGGGATCTAGATCTTGGAGTCCTTTGTGGATTTCCTCCATTGTTCTTCCTCTCTTATTCCCCCATAAGCTTTTGTAGCTTTGGTGGAATTTGGGAGTGAAGGACTTGAGCACTTCTTGTGTTCTTCCCATTGCATTTGGTGCATCAGTTTGAGTTCTCGAGGATTCGATTGGGTGAAAAGTTGAGAAGCTTTTTACTCTTGGGTTCATTGGAACCCTAGACGGTTTGGTGGTTTTGCAGGTTTGTGGATTACTTGGGGCCTCCAATTAAGTTGTGGAGCTTTCCCCAAGCTTGTTTGTTGGGAGCCTCCAATTGAGTTGTGGAGAAGTGCCCCAACCTTGTGAGAGGTTCCGGATTGCCACCGACAAGTGCAGCGATAGTGGAAGTGTGGATCGATCCCGTTGGGGTGAGATTCACAGGAGAGCAAGGGAGGCCTTTTGTGGCATTGGTGGTTTGATACCACCCCCTCTCCAAACAAGACGTACTCCATGTTGGGAGGAACTCGGTAAATATCATCGTCTTCGTGTGCCTCGGTTATCTCTATATCCGAGCTCTTACTTATGCACTTTACTTTGTGATAGCCTTCGTGCTTGAAGTATATATATCTAGCTATCACTTAGTTCCTTGTCTTGCTTAGCTAAGTTGTTGGTGCAAATAGGTGAACCCTAGTTGTTCTAGGTTTTATGCTTAACAAAGTAAACGCTAGTTTAATTCCGCCTTTGTTGAGCCACTCTCGAAAAAGTTTTTAAACCGCCTATTCACCCCCCCCTCTAGGCGGCATCTATATCCTTTCAGTGACCATTGATCCACCTATGATAGTTATAGATGGCATGGTGTATATATGATGGTTACTGAGCCGTGTATGATGGTTTTGCATGGGGCACACAGAGTAAACCATATTATACCATTGTTATAGATGGTTGTATTATCCTCTAAAAGATTGTGCAAATCACACTTATTCCACTGGAATTATGTGAATTCCATTTTTCTTAGAAAAAAGGGTAAAATGAGCTATCTGAGCTCTCACTTATGGCAAGCACACAAATATGCCCAACAGAAGTTATACCATGTTAAATATCTTGAGACCGTGTAGATAATTTAGACATCTCACCCATGAAACAAACAACAATAATTTTCTTTTCGGAGGATCAACATTAATAGCTATCAATGCGCCCTTGCTATAGGGATCCAAGTGTGATACTAGTGATGTCCAATTTATAATTAATTTGAATCCCCGGTTCAAAATTTAAGAAAGCTATTTGAACTTAGATATTTTTTTTGAACTTTAAGCAGAGATGAAATTACTTACAATTGCGACATAAGTGATATCCCACATGACACCCTACTTGCCAAAGGGCAAACCTATTACATGTCCATCGTCTATTTTCTTACAACTCTGCTAGATTGAGCCCAAATAAATTGATCCATAAACCTATTGTTGATAAGATTATTTTGGTAAGTCGGTGATATAAACTTTGATTGTGAATGAAATGATCCAAGGGTGCAACCGAGCGTGGCAAATTTGGCCGAAGTTTGTGATTGGTGCACATCCCACTTGTTGCACATTCACCTTCAGCCACAGAATAATTGAGGTTGAGGAGAGCATATTAAAGAGTCCGGAAGCCGGGGCAAACTGAAGAGGTGACCCACATGCCTTTTTGTTCGTGCAGAGTTCTTTGGATCCCTACACAGTGAGAGTGGAGAGAGAGAACAACACGACAAAAACACTCTATACGCACACCTCCCAACCCTCCCTCTTCGCCTTAGCCCACCACTGCCACTCTACCGCCTCCTTGCCTCCCTCAGTTTCTCGGGTAGCTGCATTCCCTCACTTTCCTTACGTATGTCGGTTTCAACCTCCCCATCTCCCCACTGCCTCTTTTCCACTCGGTTCCGCACTTCCCGTACTTGATTAGTTGCACTAATCTGAGCTAGTCGGCGTGGTCGGCTACACAATCGCATGCATCCGATTTTGATTTCCGAGTAGGGAAAAAAGTCCATGGATGAGGTGCCAAGGTTGCACCCCATAGGGCTTGGATGGATGGGCCATATGTGGCCCATATGGGCAGGCGCCTAGGTCCCTAGGGTTGCGTCTCCACCAAGCCCTCCTCTCCTAGATGGGCGGCTAGGGTTAGGGGAAGGGGACGCCCCACACCTGCCAAGTATGCACGGATGGGGCGGAAGCCAGATCAGTCCCTCCTCTAAGTCTCCACCCATTCCTCCTATATAAAGAGAGGCAACCCCCCTCTCTCTCTCTATAAACACAAATTGCTCCTCCAGGTGGTTGCACCCGTTCCCTCTCTCTACCTCGTGGAATTTTCCACATAGACGTTGAAAGACTGAACCACTCTTGTCGTCTATGCGACGCCCTAGATGGTGGAATGTTGATAGATTAAAGTACCATAGGCGTGGATACCGATAGAGGGATCACAGTTTGATCTCGCACGAGAAGGAGATAATCCTCGTGGATGGGAGGAGTCGCCTAGCCATGGGCATCACCAGGATCTGAATCTTCACAGAGCAAATTCTTTGACATTTGGCGAGTTTTTCTATCTGGATCTAGATATAGATCTAAACTAGATCTAGATCTGATCGAACCATTTGCATCTTGCTAGATATATCTAGGGTGTCATGTAAGACATTTTTTTTGTTTTTGCACACCTATAGAAATCAACAACAAGAACGACATACGATTCTCTATGCCACCTCCGTTGGCCGCATGTTCTTTGGCTAGCGTCCACTTGCGTTGATATCTTCGTCGATATTAGACACTCACGCCTCCTCCCTCCACCAACTGACCCCACATCCTTTTACACTTCCTCCGTCCCCAACATTGATGCTCTTCGATGACCCGGCTTACCTCTACCCTGACCCGAACCGTAGCCTCCTATCCACTACAATTTCACTCAAGTAATTGCAAGGTGAGGCCATACTCTTCCTCCCTAGTGATGTTCTATTTTTTGTACTATCATTTTCTACTAGGTGATTATTGATCCGTGCAGGATAGATATAGATGGTATGGTGTATGTTTGATGGTTATTAGATGTGTATGATTGTTTTGCATGTATTGATGGTAACAATGAGTAGCTTGATAAACTGACCTATATCATTATTATAGATGGTTGTATTGTAGTCAAAATTGTGCAAATCACACTTATTCCATTAAAATTATGTGAATGCCACTTAAAAATGATAAAATAAGCTATTTGAGATCTTACGTATGGCAAGCACGGAAAAATAACCAAAAGAGGTTATAACACATTAAACATCTTGGGGACAGATACACAATTTAGACATTTCACCCGTGAAGTAAACAACAATAATTTTCTCTTCGGGGCCTCGATCACCATCGATAACATCAAATGCACCATTCCCATAGGGCTACATGCAAACCTATGCGTCCACAGTCCATTTTCTTACGGCTCGCTCGATTTATCCCACAAAACACACTAAACTAAAAAGGATTTTTGGTCCTCTACTCTACCAGCTAGAACCTATCCCGAAAGTTTCTTTCGATAAGATTGTCTTGGTATAAGTTAGCGATGAGTTAATAACATAGAACCACCACCTTTTCAAGCCAAATTTACCAAATGGTACCTCTTTTGTTTTTTTGGACAAAATCCCACAACATTTTGGTTAAGTATATTTTTTTTTGGAAAAAACCCTAAACTCGAGTTGACCCACAAGTCAGGCCGGTGTGATGACATGGCACCGACATAAATTGACAAGGGGGGGGGGTGCATACGTTAGATAGATGTCAATATATCAACTACAATTATTAAATTAAAATATATCTACAAAAGGAAAAAGATGCAGGAGATTGTCTCCTTGCTGAGACAACCACGCCACCACCACCACCGAATGCCACGCCATGGTACCACCACTGCCACCTCCACGAACTCATCCCTCGCTGACCGGGCTCTCCCCTTCTTCCCCTAACCCCATGTTTCTAATAACTATTGGAAGTGTTTCAAAATTATAATTATATATATATAGGAATTTATGAAAGTGTTTTCGAATTATTTAGGAGAAAGTTAGGTTGACGGGCCTCACATTAGGGTCCGGGAGGGCGTCTAGAGTGCCAAGGTTGCACCCCAAAGGGTTGGGCTGCATGGGCCATTTGTGGCCCATATGGGCAAGAGCCTATGTCCCTAGGGGCCGTGTCTCCACCAGGCCCCCTCCCCTTCCCTGGATGGAGCAACTAGGTTTAGGGGAAGGAGATGCCCTACACCTGCCAAGTATGAAGGGGGCGGCGACCAGATCATTCCCTCCTCCAAGTCTCCACTCCTTCCCCTATACGAAGAGAGGCAACCCCTCTCTCTAAACACACAATTCCTCCTCTAGGTGGCTGCACCTCCGTCCCTCCCTCTCTCCCTCACGGAGTTCTTGACATACACGCCAAAAAGCTGCACCACTCTCGCCGTCTACATGACACCCTAGATGGTGGAATGCTAATAGATTAAATTACCATAGGTGTCCAACAGAGGGATCGTACTTTCATCTTGCACGAGAAGGATATAATCCTCATGGCTGAGAGGGATCACTGAGCTACAGGGATCATCAGGATCTGAATCTCCACCGAGAAAATTCTTCTGCGACCATTCGGTGAGTTTTCCAATCCGAATCTATATCTAGATCTAGATCTAATCGAGTCATTTGCATTTTCCTAGATAGATCTTGGGTGTTATTGTAAGACATAATTTTTGTTTTCCCTCAAGTAACGTAGTAACCCTACAAATAGCAGCGACGAGAACGTCAATATATGATTCTCTTTGTCTCGCATGTTCCCTGGTCGTCCTACTCTTGTGTAGTTATCTTCATCGATATCATATGCACACTCATACCTCCTCACTCCACCAACCGAGCCCACACCCTTTTCCTCTTCCTTCGTACCCAACATTGATCCTCTTCGATGACCCGACCTACCTCCGCCCCGATCCTAAACGCAACCTCCTATCAACTACAGTTTCACTCTAGTAATTGCAAGGCGAGGCAGTACTCTTCCTTCCCTAGTGACGTTCTATTTCTTTTTACTATCATTTTCTGCTGGATTATCATGGATTCACGAATGATAGATATAGATGGTATGGTGTAGGTATGGTTATTAGCCGTGTATAATTGTTTTGCATGTATGGATGGTAACAATGGGCATATTGGGTAAAAGCTATATCATGGCCATAGATGGTTGTATTATGGTTAAAATTGTGTGAATCACACTTATTCCACCGAAATTATGTGAATACCATTTGAAAAAGGTAAAATTAGATCTCGCTTATGGCAACCACACAAATATAACCAAAATGAGGTTTTTCCGCGTTAAACATCCTTAGGAGGGGGGGGGGGGGGATTATACAATTTAGGCACTTCACCCATGAAAGAAAAAACAATAATTTTATTTACAAAGTAGCAACATCAATACCTATCAAATGCATTACAGCTTGATCTAGCCCACACAAACACACCCATAAACTTGCAAGTCGACGATGGGAACTTTGTTAGTGACGAAATGATCCGAGGATGCAACCAGAACGTGACGAAATTTGCTAAAATTTGTGCTCGCCGCACGTCTCATGTTCGCCTTCAGTGATGGTAAACTAAGCTCTCGCTTATGGCAATCATACAAATAAGGTTAGTCTACGTTAAACATCTTGGGGACGGGTAGACAATTTAGTCATTTCACCTGTGAGACAAACAAGAATATTTTTCTTTTTTGGAGGATCAACATCAAATGCACCATTGCCATATCGATGGGTGCAAATCGTATGTGTCCACCATTTATTTTCTTATAGCTAGATCGATTTAGCCCACGTAGACACACCCATAAATTTGGTTTCGATAAGATTATCTTCATATAAGTGGGCAATATAACGGGACAATAGGTTCCCCTCCCTCTCCTCCTCCCTGCCAAGGCGGCTAGGGTTTCGTCGCCTCCCGTCGACCTGCCTCGCTTCTGTGGCCTTTGGGTCATGGAGATCAGGTGGATCTAGGCCCCCGCCAGCGGGAGGGCTCATTTTTCCTGTTTTTAGGGTTCAAGTTTGGTGGGACGACGCTCAGGTGGTGGCGGCGACGTCTCTTCCAATAAAGTCTTCCCGTCTTCAGCCTCATCTCGACGGCGACGTCGAGAAGCTTGTGGGAGTGATGTGATCCTCGATGACTTCTTCTAGCTGTGGGGATCTTCGGATCATCAAGGAGCTTCATCGACAGTTCATCCGTTTTCTTTGTGTCCAGGACGGATGTGGTCTTTTTGATCCGTTCAGCGACTTCCCGCCTGTAACCAACAACGTTATGCTGACCCAGGGAGGAGCGGCAGCGGCGATGCGCCGTCGACACGGTCTGGAGGTTGAAAATGAAGGGCTTCTCAAGGATTTCGATTTAATTTTTATTTTTGTTGAGCTGTTTTGTGTTCTATGTTTCTTTCTTTTAATACTAGAGTCCTATAAAAAAAGAAAAAAGGTGGAAGATATAAACTTTGATTGTGAACGAAATGATCCAAGGATGCAATCATAACGTGGCTGAATTTGCCAAAGTTTGTGCCCGGCGCACGTCCTACATTCGCCTTCGGCCACGCAATTATTGAGGCGAGTTCGTTGAAGAGTCACCCAAGGGGCGACCCACCCACCTTTTCAGTTTTCACCCCGGGGAGAGTTCCTGACTCCAGGTGCACAGTGACAGTGGAGAGAGAGAACAACCGAACAGAAAGCGAACCACCCACTCCACTCCTCCTCCTCGCCCCACCACGGCCACGCCGCCGCCTCCCTCGGACTCTCCAGTCGCCGCATTCCCTCGCCGGCCTCACGTACGGCGGTACACACCCTTCCCCTCTTCCTCGCCTCCACTTCTTCCGTCCGGTCCAGCGGTTCCGTCCGCGATTACAGCCGCTCGTCCGGGCCGGACGGCCGTCTGGAGTCTGTACGGCGACATACATCCGGGTTCCCGGTAGGGCAAGAAAATGCCATGGATGAACCCGTCTCACCCCCGCGATCCGTACGACGACTGCCGTGCTCGTTCTCGCCGGTGCGTTTTTTTTTTTTTTTGCTACTTCTGGAAACTCCCAAGTTCGGCCCTTTTGGTGGTGTCGCCGGGTGGGGTTTTAGGTTTGCGACCAAACGCTTGTCCCTTTCCGGCGAGGTTCTTCTTCTTTTGGGGCCGAGTTCGGGGGCCCCCGCTGTCTCTCTCGTCTCTGACATTGTCCACGATGTGGATTTGGTGGTGGGACTTCTCCGCGTTGTTTGTTTGTTGGTTAATTAATCTGTCCCCCATCTTGGCTTCAGTACTAGTAGCTCGTGTGCGGTTGCGGGGTCGGGGAAATCCAAACCCTGATGGGACCCGGGATTTTGGGGGTACTCTTTCCTTGCGACGGCTTACTCCTACAGATTTGATGTATCACAGGTGGCTGTAATTTTCTCATAATTCCAGTCACTCTGGTGGAGGAGACGAGTAGATGGCGACGCCGGACAGAGACGAGTCAGAGCTGGTGAGATGCGGCCGGCCGCTGCGGCAACGAGGGCGAGCCGAAGGCGGCGCTCGACGCAGAGGCCGGGGCGCCGTTGAAGGCGAGGAAGACTTAGTGTGGGGTGCACGCTGGCGTCAGAGATTGTCACTGCTCCCTGGCCTTATAGGAATGGTGGCCGGAGCGGCCGTCGGTTCAGGCCGGGTTGGTGGTCTGCACTTGTGTCGGACTAACTGACGATACTAGTATGTTCAACTCTTGTGATTCAGGGAACATAATTGGGTTCAATATGTACTGATCTTCTAGCCATTTGTTGCACAGTACCGATTCAGTAAGTAGCATTAGGAATGGCAGCAGGAGCGGCGGTCGGTTCAGGCCGGGTTGGTGGTCTGCACTTGTGTCGGACTAACTGACGATACTAGTATGTTCAACTCTTGTGATTCAGGGAACATAATTGGGTTCAATATGTACTGATCTTCTAGCCATTTGTTGCACAGTACCGATTCAGTAAGTAGCATTAGGAATGGCAGCAGGAGCGGCGGTCGGTTCAGGCCGGGTTGGTGGTCTGCACTTGTGCTGGACTAACTGATGATAATATGTTCAACTATTGTGATTCAGGGAACATAATTGGGTTAAATATGACCTGATCTTCTGGCCATTTGTTGCTCACATTACTGATTTAGTGAGTAGCATTTCAAGATAGAAAAACACTTAGAGCTACTCTTCTGCTGCTGGTATGATCTTGTTGTGCTTACATTTGTGGGGGCCTTTTAGTTTATCCAACAAAAAAAGTAAGGTCAGATTTTGCGCAGTTCCAGTTGGTTCTTGTACTCTTATTAGTATAAACTCTTCTCTTTCGTGTTTACTTTGATCCTGCTGCTTGTTCACGGAAACATGTGCAAGGGAACAGTTTTATGTGCTTTTGGAACTTGTACGTGCAATTGTTGATAAATTATGCAGTGTACATGACATTGCTAGTCAATATGTAACGCTTGCAATTTGCCACATGGACGATACAGTAGTAATAGAACTACTAATGACTGATGTTCTTTCATCTTGCTCGTAGTTTATACCTCATGTCGACTGTATCTTATTTCTGTGTTTTGTGAGTTACCTCCTAGACAAAGTAACATCATTGTTTACTTGGTTGATTTGCATATAATATAGCATGGTTACCTATAGCCATCCAAAGGGTTAGGTTGTATGGTGCTAGAGTCATGTTTCCTGGAGCAACTTGATGTTGCTCTGTTCTATAAGAGCATCCACGCAACTCAATTTGGTTGAATTGCAATTCACAGATATTCTTTGGATAATTTGCACATGCTAATTTGGTTGAATTAGCTTATGGAATGCAGTGTTGATCATGAAGTAGCTGTAGTCCAACTAAAGGCAGCTTGTAGTTACAGCAATTGCTCTTATTTCATTCTTCAGTTTTTCATGGTGGTGAATTTCATTCTCTAGGCTTGTAAATAATGGAGTTGTAAAATGTGCTTATTTCTTGTAACTGGATTTTATTGCTAGCATACTGCTGCTTTGTTACGCTAAAAAATATGTGATAACCATACTGAAATCATGCTGGTGTTTATTGAGCCTTTTCATTATTGTTACAGGAAAAGACAGTTATCTCATGGGGAATTTTCGACGTCATAACCATGAGACAGGGATGGTTCATTCTCACAAGTCTCAGCGTCCAAGAAGGAAGTTTATCACCAGTGATGATGATGATGATGATTACACCGACAAGGATTACTCAGTGGAAGACGAACCAAATCAGCTTGTCCTTTATGATCCGCATATCAAACATCACAAGCAAAGGAAGACCAAACATCACAAGCAAAGGGAAGTTCACTTCACCGAGCCCATAGATCACTCAACTCCTCTGCAGCAAAGATTCCCGAAGGCAAGACATGGACACACCAAAATTTTACCATCTATTGGTTATTATACTGTGCAGTGTGCTAACTGCTTCAAATGGAGGATCGTTCCAACAAAGGAGAAATATGAAGAGCTGCGTGAGACTATTTCTGAGGAACTTTTTGTGTGTGCAAGGGCTAGTGAATGGAACCGTGTTTTATCATGTGATGAGGCAGAAGATATGTCACAGAATACAGATATGGTGTGGGCAATTGACAAACCAGAAATTCCCCAACCTCCTCCTGGCTGGGATAGGGAGGTCAGAATCAGGGGGGAGGGGTGCAGCAAGTTCGCAGATGTGTATGTCACTGTTTCTTTTCCTGCACTTGCGATAATATCTGTGGTTTCGAATCATCAAGTTTTTTCTGTCATTTCTATGTTCAGTTGTTTTCTTATAAAAACTAGTCCATGCACAATTCTTAATAGTTTTTGCACCATATTATTCATGGAATGTTTTGTCTGCTTCTTGATTATCTTTTAGCTTAGTTACACCTGCTGAAGGACTAGCCTGCTAATCATGATTCATAGAACTACACAGTTTCTACTTATAATATGTCAGTCTGGACAACCAATTATATATACATCAATTTTGGCGATGCCAATTTAAGTCTCTAGTAACCATGAAATCTGCTCTCTGATGTTGTTTTCTTTGGTATTCCAACACGCAAGATGCTTCATCATAACAGATGTGACTTGTTTTGCTTCTTTCAGGTATTACACTTCCCCGTCTGGGACAACATTGAGGTCAATGGTTGAAATTGGGAGGTGGGCTGATGAATTCGTGATTTGTTTTGCCTAATGTTTGTTACTTATGTCACCCAGTTGATCTAGCACTGCAAAGCCAAACTATGGCAAGTTCTTCTATGAAGTGATACAATCATTGTTTTGATATTTCAGGTACCTGGCAGAGAATCCATACTACATTCAACAAGGGGTTAATTTATCTCAGTTTTCAATGCTTACCCCCCAACCTCTGCAAGAAGACTACATCAGGAAGCGCAATTATTCAGCAACTCGTCAATTACGAGAGCCTTATCTTGAACAGCCAGTTGAAGGTGTGTTAACTGTTAAGTCAGTCAAGAGATTTGCTGTACTGTTAGCCCTTTCTGCTTTATACTTTCATAGTTATCTTATCATTCCCCTAAGTCGTTGTGTAGTGCATGCTTCAAATCAGGTATGGTTATGAAAATTGGACAGTGAGACCCCTTTTGTTAAATGAGCAATGCGGTAGTGATGTGCATCTTCTAAGCAGGACTGTTAAATGAGCAATGAACAAATACCTGCATTACACTATTTATTTATTATGGTTACTAATCACTCTTGATTCTCATACCATCTATGACGTTGCTTAGTGACCTGGCAATGTAGTGCATATATTTTATTTTCCTGATCATTCCACTGCTATTTACTGCTACTTCCTGACATAATTGTCTACTTGTGTCTATTCTTTGTTCAGTGTGTCCGCTGGCATGTGCACCACCTCCTACTCGCGAAGAGTTGCTTCGGATGGGCACTTCGGCTTCAAACCCTGTCGACCTCGACGAGTCTGAGGTGTATGATGCACCACCTCTGCGCACCAGGGAGAGAACTCCATGGCAAGCGTCCCCGTCGTCAAGTGAGCACACCAGGAGTACCCTGACAGCAGCGTCATCCTCGGGAGGGCCCAAGAAGAGAACCCTGAGACAGTGTCGTCGTCGAGGCGCCGTCCAGCACCTCCACCCAGCTGGTCATACAGCGGTCCTCAACCTCATGGGTCCTCGAGCGACATCGAGCACGTGGAGCTCTGAGCTCGTCGGAGGCAGTTGCTTCCTCCCTGTGGGTCTAGGTTTCTTTTCGTCGTTAGCGAACATCGACTCCTCGAGTCCCAGGATGAATAGGTGTGGTCGGTCAGGTGCCCGAAGCATCTAAGTTTTGGTGATGTCGATGTGATGCCCAAGGCAGTTGCATAGCTAGTTCTTATTATCCCCCAGAAATAGGTACTTACCTAGCTGGTGTAGTAACAGACTTGTCAGATCGTGTCGGTGTACTGCTTATATATGCTCGTATGACATGGTAGAACTACCTGTGCATTGACCAAGTAAAATCTGATCACTGTCAAAAAACATGGTGCCTTGTAGTGCCGGGGCACTGTCTTTAGTTCCAGACTTTCAGATTCGGACAGCACAACCAGCAGACTGGATGTTCCTCTTTCCTGTAGATTTTGGATAATGGTTACAGTTTTCATGCTAAAAAAATACTCCTGCCGTTCCCTTTTATAAGACATTTTGGATAGGCAATTAAGCCTGCCAAAACGTTTTTATAAAAGGGAATGCAGGAAGTGGAAAACAATGGCTCTTGTCGTTGAAATTGTTTCCAGCATGGCATGGTTATGCAAGTTATGAATACAAATCTGTTTTTGTACTTTTGAAAAGATCAGCCGATTTACATTTCACTACTCTAGATTCTCAAATCTGGTTTTTTTGTTTGGTTTGACATGGCATCCGAGGTGGCAATATGATGCTGACATGGCACATCCGTTTGGCACATCCGTTGTGATGGTAGTAGATTGAGAGCAAGTCCAGGAGAGGCCCTACAGCCCCCCGATAGCAGATGTAGGGGAGAGAGAGTGGAAAATCACCCTCCAGCAGCGCCCCTACAGCCTCCCCCTACAGGTCGGGGTCCCCGACCCAACCCTCTCTCTCCCCTCAACATCGGGGAGGCGGCCGCCTCCCCTATATTGATCTCGACCCACTTGCAGGAGGTTGACCGGAGGACGACGGCCGAGCACAGAGACCGCCGCTGAGGAGGCGCCCTTCTGCCCGCCCGGCAAGTGCCCAGATCTCGCCGGTGACTGGAATCGATGGCCGGTGGCCGGAATCGATGGCCGGCAGCCGGAATTGATGCGCGGCGGCGGGAATCGACGGTGGGCGGCTGGAATCGACGGCCGGTGGCCAGAATCGATGGTCGGCGGCCGGAATTGGTGCACGGCGGCGGGAATCAACGGTGGGCGGCCAGAATCGACGGCTGGTGGCTGGATTTGACGGCCGGTGGCTGGAATCGACGGCGGAGCGTGTGCTTGAGAGGAGCGCTGGGAGAGAGATGAGCTCTGGTGGGCTGATTATATCTGGGCTTTCCCTTCCTTTGGCCCTGTTAGTTACACTATATTGCTTAAATAGATATAGGGGAGAAAATATCGAGGAGCTGCTGGAAATACAAAAATTGTAGGGGAGAAATATATTTAGGGGAGTCCTCTACATGGTGTTATAGGGGAGAAAATGTTGGGGACCTGCTGGACTTCGCTCTGATAACTGAGAACTCCAACCTCCTTTAGGCTACATGTAAAAAAAAAACCTCCTTTAGGCCTCATTCGTTTTGTGGCGAGAAAACCAGACGTGGAACCGAGGCCTGGATCGGGTTGATAGCGCACCATCACCAAATCCATGTTAGACTAATCCCTCTTTAAGCCCTTCAACACTAACCTGTTCGCCACTAAAATCGCTGGGTTCGGTATCGCTGCCTTCACTGCCTCTGTGTCCTGGAATCGTTCCAAGGGTCAGCTGATGATTATTTATTTTCAGCTCGAGACTGGGTAAATGAACTGGATGGGATGGACACAGAATACAGTGTGGGAATAAACCAAGACCTCAGCTTGGTTCGGCTGGAAATTTTCCTCGACGGGCACGGGCTGGATGGATGACAGGGGATTGGACCGCAATCCAGGTCAATCCCTGCCTTGTAGGGCCTAAACGAACAAGGCCTTAGGCGGCGACCCAAAACCCGAAAACCTCCCAAGCCTCTGAGTCCTGAACTTACCATGAATATACTGAGCTCGTTAGATCATTCCTGGTCATGTAACACCTATGAGTAATATGTGAGGATGCCCTTCACTTCGATGACTCCTCAAAAATGTCAACCGGATAAGTTGTTACTTAAAAGGCTGGTTTTATAAAATGGAGTCGGTAGATAATCTTAGTTCTGTACTCCAAGGGTGAGTGGGTTTAATAAAGGATCGAGTAATAAGAGCATCTCTAGCACATACCTCATTCCTCAGACCGCAAAACACGGATGCGGTAAACTGCAAAGCGGCTTCTCGAGCTGAAAAAGCACCGCCCTGAGTAGATCCCGCATACGCGAACCGTCAAACCGGATCTTCTCCGCGCGGCGGCTTGAAACCGTAAACCGCAAGGGTTTAGATAAAGCTGGGATTGAACATATTCGAAAGATCAAACATGACAAGTTCAAATACCAGCAGTGTTTTAAAACGTAGCAGTAGCACAGATCAAAATAAGACCTAGGTAGACGGAGCATCACCGCCATGACCAGCAGCGGCAGCAGTAGCTGCATCAGTAGGAGCAGTAGTGGCAGCAACTGCTGCTCTTCTTTTTTGAATGATCTCTTCCCTTCTCATCTCCCACCACTCTTTTGTCGTAGGATCCATCACCATCACCTGATTCTCCTCGGCAATGATGCTACCCTTGTCTTGGCCTCCTCGAGTCGGATCCAACGTTCCTCGAACTCCTCCTGTGCTTCTCATCTTCTCTTATTTGAAGCCACATTATTCTCTTATTCTCTTGCTTTTTCTCGGCACATTGCATTTTTTGCTTACAATTGTTGTATCGATATTTTTTTGCTTGGACTTTATCATCTCATCGATCTTTTCCCACAACCTTTCTTGCTCCATGTTCCTCTTCAACATCAAGTGATTTCAATGGCTACGCACTGTGGGCCATTATTCACTCAACATTAAGTGATTTCAATGGCTACACTGTGGTCCGCTCTTACTTTGCCACTACCTAATAAGCCAAGTGATGAAGAAATTTCTAGCCTGGTTCTTATGATCACAAATCCGGAATTTACTAGGAGCACCCTATTATTGCCATATCCCATGAAAGAGTTCCCAAAAACTATTCTTAATTGACACAATGGATGTGTTGTACTCGGATGATGAATTTTTTCTACTAAAAGAAGGAACATGTGTCACAATTTGGGAAATAAAATCTGAAAGAAGTATGTTTACTCTCTAGTTAGGTGTGCACATTGATCAAAGTTATTTTAGACTCCGAGCTCCAAGCTCACCATAGTTTTAGCTAGGCAAAGAGTATTCCCAGACCAGATTGACAATGTTAATCTGAGAATGTGCTTGAATTAGAAGATTAGAATTTTTCTGAGAATATGCTCTCTTGATTTGTACTAAACTTTCTAATTTTCTTACAACTCGATGTCACCTATTTGAGATACAATTTTAATACTTGTTCTTGCAAATTTTCTTCCATGAAATCTAAAATATATATTACAATGAAAGTCGCGTTAGATTTTTGTCCTTTCATAGACTGCCACTTAAAATGCTTTCATTGAGTCAAGCCTCTCTAGATTCTAAGCAAAACATTAATATTGTAGGTTACTTTGTGACGCTACAAGTGTACATGCATATATTATGATTCATTTTTGTATACTTAAATATTTTGGGAGAAACCTCTAAAGTGTGTTATCAAATGAATAAGCTGGTCGAGTTTAATATGGTATCTCATTGTCTATCCTAAGTATAAGAAAATAAAAATTCTAGAGTGTATTAGGTGTCTACAAGGATTTATCTCAGAATGTTGAGAATCATTATTTCTTTCATCAGCAAGTATGTACCTTTCACTTTCTGTGAGTACGATGGTCGGATGTGCATGTGTGCTACTGCTACCTACTTGTACCAAAACAACATCGTTTGTATAGATAATAGACATGCACGAGAATTTGAAACAAAATCTATCACTATGATATTATGTATCAATATTATTTCTCTTGGTTTGATATGCAGTCCAAACGGAATTGTCCCATCTTCATGACTCTAGATTAGCTTGTATCCTTGACAAGACACTCAGTCGATTTAGTTTTCACTGCCATACTATTAAAATCGGTTAAGGTATCCGAGGTGGCAATATCCCATTAACACGGTTCATCCATTGCCATAATAAAGGAGTAAAATTAGAAACCTGCACCTAACCGATCCCCAAAACGGTTAGAGGAGTAAAAATTTTAGAAGTCGGAGGAGTAAACCGGCCGCAGAGGAGTACATTTAGGAGTCGGGCGCCACTCTAGAGAAAAACTCCCGCCCCCGCCTGCCGGTTTCCAACCCCCGCCATTCTTTCCCTCCCACTTCCCCGCCGACGCCGATGTTGCCGACTCCGCCCTAAATCAAGATGCGCAGCTCGCGGCCGCACCCTCGCCGGCCATCCCCAGTGTCTCAGACGGCTTGATGCCGCCGCCATCGACTATCTCCGCCGCGCCCGTGGGGAGGAAGAGGTTGGGGGGAGGGGGGGGGGGCAAACAACATCGTCCGACCCGCCGCCACATATGTGAAACCCTTCGGAAAGGCCGGCGGCAAGCGCGTGGAGGCTTCAGAGGTGCCACCTCGTCCTCCGCTAGCTCTAGTGGCCGGTCGGTGGCAGAGCAAGCCTACTCCGGCAAAAATGGCACTCGCCGAGGCGGCGGCTAACAAGGAGAGGAAGAAGGCCGCAACATCGCTTCCAAAGGCAGCACCGACACCTCCTTCTTGGAAGGCCTCGTCGGTGAACCCTCCCTGAGGCCGGCAAGCCCATCCGACCGTTGTCTCTGTCGATGACCGCGAGGTGCTCGATGAAACACCGGCAAGGTAAAAATTTTGTTTTTTCTTTGGCCTCTCATTCGGTGATGGTTGTAGACATGTGATGATGTTGTTTTGATGATTTGTAGTGTGATGGAGTCCGAGGTGGCCAACTTCATGACTCAGTTGGTGGGTGTTGGCATAGGAAGAGGTGGAGATGAGTTCTTTGGAGATGATGTTTAAGTTCTTCGGAGATGGTCCACAACATATGAGGTGATATGTGTTGGAAATACGCTCTAGAGACAAATAGTTATAAGGACTATTATCATATTTCATATAGTTTATGATTAAGTTTTATATCATGCTATAACTATATTGAGTGGAAACATCAATACACGTGTGATATACAAACAACCAGGGGTTCCCAGTGAAACTCTAGTCACTGGTTCATTGGTCAACAGATGATCATGTTTCCTGATCATGTGGCATTTATGCCAGTTGGAAATGGAGTCAACTCATTCGGAGAATGAGATGATGAACCAATACCCAACCTAAACATCATGACCCGATCATGTCACGAAGTTCAAGTTATGATGATTAGAAATGGATCCTCGTAGACTATTCCTTAGACCGTGAGGCTATATCAATCACTGTCTCCCGAGAGTGCTTAGATAGCATCAAGCGCCACTTGGTAATACAGTGGTTATAAAGGTGTGTTCAGGTACTCGGAGGAAACCGTAGAGTAAATATATGTCAAGAGCGGAATTTGTCCGTCTATGTGACGGGAAGATACTCAAGGGCCCACTCGGAGAGGTTATATCCAATAGCTGCACATCGTGTGATTTGATCACATGGATATTACTTGTCGGAATGAGTCAAGTAGCATTGTTCGGTAACGAGATTGAACACAATATGGTGATGTCATTGATCAGATCTCGGGCAATGCAGGTATCGAGAGACAAAGGGAATAAGACACGACTGTCCCGGTTCAAACAACGAAAGATCTTCGTGGAACGCACATGGGTCACATGGCCATCCAGGTCCCTCTGTCGATCATTGGTGCGGGAGTGTCCCGACCATGTCTGGAGTGTTCCCGAATTGTGGGGTATCACTCTTAAGGGCTTGATGATGCTTAGAGAGTGTTTATAGGATCGGAAGAATCACCGAAGAATAGTAGAGAGAAAACCGGAAGGGTTTCGGTAAGTTCGGAGGATGTCCGGAGTGGAAGTGGAAGGTGTTCCATAGCCACGGAGATTGAATAATATGTGAATGAATGTTAAATATTGATTTAATCATTTATTTATAATTATTTAATAAAGAGAAAATCAATTTAAATGGTCAAAGGCTTAATGGGCCAATTTCCGGAGGGAGAGGGCCCATTAGGGAAAGGAGAGAGGGAGAAGGGGCCAAGGGGGTGGCCGGCGCCCTAGTGGGCCAGCCCCCGCGTGGGGCCCATGGGGGTGGCCGGCGGCCACCCCTCTCCCTTCCTCTCCTTTAGTCCCACCCAGGGACTTTGAGGGAGGGAGTACCTCCCATCCCCCTATATATGGTGGGGGTATTTGGCCAAATAAAAGACACCAATAATCAATAAAGGTATTCTCACTTTTGGGAGGACCTCTAATTGATATTTTCTCTCTCTCCCTCTCTCTCTCGTGACCGTGGTCCCATGTCTGGACTGCGCGAACGAGAGACATCTTCACCGTGGAGCGCTGTCGTGCTGCGGGATTCAGATCCAGGAGCTCTACTTCCGCAACTGCTGCTGGATCGGGAAAGCGGGAGTCATCGTCAGGCACTGGACGTGTGTAACTCCCCACAAGGTTTCACACTTGAGGCACTCAAGTCGTTGGAGCCACAGGAGCGCAAGGACTTCATCATGACCTTGAGGTTGGCGTCGGCTCGTCTACATCAACCACGCTCTCCTAAGCATTGACAACGCTTTTCGGTCTTCAAGGGTAAGTTCGCGAAAAGCCCCTCCTGTTACTGTATTACTAATAGATAGGTCCTGGTAGCATCAGGGGTTCAGGGGTGTAGGGTAAAAATTATTGTTTTCATGCGTGGAACCCCTACATGATGGGTTCGTAGCATGGAAAACAAAAATTTTCTACCACAAGAACGAACAAAACCCAGATCTAATCTAGATAAAAGCCAAGATCTAATCTATTAGACATGTGCAACGAGATAGATCTGTACTAACCCTCGTAGATCCAAAAGCGTTACGAGATTAGATCTCGGGGTTGATGTAGTCGATCACTTGCGGATCTCAAGATCGTGTGGACGATCCTTTCGGCGCCGCTGATCGGTCCTGCGTCTGCGGAGTCGAAGCAGACCTTCCTCTCCCTGTTCCAGCGAGTAGCGGAGGTAGTAGATCTTCTCCACGGAATTCCAGCAGCACGACGGTGTGATGGTGGTGGTGGAGTAGAGAATTCTGCAGGGCTTCGCCTAAGCCTGAGCAGAGCGAAGGAGGAGGAGAGAGGCGGCGGCTAGGGTTTGTTATGGGAGAGAGCTTGGGGTTGGCGCCCCCTCCCCTCTATTTAAAGGAGGGAGGCGCCATGGGAGGGGGAGTCCTAGTAGGACTCCCCTCCCTCCTTGGCCGGCGGATTGGGAGGGGGGGAGGAATCCTCCTCCCCCACGAATCCGTGTCTTGCCCCACAAAGACTCCTTGATCCTGGGTTTTCAAGCAAACTCCAAGAAATCTTCTAGAACCTTCCGGAACATTCCGAAACCTTCTAGAATCCCCATACAAACACTCCGGAACATTTCCTAACTTAGAAAATGATCCCCAATATATGAATCTTATTCTCCGGACAATTCCGGATCTTCTCGTGATGTCCCGGATCCAATCCGAGACTCCGAACAACATTCGGTCTCCAACGCACATTCCATATCTACTTAAAACAACTTCGAACCTTAAGTGTGTCACCCTACGGTTCGTGAATATGCAGACATGATGAAGACACCTCTCCGATCAATAACCATCAGCGGGATCTGGAGATCCATAATGGCTCCCACATACTCAAAGATGACTTCGTGATCGATAGAACTATTAACATACGAAACCAATTCCCTTTGTCACGCGATATTCTACTTATCCGAGGTTTGATCGTCGGTATCTCCATACCTAGTTCTTCCTCGTTAGTGATAAGTACTCTTTACTCGTTCTGTGATATGTCATCCCTTGTGACCTAGTCACATGCTTGCAAGCTAACTAGATGACATTCCACCGAGAGGGCCCAGAGCATATCTATCCGTCGTATGGATGGACAAATCCCAATCTTGGTCCATGCGCTTCAACACATACTTTCAGAATACCCAATGTCACCTTTATAACCACCTAGTTACGAAGCAGCGTTTGATGTCATCAAAGTACCCATCCGGTGATGGTGATTAACATAACCTCATGGTCGAAGGATTAGGTTACTATGCATTTGAAAGCTTATAGCAATACAAACTAAATGACTTGATCTTATGCTACTCTTACTATGGGTGTGTGTCCATCACATCATTCTCCTAATGATATAACCTTGTTATTAATGACATCCAATGTCCATGATCAGGAAACCATGATCATCAATTAATCAACAAGCTAGTTCCACAAGAGGCTTACTAGGGACTCTTTTATGTTTACAAAACACACATGTATTAGTGTTTGCTTATAATACAATTATAGCATGGGATGTAAACATTTATCATAAACATAAAGATATAATAATAACCACTTTATTATTGCCTCTTGGGCATATCTCCAACACTATAGTGGTATCAGAGCTAGATCTATGCATAGTAATGCTAGTATGGGTAGAATACACGAGATGTAGCGTGTGGGCGTTGATCTTTTAGTTGTTACCCTCCCACATGTACTTGTGTATACCGCAGTAATGCTTGATGAAGTGCCCCCAATCGACTTTACACGTTTATTCGCGAGACTGGTCCATGCTTGACATACGGCTTGTACCGTATAAAGTGGCTTAGGGGGGTGTCTGTCTCTCTCACATTAGTTGGTATGCCATTTAGAATGGAGGGCCCCGAAAGGGGTGTAGTAGAGACAACTACTTGATCAGCGATGTGCTGAAAGTTCGTAGGTAAGAACGGTTCTTGTGCGAAAGCCCATTCAGCCACGTAAAACATGCAAAGATAAAGTAGAGGCATCTAACTTTGTTTTGCAGGGGGCGTTGCTTTGTGATATGGTTGTGGCAAAGGTAAAGTTATTACCTTGTGTTACGTAGTAGTAGATAGTCACGGAGGTGACGAACTACCATGCCGGAAAGACACCGGTACCACAGTGTCTCTGGCGCGGAACTCTGGCCGGAACCCGGTGACGACGGATGGAGATCACGACGTGAAGGACCATATCACATCGCATTTACATTCAATGTTATTGTTTGTATATCTTATTGTGTGCTAGTATTAGATACTCAACAGTATCCTAATAAGATGATCCCTGTTAAAATTACCAATGATTGTGTTCCCCCTTAGTGTGCACCACCAAAAAAGTTCTTCGGTATGAGGCGATCCATGGTACAAGCATGGGTGTCAGACATATCTATGTTCGCATACAGTGGGTGTAAGCCATGTTGCACAACGAATACACTAAGGTTGAGTTGGCAAGCCTAGCATGTGCAGGCATGGCCTCAGAACGCGGATGGTCAAAAGATCGAGCACGAGTCGCATGAATGATGTGATCGTCATTTAGCGTCCACCCTTGAACCCACATTGATGGCCGTGACGATCGGGGGAGATGTGGCTGATAGGGGTCGTGTTATCACTAGGAACCCTTTTGGGGATAGGTGTTTCTGAGTGGAGTTATTATTAACTCATTTAATTATAAACTTAGTCTAAATTCCTTTTGCAATTATAAATGTAGAGATGGCTCACCGTGAAGCTTACTTTGTCATTGAGGAATGGGTAAAGGGTGAGAAACTTAGACTTGATGGATCCAACTTCCCTAGTTGGCTTGTGCGCCTGAATGATCTCCTTACTAGGAATCATGTGGTAGACTACATATGCCGCACGATGGATTTGACTGAGCCAAACCACTATGAGACCTCACAAGAGCTGGCAAACCGCTACTATCGTCAAGAGATGTCCACCTACATTCAGATAATAATGCGTTACGGGATGGTGGATGAACTCCATCCACTCATGGGTGATCTTGATCCATATTCGATGGTGGATCTGCTGAGAGCAGAGTTCATAGGCCATGTGTGCATGTGGAAGCACGAGCTTCTTGGAGAGTTCATTTCTATACAGATGGAGGAGCATACATGTCTGAAGAGTCACTTGGAGCGCATACTTGATGCACACATGAGACTGGTTCACTTCGTGGATTACTGGATGGATGATTTGTTTGTGATAGGCGTGCTGCTTCGATCGTTGCCTCCCAGCTATGAAGGACATGTCCGGAGTAGCATTATGAGTGGTGATACAGAAACACTGGATTTCCAAGAGTTCATATTACGTTTCAGGAACGTAAAGGTTGAACCAATCACCGGTGAGGTCATCGATGACAAAGGTATATATTTGATATACAATTTTATAAATGTTATAATCTTGCAAACACATTTACAATGTTAAGTATATTTGATACTTGTTCTATTTTGCTGAAAACAGGTCCTTTTGCATGAGAGGTGCTTGCTGGAGAGGAGGTGACGTTGCGTGTTTATGGCGAGCATGATGATGATGGCCGACGACACTCTCCCTCAACATTTATCATTTAGTTTATGTTTAGGATGATTATTGTAATCAAAAGATTGTGAACCTCTTTAGTTTGTCTCACACTTGGTTGAGACGATTATTCATATGAGTTTGTAACAAACAGTTGTTCCACTTTTATGAATGATTTCTATTTGTGTTCATATCTTGTTTGATTATATGTGAATTATCCTTCTTGTTTAAAACTAATTGATAATGCATGAACATTTGTAAAATATTGAAATGTCTTAAAATACCCAACTTAATGATATTTCATTAAAGAATGAAACCATTGTTTAAATTCAAAGTTATGTGATAATATGTAAAAGTCATTTGATTTCTTATCACATAAAAATCATGCCTAAGTTCGGCAAAATAACTTGAACACCGTGTATTACTTGAATACAAAGTGTTTTAATGAACCGTTAAAAGTAAATACATATTCGATGTATTGTGTTTTAACAAAATGGTAATTATCATTATATGATTGTTTAAAAGTTTAAAGAAGTTTACCAAAGGAAACATGAATGTGAAACTATTTGATTTGATCAAAGTGTTTCATCAACAAAGGGTATAAAGATAAAAGAGAATCTAATCACCGTATGGACGGAGCCTGCCCGTACCATACGACCGTACCGCCCTCTGACGGCTTCATTTCGTCAAACGGAACAACATTTGTGAAGGACCAACGAACATATTCGGCCCCTAACTCCGTTGGTTCGCAAAACCGACCTCCAGATGCCTATTTAAAGAGGGGAAAACCCTAGAACAAGGGAAAGAATCCATCCACGCCTAAGGGGCGGAGCCCTGTTGCTTTGCCGCCTCCATAGCCGCCGAACACAAGATCCACATCTCCACACCATCAATCAACAGGAGGATAAGGAGGCGCCCCCATCTTCACCGCGTGCATCGTTCATCATCATCATCATCATCATCATCTCCAACGGCGTCTCCATCTCTCTCTCTCTCTCCCTCTCTTGTCTTAGATCTTGTAATTGTAAGATTGAACATTGTTGTGACTTTATTAATATATTCATCTATTTTATTCATGATGCTACTGAAAGTTATTATGAGAGAGGGAAACATGGTTTTTTGTATCTCAACAAAATTAAGTTTCCCCTCTTTATGTTGAAATTTTTGAAGTTGCACTTGTTTTGCTTTACTATGCTTGTTGCTTTGTGCTTTCATGACTTGTTTCTTTACAAGATTCCTATGCATAGAAAGTGGGTTAGTCTTAAATGTGCTTTGAATTTGCTTCTTGATGCTCTCTTTTACTTCAATTCATATTTCTTATGTGAGCATCTTCTCAAACTATCATGCCTAACTTAAAGGCGTTAAAGAAAAGTACTTATTGGGAGATAACCCAAAAGTTTTAGATGAGTCTTGGAAGTTATTACTTCAGTAATAACCGCTCCTTATCCTTTATATTTGCTTTTTGTGCCAAGAGTAACCTCTAATGAGAGAGAAGTAATGATTGGAAAAGTTGCTGTCCCGAAACAGATTTATGTGCTTCACCGTAAAAATTCGTGTAAAATCTCTGTACGTCTTTTTGAGGCGTGAATTTTTGTGCTTATGCCCCAGGTTGTTATATAACTTTCGTTAGTTTAACACGTTTTGATTTAATCAGCAGAAGGTCTTCGAAAAAATTCGTCTTTACCTGCTGGTCTGTTTTGACAGATTTCTGCCATTTTCTGCATTTGCTTCTTGTTGGTTCCTTTTTGAGTTCTTTTGGGGAATTGACTTTTTCAGGGAAGTACTACAGTAGCTAGTTTTCTAATGGAAGTTTATTTGGTGTTATAACTGAACCTTAAGACCCTTTATCTTGAGTGCACTAATGTTGCTAATAAAGATTGTGTGAAGTTTTGTATGAAGCAAAAATTTCGGGTGTATGGAAGGAATGGGTAATGAGATGAAGGATGGACTAAAGCTCAAGATTGGGGATGCCACGCGTGTCACCCCAAGAAATATCCAAGAATTACAAGCGTCAAAGCTTGGGGATGCCCAAGGCGTCCCCTTCTTCATCAATAAAAATCCCAGGTTTCTTCCAAACGCTTCATTTTTATTGTTTCATGCACAATTGTGTTGTTCTTGGAGCATCTTTTTTTTGTTTTCGTTTTGGTTTTTCGTTTGCTTGGTTTACTTAGTTTGCTGAATAAATTGGTTGGACCCCCTCTTTCATACATTGGTTTGCAAATAGTTTGGTTTGGTTTGGAAAAGAGTAGGAAAGTTCATACTTATGTGGTAAAAAGAGCTCGTTTTGACTGTGGCCTATGCTTTGTCATGCCATGCTTGATATTGTTTTGGCATTATGCTTAGTATTCTTTGCTGTAGCATGACTTGTTATAAACAATTGAGATTGCTTAATGTGCCTTGGATGAATCATGCGTTGTTTTAGCATATTAAAGCATAGTATTGTGGTATTCTCATTTGATGCTTTATTTGGGTTGACTTGGCGCATGCTCAAACCATGTTATGACTATCCCAAGTCACCATAAGCCTTTATGATCCTTTAGTTTTCAACTTGTAGAATCACTTTATGCTTTGATTAATGATGTTTTGTTGCTCTACATGATTATGGCCATTATTGCTCTCTTAGTTTGTCGCTCCCAGTCTTTTGCTAGCCTCCGTAATCAAGTATGAGTTCCACTCATGCATCAAACTCCCTAAACCAAGTTATTCCAAAGAGTCCACCATACCTACCTATTAGCATATTCTATTCCAAGTATATTCATGTTCTTATCTACCTTCCGAATTAAACTTGTTATGAGAAAACTAGTGATTAAAGCTCTCACGAACTTGATGGCACACTTTACTTTTCTTGCCCTTAATAAACTTGAACCATTGTGTCGTCTATGTTGTATATGCTTGCACTTATTTGTTGGGTATTAGCAGAACCATGTTGTCATGGGGAACGCTTTCAACATTGCGCGGGTACTTTGTACCTAGTTGATATCATAATTTTTGGAAGCTCTTTATGAGACTTGAATCCCTACTTCCTTCTATGAAGGCCTTTCTTTTACTTTTATGTTGAGTCTCCACCTTCTATCTTTATGCACCTACTTTGAGAGCATAGTGGCCATTCTTAGTTCTATGTGCATTGTCCCAAGACTTGTTGATTGATGCATAGCTTTGATATTGCTTGTTTTAAACTATTTGTATCTAGTCACTCTTATGAACTTTGAAGGTGTCCTATGCATTTATGTTTGCTACTCTATGAGGGACAAGCTGAATGCCACTATGCTATGTTTTCTTTATGTGAAACAAACAAACATCTTGCAAAGCATTGTTATTCATGAATCTTTTGTTTGTGCCTTTTCATGTTGCAAGATAGTTGCTTTGCCTTATTGTTAGAACTTTGTCTTTCATGTTATGATTGAAGTACTATGATCCCAGCTATCAATGTTTTACAAATACTTTATTCAAGTTTATGATGGTGCATGTCACCTCAAAAATTATTCTTTCTTTTTATCACTTACCTACTCGAGGACGAGCAGGACTTAAGCTTGGGGATGTTGATACATTGCAAATGTATCTATAATTTTTTATGTTCCATGCTTGGTTTTATCTACTTTCTTATGTTTTGTCCACACTTTGGAGTACATTTCATATGATTTCCTGGATTAACCTATTAACAAGTGCCATTGTGCCAGTTGCCTGTTTTCTGCTGTTTTTGGTTCCAAGAAAGTCAGAAAATCAATATTCTCGGAATTGGACCGGACAAAAG
Source organism: Avena insularis (assembly GCA_023614405.1). Taxonomy (NCBI): domain Eukaryota; kingdom Viridiplantae; phylum Streptophyta; class Magnoliopsida; order Poales; family Poaceae; genus Avena; species Avena insularis. The sequence continues at coordinate 39,186,067 of CM042694.1, forward strand.
CCAAAGTCGATATTTTACCAGAAGACTCACATAGCCAGAAGACGAGACGGAGAGGGGCCATAGGGTGGCCACACCATGTGGTGGCGCGGGTTAGCCCTGGCCGCGCCACCAGGTGGTGTGGGCCCCCTGGCCGCCCACCGACCTTGCCTCTTCGCCTATAAGATGCCTCCCGATGCGAAAACCCTAAATCGTCAATCAGAAATCCACGAAAAGTTCCGCAGCGCCGCCGCCACCGAAGGGGAGATTCGGGAGACAGAAAGTCTCTGTTCCGGCACCCTGCCGGGACGGGGAAGTGCCCCCGAAGCCATCTCCATCGATCTCCACCACCATCTCCATTGCTGATTCCCATGATGAGGAGGGAGTAGTTCTCTCTCGAGGCTAAGGGTTCTACCGGTAGCTATGTGTTCATCTCTCTCTATGCATGACCTTATTGAGGTCATGAGCTTGTAATCTATAGATCTACCTTGCTACTCAAGTGCTTTAATAGATCTCTGCTCTCCTCATGTATGTGAAAGTAACAGCGTGCACACTATGGTGGCACTTAGGCTAGACATTACAAATACTTGTTATGAGTTATATTTGGAGTTGGATGTCTTTATGAAATTGTGGTGTTTGTTTGAACCATTTAGTGCTCAAGGTGATAGTGTGGGGTTATCTAGATGGGAAAGGCTTACTTTGAGGTGTGCTGTTATAGCCCTACCAACAATTAGAGTGTCCAGCCGGAGAGTAGTTAAGAGTAGTATCATAAAGATAAGATATTTATAAGAGAGTGTTCACTAGTGAAAGTATGATCCATAGGACTTGTTTCTAAACACTGAAACACCATTTGCTATTAGATCTATTACATGTTTGCTTGCTGCCATCTTTATTTCAGTTTTACTTTAGTCTTTTCCACGCCATCAAGCTATTTTCTATCACCATTACCACTTATAATTATCCATATCACTTGTATTTCACTATCTCTTCGCCAAACTAGTGCACCTATACACCTGACAAGTGTATTGGGTGTGTTGGGGACACAAGAGACTTCTTGTATCTTGATTGCAGGGTTGCTTGAGAGGGGATACCTTTGACCACTTCCTCCCTGAGTTTGATAAACCTTGGGTGATCCACTTAAGGGAAAACTTGCTGCTGTTCTACAAACCTCTGCACTTGGAGGCCCAACAACGGTCTACAAGAATAGAAGTGCGTAGACATCATTCACCCGCGTGGACACGCCGCCTCCGCCTACAGAAGAAACATCAGAAGTTTCCGGCGATGATCAAACCATGTCGGATTTGGACATCACGGAACGTTATCAAGGCGACATATCCAGCGAGCCGGCAACTCCTACCTCTCCTCTTGCATCATAAATGTCAGAAAAAAATTGTGTTATTCTGAAAACATTATGGATCTGTAAATAAGTAGTATGATACTTTTGCTAGTGCCAGGTTTTTATCTATTCAGGACTTTTGACTTAAAATGTTTATGTGCCTGAAATGTTTTCATAAGCACTTGTGTTTTTTGTCTGCACTTATCGTTTATCTGGATTTCCGCCTCGTCCCTTTCGTGAGCCGGCTAAACTTTAAACACGGAAACTTTGCCGAGCAACGAAGCTCAATTGCTAAACCAGTTTAAACTCGGAAACAAAGCTGGCTTCCAGTACCAACAATTCACTACTCGGAAATTACCCGCATCCGGCAATCAGACAAATAACCAAAGTACAGACTAGAAAATTTAGATTTATACCCGAAGGTAGCAATTTTAGAATTGAAAATCTAAACCAGAACATACATGAGCATAAAGTACTTTCAAGTGTTCTAGGATTTTCGACTGTGACATGATCATTCGGAAATAAGATGTTAAAAACTTCTCAGAAAAAACTTGAGGCAACCAAAACTTTTATTTCTCACTCAACATGTACACATATATGATTACAAAGAAGGATAAACTAAGAATAAAAGGGACGTAGCTGAGCAATATTCCATGGTCTGTCTAACTCATCCGGATTTGTACTGCCTCCAGCTCTCTTTCTCTTCTTAGTAGCAGGTCTTTATTTGACTGGCCGCATATCGGTTAGGTAGTATGCACCATTGTGCAATACTCGACTAACCAAGAAGGGCCCCTCCCATACTGGGGAAAGTTTGTGCTTTCTTTGTTGCACAAGCCGGAGAACCAAATCGCCTTTATTGAAAGATCGGTTTCTGACTCTCTGGCTATGATACTTGTGTAACTTCTGCTGATAGGCTGTTGATCTCATTTCAGCAACGACACGAATTTCTTCGACTAAGTCGAGATCATTTTGTCGAGAAATCTTGGCATCCTCTTCGATATACGCGGCCACTCTACAAGAAGTGTGAATCAAATCACTAGGAAGAACTTCTGCGCCATAGACCAAGAAGAAAGGTGTGTATCCAGTTGATCCGTTCGGAGTTGTTTGGAAACTCCATATTACAGAAGGTAACTCCTCTTCCCAAGCCCCCGCAGCACATCGTAGTGGTGCTTCGAGTCTCGGTTTTAGGCCTTGTAGGATTAAACCATTTGCTCTTTCGACTTGTCCATTAGCCTGCAGATGTGTGACTGACGCAATGTCAAGCCGGATATTTTGTTCGTTGCAGAATTTGGCAAGTTCTCCCATAGAGAAGTTACTCCTGTTGTCCGTGATAATGCTATGCCGATAACCATACCGGATTATAACATCCTCGACAAATCTTTTGGCTGTTGCTCCATCACAACTAGTGATGGGTTTAACCTCAATCCATTTGGTGAATTTATCCACCATCACTAAGAGGTGAGTAAATCCACATGGAGCCTGTTTGAACGGTCCTACCATGTCAAGCCCCTAGACCGAAAAAGGCCATGTTATAGGTATTGTTCGCAACTGATCAGCCAGAACATGAGCTTGTTTGGCGTATTTTTGGCATCCCTTGCACGTCTTGACCAGCCGTTCGGCATCCGCCTTGGCTGTAAGCCAGGAAAAACCGTGCCGGAAAGCTTTTGCCACTAGAGATTTGGCTGCAGCATGGTGACCACACTCGCCTTCGTGGATTTCTCTTAAGATTTCCACTCCTTCTTCCGGAGATACGCAGCGCTGAAAGACCCCAGACACACTCCGCTTATAGAGCTCACCACTAATTACAGTATAGGCTTTTGCTTGTCGGACAATCTGTCGGCTCAGAACTTCGTCTTCGGGTAATTTGCCATCTACCAAATAGTCAAGGTAGGGTTGAGTACAGCTGGGGATTACAGCCAGAACTGCTATTAAAGGTGAGTCGGATTTGGTCGGATATTCCTCGTCCACTCCCTTTATTGAGGGAACTTTGAGGTGTTCTAAAAAAGCGCCATCCGGGACCTCTTTCCGTGAAGAGCCTATCTGAGATAATGCATCTGTTTCCTTATTTTCTGCTCGAGGGATGTGTTGAACCTCAAACCCTTCGAACGATTTAGATAAATCATCCACGACAACTTTATATGCTGCTGATACATTGTAAATGTATCTATAATTTTTGATGTTCCATGCTTAGTTTTATTCACTTTCTTGTGTTTTGTTCCAACTTTGGAGTACTTTTCATATGATTTCTTGGACTAACCTATTAACAAGAGCCACAGTGCCAGCTGCCTGTTTTCTGCTATTTTTAGTTCCAGGAAAGTCAGAAAATGAATATTCTCGGAATTGGACGGGACAAAAGCCAAAGTGCCTATTTTCCCGAAGTCATCAGATGCCAGAATACGAGACGGAGAGGAGCCAGGGGGCCACCACACCACCTGGCCGCGCGGGCTAGGCCTGGCCGCGCCAGGGGGTGGTGTGGCCAGCCCAGGCACCCCCTCGACCTCCCCTTCCGCCTATATATTACCCTCGGGACGAAAACCCTAAGGGCCCGATCAAAAAATCCACAAAAGAGTCTATAGCCGCCGTCATCTCCATCCCTAGATCGGGAGGGATCTGAAGCTCTTCCCGGCACCTCGGAGAGGGAATTCACCACAGGCCTTCTTCATCACCATGCAAGCCTCCGGTGTGATGCGTGAGTAGTTCATCCTTGGACTACGGATCCATGTAGTAGCTAGATGGCTGGTTCTCCTTCTTTGTGCTTTCATGTCTAGATCTTGCGAGCTCCGTTCATGATCAAGATCATCTATTTGTAATTCTACATGTTGTGTTTGCGGGGATCCGATGGATATTGAGATGCTATTTCAGATTGATTATTGATTCTATCATGTCTTTGTTAGTTGTGATCTTGCATGCTTTCCCTTGTTAGTAGCTATCTTGGCCAAGTAGATGCTAGCAACTCCAAGAGTTAGTATTTATGCTCGATAGTGGGTTCATGCCTCTAGTAATCTGGGGAAGTGACATAAATCTCTAAGGTACTAGATGTGCTGTTGCTACTAGGGAGAAAACAACAATCCTTTGTTCATAGAACAATCATATTGTTTACTTTACACGCAATTCGTAAAGCAATAATCTGTTGCTTGCAACTTAATACTAGAGGTGGTTCGGATGATAACCTGAAGGTGGATTATTAGTCATAGATGCAGTTGGATGGCGGTCTATGTATAATGTTGTAATTCCCAATCAAGTTCCAAAGGAGTCAAGATGATTAGTATATGCATGTATTGCTTTCTCGATGTTTGTCAATTGCCCCGCTGTAATTTGTTCACCCAGCATGTTATCTATCTTAAGGAGAGCCACCTCTAGTGAACTATGGATCCTGGTCCTTTTTCTTTACATACAATCTACAATCTTTTACTTCTTTTTGTTTACTTTCTTCAAACTATTACTTTTTTCTATTCGATACGTTTAATCCTTTGTTTTCCGCAAAACACGGTGAGATTGACAACCTCATCGCAAGTTGGGGACAAAGTTCTGTGGCTGTGTTGTGCATGTCTCCATGTTGCTACTAGCACCGGTAGTGCGCCCTGCCAAGGCTCAGCTAGCAACACCTTTGGGGTGTTTCCTTGCTCCTACTGGTTCGATTAAACCTTGTTTCATACTGAGGGAAACTTGCTGCTGTGCTCATCATACCTTACTCTTGGGGTTCCCAACGAGCTCTACATCAACACCGCTCCAGCATTTTTCTGGCGCCATATACAAAGCCATCAAGCATTTTTCTGGCGCCGTTGCCGGGAGTCAAGGACATCTTCACAAGGGGAGTCCCTCATAACCAATCTCTTTACTTTGTTATTTTTTGTTTTGCTTAGTTTCTTTTTGTTTTGCTTGCTTGTTTCTTTATCAAAAACACACAAAAAATTAGTTTTACTAGTTTGCTTTCTTTTTTCAAAAATACAAAAAATTAGTTCCTATCTTAAGTTGCCACTATGTCTAGCCTTGCTCCAGTCACTATGTCAACCGAGGAAATGATTTTCACTTTTAAACAAGTAATTGAGGAAAGTTTTAAGGAAGCTTGATCAAGAATCTCTGATCTACATGAAAAAACTGAGCCTAAAATGACTCAAAGCTTGTTCCTTAGCAGTTTTTACCTTGGGATTGCTCTTTGCTTTAGATATGCTTTAGATGCTGTTGTGGGAGGAGATTTCCTCCAATGTAATGAGGATGATTCTATTAATGCTATAAAGAAATTGATCCTCACTTACAACTTGCCTAGCCCAACTGATATTTCTTTTGCAAAAATATTTGCTAGATTGAACACTCTTGAGACTAGCACTACTAGCTTAAAAGATTGCTATAATACGCTTAGGGAGCATCACAATTATGTGCCAATAAATTCTGAACCATCAAAGTGGCTCCCTACAGTAAAGATTGAGATAAACACTGAAACTTTTCAAGCTCGCTGTGATATCATGTCTGAATTTTGTCTTATGCCCAAAGATATTTATGAATCTTTGAATACTTGGGGGCTTACTGAAGGAGGAAAAGAAATATCTCTTGCTAATAATACTAGCATATTACCTCTTGGAATAGCTGAAGGAGTGTTTACAAAGATCCTTGGGAAAATGATTTCTACTGATTATCTTGTTATTGAATGTGTAGGAAAAGGACAAATTACACTTGGAAGGTCCCTATTAGAACTCCTTGGAGCAATAATAGATGTGGGAAAGGGTACCATGCACCTTTCTTCTCCACCAAACAATCATATTTTCCCCAAGGTTAAGAATAAAAGTAAGAGAGGTAAGGGCAAGAAATTTGGTTTTAATGCTTCTTCATTTGAGAACAGTTGATTCTTTTTCTTGCTTCTTATGCCTAACTTAAAGGCTTTAAAGAAAAGTACTTATTGGGAGATAACCCAAAAGTTTTAGATGAGTCTTTGAAGTTATTACCTCTGTAATAACCTCTCCTTATCATTTTTATTTGCTTTTTGTGCCAAGAGTAACCTCTAATGAGAGAGAAGTAATGATTGGGAAAGTTGCTGTCCCGAAACAGATTTCTGTGCTTCACCGTAAAAATTTGTGTAAAATCTCTGAACGTCTTTTTGAGGCGTGAATTTTTTTTCTTCTGCCCCACGTTGTTATCTAACTTTCGTTAGTTCAACACCCTTTGATTTGAGCAACAGAAGGTCTTCGAAAAAATTCGTCTTTACCTGCTAGTCTGTTTTGACAGATTTCTGCCATTTTCTGCATTTGCTTCTTGTTGGTTCCTTTTTGAGTTCTTTTGGGGAATTGGGATTTTTGAGGGAATTGCTTTAGTAGATAGTGTTCTAATGGAAGTTTATTTGGTGTTAGAACTGAACCTTAAGACTTATTTATCTTTAGTGCACTAATATGGCTAATAAAGATTGTGTGAAGTTTTGTATGAAGGAAAAATTTCAGGTGTATGGAAGGAATGAGTAATGAGATGAAGGATGGACTAAAGCTCAAGCTTGGGGATGCCACGCGTGTCACCCCAAGAAATATCCAATAACTACAAGCGTCAAAGCTTGGGGATGCCCAAGGCATTTCCTTCTTCATCAATAAAAATCCCAGGTTTCTTCCAAACACTTCATTTTTATTGTTTCATGCACAATTGAGTTGTTCTTGGAGCGTCTTCTTTTTAGTTTTCGTTTTGGTTTTTTGTTTGCTTGGTTTTCTTAGTTTTCTGAATAAATTGGTTGGACCCACTCTTTCATACTTTGGTTTGCGAATAGTTTGGTTCGGTTTGGAAAAGAGTAGGAAAGTTCATGCTTATGTGGTAAAAAGAGCTCGTTTTTGACTGTGGCCTATGCTTTGTCATGACATGCTTGATATTGTTTTGGCTTTATGCTTAGTATTCTTTGTTGTAGCATGACTCTGTATAAACAGTTGAGATTGCTTAATGTGCCTTCGATGAATCATGCGTTGTTTTAGCATATTAAAGCATAGTATAGTGGTATTCTCCTTTGATGCTTTATTTGGGTTGACTTGGCACATGCTCACACCATGTTATGACTATATCAAGTCACCATAGCCTTTATGATCCTTTAGTTTTCAACTTGTAGTATCACTTTATGCTTTTATCAACGATGTTTTGTCGCTCTGCATGATTATGGCCATTATTGCTCTCTTAGTTTGTCGCTCCCAGTCTTTTGCTAGCCTCCACAACAAAGTATGAGTTCCACTCATGCATTCAACTCGCTAAACCAAGTTATTCCAAAGAGTCCACCATACCTACCTACTAGCTTATGCTATTCCAAGTATATTCATGCTTTTGTTTACCTTCCGAATTAAACTTGTTATGAGAAAACTAGTGATTAAAGCTCTCATGAACTTGATGGCACACTTTACTTTTCTTGCCCTTAATGAACTTGAACCATTGTGTCCTCTATGTTGTATTTGCTTCCACTTATTTGTTGGGAATTAGCAGAACCATGCTTTCATGGGGAACGCTTTCAACATTGCACTTGGTACTTGTACCTAGTTGATATCATGCTCTTTTGTATATGGATGTCGTCGGTGTGAAATGAAAGGGGAGCTTGTAAGTCCATGGAGTTATGTATATGTGTTAGAGAAAGCGCTGGGCATTGGTCTAATCCATGCTGACATGGTGGAAACCTGTAGCGTAACCATAATGAGCTATCTATGAAGCATTCTTCTTATAAAAAAAGAGTCCTATATTGAGAAAAAAAAGAGAAAAAGAAAAGAAAAAAAAGAGATTATGAAAAGAGGAAAGAGAGAAAAAAGCACCATATTCCCATGGTAAGTAAGAAGATTGCTGAGGTGCTCGTTGTCTGCTTGCCTTGTCATTTTGATATGGGGATTCTTCCGTATCATTGGGAAGGGGTACCCCATTGGCGGTTCTCTATGATACGCATGTACTTACAATGACAAGAACTTACCGGTGACTAAACTTGAGTAGCATGAGGAGCGACCCTCATATACAAGGGACATGAGATTTCTGACTTATACTTTGTCAAGCATGTACACCATAGTTTGTTCACTTTAACCTTAATCACTTCAAGATGCTTATGATAGGGGCAATGAGAGCTGAAAGCTATAAGTACCATAATTTTTGGAAGCTCTTTATGAGACTTGAATCCCTACTTCCTTCTATGAAGGCCTTTCTTCCACCATTATATTGAGTCTCCACCTTCTACCTTTATGCACCTACTTTGAGAGCATAGTGGCCATTCTTAGTTCTATGTGTATTCTCCCAAGACTAGTTGATTGATGCATACTTGATATTGCTTGTTTTAAACTTTTGTATCTAGTCACTCTTATGAACTTTGAAGGTGTCCTATGCATTTATATTTGCTACTCTATGAGGGACAAGCTGAATACTATTATGCTATGTTTTCTTTATGTGAAACAAACAAACGTCTTGCAAAGCATCGTTATTCATGAATCTTTTGTTTGTGCCTTTTCATGTTGCATCATAGTTTCTTTGTCTTATTGCTAGAACTTTGTCTTTCATGTTATGATTAAAGTACTATGATCCCAGCTTTGAATGTTTTGCAAATACTTTGATCAAGTCTTTGATGGTGCATGTCACCTAAAAAATTATTCTTTCTTTTTATCACTTACCTACTCGAAGACGAGCAAGAGTTTAGCTTGGGTTGATAAATTGCAAATGTATCTATAATTTTTGATGTTCCATGCTTGGTTTTATCCACTTTCTTGTGTTTTGTTCCAACTTTGGAGTACTTTTCATATGATTTCTTGGACTAACCTATTAACAAGAGCCACAGTGCCAGCTGCCTGTTTTCTGCTGTTTTTGGTTCCAGGAAAGTCAGAAAATGAATATTCTCGGAATTGGACAGGACAAAAGCCAAAGTGCCTATTTTTCCGGAAGTCATCAGATGCCAGAATACGAGACGGAGAGGAGCCAAGGGGCCACCACACCACCTGGCCGCGCCAGGGGGTGGTGTGGCCAGCCCAGGCACCCCCTCGGTCTCCCCTTCCGCCTATATATTGCCCTCGGGACGAAAACCCTAAGGTCCCGATCAAAAAATCCACGAAAGAGTCTATAGCCGCCGTCATCTCCATCCCTAGATCGGGAGGGATCTGAAGCTCTTCCCGGCACCCTGCCGGAGAGGGGAATTCACCCTGGAGGCCTTCTTCATCACCATGCAAGCCTCCGGTGTGATGCGTGAGTAGTTCATCCTTGGACTACGGATCCATGTAGTAGCTAGATGGCTGGTTCTCCTTCTTTGTGCTTTCATGTCTAGATCTTGCGAGCTCCGTTCATGATCAAGATCATCTATTTGTAATTCTACATGTTGTGTTTGCGGGGATCCGATGGATATTGAGATGCTATTTCAGATTGATTATTGATTCTATCATGTCTTTGTTAGTTGTGATCTTGCATGCTTTCCCTTGTTAGTAGCTATCTTGGCCAAGTAGATGCTAGCAACTCCAAGAGTTAGTATTTATGCTCGATAGTGGGTTCATGCCTCTAGTAATCTGGGGAAGTGACATAAATCTCTAAGGTACTAGATGTGCTGTTGCTACTAGGGAGAAAACAACAATCCTTTGTTCATAGAACAATCATATTGTTTACTTTACACGCAATTCGTAAAGCAATAATCTGTTGCTTGCAACTTAATACTAGAGGTGGTTCGGATGATAACCTGAAGGTGGATTATTAGTCATAGATGCAGTTGGATGGCGGTCTATGTATAATGTTGTAATTCCCAATCAAGTTCCAAAGGAGTCAAGATGATTAGTATATGCATGTATTTCTTTCTCGATGTTTGTCAATTGCCCCGCTGTAATTTGTTCACCCAGCATGTTATCTATCTTAAGGAGAGCCACCTCTAGTGAACTATGGATCCTGGTCCTTTTTCTTTACATACAATCTACAATCTTTTACTTCTTTTTGTTTACTTTCTACAAACTATTACTTCTTTCCATTCGATACGTTTAATCCTTTGTTTTCCACAAAACACGGTGAGATTGACAACCTCATCGCAAGTTGGGGACAAAGTTCTGTGGTTGTGTTGTGCAGGTCTCGACGTTGCTACTAGCACCGGTAGTGCGCCCTGCTAAGGCTCAGCTAGCAACACCTTTGGGGTGTTTCCTTGCTCCTACTGGTTCGATTAAACCTTGGTTTCATACTGAGAGAAACTTGCTATTGTGCTCATCATACCTTCCTCTTGGGGTTCCCAATGAGCTCTACATCAACACCGCTCCAGCATTTTTCTGGCGCCATATACAGAGCCATCAAGCATTTTTCTGGCGCCGTTGCCGGGTAGTCAAGGACATCTTCACAAGGGGAGTCCCTCATAACCAATCTCCTTACTTTGTTATTTTTTGTTTTGCTTAGTTTCGTTTTGTTTTGCTTGCTTGTTTCTTTATCAAAAACACAAAAAATTAGTTTTACTAGTTTGCTTTCTTTTTTCAAAAACACAAAAAAAATAGTTCCTATCTTAAGTTGCCACTATGTCTAGCCTTCCTCCAGTCACTATGTCACCCGAGGAAATGATTTTCACTTTTAAACAAGGAATCGAGGAAAGTTTTAAGGAAGCCTTGTCGAGAATCTCTGATCTACATGGAAAAACCGAGCCTAAAATGACTCAAAGCTTGTCCCTTAGCAGTTTTTACCATGGGATTGCTCTTTGCTTTAGATATGTTTTAGATGCTGTTGTGGGAGGAGATTTCCTCCAATGTAATGAGGATGATTCTATTAATGCTATAAAGAAATTGATCCTTACTTACAACTTGCCTAGCCCAACTGATATTTCTTTTGCAAAAATATTTGCTAGATTGAACACTCTTGAGACTAGCACTACTAGCTTAAAAGATTGCTATAATACGCTTAGGGAGCATCACAATTATGTCCCAATAAATTCTGAACCATCAAAGTGGCTCCCTACAGTAAAGATTGAGATAAACACTAAAACTTTTCAAGCTCGCTGTGATATCATGTCTGAATTTTGTCTTATGCCCAAAGATATTTATGAATCTTTGAATACTTGGGGGCTTACTGAAGGAGGAAAAGAAATATCTCTTGCTAATAATGCTACCATATTACCTCTTGGAATATCTGAAGGAGTGTTTACAAATATCCTTGGGAAAATGATTTCTACTGATTATCTTGTTATTGAATGTGCAGGAAAAGGACAAATTACACTTGGAAGGTCCCTATTAGAACTCCTTGGAGCAATAATAGATGTGGGAAAGGGGACAATGCACCTTTCTTCTCCACCAAACAATCATATTTTCCCCAAGGTTAAGAATAAAAGTAAGAGAGGTAAGGGCAGGAAATTTGGTTTTAATGCTTCTTCATTTGAGAACAGTTGATTCTTTTTCTTGCTTCTTATGCCTAACTTAAAGGCTTTAAAGAAAAGTACTTATTGGGAGATAACCTAAAAGTTTTAGATGAGTCTTGGAAGTTATTACCTCTGTAATAACCTCTCCTTATCCTTTTTATTTTCTTTTTGTGCCAAGAGTAACCTCTAATGAGAGAGAAGTAATGATTGGGAAAGTTGCTGTCCCGAAACAGATTTCTGTGCTTCACCGTAAAAATTCGTGTAAAATCTCTGAACGTGTTTTTGAGGCGTGAATTTTTTTTCTTCTGCCCCAGGTTGTTATCTAACTTTCGTTAGTTCAACACTTTTTGATTTGAACAACAGAAGGTCTTCGAAAAAAATCGTCTTTACCTGCTGGTCTGTTTTGACAGATTTCTGCCATTTTCTGCATTTGCTTCTTGTTGGTTCCTTTTTGAGTTCTTTTGGGGAATTGAGCTTTTTGAGGGAAGTGCTTCAGTAGCTAGTGTTCTAATGGAAGTTTATTTGGTGTTAGAACTTAACCTTAAGACTTATTTATCTTGAGTGCACTAATGTTGCTAATAAAGATTGTGTGAAGTTTTGTATGAAGGAAAAATTTCAGATGCATGGAAGGAATGAGTAATGAGATGAAGGATGGACTAAAGCTCAAGCTTGGGGATGCAACGCGTGTCACCCCAAGAAATATCCAAGAAGTACAAGCGTCAAAGCTTGGGGATGCCTAAGGCATTCCCTTCTTCATCAATAAAAATCCCAGGTTTCTGCCAAACTTAGGCGGATGATCAGCGCAGTCAAAGGTGATTGGCACTTCCGACCAGTCCAAAAATTGAGGGACAGCTGGAACTGTTGTGTTGAGCTCATGTAGAACTACCTTCTTTACCTTTGCTGGTTGAGATCCGAGGAAGGTGATGTAAGTGTCTTTCTTGGTCAGAAGATTCTTCTTCCCTTGCGGCTTGGGATTTGACGCATCAACTTCCTCCATGTCGGAATCTTCCTTGGTCTCTTTGTCCTTTTCAGGATTTTTCTTTCCCTTCTTCCGCTTAGCCCTGTAGCCAGCGGTATCATCTCTCTTAATGTCATCATTAAAACGACACTCGGTGTTTGTGTGGGACGAGCCCCCATTGGCGTCTAGGTGATGCACACATGGGTTATTGGCAATGTCGGCCCAAGAGTAGGTTTTGCCAGGTTGCTGGTCTCCTCTACCTTGAACTCTTGACGTTCCACGACCGTGTCCACGGCCACTGCCACGTCCTCCTCGTCCTCCAGACCCGAAAGTAGTAGTGACCACTACCGTTTCCGCGTTGGGCTTTTCTTCCGACGTATTCTTGCGCTTCTGAGCTTGTTGCTTCGGTTGTTTTGCCGACTGTGGCACAACTAGGGCATTCAGTAATCCCTCTGCATTGTTGTTAGCATCTGCATACTTGCTCGCTGTTTCTATCATCTCTCCCAAATCAGTGACCTTGTCACACTTCAAGTGATGACGTAGTAAACCAATTGGGAGACCTGCAATGGAAGCTTCAATCGTAGTTTGATCATTTACTCCTTCACAAGAGTTCTTGGTGTTGATCCATCGTCCTAGATAGTCTCGGCAAGTTTCTCTGGCTTTCTGGGTGCAACGCTGTAGGTCTCCTACCGTACAGAGCCTCCGGTATGTGCCTTCGAAATTCCGAAAGAACGCACTTTGCATGTCATACCAGTTGTGGATGGTGTTCTCTAGAAGTTCATTGAGCCATGATCGTGCCGTCTTCCGCAACATGAGTGGGAGATATCGGGTTGCGACCAGGCTGTTTCCGCTTTTGGCGATACAACAAGCTGGGAAAAAATCTTGGAGCCAAGTATCTGGCCGAGCTATACCATCATAAGCCTGAATGTGTCTTGAGATAGCAAATCCTTCCGGGAATTTTGTAGCTCTTATGCATGGTCCGAAGCAGTTTGGGACCACGTATATGTCATCGTTTTCGTAGCGCCGCGCCTCTATATTGGAATTAATCCTGTGCCTTGCGCCACTTGGGGACATAGATTGTCCTAAATGACGGCTATGGCTGCGGTGTCTTGGATCCGGACTTCGGCTTCTTCCACCACCTCCTCTACCATGACGCCCTCCTTGGCCTCCTTGGGAGCCGTTGTGATGGCTGCCTGGTGGAGAAGGTGGGGGAGCTGGGTTATTTCCGGCTGATCACCGGCCTCTATCCGGAGCGTCATTATTCCGGTTCCGGGGAGGATCTTCATTACGACGAGCCCCCTGCCGGCTTGTCTCAGCATGGTGTCCGTCGTTCCTTCGTCCGTCACTCCCACCATGGTGGGGCTCAGCCGGACGGCTTGCATGTCTAGGAGGTGGCATTCTTTGTCGGTCCTCCTCCCGACGTTTCTCTTTGTCTTCTTCCCTACGATCGTTCGACTCTCGCCAGGGGGGATTCTTCGGATTCAGTGCAGCAATTGCCTCTTGCTCCGCAGCTGGAGTAACATTGCGCCAGTCACATGCAGTTTTGTAGTGCTGTCCTGAAGATCTAGTTCTTGAGTAGTTGTCTTCCCGATGATCAGAACGATGATGCTGTTCCGGAACACATTGGGGTCTTACGTCAGCCCAGGCCGGATCCGTACGACATTGGTCAGATTGGGAGACCAATTTTTGGCTTCCGGACAGGGCGGCCTTTTGCTGCTCTAGGCCCTTGTTGAGTAGTTTGATGACTAATCGGATCTCTTCTAGGCCTGGATTAGCAGATAGGATTTCTCGAGCTGCAACGGTGTTTTGCACTGGTGTTGGATACACCCAATCTCCGTTACTATCGTGACGAGGCATCCCATGTTCTCCTCCAAAGAGGACTTTGTGAATCTGCGGGAATTGGTTGTCATTAGTATGACGTTTCCTGGTCTTCTGATGTTGCCTAGAATTGTACTTTTCCGCAGTTGCCATACGCTTCTTTTCCTCCTCAAGGTTTTTGGCTTCATCAAGGAGTACTTGGCGGCGCGCTTCTAGGGCTTGGGCCCTTTCGTCCAGCTCTTCAGCAGTAAGTTCTGCAGCTATAGGGATAGGTGTGGTTAATGCAGCATCGATGAGTTTACACGGACCTTCGGTGATCACATGTCCATCCATCGACTCTTGTTTGGGCTCGTCTAGGATAAGTGCTCCATTCGAGTCTTGCTCGTATTCCTCGGCAATCACTTCCTCTATCGGAAGATCTTTTGCCGGAGTCTTGTTCTTCTTCTTTGCCTTCTTGGCAGCGCCGGTAGCAAAGATGGCTTTGGGTCTGTTTCCTAGAGTCAAGCTCTGATCGGTACTTTCGGACATTTGGACCTCGGGATTATCTTCGATATCCATACCATCCTGCGCTTTGGGGGAGTTTTCCCCGGATCCTTCGTCCATGGCCTCCCCTTCTTCTGCAGCTTTGGAGTGGTACTCCTCTTCGTATTCCACGGAGAACTTTTGGAAATCTGCCGAGTTCATCGAATCATCCGAGGATGCGGGTACGTCGGCATTTGTTCCGATAGCCTCCAGCACAGAGTCGGTGTTGTCTCCAGCATCGGCAGAGTCAGATCCAGATCCCACATATTCGACAAAGTGCGATGCCTGCCTCCTGAGGTAGTTGCGGCTTTCGCGATCGGCTTCCTCGAAACACCTGATGGTCTCAAGAATATCGTCAATGCTTGCGTCTTGCATCATCATGCGCCTCAACGTGTACCTCAGGAGAGGTCTATCAGTTCCGGCATTAGTAGAGCCAGAACCAAGGTTTTTTTCCTGCTCCTCCTGGATTTCGACCTCCACAGGTGGGTCGATCTGGGATACGACCTTGCTAAGGAGATTAGGTCCAGATCCGACTTGTACTGTGAGATCTGCCTCAGGTTCAGCTTTCTCCACTATCTCTGCAACTGGTGCGGGCTGGGTGGGATTAGGGTTTTCCGAGATCCGGAACTCTGTCGCCTCTGCAGATAAAGGGGACCCAGAAATTTCTTCTGCCTCTATCATCACCGCTGGGGTGGGTGGGGCAGGTTCAGCGAAACCGATGTAAACATCGATCTCACCAAAAGACATGATAGTGTAGGTGGTCACGGCTTCCCTAGCCGGAATCCAAGTCTTGTCGAGAACGATAAGAGGGACGTCACTGGCGTAGAGGATGCGACCAATGGCGGTAGTTTTGCCGATTCCGATTCTTGCAGATTTCGCTCGGAACGCAGATCCGAAGCTCACTTGCCCCACGGTGGGTGCCAACTGTCGTCGGATTAATGACACGTATGCCATGAGGGGGTCCTCGAGGCGTGTGGAAGAGAGGGGTGTGAGTCGTACGGGATTCCGGGACGGTGAGCACACAAGTGTACCCAGGTTCGAATCCACCGGCTTTGGATGGATCCTACTCCTGCTAGCAATCCAGTAATACGGCAGAGCTGAAATATGGGTTACAAGAGTTTCGCATGTGCGAGTTGAGGTTGTAGACTATTGTGTTGGGTCTAAAGGCTCTCCCTAGGACGGCTTATATAGATGTCTGGCCTAGGGTTTACAGAAGAGATCTATCCGGCTACGACTAAGAGTCGGTTATAGAGTACATCTTGAACTACAAGTAACACTATGGGCCTATGTCGGTAAGTATTCTAGGCCTTCCCGTAGCCGGATGGGACTCCATCTTCTCTCCCTGACTGGGTCACCCGTGAAGCAAAGCTCTAACCCGAAGTGGGCCACCCTGGTCAGTGAGGTACGCTGAGGATACCCGGAAAGTATATCCCCAACACATACTACAAACAGTGTGACAACCCGGTAATCAAGTGGGGAACATTTATTTGTTGAAGGAATCTCTTGTAGATAATGTATTCGCATATATATTCGCCCATCTAGTACTAGTGAGACCGAAGCCTAGAAACCCTCTCTCATTCCGTTCAATCCTACATCTATAACCCCCATTAGTTTAGTCCTTGTTCTAGTTTACTTTCAGTACTTTATTTACTTTGTTACTATAGTTACTTTTAATATCTCTTGTTTACTATTACTCTAGCAACTTATAGTGTAGACTAATTCCAAACACCGTTTTGGGTGCGAACATGGCTGCATTGATAACGCAGTTGCGGGATTGTGTGGTTTCCATCTTGCAAAGCTCCTTTAGGATCAATCTTTCTAATAAATAGTTGCCACTACTAGTACTGCAATAACCTTGTTGTTGGACATAGGAACCCAGCCATCAGTATGCTAGTAAATCTTCATGTGTGGCATCAGCCGTCATTGGGACTGCACCCAAAATTGCTTCCCTTGCTTTTTTCCATGCTTCCACTAGTAGTCGGAGAGTTCACCTCTCGCCTCTGCGTGGTTCTCCTCCTCCTTGGATTATGTGGTTGTTCGTCGGTTCTCCTTCGTTTCCTTGGTTCCCTTCGCTGCTGTAATTTCCTGCATTGTCATCTGATAGAATATCGGGTTTAAGAATAGGGTTACCGTTAGAGTTGCGCTATGTCGAAGGGTCCCCAATGATCACGCACACTTGGTGGCGCGTTATGTATGGACTAATGACGTCGTCGTTAGATACGCACGAGACACTGTCTGGGGGACCATCAAAGTCCAGTAGTTTCTGTTTTGGGTAGAGCTCAGCTATTCTAAATCAGGAGTCGATACTTTCGCCGCTTTCTTCGGGTTCCGCATTTATCGAGCTTGATCCTTGTGGCGTGGTTGGCTGGTGGTCTGACCCAAGGGAGAGATTGTCGTAAAAACCATCAAGGTCCCCTAGACCTGCTGTGTTTTCATTGTTTTCGTCGGCCTTCTCCGCCTGCAGCGTGGTTTTCATGGATGATCCAACGGATGATACAGCTATCGCCATAGGCGCAGTTTTTTTTGACCGATGGTCCTGATGAAATCAGAGACGAGAGGTGCGGTTCTTCGGGATCCTTCACTTGAAAGCGAAAGCTTCCGATGATGAGATTGGATGCGCCGTTGAAATTGGCGGGTACTAAATTAGGGGTAGGCGGGCGTGGCTCCGCTTCCGTTGGATTGTTGCTTGATGTAAAGAGGTCCACCGAATCCATGGCTGCAGCATTAAAATTTCCTATAGACGGTGCCAATTGACGAGGGATAACCTCGGCAATGCCCATGGTGATGGACTTAAGATTTTGCGGAAAAGAGAACGCTGAGGATTTCGTCGGATGTCAGGCAAACAAAGGAGTTGAAGTCGTCTAATTACTTGATAAACATCACTATTACAGATTGCTTGGGGTTTTTTGGTACCTCCTCGTAGGTTCTCCCGTCCTATATATAATATGTTGGGTCTCAAAGCTGTACACGAATAGATTACATATGTACGATTACAACTCCAACATAACATCGGTTCATATTTCGTTTTGTAATACAACTAAGGATTTTATGGGTTGCTTCTTTGGGCTATCATCTTGGGTCTTCATGAGTCGCGAGCCTTTATACAGCCAGGGTAGCAGATCATAAGACCCGAGTAATCGTACCTATGTCAGTGACCGATCGGGAAGTTTTACCAAAACTGTAATTTGACCTAAGATAAAGTTTACCTAGTGTTAAAAATGTTCCAAGTGAGAGATTCGAACAATTCAAAAGTGAGAGAGATTTAAACAATTCAAAAATCTGAAAAAAATATAATTTTTTTTTTTGAAAAATACTAACGGACGGCCGTCTATGCCGAGGGGGCTACGCTAAGGACAAAGCCGTCGGCACAGATTATGCCGAGGATGGCCGTCTGCGTAGCCCCTACGCCGAGGGCTGCCCTCGGCACAGCCTATGCCGACGGCATTTCGGGGCTGTGACGAGGGCAGCTAGCCCTTGACGTAGCGCAGTTTTCCTGTAGTGTTTATTCTGCACCGCTTGCCACGTGTATCATAATTTGTCAAACCAAACTTATAAAGATGGAAGCACACAATCAGATTGCCTTTCTGTCCCGCTCCTCGTAAAGACTCACACGGAAAAGAACCACAACCAAGAAAATGTTGAGGTATCACAGATCCTAGAACCCACAGCTGATCCAAAAGAAGGCAATGAACAAACCCAAGAAAATCAAATACTCAAAAGGGCAGATAAAGATCTCGACTGTGATTGAACCATACATGTTATGAGGCTTCAAACATACAGATTGCCACCGAACTCGGCTACAATACAAATAGTAAGACACAACATTATCTTCCTTTTTCTACATTGATCACATTAACCGGCAAGGACTGCAGCAACATCCGAACCTATCGCCGCCTTCAGCTGGCCCTCCGCCTCCGCAAGGCCCCGTACCGCCATCGCTCACCTTGCCGGACCGGTGGGGCTCCGTGGCAGCTGGTCTTGGTGGTGGACGGCCAGCACCAGCACCTGATCCTCCTTGGCCTGTCTTGAGAGTTCCCGCGGGCTTCCGCTTGTTATGTTTTCCCTTACCAGGGCTATCTCTCGGTTTTTGCGGGGGAGGATTTGGGTCCAGCGAGGCGGGACTTATGGTCGCCATGGAATCGGGTGGTCGGTGTCAAAGCTCACGGTGGTGGACCTTGGAGCGAGCAGCTGTGTGTTTCAAGTTGATTCTTAGAACCATGGATGTACTCCATAATCAGCTGAGCTCATGTTTATATACAACTTAATACTGGTAGCTAGCAAGCTAGTAGCTAGTACAGGCAGCATCGACCAAACGATCGATACGTCGTCGGAGCTGCACCAGCTACCGCGTAATGTAAACGACTGACCGAGGATATAATCAGCGCGGACTAAAATGATTAATCAGCATGGACTAAAATGACGAATAAGCGTGCGATTATTTCACCTAACCATCAGAGAACCTGTCACTGACATATGCAAGCCCAAAAAAGAACACTTGCTGTAACACTCCTATGGGAAAAGAAAATTATATGGGTCAACATTGACCGGGACCTAACTACATGTACATACTAAGTAGGTATATATTAGCCAAGTCAGCTTCAGTGCCAGGGCATCACAATTCACATATTGTTTTTGTTGTGATCGTAGGCGATTTATGTTACCTAAGGTCCCGTCATAGTGAACATTTAGTTACACTGCAGCGCAAACCACCGCCAAAGACAATATCCAGAGTTCACATTCTCCAAAAGCGACGCCTCCCAAAAGAAAATAGGATACCAGTATTGTTATCGTCCGATCAAAGATCTTAAATTTTCATCCTGGAGAAAGTCCGAACTTTTTAAATAATGCCTTCAACAAGTCCATTGTGAGGTACAACCAATTAGGGTAAGATCTTAGGTTTTACTCCTCCAATGATACTAGGCCCACATGCCGAGGCCACGTATGCAAGTCATCGATCACCAAGAAAAGTCTTCATCGTCTCGAAGACTCGCCATTACTAGTCCTCTAATGTCAGCCGCCATGACTTCTCCACCATTTTCAACCCCATGGAAATCAAAACACCGACATGTCCCAGGATGTCAATAGACAACAGAGCTTCGGAACACGACCTCCTGAAGCCGCATGGGATGATAATGAGGGTGCGCACGACCGGATCCTATTAGATCCAGCAATATGCGGTTGTCATGCGCCCAAAGGATATCCGACAGAGCCTTCTAAAACTTGTCAAGGACCAGATCAAAGAGAATGACAACAAGCAGATTACCGTCTTTGCACGGTAAGAACCCTAGGACCGCCTCCTTATTCAATACCAGCAGACACCCCACGCCACCGGTCAGGTCCACGGAGAAGAAGGCGTATGTGATGCTTAGATGGAGGCCGGTGATCCACGTCGCGGATGCATCTAGCCGTCGCCAGGCCCTCTATCCACCACAACATCGACGCCTCCATGGAGCATTCACTTCCTTCTTTCCACGTTGCCACAACCCCCCTCCCACCATGCTCTGCCGAACCTCCCCGCCGTGAATCGGGAGACTCCATGCCGACCTCTCGTGTCGCCCTAGTGACGCGACATCCTTGCATGAGGTATGCCCGTCGGGGCGTGCAGTCCACGCCCGCCACCTTTGATAGTCGGGCACCGCCGCCACTGCCGGCGCCGGCAATAGTGGCGGCAAGGGGAACACAACGGCGGTGGTTGCTGGTTAGGGTTTGGGGCACCTTCGAATCCGCCCACGCGTGAGGTTTTTTCTCTCCTCTCGGGAAATGTGTGACTGAGGGAATGAGTTGTGAAATGCGTGGCTGAGAGAAGGTCTATATATACAACCATATATAGGTGTCAGCGTGGCTAAAAGATGGCGCGAAAAGGCGGAAAAGTAGCGGCAAAGAAATGGAGGAAAAAAAAAGAGAAACCACGAAATTGGGCGGGAGAGCACTTTGCCGTATACACTCGGCAAAGAGGGCACTTACACTCGGCAAAGTGCTTTGGCCCCTCAACGTGCGCCGGTGCGCGCGTGGGGAGATGCGAGGGAAAAAGATCATTTTACCTTGCCAAGTTTTTTGACAAAAAAAACAACGGCAAAGAATTGGCAAGAAATCTTTCACCACGCAGGAGTAAATCAGCCAAAAATAATAATCCACTGTACTCAAAAGGACAGCTAAAGATCTCGACTGTGATTTGACCAAACAGCTAAACATTTCCCTTCTCTGACATGTTATGAGCCTTCAAAGGTACAGAATGCCACTGAAATCAGGCTACAACTACAATACACATATAGTAAGACACAGCATTATCTTCCTTTTTTACCATCACATTAACCGGCAAGGGCTGCAACAACATCCGAACCTATCCCTGCCTTCAGCTGGTCCTCCGCCTTCCTCCGTAGCTCCGCGAGGCCCCGTACCGCCATCGCTCACCTTGCCTGACCGGTAGGTCTCCGTGGTGACTGGTCTTGGTGGTGGACGGCCAGCACCTGATCCTCCTTGGCCTGCCTTGAGAGTTCCCCCAGGCTTCCGCTTGTTATGTTTATCCCCATCAGGGTCTTCTCTCGGTTTTTGCTGGGAAGGATTTGGGTCCAGCGAGGCCAGACTTACCGTGAACATGGAATCGGGTGGCCTGTGTCAAAGCTCACGGTGGTGGACCTTCGAGCGAGCAGCTGTGTGTTTGAAGCTGATGGTTGGATATGTGGATGAAGTCGATAATCAGCCGAACTCGTGTTTATATAGTACAACTTCTAAGCAAACTACTACGGAGTACTACTAGTAGCTAGCTAGTCGTCGGAGCTGCACGAGCTAGCGCGTAATGTAAATGATTGACCGACGACATAATCAGCGGGGACTAAACTGCATGACGAAAGACGAATAATGTGTGTGGACTAAAATGACGAATGGGCGTGGGGTTATTTCACCTAATCATCGGAGAACCTGTCACTGGCTAGTACTAAATATAGTGTATAGATAAACCATGGTCCATGGATGTGTGTGTGTGTCAAGTCGATAAACCTTGGAGCGAGCGGCTGTGTGTGTCTCAAGTTGATGCTTGGAACCATGGATGCACTCGGTAATCAGCTCAGCTCGTGTTTATATAAAGTTTCATAGTTAGCTGTATATAGTACTCCTACTAGCTAGTACAGGCGCTGCACCAGCTAGCGCGTAATGTAAACGACTAGAATGATTAATCAGCGTGAACTAAAATGACGAATGAGCGTGCGGTTATTTCACCTAACCATTGGAGAACCTGTCACTGACATATGCAAGCCCAAAAAGAATACTTGCTGTAACCATCCCATGGGAATGGAAAAATGGGTCAACATTGACCGGGACCTAACTACACGTACATACTAATATGGCCGTTCTTTTGAATTTCTTTTCAAAATTGATTTTGAGAAGGCTTATGATAACCGTTTTACAACAAGTCCTTGTATGAAGGGTTTTGACCCCCAGTGGTGTGACTGGATTAAAACATTTGTTCAAAATGGTAGTGTTGGAATCCGAGTGAATGATGACATTCGTCATTATTTCCAGACCAAAAAAGGTTTGAGACATGGGGACCCTTTATCTCCGATACTTTTTAACATTATTGCGGATATGTTGGCTATTTTAATTGCAAGAGCAAAGGAAGATGGGCAGGTTGGGGGCCTTACCCCTCATCTGGTGGAGGGTGGGGTTTCTATATTACAGTATGCGGATGATACAATTATTTTTATGGAACATGACTTAGAAAAGACTGTGAATATGAAGTTAATCTTATGCATCTTCGAACAGCTGTCAGGTTTAAAAATAAACTTTCATAAAAGTGAATTGTTTTGCTTTGGTGAAGCTAAAGATATTGAAAATGAATATAAACAAATTTTGGGGTGTGAGACTGAATCTCTACCGATCAGATACCTAGGGGTGCTGGTTCATTACCACAAGTTAAGAAACGCTGAATGGAACCTTGTCAAAGAGCGCTTTTTGTCGCTAAGTTGAGTTGTTGGCAGAGCAGTTTACTCTCCTATGGTGATCGCCTCGTGCTCATTAACTCAGTTTTAACAAGTTTGCCAATGTTCATGTTATCCTTTCTGGAAATTCCAAAATGAGTTAGGAAAAGGTTGGATTTTTTCTGATCAAGGTTTTTTTTTGGCAAAATGAGGGAACAAAAAAGAAATACAGATTAACTAGATGGAATATCATATGTCGTCCTAAAGACCAAGGGGGTTTGGGGATCAAAGTACTTGAGCTAAAAAATAAATGTTTGTTAAGCAAATGGCTTTTCAAGTTACTTAATGAGGAAGGTATGTGGCAAGAGCTTTTGCACAATAAATATCCGCGCACTAAAACTCTTATACAAGTTGAGGCTAGACCAACGGACTCTCCCTTTTGGAAAGGGCTTATGCGGGTCAAAAAAGACTTCTTTGAACGAGGAACTTTTAAAGTTGGGGATGGAACGAGCGTTTGTTTTTGGGAGGACATTTGGTTGAGAGATGTTCCCTTAGCCTTAAAATACTATTCTTTGTATAATATTGTGCAACACAAAAATATTTTGGTTGCCGATGTGCTTGGCCGATCACCCCTTAATATTGAGTTTAGAAGGGATTTGGTTGGTGATAAACGGGAGCAATGCTTACACTTGTGTCAGAATTTGATGGCGGTTCAATTAAGTAACACTTCTGATATGTTTCATTGGTCACTTAATGCTAATGGCCTATTCTCGATTAAGTCCATGTATCTTGATCTCATGAATGGACATATCCAATACTTACGTACGTATCTTTGGAAACTAAAAATACCGCCAAAAATAAAAATATTCATGTGGTTTCTTAATAATAAAGTTCTCCTCACAAAGGATAATCTTGCAAACGGAATTGGCATGGGTGTGAAAAATGTTGCTTTTGTGACTCAATGGAGACAGTTGAGCATTTATTTTTACAATGTCTGTTTGCTCGTATTATTTGGCGCATGATATTTTTTGCTTACAACATATCCCCACCAACTAGTATATCTAATATTTTTGGTAATTGGTTAAATGGGGTAGATATAAAAACTAAAGCTCATGTACGCATTGGTATATCTGCTCTATGTTGGTCCATTTGGACGTGCAGGAATAATTTTGTATTTAACAAACAAACATCGACAATTTTTTTGCAGATTATTCGAATGGCTGTGCATTGGATTCAACTATGGGCCTACCTTCTACCGGAGGATCAACGACAGATTATGGTTTCTGGATGCAGCTAGCTCTTGACGGTCGCTCAGGATTGTTATTTCCAGGCTACTAGGTGGCGGCATATTAATAGACTATATGGATAGTTTATTTTTGGCTGCTCTCTTTCAATGGTTGATATGTGTATCTACCATTTTGATTGATGATTGTAATAATTTTGGTACTTGATATACTTGTGAACTGAGTAATAAAGCTGGTTGTGTGCATCAATTGATGCAGAGGCCGGGGCTCTGTTCCCCATTTCTTAAAAAAAGTACATACTAATAAGTAGCTATGTATATTAGCCAAGTCAGCTTCAGCGGTAGGGCATCACAATTCACATATTGTTTTGTTGTGATCGTCAGTGATTTATGTTAGTACATAAAGTTTTCATTTTAAATACTATATGTTGCATAAGTGTTTATTTATGATGAGTTTTCTCTGAGTGTTTGTTGCGACCACTGTGGATTTGTTGTAAACGTTGAACTTTCTGCTATATGAGCTTGTTCAAAATGTTGCAACATTTTTCACTAGTTTTACGGACCACTAGAAAAATTGTTACATACACACAAAAATATTGCATAGGGAAGTTTGGTGTTGTATTGGTCGGACGGTCAAGATCTCACCCTTAGGTGAGATTAGACGGCTCCCGTCTAACACTGTCCTAACTTTCATTCCTTCATTTCAAATTGTAGCATGTGTTTCGAACCTACGATCAAAGTCGTATCAAGATTTCGGCAGTGGTCCCACCACGACTATGGCTCCGGTAGAAAGTATAATTGGCGGCCATTAGTGTCGCGTTTATTTGGATTCTAACTAAATATTATAAGAAACTTTATCCGCGAATCTTTCTAAAGAATACATCTGGAAAAACACAAATTGTCAATTTCAATCTAAGGTACACCTTGTCTTTTTCAAGTAGCTTTGTTACACCTATCCAGCTAGGTGGGAAATTGGCCATAGCCAAAGTCGAAGGGAAAAAAGTAAGGTAACGAGATGATGGCGCCATTAAGAAGTTTTTGAAAAACACGTCCAAAAATAGACCTCTTGCATAAAAGACTGGATTTGACGAAAGATGAATAGCGTTGAAATTTTCCAAATGAAACCCGCGATCTGACACGGTAATCCACTTCGGCAGTGGAACGAGCAACTGTCTATTACTTTTATCTCACCCAAGATAGTGGAGAGTCTCCTCATAAAATAGATAAGGCTATAGTTGAGAACCTACCTGAAGGCGGCCCAATCGGCATCAGTAGTAGCACGTAACTCTAAATGCAATAACCAAGAAATATATTCAGGCACAAAGACGCAAGGAATAGTACAACAGAAGTTACATAAGAAAATCTAAAATAATATGATATCATCATTAGTTAGTCAAGCCAAAGAATATTGTTAACACGGAGGAGAGAGAGAGACCGACATCATAAGACAGGTTCATTAGGTATTGTTAAGAATCCTGTGTGGATTCTTTGTTCAGTACCGCTTGTCACGTGTAACATAATTTGACAAACCAAATTTATAAAGATTATTAAGTTTGCCTTTCTGTCCCGCTCCTCGTACAGATTCACAGAGAAAATACCGCAACCAAGCCAATGTTAACGTATCACAAATGCTATACTTTATCGGGAAAATCACAAATCCTGAGTTGTTAGCATAAAACTACCACTTTACATGTTAAATTTACCAAATGGTACCAGTCGATCTCTAAATCGCAGAAAACTACCAGATTGAAAATGTGTTGTTACAAAAAGCACTAATTGTCATCTGATCACGAATTGACACACTGACTGACAGTGGGACCCACCTGCCATGTTGACGTGGCACCCATTTGACGCCCCTCAGACACGAAGTTAACGGCCGTTAGCATAAAACTACCACATTTATAGTCAAATTTCCTGAATGGTACCGGTTGACGTCTCAATCGCGAAAAACTACCACATCGAAACCAAGTTTTCGCAAAAAGCACTGATATCACGAATTGACGGTCACTCTGACAGCGGGACTTGTCAGGAGCTATTTATTGATATGGACTGGGTCCCACATGTCAGCCCTACTAAAAAATCTAGAAATATGAGAAAAAATGAAAACAGAAAATCTATTTTTTCTCTCAATAAGGTTGACCACACCACCGCCGGCCTGCCGCATCCACCACCGGCCCACACCGCCGCCGCTCCATCTACCACCAGCGCCTTCTCGGTCTTCCCCGCCACCACCATCACCGACCTGCACGACCGAAGCACCATCCACCATCGGCTCCACCCTTCCCTACCCTGGCGTCATCCTGTCCACCACCGGCGCCGCCTCCCCGGCCTAGCCCGTCCACCACTGGCGCTGCCTCGGTAAGTACTGGCGCCGCCCTGGCTTGCCCTCTCGTCGCATGTACACCACCGGCGCCGCCTGTCGCTTTCCCGGCCAGCACATGCACCCCCAGCCTGCCTCGTTCACCACTGGTGTCACGCCTTGAGCAGGAGGATGCGACGACCATGACATGGTCGCGAGGAGGGGTGCGGAAGGACATGGCAGCGCGTGTGGAGCAGTACCTGGAGCTAACGACAACGTGGATGGAGCAAGACGATGGTGCAGGCGGCGCTTGGCGTGGGTGGAGGCGGTGGTGATTTTTCATGATATACTTTTGGACTTTAAATAGCGCTGATATATGGGTCCATGTGCATGTCAGTAAATAGCCCCTGACAAGCGGGTCACCCTATCAGATTCGCCGTCAATTCGTGATATCAGTGCTTTTTGCGAAAACTTCGTTTCGATGTGGTAGTTTTTTGCGATTGAGACGTCAACCGGTACTATTCGGGAAATTTGACTATAAATGTGGTAGTTTTATGCTAACGGCTGTTAACGCCGTGTCTGAGGGGTGTCAAATGGGTGCCACGTCGACCTGGCAGGTGGGTCCCACTGTCAGTCAGCGTGTCAATTCGTGATCAGGCGACAATTAGTGCTTTTTGTGACAACTCGTTTCCAATCTGGTAGTTTTCTGCGATTCAAAGGTCGACTGGTACTATTTGGTAAATTTGATATGTAAAGCGGTAGTTTTATGCTAACAACTCCACAAATCCTACAACCCACAGCTGACCCAAAAGAAGGCAATCAACAAACCCAAGAAGGTCAAGTACTCAAAAGGACAGCTAATGATCTCGACTGTGAATTAACCAGACACCTAAACATTTCCTGTATTCGCTGACAATTACGAGACTCCAAACATACAAAGTGCCACTAGACTCGGTTACATTACACATAGTAAGACGTAACACAACATCATCTCACTTTTCGACCATTGATCACATTAACCGGCAAGGGCTGGAGCAACATCCGAACCTATCCCCGCCGTCAGCTGATCCGCCGCCTTCCTTCGTAGCTGCACCATCACTCACCTTGCCGGACCGGTGGGGATCCATGGCGGCTGCTCTTGGTGGTGGAAGGCCACCACCTGATCCTCCTTGGCGTTCCTTGACAGTTTCCCCAAGCTTCAACTTGTTATGTTTATCCCCATCAGGGTCTTCTCTCGGTTTTTTCGAGGGAGGATTCGGGTTCAGCGAGGCGGCGAGACTTTTCTTCGACATGGAATCGCGTGGCCGGCTTCAAAGCTCACGGTGGTGGACCTTGGAGCGAGCAACTGTGTGTTTCGAGCTGATGCTTGGAACCATGGATGCACTCCATAATCAGCTGAGCTCTTGTTTATATAGTACAACTTCAAGCAAACTAGTGTACTAGTAGCTAGTACTGGCAGCATCGGCCGACCGATCAATGTGTCGTCGGAGCTGCACTATATACCGCGTAATGTAAATGATTGACCGAGACGACATAATCAGCGCGGACTAAAATGCAAGACCAATGTGTGTGGACTAAGATGACGAATGAGCGTGTGCTTATTTCACCTAATCATCATCGGAGAACCTGTCACTGGACGTATGCAAGCCTAAAAAAGAACACTTGCTGTAACCCTCCTATGGGAAAAGAAATATGGGTCAACATTGACCGGGACCTAACTATAGGTACTATCCATATATATTAGCCAAATCAGCCAGCTTCAAGTCAGGGGTAGGATATCATAATTCACATTTGCCGCCACCAAAAAACATAGTAAAACATAACTACGTATACATAAGGGATGCAAGGGCTGGGCCAAGGACACAAGACATATATTTTAGGTCGTAAGGAGTCATTATTCCTTGTGCAATAGGGGTCTTAATAGGTCCAGTCTGTGCTGATTCAAAATCTAATTTGTAAAACGAATGTATCTAGATTTCTTTTAGTGTATAGATTCTGATTGAACCTACACACCAAAGACATCTAAACACCAAAGATATCTAGATACATTCGTTTCACAAAGCTAAAACGTCTTATAATATTGTAGAACGGAGGGAGTACAACTTAGTTGGGCTTTCAAACACTTACATAATAACCCCGTAAAAATGCATACATTTATGAATTTTGCGGCATCAACTTAATTGTTGGATATAACAGCTAAGGTTACAGCGTGAAGCCACGACCTAACCCTCCCCGTGGCGGCAGCGCCGCACTGCAGCAGGGATATGCCAATGGCGCCCCCAAGCCCCCTCCCCACACCCCTCCCCTCCCTTCGCCGTTGTCGGACGCGTCGTTGGGCAAAGCCCCAGTGGCATGGCGGCAATGCGGGTTCCTGCTGGTTGCCGCCAGGGGTGAGAGGGCGGCGCCCATCTTCACTCATGTTGTCGTGATGATGTGCGGCGACGGTGGCCGGCGATGCATCGGCAGCAGGGGGTCACAACGGCGGTGGGTCGGTTTGGGCTCACTAGCCCGTGGTATGGGCTTGGAGGGCCCTAAGCTCCTGCCCACACTGGTGGTTTTTCCTGGGTTTGCATTGACGGCCTGCGGTGCTGCCATATTGGAGACTCCCTGGACGTGCCAACATTCGGATTTTGCACGATGCATTTTAGAGGAATGATCCCAGCTGGCAGCACTCGCCATGTGAAATTTTTAACTTCGCTTGAAGCTTTCAACTGCCAAAGTATTTACCAAACCAGGTTAGTACCAACCCTCTAGGGGCTGCTAGTTGTCGTACATGCACAGTTGGTCCAAACAGAGACCTCCACTGAAGATGATAGTCAGATCGTACGGTGTAGCGACCATGCTTGGTATAGTGCCAAGCTATAAAATCATCGAACCTTGGCGTTTAATCTATCTGAGGAATGCACCCAAAGAACCAAGATGTTCTCGAAGGATCTGTTTGTCCCACTGATCGTACTGAACCGTAACTGGAAATATAAACTCAGATACGGTAGTAAAGTATAAAAGTACCTCTTTGAGAAATATTTTTCCTTAGAAGGACAAGAGGGTATCCATGGATGAGTCCAAATGTTAATGCTTTCACCGTTACCAACTCTGCATATGTATGCTCTCTTCAAAGTTGTTAATCATGCTAGTATGCTTTGGCGCTTTTTGGCACATGAAAGAAGACCTAGCCTTCGGACATGCTTTCAAGACATCTCCTGCTGGATAATATTTGGCCTTTAGAACACTTGCAGAAAGGGACTCTAGATCAATCGATAAGCCTCAAAACTTGTTTTGCTAACCTAGTAAGGCTAAAAAAATGGAAATCTCTGAAACTCAAACCTCCGTCTTTCTTTTGATAACAAAGCTTCTACCACGCATGCCAAACATAACGATCGTAACTGAACTCGGCGACAATATACACTGCTACTATACGACATGAATACATATACAGTAACTGAATCTCTCCCTTCAACCATCACCGAATGACTGCCACTATGTGCACGACTATCCCTGACATCAGCTTATCCTCCAACCTCCTCGGGAGTTTTGCTCGGTCCCTCGGCCTCGGACTCGGGCATATATACAGCTAGTGGTGTACAAGGCACGACCACCTCGCTGTCCGGGCCGGACAGCGGGGGCCTGCAGCGGCTGGCATCGCCGGTGGATGGCCATCAGCTGATCCTTTGGGTGTTTCACTAGCCCCATATGCATGCTTGTGATGTTCGCCGCCCTTGCCTTCCTTGTTACTCTTGGGACGTTCTGGGTTCGGCCGGCCAAGCTGTCGGGCGCCGTCGCCTCCCGTCGACATGCTGACTCGCGTGGCCCGTCGACTTAGCTTTCTATTAGCTAGGTTATACCAATGGTGGTGGACGTTGGAGCAAGCTCTGTGTAACGAGGTGATGCTTGGATCCATGGATGCAGTCGATGAACAGCTTACATCTGTTTATATAGGAGTACAAGTTTTAAGCTAGCTAGCAGCTTGTACAATGTACAACAGCGTAATGAGAACGATTAAACAACGACATAATCAGCGTAGACTAAAATGAACGAATGATCGCGCGGTTATTTCACCTAGGGGCGGAGCTACAGTAAAAAACTGGGGTCAATTGACCCCATCGACTTTGGCCCAGACCCGTGTACGTATAGCCCAGTACAAAAACTTGACCCCAGTAAAAACTGTTTTTGACCCCACTAATTACACTACATTCACGTGTCCAGGCCCAATACACGCACGCCCAGCTTTGGCATCCCATAGTTTCGATTGCCTCGCTCTGATTTTACGCTCGCTCGTTATTGTCTTGTATAGTATTCCCTTTTTTACGAACAGGTTGTTCGTCCGTGGTTCGGCGCCGCGGCTAGTTCCCATCTTCTCCGGTGGATCGCAGCCTCGCCGGCACTGCCTCGACTCGCGCCACTCTCATCCTCCGAGAAAAACAACAATTTCTTCGGCAAGATCCGTAAGTGCCACTAACTAAAACTTGATTCAAAGCATTCTCGTTCTCAATTCTCGATTTATCTTAGGGTTCCTCTTCCTCATGTGATGACTGTTGTTCTTTTAATTGCTTGAAGGTCTGGACGAGGATTAATAATTAGTGGGACACTACGGTGGATTAGAGAATATAAATTAGGCCTCAAATTCCCCGGCAGTCCAGCATAATGTCAGGTAATCAAACAAGGCTATTGTACAGTAACTTTTATCTACTTCCTCCTATCCAAATTAGTTGACTTAGATTTGCCTAGATTCGTTTGTATCTAGATATAATTTAGTACTCCTCCGACCCATATTAGTTGACTTAGATTTGTCTAGATACGGATATATGTAGCACTAAAACTTATCTAGATACGAGATACATTCGTATCTAGATAAATCTAAGTCAACTAATATGTGTCGGAGAGAGTATTAGATTCATCCATATCTTGACAAATTTGAGTCAATTAATTTAGATCGGAGGAAGTATATAATTCATACGTACTTTTGTATTGGCCTCTTGCTAATTTAGTAATGGCCTATTGCTAATCCCTTCTACAATATCAATGTAATTCATACGTTTTGTAATAGCCCTTTGATAAATTGATCTATGGTATAATTCATACGTACTTTTGTAATGCGTTTTTGCACTCTTCTGATTATAATGGCCTCTCGCTAATTTTATAGGTAGTAGAAAATTTATGGAGAGTTTCTTGAATTTGAAAAAAAAATCACCACCACCCACGACCAATGATCCTGATCATGAAGGTTCATCCAACACTAGTCGTATAATACGTCCTTGTCCTTTACCGGTCCCTCCAACTCCAAGAGAGGTAGCAGTTAATCTGAATGAGCTTCCTTATGACCCGGCAGATAGGAAAAGGATAACAGAATATATAGGGTCGACGCTACAAGATGAGATAAGACGGAAATATTTGGTTAGAGGTCCGTTTAGGCCACAACTTGGTTTTAAGTATTCACAGAGGAGCATAGGAGATCTCCAACGCCGGTGTAGTACTAAGTGGTATAAAAAATATGACTGGATAGAGTACAGTGTGAAGAAGGATGCTGCATTTTGCCTATATTGCTACTTGTTCAGAGATTGTATTGAAGGTCAAGGGGGGAATGATGCATTTGTAGTCGAGGGTTTTAATTATTGGAATAAGGGTGAACGATTAAAAGTCCATGTGGGTGAATCTCCTAATAGTTTTCATAACACGGCAGTCAAAAGATGTAATGATTTGCTAAAACATGGCCAGTCTGTTGTTGTTGCTCTAGACAAACAAAGTAAAGTCACTCAAGAGGAGTATATGATCCGGCTGAATAATTCCATAACTGCTGCCCGATACTTATTGCATCAAGGTTTAGCATTCCGTGGCCACGATGAGTCTAAAGAGTCTAAGAATAGAGGAAATTTTCGGGAGTTGGCACACACTTTGGCGGAGCAAAATGAGGACACAAGGAGGATCGTGTTGATCGATACTCCTAAAAATATTCAAATGGGTTGCTCCAGAAATTCAAAGAGACATTGCTGAATGTTATGCCGAAGTAATAATTTACTGCTTTCGTCATTTACTTCCATTTCTTATTTACATGTGACAAATGGCGTGAGTTCTTATGGTTATGAAAATATTTTATGTGTGCAGATCATAGTTAAATCTATTATTGATGAAATTGGAGATGGTGTGTTCTGTTTGTTGGTTGATGAGTCTGCTGATGTTTCTGACAAAGAACAGATGGCGGTAGTTCTGCGGTATGTCGACAAGTCTGGAGCAATCAAAGAAAGACTTATTGGTGTTGTTCATGTGAATGAGACGTCAGCTTTATGTCTCAAATCTAATATTGATTACTTGTTTGGTAAGTATGGATTGAGCATGAAACAAGTTCGAGGTCAAGGTTACGACGGTGCGAGCAACATGAGAGGTGAGTTCAATGGCTTGAGAGCTTTGATCATGAGGGAAAATAGCTCAGCATATTATGTCCACTGCTTCGCTCATCATCTTCAGTTAGTCATTGTGGCAGTAGCTAAAAAGAATGATGATGTTAGCGACTTTTTTGACATGGTAGCTCTTCTGATGAATGTGGCTGGAGCTTCTTGTAAGCGAAAAGACATGATAAGAGAGAGCCAACAGGAGAGAGTGAAGAAAGCCATTGGATGTGGACAACTTAGCACAGGTACAGGATTAAATCAAGAGCAATCTCTTCAAAGAGCCGGAGACACTCGTTGGGGATCTCACTATAAAACTCTTCTAAGCATAAATAACTTATTCCCAGATGTTATTGATGTGCTCAAATATGTTGAGAAAGATGGACCTAGTGATGCAAAGAAACGCCAAGCTCGTGGTCTCTTGGATTATGTCAATGATTTTGACTTTGTGTTTCATCTACAATTGATGTTTCTTATCTTAGGACATGCGAATGCTTTGTCTCTATCTTTGCAGAGGAAAGATAAGGACATCTTGGAGGCTATGCAAGAGGTGAAGTTAATAAAGAAAAAAATTCAGCAAATTAGAGACGATGGTTAGGACTCTTTATTGGAAAAAACTTACTCGTTTTGTGTGGAGTATGGTATTCCGAAGTTGGATATGGAAGAACAATATATAGACCGGCATAAACCAAGGAAGAAGACCAACCGCACTAACTATGAGCACTACAAGTTTGATTGCTTGAACCCTGTTATTGACTTGCAGTTTGGAGAGTTCAGTGACCGTTTTACTGAGGTAAACTCAACTCTCCTTACCCAGATGGCTGCATTTAGTCCCAAGGATTCCTTTGTTGCTTTCAAAATTGAAACCTTAGTGGAATTGGCTAAGTCATATCTAGATGATTTTGATTCCATCCAATTGAAGGATCTGGCCCATGAGCTTTCATTCTACATTGATAACGTCCGAGCAGATGAAAGATTTGTTGGTCTGAAAACTATCTCTGAACTTGCTAAGCTGATGGTTAGTACAAACAAGCATTTGGCGTTTCCTTTGGTATATCAACTGCTCAAGCTTGTGCTAGTTCTTCCCGTTGCCACTGTATCTGTTGAGAGGTGTTTTTCAGCAATGAAGATAGTGAAGACAGTGCTACGTAATCGCATTGGTGATGACTTCATGAATCACTGCATCATTTGCTTTTTGGAGCAAAAACTTCGATATTCAACACCACGTAATGTTGTGATAGACCGCTTTCCAAAGATGAAAGACCGTAAAGGCCAAAAGAAATAGAGGTAACTGCTTTTGTAATCCGACTTTATTTTGATATGATATATCAACAATTATTGTTTTTTATTTATATAAGTTTGCTATAATATACGCTATAGAATTTTTAAGTAATATACTGGCTGTGAATTTAGCCATGCGAGTTATGCAAATATATATTAGTGGTACTTTTATGGGTATGTATTTTTTATATTTGTTGGTGTTGAACCCAGCGACCTTTTTTTCTGGCTTCGCCCTGTTTCACCTAATCACCGGACAACCTTGTCACTGACATATGCAAGCCCCTATAGAATAGTTCATGTAAACGTACTGTGGGAAAAGAAAAATCAGTCACCATCGTTGACCTGCAACTGCCCAAGTGACCAAGTCGCGTCCATGTTTCAAGAGTCAGCGGTGAACAACCTTGAGAGAAACGATAGAGAACTCATACCACAATCAACGTACGTAAGTTTAGCAGCTTAATTAATCACTACTACCCAATTGGAATAAGTGAGATGCCATTGACTTCCTTCTCAGGACAGCAGGATGATGTTTCCCTTTGCATCCCACTTAATTCACCATCTTGTACCCGCAAATAACATAAAGTACCATCTTAAAAAATCTAAAATAATATGGTATCATCATTAGTTAGTCAAGCCAAAAAATAGTGTTAACACGGAGGAGAGAGAGAGAGAGAGAGTCTGACATCATCAGACAGGTTCACTAGGTATTCTTTGTTGAGCACCGCTTGTCACGTGTAACATAATTTGTCAAACCAAATTTATAAAGATTAAGTTTGCCTTTGTGTCCTGCTCCTCGTACAGAATCACAGAGAAAAGACCGCAACCAAGAAGATGTTAACCTATCACAAATGCTATACTTGATCGGAGAAAAATGTCACAAATCCTACAACCCACAGCTGGTCCAAAAGAAGGCAATCAACAATCCCAAGAATATCTCGACTGTGAATTAACCAGACACCTAAACATTCCCTGTATTTGCTGACATGTTACGAGATCCAAACATACAAATTGCCACTGAACTCGGCTACATTACACATAGTAAGACACAACGCAACATCATCTCCCTTTTCGACCATTGATCACATTAACCGGCAAGTGTTGCAGCAACATCCGAACCTATCCCCACCCTTAGCTGGTCCGCCGCCTTCCTCCGTATCTGCACCATCACTCACCTTGCTGGACCGGTGGGGCTCCATGGCGGCTGCTCTTGGTGGTGGAGGGCCACCACCTGATGCTCCTTGGCGTTCCTTGACAGTTTCCCCAAGCTTCGGCTTGTTATGTTTATCCCCATCAGGGTCCTCTCTCGGTTTTTTCGAGGGAGGATTCGGGTTCAGCGAGGCGGCGAGACTTTCCTTCGACATGGAATCGCGTAGCCGGCTTCAAAGCTCACGGTGGTGGACCTTGGAGCGAGCAACTGTGTGTTTTGAGCTGATGCTTGGAACCATGGATGCACTCCATAATCAGCTGAGCTCTTGTTTATATAGTACAACTTCAAGCAAACTAGTGTACTAGTAGCTAGTACTGGCAGCATCGGCCGACCGATCAATGTGTCGTCGGAGCTGCACCAGATACCGCGTAATGTAAATGATTGACCGAGACGACATAATCAGCGCGGACTAAAATGCATGACCAATGTGTGTGGACTAAGATGACGAGTGAGCGTGTGCTTATTTCACCTAATCATCATCGGAGAACCCGCCACTGACATACGCAAGCCTAAAAAAGAACACTTGCTGTAACCCTCCTATGGGAAAATAAATATGGGTCAACATTGACCGGGACCTAACTATAGGTACTATGCATATATATTAGCCAAATCAGCCAGCTTCAAGTCAGGGGTAGGATATCATAATTCACATTTGCCGCCACCAAAAAACATAGTAAAACATAACTACGTATACATAAGGGATGCAAGGGCTGGGCCAAGGACACAAGACATATATTTTGGGTCGTAAGGAGTCACTATTCCTTGTGCAATAGGGGTCTTAATAGGTCCAATCTGTGCTGATTCAGAATCTAATTTGTGAAACGAATGTATCTAGATTTCTTTTAGTGTGTAGATTCTGAGTGAACCTACACATCAAAGACATATAAACACTAAAGACATCTAGATACATTCGTTTCACAAAGCTAAAACGTCTTATAATATTGTAGAACGGAGGGAGTACAACTTAGTTGGGCTTTCAAACACTTACATAATAACCCCGTAAAAATGCATACATTTATGAATTTTGCGGCATTAGCTTAATTGTTGGATATAACAGCTAAGGTTACAATGTGAAGCCACGACCTAACCCTCCCCGTGGCAGCAGCGCCGCGCTGCAGCAGGGATATGCCAATGGCACCCCCAAGCCCCCTCCCCATACCCCTTCCCTCCCTTCGCCGTTGTCGGACGCGTCGTTGGGCAAAGCCCTAGCGGCGTGGCGGCAATGCGGGTTCCTGCTGGTTGCGGCCCGGGGTGAGAGGGCGGCGCCCATCTTCACTCATGTTGTCGTGATGATGTGCGGCGACGGTGGCCGGCGATGCATCGGCAGCAGGGGGTCACAACGGCGGTGGGGCGGTTTGGGCTCACTGGCCCGCGGTATGGGCTTGGAGGGCCCTAAGCTCCTGCCCACACTGGTGGTTTTTCCTGGGTTTGCATTGACGGCCACTATTAGTTAATTGGTTACGCATGTATTACTCCAAAAAAATAGCTGCTGAAATCCCTAGTAATACATGATATACCTTAATTTTTTAATACTTTTAACACACGCTATTTTGAAAAATAGCACGCTATTAGCACGCTATAACTTCCATAGCGTCTGGAGAAGGGTGACGCTAAAAGAAATAGCACGTTATTTTTTTCCTTGGGTATAAGCTCGGATCGAACGGTCATGGAAGAAATACATGTCTATCTTGGCATCTACGTTAATAACAACATCAGCTTGATGACTAGGCCTCACTATTTTAGTTTCGGCATGAATTATCAAATGGGGTACAAAGTGCAAAGAACATTGTGAAATGGGACATAAAGTGGAAAACGCACCGCTAAATGGGTGTGGGTATGTGGTGGTGGTGGTGGGAGAAGGGGGGGGGGGGGGGGGGCTACAGGAATCCGAATATTTATCGTAGGCTACAAACCCACGCAAATGCTGAAACCCTCACGGCAAACCTGCTCGGCAAACTCTGGTCGTTAAATCGGCAGGTTTGTCGAGAGCATATTATCGGGCACATAACAAATAGTTTGTCGTGAGTTTTAACCCACCCACGGCTATCTACCACATGTTGACAGTGGGTGGTTCCGTTAAGTAGGCGGGACCCACATCAAATATTTGCCGTCGGTATTTTTAAGCCTGCGGCAAATACGAATAGTGGGGCCCATGTCCAATTTGATGTGAGTCTCCCGCGGGCCGGCGGCAACCCCCAAGGAAGGCCTATGACAAGTTTGCCGTAAGTCACAAACGGGACGTCGGCAAACGTTCATGTGGGGTCGTGACCAGTTGCCGTGAGTCATCTTCGGGCCGGCAACATACCACCTAGGGGTCCCACGATAGATTTGTCGTGATTCGTCCGCGGCCGGCTAGGGGTACAGAGTCGTCAAGACTTCCGAATGATGTACGGTACTTATTATCACTTTTAAACACTCCTTAGGTACAAAGTGTAATTTTCTCAGAAAACGTGTACTTCAAATGGAAAAAAAGAGATATATGTACATACATTTTCATTGGTACATCTTTTCATTTGTGGGTGGGTCTGGTAAGAGTATCATGTTGGTGCTAACACTCTAGGAGGACATGATTCCATATGGAAACCAAATGCCGAAAAATATATTAATTGTTTCCTTGGAAGTGAGTGTAAAAGGTACATGCATACTCAAACGGCATTTGGAATGATATACTCTCTCCGTCCAGAAATAACTGTCTTAGATTGAAATCTAGACAAATCTAAAGCAGTTATTTCTGGACAGAGGGAGTACATAAGGATCTGTGAACTTTCTATCTAGCATGCAAAATTTCCTCAATACAAGGATAAGAATAATGGGCGCCATGAACTTTCATTATATCTACAAGTTGACAAGCCCGTCCTCTATGTGCCACTACAGGAAGACCTCACTACGCCGATGGCCGAAAGCCGTCGGCAAAGACCAAATTGCCGTAGATGTAGGTCTATGCCAATGGCAGCCGTCGGCGTAGCACGGCGTCAGCCTAGACTGAACTTCCGTCGGCGTAGTAAAATCGTCAGCATAGCTCAGATAGGTCCCACCTAAACGGCTAACGACTGTTTGGCTACGCCGATGGCTTAGTCGTTGGCCTAGTTTTCTAGATTGTTTTTCCAATTTTTTAAAAAATTTCTTTCCTAGACATTATTTAATTTTTTTTCAAACTTTTTTGAATTGTTTGACTCGCTAACCTTAGAAGCTTTTTTAAGCTCTAAGTACGTTTAATATTCGGTTAAATTGCACTTATAGTTAAACTTTTCGATTGATCATCCATCTTCATACTACTCCAGTCCGAGCACGCTTAACATCTCTGTTCTTTTCGGATGACCTTCCGATAACGAAATTAGAGCGTGTTTATAATAATACCATATCAATCCTATTAACCTTTAGATCATGGTGTCACATCCTTTATTTTTTAAATTTTAAACAATTATTTAAGTAAACCAAAATGAATAAGTAATAATAATCTTGATTTTGAAATAAAAATAAAATAAATATTTTTTTGCCTTTTTATTTAATATGAAAAAATTCATATCTTTAATTCGATAAATAATATGTCTAAATCAATCAGAAAAATGAGAAGAATCTAAACATGACATCCCGATCATCTTTTTAATCATGCATCATGTATTTTTAATAGTGTACCACAAGGTTTTCCAAATAAAATTTATTTAATAGTGTTCAAATCTTCAAAACTTCATATAAAAAATCCCTTTTGAATTTGAGAATTTAAAAAAATCCTTAGCTCGGGGTTGAGCCTCGCTAAACTTGCATTGGATATCTAATAAAATAGCATATTGTTAGTTAAAAATTATTTTTGTAAAAAATCATGATCATCAGATAATGTACATGTAGTTCAAATCAGACCCACTTCCTGCCGATTCGGCAGGAATTAGTTTTTTTCACCACGGGTGGACGGAAAGATTTGAAATCCCCCGGTTAGGACATTATCCATGTAAGGTGGTCTAGTATTTTTGAAAAATGGGGTGATAGCATTTTAAAACTTTCATTTGATGATTGCTTCACAAAACACCCCGTTTTTAGCACTCGGAAAATAAGAAATATGTTATACGGAATTATTTGTAATGTTTTTATATTTTGATAAAAAAATATGTAGTATTTGAGTTTAGATGAATAGATCTTATTTTTCTGCAAATTTTGATAAATTATATGTATTTTTCTGAATTAGAATGATTTAGTTATGATTTTTCTTGGATTAATGTGGCAAAAAGGGAAAATAGCTATGCCGACGGCACAGCCGTCGGCGTAGCTATGAAACCTATGTCGGCGTAGCCTTGACGTCGTCGCTTCGCCATTACGGCCAGTCAACTACGCTGTCGGCTGCCGTCGGCATATCCTATCCTACATCGACGGCCAACCTATGCTGACGACCGGTTTGCTCGGTTGCCCGTCTCGGGGCTACGTCGGCGTTGCTTCTGGCCGTCGACGTCTTGACTTGTTCCTGTAGTGTGTCCAGAGTTGCGTGTAATTAGCATGATTCGAAAATTTTGGAAGGCCAATTGGCGAGAGGGGCCAGTTTTAGTGAATGGTGGCCGAACCTTGATCCGATCTTACTCCTCATACAGATTCACAAGAAAAAAAGACACAATGAAGATAAGAAACAAAGACCAAAAGATACTACAACCATCACCCCCAATAAAAGCAAAACACAACAGATTAAACACGGATCCATCAAGTACTCAAACGGACACTCGGCCACAACATCTCGATGATGACATCAATCTCATGATCTCCCTTCAACCATCGCACACATTAACCGGCAAGGACGGCAAGGCTTTGGCAGCAGCCCATGGGTAAGTAGAGTTAGCTAGCTAGGTCAAAGCTTACGCTGACGGGTTGGGCGTTGGAGCAGGCTCTGTATTTCGAGATGATGCTAGCTTGGATTCATGGATGCAGTCGATGATCAGCTTAACTCTGTTTATATGCAACTTCTTAGCAAATCTAGCTGCTGGCTAGTACACAGCCGATCGATCGCTACGTCCGAGCTAATAAGCTAACCGAAGACATGATCAGCGAAGACTAAAATGACGAATCAACAAGCGATAATTTCACCTAACGAGCGGACAACTTGTCACTGACGTATGCAAGCCCAGAAAAGAATAGTTCCTGTTAGGAAGGAAACCTTATACAGTACATGAAATGAAAAAAAAAAACTGCCAACATCGAGTCATTGACCTGCAACTACCCCCCAAGTCGTCCATACTTCAGGTCAGCGGTAGACAACTTGGAGAAACGACAGAACTTGTAGCTCTATCAGCGTACGTTGAGAGCAGTTTAAGTAATTGCCAACCAAATTAAGGTTTCCGAAACAGCTTTCTTGCCGTCGACTGCCTCATGTGGTTGACTTGGACCACGCCCACCACATGAGTGAGATTTCGTCAATAATTTGACGCCTACAGCGGAGGGTTAGAGCAGGTACACTAAGGTCTAGTCAGCTGGCTTTAACAATTATAAAAATATATTTTTTACTTAGTCTGATGAGAGAGAAGATGTGAGAGAAGAATAGTGGGCCCTAGATTAAGATCTAGATGCATCATGTACTCCTTGGCACAATGTGAGCATGTGAAGTAGGTCATTTGCTAATGAACTAAGTATATTGTTATAGCTAACTATTATATATGTTATGGGAGCTTGCCCGTACCATCCGCCCGTACCTGTGCGTGTCTGCCTCGTCAAATACTCTCATCACGCGAAGACAGATCTGAATAATCCACTTTCTCAGTTCCCCAAAACTCCCTTGGCTTGGTGTTACTCTCGAGCCGAATCCCAACCCTAGTCTCTCTCCGTCCCCGTGCGGCGCCGCCGCCGCACCGGGAAGCCGCCTGATGGCTCTGTGTATGGCGCCAGAAAAATGCTGGAGCGATGTTGATGTAGAGTTCGTTGGGAACCCCAAGAGGAAGGTATGATGAGCACAACAACAAGTTTCCCTCAGTATGAAACCAAGGTTTAATCGAACCAGTAGGAGCAAGGAAACACCCCAAAGGTGTTACTAGCTGAGCTTTGGTATGGCGCACTACCGGTACTAGTAGCAACGTGGAGACCTGCACAATACAACCACAGAACTTTGTCCCCAACTTGCGATGAGGTTGTCAATCTCACCGTGTTTTGCGGAAAACAAAGGATTAAACGTATCGAATGGAAAAAAGTAAAAGTTTGCAAAAACTAAACACAAAGAAGTAAACAGTTTATAGATTGTATGTAAAAGACAAGGACCGGGATCCATAGTTCACTAGAGGCGGCTCTCCCTAAGATAGATAATATGCTGGGTGAACAAATTACAGCGGGGAAATTGACAAACATCGAGAAAGCAATACATGCATATACTAATCATCTTGACTCCTTTGAGACTTGATTGGGCATTACAACATTATACATAGACCGCCATTCAACTGCATCTATGACTAATAATCCACCTTCAGGTTATCATCCGAATCCCCTCCAGTATTAAGTTGCAAGCAACAGATTATTGCTTTACGAACTGCGTGTAAAGTAAACAATATGATTGTTCTATGAACAAAGGATTGTTGTTTTCTCCCTAGTAGCAACAGCACATCTAGTACCTTAGAGATTTTTGTCACTTCCCTAGATTACCAGAGGCATGAACCCACTATCGAGCATAAATACTAACTCTTGGAGTTGCTAGCATCTACTTGGCCAAGATAGCTACTAACAACGGAAAACATGCAAGATCACAAATAACAAAGACATGATAGAATCAATAATCAATCTGAAATAGCATCTCAATATCCATCGGATCCCCACAAACACAACATGCAAAATTACAAATAGATGATCTTGATCATGAACGGAGCTCACAAGATCTAAACATGAAAGCACAAAGGAGGAGAACCAGCCATCTAGCTACTACATGGATCCGTAGTCCAAGGATGAACT
The DNA here is from genome assembly GCA_023614405.1 of Avena insularis. Classification (NCBI taxonomy): domain Eukaryota; kingdom Viridiplantae; phylum Streptophyta; class Magnoliopsida; order Poales; family Poaceae; genus Avena; species Avena insularis. The sequence continues at coordinate 39,228,188 of CM042694.1, forward strand.
ACTCACGCATCACACCGGAGACTTGCATGGTGATGAAGAAGGCCTCCAGGGTGAATTCCCCTCTCCGGCAGGGTGCCGGGAAGAGCTTCAGATCCCTCCCGATCTAGGGATGGAGATGACGGCGGCTAAGACTCTTTCGTGGATTTTTGATCGGGTACTTAGGATTTACGTCCCGAGGGCATCTTATAGTCAGAAGGGGAGGCCGAGGAGGTGCCGGGGGCGGCCACACCACCCCCTGGCGCGGGCCAGGCCTGGCCACGCGGCCAGATGGTGTGGTGGCCCCCTGGCCCTTCTCCGTTTCGTATTCTGGCACTTGATGACTTCCAGAAAAATAGGCACTTTGGCTTTTGTCCCGTCCAATTCCGAGAATATTCATTTTCTGACTTTCCTGGAACCAAAAACAGTAGAAAACAGGTAGCTGGTACTGTGGCTCTTGTTAATAGGTTAGTCCAAGAAATCATATGAAAAGTACTCCAAAGTGTGGACAAAACACAAGAAAGTGGATAAAACCAAGCATGGAACATCAAAAATTATAGATACATTTCAATGTATCAACATCCCCAAGCTTAACTCCTGCTCGTCCTCGAGTAGGTAAGTGATAAAAAGAAAGAATAATTTTTGAGGTGACATGCACCGTCAAAGACTTGATCAAAGTACTTGTAAAACATTCAAAGCTGGGATCATAGTATTTCTATCAAAACATGAAAGACAAAAGTTCTAGCAATAAGACAAAGAAACTATGATGCAACATGAAAAGGCATAAACAAAAGATTCACGAATAACAATGCTTTGCAAGACGTTTGTTTGTTTCACATAAAGAAAACATAGCATAAAAGTATTCAGCTTGTCCCTCATAGAGTAGCAAATATAAATGCATAGGACACCTTCAAAGTTCATAAGAGTGACTAGATACAAATAGTTTAAAACAAGCAATATCAAGTTATGCATCAATCATCTAGTCTTGGGACAATGCACATAGAACTATGAATGGCCACTATGCTCTCAAAGTAGGTGCATAGAGGTAGAAGGTGGTGTAGGGGTTCCGCGCATAAAAACAATAAATTTTACTCTACGCCCCTGAATCCCTGAAGCTGCCAGGACCTATCTATTAATGTCTGAAGTGGGGAGGGCTTTTCGAACTTACCCTTGAAGACCGAAAAGCGTTGTCAACGCTCAGGAGAGCGTGGTTGATGTAGACGAGGCGAAGCCGACCTCAAGGTCGTGATGAAGTCCTTGCGCTCCTTCTGGCTCCAACGACTTGAGTGCCTCAAGTGCGACACCTCGCGGGGAGTTACACGTCCGGTGCACGATGATGACGCTTCCCGATCCAGCAGCGATTGCGGAAGTAGAGCTCCGGATCCGAAGCCGTGCTGACAGCTCCATGATGAAGATGTCTCGCTCATGCGATCCAGACTTGGGACCATGGTCACGAGAGAGAGAGGGGGAGAGAGAAAATATCAATTGGAGGTCCTCCCAAAAGTGGGGAGACCTTTATTGAATATTGGTTGTATTTTCTAGGCCAAATACCCCACTTTATATAGGGGGAGGGGAGGTACTACCTCCCCTCAAGTCCCGGGGTGGGACTAAAGGAGAGGAGGGGGGGAGGAGGTGGCCGCCGGCCACTAGTGGGCCCCGCGGGGGGGGGGGGGGCTAGGCCCAGCCGGCCTCCCCCTTGCCCCTTCTCCCCTTTCTCCTTTTCCCTAATGGGCCATCTCCCTCCGGAAATTGGCCCATTAAGCCTTTTGACCTTTTAATTGATTTTCTCTTTATTAAATAATTATGAATAAATGATTAAATCAATATTTAAGATTCATTCACACATTATCTAACTCCGTGGCTATGGAACACCTTCCACCTCCAATCCGGACATCCTCCGGACTTACAAAAACCTTTCCGGTTTTCTCCCTTCTTTTCTTCGGCGATTCTACCGATCCTATAAACACTCTCTAAGCATCATCAAGCCCTTAAGCGTGATACCCCATGGTTCGGGAACACTCCAGACATGGTCGGGACACTCCCGTACCAATGATCAATAGAGGGACCTAGATGGCCATGACATCACCATGTCGTGTTCAATCTCGTTACTGAACAATGCTATTTGACTCGTTCTGACAAGTGATATCCTCGTGATCTAATCACACACTGCGCAGCTATTGGATATAACTTCTCCGAGTGGGCCCTTGAGTATCTTCCTGTCACATGGACGGACAAATCTCGCTCTTGACATATATTGCCTCTACGGTTTCCTCCGAATACCTAAACACACCTTTATAACCACCGTTTTACCAGATGGCATTTGATGCTATCTAAGCATTCTCGGGAGACAGTGATTGATATAGCCTCACAGTCTAAGGAATAGTCTACGAGGATCTATTTCTAATCATCGTAACTTGAACTTCGTGACATGATCGAATCACGATGTTTAGGTTGGGTATTGGTTCATCATCTCATTCTCAGAATGAGATGACCTCATTTCCAACTGGCATAAATGCCACATGATCAGGAAACATGATCATCTGTTGACCAATGAACCAGTGACTAGAGTTTCACTGGGAACCCCTGGTTTGTTTGTATATCACACGTGTATTGATGTTTCCACTCAATACAGTTATAGCATGATATAAAACTTAATCATAAACTATATGAAATATGATAATAGTCCTTACTACTATTTGTCTCTAGGGCATATTTCCAACAGTCTCCCACTTGCACTAGAGTACAAATACACTAGCTGCATTTGTTCTTAATTATTGGTACCATATAACCGGTACCTAGAACATGCTTGCTCATGGAAGAGGTTGAGTCTTGGGTCTGTACTTTACAGTCCCAAATCCTTTGCAACTTACTAATGTCACTTTGATTGACATTAATATTCTATCATCACATGACAGCATCTGTGTGTATGCATCGTTGCTATGGCAGCAGAACGAGGCCTGATTCCAGGAGCCTACAGTGACGTTAGATCAACCTCGAGGGCTTTCTCATGGGCACTGTGCCCTGGGACACATCATTCTACGTTAAAAGCGAATTAGCCCCGCCATAACATTATACAACACTTTAGATGGTACCCTTATCTATTATTATAAATGTATTCATCGAAACACTAGTGCACTCTGTGCAACTTTCGATGTTTTGTTCACCTCGCTTCCTATTTGACTCTAATTGGTATCCAGAGGAGTTTCCAACATATTCCCTTATAACATAACTCTTTTATGCTTTAAGATATGTCATCCTTTATGGATTTGAAAAACATGTCTACAGTTCTCTATTAGACTCTGTGGACAAACTTAGCTCAACATTCTGTGATTCGAACTTAATCACTTTCAAATGTTCCTTATTTGGATCCCATATTATGCTAAGTTATCATCATGGTTTACTAAGACAGAACCTATGTCTTAACATAGTGGATGATGATCATCCTATTCTTTCTTTCAACCATTGATGTCTAACTTAATGTTATTCCTAATTTGAGTCATTAAGGACTAGTTCCTTAATTAACTTCTATTCTGAAAATCCCTTTCAGAATCTCTTAAGGAATACTACATAATATCATAATACACTTAAGAATTACTCGTATAAGCTCCCACTCAAACTATGTTGCTAACATATTTGGGTTTGAGACTCATATTGCTCCCACTTAAAAATATGTCAATCACATATTGTTTAAGGAAGACTTTCATAGCTCCCACTCAATTTTATGCAAATTGCATATCTCCTTACTGTTTTGAATAACTTCAAAATCTTTTGATCAATTATCAAACTTGGAGATTTATTATGAGATACTAGTACTTTACTAGTTTTAAATCCACTAGACATTTAGCATACATGAATCAAATTCATTTGAATTCATCCAATGCTTGACAAATTTTGCTTTTGTCATTCACCCCCTTTTCCTACTATGGCTTTGCAGTCATTTGGGAAAATTCCAAGTAACTCCTTTTACTTGTGAGATTCAGCAACCAATTGCTTTCTAACCTCAAGGGAAGTTTGCTTCTAGGATTTCTCATAATTTAATTTACCATTATTTCCTTAGTAGTTCGTAGTTATGTCATATTCCATAAATCATGACAAATGATTCACAAATGTCTCCATACAAGATATGGATTTACATTTTGAATCCTACTTCTTATAGTGAAAAACAATAGTGGAGAGAAAAACACAATGATCAAGATCATTGATTCTTTCCTTCTGTGAAGGGAATCGTTCAGGAACGTTGTCCGTTGCGCTTCTCAACACTCTAATGCAGGGTTTTGAATCCTCATCATGTTTTACACTAATTTCCATTTGCTTCATAATTGAGAAACATCACTAGAAGTGAGCTTTCTCAAGAATGCACCAAAATCCCAGCAATACGAATCTTGCTTTCCTTTTGGTTTGAGCTATGGGTTTCGTATTCAAAGTTTCCAATGAATATAATATAAGGACTTATTCGCTATTGTTTTGGTTATATCGAATAACCCCAAAACTTTCACGAATTCAAATGGTTTACTAATTCTAATTGAGTGCTAACTATTTCTAAGCTAATGGTCTCTACACATACTCTACAATGATTTATTTGGTGCCTTCTATTCAACCCCTTTTGATATCCAATATCATATTGTGATGCTTTGTATTTTGATGTTTCGAAACACTTTGCATTCCACAATTTCTTTCATATCATTCTTATAAAGTTGAATTTTATTACTATTGATCAAATCATAGTAATTAGATTCCCTTTTATATTTATACCCTTTGTTGATGAAACACTTTGATCAAATCAAATAGTTTCATATTCATGTTTCCTTTGGTAAACTTACTTTACACATTTAAACAATTATTTAATGATAATCACCATTTTCGTTAAAACATAATACATCGGATATGTATATACTTTTAACAATTCATTAAACACTTTGTATTCAAGTAATACATGGTGTTCAAGTTATTTCGCTGAACTTAGGCATGATTTATATGTGAAAAGAAATCGAATGACATTCACATATTATCACATAACTTTGAATTTAAACAATGGTTTCATTCATTAATGAAATATCATTAAGTTGGGTAATTTTTAAACTAGGCATTTTTAATATTTTATAAAAGTTCATACATTATCAATTAGTTTCAAACAACTAGGATAATTCACATATAATCAAACAAGATATGAACACGAATAGAAATCATTCATAAAAGCAGAACAACTGTTTGTTACGAACTCATATGAATAACCGTCTCACAAAGTGTAAGACACACTAAAGAAGTTCACAATCTCTTGATTATATTAATCATCCTAAAACACAAAACTAAATGATAAATGTCGAGGGAGTGTGTCGTCGGCCATCATCATCATGCTCGCCATCAACACACAATGTCACCTCCTCTCCAGCAAGCACCTCTATGCAGAAGGACCTGTTTTCACCAAAACAGAACAAGTATCAGATATACTTAACACTATAAATGTCTTTGCAAGATTATAACATTTATAAAACTGTATATCAAATATATACCTTCGTCGTTGATGACCTGAGCGACATCTGGTTCAACCAACACATTCCTGAGATGTGCCATGAACCGGTGGAACTCCATTTCCGTGTCGCCCCTCATTACGCAAGTCCTGACTTGTGCTTGGTAGCTTGGTGGCAGCGACCGCATTACAGCAACATTTGTGAAAGAGCCTGAAATCCAGACGTCTAGGAAGTATGCTGGCCTCATGTACACATCATGCATGTGCTGTAAGTGGCTGTCCAGTGATGAGTTCTCCTCCATCTTAATGGAGAGGAAGTCTCCCATCAACTCATGCTCCCAAATGTGTGTCTGATCCACGAAATGTGTCCTAAGATGTAGCATCACCGAACGAGGGTTGACATCACCCACGAAAGGCCACAGCTCGTCCACCATTCCGAAACGCATCACAACTGAAACATAGGAGGCCATCTCCCGACGGAGATGCGGTCTTTCCTCTCCTCTGGGGTCTCAAGGTCTGTGGACGGATCCAGATCCATCCCGTCGAGTATGTAGTCGACCATGTCGTTCTCGCTAAGGAGAACATGGAGATGGGCAACCCAAATGGAGAAGTTCGATCCATCTAATCTGAGCTTCTCTCCTTCTAACCATTTAGTTGTCAACATGAAAGAGCCCATCTACATTTATAATTGCAAAAGGAATTTAGACTAAGTTTATAATTAAATGAGTTAATAATAACTCCACTCAGAAACACCTATCCCCAGTGAGGGTTCCTAGTGATAACACGACCCCTATCAGCCACATCTCCCCCGATCGTCACGGCCATCAATGTGGGTTCAAGGGTGGACGCTAAACATCGGTCACATAATTCATGCGACTCGTGCTCGATCTTTCGACCATCCGCGTTCCGAGGCCACGCTTCTCTAGCGTGCTAGGCTTGCCAACTCAACCTTAGTGTATTCGCTGTGCAACATGGCTTACACCCGTACCGTGTGAACGAGATATGTATGACACTCAGGGCTCACACCTCAGACGCTCATACCGAAGAACTTTCTTGGTGGTGCACACTAAGGGGGAACACAATCGTTGGTAATTTTAACAGGGATCATCTTATTAGGATACCGTCGAGTATCTAATACTAGCATACAATAGACATACAAACAATAACATTGAATGTAAATGCTATGTGATATGGTCCTTCACGTCGTGATCTCCATCCGTCACCGGTTCCAGCCTGTGGTTCCGGCCAGACACTAGGGTACCGGTCATTCTCAAGGTGGTAGTTCGTCACCTTCGTGACTATCTACTACTATGCAAAAAAGGTAATTACTTTACCTTTGCCACAACCATATCTCAAAGCAACGCCCCCTACAAAACAAAGTTAGACGCTTCTACTTTATCTTTGCATGTTTTACGTGGCTGAATGGGCTTTCGCACAAGAGTCGTTCTTACCTACGAAATTTTAGCACAACGCTGATCAAGTAGTTGTCTATACTACACCCCTTTCGGGGCCCTCCGTTGCAAATGGTATACCAACTAATGCGAGAGAGACAGACACCCCCCTAAGCCACTTTATACGGTACAAGCCGTATGTCAAGCGTGGACCAGTCTCGCGAATGAACGCGTAAAGTCGGTTGGGGGACGCTTCATCAAGCATTGCTGCGGTATACACAAGTACACGTGGGAGGGTAACAACTAAAAGATCAATGCCCACACGCTACATCTCGTGTGTTCTACCCGTACTAGCATTACTATGCATAGATCTAGCTCTGATACCACTGTAGGGGTTCCGCGCATAAAAACAATAAATTTTACTCTACGCCCCTGAACCCCTGAAGCTGCCAGGACCTATCTATTAGTAATACAGTAACGGGAGGGGCTTTTCGCGAACTTACCCTTGAAGACCGAAAAGCGTTGTCAACGCTCAGGAGAGCGTGGTTGATGTAGACGAGCCGAAGCCAACCTCAAGGTCGTGATGAAGTCCTTGCGCTCCTTCTGGCTCCAACGACTTGAGTGCCTCAAGTGCGACACCTCGCGGGGAGTTACACACGTCCGATGCCTAACGATGACTCCCGCTTCCCTGATCCAGCAACAGTTGCGGAAGTAGAGCTCCCGAATCTGAATCCCGCGGCGCGACGGCGCTCCGTGGTGAAGATGTCTCTCGCTCGCGCAGTCCAGACTTGGGACCACGGTCACGAGAGAGAGGGGGAGAGAGAAAATATCAATTGGAGGTCCTTCCAAAAGTGGGGAGACCTTTATTGATTATTGGTTGTATTTTCTAGGCCAAATACCCCACTTTATATAGGGGAGGGGAGGTACTACCTCCCCTCAAGTCCCGGGGTGCGACTAAAGGAGAGGAGGGGGGAGGAGGTGGCCGCCGACCACTAGTGGGCCCCGCGTGGGGGGGGGGTGGGGGGCTAGGCCCAGCCGGCCTCCCCCTTGCCCCTTCTCCCCTTTCTCCTTTTCCCTAATGGGCCCTCTCCCTCCGAAAATTGGCCCATTATGAATAAATGATTAAATCAATATTTAACATTCATTCACACATTATCTAACTCCGTGGCTATGGAACACCTTCCACCTCCAATCTGGACATCCTCTAGACTTACCGAAACCTTTCCGGTTTTCTCCCTTCTTTTCTTCGGCGATTCTACCGATCCTATAAACACTCTCTAAGCATCATCAAGCCCTTAAGCGTGATACCCCACGGTTCGGGAACACTCCAGACATGGTCGGGACACTCCCGTACCAATGATCAACAGAGGGACCTGGATGGCCATGTGACCCCTGTGCATTCCACAAAGATCTTTCGTCGTTTGAACCGGGACAGTCGTGTCTTATTCCCTTTGTCATTCGATACTTGCATTTCCCGAGACCTGATCAATGACATCACCATGTCGTGTTCAATCTCGTTAGTGAACAATGCTATTTGACTCGTTCTGACAAGTGATATCCCCGTGATCTAATCACACGCTGTGCAGCTATTGGATATAACTTCTCCAAGTGGGCCCTTGAGTATCTTTCCGTCACATGGACAGACAAATCCCGCTCTTGACATATATTGCCTCTATGGTTTCCTCCGAATACCTGAACACACATTTATAACCACCATTTTACCAGATGGCGTTTGATGCTATCTAAGCATTCTCGGGAGACAGTGACTGATATAGCCTCATGGTCTAAGGAATAGTCTACGAGGATCCATTTCTAATCATCGTAACTTGAACTTCGTGACATGATCGAATCACGATGTTTAGGTTGGGTATTGGTTCATCATCTCATCTCAGAATGAGATGACCTCATTTCCAACTAGCTGAAGGGAATATGCCCGAGAAGCAATAATAAAGTGGTTATTATCTTATTCCATGTTTATGATAAATGTTTATTTTACATGCTAGAATTGTATTGATCGGAAACATCAATACATGTGTGTTTAATAAACAAAAAGGGTTCCTAGTTATGCCTCTCTTATAGACTAGCTTGTTGATTAACAAGATGATCAAGGTTTCCTGATCATGGACATTGGATGTTGTTAATAACAAGGTCACACCATTGGTGGAATGATGTGATGAACATTCATCCGAAGTATAGCATTACGATCAAAGTCATTATGTTTATATTGCTATAATATCATACAAAGTAATCTTTATCCTTAGACCATGAGATCATGTTAATTGCTAACACCGGAAGAGTATCTTGATAACATCAAACGTCACACCGTAACAGGGTGACTATAAAGGTGGGTTCAGTGCTACGAAGGTGTTATGTTGAGGCTCATGGATCAAGAGTGGGATTTGTCCATCCCGATGACGGATAGATATACTCTGGGCCCTCTCGGTGGTATCACATTGAAATAGCTTGCAAGCAAGTGATGTGATCACTAGAATGTTATATCATGGGAATGAGAAAAGAGTGCATGTCGGTAACGAGATCAAACTAGGTATGGAGATACCGATGATTGAATATCGGACATGCAATATATCGCGGGACAAAGGGATTTAGTTACTAGCGTTAAAGGTTCTCACGATCACAGAAGTCATCGTTGAATGTGTAGGAGTCAGTATGGATCTCTGTGTCCTGCTGATTATTGATCGGAGAGGGTCTCGATCATGTCTGCATTATTCGCAAAACCGTAGGGTGACACACTTAAGGGATACTGAGCACAATTTGGAGCAAATATGTTTCAGATAAAGATTTAAGAAAGCGCTGGAATTATTTCAATAGACACAAATCAAGCTTTGGGTGAAATTGCTGAAATTGGTTCTGCATGTAATATTGAAATGTTGCAGGGGGTTTTATGTGAATGTTTGTTAATTAAAGTAATTAACAAAATTCTGAATAAAAATAATAAAAGAGTTTTATTAAATGAGAGAGCATTAAATTTGGAGAAATTTAATGCATTTAAAGTGGAGACTTTAAAAGAGAATGTGAAGGGGCATTTTAATGTGGAGGGGTTACCACCACATGAATGGAGGAGGTGAAGGGTCACCCCCTCCATGCGCCGGCCATGAAGGAGGGGCACTCCCCTCCTCACTTCTCACAGACACCTCCTTGTGAAGGATCTCTCTCCCCCTCTAGTATTATTCCCCCATGGTCTCGGATTAGCGAGATACATGTTCCCGGTGGCTTTATCTGGAAAGGAGTTGCTACTTCCTCTGCTTTGCTGGAGCGAGGGACGGAGGTTGTCGGGGTACCGGACGTGTGTGCGATCACGGATGCACCACTGCTTTGCGGTGCTAGAGCCGGACCTGCCGGAGTTCATCACGATCTTGAGATCGGCAATTGTACGACTACATCAACCACGAGTTCCTACTCATTAATAAAGCTCGTTGTCTACGAGGGTAAGTTCTCGTTGGATGTATGTCCACCCGTTGCTTTGTACATAGTAGATATATCTTGGCGTGTAGTTCACACCGTAGGAAATTTTTTGTTTTCTATGCTGCGGACCCAATAGTGGTATCAGAGCCTGATCTATGCGTAGGTGCTTTGCACGGGTAGTACACATATGTTTATATGTGGGCGATGATGATCATGTTATTGCTTCTTTCATGTATTTTGGATATTGGTGGCATAGTGGGATGAAGCGGCCCGGACCAACCTTACATGTCATCGTACATGAGACCGGTTCCACGACTGACATGCAACTTGTTTTGCATAAGTGGCTGGCGGGTGTCTGTCTCTCCTACTATAGTAAATATCTGATTTACAACGAGTTGCTAATAACTTAGTTATCCTCGTTGTGGTTCATGTTCGTAGGTAAGAACGGTTCTATCTCCGAAAGCCCTAAGCCACGTAAAACTTGCAATTGATAAATTAGAGGCGTCTAGTTTAGATTATTGTTGGGCTAGTGCCTTGATATGGTATTGTTGTAAGTAGATGTATGATAGATTCCATAGACCTTGGCCTTACACACAAAGGAATGATAGAGATCATACCATGATGCAAATAATAGATATCAAATGCATGGACCATATCATCTCACTTTACACATTAGATGTTAGCATCTTATACTGCTAGTTTGGCGCTTTCTGTAGCATTGTAAGATGATCCCTCATTTAAATATCAAGATAAAATGTGTTCTTCCATAAGTATGCACCGTTCTATGGATCGTGTTTCGAGACATCACGTGATGATCGGGTGTTCTCAACTCTACGCTTTCATGCAACGGGTGTAAGACAGTTTTATACACGCGAATACTAAGGTTCTTACTTGGCGAGCCTAGCATGTACAGACATGGCCTTGGAACACGGACCGAAAGGTTAAGCATGAGTCATATAGTTGATGTGATGACCATATTGATGCTCGCCTTTGAAGCTACACCGACTCACGTGATGACCGGACTTGGTGTAGTGGATTTGGTTCATGTAATCACCAAAAAGGCACGAGGGATGTCGTTTTTGAGTGGGAGTTCATTTCTAATTTGGATTAGTCGAACTCAATTTGTCATAAACTAAATCGAAGTGAATTTGCATAATTTGTTATAGTCATTCGCATCTGTTCACTACCTTATGCTTAGTTTTTATTTGAGATAATAGAACTACAGAATTCTGGATATTTACTTTACGAACTGGTATCGTATTGTTTTGAATGTCAATTTAAAGTTTATAAGTCCTATTGCAAACTTTCAGCAAACTCTATTTACTCCATGAAGTTTAATAAGTAGTATTAAATCAAGAGTAAGAATTCCAATGATAGTATCTAAAGTATCATGTTTGCCTCCATGATTATTGATATTCAAAAAGTTGTTTTAATATCAAGATTATATTGGAGCTGAAAATTGTTTCAGAAACCATCATGTGTGAAAGATATTGTGATATCTGAAACAATGTTTTTGGTTGCATTATGATAGAGTATAATTTAGCAAAATACATGTTCTCATATTGTATGAGAATTGGTGAAGGATGGAGATGCTAGGCATCCGAATCTACCAAAAAGGTTTTGGGAACTGATATTATACTCGTGATTCTTCCTTATAAGCTATAGTAGCTTGATCATGAAAGTTGTCATGATAAGGATGAATAGAAGATGTAAGTAACATGTTTACTACACTAATAGATTACTAAAGAATGGATTTTTGAAAGAACACCAAACATTTGATGATGGTGATCCACTTCAAAGTGTAAGTCCAAAGGTATTAGTATTTGACTGTATACGCTTTGTACCATGTGTCATGTTGATGACACCACTATTGATGTTGATAGATTCTTTTAAAAGAAAAGGAATTGCTGAAAGAGAATCTATAAAATATTTGGCAGAAAATAAAAGGTTGGAGATGTCCATCTTAGGTATATAGAAGATATACATGTTATGGCTATATTCCTTGCTTGTTAAACAATGTGGTTCTTAGGTATTGGATACCGGTATTGGATACCGAATTGGTTGGTATGAAGTGTCATACATGACAACGCAATTCATGAACTACAATGGCCTAAGTAACCAGCAAGAGAATGAGTGATGATGTTCATCGAAAACAAATGAAGTGTTATTGTGTTTTTCGTTGTCATCAAACCAAGCCTTCAAGATTTGTTTAAATAATTGTTATTTTGTTCCGGTATCATGAGAACAATGGCTGTTCAAATAATTACAGTATTCCATAAAGGATGGATGAACTTTTACAAGTCTAGTTGGAGAAATCACATCCATAAACACTATTGCTAAAATGTCGCAAGACAAATGATGGAAAGATCACTTATGAAGTGACATCGCTGTTTGAATTATATTTGAAAGAAAACATGAAGAAACTCCATGTTGATGGAATTTTGGAGTCCTTGATTTTGATCAATTGACGCATGTGAGACTTTCCTCGAGATAATTGAAACTCCGTTCATAGGCCAAAGAGGAACGGATGACTAGCTTATTGGAAATTGTGCATGCTGATGTGCATAAGTCCATTATGTGTAGCCATATGCGATGGATCTTTTTGCTTCATATGCTTTCTTCAAGAATTTGAGTGAATATATCTGTATATTTACTTAATAAGGAAGAAGTATGAAACATTTGAAAGTTGTTCAAAGACTTTCAAGATGAAGTGAAAAATCATTGTAACAAGAAAATAAAAAGTTTATGATTCGATCATAAAGGAAGATATTTGAGTTACATGTTTAGCAAAAACACCTAAGACTTGAGGAATTGTTCCATGATTTGTGTTTTCCTGATAAACCATAGGAGTATGGCATATTCGAGAGATAAAATCAAACCATGTTTGACATGGTAAGATCAAGGGTGTCATTTATAAAACTGCCATTATGTTTTAAGGATTGAAGCTTTAGAGACTACCGCTTTTACACTAAAAAGAGCACCATCGTGATCCATTGAAATGACACCATATGAGTTATGGTTTGGGACAAAACCCGAATTGTCTTTTCTTAAATTTTGGTATGCTATGCATAAGTAAAATGCTTACAACCAAAGTCGGATAAGCACGTCTTTGTAGGTTATCCCAAAGAATTTGTTGGGAATTTCTCCATAACACCGAGGACAAAAGAGTTTGTTACTTGGAACATCAAGTTTCTTGAGAAGGAATATTTCGTGAAAAGTTAAGTGGGAGGACAATAGAACTTTGATAAGGTTGTTGAACCTTAGCTATATGTGCTAAGTAGCGCAGCGCCGGAAAGTGTCCCGGTGGCGGCCACAATGCTCATGGCTCTCGTGATTACAAAAGGTGTGATCTCGGAGATTATAGTTCCTATAGAACCGTGTGGGTCGGTAAGAATCAAATAGTAAGATTTGATAAGAAAGTCGTTATTGTTTTGACAATGATGAACCGACTACATGCAAAGAAGCGATGATGGGCCCTGACTCCATAAAATGACTAGAAGTCATAGAATCCGTGATAGTTTCCATACACGAGAAAACAAGTTTCTGAACTTGGAAGACCCTCCAGAAAGGCGTGAAGCCTATCGGTCATGTTTGGATCCATAAAGAAATAAGACATGGATGTTTAACATCTATGAAATAGTCGACATGTCGGAAAGAAGTTTACGACAATGTTCAAGGAGTTGACTATGACAAGATTTGATCTTTCATAGCGATATATAGTCTTGACGGATTAATGTAGCAACCACTACATATAATTTGGTATATGGTAGTTGAATAAACAAAACAAGGTTCTTCTAATAGAACGGTAACCTAGGACATGTACATGACATGGTCTGAAGGGTTTTGTTAATTCAAAGGGTGCTAAAAGGGCATGTAAACTTCAATAGTTGAAGAAAGCATAGCGGAGTTGGAATCTTCACCATGATGAAACTGTTAAAAGAGTTTAAATTCATCAGAGATGATGAAGATGCTCGCATTTGCAAGAAATTAAGTGGGAGCGCTGAGACATATTTCTAATACATTATGTAGAGGACATATTGTTGATTGGAAATGATGTATCTTGTATTGACACAAGTTAAGAATTTCATTAAAATAAGATTTCGATGAAAGACTTGGGCAAACCCAGAATATTAGGCATCAATATCTATATGGATAGATTAAGGCGCTAATATGGTTGTGCCGTATACATATATGAGATATTGAAAGGGTTCAATATGGAAACAACAAGAAAGGTTCTTGCGGCATGGAAAGGATTGTATCAAAATTCAAGTGTTTCAACACTTGGTGAGTAAAATCACATGAAGATTTTGATCAATTATACCATGATATGTATATATCCAGAATGTCCTATGCTCTAAATGTTATGAGCATATACCAGAATGATTCATAAGATGATCATTGGACAATAATAAAGATATTCTTATGAGCTTTGGAATAACTAATAATATATAATGTATAAGTGACAAATAGTTAAAGGTAGTTCATTGTAAAGTGTTACATTGATACTAGTTTTGTCACAAGATACAAATTAAATTTATCTCAATTTAGACTATGGGTGGCACAATGTAATGGAAAGGATGTTCCATGATGGATTTGGATGAGTTCCAAAGTTGAGACATTGTGACGGATACTACAACAAAAGGCTAAGTATATGACTGCTATAGTAGCAGCAAAGGAGGGCATTTGTGTTAAGTAGTTTGTTATAAAACTAGGTGTGGTTCAAAGTGGGCTAATACTATGAAGATATATTGTGTGACAATAATATCCACATATTTTGAGCCGAACGAACTAAAGGTCTCACCAAATGACCAAATCTATACAATGCCATCTCATTTGAGAATGAGTGATGAGTAGAGACACAAAGACATGCAAATACACACGGACCTGAAACTGTCAGATCCGGAGATTATGTTAACCACTAGCAATTGCGTATATGCAACACCAGAAAGCCATAGGTGTTCAATACGCAAAGTTTTTCAAACTAGATTATTGACTATAGTGCAAGTGGGAGACTGAAGGGAATATGCCCGAGAGGCAATAATAAAGTGGTTATTATCTTATTCCATGTTTATGATAAATGTTTATTTTACATGCTAGAATTGTATTAATCGGAAACATCAATACATGTGTGTTTAATAAACAAAAAGGGTTCCTAGTTATGCCTCTCTTATAGACTAGCTTGTTGATTAACAAGATGATCAAGGTTTCCTGATCATGGACATTGGACATTGTTAATAACAAGGTCACACCATTGGTGGAATGATGTGATGAACATTCATCCGAAGTATAGCATTACGATCAAAGTCATTATGTTTATATTGCTATAATATCATACGAAGTAATCTTTATCCTTAGACCATGAGATCATGTTAATTGCTAACACCAGAAGAGTATCTTGATAACATCAAACGTCACACCGTAACAGGTGACTATAAAGGTGGGTTCGATACTGAAGGTGTTATGTTGAGGCTCATGGATCAAGAGTGGGATTTGTCCATCCCGATGACGGATAGATATACTCTGGGCCCTCTCGGTGATATCACATTGAAATAGCTTGCAAGCAAGTGATGTGATCACTAGAATGTTATATCACGAGAACAAGAAAAGAGTGCATGTCGGTAACGAGATCAAACTAGGTATGGAGATACCGATGATCGAATCTCGGACATGTAATATATCGCGGGACAAAGGGATTTAGTTACTAGCGTTAAAGGTTCTCACGATCACAGAAGTCATCGTTGAATGTGTAGGAGTCAGTATGGATCTCCAGGTCCCGCTGCTGATTATTGATCAGAGAGGGGTCTCGATCATGTCTGCATTATTTGCAAACCGTAGGGTGACACACTTAAGGGATACCGACACCATTTGGAGCAAATATGTTTCAGATAAAGATTTAAGAAAGCGCTGGAATTATTTCAATAGACACCGAAACTGTTTCGGGTGAAATTGCTGAAATTGGTCCTGCATGTAATATTGAAATGTTGCAGGGGGTTTTATGTGAATGTTTGTTAATTAAAGTAATTAACAAAATTCTGAATAAAAATAATAAAAGAGTTTTATTAAATGAGAGAGCATTAAATTTGGAGAAATTTAATGCATTTAAAGTGGAGACTTTAAAAGAGAATGTGAAGGGGCATTTTAACGTGGAGGGGTTACCACCACATGAATGGAGGAGGTGAAGGGTCACCCCCTCCATGCGTCGGCCATGAAGGAGGGGCACATCCCTCCTCCTATAAAAGGCCACCCCTCCTCACTTCTCACACACACCTCCTTGTGAAGGATCTCTCTCCCCCTCTAGTATTATTCCCCCATGGTCTCAGATTAGCGAGATACATGTTCCCGGTGGCTTTATCTGGAAAGGAGTTGATGTTTCCGTTGCTTTGCTGGAGCGAGGGACGGAGGTTGTAGGGGTACCAGACGTGTGTGTGATCACGGATGCACCGCTGCTTTGCGGTGCTGAACTTGGTGGTGCTGGAGTCGGACCTGCCGGACTTCATCACGATCTTGAGATCGGCAAGTGTACGACTACATCAACCACGAGTTCCTACTCGTTAACAAAGCTCGTTGTCTACGAGGGTAAGTTCTAGTTGGATGTATGTCCACCCGTTGCTTTGTACCTAGTAGATAGATCTTGGCGTGTAGTTCACACCGTAGCAAAAATTTTGTTTTCTATGCTGCGGACCCAACACTAGCATAAATGCCACATGATCAGGAAACATGATCATCTGTTGACCAATGAACCAGTGACTAGAGTTTCACTGGGAACCCCTGGTTTGTTTGTATATCACACGTGTATTGATGTTTCCACTCAATACAGTTATAGCATGATATAAAACTTAATCATAAACTATATGAAATATGATAATAGTCCTTACTACTATTTGTCTCTATGGCATATTTCCAACAGGTGGAGACTCAATATAATGGTGGAAGAAAGGCCTTTTTATAAAAGGAAGTAGAGATTCAAGTCTCATAAAGAGCTTCCAAAAATTATGGTACTTATAGCTTTCAGCTCTCATTGCCCCTATCATAAGCATCTTGAAGTGATTAAGGTTAAAGTGAACAAACTATGCTGTACATGTTTGACGAAGTATAAGTTAGAAATCTCATGTCCCTTGTATACGAGGGCTGCTCCTCATGCTATTCAATTTTAGTCACCGGTAAGTTCTTGTCATCGTAAGTACATGTGTATCATAGAGAACCGCCAACGGGATACCCCTTGCCTGATGATACGAAAGAATCCCCATATCAAAATGACAAGGCAAGCAGACAACGAGCATCTCAGCAATCTTCTTATTTACCATGGGAATATGGTGCTTTTTTCTCTCTTTCCTATTTTCATAGTATCTCTTTTTTTTCTCTTTTTTTCTCAATATAGGACTCTTTTTTTATAAGAAGAATGCTTCATAGAAGCTCATTATGGTTACGCTGCATGTTTCCACCATGTCAGCATGGATTAGACCAGCGGCCCAGGCGTTTCTCTAACACATATACATAACTCCATGGACTTACAAGCTCCCCTTTCATTTCACACCGACGACATCCATATACAAAAGAGCATGATATCAACTAGGTACAAGTACCAAGTGCAATGTTGAAAGCGTTCCCCATAAAAGCACGGTTCTGCTAATTCCCAACAAATAAGTGCAAGCATATACAACATAGACGACACAATGGTTCAAGTTTATTAAGGGCAAGAAAAGTAAAGTGTGCCATCAAGTTCGTGAGAGCTTTAATCACTAGTTTTCTCATAACAAGTTTAATTTGGAAGGTAAACAAAAGCATGAATATATTTGGAATAGCATAAGCTAGTAGGTAGGTATGGTGGACTCTTTGGAATAACTTGGTTTAGGGAGTTGGATGCATGAGTGGAACTCATACTTTGTTGTGGAGGCTAGCAAAAGATTGGGAGCGACAAACTAAGAGAGCAATAATGGCCATAATCATGTAGAGCGACAAAACATCATTGATCAAAGCATAAAGTGATACTACAAGTTGAAAACTAAAGGATCATAAAGGCTTAGGTGACTTGAGATAGTCATAACATGGTGTAAGCATGCGCCAAGTCAACCTAAATAAAACATCAAAGGAGAATACCACTATACTATGCCTTAATATGCTAAAACAACGCATGATTCATCCAAGGCAAATTAAGCAATCTCAATTGTTTATAACAAGTCATGCTACAGCAAAGAATACTAAGCATAAAGCCAAAACAATATCAAGCATGGCATGACAAAGCATATGCCACAGTCAAAAACGAGCTCTTTTTACCACATAAGCATGAACTTTCCTACTCTTTTCCAAACCAAACCAAACTATTTGCAAACCCACGTATGAAAGAGGGGGTCCAACCAATTTATTCAGAAAACTAAGCAAACAAAAGAAAACTAAAAACCAAAACGAAAACGAAAAAGAAGACGCTCCAAGAACAACACAACTGTGCATGAAACAATAAAAACGAAGCGTTTGGAAGAAACCTGGGATTTTTATTGATGAAGAAGGGGATGCCTTGGGCATCCCCAAGCTTTGACGCTTGTACTTCTTGGATATTTCTTGGGGTGACACGCATGGCATCCCCAAGCTTGAGCTTTAGTCCATCCTTCATCTCATTACTCATTCCTTCCATACACCTGAAATTTTTCCTTCATACAAAACTTCACACAATCTTTATTAGCAACATTAGTGCACTCAAGATAAATAAGTCTTAAGGTTCAGTTCTAACACCAAATAAACTTCCATTAGAACACTAGCTATTGTAGCGCTTCCCTCAAAAAGCTCAATTCCCCAGAAGAACTCAAAAAGAAACCAACAAGAAGCAAATGCAAAAAATGGCAGAAATCTGTTAAAACAGACTAGCAGGTAAATATGAATTTTTTTCGAAGACCTTCTGTTGCTCAAATCAAAAAGTGTTGAACTAACGAAAGTTATATAACAACCTGGGGCAGAAGCACAAAAATTCACGCCTCAAAAAGACGTTCAGAGATTTTACACGAATTTTTACGGTGAAGCAAAGAAATCTGTTTCAGGACAGCAACTTTCCCAATCATTACTTCTCTCCCATTAGAGGTTACTCTTGGCACAAAAAGCAAATAAAAAGGATAAGGAGCGGTTATTACTGACTTCCAAGACTCATCTAAAACTTTTGGGTTATCTCCCAATAAGTAATTTTCTTTAACGCCTTTAAGTTAGGCATAATAAGCAAGAAAAAGAATTAAGTGTTCTCAAATGAAGAAGCATTAAGACCGAATTTTGTTTTCATAGGAGAAGCAAAATAAATCTTTTCTCTCTTTTTAGGGAATTGTTTTATACCTTTCTTGAGTGGGAGTTGATATTTAATGGTGCCTTCTTTCATATCAATGATGGCACCAACAGTTCTAAGAAAAGGTCTTCCCAAAGTAATAGGACAAGAAGCATTATATTCAACATCCAAAACATAGAAATCAACGGGGACATAGGCATTGTTAACCATAATAAGAACATCATTAAGACTCCCCATGAGTTTCTTTTTAGCATTATCATCAAGTGGGACATTCGAATAACAATCTTCAAGAGGAGGCAAATCAAGCATATCATAAATCCTTCTAGGCATAATAGAAACACTACTATCAAGATCACATAAAGATTTGAAATCAAAGTCATTCACTTTCATATTAATGATGGGTGCCCAACCATCTTCTTGTTTTATAGGAATAGAAGCTTTATGTTTCATCTTTTCTTCTTTACTCTTTATGAGAGCATCAGTAATGTGTTTTGTAAGGGCCATGTTCATAGCACTAGCATTAGGACTTTTAGCAAGCTTTTGTAGGAACTTAATAACTTCAGAGATATTGCAACCATCAAGATCAAAATCAAATTTATCATCTAAAGTAGTAGAATTATTACTAGCCTCAACACTAGTGGTGGCAATAGTAGAAACACTAATGTTTCTAGCAATTTCATCTTCTCTTTCCCACTTAGCATGTAATTCAGCTAATAGTCTAACATTTTTATCAATTCTTACTTGTATGGCATTAGTAGCTGCAAAGGGATTCTCATTAGTTTCAGGTTTAGCAGCCATTTTATTAATCAATGAAGATTCAGCTTTAGACAAAGATGATATATTTCTTTCAGCATTAGAGAGTTTCAATTTTAAACTAGGAATTTCCCTATTTAGACTCTCAAGTTGATGGCTAATGTTCTTCATGATGATAGATTGTTCCTCCATAGTTTTAGTGAATAGTTTATTTTGCTCATATTGCATTTGCATGAAGTTTTTAGTGGCTCTTTCAACTTCTAAAATTCTTCCTTCACTAGGTAATCCAGGTTTACCTTTATAGCCATAAGTGTTATTAGGAGGGTAGGGCCTATAATTGTTATTACCATAAGCATTGTTGCCAAAATTGTTATTTCTTATGAAGTTCAATCAACTTGCTCTTCTTGAGAAACCAAAGAGGCTAAAGGAACATTATTTGGATCAATATGGGCTTTCCCATTAACAAGCATAGACATAATAATATCAATCTTATCATTCAAGGAGGAGGTTTCCTCAATAGAATTTACCTTCCTACCTTGTGGAGATCTCTCAGTATGCCATTCAGAATAATTAACCATCATATTGTCCAGAAGTTTTGTTATAGCACCCAAAGTGATGGTCATAAAGGTACCTCCTGCAGCAGAGTCCAATAGGTTCCTTGAAGAATAGTTCAATCCTGCATAAAAAGTTTGGATGATCATCCAAGCAGTCAGTCCATGAGTGGGACAATTCTTTACCAAAGATTTCATTTTTTCCCAAGCTTGAGCAACATGCTCATTATCAAGTTGTTTAAACTTCATTATTTTACTTCTCATGGATATAATCTTAGCAGGAGGATAGTATTTTCCAATAAAAGCATCTTTGCACTTAGTCCAAGAATCAATACTATTCCTAGTTGAGGAATTCAACCATTCTTTAGCTTTTCCTCTCAAAGAGAAAGGAAACAATTTCAGCTTAATAATATCACCATCTATATCCCTATGCTTTTGCATCTCACAAAGTTCAACAAAGTTATTTAGATGGGCAGCATCATCTTCATTACCAATACCAGAGAATTGTTCTCTCATAACAAGATTGAGCAAAGCAGGTTTTATCTCAAAGAAAGTATCTTCAGGCACAGGTGGAGCAATAGGTGTGCTCATAAAATCATTGTTGTTGGTGCTAGTGAAGTCACACAACTTAGTGTTTTCAAGAGTAGTCATTTTTTGTGTTTTCAAATAAGAAAGCAAACTAGTAAAACTAATTTTTGTGTGTTTTTGATAAAGAAACAAGCAAACAAAACAAAAAGAAACTAAGCAAAACAAAAATAACAAAGTAAAGAGATTGGTTATGAGGGACTCCCCTTGTGAAGATATCCTTGAATCCCCGACAATGGCGCCAGAAAAATGCTTGATGGCTCTATGTATGGCGCCAGAAAAATGCTGGAGCAGTGTTGATGGAGAGCTCGTTGGGAACCCCAAGAGGAAGGTATGATGAGCACAACAACAAGTTTCCCTCAGTATGAAACAAAGGTTTAATCGAACCAGTAGGAGCAAGGAAACACCCCAAAGGTGTTACTAGCTGAGCTTTGGCAGGGCGCACTACCGGTGCTAGTAGCAACGTGGAGACCTACATAACACAAACACAGAACTTTGTCCCCAACTTGCGATGAGGTTGTCAATCTCACCGTGTTTTGCGAAAAAAAAGGATTAAACGTATCAAATGGAAAGAAGTAAAAGTTTGCAGAAAGTAAACACAAAGAAGTAAACAGTTTATAGATTGTATGTAAAAGACAAGGACCAGGATCCATAGTTCACTAGAGGTGGCTCTCCTTAAGATAGATAACATGCTGGGTGAACAAATTACAGCGGGGCAATTGACAAACATCGAGAAAGCAATACATGCATATACTAATCATCTTGACTCCTTTGAGACTTGATTGGGCATTACAACATTATACATAGACCGCCATCCAACTGCATCTATGACTAATAATCCACCTTCAGGTTATTATCTGAACCCCCTCCAGTATTAAGTTGCAAGCAACAGATTATTGCTTTACGAACTGCGTGTAAAGTAAACAATACGATTGTTCTATGAACAAAGGATTGTTGTTTTCTCCCTAGTAGCAATAGCACATCTAGTACCTTAGAGATTTCTGTCACTTCCCAGTTACGGAGGCATGAACCCACTATCGAGCATAAATACTAACTCTTGGAGTTGCTAGCATCTACTTGGCCAAGATAGCTACTAACAACGGAAAGCATGCAAGATCACAAATAACAAAGACATGATAGAATCAATAATCAATCTGAAATAGCATCTCAATATCCATCGGATCCCCGCAAAGACAACATGCAGAATTACAAATAGATGATCTTGATCATGAACAGAGCTCACAAGATCTAAACATGAAAGCACAAAGGAGGAGAACCAGCCATCTAGCTACTACATGGATCCGTAGTCCAAGGATGAACTACTCACGCATCACACCGGAGGCTTGCATGGTGATGAAGAAGGCCTCGGTGAATTCCCTCTCCGGCAGGTCTTGAAGAGCTTCAGATCCCTCCCGGTCTAGGGATGGAGATGACGGCAGCTATAGACTCTTTCGTGGATTTTTGATTGGGTACTTAGGGTTTACGTCTTGAGGGCATCTTATAGTCGGAAGGGGAGGCCGAGGGGGTGACCGGGGTGGCCACACCACCCCCTGGCGCGGGCCAGGCCTGGCCGCGTGGCCAGGTGGTGTGGTGGCGCCTGGCCCTTCTCCGTCTCGTATTCTGGCACTTGATGACTTCCGAAAAAATAGGCACTTTGGCTTTTGTCCCGTCCAATTCCGAGAATATTCATTTTTTGACTTTCCTGGAACCAAAAATAACAGAAAACAGGCAGGTGGCACTGTGGCTCTTGTTAATAGGTTAGTCCAAGAAATCATATGAAAAGTACTCCAAAGTGTGGACAAAACACAAGAAAGTGGATAAAACCAAGCATGGAACATAAAAAATTATAGATACATTTGCAATGTATCACCGCCTCCCCCCAGCGCTCGCACCCTCCCTCGCTTCCCCATCCCCGCTGCCGCCACCGGCGATAAGGCCAGGACAAAGCCTGGGCTGCCGGCGGCGGTGGCGTCCTTTGTCGGGGGATCAATGGTGGGAGGCGGCTCGTCTTGAAGCTCCTCGGCCGTGGGGGGGGACGAACGGCAACAGGCCCCTACCCCTGGTCGTGGCCGTCCTTGGCTGGAGGCGACGGAGCTGCGGATCCGGTGTGGTCTAGCCAGTTTCTTCATCTTCGTCGGACTGGTGGCAGCGCTGGAGGTGGAACTGGCTTCGGTTCCGCATCATGAGGAGGCCCAGGGCGGCGACCCTAGGTTTGGCGGTGGTGGTCATTTCCTTCACCGGAAGTGGCCGGCCATGATTTGTGACTAGAGGGGCGGATCTCGGTCCGTCGTCTAGTCCCAGCGACGAGACGGGGAGTCATAGTCGCCGATGAAAATCATGCTGACTTCAGTCTTGGCGGGCGATAGCGGCATGTTACATCGTTACCTTGAGGAAGGCATCTTCATGTGACTATTGTCGACCCATTCGTGCTGCTCCGAGGGAAACCCTAGGATTTTGCTACCAGATCGGGCGATGGCGGCACTGCGGTGTCGCGTTCTCTCTTGGGAGCATCGCTTGTGGAGCAACGTTGGATGGAAGAGGCAGGAGAGGTGGAGCGTCTAGCGTGCAGGGAGGTGGTGCTACTTGGCACCGTGGTGGTGTCGGTGGCTGGTGTGGCGAGAGTCTGCACATCGATCTACATGCTGAAGACGGTTTGACGGAAGATAGTGAAGGCGACGACATCCGGAGTGTGTGCGTGGGCGTCGTTTCGTGGATATGTTGTGCAGTTCTAGGGCTCCTTTTGCTTGATTTCGAGTCGCCGTGCCCAGGCACTCTAGCTTCTCTTGGCGAGTGGCAACAGTGAGAGTGATCGTGGGACGGGGTCGAAAGAGGCAGCTAGGTGTTTGCTAGATCTCGTTGGGGAGCTAGCGATATGGTTATCGCTTTTGCTCGGTGTTTTGTTTTGGTTGTTCCGGTTTGTTTGATCTTTGTAATGGCCTTTGCCAAACAATGTGGTTCTAATAATAAATAATGGTTGTGTGCATCGCTTGATGCAGAGGCCGGGGTTCCGCTCCCCATTTCGAAAAAAATATGTTAGCCATAACCCGCCTATGTACGACATGGCAATAACTTATAGCATTGACGTTGCCTCTACTATTGAACTTCCTCTTAGACCTAGGCGTTAGCTACACTAGTGCGAGAGAAAAACCAATGCCTCCCCGGCTTAGAGGGGTGGCCAACCGAAGGAGAAGGTGGCATTACATAACTGAGAGTTAGAGACGTTTTTCTACCATTGGCCTGAGCCGGTTATCCCATCCGGCTCTAGGCTGGAGTCTCTAATCACTACATATATCTACAGTACCGAACATCTACAGGTGTAGTTTTTTCCCTTCGTTTACTGGTTACCCTCGGTTGCTCTCCACGCCTCCACCTACGCACCGCCCACCGCTTAGGTGGGGATTAGATAAGCCCCGCCGCCGAAGAGTCCTGTGCCCCTCTTTTCCAGTAATTTCTCTCCCGTTTCTTCTTCTAAGTCGACCTCCGCCAGGCGTGCGGCTCCGGCAAGAAGAAGATGGTGAGAGGCCCTCCGAGCAGGGTCAACCTACTGTGGGTAATAGCCAACGCGACCCTGCGGCGAGGCTTAACTGGAGCGGCGTTGGCCGAGTTCTTCCGTGGCCGGCGGGATGGCGTGGGTTAGTTCCTTCTCCGCCGCTGAACCGTCGCCCATCTCCACTCTGGTATCACCTGGACGGCGATGGACCGTTCCGTCGAGGGGGCCGCCATGTGGCTGATTCACGATCACCAGCGCCGACTGAGCAGATGACAGCAGCAACGCCGGCGGGAAGATGCATGTGAGTCATCATGGACCTGCCCTTGCACCCACACCCCCTGCCCAAGCCCTCTTCCCCGGTCTCCCTGCCTCATTCCTTCTGCTAGCAGCAAGCCTCCTCTCTTCTTTTGCAGGATGTGACCGACTGCATGAAACGCAGTTTTTCTACCAGTACGTGGATGTCCCCGTCTTATTCGATGGTCTGTGATGCTCCAAGATCTGTGCAAGCGAATTTTGCAGTTCCACCCTGTACACAGTACAACTTGGCACTCTATAGAAACATAACTGGACACGTACATCTTGATGCTGCCCAGTGCCCCACCCTCGCCGCCTAGTGTTTCTCTCTCTCTCTCGTCTGTCTCATCTGGTCCCTGACCGCGCCGCCTCCTCTCCATCCCGGCCTGCTCCATCCCCTCCTCTCGAAAGAAGCCGACTCCCCCCTACTCCTCCATCCATCCGGGCCTCCAAGGAAGGAGCTGCCTCCATCTCCGGTAGGCTGCCCCTACAGAACTCCACCGCCTCCAGATCCAACAGATCGAAGGTGACGAGCCATGCGTCAATGGTGTCTGCGGCGACGACACGGGAGGTTCCTTTCTGCTCCTCTCCTCACTCTTCTAGCCTCTGGCCAGTGACCAATTACAACCAAGGATGTAATTTATTCATGTTTTTTTGGCTCATGTCCTGATCTGAAATACGTAGTGATTTTTGTTCTCTTCGATTTCTTCATACTGCCCGAGTTCGTGACCAATTTTTTGTGAATCCATTAATTAGCAAGCCGTAATCCTGATTTTTTCCCTATATGTGATCATTTTTGTTGAACCATGTGGATTGGGGAGGAAATATGATATGGTCAGATGCAGGTGTTCTTTGTCAGATGCCAAAAAAATCTGTTTGTATCCATGGGTGGTCTTCTTGACAGATGCGAAATTCAGTTATGGTCAGATGAAGGTGTCCTTCTCAGAAAAATATGTAATATCGAAAGAACGTGGGATCTGCTATGTAAAAGGAGAGGGGCTTGCTGACACAATATATATATAACTTAGGGTGTTTTGTGCAATGTGCAAGAAGAATTGAACGTCCGCGTGAACGACCAGGATAAGCCCGGCACCCCAACATATATGTAGAGTTGGGTTTTCGGACTGCATGGCAAGCGACAGTAGCGGCGTTTGCCCGCCGACCCGGCTCCGTATTGACTGGCAATCTTGCTCTCTGGTTTGGTTTTGTTTGCATATATTTCTGATTTCCTTTTTGTATTGGACCATTATCAGTTGTGCTATGTAGATTCGCCTACCTTTTGTTTTTTTGTTCCCTCTGATTTCTTTGCGCCTTGCAGGTCTTCACAGGTGGCTTCGATCGAGTCATACTTTTCATCTCATGTGTATGGGCATGTTCTTTTGGGCAGGTGGTTTTCTATAGATATGTATTTTCCTCATAATATGCATGATTACGCTCTTGGGTCTCTGTTTTGCTGGGGCGTTGTTGTGGTAAACAGGATCAATTGACAAGGCCTAACAAGCACAGAAAATGGTTCAATTGAATTACCCGTTTCTGCTTAACCTGCAAGTTATACTCAGTTGGAGGTGGATCCTAAGCCAATGGACACAACATAAGGTCAACCTCAAGCCCAAAAAAGGCTAAATTCCGGTAGGTAATGAAAGTTCCAGACGGTTTAATTCTTCTTTACATTATAATTTTACTTGCATCGTGTACTGTAGAGGCCCTCATTTAAATTATGTAGACCTCCTCCTGAACCTTTGCTCCTAAACTCATGCTTATAGTTATCTTCTGCATTAGATGCTATAAATAATGTTATATCGCATAATTATTGTTTCCAGTATAATGTGTTAAGATGCAGCAGAATCAAGCCTTTGGGCTAAGCTCTAGAATTTGAATTCCTTAGTTGACACACCGTTTGAAAAGAATCTTTCCTCCGTTTTTTCTGTACCTTACCCCCTGTACATTGTGTACATGATGGTTATCTGAATCCACATGGAAACAATGAGAGAATATTGTTAGGGAAGTTTTCAGCGTGGAGTAAAAGAATGTTTCAGCACACATACAATTGATATTGACTTCTGGCCTTTTTAACACAATTTTACATTCTGCTTGCTTGCCATGTTATACCACTATAGACTTCTGTCAAATGACTTTCTAATGGTAGAATAGAGGGAAAATTTGCCAATAGTTATACTATAGGTTCAGTTAAATGATTATTCTCTGTTATTGTTTCTGATATTGAACCTGTCAAAAATTTATCGTGATGATAAAATATAGATATAGACATGCTATTGTTCATTTCAAATTTCCTCCAATTGTCTTCCCACAATCTTATGATCTATTCTTTTATTAAGATTGCATGGAGTTGTTTGTAAAACCATGTGAAGTGCCACACTTAAGCAACTCTTACAAGAAGGGGCAACAAGACTAAAAATCTTAATATGAGTCTACTAAATTTCTGGAAAGAAAAAATTGTCTGATGCCTTCGCCACCCTAAGTCTTGACCCAAACATAAGAACTCATGTTCAGTACCTCATTGGTCTATCTACGTGCTTTGTATCGATAGAGCGCTTCACCTCATCGATATAGCTGCTACCGTGTATCTACTCTCCTGCAGAAAGTAGTATAACATAGTCTTAATTAAAGCACTTGGGACAGGTGTAGATGATTCCTTGCT
This sequence comes from Avena insularis, assembly GCA_023614405.1. Lineage (NCBI taxonomy): Eukaryota > Viridiplantae > Streptophyta > Magnoliopsida > Poales > Poaceae > Avena > Avena insularis. Next base: position 39,256,039 of record CM042694.1, read on the forward strand.
TTAGTGGGCATATCGAAAGAAGTGATTTCACATTCCATGCCATTCCATTATTCTCTAATTATACCAGACAGTATATGAAAATGATACTTATTGATGGACAACATAGAGCCTACCGAATGGGTATTCTATATCTGACACATGAGTGTATCAGATTTTCCAGGGTTCGGATGCATATCTTTCTCACTATATACTTCTTGAATTTTCCCTGTCTAATTTTGTTTTACCATGTTATTTCTTCACATCACTTTGAGGATGATATTCTTGATGAGGTTTAAAAGGCAGATGATGCTGAGTGATGTGCCTATTTTTATCCTATTGCATTTTTGCTTAGAACTTCTACTGTTGAGGTCAGATTTCTCGGCAGTTATTTACTTACTTTCCCTTTCTGTTGTAAGAGAGGAACAATCATGTTCCTTCAAATGATTATTATTAATTGGTTCACTCCTTCAATTTTTTGTGCTTCCTTTCTACACGTTGTATGATTATCATTTGTGCAATAATTACTGGTATTGAACAATTCAGAATTGTATAAACCTTACCTTAATTTATTTTCTGCTACAAATGAAGGGATCCCTGGGATGTGTGTATGTGATGCTCTGACAACGGGAAGTGCCATCAAATTAATAATGACTCCTACATACATACCTTATATTTGCTAGGTTACATCCACTTGATGTATGATTATATGTTTTATAATTATCTATAAATTTTGGAGGATAATTAGTGGTGCTTCCGCTATTCTAATGTACAACTACGCATAAATTGCAGGAGGTTTAGTTGATGTTCCTCTGGGTGACAGTTCTTGACCTTCAGTTTTTCAGAGCGCAAGGTATCATCTAATTTTGTATGAGACTGTGTTGTTTTCCTTTCCCTGATGTTGATCCCTTCATTTCATTAGTAGGTGTTGTTTTTGTTGTTATTTTATACCATTTGATGGGCGATGCTAAATTGTTTGTCCTGAACATAAGGCTTGCATTATTGATCATATGTGGAACAAAACAGTCAGCCCATAGCAAGTGGCAATTTTTTTGTAGCACCATTGATGTGTTAGTACTCTCACAACACTACAATCAAATCAATATGATCAAGATGCCGTGATTTGTAGCTTCTTTAGAAGTCCTATTTTTTTACTCCCCAGACATACTGATGCAATATTAATTTTGTTAGAATAATATCCGAAGTTTCTTGAATTATTGTCAATTTGTTTTCTTGCAGCTGCAGATAACATCACAGGAGAGTTGCCCTCAACCTTTTGGAGGCTTGGCCAATATGACAGGTTATATTTCATTCATGTTCAATTAGCAGATTTCTTGCCTCCGTGGCATGTCATCAAGAACTAAATAGTCTCCTACTAGAAGCATCAATGGCTATCATTGTTGAGTTGTTCCTGTTATAATATATATATTCTCAAGATTATCTAAAACCTAAAGAGAAAAATGATGGGAACCATTCCGCATTGATACTACCTAAGCATAGGTGGGGACCATTGATGTATTCAAAGAACGACATCTGCATCTCTTAGTCCAGATTAATTTTAGTGTTCTCTGTCCTTCAAGCAGCTCTGATGTGAAATTATCTGAACTTTTTCAGCTATCAATATAGTGATGCTTTCATTGGAAACGCAAGGAAGAACTACAAATTTACCATCAGTTGTTGGCCCGCTGTCATCACTTCAGCACTGAAAATGATAATTAAAATGCTACCAATTCTTGGATTATTGCGCTTCGCCCAAAAAAATGTTAGAAAATGTGCAAGTACAAATGTCAATAGAAGTACATTTTGTTGTTGTTACATCACATTAATCTCAAGAACGTAGGGATGTTTTGCAGCACTTTAGGTTTGGCCAACATGAGGTGTTCTTAGCTTTGTCGAGATGGCCGCCGCATATGTCCAGTAAAGAGACGGGATTGGTGCGGTCTAGACTCCTCAAGACATGAAACGGCCCCGCCCAGTTGAAAAAAAGTGTCGGTGCTGGTTGGCCTCCGCTGTTTAATCCAATGTAAATATGTATGCTACGGCTACATCTTTCCTTCCGTTATTACACCATATTTCTACATTAATAAATTAAATGCCAAACATCAAAATTGATGGCAGCCTCTAAGAGAAAACTAGACTCTACTACTAAGAAAAAATTAACACCAAGGGCGAGGCGTATCGCCGCGCCTAAATTCCTAGTAAGTGTATTAAAACCGGCTCCAAAAGTCAAGAGCCCTCGGGCTGTTTTAAATATTATAAATAGTAGCTGCCTCTAATACTTTTGCACCCAGGACGGCTCCCAGAAATAACCGTCTCCAACGATTTGTTGGGTGAATAAAAACCTACACCCTACCCCATTGGCAGGGTTCTTTAATCATACAACACTTGTAACACTTCCAAATATAGATATTCATCATTCAGAACAATACATTTAAAAATACAGATTACACTTTGATAATACACAATATCACCATTCTAAGACCGCAATATAACAATTAGAAATTTCGTCAAAGACAACAAAACACTTTATGAACATCAAGATCAATCAACAAAAAATCTTCTAAGGATCCACTACACAAACTAAAAACCGACGCTCCGACACCAATGACGGGGGGGCTGGCGATGGTCACCTTCTGCAGCTAATGCCCCCTCCATAATCTAATGATGAATTGCAATGGAGAAATTAGCAAGGCTGACATGTAAGTGCAAGATAAGGTGAACTCATACTGTAGGATAATGTGAACCCATACTCTGCAATAGACAATAAATATTCAGTCCTTGATCTTATGTCAAGGCTACTTCAAGGATAATGTGAGTTCGTGCTTTCAATTGATGGAAAACTGCATGCACTAGTAAAATAGACATGAAGTATCATAAAATGGTACAAATGCTACAATTACATGAAAAAGGAATAGCTCATTAGAATCACCTAAAAAAGAATAGTTCATTGGTCTGTTCTACTTTAATACTAAGACCTGGTCTCAAGAGGATAATGAAGCAACCATCAGCTATCAATAAGAGGCATACAAAAATAAACTTACCCAAAATAAAATATATCATGCCACCAGCAATAGCGACAGCTAATCCACTTGAGGCATCCCCTTTACGCTATGGATAGTGATCAAGCAAGATGCATTAAGTCAGCAGACGCACTGGATAAATAAAAGCTGGAAAATAATGGTACATTGGTGTTGGGGTTTAGCGCCTGAAAACAATAAATTTTTCTACGCAAACAACCCTAATGTCAGGATCTATCTATTAGTAATGCGGTAATGGGAGGGGATTTTCGCAAACTCACCAAGTTGAAGACCAAAAAGCTGTGTTAACGTTCGGGAGAACGTGGTTAATGTAGTCGTACTGACGTCAACCTCAAGGTCGTTCTGAACTCGGATGGCTCCACCAGCTCCAGATCCAATGACTTCGATGGCTCGAATGACTCGAGCGCCACAAGTACAGCGCCTCGTAGGGGGTCAAACACATACGGTGTTTGACGACGACTCCCGAACCCTGATCCAGCAGAAGGTTGTGGAAGTAGATCTCTTGGATCCGGAATCCTTGCAGTGCGACGGTGCTCCGCGATGTAGAACACTCTTGTTCACACAGCCCTTATAGTGGGGCCACGCTCACAAGAGAGAGGGAGAGAGGAGGGCACTTAGAGGGGGAAGCCTCAAAGCTTGGGATTAATTGGTGTGTTTAAATCGCTCCCTATGCCCTCCTTTATATAGGGGAGGAGAGCCCCCATGTCCATTTCCTTAGCAATATGGGACTGAACCAAGGGGAGGAGAGGAGGGGGCTGGCCGGCCATCCTAGGTGGGCTTGGCATGCCACCAGGTGGCCCAGCCGGCCACTCCTCCCATTTCCCTTTTTCCCATGGGCCCTTTCCCCTAGGGAATTGGCCCATTAGGCATGGATTGTCCATTAAATCATATTTAAATCATTAAATAAATATAAATAAATGTATAATTCAATAATTAATATATATTTTCATATTATTTAATTCCCGTTGCACCGGAACTCCTTCCGGTTTCCCCTTTTCTTTTCTTCGGTGATTCCTATGATACCAAAACGATCTCCGAGTGTTGCCAAACCCTTAAGTGTGTTACTCTAACGGTTCAGGAACACTCCAGATATGGTCGGGACCCCTCTCGGACCAATGATTATCAGCGGGACATGAATGCCCATAATGATCCCTATGCATTCTACAAGAATCTTTGTCGTTAAACAATTAAACATAGTCATATTCCCTTTGTTACTTTGATACTTTACTTGTCCGAGACCTGATCAACGCCATTGCCATGTCGGGTTCAATCTCGTTACCGACAAGTACAACTTTACTCGTTCCAAGCTATACCATCCCCGTGAACTAGTCACACACTGCAGCTTTATGGATGTCATGTCTCCGAGTGGGCCAGAGTATCTCTCCGTCACGCGGAAGAACAAATCTCGCTCCTGACACATACGCCTCTACATCCCCCTCTGAATACCTGAAGACACCTTTGTGATCACCGTTTTAGCGAGTGACGTTTGAAGCAAACAAGGCACTCTCGGGTGATAGTGATTAAATATGGTCTCACGGTCTAAGGAACTAGTTACTACATTTCCTAGTCATTGTAACAGTGAACTTCGTGACTTATCATTTTACAATTCCTGTGTTGGGTATGTACATCACTTTCATTTACCTAATGAAATGATCCATTGTCAATTGACATAAATGTCCATGATCGGAAAACATCAATCATCGATTGAGCAATGAACTAGTGTCTAGAGAATCACTAGAAACTCTGGTGGTTTACATATCACACGTGAACATTTAAAAATCATAACAGAATAGTTGATATGTCACACATATGAGGTTAGATCAGAGCAGCATTGTGTACAAATCAAATGTGTGCAGCAAAACAAAACATCTGCTGGAAGCATTAGTGCAACAAAAAATTATGTCTTACAAGCAGATTGATCTATCACACTTATTAATATTAAGTTGTATCACTACAGCATTAAATACCAATTTAAGTTTGTAGCAAAACAACCCATATGCTGAAAGCAGTAGTGGAATAAAAATTATAATCCTATGAAGCAGAATGTTGTATCACACGTAATAATCTTAAGCTAGATCACATCAACATTAACTACTAACTTATGTGTGGAGCATAAGAAAACAGCTACTGAAAGCAGTAGTGCAACAAAAGTAATAAACCAAGTAAGATAACAGCAACTGCTACTAGCAGTACTACAACCAGCAATTTATGCATCTGTAACAAAACACATAAGCTTTCAGCTCCAGAACTACAACTACATAAATTCTTGATATATTAGAAATATTTTACAAATACAAAACAAAAGCTTTCAGTAGCACCACAAAAACTCCTTTAATATGCTATACATATTGAATTTAACAACTATTATGAATGTACTAGAACCATATGTTCTATGTGAGAGACATTCCAAAAGACTAGCAAATTACCAAGGCATACACTCTGACCAGGAGTACATAGACTAGATATTAAGCTCATTATAAAGTGATTAGATGATCTAATGAACTAAATTCATATGAAAAGTAAATGACACCAAATACATTCTACACAACAGTACAACGGCATATTGACAAGCACCTGGTACAGATTCCCATGTCTCTTTTACTTAACTATTACAGTCAAATTCACAAACTAGCATTGCTGAACTTTCTAGGAATTTTTAGAAAGTAACACCTAATATGAACTTGAACTATCCATGGTCACATTACCTAAATTTACAATCTCGAAGAGGTCGCAAGTAGAAACCATAAATCAATTATATTACTGGTACCAAGGGAGAACACATCAGTAGCTAATATGTGTAGATCAATAGGCAGCAACCCCATTCCATTTCCCTTGCAAATGAATCAGATCGTTCAAGACCAAAAACTTAGGCATAAAAGGCCAAGCATAAGCTACAACATCTAGGCGCATGTAAACCTAGCACAAACTACAGATATCATAACATTCAAAGCAAGATAAACCACTCGACGACCTAGCCTGCCAAAACAGAAGCCTACTTGATAATACATCCATCAGAACATCACCAAAGGGGTCCTGTGGAAATCAGTAGCTAATCTATGACGCATCTAACCTGGCACAAACTAGCATCCCTAGGCGCATCTAACCCTACTAGCACCACAAACCCTAGCAAGAACAGAACGAGGCAGACCTCAGCGGCAAGAACACTAGGAGCAAGATCTGGACTTACCTCATCGATGTCATCGCTGTCGGACTCGCAGAAGGTCTTGACGTCGGCAGATGAGTAGATCTTCTCCCCCTCTCCTTCTTCTCCTGATGCAGCCTGTTCTTCAGGTTCTTCTTCTTGCTCCTCCTGATCTGCGCCTCCGTCTCGAACTTCCTCTTCAGTGGAGCCACACCGGAGTAGACGGTCGGTCGACTGATACATTGCAAATGTATCTATAATTTTTGATGTTCCATGCTTGGTTTTATCCACTTTCTTGTGTTTCGTTCCAACTTTGGAGTACTTTTCATATGATTTCTTGGACTAACCTATTAACAAGATCCACAGTGCGGTACTTTTGTTTTCTGCTGTTTTTGGTTCCAGGAAAGTCAGAAAATGAATATTCTCGGAATTGGACGGGACAAAAGCCAAAGTGCCTATTTTTCCGGAAGTCATCAGATGCCAGAGTACGAGACGGAGAGGGTCCAAGGGGCCACCACACAACCTGGTCGCGCGGCCAGGCCTGACTCGTGCCAGGGGGTGGTGTGGCCGCTCCCGGCACCCCCTCGGCCTCCCCTTCCGACTATAAGATGCCCTCGGGGACGTAAACCCTAAGGACCCGATCAAAAATCCACGAAAGAGTCTGTAGCCGCCGTCATCTCCATCCCTAGATCGGGAGGGATCTGAAGCTCTTCCCGGCACCCTGCCGGAGAGGGGAATTCACCCTAGAGGCCTTCTTCATCACCATGCAAGCCTCCGGTGTGATGCGTGAGTAGTTCATCCTTGGACTACAGATCCATGTAGTAGCTAGATGGCTGGTTCTACTCCTTTGTGCTTTCATGTCTAGATCTTGTGAGCTCCGTTCATGATCAAGATCATCTATTTGTAATTATGCATGTTGTGTTTGCGGGGATCCGATGGATATTGAGATGCTAATTCAGATTGATTATTGATTCTATCATGTCTTTGTTATTTGTGATCTTGCATGCTTTCCGTTGTTAGTAGCTATCTTGGCCAAGTAGATGCTAGCAACTCCAAGTGACGAGGGTTTAACTCGTCAATGCCCATTGTTATGGACTTGGGTTTTGGAGAAGGAGGGAGCGCTGGAGACATCTATCGGCTAACAGACAAGCACACAGGGGGCAAAGATTTACCCAGGTTCAGGCCTCGTAGAGGTCCCTACTCCTGCTTGTCTGCTCGTGGAATTATCGAAGGAATCGAAAGTTACAATGGTGCGCAGATGTAATATGGCGAGGGTTGTGGAAACTAGGGTTGCACGTGTTGTCCTTGCCGCCCCCTCCTAGCCTTTATATAGATAGGCTAGGTTTCGGGTAGCAGGTCGAGTCGGTTACAAGTTAGGGTTTTCCCCTTTAAACTTTCTATCTTTAGCTTCTTCTTGTTCTTCAAGCAATCGAGAGTCCGCAGATTACTCGAATCCTTCATTTGGGCCTTGGCAACACCGTGGGCCTATACGTATTTAGAACGTATATACCAAGCTCGAGTACCTGTAGAGTATACCCATGTCAGTAGCCCCCGAGTGTCCAGTGGAATCGCAGATTCGACTAGGGACTTTTGAAGTCTTTCGAGTGTCTGAATGAGTATATATTCGACTGCTTTTATTTGTGTCATAGGGATTGTCGATATGCGTGCCTAATGTAACCGAAGTATCGGTATCAGTTAACCACCTTAGGGTGAAACAGGAGAACCTACTCGAACTCGAGTCCCCGGACTCGAATCCGAAAAAGTGCTGGCGTAACTTGACTCAAGCCGCGGAGGTCTTACAGGAGTCGAGTTCTAGTTATATGGGTGTGAGCACTCGACGCGTCCGTCAAGGCATATTCATCGTACCTGTAGGCACGGATATATTTCTGGTAGTGCGCAGCTAAATGCATTGCCAGGCCTTATTCAGGTCTTACCTTCACGCTATAAGCACGGCATCCGAATTTTATCATCGTGGAGACGATTCAGGTGACCCAGGAGATGCAGTCTCTTTGTAGGGAAAATTATGAGGCGGTCTCGCCATGAATTTCGAGTGTGAATGTTATCGACACACAGTTTTTGCATAAACAATCATAGGGTGCGCGACCAGCGCTCCCTATGGGAGTAGCCCCCGAGTGCCTGGTTGAGTCGAAGACTTAGGCAGGGACTAAAGAATCATTTTGCAACTGTTGTGCTTGGTTGAGTCAAAGACTCAGGCAGGGACTAAAGGGTCATTTTTGCGACTGCTGTCGTCTTTTGCTTGTTTTAGTCGAATTTGTTTCCGGCGCTCCCTATGGGAGTAACCCATGTCCATAATCGAATCATATTTCGGGTGGTTGGGTTCGCCTTTTGATTGTCCTTATTCCTGCAAAAAGAAAATCGTAGGGTGCGCGGCCAGCGCTCCCTATGGGAGTAGCCCCCGAGTGCTTGGTGGAGTCGAAGACTCCAGCAAGGACTAAAGTAGTCGAAGTTTTTTGCTCCGTAGCTTTGATGACGTCAGTGCTGACGCTTGTATGACCTCAGTTGCCCGCGTGGCGAAGTTTGTGGGACATGACGAGCAGTGGGTCCCACTTCCTGACTTTGATTTGACTGGGCGTGCGTAATCTTTATTTTAACTGCGCCTCCTCGATTTCCGTGCATAATGGGAGTAGTGGAGGGACGGTTCGCACTTCCCCTTCTCCACGTGTCCAACACGATGTGTGCCACGCGTCCAATAGGGTTTTTCTGAGCCGTTGGATTGCATCTTCCAGGGGTTAAGTAGCGGTGCTACGACGGTAATTTTCCCATCTGTGCTCATTCTTCCTTGCTGCCATCTCCATTGCTGCTACTCCTCTGCTTTTTCCTGGGCCCGTTTCCTCCACGACGCTGGACCAGCTCCGCTCGTTCCCGAGCTACTTTCTTCGCTCACATCGCCGTCGTGCAATGGGGAAGAAGAAGGGAGGCGCTACCACTGATTCTGCGGCCACTGTTGCCATGGCAAAGAAGAACGGCGGCGGCCATTGGAACACCACACCGCCGCGGCAAGCGGAAGAAAAGGTCGCGGGCACCCACGTCACGAATGGTGCGTGACGCCCTTCCATCATCAAGGCATCTGATCTCCGTCTTATTCGCCAAGACGGAGTCTTGTCATGGCGATCGCCCGATCTTGGCGTCCCCAACGGTGAGACCATTCCTTCTCCTCCCGCTGGTTTTCGAGTGATGTTTCTTGCATTCATCATTCGTGGTCTTTCCTTGCCTCTTCACCCCTTTTTTAGGGGTCTTCTTTGTTTCTAAAGGCTACAACTCCATCAGCTGTCCCAAATTCGATCCTCCACATCTCTTGCTTCATCACACTCTGCGAGTGCTGGCTCGGAATCGAGCCACACTTTGGCCTTTTCAAGCGCATCTTCAAATTGAAGCGCCCGATGCGCATCGGCTCTTTAGTTTATGATGTAGGTGGTTGCGGAATCCACGTCGACCCATCTGCCACCTACTTCGACATCAAGCTCACGGCGTCCGTCCAAGGGTGGAGGGACAAATGGTTCTACATCTGCGATCAGAAGGCCAAAGATGAGCACATGGGACTCGCGTCCTTCGATCCCGCGATGCCTTGCAGGAGGATGCGCTCCTGGAAGAACGTGGTCATGCCTGGCCAGCTCGCAGAGATAGACGTGTTGTATCAACACGTCTGCGACCTCGAGAGTCGCATAGGTAAAGAGGAGGGAGGATGCGCTCTCATCCGAACTTGGCTGCGCCATCGCGTCCAGCCTCTGCAAGCCAGAGTCCACCCCATGTTTAAATGGGCTGGCGCTGATGATCCCACTCGCGTGTCTGCCGATGGCATGTCCGCGAGTGAGGTGGACAAGAAGGTTCGACTAGTCACGAAGTACACCGGCAAGGATGTGCTTCCCAGTGAACCAGTTGTTCCTCCCTTTGATGCTTCGAATCCTCCTCCTGAGGTATAGTTGTGCTCTGTGATGGCTTATTTTTGTCGATTGCTCTTCTGTTGCTTACTTGCTTTTTGCTGATTTTTGTTGTCTGTATGCAGGATTGGGTGGTGTCGCCTTGTATGCCCCCTCTCCCTGAGGGGATTATTCCTCGTGAAGCCTTGGAAGAGGATGAGTCTGAGTCGACCGTCCCTTCTGATGTGGAGGAGGAAGCCCCCGAGTCCGATAGTCCGGATACTCGCGAGCGTTCGCGCAACAAGGACTCCGACGCGTCGTCTCCTTCGACTCCGGAAGGCACGGGTGTTGGTGCAGAGTCGCCAATTCCTGTCGTTCCTGTGAGGGCTATGGCACCATCTTTTCGCAAGAAGATGCGATTGCCCAAGGATTCTTCGTCGGAGTTGGTGGAGGCCACGTTTGACTTTGACAAGTTTGACTGGTAAGCTTTCTATTTCACTAGTTCTTCTTTGTTTGCTTCCTTTTGGCTTGTCTCTGGGTTTGCCATTTTGTTGATATGGTCGTTATCTTGCAGTCAAGAGGCATCGTCATCTTTTGGCGACGTCCAATTTTTAAAGGAATCAGGAGTCGCGACCTCGAAGGCCAAGGAAGAGGTCGAGCGCACTCCTTCTCCTCCGATGGCGGCCTACTCCGGGCACAACTCTTCCAGTTCTCCCCATGCAGGGGGAGTATCGAATGGTTGCCCGGGTGACGGCACAACGTACATCTTCGGATTCACTAGAGGACCATGTAAGTATAGTTTTTCTTCATTTTAGTTTGCAGTCGACGTTGTCTGTTGCCTCTTCTGATTCCTTGGTTGTGCTATAGCTCCTTGTGAAGGAAACCGCGCACTTGGTAGAATAGGTGATGGCGATGGGTCTCCAGCATGCAATGCTGGAGACGCGTCACCGCGTGGTTGAAAGTGAGTATTCTACACTTTATTCTCCTTCGTCTGCTCCTTTTGATATAGTCGACTGATGATCAACTTTTGCTTGTCCTATAGCTGAACATAATGCCTTATTGTGTAACGCCACCACCATGGAGAAGACACTTGCCGCGGCTGTGAAGGGTCGCGACGAGGCAATCGCAGCGCGTGACGAGGCGCAGAAGCGTGAAGAGGATCTGCGTGCTTCCTTTGCAGCCAGGGAAAAGTTGTTCGAAGAACAACTGTTCTCAATCGCCAAGGCCCTCTCAGGTATTTTTGCTTGTGGATATTGTTATCCTTCTCTGCTTCGAATGTTTTTGCTGGTGGCGCTGATGTTTTGGTCCATGTTTGGGTTTATGTACAGATGCTGGCGATTTCAGCTTTGACCCGCAGGCCCTTCGTCGCGATGACGATTTGGTGGGTGCGGTGTCCGCAGTCGAGGACCGTAGCACCGCCATCCAGGATACACTTTCCAAGGCCAAGGTCGCCCTTAGTCTCCTTCGGGAGGATTTGATGCCTAAGGCAGAGCTAATCGATAATATGGACGAGCTGGTGGAGTCACTCGCCGGGGGTGTGCCTTCCACCTACAAGAACTCACTCCACACGGCTGGCGCGACCATGTCACTCGCCATGGTGCAGGCCCACGGAGTCGAGATCGATCCTTCCGCGGTGTCGAAGGCGATGCCTGTTGGCACGTATGGTCAGCAGGTAGTCTTCGCTTCTTTCGCGACTGCCTGTGCCAAATATGGGCATCCTCTGATAAATACTATTGCGAAGTACTCTGAGGAGCTCCAACGTGCCAAGAAGGCTGCGAAAGCTTCGGCCTCAGGGGCTGGCGGAAAGTCAGTGGCGTCTGATACTGCCACGGACTTGATGAAGCCCCCGAAGCCGTCGAAGTCGAAGAAGCCATCTTCTCCTTAGTTAGCTTTGTAATAGTTGATTAGTTTATGTCCTTTTGTTTAAGAACATGCCTGCTGGCGAGTGTATCTGCTGATACTTATGCTGGTCTTGAATGCATCTGACCCTTTTGTCGTTGTGTTGATTTGGTCGTCTTATTTGCTTCTATCTTGACTTGTGGTAGGGTACGTCAAGTGATCCTGTGAGGGGGACCCAGGACTCGCCAACTCTTGATGATACCGTGGCACCAGCACGCTCCAGGGTAGATGAGTTGTCCGTGCTTTCGCGACTGCGTGATCGCGTGAAGCAGCTGGAGCGTGAGTTGCCCGTGCTCCGTGGTAATGCGGACGTGTGGAAGTCGAAGGCGGAAAAAGCCGCCGCCCGAGAGCAGTATCTACTTGGCGAGGTGGCGCAGCTGGGCGACCAATTGTTAGTTTGCTCGTTCTTATCTTTTCCTTGTAGTTACTCGCAGTGGTACGTTGTACTCATGCTGCTGTTGCTGCTTCGTGTAGTTATCAGCGCGCGTCATCCGTAGGAGGAGAAGGATTGAATTGCCATTCGCCTGCATGATCTTACTCAGGAGCAACTTCAGGAGAGTGGATACTTCTGGGTAGATCATGATCGTGCGACTGCTCTGGCGACCCTGCAGGATCGTGCGTCGCGAGTGCTGCTTATTTTGAAGAAATCGCAGTCATGCTTGAAGAACATTTATCGGACGATGTTCCCGCTGGACGATACTCCATCAAGCTTGCTGGCCCTCCTAGCCAAGTTTCAAGATCTGTCTGTGGTTCGCGAATGCGTGAGGCATCAATTGGTGGCTGGTGTCAAGGTTGCTCTGTCAATGGTGCGATTGCACAGGCCTGACGTAGACGTTGCAGCAATTGCGTCTGGGCCACCTGCACCACCAATAGGTTCTGCCTGAAATATGGTGCCGCACTACCTGGCGGTGGATCGCCCAGTAGAAGAGATCGTCGACTTCTTTGAGGAACAAACCAACGTTCTCCTGCTGCAGTAGTAGCCCAATTTGTATCCTGCACATAAGTGTAATTGTGTTGTAAAATTCATATAGATGTTGTAGATAATTTATTGTCAAATGTGTATAAAGAGCTTTGTTAGCATGAGGTGCGTTGCACTATACGAGTCCTTTTCGTCAGCCTGGCCATGTTTTATCTCAGTCCCTTGTCAACCTGTCAGGTGCGTTGCGGCTGGGTTGAGGTTGTGTTAAGGGGTTCGATTGATGTACCAGCTACTCAGGATATCGCGTTTTGGTTCGAAGAACAGATATGTACAGGGTGGCGCAGCCCCCGAGTACATAAATTGACAAAGTAAAGGAGGACACAGAGTTTTGGGGCACTTAGCTTTTATTTATTCGGAGAACAGTGCGAGGTACAATATGTGGCTGAGTAGCCTTGTTTGCGATATAAAAGTAAAAAACAACTAGGGGTAGAAGCGTCGTAGTTGTGCGACGTTCCAGGGGTTGGAGTATGCGACTCCTGTCTCTAAATCTTGAAGGCGGTAGGCGCCACCTAGGATTACTTCTGTAATCACGTAGGTCCTTCCTAGGGGGACTCGAGCTTGAGATGCCCCCGTTGCTTCAGTCGTAGGACCAGGTCGCCTTCGACGAAGGATCTGGGGCGAAGCCTCCTACTGTGGTAGTTGCGTAGGTTCTGCTGGTAGATCCTTGATCTCTCCGCGACGATTTCCCTGGCTTTGTCAAGGAGGTCGACGGAGTCTTCGAGTGCAAGGGATGATTCTTGTTCGCTGTAAGCGACTATGCGCGGCGCCTTGTATCGTACTTCGGCGGGTAGCACCGTCTCTGCTCCGTGCACCAGAAAGAATGGCGTGTAGCCCGTGACGCTGTTTGGAGTTGTACGTAGGCTCCAGAGTATGGATTGTTATTCATCTGACCAGCAACCCGCGGCTTGTTCGAGTGGCCGGAGGAGTCGCTTCTTGATGCCGCTACAGACGAGCCCGTTTGCTTTTTCCACCACCGCTGGTTAGTGCGTGGATGCGCGATCGAGCGTGATGTTGATTCCCAGGTTCTCGCAGAATTCCTGGAACTCCTTGGATGTGAAGTTCGTCCCGTTGTCGGTGATGATGTTGTGCGGCACTCCGAAGCGGTAGACGATGGACTCGAAGAACTTGACCGCGCTGTGCCCTGATTGGTTGGTCACTGGCATGGCTTCGATCCACTTGGTGAATGTGTCGACTGCGACCAAGAGGTAGACGTAGCCTCCTTGCGAGGACCTTGGAAGTTTGCCGACCATGTCGAGCCCCCATTGTGCGAAGGGCCAGGCCAACGGGATTGGCCGTATCTCTGCGCCTGGTGTGTGTGGCTTGTCCGTGAATCACTGGCAAGCATTGCATTTTTTGACTATGTCTTTGGCATCGAGCATGGCCGTGGGCCAGTAGAATCCAGCTCGTAGAGCTTTGGCAACGAGGGCGCGACTGCTAGTATGGTGCCCGCAAGTCCCTTCATGGATATCAAGGAGAACTACTTTTCCATCAGCCAGGAAGACACATCGTTGTAGTACTCCTGTGATGCTGCGCTTGTACAGTTCGCCGTTGATAATGGCGAATTCCTTGGATGGCCGTGCAATGTGCCGTGCATCTATCGGATCGTCCGGTAGCCTCTTGCTGAGGAGGTACGTAATGTATCGCTGCGTCCAGGATTGCTCTATCATCAAGACGCTCATTGGTCCCTCGAGTCCTGTGTTCAGCTCCAAGTCGTCGAGTGCCATCGGCTCATTGGGTGGCGCAGCCCCCGAGTCCGTTGTTGCGCTTGTTTTCTTCTCTACGGACTTTGGCTTGATGGAGCGTTCGCATATGCGCTCGAGAAATACCTCAGGTGATATGGGGGCACAGGTAGAGCCTATGTTGGCGAGTGCGTCTGCTTCCTCGTTGCTTTCGTGACCTACGTGTCGCAGCTCGCACCCGTCAAAGTCTCCTTCGAGTGTGTCGTAGAGGTCGCGGTACGCGATCATGTTGTCATTCAGTGCGTCGCACTCATGCATTGTTTGGTTGACGACCAAATTGGAGTCGCCGTATATGATAAGCCTCTTGGTGCCACAGGCTTTTGCCATCCTCATCCCGTGCAACAGGGCCTCGTATTCAGCCTCGTTGTTTGAGGCTGTGAACTACATTCACAGGATGTATTTTAGCTTGTCCCCTTGAGGTGATGTCAGTATGACACCTGCGCCTGCTCCGTCCTTCCGCTTGGACCCATCGAAGTGCATTATCCAGAGGTAGGACATATCTGGTTTTTCCGGGAGTTGGTTCTCCATCCAGTGCACGAGGAAGTCAGGGAGAACTTGCGACTTGATTGCGCCGTGCTTTTCGTATGTGATGTCTCATGGAGACAGCTCTATTCCCCAAAGCGCGACTCGCCCCGTGGCGTCGGGGTTATTGAGGATATGTCCCAGCGGGGCGTCGTTGACTACCACGATTGGGTGCTCCTGGAAGTAGTGGCGCAGTCGCCAGGCGGTCATAAAGACGCCGTATGCCATCTTCTGGTAGTGCGGGTACCGCTGTTTTGTTGGCGCGAGGACCTTGCTGAGGTAGTAGACTGGGCGTTGTATGCCGTGAACCTTGTTTTCCTTAGCTCGCTCGACGACGAGCACTGTGCTGACCACCTGGTTGGTGGCGGAGATGTACAGCAACAGTGGTTCCCTTTCTCGTGGAGTCACCAGCACTGGCGAAGTGGATAGCAGGCGCTTGAGATCTTCGAATGCTTCTTGCGCTTCATTGGTCCACTCGAATTTTTCAGCTTTGCGGAGGAGCTGGTAGAAGGGCAGTGCCTTTTCACCCATCCGACTGATAAATCGACTGAGGGCCGCGATTTGTCCGGCCAGTTGCTGGACGCCTCTTATGTTTTTGGCTTGTCCATGGCCAGTATGGCTTTTATCTTCTTCGGGTTCGCCTCGATTCCCCTCGTGGAGATGAGATACCCGAGTAGCTGCCTAGATGGTACGCCGAAGGCGCATTTGTCCGGATTGAGCTTGATCCAGTAGCGATCGAGGTTGGCGAAGGTTTCGTGCAAATCGTCGATTAGAGAGGCTTCCTTCTTGGTCTTGATTACTATGTCGTCGACATAGACTTGGATGTTGCGACCCAGTTGTTCCTTGAGGCAAGCCTGCATGCACCGTTGGTAGGTGGCTCCCGCATTTTTTAGCCCGAAGGGCATTGTGTTGTAGCAGAACACACCAAAGGGTGTTGTAAACGCTGTTTTATCCTGATCTTCCTCCTTCATTTGAATTTGATTATAGCCTGAGTAGGCATCACGGAAGCAGAGGCGCTTGCATCCCGCGGTGGAGTCGATGATCTGGTCGATCCGTGGCAGCGGGAAGTGATCTTTTGGGCAGTGCTTGTTCAGAGAAGTGAAGTCCACGCACATCCACAGGATATCTGTGTCCTTTTTTGGTACCAACACCGTGTTGGCGAGCCAAGTGCTTTCCTTGATCTCACGTATGAATTTGGCCTCGAGGAGTCTGTTGATCTCCATTCTGACTGCCTGCACTCGTGGCTCAGACAGTCGCCTGATTGTTTGCTTGACTGGCCTTGCGTCAGGGTTGACATTGAGTGCGTGCTCGGCGAATTCCTTGGGAACTCTTGGCATGTCCGAAGGACACCAGGCAAAAATTTCCCAATGCTCACGGAGGAATTCGACGAGCGCGAGTTCCTATGCGGGACTCAAGTTGTTGGCGATAAGGGCCATCTTGGCGGGATCCGATGGGTGGACCTGCACCTTCTTTGTGTGCACAGATGAGTCGAAGGAGAGATCAGGTGAGCTTGGCCTGCTCAGGGGAGGCAGGCTGTTATCTGTCGTCTCCTTCAATCTCGCGAGTTCCTCCTACATGCCGAAGGACTGGGAGATTCTGTTGAATTCCCTGTCGCAACTGTCAGATCGTTCAAAGCTCCCGTTGATCGTGATGACGCCATTAGGACCTAGCATCTTCATCTGCAGGTAGGCGTAGTGGGGCACTGCCATGAACCTAGCGAACGCGACGCGCCCGAGGATGCAGTGGTATTGTGAGGGCCAGTCGACGACATCAAAATCAATGCGCTCGCGCCAGAAGTTCTTCTGCGTGCCGAAGATGACGTCGAGGTTGATTTTTCCCAGGGGTATACGCCTTTCCCTGGGACGATGTCGTGGAACGTTGTGTCCGATGCCTCTAGGCAGGTTAGAGGGATTCTCATTGCTCGTAAGGTACTCGCGAATATGAGGTTGATGCCGCTTCCGCCATCCATGAAGACGCGACTCATGTCGAAGCCTCCAATTTGCGCCTCAAGTACGAGGGGGCAATGACCTGGACAGGGTATCTGAGGTGGGTGGTCATGCTTGTCAAAGGTGATGCATGACTCGCTTCCACTGAGGTACTCAGTGGTGGATGGTGGCGAGTGCGTGGCCAAGTTGACTTGGCAAGTGATGGCCTTCTGCACCCTGTTGGAGGGGCATCCCTTTTGGATCATCATGGTTCCCATGGACCGTGGGTACGGTTCGCCTCCGTGGTGCTGGTCCGGTGCGGCTCCGTTCGGGGGTGGCCCAGGTGGTGGTGGCGGTGCGCCATGTGCCACGGCGCCTGGAGCGGCTCCGTAGCCTCTTTCGACTGCATTGCGGTTCATCCAAACCAGTCCCTCATGTAGCTTGAGGAACTCGCGGTAATCCTTGAGGAGGTGGCTGGACTTCTCCTTGCCATCATGCTTGTCGATGTAGAAGTGCACCGTACATGGCCCGGATAGTTTGTCCTCAATGGAGCTTGCGGGTGCCTCGTCGCGAGTGCGGCGTTGCCATACTTGCGTGGTTTTCCTGGAGTCGCGGTATCCGCCACTACGGTATCCGTTGTTGCGGTTGTCGTCGCGTCTTTCGGCATAGCCAGCTGCGACCATGTTGACATCGTCGCGGTCGTCGTAAATGCGCATGCAACGCTTGCCTCGGCGATCGCGTCCGCGCTCGAGATCCACCTCCTCGTCGGAGTGAACATGATTCTTTACCGAGTCTTCTCCATCGGCCCACCGATTTACAATCTCCATCAGGTGGTCGATGGTCTTGGGCTTTGAGCGGCCCAGCTCCTCTCTGAGTTCTAAACGGCGGACACCACCATTGAATGCGTCAATCGCGTGATCCTCCGAGATGTTCTCCGTGGAGTTCTTGATGATGGACCACCTTTGGATGTAGGAGCACAGCGATTCGCCAGATCTTTGTTGGCAGCATCTCAGCTCTTCGATTGATGCGAGCCGTTTGTACGTATCCTTAAAGTTGCGCACGAAGTTGTAAACCAGTTCATCCCAACTGCGAATGGATCCGCGTGGGAGGTTATTGAGCCATGCCCGGGTGGCGCCCTGCAGCTGTAGCTGCAAGCATTGCATGGCAGTGCTTCGACTGCCTCCATGGAGTCTGACGGAGGAGATGTGGTCCTCCAGCCAGATCTTGGGGTCCTGTAGACCGTCAAACTTCGGCTTCTCCGACGGGAGTTTGAACCCTTTAGGCATTCGCTTCTGTCTAATGGATCTGCTGAAGCATCTGGCGCCGCAGAGCTCCATGTCCTCCTCTTCTGAGTCAGTCGACCGAGCACGTCATGCTCTTGAATTTTCGATCTTGCACTGTGTGATGTCATCACGTGCGTCGTAGTCGTGGTCGTGTCGTCGTGAGTGGCGACGTCGAGACAAGTCATGGTTGTCATCGCTGGATGAGGGCGAGGAGTAACGCTTTGCTAGCGCTTTGCCCTTCTTTGGCTCCGGTGTCGGCTCCTTGTCGAGGGCGGCCTCGATTAATCCCAAGCCCGCGATCGTAGATCGGTGCATGGCGGCTCGGGGGTCTCCAGCTGGTGGTTGGTTGTTCAAGAGGTACATGGTGGCCGCTGTCACTGCAGCCTGCGGCGTTTTGGGGACCACATTGCCCCGGGTGTCGACTGTCATAGAGCCGAAGTCGAGGACTTTTGCGGCCTCTATGCGTTCCTGCTCGGTGAGGTGGGCCATCCGAGACTGCCTCTTCTTGGCGAGGTGATCGTTGCCCTTTGAGGAGGATCCTCCGTAGGAGGAGAGTCCAGCACGGCGAAGGCTCGACTCGTCTGCCGCCTTTTTGCACGCCTCGAGTTGCGCGATTGTTTGTACTTGGCGCTTGAATTCTTCCTTCAGGAGCCAGTGATAACCCATCAGCAGTTCCTGCAGGGATCCAAGGGTAGAGGGGTGCCTCGCAGGGCCTCGCGGCAGCGAGCCCATTCTTGCTCGTTGAGCTTGATTACGACGCGTTCGCCGGTTTGCTCGTTTACTATGGTTGGAGGTTCGACTGCCCCACCATTGTCAATGGGGACGCGATTGCCACCGTTACCGCTGTTGCCGCCGTTAGGCGGGTCGGTTCCATTGCCGCGATTGCCGCCGTCATCACTGTTGGCAGAGATGTCGCCTGCGTTGCTGACGGCGCACATGAAGTGATTGGGGAAGTTGCTGCTTCCACAACTCTCAGATCCGGAACCGTAGGTCCCATCTTGATGGCGGATCGCTCAGTCGAGTCGCGATCATTGTCGACGGTGTTCTCGACTGTTTTCGGGACGTTGAGCTCGCTGTGGTTGCCGATCGCTGGAGGAAACCACGATGCTTGGGAAATCGCCGGTGGTGTCGGCTGATCAGGCATGCGTAGCGTGCCCATCGACCAACAGGCGGAAGCTCCCGATCGCCAGGCTGATTCCGTCGCCCGCGGACTCGAAGGCCGGGCGAGTGGCCGGCGTGTGGACGGTGAAGTCGAACACACCAAAGAGCTGGCGAATCTCCGTTGTTGCGGAGTTGTAGATCGCAGTTGATGGGGCCGAAGAAGCCGCAACATCAGCACTCCCAATTCCCACAAACGGCACCAATTGACGAGGGTTTAACTCGTCAATGCCCATTGTTATGGACATGGGTTTTGGAGAAGGAGGGAGCGCTAGAGACATCTATCGGCTAACAGATAAGCACACAGGGGACAAAGATTTACCCAGGTTCAGGCCTCGTAGAGGTCCCTACTCCTGCTTGTCTGCTCATGGAATTATCGAAGGAATCGAAAGTTACAATGGTGCGCAGATGCAAACTGGCGAGGGTTGTGGAAACTACGGTTGCATGTGTTCTCCTTGCCGCCCCCTCCTAGCCTTTATATAGATAGGCTAGGTCTCGGGTAGCAGGTCAAGTCGGTTACAAGTTAGAGTTTTCCCCTTTAAACTTTCTATCTTTAGCTTCTTCTTGTTCTTCAAGCAATCGAGAGTCCGCAGATTACTCGAATCCTTCATTTGGGCCTTGGCGACACCGTGGGCCTATACGTATTCAGACCGTATATACCAAGCTCGAGTACCTGTAGAGTATACCCATGTCACCAAGAGTTAGTATTTATGCTCGATAGTGGGTTCATGCCTCTGGTAATCTGGGGAAGTGACAGAAATCTCCAAGGTACTAGATGTGCTGTTGCTACTAGGGAGAAAACAACAATCCTCTGTTCATAGAAAAATCGTATTGTTTACTTTACACGAAATTCGTAAAGCAATAATCTGTTGCTTGCAACTTAATACTGGAGGGGGTTCGGATGATAACCTGAAGGTGGATTATTAGTCATAGATGCAGTTGGATGGCGGTCTATGTATAATGTTGTAATGCCCAATCAAGTCTCAAAGGAGTCAAGATGATTAGTATATGCATGTATTGCTTTCTCGATGTTTGTCAATTGCCCCGCTGTAATTTGTTCACCCAGCATGTTATCTATTTTAAGGAGAGCCACCTCTAGTGAACTATGGATCCCGGTCCTTTACTTTACATACAATCTATAATCTTTTACTGCTTTGTGTTTACTTTCTGCAAACTATTACTTCTTTCCATTCGATACGTTTAATCCTTTGTTTTCAGCAAAACACGGTGAGATTGACAACCTGATCGCAAGTTGGGGACAAAGTTCTGTGGTTGTGTTATGCAGGTCTCCACGTTGGTACTAGCACCGGTAGTGCGCCCTGCCAAGGCTCAGCTAGCAACACCTTTGGGGTGTTTCCTTGCTCCTACTGGTTCGATTAAACCTTGGTTTCATAACTGAGGGAAACTTGCTGCTGTGCTCATCATACCTTCCTCTTGGGGTTCCCAACGAGCTCTACATCAACACCGCACCAGCACTTTTCTGGTGCCATACACAGAGCCATTGCCGAGGAGTCAAGGACATCTTCACAAGGGGAGTCCCTCATAACCAATCTCTTTACTTTGTTATTTTTGTTTTGCTTAGTTTCTTTTTGTTTTGTTTGCTTGTTTTCTTTTCAAAAACACAAAAAAATTAGTTTTACTAGTTCGCTTTCTTTATCAAAAACACAAAAAAATTAAGTCTCCTTTAGTTGTCACCTCTTCCTTAGCTCACCATGTTGATCCCCAAATTCACCCTGAAAGACCTTTCAATTGGTAGTGGTTCTATAACTGGGAAAGATAATATTGAAGAATTCTTTAATCATGTTAGCAAACATGAAGATACCGAGGATAGATCCCTTGCAGAACTTGCTCCAAACTATGAGATTGTTGCAGCTTCTTTAATTCATATGTTAGAAGCTAGGTTTGTTAACCTCAATCCCTTAATGCAAGTAATGTTTCTTAAGCTTAAAGAAATTGAGGACCCTGAAAAGAGGGATTTTATTCTAGAAACTTTGTTTAAGGAGTTCTATGATGTTGCCAAAGAAGCTAGAAAAGTCTTTAAACGTTTCAATATGCTAGGCTCATGTGTAGATGTTGTTGGTACACGAGAAAAGATGAACAAAACCGAATCTAATGGGGAGGAACCTAAGATACCAATACCCTTTAAACTAGTAGCAATACATGATGCCATAGAAAAGAATCTTGATTGGATTGTTCCTGCAAACTCTTTTGATGAGAATAGTGAACCTAAGAGCATTGAGAGAGGATCCTGTCGAACTTATTTGGATGATATCCTTGCCTTCTCGAAAATATTTCTGGTATTGATCTTAATGCTTCTTCATTGGAGAACACTTGATTCTTTTTCTTGCTTCTTATGCCTAACTTAAAGGCGTTAAAGAAAAGTACTTATTGGGAGATAACCCAAAAGTTTTAGATGAGTCTTGGAAGTTATTACTTCAGTAATAACCGTGCTCCAGCATTTTTCTGGCGCCATACACAGAGCCATCATCGACCCCAGCTGGAGCTCCCATTTCCGCCCTCTGCATCTGCGACCTTCTTCCCCTTCTCCACGTGCTCAGCGCCTGTCGCCACCTTCTTCCCCATCTCCGTGTTGTCAGCGGGCGCCGCCACCTGCTTCCCCTTCTCCATGGACGGCCGCCGCGATCGAGGGTTTGTGGAGAGACGGCTAGCTAGGGTTTGCTTCCCGATTTGGGGAATTTTTCTAAGTGGTTGGAATCCAGACCAACCACTAACTATGCTACTTAAGGAAGCTGACGATTCGGCACCCAAGTGCATGCATGTATAATACGTGCCGGTTGAACGGGACGTACGGGCTTCTACGCGGGCTTCTACGGTTCTTTTTTTTACAGAGCAACGACGATAATTTTCGAAGGACGATCATGCCCCCCGACTAAGAACCGTCCACGCGTATCACAACCGTTCATGTATTTTCCCAAACTGTTTTCCACGCGGGTGCACACTGAATCAGAAACGTTATTTTAATTGAAAAGGAGCAAAGTCTTTTTTCTTTGATTCTGAAAAAACGAGACTTGAGACATACAGATTGCCACCGAATTCGGCTACAATACACATAGTAAGACACAACATCATCCCTCTTTTCTAGTACCATTGATCACATTATCCGGCAAGGGCTGCAACAACATCCGAACCTATCCCCGCCTTCAGCCGGTCCTCCGCCTTTCTCCGTAGCTCCGTGAGGCCCCGTATCGCCATCGCTCACCTTGCCGGACCGTTGGGGCTTCGTGGCGGCTGGTCTTGGTGGTGGACGGCCACCAGCTGATCCTTCGCTTTCCATGGGAGACTTGAGAGTTCCACCAGGCTTTTTCTTGTTATGTGTTCCGGGAGGACCTTCCCTCGATTTCTGCGGGGGTGGTGCTGGGTGCAGCGAGGCAAGACCTACCGTCGACATGGAGAATCGCGTTGCCACTCGATTTAGCTACCTAGCTAGCTTACGGTTGTGGACCTTGGAGCAAGCTGTGCATTTCGAGGTGATGCTTGGAACCATGGATGCAGTCCATAATCAGCTTAGCTCGTGTTTATATACAACTTCATACTACTAGTAGCTAGCTAGTACAGGCACTCAGGCAAGATCGACCGAGCGGATCAATACGTCGCAGCTGCACCAGCCAGCGCGTAATGTAAACAACTGACCGAGAAAATAATCAGCGCAGACTAAACTGATGAATCAGCGTGGACTAAACTGATGAATCAGCGTGCCGTTATTTCACCTAACCATCGGAGAACCTGTCACTGGCATATGCAAGGCCAAAAAAAAGAATACTTGCTGTAACCCTCCCATGGGAATGGAAAAATGGGTCAACAACATTGACCGGGACCTAACTACACGTACATACTAAGTACGTATATTAGGCAAGTCAGCCAGCTTCAAGTCAGCTTCAGCGGTAGGGCATCACAATTCACATATTGTTTTGTTGTGATCGGTAGTGATTTATGTTAGTACATAAAGTTTTCATTTTAAATACTATATGTTGCATAAGTGTTTATTTATGGTGAGTTTTCTCGAGTGCTTGTTGTGACCATTGAGGATTTGTTGCAAACGTTGAATTTTTTGCTACATGAGCTTGTTCGAAATGTTGCAACATTTTTCACTAGTTTTACGGACCACTAGAAAAATAATTACATACACACAAAAATATTGCATAGGCAAGTTTGGTGTTGTATTGGTCGGACGGTCAAGATCTCACCCTTAGCTGAGATCAGACGGCTCCCGGCTAACACTGTCCTCACTTCCATTCCTTCATTTCAAAATGTAGCATGTGTTTCAGACCTATTATCAAAGTTGTATCAAGCTTTGGCATCATGGCCACCTTTGCCAGACATGTGTTGACCACCTACCAATTTTGGCAGCAGGCCCACCACAACTATGGCTCTGGTAGGAAGTTTCAACGACGGACATTGGTGTCTCCTTTATTTAGATTCTAACTAAATATTATATGGAGCTTTATCCGGGAATCTTTCTAAAGAATACATCTGGCAGAACACAATTTGTCGATTTCAATCTAAGGTGCACCTTCCCTTTTTCAGGTATCTTTGTTACACCTATCCAGCTAGGTGGGAAATTGGTCATAGTTGAATTCGAAGGAAAAAAATAAGGTAACGAGACGATGGTGCCATTAAGAAGTTTTCGACGAATACGGTCAAAAATTAAACTCTTGCATGAAAGACCGGATTTGATGAAAGATGAATGGCTTTGGGGTTTTCCAAATGAAACCCGCAATAAGAACCAACGAAGCCATACAATCTATCTATTGGTGTGCCAGGGGCCACTTCGGCAGTGGAATGAGCAACTGTCTATTGCTTTTATTTCATCCAAGATACTGGAGAGTCTCCCATAAAATAAATAAGCAGGTAGTTGAGCACCTATCTGAAGGCCCAATCGACATCTGTAGTAGCACGTAACTCTAAAGAAGACAGGTCCCTTCCTTGGTGACTATATATAATGTTTGATTTCATTTTTTTTCTCTTATAGTGTGCATACCCTCTAGATAAAAATCCTGCTCCGTCTGTCTTGCCACTAAAAAAACAACTAAATGTAATAACCAAGATATATATTCAGCCACAAAGACACAAGGAATAGTACAACAAAAGTTACATAAGCAAATCTAAAATAATATGGTATCATCATTAGTTAGTCAAGTCAAAGAATATTGTTAACACGGAGGAGAGAGAGAGATACCGACATCATAAGACAGGTTTATTAGGTATTGTTAAGAATCCTGTGGATTCTTTGTTCAGCACCGCTTGTCACGTGTAACATAATTTGTCAAACCAAATTTATAAAGATTATTAAGTTTGCCTTTTTGTCCCGCTCCTCGTACAGATTCACAGAGAAAAGACCACAACCAAGCCAATGTTAACGTATCACAAATGCTATACTTTATCGGGAAAATCACAAATCCTACAACCCACAGCTGACCCAAAAGAAGGCAATCAACAAACCAAGAAGATCAAGTACTCAAAAGGACAGCTAATTAAAGATCTCGACTGTGAATTAACCAGACATCTAAACATTACCTGTATTCGTTGACAATTACGAGACTCCAAACATACAAATTGCCACTGAACTCGGTTACATTACACATAGTAAGACGCAACGCAACATCATCTCACTTTTCGACCATTGATCACATTAACCGGCAAGTGTTGCAGCAACATCCAAACCTATCCCCACCCTCAGCTGGTCCTGCGCCTTCCTCCGTAGCTGCACCATCACTCACCTTGCCGGACCGGCGGGGCTCCGTGGCGGCTGCTCTTGGTGGTGGACGGCCAGCACCTGATCCTCCTTGGCCTTCCTTGACAGTTTCCCCAAGCTTCGCCTTGTTATGTTTATCCCCATCAGGGTCTTCTCTCGGTTTTTGCGAGGGGCGATTCGGGTTCAGCGAGGCAAGACTTTCCATCGACATGGAATCGCGTGGCCGGCTTCAAAGCTCACGGTGGTGGACCTTGGTGTGGGCAGCTGTGTGTTTCGAGCTGACGCTTGGAACCATGGATGCACTCGATAATCAGATGAGCTCTTGTTTATATAGTACAACTTCAAGCAAACTAGTGTACTAGTAGTAGTTAGTACTGGCAGCATCGGCCGACCGATCGATGTGTCGTCGGAGCTGCACCAGATACCGCATAATGTAAATGATTGACCGAGACGACATAATCAGCACGGACTAAAATGCATGACCAATGTGTATGGACTAAGATGCATGACCAATGCGTGTGGTTATTTC
Organism: Avena insularis; assembly: GCA_023614405.1. Classification (NCBI taxonomy): domain Eukaryota; kingdom Viridiplantae; phylum Streptophyta; class Magnoliopsida; order Poales; family Poaceae; genus Avena; species Avena insularis. The sequence goes on from CM042694.1 coordinate 39,281,820, forward strand.
ACCTAATCATCGGAGAACCTGTCACTGACGTACGCAAGCCTAAAAAAGAACACTTGCTGTAACTCTCCTAACTAGGTCCTATCCATATATTTTAGCCAAATCAGCCAGCTTCAAGTAGGGGTAGGATATTATAATTCACATTTGCCGCCACCAAAAAACATAGTAAAACTAGGGATGCAAGGGCTGGGCTCGTAAGGAGTCACTATTCCTTGTGCAATAGGGGTCTTAATAGGTCCAATCTGTGATTCAAACTCGAATTTGTGAAACGAATGTATAATCTAGACGCCTTTTACTACGTAGATTCGGAGTGAAGTCCAAAGAGATCTAGATACATTCATTTTACCTGACATCCAATCTGAGGAAGGCACCGACATCCAATCTGAGGAAGGCACCTGACGTCCAAAGAACCAAGATGTTCTCGAAGGATCTGTTTATCCCACTGAAGTACTGAACCGTAACTGGAAATATAAACTCAGATATACGTTAGTAAAGTATAAACGTACCCCTTTGAGAAATATTTTTCCTTAGAAGGTCAAGAGGGTATCCATGGATCAGTCCATATTTTAATGCTTCCACCGTTACCAACTCTGCATATGTATCCTCTCTTCAAAGTTGTTAATCATGCTAGCATGCTTTGGCGTTTTTTGGCACATGAAAGAAGACCTAGCCTTCGGAGTTCGGACATGCTTTCAAGACATCTCCTGCTGGATAGTATTTGGCCTTTAGAACACTTGCAGAAAGGGACTCTAGATCAATCGATAAGCCTCAAAACTTGTTTTGCTAACATAGTAAGGTTAAAAGAATGAAGTCTCCGAAACTCATACCTCCATCTTTCTTTTGATAACAAAGCTTCTACCACGCATGCGAAACATAACGATCGTAACTGAACTCGGCGACAATATACACTGCTACTATACGACATAAATACATATACAGTAACTGAATCTCTCCCTTCAACCATCACCGAATGACTGCCACTATGTGCACGACTATCCCTGCCATCTGCTTATCCTCCGACCTCCTCGGGAGTTTTTCTAGGTCCCTCGGCCTCGGGCTCAGGCATAGATACATCTAGTGGTGTACAAGGCACGACCACCTCACTGTCCAGGCCGGACCAGCGGGTCCAAGTGGCGGCAGGCGTCGCCGGTGGATGGCCATCAGCTGATCCTTTGGGAGTTTCACTAGCCCCATATAGTACATGCTTGTGATGTTCCCCGCCCCCGCCGCCCTTGCCTTCCTTGTTACTCTTGGGACGTTCTGGGTTCGGCCGGCCGAGCTGCCGCGCGTCGCTTTCGCCTGACATGCTGACTCGCGTGGCCCGTCGACTTAGCTTCCTAGTAGCTAGGTTATACCAACGGTGGTGGACGTTGGAGCAAGGTCCGTGTAACGAGGTGATGCTTGGATCCATGGATGCAGTCGACGAACAACTTACATCTGTTTATATAGGAGTACAAGTTTTAAGCTAGCTAGCAGCTTGTACAATGTGCACCAGCGCGTAATGAGAACGATTAACCGACGACATAATCGGCGTAGACTAAAATGAACGAATGATCGTGTGGTTATTTCACCTAATCACCGGACAACCTTGTCACTGACATATGCAAGCCCCTATAGAATAGTTCATGTAAACGTACTGTGGGAAAAGAAAAACCAGTCACCGTTGACCTGCAACTGCCCAACTGACCAAGTTGTGTTCATGCTTTAAGAGTCAGCGGTGAACAAACTTGACAAACGATAGAGAACTCATACCACAATCAACGTACGTAAGTTTAGCAGCTTAATTAATCACCACACAATTGAAATAAGTGTGATGCAATTAACCTCCTTCTCAGGACAGCAGGATGATGTTTCCTTTTGCATCCCACTTAATTCACCATCTTGTACCCGCAAATAACATAAAGTACCATCTAAAAAAATGAAACAAGGTTTCTTTAACATCGGCTCCGGACCGAGATATTTTTCCTTAAAAACATTTTTATGTGAAGCACAATCCTGTAATTTTGCAAACCAAAGCTTCGGGCTTGTGCAAGCTGGAGCTTATGGAAATTAAGAAACGGTATAATGCATCGAGCTACGGCTTCTCACAGCATTCTCACGTCTCTGGACCTCATCTGGTGTCTTTTGGGCTGCTACTCTGCGGATTTACTTAGGACATCAGCGGTTGATTGGGCCAGAAGTACACTTCGGGCCAGACTTGGCTACGGGTAGTCCCTCGACGCTGGCGGCGCGGCGGAAGGCCATGATGGTGCGACCGTTTCTTCATGCAATTAATGGACGGAAGGTGCGCCGCCAATGTGTTTATGTTCTCTGCCCTTTCGACTGTAGTGGATGCCTATTTCTGGCCCGTCCATCTCCTCTCCCCTAACCATGCTCGATGTCTTGCCTGAACTTGATTTCTTCCTCACCCTATCTTGGATCATAGTTTTGGTTATTGTCCCAGCGATTATGGTGGCGGAGACGACTGAACAGAGAGCAATGGTGACGACAGCGAAGGGTGATGAGGATTTAGGAGGAGGATGCCTTAGCCGCTCTAGGACACCAAGGAGCCTGATGAGAAGGAGGAGATGGGGACGGCTGCGGCTCGCCCAACGCAAGAGGACGAGGTACACGGTGGCGTCTCACTGGTGTAAAAGAGAAGGACGAGACGGCGGCTTCCGCTGGGTGCTGGGCTAGCATGCTCAACTCTCTCTCTCTCTCGGGATCATCTTGTTGTTTGCAGGAGATTGTTTCCTCCGCAGCCGCTTAATACAAGAGGTAAGCAAAAGGAGGCCGACATCATTTTCTCGCCACCTAGCAGTCTAGCACCCACCCTCACGAGGAAGATGAAGTGCTCCAGCTTGCTGTGCCTTTTTTTTACTTTGTTAATGGTTTTATCTGGTACCGAATTGTCATATTTTGCTCTGTGACACGAGGATTAAAACAAACTGATTCCATCGAGTTAACTTATCATGAAGCCTTATTATGAATATTCATCTTAAGCTTCCCAACCAATTGTTCTGTGCAATCATCCACATGGGAATGATAACGCGTACTGTATATGCTTGATTGGTATACCTTCTGCAACGCCGAGGGGCCTATCATTTTCTTTGTCAACTTTTCCTTCCAGTGCATTGAAATAATTTTCATGAACAAAAGATAATGCCCTGATTATTTGATTGCAAGGACTTATGTTTGTTCTATAACGAGTGTATCGTCTTAGAGTTATTTTGTGCTTACCATTTACCGTCTTACAAAAAATAGCATAGTTTATACGATATCTCTAAAGTGCTTTTTTTTTGCAGAAAAAGATCCTGATCTATTTCATGAGTTCATAAGAAGTACAAAGTATCCTAAACATAATAAAATTTAAATCGAGGTCTTTGGACCACCTAACGAATACTACTGCCGCCAGAGCGAGCCGCCGACGCGCCGCTGTCGCCGCTCCATTACCGGAGCCGGCATGCCATTGTTGATAGTCTCGAAGTCTTCGTGCACTAGAGATGAAGTTGTCGCCATTGAACCCTTGAATTGATCCAAAACTTGTAACACCAAACCTAAAACACACGTAGACTGGACGAGATCCACCACTCTATGGAAGCGGCGACCAGACGAATCCCCACCCTCCTCAACGCCAGCAGCAGGATCGTCGCCGACGAGGTGGAAGAGGAGGCGGGTATACCTTATTCTTGTCCCGCACAACGCCGCCATAGCCACCATAGCGACGATGCCGGATGACCAAACTCTAACTTTAGGGACCCTCCTACACCGCCGAGCGCAGGTCCGAGGTCCCCACCTCCTCCCGCCGCCGGAGCGGCAAGCAGAGGAGGCGGGGACCCGTCGATGCTCGGTCGCAGACGGTGAGGACGAAGTAGATCGTAGCGGCTGCTAGGGTTTTTACCCTAGCCGCCGCCTCTTTTTCTCACGGGAGGGAGCTCTAAAGTGCTTTTTCATATGATATAAAGTTTTTAATATCTCTCTTCTTACTGTGACACGGAATAGCCTAGGAAAAGGTGTACGAGAAATCTCTTGGAATCAAGTAGTAACTTACTTTTAACAACCTTCCGGTTGAACTTGCAAAATCAATGAATGGTGGCCCGACACCGACCGGGAATAAAGACTATTCTGCAGCTGGTGATGCAGTTATGTGTAGCTTAGAGAATCAACATTCTTTTCATACTTATACTTATTTTTTGTCAGCTTTATTCTGAATGTTCCATGCTATTCAAAAAAAATCTACGACCTTCACTACTTGGCCCTGCTATTCAATTTTATTTTGCTCTGTTCATTTTTTCGCATATTCTCATGCATGAATGTGATATAGAGAATTAGTAAAAGAGAAAGCAGGTATATTAAAGTATTAATTTGTCATGTATAAATGTGTGATCACCTGTATCAAGGCAATGTAATTCAAATTATTAGATTTTTACAAATGTGCCTAATATCCCAATTTGCTTAGCATTTCTATCGCTCATTCAATAAGATGGACGGACGCGGCAACGCGCGCTCTTCATGATCTAGTGATGTTATGTTACCAAACCACGTCACTACCTACTCGCATTACAGCCTAATATCTTCCTCGGAGGTATAAGCTCGGATCGAATCATCATCAGAGAAATACATGTCTATCTTGGCATCAACGTCAATAACAACATCAACTTGATGACTAGGCCTCGCTATTTAGTTTTGGCATGAATTGTCAAATGGGGTATACAAGATAGAAAGAACATCGTGAAATAGGACATAAAGTGGAAAACACACTGCTAAATGGGGTTGGGGGAGGGGCCACTACAGGAATCCGAATATTTGTTATAGGCTGCAGATCCAATTACATTCCATCGAATTTGGAGACCTCTTACCCCTCAGCAATCGTGAAACTTGTGCTGCGTGTTAAAGTATTAGGCCCTCTCTATCTTTCTACATGGTATCAGCCTAACCACGATTCAACTACCCTAGCCGCCGTCCTCCCTCCCCCGGGCGCCGCCGGCTCCCCCGCCACCAAACCCTAGTGCCGCCGCCCGCCATGGCGTCGCGCTAGCCGCCGCACACGCTTCCGCGTAGCGCCGCCCCCGGGGAGGTCGATCTCCATGATCTCCGCCGGGGGCCGCGCAACCCGTACGCAGGGTTCGTCCGCCGATCCGTGATCGGCTGCCTTGTAAGTCTATTTTTCCGATCTCTTGATCGGTTTTCTTTTTTGGTTTACTGATCTTGGATCGGATTGAGTCGCCCACCGCCGACCCCATCACCGCGCCTCTACTCTAACCATCGGCATCGAGGATCTCGCGTCGTGCGCGCCTGCCCTCCATCGCTACGCCTGCTCGGCAGGTCGTCGCGCCTCACGGCAGCTGCCGCCACATCATGATGGCTGCTACGCCTTCCTCGGAAGGCTACCGCGGTCGGCCCCCCTCGGATCCTCTTCGTCGTCATCGTCCGGGACTTCACCGACAACGCCGCCATCGAATCCGATCTACGCGTCGTCCACACCATGGCGCATACGGTGCACCGTCGGTCTGATCAACCGATCCCGCGCCTGTCTACGCCAAGCACGTCCCCGAGCACGCGCCTACCGCCGATCAAGCTATGGGCTGCCGCTTTGTCGCCCCGTCGGGCCGCAGCGCCGCTGCCTTTGATCCACACTACCAGCTTCCAACGCGCCTTCCTTGGCGTGTACGTCGCTAGTGGTCTCCCAGTCGCTGCACCGACTTGCGCCCTGCAGGTATGGATGTCTACGCACTTCTATTCTTGTAGACAGTTGTTGGGCCTCCAAGTGCAGAGGTTTGTAGAACAGCAGCAAGTTTTCCCTTAAGTGGATTACCCAAGGTTTATCGAACTCAGGGAGGAAGTGGTCAAAGGTATCCCCTCTCAAGCAATCCTGCAATCAAGATATAAGAAGTCTCTTGTGTCCTCAACACACCCAATACACTTGTCAGGTGTATAGGTGCACTAGTTCGGCGAAGAGATAGTGAAATACAAATGGTATGGATAATTATAAGTGGTAATGGTGATAGAGAATAGCTTGGTGGCGTGGAAAAGACTAAAGTAAAACTGAAATAAAGATGGAAGCAAGCAAACATGTAACAGATCTAATAGCAAACGGTGTTTCAGTGATTAGAAACAAGGCCTAGGGATCATACTTTCACTAGTGAACACTCTCATATAGATAAATTCTCTTTATGATACTACTCTTAACTACTCTCCGGTTGGATACTCTAATCGTTGGTAGGGCTATAACAACACACCTTAAAGTAAGCCTTTCCCATCTAGAAACCCCACACTGTCACCTTGAGCACTAGATGAGTCCAACAAACACCACAATTTCATAAAGACATCCAACTCCAAATATAACTCATAACAAGTATTTGAAATCTCTAGCCTAAGTGCCACCATGGTCTGCACGCTGTCACTTTCACACACATAGGGAGAGCAGAGATCTATTAAAGCACTTGAGTAGCAAGGTAGATCTATAGATTACAAGCTCATGATCACAATATGATCATGCATAGAAAGAGAGATGAACACGTAGCTACCGGTAGAACCCTTAGCCTCGAGAGAGAACTACTCCCTCCTCATCATGGGAATCGACAATGGTGATGGGGATGGTGGTGGAGATCGATGGAGATGGCTCTAGGGGCACTTCCCCATCCCAGCAGGGTGCCAGAACAGAGACTTTCTATCCCCCGAATCTCCCCTTCAGTGGCGGCGGCGCTCGGGAACTTTTCGTGGATGGAGGCTTGATGATTTAGGGTTTCTGTCTCGAGAGGCTTCTTATAGGCCAAAGGGCAAGGTCGGTGGGCGGCCAGAGGTCCCACACCACCTGGTGGCGCGGGTAAGGCTAGCCCGTGCCTAGGGGTGTGACCAGGACCTGGCCCCTCTCCGACTCTCCTTCTGGCTCCGTGAGTCTTCCGGGAAAATAGTAACTTTGGCTTTTGTCCCGTCCAATTCCGAGAATATTCATTTTTTGACTTCCTGAAACCAAAAACAGCAGAAAACAGGCAACTGGCACTATGGCATCTTGTTAATAGGTTAGTCCAAGAAATCACATGAAAAGTACTCCAAAGTTGGAACAAAACACAAGAAAGTGGATAAAACTAAGCATGGAACATCAAAAATTATAGATACATTTGCAATGTATCAACATCCCCAAGCTTAACTCCTGCTCGTCCTCGAGTAGGTAAGTGATAAAAAGAAATAATTTTTGAGGTGACATGCACCATCAAAGACTTGATCAAAGTATTTGCAAAACATTCAAAGCTGGGATCATAGTACTTCAATCATAACATGAAAGACAAAGTTCTAGCAATAAGCAAAGAAACTTTGATGCAACATGAAAAGGCACAAACAAAAGATTCATGAATAACATGCTTTGCAAGACGTTTGTTTGTTTCACATAAAGAAAACATGGCATAATAGTATTCATCTTGTCCCTCAATAGAGTAGCAAATATAAATGCATAGGACACCTTCAAAGTTCATAAGAGTGACTAGATACAATAGTTTAAAACAAGCAATATCAATTTATGCATCAATCAACTAGTCTTGGGACAATGCACATAGAACTAAGAATGGCCACTATGCTCTCAAAGAAGGTGCATAAAGATAGAAGGTGGAGACTCAATATAATGGTGGAAGAAAGGCCTTCATAGAAGGAAGCAGGGATTCAAGTCTCTTAAAGAGCTTCCAAAAATTATGGTACTTATAGCTTTCAGCTCTCATTGCTCCTATCATAAGCACCTTGAAGTGATTAAGGTTAAAGTGAACAAACTATGGTGTACATGCTTGACGAAGTATAAGTTAGGAATCTCATGTCCCTTGTATACGAGGGCTGCTCCTCATGCTACTCAAGTTTAGTCTCCAGTAAGTTCTTGTCATCGTAAGTACATGTGTATCATAGAGAACCGCCAACGGGGTACCCCTTGCCCGATGATACGGAAGAATCCCCATATCAAAATGACAAGGCAAGCAGACAACAAGCATCTCAGCATTCTTCTTATTTACCATGGGAATATGGTGCTTTTTTCTCTCTTTCCTCTTTTCATAGTATCTCTTTTTTTTCTCTTTTTTTCTCAATATAGGACTCTTTTTTTTATAAGAAGAATGCTTCATAGACAACACATTATGGTTACACTGCAGGTTTCCACCATGTCAGCATGGATTAGACCAGCGGCCCAAGCGTTTCTCTAACACATATACATAACTCCATGGACTTACAAGCTCCCCTTTCATTTCACACCGACGACATCCATATACAAAAGAGCATGATATCAACTAGGTACAAGTACCGAGTGCAATGTTGAAAGTGTTCCCCATGAAAGCATGGTTCTGCTAATTCCCAACAAATAAGTGCAAGCATATACAACATAGACGACACAATGGTTCAAGTTTATTAAGGGCAAGTAAAGTAAAGTGTGCCATCAAGTTCGTGAGGGCTTTAATCACTAGTTTTCTCATAACAAGTTTAATTTGGAAGGTAAACAAAAGCATGAATATACTTGGAATAGCATAAGCTAGTAGGTAGGTATGGTGGACTCTTTGGAATAACCTGGTTTAGGGAGTTGGATGCATGAGTGGAGCTCATACTTGGTTGTGGAGGCTAGCAAAAGACTAGGAGCGACAAACTAAGAGAGCAATAATGGCCATAGTCATGCAGAGCGACAAAACATCATTGATCAAAGCATAAAGTAATACTACAAGTTGAAAACTAAAGGATCATAAAGGCTATGGTGACTTGAGATAGTCATAACATGGTGTGAGCATGTGCCAAGTCAACCCAAATAAAGCATCAAAGGAGAATACCACTATACTATGCTTTAATATGCTAAAACAACGCATGATTCATCCAAGGCACATTAAGCAATCTCAATTGTTTATAACAAGTCATGCTATAGCAAAGAATACTAAGAATAAAGCCAAAACAATATCAAGCATGGCATGACAAAGCATAGGCCACAGTCAAAAAGAAGCTCTTTTTACCACATAAGCATGAACTTTCCTACTCTTTTCCAAACCAAACCAAACTATTTGCAAACCAATGTATGAAAGAGGGGGTCCAACCAGTTTATTCAGAAAACTAAGTGAACGAAAAACCAAAACAAAAACAAAAAGAAGACGCTCCAAGAACAACACAACTATGCATGAAACAATAAAAATGAAGCGTTTGGAAGAAACCTGGGATTTTTATTGATGAAGAAGGGGATGCCTTGGGCATCCCCAAGCTTTGACGCTTGTACTTCTTGTATTTTCTTGGGGTGACACATGTGGCATCCCCAAGCTTGAGCTTTAGTCCATCCTTCATCTCATTACTCATTCCTTCCATACACCTGAAATTTTTCCTTCATACAAAACTTCACACAATCTTTATTAGCAACATTAGTGCACTCAAGATAAAAAAAGTCTTAAGGTTCAGTTCTAACACCAAATAAAATTCCAATAGAACACTAGATACTGTAGCACATCCCTCAAAAAGCTCAATTCCCCAAAAGAACTCAAGAAGGAACCAACAAGAAGCAAATGCAGAAAATGGCAGAAATCTGTCAAAACAGACCAGCAGGTAAAGACAATTTTTTACGAAGACCTTCTGTTGCTCAAATCAACAAGTGTTGAACTAACGAAAGTTAGAAAACAACCTGGGGCAGAAGCACAAAAAATTATAGCTCAATCCGACATACAGAGCTCTCTCACGATGTTTTACGGTGAAGCACAAATATCTGTTTCGGGACAGCAACTTTCCCAATCATTACTTCTCTCTCATTAGAGGTTACTCTTGGCATAAAAAGCAAATAAAAAGGATAAGGAGAGGTTATTACAGAGGTAATAACTTCCAAGACTCATATAAAACTTTTGGGTTATCTCCCAATAAGTACTTTTCTTTAACACCTTTAAGTTAGGCATGATAGTTTAACAAGATGCTCACATAAGAAATATGAATTGAAGTAAAAGAGAGCATCAAGAAGCAAATTCAAAGCACATTTAAGTCTAACCCACTTCCTATGCATAGGAATCTTGTAAAGAAACAAGTCATGAAAGCACAAAGAAACAAGCATAGGAAAGCAAAACAAGTGCAACTTCAAAATTTTCAACATAAAGAGGGGAAACTTAATATTGTTGAGACACATAAAACCATGTTTCCCTCTCTCATAATAACTTTCAGTAGCATCATGAATAAAAGTAACAATATAACTATCACATAAAACATTCTTATCATGAGCCACATGCATATAATAATTATTACTCTCGACATAAGCATAGTCATTCCTATTAATTGTAGTGGGAGCAAATTCAACAAAATAGCTATCATTATTATTCTCATCACCATAATCATCAAATATAGGAGGCATATTGTAATCATAATGAATTTTCTCCTCAATAGTAGGTGGACTCAAAATATCATATTCATCATTGTAATCATCATATATTGGAGGTTTGGTATCATCATAAGCAATAGAATAGCTATCTTCCAAAGCTGGGGAACTAAAAAGATCATTTTCATAAAAACTAGCTTCCCCAAGCTTAGACTTTTCCATAGCATTAGCAATAATGGTGTCCAAATAATTCATACTAACAACATTGCTATTAGCATGCAAATAAAGTTCCATAGGTTTTTTAATTTTGTCTTCAAACACTTCATGTCCTAACTCAAGATAAATACTATAAAGCTCTCTAATTTTTTTGTTCTTTTCCATTAAGCCTAACTAGTGAAAACAAGAAACAAAAAGAAAAAATTGCAGAATCTAAAGGAAATAACTTCGAGCACTCACACTGGAGGATGTGAGTACCTTTTACCTTACCTCCCCGGAAACGGCGCCAGAAAATAGGCGTTTGTCTTGGGAGGTTCTTCTTCTTTAATCCTCCGGTGTGAATACCTTTTACCTTACCTCCCCGGCAACGACGCCAGAAAATAGCTTGATGTCTACGCACTTCTATTCTTGTAGACAGTTGTTGGGCCTCCAAGTGCAGAGGTTTGTAGAACAGCAGCAAGTTTTCCCTTAAGTGGATTACCCAAGGTTTATCGAACTCAGGGAGGAAGTGGTCAAAGGTATCCCCTCTCAAGCAATCCTGCAATCAAGATATAAGAAGTCTCTTGTGTCCTCAACACACCCAATACACTTGTCAGGTGTATAGGTGCACTAGTTCGGCGAAGAGATAGTGAAATACAAATGGTATGGATAATTATAAGTGGTAATGGTGATAGAGAATAGCTTGGTGGCGTGGAAAAGACTAAAGTAAAACTGAAATAAAGATGGAAGCAAGCAAACATGTAACAGATCTAATAGCAAACGGTGTTTCAGTGATTAGAAACAAGGCCTAGGGATCATACTTTCACTAGTGAACACTCTCATATAGATAAATTCTCTTTATGATACTACTCTTAACTACTCTCCGGTTGGATACTCTAATCGTTGGTAGGGCTATAACAACACACCTTAAAGTAAGCCTTTCCCATCTAGAAACCCCACACTGTCACCTTGAGCACTAGATGAGTCCAACAAACACCACAATTTCATAAAGACATCCAACTCCAAATATAACTCATAACAAGTATTTGAAATCTCTAGCCTAAGTGCCACCATGGTGCCTGTCACTTTCACACACATAGGGAGAGCAGAGATCTATTAAAGCACTTGAGTAGCAAGGTAGATCTATAGATTACAAGCTCATGATCACAATATGATCATGCATAGAAAGAGAGATGAACACGTAGCTACTGATAGAACCCTTAGCCTCGAGAGAGAACTACTCCCTCCTCATCATGGGAATCAGCAATGGTGATGGGGATGGTGGTGGAGATCGATGGAGATGGCTCCGGGGGCACTTCCCCGTCCCAGCAGGGTGCCAGAACAGAGACTTTATGTCCCCCGAATCTCCCCTTCAGTGGCGGCGGCGCTGCGGAACTTGTCGTGGATGGAGGCTTGATGATTTAGGGTTTCTGTCTCGGGAGGCTTCTTATAGGCCAGAGGGCAAGGTCGGTGGGCGGCCAGGGGGCCCACACCACCTGGTGGCGTGGGTAAGGCTAGCCCGCTCCTAGGCGGTGTGGCCAGGCCCTAGCCCCTCTCCGACTCTCCTTCTGGCTCCGTGAGTCTTCCTGGAAAATAGTAACTTTGGCTTTTGTCCCGTCCAATTCCGAGAATATTCATTTTCTGACTTCCTGGAACCAAAAATAGCAGAAAACAGGCAACTGGCACTATGGCATCTTGTTAATAGGTTAGTCCAAGAAATCATATGAAAAGTACTCCAAAGTTGGAACAAAACACAAGAAAGTGGATAAAACTAAGCATGGAACATCAAAAATTATAGATACATTTGCAATGTATCAGTATGCCGCCTCCTCGGGTCGTAGCGTGGCTGCACGCAGTCTAATTCGCCGTCCTCATGCATCGACGACCTCGACTTTCACCGCGCCATCTCCTATGGTGCGGATCGCCGCCGTCTGCACATGGTCTTCGTCATGTCGCCGGGTCTTCCTCACATACTTCGAGCACTGCCGCCGCGCTTCACAAGGTAACCTACAGGGCGCCCTCTCGCCGTCATAGGTCCCGTCGACTACCCCATCGCCGCTCCAGGCATCCAGCATGACTACCCCAGGTCGCCGCTGTTTTCGTCGCCTTCTATGTCTTCGTCCACTACAACTTCGCCGCCAGCGTCATCGCCTCATCCCCGACTACACCACCTGCTACTCTACTCCGACAATCGTGGCCGGCGCTGGCATCTCTCCCTTCGCTGCTTTGCGCGTCGCAACCGCTCTAGAGGCTTCTGCTGATAGTCTTTCTGACATGACGGCAAGTTCATGATGGTCCCTGTCCCGGCACGCCTGGTACTGGCAACACTGGGAGTGCCTTTGTCCCTGGCGCGTTCCTGAGTCTGTCATGCTCGGATCGGTGCCTCGTCTTAATCGGCTTCGACAACGTCTTCTTCGGCATCGACCACTCTACGACTGCCTCGACCGCGTCACCGACGAATTCTTCTTTGCATACTCGGTACTGGAAAAATCGGAGTGTGCGTTCGTCCCCGACGTGCGCCTAGTTCTGGCAAAACTATGGCCGCACCTCATCCTCGATGGCTCGGACTGCATTGGCTTCATCATCGACACCCTCGACGACTGCCTAGACGCGTCTCCATCATCCTCCTCATGCACTATTTGTAGGGGTTCCGCGTATAAAAACAATAAATTTTACTCTACGCCCCTGAACCCCTGAAGCTGTCAGGACCTATCTATTAGTAATATAGTAACGGGAGGGGCTTTTCGCGAACTTACCCTTGAAGACCAAAAAGCGTTGTCAACCCTTAGGAGAGTGTGGTTGATGTAGACGAGCCGAAACCGACCTCAAGGTCGTGATGAAGTCCTTGCGCTCCTTCTGGCTCCAACGACTTGAGTGCCTCAAGTGCGACACCTCGCGGGGAGTTTACACACGTCTGGTGCCTGACGATGACTCCCGCTTCCCCGATCCAGCAGTAGTTGCGGAAGTAGAGCTCCCGGATCTGAATCCCGCAACACGACGGCGCTCCGCGGTGAAGATTTCTCTCGCTCGCGCAGTCCAAACTTGGGACCACAGTCACGAGAGAGAGAGAGGGGAGAGAGAAAATATCAATTAGAGGTCGGCCCAAAAGTGGGAAGACCTTTATTGATTATTGGTGTATTTTTCTGGGCCAAATACCCCACTTTATATAGGGGGAGGGGAGGTACTACCTCCCCTCAAGTCCCGGGGTGGGACTAAAGGAGAGGAGGGGGTGGGGTGGCCGCCAGCCAGCCCCTAGTGGGCCCCGCGGGGGGGCTAGGCCTAGCCGGCCAGCCCCCTTGTCCCCTCTCCCTCTATCCTATCCCTAATGAGCCCTCTCCCTCCGGAAATTGGCCCATTAAGCCTTTTGACCTTTTAATTGATTTTATCTTTATTAAATAATTATGAATAAATCATTAAATCAATATTTAACATTCATTCACACATTATCTAATCTCCGTGGCCATGGAACACCTTCCACCTCCACTCCGGACATCCTCCAGACTTACCGAAACCCTTCCGGTTTTCTCCCTTCTTTTCTTCGGTGATTCTACCGATCCTATAAACACTCTCTAAGCATCATCAAGCCCTTAAGCATGATACCCCATGGTTCGGGAACACTCCAGACATGGTTGGGACACTCCCGCACCAATGATCGATAGAGGGACCTGGATGGCCATGTGACCCCTGTGCATTCCACGAAGATCTTTCGTCGTTTGAACCGGGACAGTCGTGTCTTATTACCTTTGTCATTCTATACTTGCATTGCTCGAGATCTGATCAATGACATCACCATGTCGTGTTCAATCTCGTTACTGAACAATGCTACTTAACTCGTTCCAACAAGTGATATCCCCGTGATCTAATCACACGCTGCGTAACTATTGGATATAACTTCTCCGAGTGGGCCCTTGAGTATCTTTCCGTCACATGGACGGACAAATCCCGCTCTTGACATATATTGCCTCTACGGTTTTCTCCGAATACCTGAACACACCTTTATAACCACCATTTTACCAGATGGCGTTTGATGCTATCTAAGCACTATCGGGAGACAGTGATTGATATAGTCTCACGGTCTAAGGAATAGTCTACGAGGATCCATTTCTAATCATCATAACTTGAACTTCGTGACATGATCGGGTCATGATGTTTAGGTTGGGTATTGGTTCATCATCTCATTCTCTGAATGAGATGACCTCATATCCAACTGGCATAAATGCCACATGATCAGGAAACTTGATCATCTGTTGACCAATGAACCAGTGACTAGAGTTTCACTGGGAACCCCTGGTTGTTTGTATATCACACGTGTATTGATGTTTCCACTCAATATACAGTTATAGCATGATATAAAACTTAATCATAAACTATATGAAATATGATAATAGTCCTTACTACTATTTGTCTCTAGGGCATATTTCCAATAGTCTCCCACTTGCACTAGAGTACAAATACACTAGCTGCATTTGTTCTCAATCATTGGCACCATATACCCGGTACCCTGAACATGCTTGCTCATGGAAGAGGTTGAGTCTTGGGTATGTACTTTACAGTCCCAAATCCTTTGCAACTTACTAATGTCACCTTGATAGACATCAATACTTTATCATCACATGATAACATCTGTGTGTATGCATCATCGCTATGGCAGCAGAACGAGGCCTGATTCTAGGAGCCTACAGTGACGGGAGATCAACCTCGAGGGCTTTCTCATGGGCACCGTGCCCTGGGACACATCATTCTACGTTAAAAGCGAACTAGCCCCGCCATAAAATTATACAACACTTTAGATGGTACCCTTATCTATTATTATAAATGTATTCATCGAAACACTAGTGCACTCTGTGCAACTTTCGATGTTTTGTTCACCTTGCTTCCTACTTGACTTTAATTGGTATCTATAGGAGTTTCCAACATATTCCCTTATAACATAACTCTTTATGCTTTAAGATATGTTTATCTTTTATGGATTTGGAAAATGTGTCCACAATTCTCTACTAGACACTGCAGACAAACTTAGCTCAACGTTCCGTGATTCGGACTTAATCACTTTCAAACGTTCCTTATTTGGATCCCATATTATGCTAAGTTATCATCATGGTTTACTGAGACAGAACCTATGTCTCAATATAGTGGATGACGATCATCCTTTTCTTTCAACCGTTGATGTTAAACTCAATGCTATTCCTAATTTGGGTTATTAGGGACTGGTTCCTTAATTAACTTCTATTCTGAAACACTTTTCAGAATCCCTTAAGGAATACTACATAATATCATAATACGATTATTATCAACTTCTACATCTTATAAATCATTATTTATAAGTATTTGCGCTTTCATCCTTAACATACTTAAGAATTACTCCTATAAGCTCCCACTCAAAATATGTTCCTACATATTTGAATTTGAGACTCATATTGCTCCCACTTAAAATATGTCAATGACATATTGTTTTAGGAAGACTTTCATAGCTCCCACTCAATTTTATGCAAATTGCATATCTCCTTATTACTTTGAACAACTTCAAAATCTTATGATCAATTATCAAACTTGGAGATTTATTATAAGATATTAGTACTTTACTAGTTTTAAATCCACTAGACATCCAGCACACATGAATCAAATTCATTTGAATGCATCCAATACTTGACAAATTGTGCTTTTGTCATTCACCCCTTTTTCCTACCATGGCTTTGCAGTCATTTGGGAAAATTCCAAGTAACCCCTTTACTTGTGAGTTTCAACAACAAATTGCTTTCTAATCTCAAGGGAATTTTGCTTTTAGGATTTATCATAATTTAGTTTACCATTATTTCCATTGTAGTTCGTAGGTATGTCATATTCCAAAATCATGACAAATGATTCACAAATGTCTCCATACAAGATATGGATTTACATTTCGAATCCTACTTCATATAGTGAAAACAATAGTGGAGGGGAAAAACACAATGATCAAAATCATTGATTCTTTCCTTCTGTGAAGAGAATCGTTCAGGAATGTTGTCTGTTGCGCTTCTCAACACTCTAATGCAGGTTTTTGAATCCTCATCATGTTTTACACTATTTTCTATTTGCTTCATAATTGAGAAACATCACCAAAAGTGAGCTTTCTCAAGAATGCACCAAAATCCAAGCAATACAAGTTTTGCTTTCCTTTTGGTTTCAGCTATGGATTTCGTATTCAAAGTTTCCAATGAATACACTATAAGGACTTATTCGCTATTGTTTTGGTTATATCGAATAACCCCAAAACTTTCAGGAATTCAAATGGTTTACTACTTTCTAATTGAGTGCTAACTATTTCTAAGCTAATGGTCTCTACATCTACACTACAACGATTTATTTGGTGCCTTCTATTCAACCCCCTTTGATATCTAATATCACATTGTGATGCTTTGCATTTTGACATTTCAAAACAATTTGCATTCCACAATTACTTTTATGCCATTCTTATAAAGTTGAATTTCATTACTATTGATCAAATCATAGCAATTTGATTCCCTTTTATCTTTATACCCCTTTTGTTGATGAAACACTTTGATCAAATCAAATAGTTTCGTATTCATGTTTCCTTTGGTAAACTACTTTACACATTTAAACAATTATTTAATGATAATTACCATTTTTGTTAAAACACAATACATCGAATATGTATTCATTTTTAACAATTCATTAAACACTTTGTATTCAAGTAATACACGGTGTTCAAGTTATTTTGCCGAACATAGGCATGATTTATATGTGACAAGAAATCGAATGACTTTCACATATTATCACATAACTTTTGAATTCAAACAATGTTTTCATTCATTAATGAAATATCATTAAGTTGGGTATTTTAAACAAGGCATTTTAATATTTTACAAATGTTCATACATTATCAATTAGTTTCAAACAACAAGGATAATTCACATATAATCAAACAAGATATGAACACGAATAGAAATCATTCATAAAAGCAGAACAACTGTTTGTTACAAACTCATATGAATAACCGTCTCACGAAGTGTGAGACAAACTAAAGAAGTTCACAATCTCTTGATTACATTAATCATCCTAAAACACAAACTAAGTGATAAATGTCGAGGGAGTGTGTCGTCGGCCATCATCATCATGCTCGCCATCAACACGCAACGTCACCTCCTCTCCAGCAAGCACCTGTCATGCAGAAGGACCTATTTTCACCAAAACAAAACAAGTATCAGATATACTTAACACTGCAAATGTGTTTGCAAGATTATAACATTTATAAAACTGTATATCAAATATATACCTTTGTCGTTGTGACACGGCGACATCTGGTTCAACCAACACATTCCTGAGATGTGTCATGAACCGGTGGAACTCCATTTCCGTGTCGCCCCTCATTACGCAAGTCCTGACTTGTGCTTGGTAGCTTGGTGGCAGCGACCGCAACACAACAGCATTTGCGAAAGAGCCTGTAATCCAGACGTCCAGGAAGTATGCTGGCCTCATGTACACATCATGCATGTGATGTAAGTGGCTGTCCAGTGACGAGTTCTCCTCCATCTTAATGGAGAGGAAGTCTCCGATCAACTCATGCTCCCAAATGCGTGTCTGATCCACGAAATGTGTCCTAAGCTGTAGCATCACCGAACGAGGGTTGACATCACCCATGAAAGGCCACAGCTCGTCCACCATTCTGAAACGCATCACAACTGAAATATAGGAGTCCATCTCCCAACGGAGATAGCGGTCTTTCCGCTCCTCTAGGGTCTCAAGGTTTGTGGATGGATCCAGATCCATCCCGTCGAGTATGTAGTCAACCATGTCGTTCTCGCTAAGGAGAACATGGACACTGACAACACAAATGGAGAAGTTCGATCCATCTAATCTGAGCTTCTCTCCTTCTAACCATTTAGT
Source organism: Avena insularis (assembly GCA_023614405.1). NCBI lineage: Eukaryota > Viridiplantae > Streptophyta > Magnoliopsida > Poales > Poaceae > Avena > Avena insularis. Next base: position 39,300,172 of record CM042694.1, read on the forward strand.
TGTCAACACGAAAGAGCCCATCCACATTTATAATTGCAAAAGGAATTTAGACTAAGTTTATAATTAAATGAGTTAATAATAACTCCACTCAGAAACACCTATCCCTAGTGAGGGTTCCTAGTGATAACACGACCCCTATCAGCCACATCTCCCCCGATCATCACGGCCATCAATGTGGGTTCAAGGGTGGATGCTAAACGTTGGTCACATCATCCATGCGACTCGTGCTCGATCTTTTGACCATCCGCGTTCCGAGGCCATGTCTGTACATGCTAGGCTCGCCAACTCAACCTTAGTGTTTTCGCTATGCAACATGGCTTGCACCCTTGTATCTGACGTAGATATGTCTGACACCCGATCATCACGGCCTGCCTCATACCGAAGAACTTTCTTGGTGGTGCACACTAAGGGGGATCACAATCGTTGGTTATTTTAACAGGGATCATCTTATTAGGCTACCGTCGAGTATCTAATACTAGCACACAATAAGACATACAAACAATAATATTGAATGTAAATGCTATGTGATATGGTCCTACACGTCGTGATCTCCATCCGCCGTCACGGGTTCCGGCGCCGTAGACACCAGGGTACCGGTGTCATTCCGGCGTGGTAGTTCGTCACCTCCGTGACTATCTACTACTATGCAACAAAAGGTAATCACTTTAACTTTGCCACAACCATATCACAAAGCAACGCCCTCCTGCAAAACAAAGTTAGACGGCTCTACTTTAACTTTGCATGTTTTACGTGGCTGAATGGGCTTTCGCACAAGAACCGTTCTTACCTACGAACTTTCAACACAGTGCTGATCAAGTAGTTGTCTACACTACACCCCTTTCGGGGCCCTCCGTTGTAAATGGTATACCAACTAATGCTAGAGAGACAGACACCACCCTAAGCCACTTTATACGGTACAAGCCGTATGTCAAGCGTGGACCAGTCTCGCGAATGAACGCGTAAAGTCGGTTGGGGGCCGCTTCATCAAGCATTACTGCGGTATACACAAATACACGTGGGAGGGTAACAACTAAAAGATCAACACCCACATGCTACATCTCGTGGGTTCTACCCATACTAGCATTACTACGCATAGATCTAGCTCTGATACCACTGTAGGGGTTCCGCGCATAAAAACAATAAATTTTACTCTACGCCCCTGAACCCCTGAAGCTGCCAGGACCTATCTATTAGTAATACAGCAACGGGAGGGGCTTTTCGCGAACTTACCCTTGAAGATCGAAAAGCGTTGTCAACGCTCAGGAGAGCGTGGTTGATGTAGACGAGCCGAAGCCAACCTCAAGGTCGTGATGAAGTCCTTGCGCTCCTTCTGGCTCCAACGACTTGAGTGCCTCAAGTGAGACACCTCGTGGGGAGTTACACACGTCCGGTGCCTGACTATGACTCCCGCTTCCCCGATCTAGCAGCAGTTGCGGAAGTAGAGCTCCCGGATCTGAATCCCGCAGCGCGACGGCGCTCCGCGGTGAAGATGTCTCTCGCTCGTGCAGTCCAGACTTGGGACCACAGTCACGAGAGAGAGAGAGAGGGGAAGAGAGAAAATATCAATTAGAGGTCCTCCCAAAAGTGGGGAGACCTTTATTGATTATTGGTGTATTTTTCTAGGCCAAATACCCCACTTTATATAGGGGGAGGGGAGGTACTACCTCCCCTCAAGTCCCAGGGTGGGACTAAAGGAGAGGAGGGGGTGGGGTGGCCACCGGCCAGCCCGTAGTAGGCCCCGCGGGGGGCTAGGCCCAGCCGGCCAGCCCCCTTGGCCCCTCTCCCTCTCTCCTTTCCCTAATGGGCCCTCTCCCTCCGGAAATTGGCCCATTAAGCCTTTTGACCTTTTAATTGATTTTATCTTTATTAAATAATTATGAATAAATGATTAAATCAATACTTAACATTCATTCACACATTATCTAATCTCCGTGGCCATGGAACACCTTCCACCTCCTCTCCGGACATCCTCCGGACTTACCGAAACCCTTCCGGTTTTCTCCCTTCTTTTCTTCGGTGATTCTACCGATCCTATAAACACTCTCTAAGCATCATCAAGCCCTTAAGCGTGATACCCCACGGTTCGGGAACACTCCAGACATGGTCGAGACACTCCCGCACCAATGATCGACAGAGGGACCTGGATGGCCATGTGACCCCTGTGCATTCCACGAAGATCCTTTGTCGTTTGAACCGGGATAGGCATGTCTTATTCCCTTTGTCATTCCATATTTGCATTGCCCGAGATCTGATCAATGACATCACCATGTCATGTTCAATCTCGTTACTGAACAATGCTACTTAACTCGTTCCGACAAGTGATATCCCCGTGATCTAATCACACGTTGCGCAGCTATTGGATATAACTTCTCCGAGTGGGCCCTTGAGTATCTTTTCGTCACATGGACGGACAAATCCCGCTCTTGACATATATTGCCTCTACGGTTTCCTCCGAATACCTGAACACACCTTTATAACCACCGTTTTACCAGATGGCGTTTGATGCTATCTAAGCACTCTCGGGAGACAGTGATTGATATAGTCTCACGGTCTAAGGAATAGTCTACGAGGATCCATTTATAATCATCGTAACTTGAACTTCGTGACATGATCGGGTCACGATGTTTAGGTTGGGTATTGGTTCATCATCTCATTCTCCGAATGAGATGACCTTATTTCGAACTGGCATAAATGCCACATGATCAGGAAACTTGATCATCTGTTGACCAATGAACCAGTGACTAGAGTTTCACTAGGAACCCCTGGTTGTTTGTATATCACACATGTGTTGATGTTTCCACTCAATACAGTTATAGCATGATATAAAACTTAATCATAAACTATATGAAATATGATAATAGTCCTTACTACTATTTGTCTCTAGGGCATATTTCCAACACTATGCGCATGCGGCTTCATGTGCGGCTACCTCGACACGGCATCCCCGACCACGACATCGACCACGGTGACCCCTCGCATGGCTACTTTGACCACGGCACCGCCCAACGCTCTCGGCTCCCTCGACATCGGCACAAGGGCTACCACCTCACTTGAGCATCACCAGCTTCCTCTATAGTCCAAGCAACCGTGACGCGACACCGTCCACGACATTTCCGCTACGACTGCGGGGGGATGTCAGCCTACTGGATGCTACTTCGGTTTATATCTAGTCTGACCGTCCGTGATGTTCTAGTTGTTCACGATGCTACCGCTACGACTGCAGGGGATGTTAGAGTATTAGGTATATATGGTTGTTATGGTAGTTTAGATAGAGTTAGGATCTATTTACGTACAGTCCTAACTTGACTCGTACTCCAAGATAATCCTTTGTACGCCTATATATACTCACCCATGAGGCTCAATAATATATCCATCATATTCCGCCAAACTAATACTCTTTCACTGTGTGTTTTTAGATAGTAGTGGCACAATCATAATTTCAGATTCAACTACTGACTTGGGCATTTCCAAACCCTAAGTCGCAGTACATTTTACTCCGAGAACGTGGGTAGATTGTTTCGCCCCGCAAAGTTCCACGCATAGAGCTCCAGAATTTAACCGAATTACATGTATAGGTTCAAGTTCAACACATTATTATGCATCTTCATTGCCAGCAGCCTTCTTCCCCCGCCTGGGTGCCAAGCCTTCACGTCCACTGGTTCCTTTATTTTCTGCCTTCTTCCTCTTCCTCGGTGCCAATTTGCTTAGCTTCACGTACTCTACATCACCGGGACAATCAGCACCAGAATCGTGTTCAACATCATCTTTCCACTCGTTTTTATTTTCTTCCGGCAACAAAATGACTGACCCGGCAGTCATGTTTCTAACCTTGCGGCGCTTCCTGTAAAAAAAACAGGACAGTTGTATAACTTCCTAATATCTACAGAGTAAATAAAACAAAAATTATAATTCAGCACAAACATGCGAACCCCAAGAGACTTTTGCTTACCAAGAGCTAATTGAGTTTGAGCGACCACCCTGTCCAAGAATAGAAGGGTGACTCCCAGTTCTAGCAGCTTTCACATTCATTACATCATAATTCAGCTTAAACATGCAAGTTGAAGCATACCCTTACATCAACCCAATTAGCCGACTGGCACATGTTAGAGAAACCATGATGCCTCGTTCATCCATGAAGCTGAACTTTGCAGTCTGCTTCAGGCATATTTCATCATGATTACGCAGAGCAGCAACCATACTAGGGATAGTGCAGATCTGCGTAGACGCTTCTTCCATCGTGATACAATAGCCTCCATACCACTTTCCCTTCACCCTTGCTGATTTAGAGTCATACCTGAAGAGGGCTACCGTAACCAGGTAAGGGTGGTCCACGGAGATCCCACTTGATAGAAAACTGTGGACAAAATATATTTGTCAGCGTTGGGCTAACAAACAATTTTAGGTTCAGTAGCCAGCTACAATTATAGTTAGTGCAAATAGCAAAGAGAACGGTGGCTCACCCGCATGTAGCCAGAACTTCTTCTTCCTTGGTAGTAGGATCTGCCATCCTCCGAGCTGCTCAGCTCGAAGGCGGCGGAGGCGGGCTAGAGCCTCACAACGGCGGCTACGGCATGCGCCATTAGAGCTCGGGATTAGTGAATAGGCGCAGCAACTTGGTGCCGGAAGTCAAATGTTCGAAGGGATCGTTCTGCCTGGAGGGTGGATTTCGACGCCGCCGGTTCTAGGGGAAAGGAGGGAATGGATTTGTGAAATTGGTCAACGCATCCAAGCCACTTAGTTCCTCGATTTGCCTAAGAGGTTGCCGCATTGGCGCTCATGTCACGGACAGATGAGCGACATGTGGGTCCCGACCGTCTACTTCATGGGGCAGTTTAACGGAATGTTTGAATTTGGTAGGGGTAAGATGAGTTTGCCTCGAAATGGCCCCTCTCAGTAGTTGGCAGCCCAACTTTACGAAAGAGGCAATTACAGGCAACTTGGATACCGCGATGCACTCGCCCAGGAACTTTTGGGCCGCAAACTAACAAGCCCCATATTCGGCCCCTAACTCCATCGGTTCGCAAAACCGACCTCCAGGTGCGTATTTAAAGAGGGAAAACCCTAGAACAAGGAGAAGAATCCATCCACGCCTAAGGGGCGGAGCCCTGCCGCTCCGCCACCTCCATAGCCGCCCTACACAATATCACAAATCTCCACACCATCAATCAAGAGTAGGAGAAGGAGGTGCCCCCATCTTCACCTCCTGCACCGTTCATCATCATCATCATCTCCAACGGCGTCTCCATCTCTCTCTCTTGTCTTAGATCTTGTAATTGTAAGATTGAATATGGTTGTGACTTCATTAGTATATTCCTCTGTGTTTTTTTGTTCATCCATGTCTGAGTGATTGATTAGGTTTTAGGTTGAGGTTTGATCTAGTGCGCTAAGTTAGAATGTATTTGTGATCCAAGTATTCAATTACATGAGTTACGAGATGAGTTCGCGGATCCCTTGGTCTGAAAGTGTACGTTTGTCTCGCGAGTGACACATAAGAATCATGCATACTACACATAGTGTGAGAACCCGGTAATCAAGTGGGGGACGTTTATTTGTTAAAGGAATCTCTTGTAGATAATGGATTCACATATATATTCGCTCATCTAGTACTAGTGAGACCGAAGCCTAGAAACCCTCTCTCACTCCATTCAATCCTATAGTTATAACCCCCATTAGTTTAGTTCTTGTTCTAGTTTACTCTCAATACTTTATTTACTTTGTTACTAGTTACTTTAAATCTCTCTTGTTTACTATTACTCTAGCAACTTATAGTGTAGACTATTTCCAAACACCGTTGTAGGTGCAAACGTGGCTTCATTGATAACGCAGTTGCGGAGTTGTGTGGTTTCCATCTTGCAAACCTCCTTTGGGATCGATCTTTCTAATAAATAATTGCCACTACTAGTACTGCAATAACCCTGTTGTTGGATGCAGGAACCCAGCCATCAGTATGCCAGTAAATCTTCACGTCTGGCGTCGGCCGTCATTGGAACTGCACCCAAAATTGCTTCCCTTACTTTTTCCATGCTTCCACTGGTAGTCGGAGAGTTCACCGCTCGCCTTTGTGGATTATGCGGTTGGATTATGCTCCTCCTCCTTGGATTATGCGGTTGTTCATCGGTTCTCCTTCGTTTCCGCGGTTCCCTTTGTTGTTGTGATTTCCTGCATTGTCATCTGATAGAATATCATCGGGGTTAAGAATAGGGTTACTGTTAGAGTTGCGCTATGTCGAAGGATCCCCAATGATCACACACACTTGGTGGCACGTTATGTATGGACTAATGACGTCGTTGTTTGGTCCGCAGGAGACATTGTCTGGGGGACCAGTGAAGTCCAGTAGTTTCTGTTCTGGGTAGATCTCAGCTATTCTAATTCCGAAGTCGATACTTTCGCCGCTTTTTTAGAGTTCCACGTTTATCGAGCTTGATCCTCTTGGCGTGGTTGGCCGGTAGTCTGACCCAAGGGAGAGATCGTCGTAAAAACCATCAAGGTCCCCTAGACCTGCTGTGTTTTCATTGTTTTCGTCGGCCTTCTCCGCCTGCAGTGTGGTTTCCATGGATGATCCGACGGATGATATAGCTATCGCCGTAGGCGCAGTTTTTTGATCGACGGTCCTGATGAAATTGGAGCTGAGAGGTGCGGTTCTTCGGGGTCCTTCACTTGAAAGCGGAAGCTTCCGATGATGAGATCGGATCCTCCGTTGAAATTGGCGGGTGCCGAATCAGGGGTAGGCGGGCGTGGCTCCACTTCTATTGGATTGTTGCTTGATGAAAAGGGGTCCACTGAATCCATGGCTGCAGCGTTCAGATTTCGCACAGACGGCGCCAATTGACGATGGATAACCTCGACAATTCTCATGGTGATGGACTTGGGGTTTTGCGGAAAAGAGAATATTGGGGATTTCGTCGGATGTCAGGCAAACAAGGGAGTTGAAGTCGCCTGATTACTTGATGAACAACACTATTATAGATTGATTGGGGTTTTTCGGTACCTCCTCATAGGCTTCTCCCGTCCTCTATATAATAGGCCGGGTCTCAAAGTTGTACACGGATAGATTACATATGTATGATTACAACTCTAACATAACATCGGTTCATATTTCTTTTCCTAATACAACTAAGACTTTTATCGGTTGCTTCTTTGGGCCATCATCTTGAGTCTTCATGGGTCGCGAGCCTTTATGCAGCCAGGGTAGCAGATCATAAGCACCTGAGTAATCGTACCTATGCCAGTGACCGATCGGGAAGTTTGACCAAAACTGTAATTTGACATAAGATTAAGTTTACTTAGTGTTAAAAATGTTCCAAGTGATAGAGATTCGAACAATTCAAAAGTGAGAGAGATTCAAACAATTTTTTTTAAAAAATATAATATATATTTTTTGAAAAACACTAACGGACGGCCGTCTATGCCCAGGGGGCTATGCCAATGACAAAGCCGTTGGCACAGGTTAAGCCGAGGGTGGCTGTCGGCGTAGCCCCTATGCCGAGGGGGCTACGCCGAGGGCTGCCCTCGGCACAGCCTATGCCGACGGCATTTCGGGGCTATGCCGAGGGCAGCTGGCCCTCGCCGTAGCGTAGCTGGCCCTCGTCGTAGTGTTTGTTCTGCACCAATTGCCACGTGTATCATAATTTGTTAAACCAAACTTATAAAGATGAAAGCAAACAATCAGATTGCCTTTCTGTCCCGCTCCTCGTAAAGACTCGCACGGAAAAGACCACAACCAAGAAAATGTTGAGGTATCACAGATCCTAGAACCCATAGCTGACCCAAAAGAAGGTAATGGACAAACCCGAGAAAATCAAGTACTCAAAAGGGCAGCTAAAGATCTCGACTGTGATTGAACCATACATGTTATGAGGCTTCAAACATACAGATTGCCACTGAACTCGGCTACAATACAAATAGTAAGACACAACATTATCTTCCTTTTCTTAGTTTTCTACATTGATCACATTAACCGGCAAGGGCTGCAGCAACATCCGAACCTACCGCCGCCTTCAGCTGGCCCTCCGCCTCCGCAAGGCCCCGTACCGCCATTGCTCACCTTGCCGGACCGGTGGGGCTCCGTGGTGGCTGGTCTTGGTGGTGGACGGCCAGCACCTGATCCTCCTTGGCCTGTCTTGAGAGTTCCCCCGGGCTTCCGCTTGTTATGTTTTCCCTTACCAGGGCTATCTCTCGGCTTTTGCAGGGGAGGATTTGGGTCCAGCGAGGCGGGACTTACCGTCGCCATGGAATCGGGTGGCCGGTGTCAAAGCTCACGGTGGTGGACCTTGGAGCGAGCAGCTGTGTGTTTCAAGTTGATGCTTGGAACCATGGATGCACTCGATGATCAGCTCAGCTTGTGTTTATATACAACTTAATACTGGTAGCTAGTACATACAGCATCGACCAAACGATCGATACGTCGTCGGAGCTGCACCAGCTGCTACCGCGTAATGTAAACACTGACCGAGGACATAATCAGCGCTGATTAAAATGATGAATCAGCGTGGACTACAATGACGAACGAGCGTGCGGTTATTTCACCTAACCATCGGATAAGCTGTCACTGACATATGCAAGCCCAAAAAAAACAACACTTGCTGTAACACTCCTATGGGAAAAGAAAATTATATATGGGTCAACATTGACCGGGACCTAACTACATGTACATACTAAGTACGTATAGATTAGCCAAGTCAGCTTCAGTGGCAGGGCATCACAATTCACATATTGTTTTTGTTGTGATCGTAGGTGATTTATGTTATGTAAGGTTTTCATTGCAAATACTCTTTCGCATAAGTATTTAGCTAGTTTTTGTTGCTAGAGTTACAGTCTCAGAGAAGTCTACAAGTTCCACCCGGAAAAAACTCCCGACTTTCCGCTCCTGTGCGGCTGCGCCAAGCCGCACCGGAGCGTCGCCGGCCACCGCGCGCAGGTCCTCCCCCGCCCCCTCCCCTCCTCGCCGCCGCCGGAGACGTCGTCAGGCAAAGCCCGCTCGGCGTGGCGGCGGCGGGGCTCCAAGCTTGCTGCTCTCTGGGAGACTTCGGCGGCGGCGCCCGATCCGCGGTTTTTGGCGGCGCAACGACCAGGAGGTGGTGGTGGGTGGCGACGAGGCCGTCGCAGCTTGGCCGGGGCTGCTGCTGGCGGGATGGTGGCGAGGCTGTAGGGGCGGCGCCATGCGGGCTCGATCTAGGCTCGCGATGGGCCGGGCGGGCCACGGCCGTTTGGCACGGCTGCTGCCTGCGAGTTGCGCAGTCCTTGCGGCGGCGCACAGTGGGACGCCGGGGCTATAGCCTCCTCGTCTGCCAGTGGCGGGGCACGGGTTGGGGCTGGTCTGGCTCGTTGCCGGCGCGTGCTCGGCCATGGACATGGCGTGGCGTGGCGGCGCCCTGTCAGCATGGCGGCGTGGTGATGCGGCGATCTGGGTCTTGCGGGCCCCGGCCGGCCTGGTCCCTGCGCCTGGGTGGCACGCCGACGAGGTGGAGTGCGGCTCCCCTCCTTCTGCCCCACGGCGGCCGGACCTGGTCTGGCAGCGCCCCCCCCCTCGAGTTGCAGGCTGACTGGTGGAAGCCGGTTTGGTGCTCCCGGATGGCAGCTGTGGTGGAGGCAGGGAGGCTGCTGCGGGCCGGCTGGCCCAGATCTAGGCCCATTCGGGTTCGATCTGGGTTGTGCGGGTCCTATCCTGCTGGCCTGTGCGCTGGGTGTGTGTGCGTGATCTCTGCTCCGTGCAGGCTTGGTCGCCTGGGCGACGTTACTAGCAACGGTGATGGCGCCGGCGGCCGGGTGCGGTCCCCCACTTCCCCTTGACCGTCCTCCCTGACCCGAGAGCAGGGATGTTGCTTCTTTAGCCGGGTCGAGTGGAGCCCAATGCCTTCTTGGTGTGGCGGCTCAAGGCGTTTTCTGACGCCGGTGGCGAGGGTGGCGGTGTTGGGTGCCCGGCGATGCTTCTTTGAGGTGGTTGTGCGCAAACCTGTCGGGGACTCCTCCGAGGGCTAGCGCGGGGGCTCCATGTGAGGAACAGAGTGCTCGGTTGCGGGAGCGAGGTACCAAGCCTCGAGCGAAAGCCCTGCCTTTGGGCCGCTGATGGCGATGCATGTGGTTGTCGTGTCCTGTTGAGGCGTCATCAAGAGCTCCGGCACCTCCCTCGCCTAGGGTGTCAGGTTCCGGGTGAAAACCCTAGAGTTGGCTTGCCAGATCGGGCGACGGCGGCGTCTTCGATGTCGTACCCTCCTTATTGGCGTAATCTTGGAGACCTGATCCCTTGGTATGAGTCGCTGCTCATCGTCATGGTCTTCGGTGTTGGCCTCATGCGGCATCTTAGTGCAGTTGGAGTGTCGGCCTCTCGAGTGGTATTGCGGATGGCTTGCGCGCCTGGGATCCTCCTCGGACGGTGCAAGAAAGCCTCCAGATGAACAATGGTGGGATGGCCTCTGTGGTTGATGGCGGGTCGGTGAAGACTGCATGCTAGTAAGTCTGTTGAGGTTGCAAGGAGGTAGCCATTGCGCCGGCGGCGTACCCCGGATCTGGGCTGAGCCTGGATGGCTCGCGGGATCCAGGTGGGACCCATCTTGGCTGCGATTGGCATGCTCCTAGCGATATCGACGATGCGCAAGCACTGCGACTTTCATCGGCAAGGGTCCTGTTCGGCGGAGGAGCTCGCTCTGTGGCGTCCTGGAGAAGCACTCAACAGATTTCGACGTTAGCCATAGTATTGTTTTGAGTGTTGGGTGTGTTGTATATATGGGTGTTGCGTCCTTCTCGTAGGCTTGTAAATCAAACTCCTTTTTTATCAATGAATCAAAACGCAAAGCTTTTTGCGTTTTCGCGAAAAAGAGTTACAGTCTCACAAGTTCTCTACTGCATAAACAAATTATTTTTGATACAACCATCTGCAATTTTCATTAGATAACTTTTCATTTTAAATGCTCTGTTGCATATGTGACTTATAGGTTGCAGTGTTTTTTATCTCACAAGTTTTCTACACCGCACGAAGGGAAGAAATGGAGGGAGAAGAAGACCGGCCAAGTGAGTTGTGATTTTTTTTACAAAGGTTAATATCGCGAAGATACCAATTACACCTAACCGCTGCAACAAGCAAATATCAAAATACATCACGGATACACACATACAAAGTACAGAAAGAAGAAGAAGAAAAAAAACAATATCCAGAGTTCAAGTTCTTCAAAAGCGACTCCTCCCAAAAGGAAATAGGGCACCATCATAGTGAAGATTTACTTACTGCAGCACAAACCATTGCCAAAGACATCATAGTGAACATTTACTTACTACAACGCAAACCACCGCCAAGACAATATTCAGAGTTCAGATTCTCCAAAAGCGATGCCTCCCAAAAGGAAATAGGGCACCATCATAGTGAACATTTACTTACTATAGCGCAAACCATTGCCAAAGACATCATAGTGAACATTTACTTACTACAGCGCAAACCACCGCCAAAGACAATATCCAGAGTTCAGATTCTCCAAAAGTGACGCCTCTCAAAAGGAAACAGGGCACCATCATGTTCGTTACCCGATCAAAGATCTTAGATTTTCACCATGGAGAAAGTGCGCAGTCTCAAAATAATGCCTTCAACAAGGCCATTGCCAGGTACAACCAATTAGGATAAGATCTTAGGTCTTCCACCCTGAAAGATAAGACTCCGTACTACTCCAGATCGGGCGACGGCGGCGTCTTCGATGTCGTACCCTCCTTATTGGCGTAATCTTGGAGACCTGATCCCTTGGTATGAGTCGCTGCTCATCGTCATGGTCTTCGGTGTTGGCCTCATGCGGCATCTTAGTGCAGTTGGAGTGTCGGCCTCTCGAGTGGTATTGCGGATGGCTTGCGCGTCTGGGATCCTCCTCGGACGGTGCAAGAAAGCCTCCAGATGAACAATGGTGGGATGGCCTCTGTGGTTGATGGCGGGTCGGTGAAGACTGCATGCTAGTAAGTCTGTTGAGGTTGCAAGGAGGTAGCCATTGCGCCGGCGGCGTACCCCGGATCTGGGCTGAGCCTGGATGGCTCGCGGGATCCAGGTGGGACCCATCTTGGCTGCGATTGGCATGCTCCTAGCGATATCGACGATGCGCAAGCACTGCGACTTTCATCGGCAAGGGTCCTGTTCGGCGGAGGAGCTCGCTCTGTGGCGTCCTAGAGAAGCACTCAACAGATTTCGACGTTAGCCATAGTATTGTTTTGAGTGTTGGGTGTGTTGTATATATGGGTGTTGCGTCCTTCTCGTAGGCTTGTAAATCAAACTCCTTTTTCTATCAATGAATCAAAACGCAAAGCTTTTTGCGTTTTCGCGAAAAAGAGTTACAGTCTCACAAGTTCTCTACTGCATAAACAAATTATTTTTGATACAACCATCTGCAATTTTCATTAGATAACTTTTCATTTTAAATGCTCTGTTGCATATGTGACTTATAGGTTGCAGTGTTTTTTATCTCACAAGTTTTCTACACCGCACGAAGGGAAGAAATGGAGGGAGAAGAAGACCGGCCAAGTGAGTTGTGATTTTTTTTACAAAGGTTAATATCGCGAAGATACCAATTACACCTAACCGCTGCAACAAGCAAATATCAAAATACATCACGGATACACACATACAAAGTACAGAAAGAAGAAGAAGAAAAAAAAACAATATCCAGAGTTCAAGTTCTTCAAAAGCGACTCCTCCCAAAAGGAAATAGGGCACCATCATAGTGAAGATTTACTTACTGCAGCACAAACCATTGCCAAAGACATCATAGTGAACATTTACTTACTACAACGCAAACCACCGCCAAGACAATATTCAGAGTTCAGATTCTCCAAAAGCGATGCCTCCCAAAAGGAAATAGGGCACCATCATAGTGAACATTTACTTACTATAGCGCAAACCATTGCCAAAGACATCATAGTGAACATTTAATTACTACAGCGCAAACCACTGCCAAAGACAATATCCAGAGTTCAGATTCTCCAAAAGTGACGCCTCTCAAAAGGAAACAGGGCACCATCATGTTCGTTACCCGATCAAAGATCTTAGATTTTCACCATGGAGAAAGTGCGCAGTCTCAAAATAATGCCTTCAACAAGGCCATTGCCAGGTACAACCAATTAGGATAAGATCTTAGGTCTTCCACCCTGAAAGATAAGACTCTGTACTACTCCAGTAATATTGCCCCACATGGCGAGGCCACATATGCAAGTCATCAATCACCAAGAAAAGTCCTTATCGCCTCGAAGACTCGGTCCGCCATTACTAGTCCTCTAATCTCAGCCGCCATGACTTCTCCACCATTTTCAACCCCATGGAAATCAAAACACCGACATGTCCAATGATGTCAATAGACAATAGAGCTTCGCGACATGACCTCCTGAAGCCGCATGAGATGATAATGAGGGTGAACACGACCAGATCCTATTAGATCCAGCAATATGGGGTTGTCATGCGCCTAAAGGATATCCGACAGAGCCTTCCGAAACTTGTCAAGGACCAGATCAAAGAGAATGACAACAAGCAGATTACCGTCTTTGCACGGTAAGAACCCTAGGACCGCCTCCTTATTCAAAACCAGCAGAGACCCCACGCCACTGGTCAGGTCCGCGGAGAAGAAGACGTATGTGATGCCTATATGGGGCTCTGCGTGATGGAGGCCGATGATCCGCGTCGCAGATGCATCCAGCCGTCGCTAGGCCCTCTATCCACAACAACACCGACGCCTCCATGGAGCAGTCACTTCCTTCTTTCCACACCGCCACAGTGCACCTCCCGCCGTGCTCCGCCGAACCTCCCCGCCGTGAATCGGGAGACTCCATGCTGGCCTCTCATGTCGCCCTAGTGATGCGACACCCCTGCGTGAGGTATGCCCGTCGGGGCGCGCAGTCCATGCCCGCCACCTTTGATAGTCGGGCACCGCCGACACTGTCGGCGCCGGCGATAGTGGCGGCAAGGGGAACACGGCGGCGGTGGTTGCTGGTTACGGTTTGGGCACCTCCGAATCCGCCCGTGTGTGCGGCCCGAAAGGTTTTTTCTCTCCTCTCCAGAAATATGTGGCTGAATGAATGAGTTGTGAAATGCGTGGCTGAGAGAATATATACAACCATATAGGTGTCACGAGGCTAAAAGATGGCGCGAAAAAGGTGAAAAAATAGCGGCAAAGAAATAGAGGGAAAAAAAGGAACCACGGAATTGGGCGGCAAGCACTTTGCCGCATAAAATCGGCAAAGAGGACACATACACTCGGCAAAGTGCTTTGGCCCCTCAACGTGCGCCCGGGAAGATGGGAGGGAAAAAGATCATTTTACCCTGCCAAGTGTTTTTGACAAAAAAAAAACACCCCGCAAAGAATTGGCAGGAAATCTTTCACCACGCGGGAGTAAATCAGCAAAAAGAAAATCCACTGTACTAAAAAGGACAGCTAAAGATCTCGACTGTGATTTAACGAGACACCACCTAAACATTCCCTGTATTCTCCCACATGTTATGAGACTTCAAACATACAGATTGCCACTGAACTCAGCTACAACTACAATACACATAGTAAGAAGACACAATATCATCTCCCTTTTTCACCCATCACATTAACCGGCAAGGACTGCAGCAACATCCAAACCTATCCCGGGCCTCAGCTGGTCCTCCGCCTTCCTCCGTAGCTCCATCAGGTCCGTTACCGCCATCGCTCACCTTGCCGGACCGGTGGGGCTCCGCGGCGGCTGGTCCTGGTGGTGGACGTCCACCAGCTGATCCTTGGCTTTCCTTGGGCGATTTGAGGGTTCCACCAAGGTTCTGCTTGTTATGTATGTCGGGATGACCTTCTCTGGGTTTCTGCTGGGGTGGTTCTGGGTGCAGCGAGGCGAGACCTACCGTCGACATGGAAAATCGCTCGACTTAGCTAGCTTACACGGTGGTGGACTTTGGACCAAGCTGTGTCTTTCCAGGTGATGCTTGGAACCATGGATATGCAGTCTATAATCACCTTAGCTCGTGTTTATATACAACTTCATACCAGTAGCTAGTACAGGCAGGACTGACCGAGCGATAGGTACGTCCGGGCTGCACCAGCCAGCGCGTAACTTAAACGACTGACCGAGAAAATAATCAGCGCGGACTAAACTGATGAATCGGCGTGGACTAGAATAACGAATGAGCGTGCGGCTATTTGACCTAACCATCGGAGAACCTGTCACTGACATATGCAAGCCCAAAAAAAAAACACTTGCTGTAACCCTCATATGGGAAAAGAAAAATGGGTCAACATTGACCGGGAGGCTAACTACACGCACATACTAATACTAAGTACGTATATATTAGCCAAGTCAGCCAGCTTCAAGTCAGCTTCAGTGGTAGGACATCACAATTCACATATTGTTTTGTCGTGATCGTTGGTGATTTATGTTAGTACTTGAAGTTTTCGTTTTAATTACTCGGTTGCATAAGTGCTAATTTTGTTTTGGCAGATTTTACGGTACCTTATACTACCATTTTTGGTGTAATATATGTGGTACATCCGACGGCTGAGGTTGATTCGGGCCCAGGGACAATACTGTAAACTCTCTCAAATTTTTCGTGGCTATTAGAGGAAATTTACTTATTTCCAAACAGTGATAAACCCTAATACTATACGAGCACGACACCACGCGACAAGATCGTGCGATCCAAATCCGCCCCGCCGATTGTGCCACCACTGATGATCTATATTGCGGCACATCGAATGGTCTGCATCAGAAAGGTTTCCAGACCGCTGCGGCTGTGGTGCGATCTCACGCCCCTCTACACTAAGGCAGTTTTGTTTTAAGCCGAGATCATCTTCGTGCTTGTTTATCTTATTTTCCGCCACCAGACCCTATTACATCGCCTACTCATCTTTGAGTGACTTATCATCACCATATTCATGCTCCTCATTAATTCTCATTTGTGCATATTGTAGTACTGATATTTTGTCATTAGTCACCAGTCCGTAGGTAGGCAGGTTTGTTAGTTTTACAGAATGTGTGATATCAGATAATGTCATAATCGGGGATGCATTATTGATCACTGCAAGTGGTATAAGATTAAGCGGCATCCAAAAGTTTTCAACGGAATCAGAATGAAGTTAAGTTGGTGTCCTGTAGGAGGTGCGTACTATGTGTGGTTCCATAATAAATATGTTGGTGGTGTAACCTGAATCCCTATGGCTCTACACGAATAATGACATAGATTTAGTTCAGCTGAATTTCAAATTCTCACCAACTATCCGTGATGGGAAGATGATACCCAATTTTTCTGGAACATAATGAATTTAGTTAGGAGATATGTAAATTATGTAAGGGTATATACTTAGTTAGAACTATTCAAGAACTAGTGGATGATTGGATTCTCCATGATTATATTATTTAATCAAAAATCTCCTGAGAGCAAGAACTTATTATTGTGCCCTACAAGGAAGAACGAGACACACATGTTGGATGATTGGATTATCCATGATTGACTTGTTAAGGATAACAAATCTTTTGGTGAGTAACAAATTATTATTTAACACTGTAAGGGAGAAAATAGCACAAATGGATTTTAATACTTCATTATTGTAAATGCAAGAAACTGAGCTGAGAACAATTTAAATTAGTCATATAGTATTTTGCGAGATCCATGAAGGGAAGTTGATGTCCAATGTTTGTGGAAATATATACTTGATTTATTTAGGAGATACAGTAATTTGTCTAAGGGTATAACAACCTTAGTTAGAGCTTTTCAAGAATTGGTGGATGATTGGATTACCACTGAGTGGAGTAACTATAGAAAACAAATCTCGGAGAGCAAGAGTTTATTATCTACCCTACCAGAAAGAAAGATGCACAATTGATTTTGGTATTGCATTATTATTGGATAATACCTAGATGAATCTGAGCTGAAACACAATAGAATTGAGTTAAGAATATTACTGCATTTTTTTTTTATGGTCTCCGTTTACAACATGTGTTACGTGGTTTTGTTGGCAGCATAACGAAATGGATGCCGAAGACATGGCTACTGGAGTCATTGATGCTGAAGATATGGCTGCTAAAAATTGTCTTCAAAAGACATGGATTTCTAAAGACAAGTCTGGTAAAGATAAGGATGATAAAGACATAGATGATAAAGATATGGATGATAAAAGGCATGATGATAATCATATGGATGCAAATGACAAGGATGATATGACACAAATGACAATGACGATATGGATGCAGAAAAATGTGAGGTTGCAGAGGATGAGGGGGTTAGAGCTGATGAATAAGTACCATCAACTACGCAATATGGCTAAATAAGCTTTATTCACAGCCTCAGCTAGCTCATCACTTTAAGAAAAAATGATGGACTACTGAAGTATCATATTGGATGAAGAAGTAAATAATTGGGTTTATAAAGATGAAAGCAAACAATCAGATGGCCTTTCGGTCCGCTCATGGTACAGATTCACAGAGAAAAGACCACAACCAAGACAATGTTAAGGTACCACAAATCCTACAACCCACGGTTGATCCAAAAGAAGGCAATCAACAAACCCAAGAAGATCAAGTACTCAAAAGGACAGCTAATTAAAGATCTCGATTGTGAATTAACCAGACACCTAAACATTTCCTGTATTCGCTGAAAATTATGAGGCTCCAAACATACAAAGTGCCACTGAACTCGGTTACATTACACACATAGTAAGACGCAACGCAACATCATCTCACTTTTCGACCATTGATCACATTAACCGGCAAGTGTTGCAGCAACATCCGAACCTATCCCCGCCCTCAGCTGGTCCTCCGCCTTTCTCCGTAGCTCCGCCATCACTCACCTTGCCGGACCGGCGGGGATCCATGGCGGCTGCTCTTGGTGGTGGAGGGCCACCACCTGGTCCTCCTTGGCGTTCCTTGACAGTTTCCCCAAGCTTCGGCTTGTTATGTTTATCCCCATCAGGGTCTTCTCTCGGTTTTTTCGAGGGAGGATTCGGGTTCAGCGAGGCGGCGAGACTTTCCTTCGACATGGAATCGCGTGGCCGGCTTCAAAGCTCACGGTGGTGGACCTTGGAGCGAGCAACTGTGTGTTTCGAGCTGATGCTTGGAACCATGGATGCACTCCATAATCAGCTGAGCTCTTGTTTATATAGTACAACTTCAAGCAAACTAGTGTACTAGTAGCTAGTACTGGCAGCATCGGCCGACCGATCAATGTATCGTCGGAGCTGCACCAGATACCGTGTAATGTAAATGATTGACCGAGACGACATAATCAGCGCGGACCAAAATGCATGACCAATGTGTGTGGACTAAGATGCATGACCAATGCGTGTGGTTATTTCACCTAATCATCAGAGAACCTGTCACTGACGATACGCAAGCCTAAAAAAGAACACTTGCTGTAACCCTCCTATGGGAAAAGAAATATGGGTCAACATTGACCGGGACCTAACTAGGTACTATCCATATATATTAGCCAAATCAGCCAGCTTCAAGTCAGGGGTAGGATATCATAATTCACATTTGCCGCCACCAAAAAACATAGTAAAACTAGGGATGCAAGGGCTGGGCCAAGGACAGACGACATATATTTTGGGTCGTAAGGAGTCGCTATTCCTTGTGCAACAGGGATCTTAATAGGTCCAATCTGTGATTCAAACTCTAATTTGTGAAACGAATGTATAATCTAGACGCCTTTTACTACGTAGATTCAGAGTGAAGTCCAAAGAGATCTAGATACATTCATTTCACCTGACGTCCAATCTAAGGAATGCACCTGACGTCCAAAGAACCAAGATGTTCTCGAAGGATCTATTTGTCCCACTGAAGTACTGAACCGTAACTGAAAATATATAAACTCAGATACGTTAGTAAAATATAAAAGTACTCCTTTGAGAAATATTTTTCCTTAGAAGGACAAAAGGGTATCCATGGATCAGTCCATATGTTAATGCTTTCACCGTTACCAACTCGATCTGCATATGTATTCTCTCTTCAAAGGTGTTAATCCTGCTAGTATGCTTTGGCGCTTTTTGGCACATGAAAGAAGACCTAGCCTTCGGACATGCTTTCAAGACGTCTCCTGATGGATAATATTTGGCCTTTAGAACACTTGCAGAAAGGGACTCTAGATCAATCAATAAGCCTCGAAACTTGTTTTGCTAACATAGTAAGGTTAAAAGAATGGAAATCTCCGAAACACATAACTGCATCTTTCTTTTGATAACAAAGCTTCTACCAGGCATGCCAAACATAACGATCGTTACTGAACTCGGAGACAATATACACCGCTACTATACGACATAAATACATATACAGTAACTGAATCTCTCCCTTCAACCATGACCGAATGACTGCCACTATGTGCACGATTATCCCAGCCATCAGCTTATCTCCCGCCCTCCTCGGGAGTTTTGCTCGGTCCCTCGGCCTCGGGCTCAGGCATAGATACAGCTAGTGGTGTACGAGGCACGACCACCTCACTGTCCAGGCCGGACCAGCGGGGTGGATGGCCATCAGCTGATCCTTTGAGAGTTTCACTAGCCCCATATGGACGCTTGTGATGTTCCCCACCCCTGCCGCCCTTGCCTTCCTTGTTACTCTTGGGACGTTCTGGGTTCGGCCGGCCGAGCTTCCGGGCTCCGTCGCCTCCTGTCGACATGCTGACTCGGGTGGCCCGTCGACTTATTAGCTTCCTACTAGCTAGGTTATACCAACGGTGGTGGACGTTGGAGCAAGCTCTGTGTAACGAGGTGATGCTTGGATCCATGGATGCAGTGTAGACGATCAGCTTACATCTGTTTATATATACAAGTTTTTGCTAGCTACCAGCTTGTACAATGTGCACCAGCGCGTAATGGGAACGATTAACCGACGACATAATCAGCGTAGACTAAAATACATATGAAAAGCCCCATGTAAACCTGCAACTGCCCAAGTGACCAAGTCGTCCATGCTTCAAGAGTCAGCGGTCGACAACCTGGTTGAGAAACAATAGAGAACTCATACCACTATCAACGTCCGTAAGTTTAGCAGCTTAATTAATCACCATCCAATGAAATAAGTGAGGTGCAGTTGACTTTCTTCTCAGGGGCAGCAGGATGAAATTTCCCTTTGCATCCCACTAATTCACCATCCTGTGTACCCACAAATAACATAAAATACCATCTAAAACAATGAAATAAAGGTTTCCCACTTAACTAACCACCATATCTTATACCCTAATTAGCAGTTTCTCTTTAACATTCTCTCTCGACTGAGATTTTTTCAAGCTTCTGGCTTGTGCAAGCTAGCTTATGGAAATGGAGTAATGTTATGTTACCACAGTGCATCACTACCTACTCGGAAGGGCCAGTCCTGAGATTTCGAGGGACTGGGACGACACCAAAATTTAGGACCCCTCGGTAAAACTATTTTTTTGAATCTACATGTATGAAATCATGAAAATAAATACTTGAAGTGTATAGTAGCAATATTAAAAAAAAATAACAATGTTTAATTTTTCCTTAAAATTTTGTCTATCAATTTGTAGAACCAAAGTCAGCGACGACTTGGAATCAATATCAATCTCTCTGTAAATTCCCCCTTTTCCCTTTCTGAGCACCGGTTTCAGGCACATTACCAATTAACCACACTGAAAAAAAAAATACTAATCAGTACTCTCCCTGACCCAAATTAGTTGACTCAACTTTATCAAGATACGGACGTATCTAATACTAAATCATGTCTAGATATAGTCGAATCTAGCTAAATCTAAGTCAACTAAGGCCCCCTTCTTTTTAACTTCTTCGCCAGCTTCTCCCAGAAGCTACCCTCGACCAGCTTCTCCCAGAATCTCATCTTCAAAATTCGTTCAAACTTCTTAACTAGTAGTTTCAATATCAATTTAAAAGTATAAATGATTTTGGCAGATGAGATTCTGAGAGAAGTTGGTCGAGGATAGCTTCTGGGAGAAGCTGGCCAAGAAGCTGAAAAGAAGGGGGCCTAATTTGGGTTGGAGGGAGTAATAGAATTAGGTACCAATTTCTAGAAGCAAAGTCAACGACGACGTTGGAATCAATATCAATCTCTCCGTAAATTTCCCTTTTTCCTCTTCTCAGCACCGGATTTAGGGACATTACCAATTAACCATACTGAAAATAGAAAACAATTACTAATCAATACTCACTCTGACCCAAATTAGTTGACTCAAATTTATCAAGATACGGATATATCTAATAGTAAATCATGTCTAGATACTATCGCATCTAGAACAATCTAAGTCAACTAATTTGGGTCGGAGCGAGCACTACTAGAGAAAAACCTACCCGGGGCGCACTTGGAACCCCATCCGAGGCGCATATGGTATGCGTCTCTAGCGCCGCCCCTCTAGTATTTGCTACGCGAGGCGCATATCATATGCGCCTCTAGTATCTGTTATGCCAGGCTCATATCACATGCGCCTCCTATACTTCATATACGCGAGGCGCATATACGCGTATATGAAGTATAGGAGGCGCATGTGGTATGCGCCTCACATATATGGTGGTATGCGCCTCCTATACTTCCCATATGCGCCTTGGGTATATTTTCGAAATTTAAATTTTACAGCAATTTTCAAATTATAGTTTACAGGTATTCAAATATACAATATAGTCCAGAATACAGTATAAACAGCACAGAATTTTCTAGAAACTTGCAATTGGCAAAAGCATAATAGAACCAACATGAATACAAGTATATTACACATCAATCGTGACATACGCGTTCATACATCAACAAGTGCCAAGTTTTCACACAACACCAAGTGTTTGTGCCACAAGTTCACACCTCCGAGTACAAGTTCACAATCACATTACAACTCCGACGACGGAGCTCTATCTAGATCAAGTAGAGCACATAACCTACCATGAAGAGCAATAAGGTTGTGATCACAAGGAAGTTCCTCCACTTCTTCCTCAGGTGCCTCCTCACTTCTCTTCCGCCACCTCTCTAGTTTTGTAGCCTTTGTAGTTGTTGCCCGAGAATTCATTCACTTGCTTCTAGTAGTCTTCCCACTCCTCGTACACACCTGGAACCTTGCCGGCGTACACGACATAGCACTTCTTCGCCATCTCCTATACACAAGATAGATGATATTATCTATGTCAGTGCAAAGCAATAGCAGTTCACAAGATAAGATCATGCATATATATATGGGTGCAACAAGATGTAAGAAATCACGTTCTAATCATCGGCATTTTGAAGAAAGACAAAAAAAGCAAACCAAAAATGACTTGCATTAGTGCCTCATACTTAGGTTGGGCATGGAAATAACAATACTCGCTGTTTGATCTTGTGCGGCAAGTAGAGTATATGCCCAAATTACTAGTCTACTTGGCACACGAGATCAAATAGCGGCATAGTCATACACATGACGCCACAACACGTTCTAATCATCGGCATTTCAAAGAAAGACCAAAAAAAAGCAAACCAAGAATGACTTGCATTAGTGCCTCATACTTAGGTTGGGCATGGAAATAACAATTCTCGCTGTTTGATCTTGTGCGGCAAGTAGAGTATATGCCCAAATTACTAGTCTACTTGGCACACGAGATCAAACAGCGGCATAGTCATACACATGACGCCACAACATGTTCTAATCATCGGCATTTCGAAGAAAGATCAAAAAAAGCAAACCAAGAATGACTTGGATTCGTGCCTCATACTATTCGTATCGCCAAAGACAAAAGAAGAGAAATACTTCCACGATTCATATAACATGGGCATGATATGTCAAGAGGCAAACCAAAGAAAGGATTCGGTCTCCACGGCAACGACTCATTTCGAGTTTGGTGTGTCTAAAGGAATCGTTGCCGTGGACCCAGAACCCTTTCCTTGGGTTGCCCCTTAACATATTATGTCCTATGTATATGAATCTTGAAAATATCTGTCTTCTTTCGACTTTAGGGCTATGAGATAAAATAGTTTATCATTTCATTGTATCGCCAAAGACGAAAGGAAAGAAATCATTCCACGATCCATATAACAATGCCGCCAGTGCTATACGAATAGTGAAGCAATGTCTTTCCTTTCGACTTTGGGACTACAATGCGATATTTGAAACTAAATACTTCACCATTTCATTTAATTCACGCTATCTAATCTATTCGTATCGCCAAAAACAAAAGAAGAGAAATACTTCCACGATCCATATAGCATGGGCATGATATGTCCAGTGGTAAAGCCAGGAAAGGATTCGGTCTCCACGACAATGACTCATTTCGAGTTTGGTGTGTCGAAAGGAGTCATTGTCGTGGACCCAGAATCCTTTCCTGGGCTTGCCACTGAACATATTATGTCTTATGTATATGAATATCGAAAATATTTGTCCTCTTTCGACTTTGGGGCTACGAGATAAAATAGTTTATCATTCTATTGTATCGCCAAAGACGAAAGGAAAGAAATCATTCCACGATTCATATAACAATGTCGCCAGTGTTATACGAATAGCGAAGTAATGTCTTTCTTCCTTTCTTCCTTCCATACCTTTAGCAGCGGCTCTGGCTTCTTCTGGGACTTTCCCGGTGCATGGCATTCCTTCCAGTTATTCAATAGCTCGTTGATTTGCGCGCTTCTCCTATGGTCCGGGATTCCTCGGAGCTCGACCGCCCCATCAAACAGATCTCCTAGCTTTCTCTAGGCGTGATTCTTGGGAAGCCACCTCCGAGGCCCAAGGAACATGGTTTTCCCAGACCCGGGATATTTCTGTAGCTAGCGGTACGTTGTATTATCTTTGCACCTAACGCACCCATAGAATCCTTGGACCACATGCCCCGAGAAGTATTTGTAACCGGGATAGTCTTGCACCGTCGTGATCACCGCCGCTCTCATGTCGAAGTATTCTTATCTCGAGGCGTCCCACGTATGGGCTCCTTCTTGCCATAATGTGGCCAGCTCCTCTTTCAATAACGTGAGATACATATTGATGTCTGTATCGGGTTGTTTTGACCCTTGAACCAGCATACTCATGGTTACGTACTTCTTCTTCATGCACAACCAGGGGCAGGTTGTAGATCCATACAAACACGGGCCAGGTGCTGTGTGTGCTGCTCTGGCTTCCGAACGGATTGAGTTTGTTGGTGCTCACGCCCAGCCTGAGGTTCCTTGACTCTTTCCCGAAATGTTGGTAACATTGGAGGTCCAACGCCTTCCACTTGCAAGCATCCGAAGGGTGCCTCAACATTTCCTCCTTCTCCGGATCATCGTCTTCTGGCCTCTTTCTTTCCGCGTGCCAGCGCATGAGCTCTGCTTTCTTAGGGTCCGCGAAATACCTCTGCAGACGAGGAGTTAGAGAAAAGCACCATACCACCTTTCTAGGAGCTTTCTTGGTCCCTCTCTTGTATCGAGAGGTCTTGCACACTGGACACGCGGTCTTCTCTCCGTCCTCACCCCGGTAGATGATGCAATCATTTATGCAGACGTGGTATTTCACGTGCGGTAGATTGAGAGGGCACGCGACTTTTTTGGCCTCAGCGATACTAGTCGGACATGTGTTCCCCTTCTTGGGAAGAATATCATGCCAGAATGCAATGTTGTCGTCGAAGCATTCGCCGGTCATTTTGTGTTTCGCCTTCATCTCCAAAGCCTTGAGTGTTACATTCAGACGGGTATCCCCGTCGTTGCATCCAGTGAACGCGTCTTTCTTCATTTGCTCCAGCTTAGATTTCTCTCTAGCGGCGGCTTTGGCGTTACTCGTCTCCTTAAGAAGCAAATCTTGAACATGAGGGTCTCGCAGCCAGCTCAAATCATGGTCGACACCTTGATCTTCGTGTTCATGCCCGGTGCCACCTTGATCATCTTCGTGTTCATACCCGGCGCCACCCTGATCTTTATGATCATCACCTGCCCCGCCGTCAGCGCCTTGATCTTCATGATCATGACCGGTATCTTGATCTTCACAATTATTGACATCCTCATCATCATCTTTGTCATCACGTATCCATCGAATGTAGCCATCCATGAAACTACGTCAGAGCAGGTGCGACTCCAGCATTCCGGAATCGTGCCTTATTAGATACATTAGCTTGCAGTCGTGACACGGACATATTATCTCCGTCTTGTTTGCGCGTGCCATATCGGTCCTCGTGCATCTCATCCACCTATCCACGAGGGCTTTGCGAATCAGTGGTCGGACCATGGTCGCCTACACGTGGTACAAAGAGCAAGAGAATAATTAGAACATATATGGACATCTGGATCGTCCAAAATATTCGGCATGACCTTCCCTAAAAAGAGGACATCCGCGAGTGCCAGAATTTCGCCGAAAAAGAAATGAATCGACATTCCGGCGAAACATTGGCATCTCAAATGAAATCCCTGCACAAAAAGAAGCATGCACCATAACACAATCATATAGTCCCAGTGTCGTCGACAACGCGCATGAGCATACAAGCAACGCCTTCACGCATCCTCCAACGACAACTTGCGCAAGAGAGACGGAGGAGAAGTAAAGGGACATGCTGTAGATCTAGAGAAGCAAGAAACTTCACTTACATGTGAGTGTCAACCAATGGAGATTGAGCAAGCTTCTATGGTGAATCAATGTGGGGAATGAGGTGGGGAGAAGGAGAGGGGCGATGATACGTCCATTTTGCATCACTATTCTATGTTTTAATTCACTATTATTCATTTATATATTTCGTATTGAGAGGTGATACTTATGTTATTTCATCTGTTTTTGCATGGTTGATGACTTTTGGAGCATGGACCGCTGCGATCGGGATTACGATGGAAAAGGTGCTTTTTGGCGGCAAAATTCGCGAAGATCAGAAAATCCAGGAAAATATACGGAAAATTCTATTTTTCTAGAAGACTCAAGATGCCAGAAGATGGAGTGGAGGTGGGCCACAGGGGGCCCACACCACCCCATGGCGCTGGCAAGCCCAAGCCGCGCCAAGGAGTGGTGTGGCCACCCTGGCCCACTCCAGCCTCTCCCCTCTGGCGTATATCTTCCTCCAAAAACCCTAAGACTGGGAGAGCGACCACAGAAAGATTCCGCCGCCTCTGCGGGGCGGAAAACACCGAGAGAGAAAGATCTCTCCGACAGCCAGATTTCTGCCGGGGGAATTCCTTCCCGGAGAGGGGAGATCGTCGCCATCAACACCACCATCAAGCTGGACTTCATCGGGATCATCATCATCATCACCACCATCATCATCACCATCAGCACCCTCATCACCATCTCCATATTGCTGCAACAATTGAGTTGAATATTGCATAGTTCATAGGGGAAACTTTCCCGGTGTTGATTACTCATTGTAGTTGATGCTATTGAGTGAACCGTTGAATTATTGTTTATGTTCAGATTGTTATTCATCATTATTCCATCTCTGATCATGATCCAGATGATGTCTTGTGAGTAGTTCGTTTTGTTCTTGAGGACATGGGAGAAGTATTGTTGTTAGTAGTGGAGTTGCGTTGAGAAAGATTCAATAGATTGTTATTTAAGTTGTGGTGTACTTCTTCTAGTGGTGTCATGTGAACGTCGACTACATGACACTTCACCTACATGGGCCTAGGGGAATTCATTGTGTATTTGGCTACTAATCGTAGGGGTTGCCGGAGTGACAGAAACCTAAACCCCCGTTAGGAAACCATTGCACAAGGGACGTAAGGGTCTTAGAGTTTAAAGCTGTGGTTAGGTTTCTACCTTAATTACTTTCTTGTACTTACGGATGTTTGCAAGGGGGTTTAATCACAAGTATGTATTAAGTCTTGGATGGGACGGTACATTAGCACAGGTTCACCCACACAACACTTAGCAAGCTAGAGAAGAGTAATCGACTATATGAAGCGAAAGCACTTGACAGTCTTCCCATGTGTCCTCGAGAACGTTTGGTCATCTATAGAAATACAACCGGCTTGTCCTTTGCTGCATAAAGGATTGGGCCACTTGCTGCATTCATTCTTACTGCCTTTTGTTTACTTGTACTTTGTTTACTTGCTTTGTCGAAAACCCCTAAAAATCCGTTTGCTAAGTATTTGCAGAGAATTCCTGATCCATACTACTAGCCAGCACCTTCTGCTCCTTGTTGGGTTCGACACTCTTACTTATCGAAAATACTGCGATACACCTCCTATACTTGTGGGTCATCAAGACTATTTTCTGGCGCCGTTGTCGGGGAGTGAAGCGCTATTGGAGAGTGGAACTGGTAAAGGAAACTTCTACTGTGAGTATTGTTTACTTCTGCTAGTTGCTTTATTTTCGTTATGGATAATTTGCTGAGTTTCTTATTTGGTAATGCTACTACCACTGCTAAGGTAGTAGATAAGCCACCACCTGCTGAGAAAGATGTTTTCAAAATACCTACAAGAATTATTGATCGTGTTATGGATAACTACTATGTTGGGGATGGAACTGTCCATCCCGGTGATCATTTACTCTTTATACACGAATTATGCGGGTTGTTCAAGTGTGCAGGTATTACTACAGATCAAGTTAAGAAGAAGTTATTCTCATTATCACTAAAAGGAAGAGCTGAGGAATGGTATAAGATGCTGAAGAATGGTCAAGCTCTGGAATGGGAGGAAATAGTGCCTCTCTTTTATTCAAAGTTTTATCCTCCTAGTGAGATTCATAAAGATCGGAATCAAATATACAACTTTTGGCCTCTTGATGGAGAGAGTACAGCTCAAGCTTGGGGGAGATTGAAGTTACTAATGCTCAAATGTCCCGTTCATGAGCTCCCCAACAATATTATTATCAACAACTTTTATGCAAGGCTCCCTCTACATGACAAGGATTTATTAGATGCTTCTTATGCTGGATCATTCACTCGTATGGAAGAAGAAGTTAAATGGGACCTTCTAGACCGTATTCAAGACAATGCTGAAGCTTGGTAAAATGACAAAGGTAGAAAGTCAGGTATAAATTATGATTATGAATGCATTGAATCTTTTATGGGAACTGATGACTTTCAAAATATTAAAAATGCTTATGGTTTAGACTCTCAAGCTATTGCTTCTTATTTTAAGGCCTTTGCTTCTTATATTGAAGTGCCTAAAAAGAAGTGGAATAAGTATCATGAACCTTATAAAGATATTGCTAAGAGTGTTCCTGCAAGAAATACTGAAGTTTATACTGCTAGTCATGTTTTACCTAAACCTTATATTGAGAAAATGCCTTTCCCAGTTAAGGTAAAGGAACATTCTATGATAGCTAGTATGGTTAATGAAAGTATGAGTAAGGCTGCTGAACCAGATAAACAAATGATTGATGAACCTATTGTAGCAAATGTGAAAGACTTTGTTGCTAATTATGAAAAAGAGGGACACACTATCCTTTGTAAGGATACCTCTAATATTGTTTCGCATAGTAGTGTTATGAGAGCTAGTATTCCTGTGTTTTCTGTTAGAATAAGTGATCATTGCTATGATAGTCCTTGTGAGAGCTATATTGTTAAGTTTATGCATGATACTGAAAGTTATTATGAGAGAGGGAAAAGTGTTCTTATGCATCTCAATAATATCAAGTTTCCCCGTTTTATGCTGAAAGTTTTTATGTTTCACTTCTTTTGCCTTCTTATGCAAGTTGCCTTTGGTTCCAATAACTTGTTTGTTTACAAAATTACCTTGCATAGGAAGTGGGTTAGACTTAAATGTGTGTGTGTTTTTGCTTCTTAATGCTCTCTTTCACTTCAAATCATATCCCTATGAGAGCTTCTTCAAAATTATCATGCCCATCTTAATGCCTATAAAGAAAGAGCTTTGTGGGAGACAACCCAATTTGTTTATGCTTTCAGTTTGTTTTTGTTTCTTTGAGTATTGGAAGTTATTATGTCGGTGATAACCGCTCCTTATCCGTTTTGTTTGGTTTTTGTGTCAAGATCAACCTCTAATGAGAGAGAAGTAATATTTGGGGAAGTTGCTGTCCCGAAACAGATTTTTTGTGCTTCACCGTAAAAATTCGTGAGAGATCTCTGTATGTCGGATTGAGCTGTAATTTTTTGTGCTTCTGCCCCAGGTTGTTATTTAATTTTCGTTAGTTTTGCACGTTTTGATTTGAGCAACAGAAGATTTTCGAAAAAATTGATCTTTACCTGCTGGTCTGTTTTGACAGATTTTGCCAATCTTGCATTTGCTTCTTTATTCCATTTCCTTTTTGAATTCTTTTTGGGTTTTCGAAAGGAGTTGCTACAGTAACTTTTCTTTTGATGGTTTTCAGTTGAAGTTGGACTCAAAAGGTTCTATCACTTCACTTATACTAATGTTGCTAATGAGAATTGTGTGAAAGAAATTTCCAGGAAGTGGAGATAATGGTGTAATAAGGAAGAGAAAGGTTTTATGGCTCAAGCAATAAGTATATGAAGATGAAGATATCGATGATATTCAAGTGATGACTCTGGAAGGATCTACTAGATACCAAATTCAAATACCTGCAGAGTCTGTATTCAAATAGGTAATAGTTCTGGTAAGAAAAGTTCCACGAAAGTACAATCCAACTATATTTTTGCAGTTTTCAGTCAATAAGGAAAGTTTCAAAGCGAAAAAGGGACGGAACTGGAGCCGGAGTAGCCCACACCACCCCATGGCGCGGGCCCACCCCTGGCCGCGCCACCAGGTGGTGAGGCCACCCAGGACTTCGTCTCCGACCCGTTTTCTCCCAGTACCTTCCTTTTGATATGAAACTTCGTAATATATAACCCCCTGGATCTCTCGAGGTTCGTATATTGTGTTTTCGTCGTGTTTTCGTTTCGATCTGTTTCTGTCAGGACATACTCTTTGAAAGTTTAGAAGCACGATGGTGTCTGCCAAGGATAAAGGGAAGGAGCCCATGGAGGAAGACCTCCAAGACCCCAGGAAGGAGAAGGAGACCAAGAGTGAAGGGTGAAGAGGAGCAAGGCCGATGTCCACACACCAGCACAACCATTGCAAGCATTGGAGTGGTGAAACCTACCAAGATTAGAAGGACGACACGGATGTCAACTGGAGGGAAGCCCTGCGTCACTGTTTGGCACCAAGGACACCCTCTCCAAACACCAAGAGTACCTTTCATACCTTTACCCATAACCATGCAGGAAAAGAAGACTCCAAGTGGGAAGAATGGAAGAAGAATCACAAGAGCTGAGATCCACAAACTGAAATGATTATGAGCCGTATTGAGCACAACTCGGAGTTGATTCGTACTCTCACCTTCGAGATTGAGGACTTGGGGAAACTGATCAGAGAGCTCATCGAGAGGATACCACCACCACCAAAGGAGTTAATCGTCATCAGGTTTGGCATCCCCTTGGTTTGTTCCAAGCTTGGGGGAGTGCCGCGGTATCAAATCACTATCTTTTATCTTTTTACCTTATTAGTAGAGTCATATCATGAATAGAGGAGTTATTTTGTAGTATGGTTTGCATTATGGAAGTGTCCCCTCTCTCGTTAGATTTGTATCCCTTGGTGTGAGTTTCTGTTATGGAATATTAATGAGAAGTTCTATCATTCACTCTTTTGCATAGCTTATATTAGTTTTCAATTCGTGGTTATATGATTTACCTTGTTGTTAGTATTGGTAGCACTTTGGGATCATTGAGTTAATTTAGTTGGTTTTGGCAAACCTGGCTCGATCAGTAGCAAAACCTTTTTGAGAGTTGAAAAGAAAAAGATAGAAGTACTCGAGAGAAAAATAATTTCATCATCTTTCTTACTTGATTTGCTCATAAGTTTAGTATTCTCTAGTTAAGATCTTTTGTGCTTCCAAGGAAGATTGCATGTTTGTCTTTATCACTTGTATGTTTGTTTGTTTCCTTCAACTCTTGTACTTGCTACCCAGCCTTGCTAGCCAAAAACCTGTACTGAGAGGGTATTTTTCTCGTGCATCCACCTCCTTTAAACCAAAACCTTTGCCATTTGTGTCCACCATACCTACCTAGTAGCATTATTGCTATTCCAAGTAAATTCATGTTTTGTCTACCTCCCAAATTAAACTTATTATGAGAAAATTAGTGATTAAAGCTCTCACGAACTTGATGGCACACTTTAGTTTCCGCACTTAATAAACCTGAACCATTGTGAACTCTCCATGAAAGTTATATGCTTGCAAATTGTAGGCTGGGGATTAGCAGAACCGTGCTGTCACGGGGAACACTTTCAACACTTGTAAATATATACCCAGTTGATACCTTGCTCTTTTGTTTGGATGTCGATTGTGAAATAAAAGGGGAGCTTGTAAGTCCATGGAGTTATGTATGTGTGTTAGAGAAACGCCTTGGCCGCTGGTCTAATCCATGCTAACATGGTGGAAACCTGCAGCGTAACCATAATGATATCTATGAAGCATTCTTCTTATAAAAAAAGAGAGAGATAGCTATTGAGAAAAAGAAAAGAAAAAAGAGATACTATGAAAAGAGGAAATAGAGAAAAAAGTACCATTTCCCCGTGGTAAATAAGAAGATTGCTGAGATACTCATTGTCTGATTGCCTTGTCATTTTGATATGGGGATTCTTCCGTATCATCGGGCAAGGGGTACCCCGTTGGCGGTTCTCAATGATACGCACATACTTACGATGACAAGAACTTACCGATAACTAAAGTTGAGTAGCATGAGGAGCGGCCCTCGTACTCAAGGGACTTGGGATCTTCGGTTTATAGTCTGACAAGCATATAACTCAGATTGGACCTCACTTTAACCTTAATCACCTAAAGATGCCTATGATAGGGGCAATGAGAGCTGAAAGCTAGTAAGTATCATAATTTTTGGGAGCTCTTTATGAGACTTGTAATCCCTGCTTCCCTCTTTAAAGGACCTTTCTTTTACTTTGTAGTTGAGTCAGTCAACCTATTCCCTTCTATCTCAGCAAGTATTTTGAGTTGATGTGTTTCATTCATTCATATGATGATTTATTCAATCATGTTTCTTATGTTCCTTGTTTTGCACATTGCTCTTATCTTGAAGTTTACTACTTTGAAAGCTTTCATTGAAAAACCAGCTATTTGTGAACTCCAGCAAATTATCAACTATTCTTCGACCAAGGGCTAATTTTGCCATTACCAATGATGATTTACTCTATGTATCTTTATTGTGATTTCTTTACTCATTGCGAGTTGAGTTGTATAATAGTGAGTTGTCTTCTATTATGATCTATGTATTTGATGAATGTGATGCTTCTTGTCTGTATTCTTTTATCGACTCTTCACTCCATAAACCTGAGGTCATGTTTATTGAGCTTAGTTTCGCTTGGGGACAAGCGAAGTCTAAGCTTGGGGGGAGTTGATACGTCCATTTTGCATCACTATTCTATGTCTTAATTCACTATTATTCATTGATATATTTCGTATTGAGAGGTGATTCTTATGTTATTTCATCTGTTTTTGCATGGTTGATGACTTTTGGAGCATGGACCGCTGCAGTCAGGATTCTGATGAAAAAGGTGCTGTTTGGAGGCAAAATTCGTGAAGATCAGAAAATCCGGAAAAATATACGGAAAATTCTATTTTTCCAGAAGACTCAAGATGCCAGAAGATGGAGTGGAGGTGGGCCACAGGGGCCCACACCACCACATGGCGCGGGCAAGCCCAGGCCGTGCCAGGGAGTGGTGTGGCCACCCTGGCCCACTCCAGGCTCTCCCCTCTGGCATATATCTTCCTCCGAAACCCTAAGACTCGGAGAGCGACCATAGAAAGATTCCACCGCCTCTGCGGGGCGGAAAGCACCAAGAGAGAAAGATCTCTTGGTGACAGATTTACGGGGAATTCCTTCGGAGAGGGAGATCGTCGCCATCAACACCACCATCAAGCTGGACTTCATCGGGATCATCATCATCACCACCATCATCATCACCATCAGCACCCTCATCACCATCTCCATATTGCTGTAACAATTGAGTTGAATCTTGCATAGTTCATAGGGGAAACTTTCCCGGTGTTGATTAATCTTTGTAGTTGATGCTATTGAGTGAACCCTTGAATTATTGTTTATGTTCAGATTGTTATTCATCATTATTCCATCTCTGATCATGATCCATATGATGTCTTGTGAGTAGTTTATTTTGTTCTTGAGGACATGGGAGAAGTCTTGTTGTTAGTAGTGGAGTTGCGTTGAGAAAGATTCAATAGATTGTTATTTAAGTTGTGGTCTACTTCTTCTAGTGGTGTCATGTGAACGTCGACTACATGACACTTCACCTATATGGGCCTAGGGGAATGCATTGTGTATTTGGCTACTAATCGTAGGGGTTGCCGGAGTGACAGAAACCTGAACCCCCGTTAGGAAACCATTGCACAAGGGACGTAAGGGTCTTAGAGTTTAAAGCTATGGTTAGGTTTCTACCTTAATTACTTTCTTATACTTACGAATGTTTGCAAGGGGGTTTAATCACAAGTATGTATTAAGTCTTGGATGGGACGGTACATTAGCACAGGTTCACCCACACAACACTTAGCAAGCTAGAGAAGATTAATCGACTATATGAAGCGAAAGCACTTGACAGTCTTCCCATGTGTCCTCGAGAACGTTTGGTCATCTATAGAAATACAACCGGCTTGTCCTTTGCTGCATAAAGGATTGGGCCACTTGCTGCATTCATTCTTACTGTATTTTGTTTACTCGTACTTTGTTTACTTGCTTTATCGAAAACCCCTAAAATCCGTTTGCTAAGTATTTGCTGAGAATTCCTGATCCATACCACTAGCCAGCACCTTCTGCTCCTCGTTGGGTTCGACACTCTTACTTATCAAAAATACTGCGATACACCCCCTATACTTGTGGGTCATTAGGCGACCAAATCTGTCTTTGGGTGGAGAGGAAGAAGTGAGGCAAGTGAGTGGGGTGCATGTGCCAAAAAATTACAAAAAAAGTCAACTAGGTTATGCGAGGCGCATATTGCAGTAAATGCGCCTCTGATAGTCTGAACTATCTAAGGCGAACATGCCAACATGCGCCTCGCCTATGCGGCCACCGGGCCCGCAGGGGTTGCTTGAGGCGCACCCTCCACCCGGGACCATCCAAGATATGGGAGGCGCATTTGTCCCATATGCGCCTCGCCTGTTTAAGTACTAGAGGCGCATGTCCGGCTGGTGCGCCTCGCATAAGATGGGGGTGCCAGATTTCGTCCGTACAGATGATAGAGGAGGTGCAATTTATAGATATGCCCTCGCCTATTTAATTATTAGAGGCGCATGGCTGCATGGTGCGCCTCGCCTATTTAATTATTAGAGGCGCATGGCTGCATGGTGCGCCTCGCCTATCTTATCAGAGACGCATATAGTATAAATGCGTCTCTAATGTGCATGTCTCCTATAGGCTTTTCTCTAGTAGTGGGGTACTAGAATTATGCATGGATTATCATGCAAATCCACATAGAATTGACACGATTTTGATACCTACGCATGGTTGGAGTTGGACGAGCGACTGTCTTTGCGAAACATCGGAAGAAGCATGATCGATACGAGAGGTTCCTTGGCGGATAAGCGTCCTGCGAAGGCTGATGGGCGAGGACTTGGTGTGGTGAGTTCTTTCTGGTTTGGTTGTTTCCGATTCAGACTTGGATCTAGGAGTAAGGAGTTACATAAGGTAATGTGAGTCGCTACCGGGAAATGAATTAGTGATTTTAAATTCGCACGTATGTCTCAAGAAAACGAGAAGGGCCAAATATGGTCCAATACTACACGTCAGTCTCATTATTTCTTGAGATGTCTACACCTATACTAGACCATAGTTGGGGAAGGCCCCCCATTTTCCTGGGCCCAGCAGACCCTCCCCAGGGTCGCCCTGCCTACTCGCATTACATCCTATATTGCTCTGAGGTATAAGCTCACATCGAACGTACATCGGAGAAATACATGCATATCTTGGCATTTAGTCAATTTTTTTTGAAAGGAGCATATATTAATATCAGGAGATACCAGTTACCAAGGAAAAAAAATAGCGTGCTATTTAATTTAGCGTGGCTGTTCTCCAGACGCTATGAACATTATAGCATGCTAATAACGCGCTTCAAAGGATACAGATGACGCCTAGAGGGGGTGAATAGGCGGTTTAAAAACTTTTCGATGGTGGCTCAACAAAGGAGGAATTAAACTAGCGTTTACTTTGTCAAGCACAAAACCTAGAACAACTAGGGTTCACCAATGTGCACCAACAACTTATGCTAAGGAAGATAAGCAACTATGTGAGAGCAAGACATATACTTCAAGCACGAAGGCTATCAAAAAGTAAAATGCATAAGTAAGAGCTCGGGTATAGAGATAACCGAGGCACGCAGAGACGACGATGTATCACCGAGTTCCTCCCAACAATGGAGTACGTCTCGTTTGGAGAGGGGTGATATCAAACCACCAACGCCACAAAAGGCCTCCCTTATTCTCCGATGAATCTCACCCCAATGGGATCGATCCACCCTTCCACTATATCGGCAACCTTCGAGGTGGTAGCCGGCACCTTTACAACACGTTCGATGCACACATCCACAACTTAATTGGAGGCTCCCGAATCCAAGTAAGTTGTCACAACAATCAAAGGCAAGCTTGTAAGAACCAAATCAAAAGCTAGGGTTTCCCATGAAACACTAGAACAAGGGGCCCTCAAGTGAATGGGGGGGAATGGAAATCTCTCTTGGTGAAGTAGTAGATCAAGGCCTCCTCCTTCGATTCTCCAAAGCACAAGGACTTTGGATGGTTGTAGATGGAGTTCTTGTTGATTTGGTGGCTCTAGGGTTAGGGTTCTTCAATTCTGGAACGAGCAGCTTCTCAAGGTAGAAGAAGGGGTCTTTATATAGGCCCCATGGAAATAGAGCCGTTGGGAGCCACTTACCCTGGGCAGTCCTCCAAAAAGCAGTCGGATAGTCCGGCCCAGCCGGACACTCCAGGTGACATCCACTAGACACTCCGGTCTGGCAGAGTTTCTGGCCAGAGTCCGGCCAGAGTCTTGGTGGTGTCTGATATGGCACACAGAATGTCCAAGCTGGACGACGAATCCTCAGGGCCGGAAAGGCCGGCGGGCACTAGCCGGACAATCCGGCTAGGCCGGATACTCTAGCTGAAATCTACCGGATAGTCCGGCGTAGACTTGATTCTGCATGCCAGAGACTCTGGTCTGAAAACCTGTCAGAGGAAAAACTGATAGAAACAACAAACCTGTAATGATCATAACATTTGGATTCGGGCTCCGATTGACCCGAAACCAAGTTTGTTGGAAAGGTGGTGACCAGAGCTACCAAACAAAACGGTTCGTTTCTGTCCGCTTGGGTCGGCCCATGGTCACTTTGGGACCGCAGTCCGGCATGTCCAGACAGCCGCGCCTAGTGGCCCGACCCATCTCTCTGTCTCCCCTATCACCGCTTGACACCCCGGCGATGGGACGTTAATAGCGACGCGACATTGGCTATCAACGCTGGCGGCTTCCTGCGCTGCGCTGTCCGGGCCGACCCAGTGGTCACGCAAATTAGATGCACGGATGGGTCAAGCCAGGCACGTCGAGACGGATGGATTGTGCCATTAGGAGACCGTGTATGACGTGCGCGCCCGCGCGGACGGGTTTGGACGCGCTAGGACGGGGTGGATCGACCCGGTAGAGATATCCTTAATCATGCTAGTAGGCTTTGGAGCTATTTGCCACATGAAAGAAGACCTAGCCTTCGGACATGCTTTCAAGACATCTCCTGCTGGATAATATGTGCCAGATAGAACACTTGCAGAAAAGGAGTACGGATCAATCGATAAGCCTCAAAACTTGTTTTTCTAACATGTTAAAGTTAATAGAATGGAAGTCTCTGAAACACGTATTTCCATCTTTCTTTTGATAACAAAGCTTCTACCAGGCATGCGAAACATAACGATCGTTAATGAACTCCGCGACAATATACACCGCTACTATATGACATAAATACATATACAGTAACTGAGACTCTCTCTTCAACCATGACCGAATGACTGCCACTATGTGCACGGTTATACCAACCATCAACTTATCTCCCGCCCTCCTCGGGAGTTTTGCTCGGTCCCTCGGCCTCGGGCTCAGGCATAGATACAGCTAGTGGTGTACGAGGCACGAGTGCACGACCACCTCACTGTCCAGGCCGGACCAGCAGGTTCATCAAAACTGAGGTAAACATCGATCTCACCGAAAGACATAATGGCGTAGGTGGTCATAGGTTCCCTAGCCAGAATCCAAGTATCGTGGAGAAGGACAAGAGGGACGTTGCTGGCATAGAGGACTCGGCCAACGACGATTGTCTCGCTAATTCTGATTCGCGTAGATTCTGCTTGGAACGAAGATCCAAAACTCACCTGCCCCATGGTGGGCCCCAACTATCATTGGATTAAAGACATGTACACCATGAGGGGGTCCTCGAGGCATATGGAGAAAGGGGATGTGAGGCGACGGTATTCCGGGATGGTGAGCACACAAGCTTTACCCAGGTTCGAATCCTCCAGCTTTGGACGGATCCTACTCCTGCTAGCAATCCAGTAATACGGCAGAGCCAGAAGTACATATTACAAGAGAGGTTTGCTTGTACGAGTTGAGATTGTAGATTTTGGGTGCCCTAAAGGATGGTCCCTAGGACAGCTTATATACATATCCGGCCTAGGGTTACAGGAGAGACCTATCTGGCTATGAATAAGAGTCGGTAACAAAGTACATCTTGGACTACAAGTAACTAAACATGCCTAAGTCGGTAAGTCTTCTGGGCCTTCCCGTAGCCGTATGGACCTCCGTCTTCTCTCCCTGACTAGGTCGCCTGTGAAGCAAATCTCAAACCCGAAGTGGGCCACCCTGTTCAGCAAGTCATAGTGGGTATACCCGGAAAGTATATCCCCAACAATACTCCATTGCCATGAGATTCCATCAGTGTCCGCCAATAAAGTTGCCATTTGTGATGCCTATCAATAGGGCAAGAGACATCAGCTACCATTTGCTTTGTCTACTCATGTTTTTAGCACCCCTCTAGAGATTATTTATTTCGATGTATGGGGTCCTGTACAGATGTCTGTTAGTGGACATCAGTATTATGTTAGTTTCATTTATGCTTATAGTCATTTTACATGGTTGTACCTCCTTCAACATAAATCTGATGTATTCGGTGTCTTTCTTTAGTTTCAACAACATGTTGAACGTCTATTAAACAAGAAAAATGTCCATGTTCAAACTGATTGGGGTGGTGAATACCATCGGCTAAATAATTTTTTTATTGATATTGGCATCTCACATCGTGTTTCTTGTCCCCATACTCACCAACAAAACAGAACTGTTGAACTCAAACACCGCCATGTTGTTGAGACATGTCTGACATTATTTGCTCATGTTCCATGCCATACTGTTATTGGAGTGATGCTTTTTCTACCGCGTGTTTCCTTATAAATCGTCTTTCTAGTCGAGTTATTAACATGCAAACACCACTAGAGAGTCTCCTAGGTGAAACCCCCAACTACACCTTTTTAAGGTGTTTTGTTGTGCGTGCTGGCCACAACTTCGCCCTTATAATCAACGGAAATTTGAATTTCACTCCAAACAGTGTGACTTTTTAGGCTACTACTCCTTACACAAGGGCTATAAGTGTCTCCACATACCCACCAATCGAGTTTATATTTCCCGTGTTGTGGTGTTTGACGAGTCTGTTTTTCCTTTATCTCACACCATGTTTGTCTCCACACCATTACCATCCTCTAGTTCCCCTTTACTTTCTGACCAATTTGTTGATGTCGCATGTACCCCATTGTTGCTTCCTAACTATGGTGTAGATTTGGGATGCAACGCTCGTCTTGAAATACTTACAGGGGAGCCAGAACAGTCTGCCATTGCTTCTCCCGATGTGCATGATGATTGCCATGCACGCGTGATACATTGCAAATGTATCTCTAATTTTTGATGTTCCATGCTTGGTTTTATCCACTTTCTTGTGTTTTGTTCCAACTTTGGAGTACTTTTCATATGATTTCTTGGACTAACCTATTAACAAGAGCCACAATACCAGCTGCCTATTTTCTGCTGTTTTTGGTTCCAGGAAAGTCAGAAAATGTATATTCTCGGAATTGGACGGGACAAAAGCCAAAGTGCCTATTTTTCTGGAAGTGATCAAGTGCCATAATACGAGACGGAGAGGGGCCAGAGGGCGGCCACACCACCTGGCCGCGCGGCCATGCCTGGCCCGTGCCAGGGGGTGGTGTGGCCAGCCCAGGCACCCCCTCGGCCTCCCCTTCCGACTATAAGATGCCCTCGGGACGAAAACCCTAAGTGCCCGATCAAAAATCCACAAAAGAGTCTGTAGCCGCCGTCATCTCCATCCCTAGATCGGGAGGGATCTGAAGCTCTTCCCGGCACCACCGAGAGGGAATTCACCACAGGCCGTCTTCAACACCATGCAAGCCTCCGGTGTGATGTGTGAGTAGTTCATCCTTGGACTACGGATCCATGTAGTAGCTAGATGGCTGGTTTCTCCTCCTTTGTGCTTTCATGTTTAGATCTTGTGAGCTCCGTTCATGATCAAGATCATCTATTTGTAATTCATACACGTTCTGTTTGCGGGGATCCGATGGAGATTGAGATGCTATTTCAGATTGATTATTGATTCTATCATGTCTTTGTTATTTGAGATCTTGCATGCTTTCCGTTGTTAGTAGCTATCTTAGCCAAGTAGATGCTAGCAACTCCAAGAGTTAGTATTTATGCTCGATAGTGGGTTCATGCCTCTGGTAATCTGGGAAGTGAGAAATCTCTAAGGTACTAGATGTCTTGTTGCTACTAGGGAGAAAACAACAATCCTTTGTTCATAGAACAATCGTATTGTTTACTTTACACGCATTCGTAAAGCAATAATCTTACTTGCAACTTAATCTTGGAGGGGTTTGGATGATAACTGAAGGTGGATTATTAGTCATAGATGTCGTTGGATGGCGGTCTATGTATTATGTTGTAATGCCCAATCAAGTCTCAGAGGAGTCAAGATGATTAGTATATGCATGTATTGCTTTCTCGGTGTTTGTCAATTGCCCCGCTATAATTTGTTCACCCAGCATGTTATCTATCTAAGGAGAGCCACCTCTAGTGAACTATGGATCCCGGTCCTCTTTCTTTACATATAATCTATAAACTGTTTACTGCTTTGTGTTTACTTTCTGCAAACTTTTACTTCTTTCCATTCGATACGTTTAATCCTTTGTTTTCCGCAAAACACGGTGAGATTGACAACCTCATCGCAAGTTGGGGACAAAGTTCTGTGGTTGTGTTGTGCAGGTCTCCACGTTGCTACTAGCACCGGTAGTGCGCCCTGCCAAAGCTCAGCTAGTAACACCTTTGGGGTGTTTCCTTGCTCCTACTGGTTCGATTAAACCTTGGTTTCATAACTGAGGGAAACTTGCTGTTGTGCTCATCATACCTTCCTCTTGGGGTTCCCAACGAGCTCTACATCAACACCGCCATCAAGCATTTTTCTAGGCACCATGCATTGAGCCATCAATGCGACATTGGTCGCCCTACTTCTGAGGCTGATTCCGGCCCATCTACTCCTCGCTCGGCCCATACTAGGCCGACATCGTCACCATCACATGGTCCGGCCCATTCGCCTAGGCCGTCCGTGTCCACGACAGGCCCCACCACCTCGCCTGCTCTGTTGGCCCACCTGCCTGGGCCAGTTGCTTCTCCAAGTGTCACTGTTGTGCCACTAGCTATACCTATTGCGTCACGGTCTGTTAATCGTCTTCAACAGGGTATTCAGCAGAAGAAACAACAAACTTATGACACTATCGCATGGAATAGATGTTGCTCTCCTTGATACTGAACCTCGAGATCATCGTGCCGCTCTTACCTCTCCGCGCCGGCGCTCTGCCATGGAGGACGAGTGCAGTGCTTTACAGCGTAATCAAACTTAGCGCTTGGTCCCTCCTTGGTCTAGAGTGAATGTTATTGACTGCAAAAATGGGTGTTTAAAATAAAAAAGAAGGCTGATTGTTCCATTGATCGATACAAGGCATGGTTAGTGGCAAAGGGGTTCAAACAATGCTACGATCTAGACTATGAAGATACATTTAGTCCGATTGTTAAACCCACTACCATACGACTGTTGTTGTCCATGGCTCTTACTCATGGGTGGCATCTTTGTTAATTGGACATTCAGAATGCATTTCTGCATGGTATTCTTGAGGAGGAGGTGTTCATGAGGCAACCGCCTGGCTTTGAGGCTCCTAATTTTTCTGGTTACTTATGTCGACTTGACAAGGCTCTTTATAGACTGAAGCAAGCCCTACATGCCTATCATGCTCGACTCAGTGTTGTTCTCACATGACTTGGGTTTACTGCCACTACAGCGGATACTTCCTTGTTTATCCTATGTCGTGCCGATGTCACTCTTTACCTGCTTATTTACGTAGATGATATTATTCTGGTGAGTTCATGTACTACTACTGTTGATCGTCTTGTTCATCAGCTTGGGAGCTCTTTTTCTCTCAAAGACCTTGGCCCTCTACACTACTTTATGGGTATTGAGGTACATACACAAGGTCATGGTCTTCTTATTATGTGTCAACGCAAGTATGCGTCTGATCTTGTGCAGCGCGCTGGTCTTCAAAAGTGCGCACCTGTGTAGACTCCTATGGCCTCATCTGACAGACTGTCTGCTACTGAGGGTACTCTCCTTTTTGCTGATGATTCTACTCGTTACCGCAGCATAGTTGGAGGTCTACAGTATCTTACCATGACTCGTCCAAATCGTTCGTTTTCTATGAACAAAGTCTGTCGGTACCTTCATGCTCCTCGGTGTCATTGGTCGGTGGTCAAACGCATATTGCGCTACGTCAAGGCTACTCTTTCACATGGCCTGCTACTTCGACCTTATACTACGCCAAGCCTCATCTTGTCTTTCTCAGATGCTGATTGGGCTAGGAGTTCTGATGATCGTCGATCCACGGGGGTTTTTGTTGTCTTTTCAGGTGGCAATCTTATTTCTTGGAGTGCGAGGAAACATGGTACAGTTTCTCGCTCTAGTACTGAGTCTGAATACAAGGCGCTTGCTAATTCTACTGCCGACATCATTTGGGTATAGGCACTTCTTGGTGAACTTGGAGTTTCTTAGGCTAGTCCACCTCTCTTATGGTGTGACAATATTGGCGCAACATACTTTTCTTCCAACCCGGTGTTTCATGCATGGACCAAACATATAGAAGTTGACTTTCACTTTGTTCGTGAAAGGGTTGCTCAGAAGTTGCTCCAGAATAGGTTTATATTCTTCAAGGACC
This sequence comes from Avena insularis, assembly GCA_023614405.1. Classification (NCBI taxonomy): domain Eukaryota; kingdom Viridiplantae; phylum Streptophyta; class Magnoliopsida; order Poales; family Poaceae; genus Avena; species Avena insularis. The sequence goes on from CM042694.1 coordinate 39,342,281, forward strand.
AACTAGCAGATATATTCACCAAGCCTTGCAAGCACAATCTCAACTTATATGGTGTCGTTGAGATTGAGGGAGGGTGATAGAATTGTATTTGTACCTAACATAGACATATGGTATGGTGCCGTATAAACCAACCGTATATACCTACCCCTGTACATGTAGATGTAATGTCTCTATATAATACAACACCCTGCCCATTGTGGAGGGTATGGTTCCTACCCTACAACCCTAGCTAGTACTCATACCGTCTGTTATAAAAGTACCCCTTTGAGAAATATTTTTCCTTAGAAGGACAAGAGGGTATCCATGGATCAGTCCATATGTTAATGCTTTATTGCTTTCACTGTTACCAACTCTGCATATGTACCATCTCTTCAAAGTTGTTAATCATGCTAGTATGCTTTTGCCCTTTTTGGCACATGAAAGAAGACCTAGCCTTGGGACATGCTTTCAAGACATCTCCTGCTGGATAATATTTGGCCTTTAGAACACTTGCAGAAAGGGACTCTAGATCAATCGATAAGCCTCGAAACTTGTTTTGCCAACATAGTAATTACACACGGCAAAGTAAACACGTGGCACCACCTATAGCATTTGGCACGCCGGGGTGGTGGCTCCATGCGTTTTGCCGTGCGGAAGGGAGAATGACACGCGACAAAGCTTCAGCCACATGGCAACAATAGGCACACGGCAAAGGTATGCCACACGGAAAAGGCCCGACGCATGGCAAAGAAGAGCACACGACAACATGGGAGGCACACGGCAAAGCGGTACTCACGGGAAATCGGAGGCGCACGGCAAAGACCAACGCACGTCACAGACTAGGCACGCCGTTTGGGCACGAGCTGCCCATTAACTGCTTTACTTTGCCGGGCGTGCTGGAAAACTCACGGCAAAGGTCTTTGTCGTGTTTCCAGGTGAAAGCTCACGCTCGCTCTTCCGTCCACTCTTTGTCGTGCGTTGACTCACGACAATGACTTTGCCGTGAGTTAACGAGTATTTGCCGTGTGTTTCTAACACACGGCAAAGGAGAAGATTCATGTAGTGTAAGGTTAAAAGAATGAAAGTCTCTAAAACTCATACCTCCATCTTTATTTTGAAAACAAAGCTTCTACCATGCATGCCAAACATAACGATCGTAACTGAACTCGTCGACAATATTGATGACCCACAAGTATAGGGGGTGTATCGCAGTATTTTCGAGGGAAGTGAAACCCAATTTATTGATTCGACACAAGGGGATCCAAAGAATATTTATAAGCCTTAACCACTGAGTTGTCAATTCAGCTGCACCTGGAAACAATCTTGCTCACAGTAGTTTATCAGTAGGAATAGTAAAGTAATGTGAGTAGTAGTAAAGTAAAGACAGCGGTAACAATAGCGATGCAAATGGGATTCGAAAGTGTAGGCATAGGGATGGATGGACGGGCGTTGCATGGACAAGACAATTCAAATAGCAATTAGAACATAGGGCAATTAAAGATAAATAAGATAAAGCATCCAAGTACTAGATAATCCTAGGCATGTGTTCCATATATAGTCATACGTGCTCGCAATAAGAACTTGCACAACATCTTTTGTCCTGCCAGCCCGTTTGCAGCGGGGCCTCTAGGGAACTACTGGCAATTAAGGTGCTCCTTTTAATAGAGCACCGGAGCAAAGCATTAACACTCCGTGAACACATGTGATCCTCACATCAAAGCCATTCCCTTCCGGTTATCCTGATTTCTGTCACTTCAGGGCCATAGGTTCCGGACAACAACGTGTGTATACAACTTGTAGATAAGACCATAAACAATACTATCATAATGAATCAATAACACGTTCAGATCTGAAATCATGGCACTCGGGCCCTAGTGACAAGCATTAAGCACAACAAGTTGCAACAAAGTCATAAAGCACTAATAAAAGATACTAGGCACCATGCCCTAACAATCTGATGCCATTACATGAACGATCTCATCCAATCCCTACCATCCCCATAGCCTACATCGGGGGATTACGCACTCATAGATGGGGGAAACATGGATGGTCGATGGAGAAGCGATGGTGATGATGATGGTGATGATCTCCTCCAATTCCCCGTCTCGGCAGGGTGCCAGAACGGAGTTTCTGCTGATGTTTCGTGGAATCTGGTGGTGGTGGCGGAGCGGAACTCCTTCTGGAAAAACATTGAACCCCCCCTCCCCGAATTTTTTAGGTCAGAAGGCTTCTTATAGGCGAAGAGGGAGACCGAGGGGGTGCTTGGGGCCACACACCATGCCATGGCGCGGCCAGGCCTAGCCCGCGCCTGGGGGGTGTGGCCAGCCCCTGGCCCTCCTCCGTCTCGTATTCTGGCTCCTGGAGTCTTCTAGAAAAATAGGCACTTTGGCTTTTGTCCCGTCCAATTCCGAGAATATTCATTTTCTGACTTTCCTAGAACCAAAAACAGCAGAAAACAGGCAGCTGGCACTGTGGCTCTTGTTAATAGGTTAGTCCAAGAAATCATATGAAAAGTACTCCAAAGTGTGGACAAAACACAAGAAAGTGGATAAAACCAAGCATGGAGCATCAAAAATTATAGATACATTTGCAATGTATCAACATCCCCAAGCTTAACTCCTGCTCGTCCTCGAGTAGGTAAGTGATAAAAAGAAAGAATATTTTTTTGAGGTGACATGCACCATCAAAGACTTGACCAAAGTATTTGTAAACATTCAAAGCTAGGGTCAAAGTAGTTCAATCATAACATGAAAGACAAAGTTCTAGCAATAAGACAAAGAAACTATGATGCAACATGAAAAGGCACGAACAAAGATTCATGAATAACAATGCTTTGCAAGACATTTGTTTGTTTCACATAAAGAAAACATAGCATAGTGGCATTCAGCTTGTCCCTCAATAGAGTAGCAAATATAAATGCATAGGACACCTTCAAGGTTCACAAGAGTGACTAGATACAAATAGTTTAAAACAAGCAATATCAAGGTATGCATCAATCAACAAGTCTTGGGACAATGCACATAGAACTAAGAATGGCCACTATGCTCTCAAGAAAGTGCTCAAAGAATATGTGGAGACTCAACAAGTAAAAGAAAAGGTTTTGAAAAGTTTGAAAGGCTTCCAAATGCTGAAAGTATGGTACTCATTAGCTTTGAGCTCTCGTTGCCCCTGTCATAAGCATCTTTAAATGGTTAAGGTTAAAGTGACACAACTAAGAGGATATGCTTGACAAGTTATAAATCGAAGCCTCATGCCCCTTACTTACGAAGACCGATCCTCATGCTACTCAACTTCAGTCACAAGTAAGCTCTTGTCATTGTAAGTATATACGTATCATAGAGAACCGCCAACGGGGTACCCCTTGCACATGACACAGGAGCTATCCCATAATCAAAATGACAAGGCAAGCTGACAATGAGCATCTCAGCAATCTTTTTATTTACTATGTGCATAGATTTTTATTGAGGATGCTTCATAGAATGCTCATTATGGTTATGCTGCAAGTTTCCACCATGATTAGGCATGGCTTAGGCTAGCGGCCCAGGCGTTTCTCTATCATACATACAAACTCCATGATCCTACAAGTTCCACTTTTATTTCACACCGCCGGGATCCATAAGCAAAAGAACATGATAACAACGAGGTACTAAGTACCAGTTCAATGTTAAAAGCGTTCCCCATGATACATGGTTCTGCTAACTTCAACTTATAAAGCGCAAGCATATACGCAACAAAGAAGGACGCAATGGTTCAGGTTTATTAAATGCAAGAAAATAAAGTGTGCCATCAAGTTCGTGAGAGCTTTACTAACTAACTTTCTCATAACAAGCAAACATTTTATTCGGAAGAAAACAAGGCATAATGAATATGCACGGGAATAGCAAATGATGCTAATAGGTAGGTATGGTGAACACTTTGGAAATATTTGGTTTAGGGAGTTGGAAACATGAGTAAAACATACTCAGTGAATGTGAAGGCTGGCAATAGTAAGGGAGCGACAAACGAGAGAGCAATAATGGCCATAATCATGCAGAGCGACAAAACATCATTGATCAAAGCATAAAGTGATACTACAAGTTGAAAACTAAAGGATCATAAAGGCTTATGGTGACTTGAGATAGTCATAACATGGTGTGAGCATGTGCCAAGTCAACCCAAATAAAGCATCAAAGGAGAATACGACTATACATGATCGCCGATTCATCCAAGGCACATTAAGCAATCTCCTTTAATATGCTAAAACAACGCATGATTCATCCAAGGCACATTAAGAAATCTCAATTGTTTATAACAAGTCATGCTACAACAAAGAATACTAAGCATAAATCCAAAACAATATCAAGCATGGCATGACAAAGCCTAGGCCACAGTCAAAAACAAGCTCTCTTTACCACTTAAGCATGAGCTTTCCTACTCTTTTCCAATCCAAACCAGACTATTTGAACACCAATGCATGAAAGAGGAGGTCCAACCAATTTATTCAGCAAACTAAGCAAACCACGCAAACTAAAAACCAAAATGAAAACGAAAAAGTAGACGCTCCAAGAACAACACAACTGTGCATGAAACAATAAAAATGAAGTGTTTGGAAGAAACCTGGGATTTTTATTGATGAAGAAGGGGATGCCTTGGGCATCCCCAAGCTTTGACGCTTGTACTTCTTCAATATTTCTTGGGGTGACACGCGTGGAATCCCCAAGATTGAGCTTTAGTCCATCCTTCATCTCATTACTCATTCCTTCCATACACCTGAAATTTTTCCTTCATACAAAACTTCACACAATCTTTATTAGCAACATTAGTGCACTCAAAATAAATAAGTCTTAAGGTTCAGTTCTAACACCAAATAAACTCCCATTAGAACACTAGCTACTGTAGTACTTCCCTAAAAAACTCAATTCCCCAAAAGAACTCAAAAAGGAACCAACAAGAAGCAAATGCAGAAAATGGCAGAAATCTGTCAAAACAGACCAGCAGGTAAAGACGAATTTTTTCGAAGACCTTCTGTTTCTCAAATCAAAAAGTGTTGAACTAACAAAAGTTATATAACAACCTGGGGCAGAAGCACAAAAATTCACGCCTCAAAAAGACGTTCAGAGATTTTACACAATTTTTACGGTGAAGCACAGAAATCTGTTTCGGGACAGCAACTTTCCCAATCATTACTTCTCTCTCATTAGAGATTACTCTTGGCACAAAAAGCAAATAAAAATGATAAGGAGCGGTTATTACTAAAGTAATAACTTCCAAGACTCATCTAAAACTTTTAGGTTATCTCCCAATAAGTACTTTTCTTTAACGCCTTGAAGTTAGACATAAGCAAAAAACTAAAATGGATAGAATAGAAGTAAGCAGAGATAATCATGGTGAAAACATTGTTTTGTTCAATGAAATCCTTTTGTTAACAAGGTTGATCAGGTCTTGTTACCAAAACAATTCCATATGAGACAAAACTTTGTATTCCACTAATGATTATGTTACCTCAACCTTGATAGCAATGGTCCCAATCATAACAGTTTCAAATTTTTCTCTTGGTATGGGACAATATATTTCTCCAACTTGAATGCCCTCAACATGTTCAATTGAATTAAAAAACCATAAGTCCTGTCAATCTTCTTGGGGAAATAGATAGTATGTTCCTTGTAATTACCATTGAAGGTCACCTTCCCTTGATTACAATTAATAACAGCTCCTGCAGTATTTAAGAAAAGGTCTCCTAAGAATAATAGACATATTATCATCTTAAGGCATAATAGTTTGAGAGGATGCTCTCATAAGAAATAAGAGTTGAAGTAAAACAGAGCATCAAGAAGCAAATTCAAAACACATTTAAGTCTAACCCACTTCCTATGCATAGGAATCATGTATGCAAATAAATTCACAAAGAACAAAGTGATAGGCATAGGAAGATAAAACAAGAGGAACTTCAAAACTTTCAGCGCATAGAGAGGTGTTTCAATACCATGAAAACTTCTACAACCATATTTTCCTCCCTCATAATAATTTTCAGCAGCCTCATGAATAAACTCAACAATATAACTATCACATAAAGCATGCTTTTCATGATCTACTAGCACTAGAGCTTTATTATAAACATCTTCAAAAGAATCCTCAGGAACATAACATTCATCCTCCTTTAGTAAGCATGGGGGACAATCAAATAATGTAAGGGATGGAGAGTTACTCTCATTAGAAGGTAGGCATGGGTAGCTAATCCATTCTTCCTCCTTTTGTTCATCACTCTCCTCCTCTTTTTCATCTAATGAGATTTCAAGTTCATCAATTTCTTCTTCCATAGGATCCTGCAAGGCATTAGTCTCTTCCATTTGTGGAAAGCATCTATTAGTATATTCAAGAATATAGCCATTTTCTTCCTTGTAATTATCAAAGCAAAATTTAAGTATACCATAAACCTCATATTTGTAAGGTGAATCATCAATATTTTCAAGCAAACTAGCAAGTTCAAATGCACCCTTCCAAGCAATAAATTCCTCAATTTGTTCCACATCATAAAAGTCATAATTTCCCTTAACATAAGAAGATATGGTAACATTATCATTATACTCACATTGAAAAGGGAGGTGTTTGTACCTCCTGCAGCAACAAGATTTATCAAAGAATAAGTAATATTATAAGTAGAGCACACGTTTCTAGCAATGGTATACAAATTATCAATTTGTTCCCATAAGTGTTTCCCTTTTTGTGACAAGCGGTGTTCCTTATAATAATCTTTTTGATCTTCCATGAACCCACCTTGCCAATAAGATTCAGTTTCAAAGAGACCAACCATTGACAACAAGCATGATAAAGCAAGACAATAACAGACCAACGAAAATAACAACTAGAGTAGGAACCAATTTTTTTTTGTATTTTTGATAAAGAAACAAGCAAACAAGGAGAAAATAAACTTAGCTTGAACAATAGTGAATCCAAGTGAACTTGATAAATAAAGCTATGCTCCCCGGCAACAGTGCCAAAAAATAGTCTTGATGACCCACAAGTATAGGGGGTGTATCGCAGTATTTTCGAGGGAGTGAAACCTAATTTATTGATTCGACACAAGGGGAGCCAAAGAATATTTATAAGACTTAACAACTGAGTTGTCAATTCAGATGCACCTAGAAACAATCTTGCTCACAGTAGTTTATCAGTAGCAACAGTTTTGTAATAGGAATAGTAAAGTAACAGCAGTAGTAAAGTAAAGACAGCAGTAACAATAGTAGTAAACAGTGGGATTCGAGTGCGGTAGGCATAGGGATAGATGGACGGGCGTTGCATGGACAAGACAATTCAAATAGCAATCAGAACATAGGGAAATTGCAGATAAATAAGATAAAGCATCCAAGTACTAGATAATCCTAGGCATGTGTTCCATATATAGTCATACGTGCTCGCAATGAGAACTTGCACAACATCTTTTGTCCTGCCAGCCCGTTTGCAGCGGGGCCTCTAGGGAACTACTGGAAATTAAGGTGCTCCTTTTAATAGAGCACCGGAGCAAAGCATTAACACTCTGTGAACACATGTGATCCTCACATCAAAGCCATTCCCTTCCGGTTATCCCGATTTCTGTCACTTCGGGGCCATAGGTTCCGGACAACAAGGTGTGTATACAACTTGTAGATAAGACCATAAACAATACTATCATAATGAATCAATAACACGTTCAGATCTGAAATCATGGCACTCGGGCCCTAGTGACAAGAATTAAGCACAACAAGTCGCAACAAAGTCATAAAGCACTAATAAAAGATACTAGGCACCATGCCCTAACAATCTGATGCCATTACATGAATGATCTCATCCAATCCCTACCATCCCCATAGCCTACAGCGGGGGATTACTCACTCATAGATGGGGGAAACATGGATGGTCGATGGAGAAGCGATGGTGATGATGATGGCGATGATCTCCTCCAATTCCCTGTCCCGGCAGGGTGCCAGAACAGAGTTTCTAGTGCTATTTCGTGGAATCTGGTGGTGGCGGCGAAGCGGAACTCCTTCATGAAAAACATCGACCCGCCCCCGAAGTTTTTAGGTCAGAAGGCTTCTTATAGGCGAAAAGGGAGACCGAGGGGGTGCCTGGGGCCACCACACCATGCCCTGGCGCGGCCAGGCCCAGCCCGCGCCTGGGGGGTGTGGCCAGCCCCTGGCCCTCCTCCGTCTCGTATTCTGGCTCCTGGAGTCTTTTGGAAAAATAGGCACTTTGGCTTTTGTCCCGTCCAATTCCAAGAATATTCATTTTCTGACTTTTCTGGAACCAAAAACAGCTGAAAACAGACAGCTGGCACTGTGGCTCTTGTTAATAGGTTAGTCCAAGCAATCATATGAAAAGTACTCCAAAGTGTGGACAAAACACAAGAAAGTGGATAAAACCAAGCATGGAGCATCAAAAATTATAGATACATTTGCAATGTATCAAATATACACCGCTACTATACAACATAAATACATATACAGTAACTGAATCTCTCCCTTCAACCATCACCGAATGACTGCCACTATGTGCATGATTATACCTGCCATCAGCTTATCCTCCGCCTTCCTCAGGAGTTTTGCTCGATCCCTCGGCCTCGGGCTCAGGCATAGGTACAACTAATGGTGTACGAGGCACGACCACCTCACTGTCCATGCCGGACCAGCGGGGTGGATGGCCATCAGCTGATCCTTTGAGAGTTTCACTAGCCCCATATGGACGCTTGTGATGTTCCCCGCCCCCGCTGCCCTTGCCTTCCTTGTTACTCTTGGGACGTTCTGGGTTCGGCCGGCCGAGCTGCCGGGCGACATCGCCTCCCGTCGACATGCTGACTTGGGTGGCCCGTCGACTTAGCTTCCTAGTAGCTAGGTTATACCAGCGGTGGTGGATGTTGGAGCAAGATCTGTGTAACGAGGTGATGCTTGGATCCATGGATGCAGTGTAGACGATCAGCTTACATTTGTTTATATATACAAGTTTTTGCTAACTAGCAGCTAGTACAATGTACAACAACGCGTAATGGGAACGATTAACCGACGACATAATCAGCGTAGACTAAAATGTACGAATGATCGTGCGGTTATTTCACCTAATCACCGGACAAAACCTATCACTGACATATGAAAAGCCCCATGTAAACCTGCAACTGCCCAAGTGACCAAGTCGTCCATGCTTCAAGAATCAGCGGTGGACAACCTGGTTGAGAAACAATAGAGAACTCATACCACTATCAACATACGTAAGTTCACTAGTGGAAAAAGGGCCTATAGTCCCGGTTCATAAGTGTCATTGGTCCTGGTTTTTGAACCAGGACCAATCACTCGGGACTAATGCTGGTCCCGGTTCGGGCACGAACCGGGACCAATGGGCCTCCACGTGGGTGTGCGCGCGACGAGGGGGGTGGATCACTGGTCCTGGTTCATGGCACAAACCGAGACCAATGGGTCTCCACGTGGACGCTTGCGCAACGAGGGGGTGTGGATCATTGGTCCCGGTTCATGGCACGAACCGGGATTGTTGGTCTCTGCATTTCGGGCTATTTTTGTGCCGCGGTAGGGTTTTTTTTTCATTTACTTATTTGGTGTTTTGTATTCAATTTAATGGTACTACATATATACAGCAATAATGAAACCACGATATATATATTACACATCATGATCACAAATATATTATACACCATCTCATCCGTCGTGCTTGGTCGAAACATATTAATTATAAACGGTACTCATACGAATTTGATCTAATTTACATCTTCTTTTTTACACTTCACCCTTCCAAATGAACCGGGTAATAGTATTCTCTTTTCGGATCTATGACTTGTTCTAATAAGAATCCGACAATTTCCTTTTAAATTGCTTGCACGCGTTCTTGTGATAGAAGACCGTCCCGCATCTGTTCGATCTAATTTAAAGAAGGGGATCAATATATATGAATGAAACTAAACACAATTGGTGGTAATAAAATAAAGTTGTGATTATTGTTTATCGTACTTCAATTTTTTTGATGTTCCGGTCTGCGTCCTTCTCTTTGGTCGTCTAGCGAATGAACTCGCAGATATAGTATCCACATAAGTTATTTCCGGTTTTCTGCCTCAAGCACTTTACGAGAACGGAGTTCAATCAAAATATTAATCAAACATGTTAATGGTGGTATTGAAATTAGAATCAAAAAGATGCGTGGATCTAGCAAGTAGTACTTACAGTCAATGGTTGAATGTAAGATCTGGCTTCCAAACACCCCTAGTGTTGGCGGTGAACCGTTTCCAAGCCTGCTGGAGGCATTCCTGCATGTTTGCCCACTTTTCTAAAGATGTGCGTTTCGAGTCCATGACTTTTACTACTCCGGTGTCAACAACAATGATTAACAGAATATAGCGGAAGCTGGACACACTAACAAAATATAACATGAGTCAATTATACGCTTAATATCGAGTAAGCGAAAATAGGATGTGTACAAGACAGTAACACTCACCCAGCATTGTAAGGAAATAGTATTTCCCTTCTGTTGCTGAAATACATCAACGCGTGTACCAAGTTATCCTCTATCTCTTTGGGATTTGTTTTTAGAGTAACTTCATGAACAAAATTGCAGTCAACAAATCCAAGGTCATAGATTTATCCTTTGTTGGATTCGAGAATCTTCATTCTGCATATATAATTAGTATAGTGATGAGTAAGATTATACAAGGAACGAATGAGCTGAGCTAGAAAGACTTAATTACAGAAATTAATAATACTTAGAAACAATAGGCACTGACGATAGTTTTGTCGAGAGCGTCTCGTTGGTAAAACTAAAATAATTCTGAAAATTCAATCAGTAGGAAGCCATCTCCATGACCGTAATGGTGGTGTTTATATCCAGCATAGATCCAATTTTTGGATTTAGCACAGGCTTGCATGTACCACTTATGCAATCTTCGCATTTTTATTGGTAGATCTTTGACTAAATCGGGTTTGACGAGAGGAGCCCCGTACCAGTATACGTATGCTGTTTCTTGGTACCACTCGAACTCATCCATACGGCTCATGTACTCAGTAATAGATAATCCATATAATTTGGCATTTCCTCCGTAGAGTTGACCAAACTCCGGATCAATGTTCGGATCATGCCGCTCTTGGGCTCTCCACTCATTGTATTGTACACTTTGAGTGGTTCGATCGATTGATTTTTCTATTGTCCAAGTTGGGCAACTTCTTTCCTGACTCTCCGCTCTTTTGCCTTAGCCGACTTGGTAATAGAGCGATTATAGTCTGATGTGAGCGCTATGGGTTGGTGAACTGAATCTTAAGCCCGACTGCTTTGGCTTTATCTTTTGCGGTTACCGGGAAGAATGGCTCTATCGGCTTTTTCTTGTTAGCCATGTCAATCTTCCACTTTTCATAATGGGCAGCTGCGGCCGCAGCAATTTCCTCATCTGTCTTCTTGCAAGGTAGCTTCTTCATATTCTTATGAGGTACTTTTGGGAGGGGCGACAGCTTACGTTTCGGTGATCAGAACGTGCTCTTGCTGCTGGTGGTGGTGCTGCCCCTCTTAGTATACTTCCGCTTTTGTCTCTAAAGCTCAGGGGACGAAGACAGCTGACGCGGCGGCGGAGACGGTTGAGGCGGTGATGGAGACGGTTGCGCTGAGTGGTGAGGCGGTGAAGGCGACGGTTGCGCTGGAGAATGGTGAGGTGGCGGCGAAGGTGAATTGCTGCTCTGAGGAGTGGGTGGCCTTGGCGGCACATATTTTGGATGCATGATGTGCTCCTTTGGCCATACAATAGTCCCTCTTTGGCTTCTCCTAGTTCAGTCAGCTCCATATCTTTCCCTGCAGGGTGGTCCAGCTTCAGCTCCTCAAAACCTTGCTTCACATCATCCACCATGACGACAACGTACCCTTTTGGAACCGGCCTGCAATGCCAAGTTGGGTTAGGCGCAATTGGTACGGCCATGCCAACCGCCGCCGTCACCCTTAAATTCATAACTTGCACCTTTAGCTCACGAGCTATGCTCTCCGTGATATCATCCACTGGGTAGCGTTTAGGAGGAGCCGTCGTTGGTGCATCATCATCAACATCCTGAAGCTGCGTGGAAGCAACGCTGCTTTTCTTATTCGATAGGGCGCCGGTACCATCGAATGCAGCTTCTACCATGTGACGCTGAGATTGGCCGCTAGTACCTTGCTGGCTAAGTCTGTCGAGTTGATCCTGGTGTCGCTTTAATGCTTCTTCTACATTACGCAGCCGGTCTGCAGCAGCCGCTTTCTCAGCTGCCTCCCTTTCCTTTCTCCTCTAATGGCTTTTATCGGGATATCACTTCATTTCCACAGGGAAGGCAACATTCCACGGCTTGGAGCCTGGTGTGCCTCGGGCTCGTCCTTTGTGTTCATCATTTTTAAGGGCGCGTGTGAACTCGTCGTTCTCTCTATCGGGAACGAACTGTCCCGCTGCAACATCATCTACTGCATTTCTAATATCGTTGATGGGCAGTAAGGGATGATCTTTGTGTTTTTGATTATATATTGCCCTCCCTTCTTCGTCCAACATGCCCCCATGGCCGTAAAACCAGTTTCTCGCCCGTGGTGTCCATGTTATGGGCTCTGGTCTGATCCCGGCAGCAATGTAATTGACCTCAAGTGCATCCCACTTAGGCATGCAAATCGTGAGCGTAGCCCCATATTATGATGGTACACTTTCTTAGCAGCGTTCTCCGTAATTATTCTAGACCTTTCCTTAGCTTTCTCCGATGTCTTGTACTTCACAAAATCATCCCACTGGTGTTTTAACTTAGCATAGCCTCCTTTATTGAAATCCGGAGTCTTCTCTACCTTGACAAAGTTATTGTACAGTTTCTTCTTCCAGTTCTTGAATGCATCGGCCATCTTGATGAGAGCAAACTTCTTGACTCTTTGCACAAGCTCCATTCTTGCTCTCTCCTCCTCATCTCGATTCACATCTGGCATCGGCAGAAGGAAATTAATCATGAGCTTGTCAAAAAGCTTATCTTTGGTGTTGTCGCTGAGATACGGGACTCCACCGCTTGGACGATTCCATTCTTGAACGGTGATCGAGATGTAGTCCCTCACAAGAACTCCGCATTGCTTGACAAATTTTTTTGCGACATCGCCGGGAGCTTGCGATTCGCCATCTACACCGACCACTTCGATCCTGTACCTCATAGTGTCATCCAACTTTTTTGTTGGGCCTCGTTTCGTTCTTACGGAAGAAGTTCTCGATCCGGAGGGCTAAAAGAAGGAGTGTTAATATATGCATGTATATATAGATAGCAGCATTTTAATTACAAAAATACATATATACACCTCGCCGGTGTTTGCGAGATTTAAGGTTTCGCCGGAGCCATCGCCTTATCCCTCATCGGCTTCTCCCTTGTCCTAGGCTTTGTCTTCTACCTCACCGGAGCTGTCTCCTCGGTTGAGAGACTCATCTCCCTCATCGAAATCGTTCAGAAACTTCCTGGTGACATCGATATTGATATCTTCATTTTCGTAGATCATTCCGTGGAGAATGTTTTCCTGATGTTCTGGAATCATAGTATCTTGGTGTGTTGGATCCATAGTATCTGCAAATTAAGATTTGCAAGTCACTATAATGCAAATAATGCAAAACACTATGCACATACTTTCTAAATCGGTTCAGAATGCCCTAGGTGGACAAACCATCGAACCCATGGTACTTAGGGGGTGTCGCTGTTCCTCTATATAAAGTAAGGTTTAGAGTTGTATGAATATGAATGCTTATATTTTTAAATGGTAGAGCTCATTTTTCTGAACATTTTGATATATTATATACATTTTTCTATTTAAAATGAATTAGTTATGATTTTTCCCAATTTTAAATAAACATTTTTGGAATTATAAAAATTATTTTCCATCTGGCCCCACATGTCAGACCTAATTATAAACCTAATTAAAACCCTAATTAAAAACCTAATTAAAGGGTCGGGGAGGCTTACCGACAAGCGGTGGCCGCCGCGTGCGGGGGCGGAGCTGCTAGCAGAGCGGGCAGGGGCACGGGCCTCCTCCTCCTTGGGCGGCGCGGTCGGAGGCAGCGGGCTCAGGCGGCGTGATCGAGGCGCGGGCTTGGCGGCAGGCGAGGGCAGGTCTTGAGGCGGCGTCGGGCCCGGGAGCTCTGAGCTCGGCGGCGAAGAAGGGCGACAAAGCAGTCCGAAATTTGGCAGCCTTCCGGCGTCGTTTTGCTTTGCGCATGATTTTCTTTAGACGAGTGAAGTGGATGGGGAAGAAGAAGGAGGGGCAACAGTTATGTAGTACAGGCCTTTGGTCCCGGTTCGTCCCACCAACCGGGACCAAAGGCTGAACCGTCCCGGTTGATCAGACGAACCGGGACCAAAGGTCTAGGCACACCCAGGTCCTTTCGTCCCGGATCATCGCACCAACCGGGACCGTTGAGCCTTTGGTCCCGGTTGGTAGGACTAACAGGGGCCAAAGGTTTGGGCGGGGAGAGTTGCTAGGCCGTCACGTGCGCGCGCACCTAGGGCCTTTGGTCCTGGTTTGTGGGACGAACCGGGATCTTTGACCTGTTTTTCAGATTTTGGCCAAACTTTTGGTCTTCCCGCCATTTTCAAATTTGTTTTCTTCTTTAATTAATAAGATGATTATTTATTTGGAATTTCAAAAAACATTTAACAGGAAAAGTGCTTCAATTTAAATAACTAATCAAAAACCATTTTCTGTTTTCAAATATTTTTATTTTAACTATAGAATTTTACTATTTTCAATTAAAATTGCATTAACAAATATTTATTGCATAATTTGGAATTTGACAAAAAATCAACAGGAAAGTGCATCTATTTAAATAACTAATCCAAAATCATTTTATGTTTTCAAAAATAATTATTCTAACTATACAAACTATTAATAATTTTAACATTTGCAATTAACTAAGAAACAAACGGCGGGAAAACGGGGTGTTCAATACCTTTTTCTGATTTATAAAAGAATTATTCTAACTATTCAAATTCTTAATATTTATGCCATTTTTAACTAAAAATTGATTAACTAATTTTTTTTTCATATTTCATTAACTAAGAAGTCGAGCTAGGAATCTTCATCTTGCCGTTTTGAATATAGTTTGAAACACATATAAGAAATTCAAAAACGATCCAAACAACGTGAAACCTTCGCGTGGTGTCATATTATGTGTCATAGTTGCAAGGAAAAATATTGAACTTGAAAAATTGCAAACATCATAAAAAATCCTTCACAAAATGACCTATCATGTTCGACGTTTCATGGCATTTAGGTCAAACCACCAATGTTATGGCTAGAATCAGGGCATAGTTTGAGATAATGTGACCATATTGTGCACACATGTGCATCTTCGATGGCTTACGATGTTGCAGAAGGAAGTTTTACTTTTCAACACACGAAAAAGCCAATTTCTATTTTTGAGGTGCCGAAATCGGGGTGTTCTGTGAAGCAACCACCAAATTAAAGTTTGGCATTGGTACCAACCCATTTTCCAAATATACTAGACCATCTTAGATGGATAATTTTCCAACCGGTGTATCTGGAACCTTTCCGTCCATCCTTCATGAAAAAGACAAATTCCTGCCGAATCGGTAGGAGGTTGCCCAGATTTGAACTACAAGTACATGATATAATGCTTGTGAATTTTTTTAAAAATCATTTATAGGTTCACAACATGCTATTTCATCAGCACCGTCGCTTCGTTCTCCTCGTGTACAAATAGGAGGCCACAGCGCGTCGCTTCGCCATCGCCTCGGCCTCTACAATCTCTCCACCGCGCCATCGCCTCGCCCTCTGCAATCTCTTCACCCGCGTCATCGTCCATCCTCCCCTCCCTCTCCAATCTCCACTGCGCTGCATGGAGATGCCCGCGCTGAACTTCTACGAAGCGGTGATGTTCGCGCACTTTGACATCCTCGCGCCGTCGGGCGCGACGGTGCCCCACGGATGGCGCATCAGCTATGCGGGTGTGCCGGTGACTCCGCTCCTCGTCCCCGGTAGAGCCGAGATGGAGAGCGAAATCGCGGCGCGTCGCCTCCAGATGCCCGCGTGGAAGAAGGCGCTGCCCCGGTACGCGGCGGCCAGCCCGTACTGGTCGGCGCTGTTCAAGAAGGAGTGGAAGGCCAAGATTGGCAACCGCATCGTTTACGGGCACGTGGTGCACCCGGATCTCCGCAACCGAGAAGGGCGGGAGAGGTTCTGGTCCGTCCCTGGACGGACCAAGTGCACCGTCATCGACGCCGCTCGCCGCAAAGAGGAGCTCCATCTCGCGAACAATGCAGAAATCATGGAGGTTTCTTCCGACGACGACGAGGAAGCCGGCGGCTCGGAGGACAGCGACAGCGGAAGTGAAATTTTCGACTAGGAAGAATTTGTTAAATCGCACCTTTGTTTAGAAAGAATTTGTGGTTGAATTAATGAAATGCTTCAATTTAGATCTCTGTCTCGATTAATTTGTGGAAGAATTTTTCAAAAATACTAGATCAATTCAATTTCTGCCTCGATTTAATTTAGATCTCTATCCCGGATTGGGACCGTCGAGGGGTTTTTGGTCCCGGTTCGTGGCATGAACCGGGATCAATGCTCCGCCGAGCGCACGTGTGCGTCGCGGTGGCATTGGTCCCGGTTCATGCCACGAACCGGGAGCAATGCTTAGAGATGAACCGGGACCAATGCCCAAGCGGCATGAACCAGGACCGGTGCCTGGCATTGGTCCCAATTGAGGAACCGAACCGGGACCAATGGCATTTGGGTGCTGGACCAAAGACCCTTTTTCTACCAGTGTTTAACAGCTTAATTAATCACCATCCAATGAAATAAGTGAGATGCAATTGACTTTCTTCTCAAGGCAGCAGGATGAAATTTCCCTTTGCATCCCACTTAATTCACCATCCTGTGTACCCACAAATAACATAAAATACCATCTAAAAAAATGAAATAAAGGTTTCCCACTTAACTAACCACCATATCTTATACCCTAATTAGCAGTTTCTCTTTAACATCCTCTCTAGACTGAGATTTTTTCTTCCTTAGATACATTCTGTGTGAAGCACAATCCTGTAATTTCACAAACCAAGCTTCTGGCTTGTGCAAGCTAGCTTATGGAAATGGAGTAATGTTATGTTACCATAGTGCATCACTACCTACTCGGCAGGGCCAGTCCTGAGATTTCGAGGGACTGGGGCGAGACCAAAATTTAGGACCTCTCGGTAAAACTTTTTTTTGAATCTATATGTATGAAATCATGAAAAATAAATACTTGAAGTGTATAAGTAGCAATATTCAAAAAAATAACAATGTTTAATTTTTCCTTAAAATTTTGTCTATCAATTTGTAGAGCCAAAGTCAGCGACTACTTGGAATCAATATCAATCTCTCTATAAGTTCCCCATTTTCCCTTTCTGAGCACCGGTTCCAGGCACATTACCAATTAACCACATTGAAAATAAAAAAATTACTAATTAGTACTCTCCCTGACCCAAATTAGTTGACTCAACTTTATCAAGATACGGATGTATCTAATACTAAATCATGTCTAGATATATAGTCGAATCTAGCTAAATCTAAGTCAACTAATTTGTGTTGGAGGGAGTAATAGAATTAGGTATCAATTTCTAGAAGCAAAGTCAACGACGACGTTGGAATCAATATCAATCTCTCCGTAAATTTCCCTTTTTCCTTTTCCCAGCACCGGATTTAGGGACATTACCAATTAACCATACTGAAAATAGAAAACAATTACCAATCAATACTCACTCTAACAAGATATGGATATATCTAATAGTAAATCATGTTTAGATACTATCGCATCTAGAAAAATCTAAGTCAACTAATTTGGATCGGAGCGAGTACTAGAATTAGGCATGGATTATCACGCAAATCCATATAGAATTGGCACGATTTTGATACCTACGCGTGATTGGAGTTGGACGATCAACTGTCTTTGCGAAACATCGGAAGGAGCATGATCGATACGAGAGGTTCCTTGGCGGCTAAGCGTCGTGCAAAGACTGATGGGCGAGGACTTGGTGTGGTGAGTTCTTTCTGGTTTGGTTGTTTCGATCCAGACTTGGATCTAGGAGTAAGGAGTTACAGAAGGTAATGTGAGTCGCTACCGGGAAATGGATTAGTGATTTTAAATCTGCACGTATGTCTCAAGAAAACGAGAAGGGCCAAATATGATCCAATACTACACGCCAGTCCCATTATTTCTTGAGATGTCTACACCTATACTAGACCATAGTTGGGGAGGGACCCCCATTTTCCTAGGCCCAGCAGACCCTCCCCAGGGTCGGCCCTGCCTACTCGCATTACATCCTATCTTGCTCTGACGTATAAACTCATATCGAACGTACATCGGAGAAATACATGCATATCTTGGCATTTAGTCAATTTTTTTTGAAATGAGCATATATTAATATCAGGAGATACTAGTTACCAAGGAAAAAAATAGCATGCTATTTAATTTAGCGTGGCTTTTCTCCAGACGCTATGAACTTTATAGCATGCTAATAACGCGCTATTTTACAAAATAGTGTTTTATAAAAATTAAAAAATATAACTGGTATATCATGAATATCAAGGATTTCAGCATCTAATAGTTTGTCCAGAGTAATACTTGTACATGTATAATCAATTCTGGCGCTATCCAAATTGGAGGAGAACCGTCAGCGATGAATCTAGGTGCAGCGTCGGGTGCTGCAGCAAGAGGCGACGGCTGGACACGATCAATTATGTTTAACAATCAAAAATTTTATCATATGTTTGCTTACTCGACACATTCATCATATGTTCTCTTACTCCACACCCACCAACAAAAAGAATAACGTGCTATACTTGAAATAGCGCTAATGCTATAATGTTTTAGCGCGATATAGCCACTAATGAAAATAGGGCTCTAGTCCTGGTTTTGCACTCCGGACTGCGAATTCGGGAATACAGACCCCTTTATCTAGTCCTGGTTTGCGGCCCACTCGAGACTAAATTTGTTTTTCAATTTTTTTTAATTGTTTGACTCTCACTTGGTAACACTAACTCATTAATCTCTCACTTGGACATTTTTAACACGAAGTACACTTAATCTTAGGTCAAATTACACTTATGCTCAAACTTCTCGGTCGGTCACCCATCCAAACAATACTCCAACCCAGCACGCTTAATTTCTCTGTTCCATCAGGACGACCTTGCACGAGGGAAATTGTACCTTGTTGTCAACACTACCATGTCAATCCTATTAACACTTATCAATATATCACACATCTTTATTTTTTGAAATTAAAAAAATAAAAATAAATAAGTAATAATAATATTTTATTCAAATGAAAACAAAATAGCTAATTAAAATAATATTTTCTTCATTTTTTCCATTTATTCATTTAATATGGATATCTTTATATCTGTAAATCAAAATTCGACAAATAATATACCCATTATTATCAGAGAAATGTGCGGAATCCAAATATGACATAAATTTTTTACTAAAAAGATTAACTTTTAAAATAAAATAATATTATATTCATTTTTCCGATTTATTCATTTAATAAGGATATCTTTAAATCTGTAAATGAAAATTCGACAAATAATATATCCATTATTATCAGAAAAATATGAGGATCCAAATATGACATAAAAATTTTACCAAAAGAAATTAATTTTTTAAATAACTTGTTCCTTTTTGAATTTTAAAAATCTAAAAGAATCCAAAACGGCCCAAGGCTATTGAAATCGAACTAGATTTTTTTATGCACATTTTGATAGGTTGTATATTTTTTCTGACATCATATGCAAAAGTTGTGGCCATTTGAAGTTTTCATGACAATGTTTTGCAAATTATGTCAAAATTCATATTTATTAATTTTCGTAACAACTAAATCATTTAATAGAATTATAGTTCGAAGGATTTTATTTATGAAATTTTTTATAATTTTTTTGCATGCTTTTGTAACTAGAAAAGGCGTTCTCCTGCGGGAGGAGGGAAGCTGTTCTCCTGCGGGAGGAGGGAAGTTGTTCTCCCGCTGTGGCAGGATTTTTGCCCGTTTTCCTGCCGCGGCAAACCCGCGAACTTTTTCCCCATTTGTAATAGTCTCGGTTGGTATTACGAATCATGACTAGTGATTAGCCTCTAGTCCTAGACCATGATACTAACCGGGACTACAGTCTCCCACATATATGGTTGGCTGGCGCGATCCCTGTAATCTCGGGTCGTATCACGAACCGGGACTAGAGCTGCCCCGTCTTCCTAGGCGTTTTAGCCAAGACGAACCAGGTCTAGAGCTCGCACTAGTCCCGGCCCATAACCACACGGGACTAGAGCCACAATCCGCTCTGAATCGAAGCTCTTATTTCTACTAGTGATCAAGCTATTTAAAAAATATAGCGAGTAAAATCTTGGAAAAATAGCGTGGACTCTCCAAATACGCTATAATACGTTAAATAGCGTGAAATAGCGTGCTATTTTTTCCAACTCAATTACACCCAGTCTTCGCAACAACGCATTACACTATTGGTATTACGGATGCACACAGCTGAAAAAAGAATTAAATAAAACAAAAGACCCACTATAGTGACCAGTTCATTAAAAGCGCGGACCTAACACCACCAAAATAGCACTAGAAATCCAATAACTCCAAAAGTGATGCCTGTAAGAAGGGAACAATGCTCAAGTGACGGCATCGCCCTGATCAAAGACTATAGATTTTCACCCTAGAGAAAGTCCGCACTCACAAAACAATGCCTTCAACAAGGTCATTGTCAGACACAACCAGTTAAGGTCGTACCTTGGATTTTCACCCTACAGGTTTAGACAATGAATTCCTCCGGTGCTATTGCCCCCACTTGACAATTCCGCTGCTCCAAGTCACAAAACACCAAGCCAGAATCCATACACCCCTAGGACTCAAACTTCCATTGTAAGTCTTCAGTTCTCGTCTTCCATGTCATTCTCTACGTCCGACTTCACCGTGGAACCAAGGCATGTCTCATGATGGTAACAGACCGCATAGCTTCACAACACCCCCTCTGGAACCAAACATCTAGCAAAAAACATGGTTGCGTGCGACCAAAACACCATCCGCACTGGCAAACTCCGGGCATGTCGTCCATTCGAAATTCATCGGCAGAGTCTTCTAGAACTCGATAGTCCATCCAAGATCAATGACGACTCTTACAGGCAGTTCTTCATTAAGTCGAGAGAGAAATCCAAGGACCATCACCTTTATTCAAAGATTGTGCCGACAACCCCCATGCCACCAGCTGGTAGCGGAGAAGAAGACGAACTTGAGATGCTAAAACAGGGGCAGAAAGCCGCATGACCGGTAGGCACCCATCTGCAACCCTCCTCCATCTGCTCCTCTGCAAGACATCCAAGACCCGCCGAAGTCGTACCCCACCGCCCATGGAGATCATCCGCGTGAGCCCTCTCCTTCCCTCTGCCTTCGGCGAGAAGGGCTCCGCACCGTTGCCGGCGTCGGCGGCAGCGGCCTGACGGGGATGGAGGTGGAGGGACTAGGCGGCGGCTGGGGCATGAACTATCAAATGGGGTACAAGGTGGAAAGAACATTGTGAAATGAGATACAAAGTGGAAAACACACTTCTAAATGAGGGGTTTAAAATTTCGTCAAGACTTCTCAATGAGGTAGTTGTTATCGCTTTTAAACACTCACCGAGGTACTATGTGTAACTTTCTCAAAAAACATATACTTCAAGAGAGAAAAAAGAGATATATGTACATGCATTTTCATTGATACATCTTTTCATTTGTAGGTGGGTCCGCTAAGAATATCATGTTGGTGCTAACTATCTAAGGGCATTATTGGTAGACTGCATGCCTTGCAAACAGGCTCTAGGGATGCAAATGTGGGCCATTTGGAAGGTCGGGCCAGGTCCACGTTGTAGCCAGCGCGCGTCAAAGCAGCACACAGCTAGGCCCAACGAAAATGATCGATTCAGCCGTTCCCCTAGAGCCACCTCCATTCCTACCTCTCCCGAGCAAAATTTCCCCTCTCCCTACATGCGCTGTTGCGACCATGGAGATGGCGCGAGCTCCCACGGCGGGCGTCGCTGGTGGATGGCCATCAGCTGACCCTTTGGGAGTTTCACTAGCCCCATATGCATGCTTGTGATGTTCCCCGCCTCCGCCGCCCTTGCCTTCCTTGTTACTCTTGGGACGTTCTGGATTCGGCCGTCCGAGCTGCCGGGCGCCGTCACCTTCCGTCGACATGCTAGATCGGGTGGCCCGTCGACTTAGCTTCCTAGTAGCTAGGTTATACTAGCCATGGAAAGAAGAGTCGATACAAGGTTATTGGCGATCCAAAAACGCTCTTTGCTCTCCTCTCGCCCCCCCCCCCCCAAGGGCGATGGGGGCGCAGCCACCCCACCCCGGCTGAACCCCCTCCCCCTCGCCCTCCCTCCGTCATCGCCGCCGGCCAGGGCCGTCGGGCGCTGCCTGCTTGGTGCCGGCGGTGGCGACCCGTTCTTCCCTGCGCTAGACAGGCAGGTCGACGCCTTCCCTCTCGGCGGCGCTGCACCTGGGGCGGCGGAGTTCAGCACGGCTGGAGCTCGATAGCGTGGCGGGCGGCGGGGCAGGGCGGAGCGGTTGCGGCAGGTTGGGCACCAGACTGGCTGCACCATGGCACTGGAGGCCCAGATCGGGCCCTTTTGGGCCCCATCTGGGTAGTGCGGGCCGACTGGTTTGTCTCAGCTTGCTTTGTAGATCGAGGTGGGTAGGTGGGAGGGGATCCGCGGGACCTCGGCCGGCCTGTTACAGCGTAGCCGCAGACTTTACAGGCCCGGCGGTGCCCGGCCGGACCACCATGGGACTGGTATGCCGTGGAGGCTTTACGGGTCCGCCGGATCCGGCCGGACCTATGGAGGTTTGGGTGTTTGTGGCCACGTCCGATCGACTACCGCATGCGATGGAGGATGTTCCCTCCCGTGCGGCCGCTGTACCATGGGACCTGCTTCAGCTCTACCTGTGCCTTGATGTTGCAGACCTCGAGACGGCTTGCTCGGGGAGACGACGATGGCGGATCGGGACCGGAGTGGCGCATGCTCGTGGGAGGCAAGTTTGGTGGTGGCAAGGTCTTGACCTTGTGGGATTCCTGTGCAACGGATCGCCCGAGGGTTGTGGATCGGGTTTTTTGGTAGAAATCCTTGTCGGCTCGTCCGACATCGTCGCGGTGCCGCCCGCGGGTGGCATCTTTCCTTCCTGGAGGGCGGCGTGGCTACCCTTCATCCACTTCCCTCGGTGTGCTAGGGGAAACTCTAGGGCCAGTCTCTAGTCCGGGCAGCAGCGATCGCCTTCCCTCTTGAGGGTGCTGCTTGGTGCTTGACGAGTCGGGGCTAGGAACATGGTGGGAATTCTTCGGTGGGCGCAGCGGTTGCGGCCTTCCTCGTTTAGTTGAGCCGACTCCGTCTCCATTTTGTTTTTCTTTATTTTCTTTCGAGCGTGTGTGTGTTGCTGTCCCAGTATCTTGTATCATCTTTTGTCTTTCTTTGGGCGTTGTGTTATCTGGCCAGCAAGCTCTGTTTATATAGCGGGGCGTATGCCTGTTTCGAGGTTATACCAGCCGTGGTGGACGTTGGAGCAAGCTCTGTGTAACGAGGTGATGCTTGGATCCATGGACGCAGTGTAGACGATCAGATTACATCTGTTTATATATACTCCTTCCGTCCTAAAATAAGTGACGTGAGTTTGTCTAGATTCAGATATATCTAGTGACGTGAGTTTGTCTAGATTCGGATGTATGTAGACACATAGATACATCCGAATCTAGACAAACTCACGTCATATTTTAGGACGGAGGGAGTAAAGTTTTCAGCTAGCTAACAGCTTGTACAATGTGCACCAGCGCGTAATGGGAACGATTAACCGACGACACAATCAGCGTAGACTAAAATGAACGAATGAGCATGCGGTTATTTCACCTAATCACCGGACAACCTGTCACTGACATATGCAAGCCTCAATATTTAGAATAGTTCATGTAAACGTAATATGGGTAAAGGAAAACCACTCACCATTGACCTGCAACTGCCCAAGTGACCAAGTCGTCCATGCTTCAAGAGTCAGCCGTGGACAACCTTGAGAAACGATAGAGAACTCATATATACCACTATCAACGTACGTACGCAAGTTTAGCAGCTTAATTGATCACCATCCAATGAAATAAGTGAGATGCAATTGACTTTCTTCTCAGGGCAGCAGGATGAAGTTTCCCTTTGAATCCCACACTTAATTCACCATCTTGTATCCGCAAATAACATTAAGTACTATCTAAAAAAATGAAATAAGGTTTCTTTAACATCTGCTCGATCAAGACCCAGATATAGCAATATAAGGAGTTGTTTCGAGGCACCACGTTGATTCACATAGTCTAAATTATTTAATCCATTGATTATAACTGTAACGGTGGAGATTAAAAGATGAAGAAGTTACACTACAACAGGGCCACGTACAAACGAGTGCAACATTGTCACGTGTAAATGAGTCCAATCAGACATATACGTAGATTTAGATTGAAATCGTAGAGTCCGGCTGAAACAAGACACCCATAAAGCGTTTAAGCGAGACAGAAACGGACTCAGCACGGCCCACCGGCAAAAAAGATATGCACGTATGCATGAGATATGACTTGATTGACGCATGAAAAAAAAACTAACAATACCTTCCCAGCCGTGCATGATGTAAAAGTCTCATACACATTGCAACGTGTCAAGAAAAAGTTACATGTACCAATTGAATTAGTGCATACGCACATTCCTTTCATCTATTCCAGATGCAGAGTAAAACCAAACTTAGGTTGTACTTCCGTGTCAAAAAAACTGAGTTTGTATTCTTATACTACTATCTTTTACAACCCTAGATATAAAATGTACTAATTCAATTGGTACATGTAGGGAAGAGTTTGTAGCTCTATCAGCGTACGTTGAGAACAGTTTAAGTAATCGCCAACCAATTAAGATTTCCGAAACAGCTTTCTTGCCGCCGACCATCTCATGTGGTTGACTTGGACCACGCCCACCACACGGGTTAGATTTCCTCAATAATTTGCCACTTACAGCGGAAGGTCAGAGGAAGTCAATAAGGTCTAGTCAGCTGGCTTTAAAAATTATAATAATTTATTTTTTACTTAGTTCGATGAGAGAGAAGATGTGAGAGAAGAGAAGTGGGCCCTAGATTAAGATCTAGTTGCATCACGTATTCATTGGCACAATATGAGCATGTGAAGTAGGTCATTTGCTAATGAACTAGTACATTGTTATAGCTAACTATTGTATATGTTAGCCATAACATGATTATGTACGACATGGCAATAACTTAAAGCCAGATGTTGCCTCTACTCTACTATTGAACTTCCTCTTAGACCTAGGCGTTAGGTACACTAGTGCCAGAGAAAAACCAATGCCTCCCCGGCTTAGAGGGGTAGCCAACCGAAGGAGAAGGTATTACATAACTGGGAGTTAGAGACGTTTTTCTACCATTGGCCTAATCCGGTTATCACATCCGGCTCTAGGCTAGAGTCTCAAATAAGTGTATTAAAACCGTCTCAAAAAGTCAACATACCTCGGGCTGTTTTAAATAGTAGCCGCCTCTAATACTTTTGCACCCACCTACGGCTCCAAAAATAATCGCCTCCAACGATTTGTTGGGTGAATAAAAAACTACACCCCTACCCCATGGCAGGGTTCTTTAATCCTACAACACATGTAACATTTCCAAATATAGATATTCATGATTCAGCAACAATACATTTAAAAATATAGATTACACTTTTTTTGAGAGATGATACAGATTACACTTTGATAATACACAATATCACCATTCTAAGACCGCAGTATAACAATTAGAAATTTCGTCAGAGACCGCAAAACACTTCATGAACATCAAGATCAATCAACAAAAAATCTTCTAAGGATCCACTTCACAAACTAAAAACCTACGATCTGACACCAATGCCGGGGGGGGGAGGGGGGGGGCTGCTATAGCTAATGCCCCCCTCCATAATCTAATGATGAATTGCAATGGAGAAATTTAACACCCCCGAGATTAGGGTTAAATAAACCTCAGATCAACGTTTGAGATAAACTTAACTCCAAACTCGGAAGATCATAGTATATGATTCGTCAATCATCATAGAACAAAGGGATACAACAGCATAAGTTTAAACACTTAATAGAGTACGATATCAGATTATTACAAACCAGGGGTCACAAACCCATCATTACACCAAACAACAAAAGCAAATTATGTTGTTCTACACAATAAACTTAGTAAAGGGACTAAGAGGCCATAAACATAAGCGTCGTCCATCCCATAGTCCTCAGGCTGCTACCTAGCACCCCCAACTACTCGTCGATGTCAACGTAGAAGCCACCTTCAGTTGTGACTAGATCATTTGTAGCAAAAACAACAATGGCGCAAGGCTGAGTATGAGAATGTACTCCGCAAGACTTAGATAACCTAGTATCTACATGCTCTAGCTAGAAAATCTTTCTCTGGATTTAATTTTGGGTAAAGCAATCTTTGTTTGAAAACAAGAAGGAGTAAAGGCTCGACTACACAGAATACTTTAAAGGGGGTAAGAGAGCGACATCTCCATCTTGAACATTAGATCTTGTTAACCAAGAACTTTAGAACCTCTTATCTAGGATCACCCCTCGAACCCCCGATGAAGCATCCTTAAGAACACGTGGATCACTAGGTTTTACATTTAGTTAATGTTATCTATGATCTTAGAATTTGGTCACCAAGCGTACATAACCGTGAACATGGCTTTTCAAAAAGATTTAACCCTGCAGGGGTATACAACTTTACCCACACGTACCAACCGACTCTTAGTGCCAAATATTATTAACCCTCTTTCTTGGAGGGCCAGCAGAGGATGGTTGACCATAATCTTTACCTTGCTTTCGCCGAGACCATGAGTCACGCTCTAAGAAGGATTTCGCTGTAATGGGTCAAATCCTGAAGCCGGTCCCTAGAGATGTGAGACGAGTTTGATTTATTAGGGGCTATATCCACCCCAAGCAACCGGTCTACGCTTTCCTACCTATTATGATGCACCTCCTTCTCTTCCTCTTTCAAAACGTTTTCCAATGCATATGGCAAATGGAAAGCCCAAACTATGTGACTAATAGAATCTAATAGGCAAGTTAGTTAGTCGAGGGGTTTTCTAGACCCCGTGTGGCTGTACGCTCGTCTTTTCTGCTAGGTTTCTTCCTAAATTTCCCTTTTTCAGGCGTACGCTGCACCTAAATCTGGAGCTCCTATGTCGATCTCCCGGATAAGATGTTCATGATGACGCTAGATTAGTTGAGATCTGTGTGGTTATGGTTTTGGGAGTTTTTGTCCGCGTTGTTTGGCTTGGAGAGGATGTTGATCATATAGCCGTGTTTTTGTTACTGTTGGACAGGCTAAGGCCATCATTGGTCGGTGGTTGCACCAACACGCGGGAACCACGGACTGGGTTGTCTTTACGTGGGGATTCGGGGACGCTGGGGCTGTCGGAAGATTCGGGGAATCAGGGATGCTAGGGCTGTCGGGATGTTCTACCGATTTGTTATCGGTAGGACACCTGCTGCGTAGCACGGTCCAAATAAAAAGCAAAGTATTCACATAGGCCTTATTGGTCCTCCGCCTCTCCTGTACCCCAGTTCTCCACATTCAACCATCATGTCACTAATAAAAAACAAAACAAAACACTAAAATAAACACAAATCGACCAATAAAGGGACAACTACATATATTGCATCTATTTTGCACCAATTTTAGTCTCCAAACATAACGATATAAACTGAACTCGGCTACAATATATATCCTCTGTAAGACGACACAACGGCATCCCTCACTTCAACCATCACATCAGCAGAATGGCTCCACTGCCCGCAAAAAAAAAGAAAAACAGAATGGCTCCACGACGCAGCTATGCACCATCATCCCCTCCATCAGCTGATCCTTGGCCCTCCTCGCTGAGTAACGGTCGCTCCCTCGGGCACATACACAGCTAGTGTTGTACGAGAAACCATCTCACCGTCGCCAGGCTCGATCACCGGGGCGGACCCGTTGGCCTCTATGACTGTTGGTGGTCGATCGTTATGACTCCCGCCACCGCCTTCCCTCGGAGGACCTGGGGGATCTGGGCTTAGGAGTGGCGGGGGCGGCCGAGCGTCTCGTTCATGGCCACCTTCGTCCCTCGACATATGAATCGCGTGGCTGGATGAGTTAGGTCAAAGCTTAGTCTCGGTCGGGAGCCGGACGGTAATGGACCTACAACACGGTGCTTGTGGATGCAGTGGGTCATTAGCTTGCCTCTGTTTATATAGTACAACCTTTTTGTCTAGCTAGTACACACATACGGACAGCGTCGACCAGACGATCCGGACTAGAAGAACTAATCAACGACACAATCAGCGCGGACTAAAACCACGAATGAGCGTGCGGTTATTTCACCTAATCAGCGTGCAACTTGTCACTGACATATGCAAACCGAAAAAAAGAACACTTGCTGCCTTTTCCTCCCATGGGAAAGGAAAAATCGGTCAACATTGACCACGCTGCAACTATCGGAAATTGTCCAGCTACAACCTTGAGAAACGACAGAATTTGCAATGCTATCATCGTACCTAAGTTGAGCAGCTTAATCAATTGCCACTAGGTTGAAGGATGCATGTGTAACTGGTGTAACATTCTTCACAGGAAAACCAATAGCACGAGAATTCAAACTCTAAAATACAGCTCAAATGGGCTTTCAAACATAAATACTAAGAGTAGTATCTCTAACCCAACCCCTATATATAATTGGTTGAAGGATTTTTTAGTCCTCTAACGACCGAAGCGGCCTGAGGCCGTCGGTTAGAGACTTTTTTTTAGGATACCTCCCCCAATAATACACGCCTCCTCTCCCAAATATGCTCGGCCGCCAACGCTCGGACTAAAAATTTCCCCGCCCGTCTCGCCACCAACGCTCCCGCCCAAAATCGCAGCCAGTCGTCGCCGGCGCCAAGGTTCTCCTCTTCCCCGGTCAGAATGTCACCGGAGCTCGGTTCCGCAACCCCGCCCGAGGTTTCCGCCGGCGCTATGCCGCCGGATTTTTCCCCTGCGACGTCTCCGATGCCACGGAAGCGGTTGGGCACCACCGGCATGGTGCGCGTGACGAGAGCGGCCGCCAAGGCCACCAGCAAGGCATCAACGACGACGGGAAAGGCGAGATGGGTGCCCCTTGCGCCGGTGTTGAATGGCGCGCGAGCGCGGAAGCCGGTGGACGCTATGATAGCCCATTCGGAGGCGGCAGAGTTGAAGAAGAAGAGGAAGGCCTTGAAGGCCTTCACGTCCAAGCT
The DNA here is from genome assembly GCA_023614405.1 of Avena insularis. Classification (NCBI taxonomy): domain Eukaryota; kingdom Viridiplantae; phylum Streptophyta; class Magnoliopsida; order Poales; family Poaceae; genus Avena; species Avena insularis. The sequence continues at coordinate 39,371,558 of CM042694.1, forward strand.
GCCAACCAAGTCTACAAGCTCTGCAACAAGAGAGGCGGCCACAAAGCCTTTTCTTTGCACCATTGCTTCAAGGAACTTGCCGGCAATGAGAAGTGGATTCGAAGGAACTACGAGACCACACCAAAGAAGGCTAGGCTTAGCCAAACCAATGATGTCGATGAAGATGAGGAGGAATACCTCAACAAGAGGCCGGAGGGTTCCAAGATAGCAAAAGAGAGGAAGAAGAGGGGTGTCGAAGCCTACAAGGAAGATTTCAGTGCTATCATTGAGACAAAACACTGGCGGTCGAACGCAAAGAGGACAAGGCGGCTAGGTGAAATGAGCTCGAAGTTGGAGGAGGATAAGTGGCGGTCCAAGTTGGTGGTGGAGGAACGAAGGATTGCACTTGAAGAAGAAAGAATGTCGAAGGAGAAGAAGATAAAAGAGCAACGGCTAGCACTTGAGGTGGAGAAGTTTGGCCAAGGAGAGGGACGATGCCGACCGCTCCACCATGTCCATCAACCCAAGTACCTTGGATGAAAAAGCTAAGGCATATTGGGAGATTGCTCGCACAAAGATCTTGGCCCGAGAGAGTGGTGGTGGTGCTGGTGATGGTGGTGGTGGCCAAGGTGGTCTTTGAGGTGGCCAAGATGGTGGAAGAGGTGCCCGAAATGGTGGTGGCCTACTTTTGGATCGAACTTGATCGATGTGATGTATTTTGGATAATATTTATGCATGTTTGAATTGTGGGTAATTGAGATATGGTGATGGAGGTTCCAGAATGGTACTTAAATTTTTTAGTCCTTCAAGTTTTGGGGGGATCGATATCGGCGGCCAAGGTTTAGAGGATAATAAATTTTCTCGTCCTGTTTACTCCGGCTTTTAGTCCTATAAGATATAGGGGTTGGGTTAGATATGCTCTAACGCTGTAAAAAACACATAGATACTTCGATTGTTTATATCTCTCAAAACGCCAAAAATAAAGGCCAAGCAAGCACATGCGCACAACATCTTGCTGATTTTCACAAACACACTCTACTATACAAGATCAAGAAGACTACAACTTTAGCAACACAGCAGTTAAAAACTACTACAACATCTCAAACGAAACAAACAAAAGCTTCTCCACTACCAAACTCAAGCCCTGTTGTCACAAACAAAAGCTTCTCCACTACAACATCTGAGACAAAACCGATAAAAGCTTCTCTACTCCCAAACTTAGCACCTGATTGCACACATCACGGTCCATCATAGGGTGCAGAAGTGGGAGAAGTGGGACCCACTTATCCCACTTCTACATCTCTAGTCCATAACGTGGTTACTCTCCAATCCAAAAAAGCCATTCAGACTTTGTTCGTTTCATCCCACCCTGGCCAGGATCCGGTCCAAATTCCCGTGGGTTAGCCAAGATAAGGCCAACAAGGGTTTAACACCGGCCCTCTATTGTGATGTGTTCGGTTCAACCCTCCCGGGATTCTGCCCCGCCCAATTCCCCTCAAAACCTCCCTATTCCACAGGGGTTAAAAATCTTCCCCTCACCTATGAAAACAATCCCAAATCGTTAAGAGCTCGCTCTCGCCCCGACTCCCCTCTCTCACGGTGGCGGTGGTGGGGGGCGGAGGGATGGAGATGGGTCATCGTGGAACTTGGCGGCACAACAAATCGGTAGGTGCTCCTTGCATCGCGTCCCTGTTTCAACCTATACGCAGCCATAGATCTTGGTGGAAATCCTAGCTTGCGCGAAGTCCATCTCCCCGCCACCTCACACTGACGAAAACCCTATCGGCAGTTGGCATTGTTAGGCTAAACCTTACCATCATCACACATGTTAGTCTCTCCAAAATCTTAATTTTGTGACTAGTTGGTTTGGTAGTTCTATTGGTAATTTTGTATTTCCTGATCCATTTCAGTCTTTCCTTGCACATTGTATATTTGTATGTCAGCTTTAGGAACTTGACATGAGGCTGTGATATCTTTGTTGTTTATTTCTACGACTCACTTTGTTCTAAGGCGTCTTATATCTTCGGCATCTTATTACATCAATGTGTAACTAAAGTGAAAGTAGTTTTTTTTTGGTAAATGTGACTATTATTAGAGTCAACTATTAGTTTCTTAGATTATTTCCCCTATTTATCTTGCATTAGCTATGGGCTACAGTGCATGAAAAAGTGTCATATCTAGCATTTTTTGTGTTGTTTTTTGCTTCGGTGAACTGAAAAAATTCTAACTGTGATGCTTCCTCATTGCTATATATGGTCAGATACAAAGAACTAGAGCACACGGGAACCTCCAGAAGAAAGGCAAGGGTTCCATGGCGAGGAATTCGTGTGTGCTTTGTGGCGGAAAGACTGCATATTTATTCGTAGTGTTGTGTTGTTGCGTCAGTATTTTTTCTAAACACGACCCCTATCTTGAAATAATCGAGGATTTTTTGAGATGCGTATGTTCCATCTATATCATATCTACAACGATGTATTCCGTTTTGTATCTTGCTTTGTGATCATGTTTGGTTTCATCTTTTGTCCAGTTGGTGTTAAAAATGTACAATACTTTTATTTGACACAAATACAGTAGGGGAGAACCCATACTATGTCATTTTCTATTTTATAAAAAGGTGGGGAATATTTACATGGAGCTAGTCCTTATTACAGAATCATGATGTGTCAAGCCAGGCTTGCATACCCTCTTTTAAGTTAGGTCCAACTCTATGCATAGTCAGGGAAAAGAAGGATTTGAATCTAAAAATACAGACTTGGGTGGATGGGATTTCGTCATTGAAAATATATCCCAAATACTTCAGCAGCCAGTAATAATAATCTCCATCAGAAAGTCCATAGCATATATTTTCCTAGCATCCAAGATCATGTTGTGGATACCATAATCATAGTTCCATTCAATGCCTAATGGCTGCCAGAAACTTTGGCTGAAAGAGCATTCAAAGAATAAGTGCATCATTGTTTCTTCTGCGCACTCGTCGCATAGTATGTAGTCTAAGAACTCCACATATATGTTTTTTCTCTTCATCGTTTCCTTTGTGTTGAGCCTGTTATACAGAAGCAGCCAAGCAAAAAACTTGTGCCTTGGTAGACAGCAAGATTTCCATATATCAAGAATGGGTTTAGGAGTGTCAAACTGCCCCATCAGTAATCTATACACTTTTTAGTAGAATATACATGATTCCCCCGCAATAGATTCCATTGATCATTTTCCTCGGATACTGGAATAGAATTTATTTCCTCGAGCATGTCGGGCCGTAGCTCTGCCACTGGGAATTAGGCTAATCTTGTGATAGTTGACTTTTAAGCTAGTGGAAGCAACGAAAGCATCCAGTATATTTTTCAGTTGACTTAATTCATTGAGGTATGCTCTCATAATCAGTCGTCAACATATTGTACAATAGGGAATTTCTATCCAAAATTTTCATCAATAGGGAGATTAATTATTCCTCTCATCGAGGCATTATTGATGATTGCTTGCAATAGATCAGCTATATTGACATATAGGAGGGGTGACAGTGGGTCTCCTTGTGTCACACATGTCTTACATACTATTTTTTCCCTAGTACACTATTTATGATAACAGATGTAACACCCTCGAATCGGCCATGTGCAGGTTTCAGTGATTTCCGCCAAACCCGCATAGAAACGATTCAAGGATGTCCACCGGGCACTTGCGTGCGGATGGAAAACGAAGTAATATGATTACACAATAGTTCACGATGGAACCCACAGAACATATATACAAAAATGACCCAACGAGTCAAGAATACAGATATACAAATACAAAGATCCAAATCACCTTCAAAATGATACAACATCCGGGTACGGATAAGATGCAAATTGGACTAAGAGTCCTAAAGAATAACCATTGGCATCCATAAACCTGCCTAGGCTAAGCCGGAAGGGTAACCCTGCTAACGTCGTCGAACTTATACCTATGAAAACAAAAGGGGTGCCAACAAAGGGCGAAGAAAAAAGGGGAGCGGTCAGTACTAAGGCCAGTACATGGTGAGTCTTAGAATTTGGCAGCTCTCGCCTACATAGGTATGGTCGACTGAAGCGGCAGCGAAGCATACACTAAACAACCTATAGAGACTCAATATAACTGTCGGATATCAGAGAGGGATAAGAAAGACCTATTCGGAACCAACCTGATACTAACCAAACATACCCATCCTGGTATTTCCCCCTCGAGACCAAACGAGGAAGTCCTTCTGAGGAAACTCACACAATTGGCAATTTTATTCATTCATTCCATGGTGGTTATCCAACTTACTAGTCATATCAGATTCACATCAAATTATAACAGTAATAATTTAGTTATAGTTGTCTATGATCAAGAAACGGTGCTCCAAGTCGTCCATAACCGCGGAAACGGCTTTTCGAAAAGATTTAACCCTGCAGGGGTGCACCAAAGTATCCACACACACTTCCACCGTTTTTGCCAGACCAGGTAGGTGCAAGATCATGAGACATATACCCATCGGTATGTCGGCGGGGCTTCGGACACGACATTTCCCAGACCCAAAGCAAGTACATGGGGGCCATCCTACTAAGCTACCCGCAATGAAGTCGGTCGGCTCCGAGACGGACCCAGGGTTTGTGCCAATGGCTGTAAACGAATGGGAACCCAGTGTGACTGGGTTTGTCGATACCGCAAAAACACTCAACATTTGTTCCTAAACGGTACAGGAAAGTGCTCCATGCGCAATAGTAAATAAAGCAGTAAAGCATAGTATAAGTATAGGATAGTAATAACTCCCCAAACTAGTTTGTGTCCCCCAGTACAGTACTTTGAAATCAGGTAGTAAGACGATAGGGGTGTCCACACACCCCACATGTGATTAGCACGCTCAGTCTCGGAACAGGTCTCAAGAACTTGGGTCCTAGGTGGACACAAGTGGGCAGTTAAAAACCAGACATCAACTATTACCCACCGGTGCCTCTTCATTAATTATATCTACTTCCAACATTTAATTATCAAGGGATAAGTAGAAACCATGATTATCTCCACCAATAAGCATGTGCCAACCTCCCAACAACTGTGAAAATTGATGACGCGAAGTAGCACCTGAGCAAACAACTACGACTCGCAAGGCCAACTATCTACCAAACAACAGGCAATATAGGCTACATGGGATATCAATGGTATGGAAACTAAAGCATCGATAACAAGGATAGCAATAGATCAACAAGAGGAAGTAAATAATATAAAGGCAAAATATGTAGTGACGAGGGGTGACCTCGGCAATGTCCATGGTGAAGGACTTAGGTTTTCGCGGGAAAGAGAACTGACATGGGTATGATTACTCGGATGCTCACTATTCGCTACCCTACATTGGGTAAAAGGCCTACGACCCATAGAGATTCCAGATAAAAGCACAAAGAAGCAAACGACGGAAACTTTTTATTGTATTAGGAAAGAAATCACGAACCGACACTACGTTGGTATTGTAATCACGCGTGTATGAAACCTATCTGCATACAGCTTTGAGAACCGACCTATTATATATAGGGCGGGAGAAGCCCAAGCGAGGGTACCAAAATCTAGTGGACAATTTGTAATAGAGTGTTTCCCCAATATTCAGGCAACATTGTCTTCATTGTTTTCCCTGACATCCGACGAAATCCCCAGCGTTCTCTTTTCCGCGAAACCCCAAGTCCATCATCATGGGCATTGCCGAGGTGACCCCTCATCAATTGGCTCTGTCTATGGGACACTTGAACGCTGGAAACACGGATTCGGGGGAACGCTTTCCACCAAGCATCAACTCGACAAAAGCAAATCCACACCCACCCACCCTTGTAGTAGTACCCGCCGATTTCAACGGCGGATCCGATCTAATCATCGGAAGCATCCACTTCAAAGGAGAGAACATGCAGGAATCACACCCTTCGGCCCTGATCACATCAGAACCGTCGGTGGGAAAGACACACTTATAACAGTACCAGCATCACTCGTTGGATCCCCACAGACATCACTGCTCATATCGAAGCAAGAAAAGGAGGTGGTCAATCAATCTCACCACACGGAGAAAACCCAACACACTCAGAACCCGAAGAAAGCAGTGAGAACGTCGATTTTGAAGAAAGGATGGTGAAAATTTATCTAGAACTATGATCTCGAAGTACTACCAATGCACCCGATGAAAGAAAAAGGCGACACCGTCAGGCCACATATAACATGCCACCAAGTGTACATGATCAACGGAGATACCTCAATGCCACGCGACGAAAACGGTAATCCCATCATAAACTCTAATGATATTTTATCAGATCACCATGCAGGAAACCACGGCAACGAAGGAGAACACAACAACGGAGGAGAACATGGAAACGGAGGAGAAACAACAGCTAATCGCATAGTTCGAGGAGGAGGCGGAGAAACACACACAGAAGAGAGACCAGGACTTCGGCTACCAGCATCAGCCTGGCAAAAAGCAAGAGAGGCAATTTCGGGAGTAGTCCCAATGATGGCAGATGCTTCACATGAGGATCTACTGGCGTACCAATATTTGCTCCACCACAAGAAGAGAGATCTACTCTGAATGCAAAGACAGCTCGATGAAAGAAAAAGGCTAGCCGATGAATCGAGTTTAGGACAGGCCCAATTAAGCTCTACACACGGGTCAAGGAGTGTGACAGGAGCAACACCACCAAGAAGATTGACATCTCGGTTACAGAATATCCCTGAAGCAGACCGAAGTGGAATCATCCGAGACCTCGACTTATCATTCATGTCGATCGATCAAGCAGGAAATATCAAGGCGAAAATAGCTCAGGCAGCCATTGTGGCCGCGCAAACATACCTGATCACCACTCAACCCGCACCCGACGATCCACGCGCGGCCCTCCACCGCTCTGCTCTGATGAACCTCGGCATGGTAGGAGCCTCACTTGCGGAAGCAGAACAAGCAGGACACACCCGACAATCACAATCACCACACCAGGCGCACCTCGTAGGATCCGAGCCATGAAGCAACACAAGGAACGACAACACCCAGCATAGGAGCAGTGGACCCAGAGACGGAAACCGCACCCGACGATATCAAGATGGAGATGACGAAGACGACCATGAATTATGCAGGGCCAGTTGTTTCACGCACAGGATTCGAAAAGCCTCAATACCGAAAGATTTTAAACTTCCACATGATCGACACAAATACGATGGGCTCCAGGAACCCGAAGCTTGGCTAGCAGATTATCTAGCCACCGTCAAACTACAGGGCGGATCCACAACTACGGTGATGCAAAGTCTACAACTACACCTCGCCAACACCGCAAGGTCATGGTTAAGGCAGTTACCCAAAGGTTCCATTGGTAGCTGGAAAGATCTGGAAGATAAGTTCATCTGACATTTTCATTCCACATTCAAGCGACCAGCATCCTTGGAATAGTTGCGAGTGTGCAAACAAAAGTCCGGAGAGTCAATAAGAGCATTCATACAAAGATGGAATATTATCAAAAACTCAGCTGAATCCATATCGGATGAGAGAGCCATTGAAGCCTTCAACGACGGCCTACGTCGCCGAGAATTCATAGAAGAGCTGGGTAGGACGAAACCAAAGACAGTATCACAGTTGATGGAAATAGCAAACCGCTAGGCTGACGGAGAAGACGTGCTACATAATAAACGCGCGCGGTCACCCGAGGAAGACAGGGATAAACACAGCAATGACAGAAGAAGAAGGAACAACGATGGCAACGCGGGACCAAGTTACGTCGCAGTAGGTTTTTCGGATGAAGGTGACAACAGAAGCAACGACAATAATGGCGGATACCGCCAGAACAGAGACGACATCGGAGGAAGCCAATCCGCACAACGATATCAGCCAAGAGCGCGAGACCCACCTATGTCCGTGATGCAAATGTTGGAAGGACCCTGTAATATGCATTTTTACGTCGACTCAGCAGGTAGGCGACAATCCAATCACCTGATGAAAGACTACCGAACATTCTTGAAGATGTAGGAGTTATGCAACGCAAAGGCAGCCGAAGCAGCAAACCAAGGGTACACATCCACGCCTAGCGCACTAGCTATCGGTGCACCACCACCAGTTGCACCATCGCAAAATTCAAACGATCAAAACAACGAATTCCCCAGATCAAAAGGAACAATGTCTATGATTCAGAAAGGGTGTCCACCCAATAGAATTCAGAAGCTCATCACAAGACAAATAAATATGGTGGAAACATCAACATCAGCCACACCCGAATATCTCCATTGGCCAGAGCAAGAAATTAAATTCAGCAGAGCAGATCACCCACTTCGGGTCCCATGACCAGGACATTCAGCCCTGATAGTAGAAGCACAAATTGGCGGATTCAACATGAACAAGGTCTTCATGGATGCAGGGAGTAAGTAGTATAAATTTGATCTACGCAAAAACGTTGCGGACAATAGGCTACCCTCTGGATAATCTCGCTCCAACAGAAACCTCTTTCCACAGAATAGTACCAGGTAAAGCCGAAATTCCTTTAGGCAAAGTTTTCCTTGACGTTGGTTTTGGTTCCAAATCAAATTTCAGGCGAGAAAAACTCGAATTCGAAGTCATGGATTGGCCATCACAATACCATGCAATCCTGGGACGACCAGCCTTTGCACGTTTCATGGAAGTACCACATTACGCATATTTAGTAATGAAAATGCCAGCACCAAAGGGAATTATCACGGTACAAGGAGGCTTCACATGGGCAGATAGCTGTGATCAAGAGTTCAACAAAATTTCCGAATCTTTCGGGATGGCAATATAGTTCGAGCAACTCAAAAGTTCGGCAAACGAACAACCTCTGGAGGTAGCATGTGTCAATCCCGATCAGGCTTTTGACACGGAAAAAGACACAAAAGAAGTACAGATCCACCCCGATGACCCGAAGAAAACAACATTTGTGGCTTCCAACCTTGATCCCGCATAGGAAAGCACGCTCATCGAGTTCCTCCGTGAGCACTGGAAGATTTTCGCATGGCTACCTTCTGACATGTCGGGAATCCCCAGGGAACTCACTGAGCAAGCACTAAATTTAGATCCAAAGGCAAAGCTAGTAAAACAACCTCTTCTACGCTTAACAGAACCAAAACGCAAGGCCATTGGAAAGGAGCTCCATCGCCTAACCGATGCCAATTTTATCAAAGAATTGACAAAATCAGAGTGGCTTGCAAACCCGATATGTGTTCCAAATAAAAACACTACGGAACTTCGGATGTGTATCGACTTTACTGCACTAAATAAACATTACCCAAAAGATCACTTCCCATTGCCGCGAATCGACCAAATCACCGATGCAACTGCAGGATGCGAATGTCTTTCTTTCTTGGATGCTTATTCAGGAAACCACCAGATCATGATGAAGGAGGAAGACCAGGAGAAAACGGCATTTATCACGCCTTACGGAGTTTTCTGCTACACAACAATGTCGTTTGGCCTCAAGAATGCCGGAGCAACATATCAGCGGATGATGCAGAAGTGCCTAGGAAGCCAAATAGGTACGAACGTGCAAGTGTATATTGATGATGTCATAGTTACCACAGGTCAAGGATTGGCGCTGATCAAGGACTTAGAAGAAACATTCAGAAATCTCGATAGGTTCAACATCAAACTAAACCCGAAGAAGTGTTCCTTTGGAGTTCCGGCAGGACAGCTCCTCGGATATTTGGTATCAGCCAGAGGGATCGAGGCTAACCCTGAAAAAATACAAGCTATCCTCACAATGAAGAAGACAACAATTCTACGTGGTGTACAACAATTGGCGGGATGAGTGGCGGCGCTGAGTCATTTTATTGCAAGATTAGGAGAAAAGGCGCTGCCATTCTACGCCCTCATAAGAAAATCAGAAAAATTCGAGTGGACGGAAGAATCTCAGCATGCCTTTGAAGATCTTAAAAGAACACTTTCGACATCCCCTGTCATCATGTTGCCAAAAGAGAAAGAACCTTTACTCCTTTATATTGCTACAACACATCAGGTGGTCAGCACAGTCCTGGTTGTAGAATGACCCGAAGAAGGAAAGACGCACGGTGTGCAGAGGCCAGTATACTTCCTGACGAGGGTTTAACTCATCAATGCCCATTGTTATGGACTTAGGTTCGAGGAATTGGGATGCGCTCGAAGTCTCAATCATCTAGCAAACAAGCACACAGGTGACACGAGGTTTACCCAGGTTCATGCCTCGTAGAGGACCCTACTCCTGCTTGTCTGCTCTTGATTGATGATGATCCAAAGGATTACAAGGTCGCCGATGGTGGTGTATGTGCAGATTAGATCTAGCGTATGTGCTAGGTTTTGCGGTGTCTAGGTCTATTGTGGCGTAGCGTGTCCTCCTCGTTGGACCCTCCTAGCCTTTATATATGGGGAGGCTAGGTTTTAGGTACCAATACGAGTTGGTTATAAGTTAGATTAGAACTCTAGTCTTGAGCTTTCCTTGTCTTGTACGTTTGGGAGTCCGTGTCCATATGGGCTTCATACCGCTCGAACCGTCATAGGCGTCACGGACCTTGGCAATTCGTCGAGTGGGCCTTCCGTCGAGCCGCACCAGGTAGGCTGTAGTCGAGTGCCTATTGGGCATACTTGTAACACCCTCGAATCGTCCCTATGCAAGTTTTAGCCCTTTCCGCCAAACCCGCATAGAAACGATTCCAGGACGCCCACCAGGCACTTTCGTGCGGGTGGAAAACGAAGTAATACCATTACATAACAGTCCTCGATGGGACCCACAGAACAGATATATATATACAACAGCGACTCAACGAGTCAAGAATACAGGTATACAATACAAAGATCCAAATCACCTTGAAATCGATACAACGTCCGAGTACGGACAAGATGCAAATTGGGCTAAGAGCCCTGAAGAATAACCAATGGCGTCCATAACCCTGCCCAGGCCAAGCCGGAAGGGTAACCCTGCTAACGATGTCGAGCTCAAACCTGCTAAAACAAAAGGGGTGCCAACAAAGGGCAAAGGAAAAAGAGGAGCGTCTGTACTGAGGCCAGTACATGGCGAGGCTAGAATTCGGCGGCTCTCGCCTACATAGGTATGGTGGGCTGAAGCGGCAGCGCAGCGGCACTAAACAACCTATAGAGACTCGGTATCACTGGCGACTATCGGAGAGGGATCAGAAAGACCTATCCGGATCCAACCTGAAACTAACACCAAACATACCCATCCTGGTATTCCCCCTCAAGACCAAACGAGGAAGTCCAGCCGAGGAAACTCACACGGTTGGCAGTTTTATTTAATCTTTCTATGGCAGTTATCCCACTTACCAATCTTCTCACATACAAGTCAAATTATAACAGTAAACTTTAGTTATAGTTGTCTATGATCGAGAAACAGTGCTCCAAGTCGTCCATAACCGCGGACACGGCTTTTCGAAAAGATTTAACCCTGCAGGGGTGCACCAAAGTATCCACACGCACTTCGACCCTTTTTGCCAGATCAATTAACATACACCCATCGGTATGTCAGCGCGGCCTAAGTCATGACGTTTCCTAGACCCAAAGCAAGTACATGGGGGCCACCCCACTAAGCTACCCGCAACAAAGTCGGCCGGCTCCGGAACGGACCCAGGGTTTGTGTCAATGGCTGTAAATGACTGGGAACCCGAAAAGTGTGACTGGGCTTGTCGATACCGCGAAAACATTCCACATCCTAAACAGTACAGGTGCTCCATGCACAATCTTAAATAAAGCAGTAAAGCATGGATAAGTACAGAATAGTTATAAAGCCCCAAACTACTTGTGGCCCCCGGTACAGTACTTTGAAATCAGGTAGTAAGCCGATGGGGGTGCCCACACACCCCACCCGTGGTTAGCGCGCTCAATCTCGGAACAGGTGTCAAGAACTCGGGTCCTAGGGGACACTAGTGAGCGGTTAAGAACCAAATAATTACTATTACCCACCAGTGCCTCTGCATTAATCTACCATCAACATTAATTAATAAACTGTAATTCGTATCATGATCAACACCACCATTAAACATTTGCCAACCGCCCAACAACTGTGGAACATCGACGACGCGAGGCATCACCTGAGCAAGCAACTACGACTCGTAGGGCCAGCTGTCTATCAAGCAACAGGCAATAGGAGGTGTCCGAGGCAATATAAGGGCTGCAGGGAATATATCTGGTGCGGAACACTAAAGCATCGCGACACGGATAGCAATAGATCAACAGGAGGTAAATAAAGACTATAAATGCAAAATAGGTAGAAGGGGGAGAGATGCTCGCCTGGGAAAACACTGCTGAAGGATCATATCCGGAGAACTTGTCGGTACTCGCATCAACTCATCGGCCTAGTCCACGAAGAAGCAAACACTAAAAGAAACACCGGATGCAATATTTAATACTACGGCAGAAGATCCGGCATGATTATGATATGCATGCGAGATGAAAAATTTAATATGCAACAGTCGATAATGTCATGTTATAAAAATAATAGGGGTCTCGGATAGGGAATCACATTAGGGTTCGGCGAACTTGGGCTCCGAGGGGTTCGGGGTTCGACAGGGGCGGAAACGGCTCGACGGGATCGATCTCGGACCACGGAAGTAGATCTTGTCGCATCCGGGAGAAGGACTTGGTTTGGCGTCGGGGCGGATCGGACCCGCCCTAGTCGGTGTCGATCTTGTCGTCGCGAAGATCTTGTCGGGTCCGCGTACCGGGTCGGTCTTGGCGTCCGGGGTGAAGAACTTGGCGTCCTCGAGGAAGTACTTGGCGTATCCGTGTCGACGACCTTGGCGTCCGGGAAGTAGTACTTGGCGTATCCGTGTCGACGACCTTGGCGTCCGGGAAGGAGTACTTGGCGTCCAGGGTTCAGTCTTCGGATCTTGGTCGGGTCATGTGGATCTTGTCAATTTCGCCTCGAAGGACTTGGGGTTCCAACTTGTCGCATCATGTCGGAGGCCTAGGGGTTCCGTTCGATGCTGCCGAGATCACTCCAACTTCACATGGTCACCACCATGTAATCCGCAACACCTTTCCCACATGCATCAACTAGACCCAAAAGGACTTGGCAGACTCGTTGCAGAGAACCAACACGGATGCGCATAATCCAAAGGAGTCGGCCGGGACAAAGGCATGCGTGGCGCTCACGGGGAGGCAATGGGGTACGCGGGGTCACGCTGGGCGAGGTAGACGGAGGTGCACGGGCGGCACCAGGGCAGAGCGGAGAAGCACTGGCGGCGCTGGGTTTCCGTCGGGGAGGCAGCGGGCTCGGCGCAGGCTCGGCGGAGGAGGAAGACCGGATGGAGGATGGCTCGCGGGGGGAAGCTCGCTTGCGACAGCGTGGAGCGGCACGGCGGCCAGGCCGGACGCGGGCCAGACTCGGCGCAAGGCTCAAGGAGATGGCCGGGAAGGAGGGGAGGAAGCGCGGCGAAGCTCGAGGTCACGCGGGAGGCGGTCGGCGGCGGAATCAGGAAGGAGCGGGAGGAGGCGGCGGGCCACAAGGAAAGGGAGGCGACGACGGCGAGGTGCCTGGTAGGAGCTCGGGCGGCGAGGTTCAAGCGGCGGGGATGAGGCCAGGGCCGGGGAATCATGCGGCAGGTAGGAAGGTGGCCCTGTGATGGTCGGCGAATGGAAGTGGCCGGGCAAGGCTGGAGGGCGGCGGGCGCCGGCGAGGAGGAGAGAGGAGGGGACGCTGGGGCGCGTCTGCAGGAGAGAGAGGGGGCGGTCGGGTCGGAGTGTGGTGGGGCCAGGGGAGACCCGAGGTGGTCGGGGTGGGGTGTGCGTGGGAGATGCGCCTGTCCATCCCGGGGTGGGCCCGCGCGGAAAAGGGGGCAGGTGGAAGCGGGAGCTGGCGCGGGGTGGCCTGATAAAAGGGCTGGGGTGTGGGGGCGTGAGAGCCAGTGGCAGGGTGGAGGCTGGCGACCTAGGGCGGGAAAGAGGGCAGGAGGTGGGCCCGCGGAGTGGACCAGGTGGCTTTGATTGAGTGGGTGGAAGAAAGGGTCAGGGTGAGGTGGCGTCATGGGATTGGAGGGGGTGAGGTGGAGGGGCTGGGTAGGAAAAATAGGGGTAGGATATTTGGTGGGAAAAGTTTTGGGTGTTTTCTGGGTAGAGAAGATTTTATCTGGAGGTGGCCAGCTAGGCTTTCGGGCCTGGCGGGCTGCCTCCTAAAAATAAAAGAAATATTTTATTATTTAAAACGGGGCTTTTGAAAACCGTTGGTAGACAAAACAAAATATTCCGGAGACCCGGGTTTTACTTTGAATGAAGAACGGGCGTTTAGAAAACAAAACCAGGCTTTTCAAAAATAGTTTTATGTAAACAAATGCCAAATACATGACGATGCTCAAATGCAAGGTGGCATGATGACATGAGCATGCAGTCATGATGATGCGCAACACAAAAACACCGCGATTTTCTAGTAGTGATTTTTGCGGGGCGCCACAATACCCATGTCAGTAGCCCCCGAGTGTCCATGCAAATCGTAGATTCGGGTGGAGACTTAGTAGTCTTGAGTTTTGCATTAGGATGTCGGAGTCAACAATTGTGTCGAGTGCGAAGCACTTTAACCGGAAGTTCATCGGGTCAGTCGAATTTGTAGTAGTTCATAGGGATGATGGTAAACGTGCCTGGTGCGCTCGATGGATCAGGACCAGTTAATTGCTCTAGGGTAAAAACAACGCCACCTACTCAAACTCGAGTCCCGGGACTCGAATTCGGAAAAGTGCTGGTGTAATTCGACTCAGGCCACGGAGGTCTTATAGAGTCGAATCCTAGTGTGTAAATGTGAGCACTCGACGTGTCCGTCAAGGCTTATTCATCGTACCTATAGGTACGGATTATTTCTGGTAGAGCACAGCAGATGCATTGCCAGGCCTTATTCAAGTCTTATCTTCACGCTGCAAGCGCGGCATCCGATTTTTTTGTCATCGCGGAGATGATTCAGGTGGCCCAAGAGACGTAATCTCTTTGTAGGGAAGATATGAGGCGGAGTCGCCATATCATTCGAGTGTGGATGTTATCGACACACAGTACGATGTAGAAGGAAAAATAATCATAGGGTGCGCGACCCCTATGGGAGTAGCCCCCGAGTGCCTATTCGAGTCGTAGACTCGAGTGGGGACTATAAGTATTTTGCGACTACTGTCGTATTTTGCTTGTTTCAGTCGAATATGCTTTCAGCGCTCCCTATGGGAGTAACCCGAAGCCCACAATCGAATCGTAGATTCGAATGAAGGGTTTTCATAATGCTTGGATATCTTCACAAATTTCTTCGGGTGCGTGGCCAGCGCTCCCTATGAGAGTAGCCCCCGAGTGTCTGTTCGAGTCGTAGACTCGATCAGAGACTTATAGCTGTCGGTTGCATAGACAGAACGATCCAGAAGTACTTCGGATGATCTTGCAGATGCCATCAACACCGACACTTTTTTGAATGTGCGACCCCGAGTCCTTAGTCGAATCATGGATTCGAGTGAGGATTCAGAGCGTGTCACTCGAGGATCTTGTATATGCGTGTCCAGTGCTCCAGTTTGGAGTAGCCCCCGAGTGTCTAGCGGAGTCGTAGACTCGGGCAGAAACTTGAGACTTGTATCTTGTAGACGTAGTTGAAAATCATGCGAGGAGAAACCACTGACCCGGAAGTGCATCGAGTCAGCGTCTCGCGCATAAGGAGCCAAGAGTCGACGATGTAGTCGGAGTCGACGTAGCGAAGTCTTGCGGCGATTAGCCGAGTAAATCGACGATGCAGATGGAGTCGACACAGTCATTTCTGTCGGGTGCACAACCAACGTTGCAAGTGTGTAGCATCAAGCGATGCAACCATCCGAGGAGGTACTCGACTCGGGTCTTGAGTGTATGTCGTAGCCAGTTGTTTTGTCGACTCCTGTTGGAGGACCCGATAGAATAGCTCGACGCAGTCGATGTCCTTGTAAGATGCAGAAAATACAAAGAATTGTGAAGTACTTATATCTTGTAAAGAATATTTGCCTGTCAGCTTGTGAAGTAAAATTCTGGTGCCAATCGAATCGACACTTTTGCACTCTGTGCTAGGCCTTTCCGTTAGCCTAATTACCCTTAGTGTCAGTACCTTGCCAAGGTATTCGGAGTTCAAGGATTCGACGATCAGGCAGAATCAGCTACTCGGGATGTCGCATATGAGGTGCTCGAGTGTGCGGAGTCAACGGCACATTAGGTTACTCGAAGAGGGCGCAGCCCCCGAGTGTTTCGAGTGTGATTAAAGTAAATAGTTAAGAAAGAATCAAGTCTAAGTAGAGGGTAACTTAGTTTTATTGGTAGTTGTCGTGGTTGAAGGATTCGCAAGATCCGATGCGATCGGCGGGTCGCGTGACGGAGTCGAATACACAGCAGGTTGGCGAAGTCGAAGACTGCAGCGCGTCGCCGCAGCAGAAGACCGCAACAGGTCACGCGATGGAGTCGAAGACTCAGTAGATCGACGAAGTCGAAGACCGCAGTGAGTCACCGTATCCAAAGGTGGTAATGGGCCTAGCGGCGGAGTTGACGGAGCCCCCGAGTGTAGATTTGATGTTGTCGATGTAGTCGAAGCGGCATCCGAGAGACGGTGCGACGGACCGGGGTCGACGCGACAGCAGGTCGCCAAAACCGATGGTGGCAGCAGTTTGCCACAACCGAAGATTGTAGCAGGTCGCTGGAGCCAAAGATCGCAGCAGGTCGTATGGTGGAGTCGAAGGAGCCCCGAGTGTAGAGTTGATGAGGTCGATGTAGTCAAGGCGGCGTTCGAAAGCCGATGCGGCGGACCGGAGTCGACGCGGCAGTGGGTCGCCGATGCTGATGGCGGTAGTGAGTTGCCCCAACCAAAGATTGTAGTGGGTGGTCGATGCCGAGGGAGCCCCCGAGTCACTGGAGCCGAGGTAGCAGGCCGCAATGGATCGCTGGAGTCGAAGATCGCGGCGGGTCGCCGGAGCTGAAAACTACATCAGGTCGCCGCAGTCGAAGACTACAGCGAGTCGTGCATGGAGTTGGCGTAGTTCCCGGCATAGTGTCAACGCGGTCGACGGAGACGACGTCGATTCCGGATCACTAGAGGACCTGATGGGAGATGGCGAGGAGGACGCCGCGGTAGCTGATGGTGACGTCAAATTGTTAGGAGTCGGCGGCGATGGAGTTGCTCGTGGTTGAAGTCAGCGGTGGCTGTAATGAAGGTGAAGGTGGTCGTGGGAAAGTCAAAAAAAAATTCGAGTTGTCCGTGCAGCCCAGTGACTTGTCGGTGTACTATACTGCTTCAACGTATGAGCTAGGAGCTAGAGTCTTGATCAATCTCATGTCTTTTCTTTTTCCTTGTTTGAAGTTTTGCTCGACTTGATCAAGTTTTGAGATCAAACATGACTTGAATCGATGCATGTAAATTGACTCAATGTATTGCTCTATTTTTTTTCTCTGGCCGATCCATTGCTCCATGAACTTGGCTCGATCTTAGTCCTCACGTGAAGTAGCTTGCCAATTTGGATCTTAGCATGTGCCAGATTCACGGAACCCCATACATACATGTAGCAAGTTGATCTCCTTTTCTTGGCACTTGAACTGTTCATGTCGTTTAACGCTTGGATCAGGACACATAGTTTAAAAAGTGATTATGCATCTGGAAACGCGGTTGATTTTGACGAGGAAAACGAGATTGAACGGATTGCTAGAAGTGATGAGCCGGCTGTCAATTAATCACCCATTGAGTGCACGTCAATCGCTGGCCTCTGCTGACTGCGAACTGCTTGGTTGTTTTCAGATCGATCCGGATTGCATATGCATATGCACAAGAGCATACAGTGGTCCTCTCCTCGAGACCTGGTCCAGGATCTGTTTCTAATTTTTTCTGCATGCAGCAGCACACACATTGGATGCGCGCATGTAGTGCCGATATACGTTGAGTCAGGCTGTCGTACGAATCAACTTTTACTTTTTCTGGTCACTATTTCCACCAACTCTAGCAATCACGGTCGGATCACAAGTGCGGACACAATACTGCAAGGAATTCCAATCTTTAAGGATCGGACACCGCAGCCACGTGGACGAGTCGGCCTTGGATCCGTATGATTATGAAACCGGAGCCGCCAGCATGGACGAGTTGGGCGAGCGAGCTGAAGTAGATCTGTTCCTTGACTTTGGCAAGTCGTAGATCGCGGGTGATGAAGCCGTCGAGATCGCAACATCAGCGCACCCAATTCCCACAGACGGCGCCAATTGACGAGGGTTTAACTCATCAATGCCCATTGTTATGGACTTAGGTTCGAGGAATGAGATGCGCTGGAAGTCTCGATCGGCTAGCAAACAAGCACACAGGTGACACGAGGTTTACCCAGGTTCAGGCCTCGTAGAGGAACCTACTCCTGCTTGTCTGCTCTTGATTGATGATGATCCGAAGGATTACAAGATCACCGATGGCGGTGTATGCGCAGATTAGATCTGGCGTATGTGCTAGGTTTTGCGGTGTTTAGATCTATTATGGCGTAGCGTGTCCTCCTCGTTGGACCCTCCTAGCCTTCATATATGGAGAGGCTAGGTCTCAGTTACCAATACGAGTTGGTTATAAGTTAGATTAGAACTCTAGTCTTGATCTTTCCTTGTCTTGTACGTTTGGGAGTCTGTGTCCATATGGGCTTCATACCACTCGAACCGTCATAGGCGTCACGGACCTCGGCAATTCGTCGATTGGGCCTTCCGTCGAGCCGCACCAGGTAGGCTATAGTCGAGTGCCTATTGGGCATACCCATGTCACTTCCTGAGTGAGGTTTTATCGCCATCTAAACAAAGGTACCCACACTATCAGAAA
Source organism: Avena insularis (assembly GCA_023614405.1). Lineage (NCBI taxonomy): Eukaryota > Viridiplantae > Streptophyta > Magnoliopsida > Poales > Poaceae > Avena > Avena insularis. The sequence goes on from CM042694.1 coordinate 39,390,274, forward strand.
CTAGCATACGGAGTATTTATGACAGCACGAAAGCTACGCCACTATTTTTTGGAGCACCCGATCATAGTGGTCAACGAGGCACCTTTGTCAAGCATCCTCAACAATCCAGAAGCAACTGGGCGTGTTTCTCTATGGGGCATCGAATTATCCCCTCGGGATATCACTTATCAGAAGCGCAAAGCAATTAAGTCACAAGTTCTGCCAGATTTCATCACAGAGTGGACGGAATTGCAATGTGCGGGTCCCCAGACCTTTCTAGCACATGGACAATGTACTTTGATGGATCAAAAAGAACAGAGGGAGCAGGAGCAAGAGTCGTACTAATATCACCTCAAGGCGACAAAATGCGCTATGTTCTTCGGATGAGCTTTACAAACGCATCCAATAACGAAGCGGAATACGAGGCCCTATTGCATGGCATGCGAATGGCCAAAGCTTGCAGTGCAACTCGCCTCAAAATCTTTGGAGATTCCAACCTTGTGGCAAGTAAGCAATGAACAAATGTGACGATGTCAGCGAAAATATGGTAGCTTATCGCGACTTATATGGCATCATGGAGGCTCAATTTGATGGGTGTGAAGTATCACATATAGGAAGAGCAAGCAATGAGGAAGCCGACAATCTAGCAAACATCGGATCATTGTGTTTACCAATTCCACCAGGAGTTTTTTGAGAGGAGATAGTGGAGCGATCAATCAAAGCGAAAAGAGTCTCGGAAGTCATAGCACCAAAAACAGGAAAAAAGAAGCATCCGCAAAAAGAGTCGGGGGCTCCTTTAGAAACCACGGACATAGAAGAGGCCATCGAAGAAAAAGAACAAGAAATCAAAGAGGTCATGCTAATTGAACCAGCTTGGATACAGCCGTATATAGCATATATGATTAAGGGAGAACTACCAGAGGATGTGATATAAGCACGGCGAATCACCCGACGATCGAAGGATTTCAGGATAATCAAAGGAGAACTATACAAAATAAGTATTTCGGGTGTGTTGCAATGTTGCGTAACACCCGAAGAAGGAAAAATTATACTGAAAGATATACATGAAGGCGTCTGTGGTCACCATGCTAGTAGCCGAGCAATTGCTGCAAAAGCATTCATGGCAGGATTTTATTGGCTCGCTGCAGTACAAGATACAAAAGACATTGTCAGAACATGTGAAGCATGTCAACAATTCGCAACAAAGCTTGGAGCACCAGCCGCTGAGCTGAATCCCATACCCTTGGCCTGGCCTTTTGCGCAGTCAGGACTCGACATGGTGGGAAAACTTCACAAATCATCGCCAGGAGGACACGTCTTTCTGCTAGTAGCAGTCGACAAATTCACTAAATGAATTGAAGCAATGCCTTTCACCACCCAAGATGGAACTTCGGCTGTGAATTTTATCAAATCCATAGTGTCTCGGTTTGGCATACCGAACAGCATCATCACGGATAATGGGACCAACTTCACTTTCAATGAGTTCAAGGAGTACTACCAGGAGATGGGCATCAAAATAAGCTATGCTTTGGTAGCCACCCGCAAACAAATGGACAAGTAGAAAAAGCCAACGGACTAGTTACCGATGGACTTAAAAAGAGACTACTGGCACCACTTGACGGAGCAAAAGGAGCATGGGTGGATGAATTACCATCCGTATTATGGAATTTACGTACAACTCTAAATAATTCAACACAAGAGATGCCTTTCTTTTTGGTCCACGGTGCGAAAGTCGTGCTTCTAGTTGAAGTGTCACACGAATCACCAAGAGTAGCTGCATATAATAAAGAGGAATCAAGAGAATCACTTGAAGATGATGTGGATGCGCTTGATGAAGCTCGAGATGAAGCCCTCCAAAGAGCATCTATGTACCAGCAAAACCTGCGCAATTACCATAGCAGAAGATTGCGGCCTATGTCCTTCATAGTAGGGGACCTAGTTCTTCGCCTCAAGCAAGATGGACATAAGAAGCTAGAATCACCATGGGAAGGACCATACATCGTCATAGAAGCTATTCCTGGAGGAGTATATCGACTACAAGACAAGAAGACAGGAGTAAATTACTCAAATCCATGGAACGTAGTACAACTACAATGCTTTTACGCATAAGATTATTTGCAAAATGATAAGAGTATAGTTCGGCTTATTAAAGCCAAGATGTCCAAGAGAAAAGGCTAAAATAGCCATCCGCTTAAACAATAATGTACCGTCGATTTTTGCCTTGTATATGAAAAAAAGTTATTTGTATCTTAATCTTCTTTTTCAAAGATCAATACTTTTCATCGAGCTAACAGCAATTATGCCTATGTCCAGATACAGGTATCCGAACATAGCCTCGGGGGCTACTCCCATCGGGAGTGCTAACGCGCACCCGATAGAAATACCATTGTGTATAAATTGCAAAAACCTTTTGAGTTTTACATTAGTGTTTCCTCAAAAAGGTGTTACTCCCATCGGGATATAGTATAAAATAATAAAATTATCTGATATAATCATAAATATTAGCGGCCCAGCAAGCCAAACGCCAAAAAAGCAAAAAACCTCGGATCACGCTCAGACGCGTGAGAAAATCCGAATGTCGTGTTCAGAAACATGAAGGTAAGACCCCAGGATTCGTCCTGTGTGGCCTGGTAATCGCACAAGAATACGCTCTGCCAGTAAAAATCCGTACCAACGATACGATGCAAAATCCCGACGGACGCGTTGGGTACCCAATAAAAAATAGAAAACTAGAATTCAGTATTCGGTAAGACCTCAGCGGCTCGAACTGGATTACGCCAGCAACAAAATTCCAGATTCAAGACTAGGGACATGAGTTTGATGTAGGTCAACCTTGTTTTTATCCAGGAGCAATTAACTGATTCCCAATCCGTCAGAAGCATCAGACTCGTTGTACCAAAATCTCTATAAAAAACAAAATCAAACAGAATGAGAGAAAGAAGAAAGAAAACTCTGAGACTCAACCTGAAAACTGCGGATTCAGGCACAGTCTCGGGGGCTACTGACATGGGTATAATTACTCGGATGCTCACTATTCGCTACCCTACATTGGATAAAAGGCCTACGACCCATAGAGATTCCAGATAAAAGCCCAAGGAAGCAACCGACAGAATTTTTTTATTGTATTAGGAAAGAAATCACGAACCGACACTATGTTGGTATTGTAATCACGCGTGTATGAAACCTATCCGCATATAGCTTTGAGACCCGACCTATTATATATAGGGCGGGAGAAGCCCAAGCGAGGCTACCGAAATCTAATGGACAACTTGTAATAGAGTGTTTCCCCAATATTCAGGCGACTTTGTCTTCATTGTTTTCCCTGACATCCGACGAAATCCCTAGCATTTTCTTTTTCGCGAAACCCCAAGTCCATCATCATGAGCATTGCCGAGGTGACCCCTCGTCAAGAACGTTCGGGATTTCGTCGGATATCAGGAAAACAATGGAGTCAAAGTCGCATAAATATTTGGGAATCGTACTATTACAAGTTGCCTGGGAGTTTTCGGTAATCTCGCTTGGGCTTCTCCTGTCCTATATATAATAGGCTGGATCTCTAAGCTGTATACAGATAGGTTTTACATACGCGTGATTACAATACCAATACATTGTCGGTTCAGAGACTCTTTTATAATACAATCAAAGTCTTTTATCGATTGCTTCCTTGGGCTATCATCTGAAATCTTCATGGGCCTTAAGCCTTTTACCCAGTATAGGGTAGTGAATCATAAGCATCCGAGTAATCATACCTATGTCCGTAGCCCCCGAGACTCTACTTGAACCACAGTTTCAAGTTGAGTCTCAAAGTTTCTTTTTCCTTCTTCTCTTTTATGTTTATTTCTTTATTATTTTTTTCATAGGGATTTGGTACGACGAGTCTGATGCTTCCGATGGATCGGGAATCAGTTAATTGCTTCTAGGCAAAAACAAGGTTGTCCTACATCAAATTCAAGTCCCCAGGCCTGAACTCAGAATTTACTACTGGCGTAATTCAGTTTGAGCCACTGAGGTCTTATCGAATACTAAATCCCAGTTTCTATTTTATCGGGTACCCAATGCGTTCGTCAGGATTTTTTATCGTATCGTCGATACGGATATTTTACTGGCAGAGCGCATTCTTGTGCGATTATCAGGCTACATAGGACGAATCCTGTGGTCTTACCGTCATGTGTCTGAACACGGCATTCAGATTTTTGTCGCGCTTGAGCCCGATCCGAGATTTTTTGGTTTTTTTGCGGTTGGCTTGTTGGGCTGCCAATATTTCTGACTTATCAGATAGTTGTAATTCTTTATACTAGCCCCCGATAGGAGTAATCTTTTTGAGGATACCTTTTTGAGGATACATTGATGTAAAACTCAAAGGTATTCTCAATCATGAATACTTTTGTTTTAGTCATACACAATTGGATTTCTATCGGGTCGCGCCAGCGCTCCCGATGGAAGTAGCCCCGAGGCTATGTTCGGATGCCTGTATCTAGAGGCTCATAGTTGTTGTTAGCTTGATGGAAAAAATAGATCTTTGGAAAGGATACAAATAATAAACAACTTAAGGTACGAAAAACTTATCTCTTTATACATAAGGCGAAAAATCGATGATACATTATTCTTTGGGCGGACGGCACCTAGCTCTTGGCCTGGATATTCTGGCTTAAGAAGTCGAACTGTAAATCTTATCGTATTATCTAATAGCTTGAGCTTGCTAGCATGCAAGCATTCTAAGAGCCTCCACCCGCTACCGTGAGACTGCCATGTGGGCCCATTTTTCTATAACTATCGTCCATTTGTCCAATCAATAATTAAGTCTGACCACGGTTGTCACGTATCGAACATAGTTCACGACCGACCCACACATACCTATCCTACGTAGACAATGTGCACTTTCTACGTTGTGTCCATGACATGCAGACGGCGAGACGAAGCTCGCCTATTTGTCTATTATCTAATAGTTTAAGCTTGCTAGCATGCAAACATTCTAAGAGAATCCACCTGCTATCGTGAGACTTCCATGTGGGCCCATTTTTCTGTAACTATCGTCCATTTGCCCAACCAATAATTAAGTCTGACCATGGTTGTCATGTATCGAACATAGTTCACGACCGACCCACACATACCTATCCTACGTAGAGAGTGTGCATTTTCTACACTGTGTCCATGACATGCAGGCGGCGAGGCGAAGCTTGCCTATTTGTCTAGTTATAAGTAATCTTATGCGTAAAAGCGTCGTAGCTGTGCTATGTTCTATGGATTTGAGTAATTCACTCCTGTCTTCTTGTCTTGTAGTCGATATGCTCCTCCTGGAATAATTTCTGTGACAATGTATGGTCCTTCCCATGGCAATTCTAACTTTCGGTGGCCATCTTGCTTGAGGCGAAGAACTAGGTCCCCTACTGCGAAGGACTTAGGCCGCAATCTTCGGTTGTGGTAATTGCGTAAGTTTTGCTGGTACATAGTTGCTCTTTGTAGGGCTTCATTTCGAGCTTCATCAAGTGCATCCACATCATCTTCAAGCGCTTCTCTTGATTCCTCTTCATCGTATGCAGCTACTCTTGGAGATTCATGTGACATTTCAACAGGAAGCACGGCTTCTGTGTCGTGGACTAGAAAGAAAGGTGTCTCTTGTGTCGAATTATTTGGGGTTGTACGTAGACTCCATAAGACATATGGTAATTCATCAACCTAGAATCCTTTTGCTCTGTCAAGTGATGCTAGCAGTCTTTTCTTGAGTCCAGCTGTGACTAGTCCATTGGCCTTTTCTACTTATCCATTTGTTTGCGGGCAAGCTACCGAGGCGTAGCTTACTTTGATACCCATCTCCTGGCAGTACTCCTTGAACTCATTGGAAGTGAAATTAGTTCCATTGTCTGTAATGATACTGTTCGGTACGCCGAACCGAAATACTATGGATTTAATAAAATTCACAACCGAAGTTCCGCCTTGGGTGGTGACAGGCATTGCTTCAATCCATTTAGTAAATTTGTCGACTGCTACTAGTGGAAAGACATGCCCTCCTGGCGATGATTTGTGAAGTTTTCCCACCATATCAAGTTCCCATTGAGCGAAGGGCCAGGCTAGAGGTATAGGATTTAACTCAGCGGCGGGTGCTCCAGGCTTTGTTGTGAACCGTTGACATGCTTCACATGTTCTGACGATATCGTTTGCATCTTGAACTGCAGTGAGCCAGTAAAATCTTGTCCTGAATGCTTTGGCAGCAATTGCTTGGCTACTATCATGATGACCACAAACTCCTTCATGTATATCTTTGAGTATGATTTTTCCTTCTTCGGGTGTTACGCAGTGCTACAACACCCCTGAAATACTTCTTTTATACAACTCCCCTTTGATTATTCTGAAGGCCTTCGATCTTCGGGTGATCCGCCGGGCTTCTATCACATCTTTGGGTAGCTCACCCTTCGTCATATATGCTATATACAGCTGCATCCATGTAGGTTCAATTAACATGACCTCTCCAATTTCCTGTTCTTCCTCTTCAATGTGCTCTTCCATACTCTTGGTCGCTGATGGAGCCCCCGAGTCTTTTTGCGGTTTACTCTTTTTTCCTGGTTTGGGTGCTACAACCTCGGAGACTCTTTTTGCTTTGATAGATCGTTTCGTTATTTCTTCCCAAAAAACTTCGGGTGGCACTGGTAAGCATAAGGACCTGATGTTTGTGATACTTTGCATCCATCAAACTGAGCTTCCATAACACCATATAGATCGCAGTAGGCAATCATGTTATCGTTGACGGCATCACACTTGTTCATTGCTTGCTGTGCCACAAGATTGGAGTCTCTGAAGATTTTGAGGCGAGTTGCACGGCAAGCTTTGACCATTCGCATGTCGTGCAACAAGGCCTCGTATTCTGCTTCATTATTGGATGCATTGGCAAAGCTCATCCGAAGTATATAACGCATTTTGTCACCTTGTGGTGATGCTAGTATGACTCCTGCCCTCGCTCCTTCCGTTCTTTTTGATCCATCAAAGTAAATTGTCCAGGCACTAGAAAGGTCAAGTGGACCCGCACATTGCAACTATGTCCATTCTGTGATAAAATCTGGCAAAACTTGTGACTTGATTGCCTTGCGCTTCTCATACGTGATGTATCGAGGGGATAATTTGATGCCCCATAGAGAGGCACGCCCGGTTTCTTCTGGATTGTTGAGGATGCTTGACAAAGGTGCTTCATTAACCACTATGACCGGATGTTCTGAAAAATAATGGCGTAGTTTTCGTGCTGTCATAAATATCCCATATGCTAGTTTTTAGTAATATGGGTACCTTTGTTTGGATGGCGATAAGACCTCGCTCAGGAAGTAAACTAGTCTCTGTACACCATGGGTTTTCCCTTCTTCGGGTCGCTCCACGACCAAAACCGTGCTAACCACCTGATTTGTGGCAGCGATATAAAGCGGTAAAGGCTCTTTCTCTCTTGGTGACACGACGACGGGCGATGTCGAAAGTGTCCTTTTGAGATCTTCAAAGGCGCGTTGAGCTTCTTCCGTCCATTCGAATTTCTCTGATTTCCTCATGAGGGCGTAAAATGTCAATGCTTTTTCTCCTAGTCTTGCAATGAAATGACTGAGTGTCGCTACTCGCCCTGCCAGCTGCTATATGCCATGTAGATTTGTTGGCTTTTTCATTGTTAAAATTGCTTGTATTTTCTTGGGGTTAGCCTCGATTCCTCTTGCTGATACCAAATATCCGAGGAGTTGCCCTGCCGGGACTCCAAAGGAACATTTCTTCAGGTTCAGTTTGATGCTAAACTTGTCGAGATTTTTGAATGTTTCTTCGAGGTCCTTGATGAGTGTAGATCCTTGTCTTGTTGTAACTATAATATCATCAATATATACTTGTACGTTAGTGCCTATTTGGCTTCCCAAACACTTCTGCATCATCCGCTGATATGTTGCTCTAGCGTTTTTGAGGCCAAAGGGCGTTGTTGTGTAGCAGAATACACCATAAGGCGTGATACACGTTGTTTTCTCCTGATCTTCTTCCTTCATCCTAATCTGGTGATATCCTGAGTAAGCATCCAAGAAAGAAAGACGTTTGCATCCCGCGGTTGCATCGATTATTTGGTTGATTCGCGGCAATGGGAAGTGATCTTTTGAACAATGTTTGTTCAATGCAGTAAAGTCGATGCACATCAGAAGTTCTATAGTATTTTTCTTTGGAACACATACTGGGTTCGCGACCCACTCTGCTTTTGTTAGCTCTTTAATAAAATTGGCATCAGTAAGGCGATGGAGCTCCTTTCCAATGGCTTTATGCTTTGGTTCTATGAAGCGACGAAGCAGTTGCTTTACTGGCTTCGCCTTTGGATCCAAATTTGATGCGTGCTCAGCGAGTTCCCTGGGAATTCCCGGCATGTCAGAAGGTAGCCATGCGAAAATCTCTCAGTGCTCACGGAGGAACTCGATGAGCGCGCTTTCCTATGCAGGACCAAGATTGGAAGCCACAAATGTTGTTTTCATCGGGTCAATGGGGTGGATCTGTACTTATTTTGTGTCCTTTGTAGTGTAAAAAGCCTAATCGGGATTGACACGCGCTACTTCCAGTGGTTCTGCAATTGCCGAAGTTTTGAGTTGTTCGAACTCTGTTGCCATCCCGAAAGATTTAGAAATTTTATTGAACTCCCGATCACAATTGTCGGCATGAGTGAAGCTTCCTTTTACCGTGATGATTCCTCTTGGTGCTGGCATTTTCATGACTAGGTACGCATAATGCGGAACTACCATGAATCGTGCGAAGGCTGGTCGTCCCAGGATTGCATGATATTGTGATGGCCAGTCCATGAATTCGAATTCGAGTTTTTCCCGCCTGAAATTTACTTTGGAACCAAAAACAACGTCAAGAAAAACTTTTCCTAAAAGAATTTCAGCTTTACCTGGTACTATTCCGTGGAAAGATGTTTCGGTTGGTGCGAGATTGTCCAGGGGATAGCCCATTGTTCTTAGTTTTTTTGTGTAGATCAGATTGTGCTGCTTCCTGCGTCCATGAAGACTTTGCTCATGTTGAAACCTCCAATTTGTGCTTCGACTATCAATGTTGAATGGCCCGGTCGTGGGACCCAAAGCGGGTGATCGGCTCTGCTGAATGTGATTTCTTGCTCGGACCAATGGAGATATTCGGGTGTGGTTGATGTTGTTGTTTTCGCCATATTGATTTTTCTTGTGATGAGCTTCTAGGTTCTGTTGGATGGACGTCCCTTTTGAATCATTGACATTACCTCCTTTTACCTAGGGTATTCACCGTTTTGATCAGTTGTGTTTGGTGGTCGTACTGCTGGTGACGGTGGTGGTGGTGCGCCGATGGCTAACGTACCAGGCATGGATGCGTATCCTCGATTTGCCGCTTCAGTTGCGTTTGCATTACATAACTCCTGCATCTTCAAGAATGTTTGACAGTCTTTCATGAGATGGTTAGATTGTCGCCTGCCAGCCGAGTCGACATAAAAGTGTATATTGCAGGTTCCTTCCAACATTCTCATTGCGGACATGGGTGGATCTCAAGCTCTTGGATGGTATCGCTGGGTTGACTGGCTTCCTCCGATGTCATCCCTGCTTTGGCGGTACCCGCCATTATAGTCGTTGCTTCTGTTGTTACCTTCACCCAAAAAACTGGCTGCAACGTAACTTGGTCCCGTATTTCCATCGTTGTTCCTCCTTCTTCTATCATTGCCGCGTTTATCCCTATCTTCTTCGAGTGATCGCCTACGCTTATTATGCAGCGTGTCATCTCCATCAACCCAATGATTTGCGATTTTCATTAGCTGTGAGATTGTTTTGGGTTTAACCCGTCCTAGTTCTTCTAGGAACTCTTGGCGATGGAGGCCATCGTTGAAGGCGTCGAGGGCCCTTTCGTCGGATATGGACTCAGCTGAGTTTTTTTTATGATATTCCATCTTTGGATGAATGTTATTATTGACTCCCCAGATTTTTGTTTGCATTGCGCACAACTGCTCCAAGGATGCAGGTTGTTTAAATGTGGATTGGAAGTGCTGGACGAACTTATCTTCTAGGTCGTTCTAGCTGCCAATGGAGTCCTCGGGTAGCTACCTGAACCATGATCTTGTGGCGCCGGTGAGGTCTAGTTGTAAGCTTTGCATTGCGGTAGCTGTGGAACCGCCTTGTAACTTGATAGTGTCCAAATAATCTGCTAACCATGCTTCGGGTTCTTGGAGTCCATCATATTTTTGGTGGTCGTGTGGAAGTTTGAAGTCCTTGGGTATTGTGGTTTTGCGAATCCGCTGAGTGAAACAACTGGCCCCGCATAGCTCGTAATCATCTTTGTTGTATTCATCATGGTGTCGTCGGCTATGGTTTTCGTCTCTTGATCCATCGTTCCTGTGTTGTGTGTTGTCGTTTCTTGTGTTGCTTCGTGGCTCTTGTCCTACGAGGTGTGCCTGGTGTGGTGATCGATATCTTCGGGTGTGTCCCACTTGCCGAGGGCTGCTGCGATGGCGTGGGGATCTATCGGGTTGTCGCGTGATTCCTTGCTCTGCTTCCGCGAGAGAGGCCCCCACCATGCCAAGGTTTCTCAAGGAGGAGCGGTGGAGGGTCACACGAGGATCGTCGGGTGCGGTCTGAGTTGTGATCAGATATGTTTGCGCGGCCACGATGGCTGCATGGGCCATTTTTGCCTTGATGTTTCCTGCTTGATCGATCGACATGAACGATAAATCAAGATCCCAGATGAGTCCGCCTCTCTCTACTTCAGATATATTCTCCAATCGAGATGTTCTCCTTCCTGGTGGTGCTCCTCCTATTATGCTCCCTGATCCTCGGATAGAACTTAACTGTGCCCATCGTAAGTTGGATTCGTCGGCTAATCTTTTTCTTTCATCGAGTTGCCTCTGCATCCTGAGTAGGCCTCTCTTCTTGTGATGAAGCAGATATTGATATGCTAATAGATCCTCGTGTGAAGCGTCCGCTGTCATTGGAACTGCTCCCGAAATTGCTTCCCTTGCTTTTTTCCATGCCGTTGCTGGTAGCCGAAGAGTTCGCCTCTCTCCTTCATGTGTGTCTCCTCCCTTTCCTTGGACTATGCGGTTATCCGCTGTTTCTCCTCCGTTTCTATGGTACCCTTCATTGCTGTGATTTCCTGCATTGTCATCTGATAAAATATCATTGGGGTCGAGGATAGGTTTACCGTTAGAGTCGCGTGGTGTTGAGGTGTTCCCGTTGACCATGCACACTTGGTGGCGTATTATGCATGGGCTGGTGATGTTGTCTTCTCCTCTGAAGGATGCGCTGGTAGTATTCTGAGATTGTATTTCTGGGTAAATTTCCGCCATCCTTATTCCGAAGTCGACGTTTTCACTGATTTCTTAAGGTTCTGAAATTTGCCGGTCTTGCTTCGCGTGGTGGGGTAAGATGTGGATCTGATCCGAAGGAGAGATTGTCGTAAAGACCATCAAGGTCCCCCAGATCCATCTCGATTTGCTCACTTTCTTCGCCTGCTTCGATCTGTGTTGTGGCGTCCATGGAGGACCCGACGGTAGATGCTGGTACCGCCGTAGGCATAGGTTTTTCCACCAACAGTTCTGATGTGATCAGGGCCGAAGGGTGCGATTCTTGCGGGTCTTCTACTTGGAAGTGGAAGCTTCCGATGATTAGATCGGTTCAGCCGTTGAAATCGGCGGGTACCAATACAGGGGTGGGCGGGTGTGGATCTGCTTTTTTCAGGTTGATGCTTGGTGGAGAGCGGTCCACTGAATCCATGGTTCTAGAGTTCAGAATTCCCACAGACGGTGCCAATTGACGAGGGGTGACCTCGGCAATGTCCATGGTGAAGGACTTAGGGTTTCGCGGAAAAGAGAACGCTGTGGATTTCGTCGGATATCAGGAAAACAATGGAGTCAAAGTCGCTTGAATATTTGGGAATCGTACTATTACAAGTTGCGTGGGAGTTTTTGGTAACCTCGCTTGGGCTTCTCCCATCCTATATATAATAGGCCAGGTCTCAAAGCTATATGCGGATAGGTTTTACATACGCGTGATTACAATACCAATACATTGTCGATTCAGAGACTCTTTCCTAATACAATCAAAGTCTTTGTCGGTTGCATCCTTGGGCTATCATCTGAAATCTTCATGGGTCGTAAGCCTTTTACCCTAGTATAGGGTAGCGAATCATAAGCATCCGAGTAATCATACCTATGTCAGGTAGAAAGGGGGAGAATACTTGTCTAGGAAACATAGCCAAAGATACATTTGAGGAACGGGTCGAAGCTTGCATCTACTCAACGACCTAATTCGTGAAGAAGCAAAGCACTAAAAGAAACACTAGATGTACTATTTAATACTACGCCAAAAGATCCGGCATGTTCATGATATGATGCATGACATGACAAAGATGCGATGCAACTACGCAACATTAAGAGGAATCAGGGTCCTAACAAGTAATTATGAGGTTCAAGTTGTTTAGGTACCCTGCAATTTAAATGGTGTATTAACAAGGCAAAACATGGCATTGGTTCGCTACACAAATTTAAATGGAGTCTATATAAGACAAGAATAGCCCGCATATACACTCCATATTTAATTAGGAGGTGAATCGACAAAATGCCCCAAACCCACAAAATATGTATGTCATCATGAATCTGAAGGGTTTCGCAGCATAGTAAATCAAAATTTTCTACGGAAGCGAACAGAGGGAAAGCCAAAATCTAATCTAGGAGATGCAAACAACAAGAGAGATTGGATTAGATCTTCATACCCTTGAAGATTCAAGCAATGAACGTTCGTCGGAACGTGGGTGATGTAGTCGTACTCGCTTCTCCTCCTCGCAATCCGATCCGATCTAGCACCACAAGTGGCGGTGCCTCCGTGAGATGCACACGTGCAGCACCTCGACGTCTCCTCCTTCCTCGGACCAGCAAGTATGGTGGAGAGATAGATTGGATCTACAACGCGACGGCGCGGTGTATATGGTGGAGAATTTCTGCAGCAGGCCGCCTACAAACGATCGGGAGGAGAGAGGAAGGCAGCAGGCTACTAGGGTTTGGAGGAGGTGTGTTTGATGAGGAGGCGCACCAGCCCTCTATATAGAGAGGGTGCGGCCAGCCCTGCCCATCCTCCAAGCCTATCTCTAGTTTAAACGATTTAAACTCTCCTTCTAGAAACCCTATCTTATCTCTAGTTTAAACGATTTAAACTTATCTAGGATCGGCTGGGCCCTATGGGGCCTTGTGCCCTGGCCCAATGCGCCAGGACACTCCCTCATAGGCCCATGCCCCTCCGGAAGGTGGGACCACGTTGGCCCCCTTAGGAAGGTTCTAGAAGCTTAGACAATACCGATTAATCCGGAACAATTCGAACTCCAAAAACTGCCTTGCCTTATATGAATCTTATTCTCCGGACCACTCCGGAACCTCTCGTGATGTCCCGGATCCCATCCGAGACTCAACAAAAATTCATAAACCAAGTATCCAATCTATCCTAGCGTCCGAGACACGTTAAGTGTGTGACCTGGTTCGAGAATATGCAGACATGATCTTCTATCAATAATCAACAGCAGGGTCTGGGAACCCATATTGACTCCCACACATTCATCGATGATCATATCGGATGAACCACGATGCCAGGATTCAATCAATCCCATATATATATTCCCTTCGTCTCGTGATATTTTACTTGCCCGAGATTCGATCGTCGGTATCGTCATACCTAGTTCAATCTCGTTCACAGCAAGTACTTTACTCGTTCCGTAATCCAATATCACTTTGTGATCAACTCCTTAACCACATGCTTGCAAGCGGTGTTGATATCGATTACCGAGTGGGCCCGAAGTATATGTCTCTGACTTGGGAGGGACAAATTCCATCTCGATACATACAACCCAACAGATACTTTCCGATCACCTGAGAGACACCTTTATGATCACCCTCTCATAGGATGACGTTTGATGACCTCAAAGCTTTCTTCCGATACCAGGGAGTTTTATTATCTCATGGTCTAAGGAATACAATATTTGACATAAGAAAAGCTTCGCAATGACGAACACGATGACACGATCTAATTGCTTCGGTTAGTTTGGGTCTGTCCACCATATCATTCTCCCAATGATATGATCTCATTATCAATTGACAACTCATGTCTATGGTTTGGAAACCTTAACCATCATTGATCAATGAGCTAGTCCATAGAGGCGTACTAGGGACACGGTGTTGTTCACAAACCACACAAGTATTAAAGTTTCCGCTTAATACAATTCTAGCATGGAATATAAACTTTATCATGAACAAGAATTATAATAATAACATCTTTATTATTGCCTCTAGGGCATAATTCCAACAGTCTCCCACTTGCACTAGAGTCAATAATCTAGTTTTCATTTGGAAACTATCTCTCACACCTGGCAGTGAGGTGATGATCATGTTTTAAACTTTGAAGTGTTTTAGTCAATGGATCTGCGACATTCTGATCTGTATGTACTTTGCTGATCTTCAGATCTCCATCGCTATATAATCTCGGATTATATGAAACTTGCGTTGATATGCTTGGTCTTTGGATGATATCTTGGTTCCTTAGCGAAAGTGCTATGGCGCCGGTGTTGTCACAATATCTCCAGTGGGTCCAATGCACTTGGAACCACGCCAAGCTCGATGATGAAGTTTCGATCCAAACTCCTTCACTTGACGCTTCCTGCAGCAGCCATGTATTTCGCTTCTACTGTAGATCCCGCGATCACGCTTTGCTTGCAGCTTCTCCAGCTCACAGCTCCTCCATTCAAAATATACACGTATCCTGTCTGAGATTTAGAATCATCCTTGTCGGTGTCGAAACTAGCGTCGACGTAACCTTTTACGAGCTGTTCATCACCCCCATAGACTAAGAACATTTCTTTAGTCCTATTCAGGTACTTTAGGATGTTCTTCATGGCTGTCAAAGGTTCCACTCTGGATCACTTTGATATCTGCTCGTCAAACTAAGAGCATTGGACACATCCGGTCTAGTACACACATGGCATACATGATTGAACCTATGGCGAGGCATAAGGCACTTTGCTCATAGCTTCCTATCATTTACCATAGCTGGACACCGAGCCTTGCTCAATATCTTACGACAACATAGGCCTCGAACCTTTCAATGCCTTATCCATTCCGAACCTTTTCAGAACTTTGTCTAGGTATGTACTCCGCTTAAAGCTATCGAGCGCCTTTGTCTATCTCTATAGATTTTGATGCCCAATATATAAGCAGCTTCACCTAGGTCTTTCATTGAAAACACTTGTTCAAATAACTCTTCACATCGTTAAGCATGTTGATGTCATTTCCAATAATCAATATGTCATCCACATATAGTACCGTAAACGCCACCGAAGCTCCACTCACTTTCTTGTAGATGCAAGCTTCGTAGCAATTTGGAACAAATCCAAAGCTCTTGATCACTTGATCAAAACGAAGGTTCCAACTCCGAGATGCTTGCTTCAGTCCATAAATGGAACGCTGAAGTTTGCATACTTTATCAACATCCTTAGGATCGACAAAACCTTCGGGTTGCATCATATACAACTCTTCATCAATGTTGCCATTGAGGAAAGCAGTCTTGACATCCATTTGCCATATTTCATAATCATGAAACGCAACAATTGCTAATAAAATCCGAATGGACTTAAACATCGCTACGGGAGAGAAAGTCTCATCGTAGTCAACACCTTGAACTTGTCGAAAACCTTTCGCAACAAGCCGTGCTTTATAGACGGTAACATTACCATCCGCGTCCGTTTTCTTCTTGAAGATCCATTTGCACTCAACGGCCTTTCGATTCGCTAGGAGGGTCCACCAAAGTCCATACTTGGTTTTCGCTCATGGATCCCAATTGGATTTCATGGCTTCTAGCCATTTCTCGTAGTCCGGCTCATCATCGCTTCCTCATAGTTCGTAGGTTCACTGTCTTCTACTAACAAGACAGTCAAGACAGGGTTGCCGTACCACTCAGGAGGGGCACGCGACCTTGTCGACCTGCGACGTTCAGTAGCAGCATCGTCCGAAGCTTCATGATCCTTGTCATTAGCTTCCTCTATTGTTGGTGCAGGCGGCACTGGAACAATTTCAGGTGTTGCGCTACTCTCCAATTCAAGAGAAGGTTCAATAACCTCGTCTAGCTCTACTTTCCTCCCACTCACTTCTTTCGAGAGAAACTCCTTCTCAAGAAAGGAACCGTTCTTTGCGACAAACACTTTGCCTTGGTTACGTGATAGAAGGTATACCCCCTAGTTTCCCTAGGGTATCCTATGAAGACGCATTTCTCCGCTTTGGGTTCGAGCTTGTCCGGCATCAACTTCTTGACGTAAGCTTCGCATCCCCAAACTTTAAGAAACGACAACTTAGGTTTAGCACCAAACCACGGTTCATACGGTGTCGTCTCAACGGATTTAGATGGAGCCCTATTTAAAGTGAATGCAGCGGTTTCTAATGCATAACCCCAAAATGATAACGGCAAATCAGTAAGAGACATCATCGATCGGACCATATCTAATAGGGTTCGATTCGTGCTCAGACACACCATTGCTTGTGGTGTTCGGGTGGCGTGAATTGTGAAGCGATTCCACTTGTTTTGAGATGCGTGAGAAAATCATAACTCAAATATTCGCCTCACGATCGGATCGCGAAACTTAATCTTTACATTACGATGGTTCTCCACTTCATTCTGAAATTCTTTGAACTTTTCAAACGTTTCAGATTTATGTTTCATTAAATAGATATACCCATATCTACTTAAGTCATCGGTAAAAGTGAGAAAATAGCGATATCCACCGCGCGTCGAAACACTCATCGGTCCGCATACATCGGTATGTATGATTTCCAACAAGTCTGTTGCTCGCTCCATCATACCGGAGAACGGGGTTTTGATCATCTTGCCCATGAGGCATGGTTCATGTGTCAAATGATTCAAAATCAAGAGACTCAAAAGTCCATCGAATGGAGTTTCTTCATGCGCTTTACACCAATATGACCTAGACGACATGCCACAAATAAGTAGTATTATCACTATCTACTTTGCATCTCTTAGCCTCAATGTTATGGATGTGTGTTTCATCCCTTTCGAGATTTAGAAGAAATAAACAATTCAAAATGGGTGCATGACCATAAAAGATGTTACTCATATAAATAGAACAACCATTATTCTCCGATTTAAATGAATAACCGTCTTGCAATAAACACGATCCAGAAATAATGTTCATGCTCAACGCAGGCACATAATAACATTTATTAAGGTTTAAAACTAATCCCGAAGGTAAAACTAAGGAGAGTGTGCCGACGGACATCACATCAACTCTTGATCCGTTGCCAACGCGCATCGTCACCTCATCCCTCGCAAGCCGCCGTCTATTCCGTAGCTCCTGTTTCGAGTTACAAATATTAGCAACTGAACCAGTATCAAATACCCAGGCACTACAACGAGGGCTAGTAAGGAAAACATCAATAACATGTATATCAAATATACCTTTGATGGTGCCAGCCTTCTTGTCCGCTAAGTACTTGGACGATTGCGCTTCGGTGACCCTTGTCCTTGCAATAGAAGCACTCAGTGTCCGGCTTAGGACCAGACTTGAGCTTCTTCTCAGCAGGGGCAACGCGCTTGCCGCCGCCTTTCTTGAAGGGTTTCTTTGCACCCTTACCTTTCTTAAAGGAGGGCTTGTTTGACCATCAACACATGATTATCCTTCTTGATCTCCACCTCCGCAGCCTTCAGCTTTGTGAAGAGCTCGGTGATCGTATCAGTGGAACCAATCTGATTATGAGTCACTACAAAACTTTTGTAGCCGGGAGGAGTGATTGCGAGAACCACTGTCAATCTTGAGCTCCTCTGGAATCTTGCAGTCCAGTTGCTCAAGGCGTTGAGTGTAGCCCGACATCTTAATGGCGTGCTCACTAACGGAACTCCCTTCCTCCATCTTGCAGTTAAAGAACTTCTCAGAGATCTCATATCTCTCAGAACGGGCCTGAGTCTGAAACATGGTTTTCAGCTCCTCGAGAATCTCAAAGGGCCCGGGATAGTTTTCAAAACGATTTTGAAGTTCCGGTTCCATAGCAAACAACATGGTGCTCTTAATCACACCATAATCATCTTTCTTGCGATGACAGACAGCTTTCTCAGCTAGCGATTGCTAGGGGGGTCACCTAACGCTTTCCCAAGGACATAGTCCTTTTGTCCGCCAGACAGAATGATTCTTAGATTGCGGAACCAGTTGGTGAAGTTAGATCCATTGTTCTTAAGCTTTTCTTTCTCAGCAAAAACGTTGAAGTTGAAGTTGGACTTAGCCATGTGATCTACAATATTTGCAAGTACAAATTAGACTATGTTCATGATAACTAGTTCAACTTTTAATCAAATTACTAGATGAACTCCCACTAAATTCAACATCCCTCAAGTTGTTTAGTGAACACGATCCAAATTCACCACACCTAATCCGATCTTCACGAGAAGAGATGTGGTTTCAATGGTGGACAACAAAGTGTCGATCATATCATTCATATGACTCATGCTTAACCTTTCGGTTCGTGTGTTCCGAGGCCATGTCTGTACATGCTAGGCTCGTCAAGTTAGACCCAAGTATTTCCGCGTGTGCAAAACTGGCTTGCACCCGTTGTATGTGAGCGTAGAGTCTATAGCACCCGATCATCACGTGATGCTTGGACACGACAAACTTTCGCAACAGTGCATACTTGGGGAGAACACAGTTTTATCTTGATCTTTAAGTGAGGAATCATCTTATAATGCTACCGTCGCGATCTAAGCATAATAAGATACATAAAAGGATAAACATCACATGCATATAACTTTATGTGACATGGTATAGCCAATCTTCGTGGAATGATCTCCATCTTGTGCGTTCCGGCATGATCTCCATCACTTCACCATGATTGCCTCCACCACGAATCGCAACTACAACTATTGCTAACTACTTAGCGATAAAGTAAAGCTATTGCATGGCGTATAAGAAGTTGACTCGCAGGTCATACACAATTATAAAGACAACCATATGGCTCCTGCCGGTTGTGTACTCATCGACATGCAAGTCGTGAAACATTACAAAACATGATCATCGCATACAATATACACATCACATCTTGGGCCATACCATATCACAGAAAACACTCCCTGCAAAAACAAGTTAGACGCCTCTACTTTGTTGTTGCATGTTTTACGTGGCTTATGGGAGTAGATGCTAAGAACGATTCTTACCTACGGAAAGCCACAACGGTGATATTATGGTTGCCAAACTCCGGTGTTAATCCCATGACAACTATAGTGAGAGAAACTGACATCCACCAGCCGCATGTGTGGTACAAGCCACACGTCAAGTGCGGAGCCGGTCTCGCGAACGACGTCGCGTAAGGTTGGCCTGGACCGCTTCAATCTCACTATCCCGCGTCATAAGAAGAACACAAACAAGAGGCTTGCAATAGAAAACATCAACGCCCGCAACAACCATGTTGCGTTCTACTCGTGAATCACATCTACGCATAGATCTAGCTCTGATACCACTGAAGGGTTTCACAGCATAGTAAATCAAAATTTTCTACGGAAGCGAACAGAGGGAAAGCCAAGATCTAATCTAGGAGATGCAAACAACAAGAGAGATTGTATTAGATCTTCATACCCTTGAAGATTCGCACAGCGGAACGTTCATCGGAACGTGGGTGATGTAGTCGTACTCGCTTCTCCTCCTCGCGATCCGATCGGATCTAGCACCACAAGTGGCGGTGCCTCCGTGAGATGCACACGTGCAGCACCTCGACGTCTCCTCCTTCCTCGGACCAGCAAGTATGGTGGAGAGATAGATTGGATCTACAACGCGACGGCGTGGTGTATATGGTGGAGAATTTCTGCGTGAGGCTTCGCCTACAAACAATGGGAGGAGAGAGGAAGGCAGGGCTACTAGGGTTTGGAGGAGGTGTGTGTTGGTAGGAGGCGCACCAGCCCTCTATATATAGAGGGTGCGCCAGCCCTTGCCCATCCTCCAAGCCTATCTCTAGTTTAAACGATTTAAACTCTCCCTTCTAGAAACCCTATCTTATCTCTAGTTTAAACGGTTTAAACTTATCTAGGATCGGCTGGGCCCTATGGGGCCTTGTGCCCCTGGCCCAATGCAGCCAGGACACTCCCTCATAGGCCCATGACCCCTCCCAGAAGGTGGGACCACGTTGGCCCCCTTCCGGAAGGTTCTAGAAGCTTCCGGTACAATACCGATTAATCCGGAACAATTCCGAACTCCAAAAACTGCACTGCCTTATATGAATCTTATTCTCCGGACCACTCCGGAACCTCTCGTGATGTCCCGGATCCCATCCGAGACTCCGAACAAAAATTCATAAACCAAGTATCCAATCTATCCTAGCGTCGAGACACGTTAAGTGTGTGACCCTGCGGGTTCGAGAATATGCAGACATGATCTTCTATCAATAATCAACAGCAGGGTCTGGGAACCCATATTGACTCCCACACATTCATCGATGATCATATCGGATGAACCACGATGCCAGGATTCAATCAATCCCATATATATATTCCCTTCGTCTCGTGATATTTTACTTGCCCGAGATTCGATCGTCATACCTAGTTCAATCTCGTTCACAGCAAGTACTTTACTCGTTCCGTAATCCAATATCACTTTGTGATCAACTCCTTAACCACATGCTTGCAAGCGGTGTTGATATCGATTACCGAGTGGGCCCGAAGTATATCTCTCTGACTTGGGAGGGACAAATTCCATCTCGATACATACAACCCAACAGATACTTTCCGATCACCTGAGAGACACCTTTATGATCACCCTCTCATAGGATGACGTTTGATGACCTCAAAGCTTTCTTCCGATACCAGGGAGTTGTATTATCTCATGGTCTAAGGAATACAATATTTGACATAAGAAAAGCTTCGCAATGACGAACACGATGACACGATCTAATTGCTTCGGTTAGTTTGGGTCTGTCCACCATATCATTCTCCCAATGATATGATCTCATTATCAATTGACAACTCATGTCTATGGTTTGGAAACCTTAACCATCATTGATCAATGAGCTAGTCCATAGAGGCGTACTAGGGACACGGTGTTGTTCACAAACCACACAAGTATTAAAGTTTCCGCTTAATACAATTCTAGCATGGAATATAAAATTTATCATGAACAAGAATTATAATAATAACATCTTTATTATTGCCTCTAGGGCATAATTCCAACATGATTTATATGCAACAAGTATATGTCATTTATAAACAAGGTCCTTGGAAAAAGGGGTCACACATTAGGGTTCGGCGATCTTGGGTTCCGAGGGTTCGACGGGGTTCGGGTTTGGTTCGGACTCCGGAATTGGTCTTCAGATCCACGGGATCGGAGTCTTCAGGGTCTTGGCCATCGGATCCGGTAAGGAGGACTCGGTGTTCCGAGAAGAACAGCTTCGGGTCATCGGCTCCGGTAGAAGTCCTTGTCAGAGTATTTGGAATCTATGTCGAAGATCATGTCGAGGGTCCATCGAGTGCCACCAGGTTCATTCCTCCAAGGTACTGGGCCAACGAGAAGATCTTGTTGATGGTGAACTTTGTTCCGGCTTGAGCTTCCTTTACACACGCACACACGAACAGAAGTTGTCACGGGGCTCGACGACAATAGACGAACGGTGCACACACGGCTAGACAACGGGACGAAACAACAAAGATGATAGGGACAAAAAGCCAGAGCAACATGCATCCAGGATGCAGAGACACTGCATTGGCGATCTTGTGCAAGAGGATGATGAGGACGCGAGCACGACGAAGGAACACCACTGCTGCAGTATGGAGGAAGAGAACTGGAGTAGAGGGACCTGCAGGAGGGAGCCCGCCAGCAGTAGCGCGGTGAGAAAGGGCCAAAGCAGGGAGGCGTCAGGGCTGTTCCTGGCGGCGGCGCCTGGGGAAGAGCACGGTGGCAAGTACGGGAAGGCACTAGCCATGGCTGCACACAGAAGGGCTCGGAGAGGCGCTCTCGCATGGCGAGGATAGGAGGAAGCCAGGCAGAAGGGCGGGCGACGAGCTCGCTTTCGGGGTCACGGGAGAAGAGGAGGTGATGTCTACGTACTTCTATTCTTGTAGACAGTTGTTGGGCCTCCAAGTGAAGAGGTTTGTAGAACAGCAGCAAGTTTTCCCTTAAGTGGATCACCCAAGGTTTATCGAACTCAGGGAGGAAGTGGTCAAAGGTATCCCCTCTCAAGCAACCCTGCAATCAAGATACAAGAAGTCTCTTGTGTCCCCAACACACCCAATACACTTGTCAGGTGTATAGGTGCACTAGTTCAGCGAAGATATAGTGAAATACAAGTGGTATAGATAATTATAAGTGGTAATGGTGATAGAAAATAGTTTGATGGCGTGGAAAATACTAAAGTAAAACTGAAATAAAGATAGAAGCAAATAAACATGTAATAGATCTAATATCAAACGGTGTTTTAGTGCTTAGAATCAAGGCCTAGGGATCATACTTTCACTAGTGAACACTCTCATATAATTATATTCTTCTTTATGATACTACGCTGAACTACTCTCCGGTTGGACACTCTAATCCATGGTAGGGATATAACAGCACACCTCAAAGTAAGCCATTCCCATCTAGATAACCACACTGCCACCTTGAGCAATAGATGGTTCCAACAAACACCACAATTTCATAAAGACATCTAACTCCAAATATAACTCATAACAAGTATTTGAAATCTCTAGCCTAAGTGCCACCATGGTGTGCACACTGTCAACTTCACAGACATGGGGAGAGCAGAGATATATTAAAGCACTTGAGTAGCAAGGTAGATCTATAGATTATAAGCTCATGATCTCAATAAGATCATGCATAGAGAGAGAGATGAACACATAACTACCGGTAGAACCCTTAGCCTTGAGAGAGAACTACTCCCTCCTCATCATGGGAATCAGCAATGGTGATGGAGATGGTGGTGGAGATCGATGGAGATGGCTCTGGGGGCACTTCCCCGTCCTGCCAGGGTGCCGGAACAGAGACTTTCTGTCCCCCGAATCTCCCCTTCGGTGGCGACGGCGCTGCAAAACTTTTCGTGGCTGGAGGCTCGTCGATTTAGGGTTTTTGCATCGAAAGGCATCTTATAGGCGAAGAGGCAAGGTCGGTGGGCGGCCAGGGGGACCACACCACCTGGTGGCATGGCCAGGGCTAGCCCGCGCCTAGGGGTGGTGTGGCCACCCTATGGCCCCTCTCCGTCTCTTTTTCTGGCTCCGTGAGTCTTTCGGTAAAATATTGACTTTGGCTTTTGTCCCGTCCAATTCCGAGAATATTCATTTTCTGACTTTCCTAGAACCAAAAACAGCAGAAAACAGCCAGCTGGCACTGTGGCATCTTGTTAATAGGTTAGTCCAAGAAAGTGTATAAAAATACTCCAAAGTGTGGACAAAACATAAGAAAGTAGATATAAAACAAGCATGGAACATAAAAAATTATTGATACGTTTGCAACGTATCAGGAGGCGGCGGCCCGGGCGCGAAAGCTTGCTCACGGAGCGGCGGGAGAAGGCACAAGCGTGAGGAGGACCGCGGTGGCGGTGGAGCTCGATGGTGGCGGCGGGGTCGGGGTACAACCGGTGGGGTCGCACGGGGCGCTGGCCGGAGGTGACCAGCACACAGAAGAGGCAATGCAGAGGAGATCGAGACGGGGCCGACCATGATGGCGAGGATCAGGGCGCCGGTGTCGGTGTGGAAGATGGCGACGAGGATCTCGTAGGAGGAGAGGCGCAGTGAGGCGCCTCGTGATGGTGAGGGTGGGGTCGCGCGCATCGTGTGCATGTGTGTGGCTTGCGGGCATCGCGGGCGTGTGCGTGTGTACGTGTCGGGTCGTGTCGCGGTAGGGTGGTTCGGGCCGGTGGTGTGCGTGCGTCGTGTAGGTGTTTATTTGCAAGAGTGTGTGTGTGTTTGTGGTGGGTCGGTGCTAGTGTGTGTGTGTGTACGAGTTGTGTTGCGTGTGTGTGCTGCTGAGTGTAGGTGTAGGGTGCGGCGGCGGGTTGGGTAGCTGTTTAGGTTTAGGGTTTTGGGTAGGTGGGGATTAGGGTTTTTATCCGGGGTAGTAGGTGGCTGCGGGCTGGGCTGTTGGGCCTGGCCGGCGGCTGCCTCCCTCGATAAAAATGTTTTTGTTTTTATTTATTTAGTTTTAAAAAGTAAATAGTTTTAGACCAATAAAAGATCCGGATGGACCGAGGGTTTTGTAACTACCTCGGTGAATTACGCTCTTAGTTACATGCCTGGATGAGCGAAAATGGTTAAAATAGTATGATGGGGCCAAGGGCCACTCACAGGTAGACCTTTCGGCCGTCCTAACCATTTCCAGAACATCGGGACAATAACGAGCGGCATAATCGGCAGGCGAAGGGATCAACTACATACACAAATGAGTATGTATGCAAGCCACATACAACAGTCCTCAGAGCCATTCCATCTAAAAAGAAATAGAAATATTGTAACGCCATACGGCAAGATCCAAATATCCTAGATAGAGATAATAATTCTGGATAGCTCCTCGTACATCAAACATCAGAGTATCAGGCGGAAGCGGAAGACAAGATCCGAGTACGGATAAGAAGCAAATCGGCATAAGATGCCACATAAATAAACACATCCCGCCCACAGATCTCACGGATCCCCCTTCCCGGAATCTCTACACCGAGTGATCGTTGCCAACATCGTCCGTCTCCTCCACCCAGTATCCATCTTGCGAATACACTTGTTCATCTGAATCAAACAATTTATCGTGTGAGACCCTAGGGGTACTCAGCAAGTCTTTATGCCTCTAAAGGGGACATAACCTGGGGTGACGCAATTGCAGCAAAAGATAATAACTAACAAGTCTATAGATACTCGCTAACCATCCGCCTAACCAAAGATAGACGGATGTCCGTTAAATAAGAACAACAGTTATAATAGTATAATCAACAGATCCATCCTCCTCCTCGCTTACCAACGAGGAAGCGGACGAACAACCCCCATCCGTTGGCAATTTTATTAACCATTCCATGAGTATTGCGCTATTTACTAGTCAGGTACTTAGTCAATTTAAAAGCGGTACTTTAGTTAGACTTGTCTATGATCGAGAAACTGTGCTCCAAGTCGTCCATAATCATGGACACGGCCAGAAAATTTACCTGCAGGTGCACAAATAGCAACACACACTCGATCAACCTCGGAAAAACCAACTCAAAACCCAACGAGGCATTCACGACAAAGCAATCACAGGATTCAGAAATGTTTCAGGGGGCCACCCCATTAAGCTACCCGCAACGAAGTTGGCCGACTCCGAGACGGACCCAAGGTTTGTGTCAATGGCTGTAAACGACTGGGAACCCGAAAGTGTGACTAGGCTTGTCGATACCGCGAAAACATTCCACGATCCAAAACAGTACATGTGCTCCTCGCACAATCTTAAATAAAGCAGTAACATGGCATAAGTACAGGATAGTAATAAAGCCCCAAACTACTTTGTGGCCCCAAGAAATAAGAATGAATCAAGCTCTGGCTCAGGGGGGTCCATAAGGCCTCCCGAATGTGGATAGTGCGAATAGTCAAGGAACAGGAATCAAGTACTCGGGGTCCTACGAGACACAAGTGAGCATGAAGAACCAAATAGCAGATATTGCTCACCGGTGCCACTTTCATTAGTTATCCCATTACTACTCAGGTTAAGTTGTTTAGGTACCTCGTTATCCATCAGACTCTCACATACCCTACACATGTCGTTCTCGACCCGCATGGCTCAAACAACTCCTGTAGTAATGGCTCATGGGATGGAGGAACAAGCTTCGGTGGGGTTTAAAAGTAAAGGCTATGCAGTACTTGGGATTCAATTTAATGCAATCGCGACTCAATGATGCAAGAATAAGATAGAGGCAATAGGTACTATATGTATACAAGCATGTGGTAGTGCTTGCCTGGCAGCTCAATTGAAGCGAGGGACGGATATGGGTAGTGCTCCTGGGATTCCTGATATATCCCCTGCTCAGCGTCTATTCGAAGAAGAACCAAACAAACAAGGGCCAACATAAATAGAGTGCACAAGCATATGGATTAAAATGCGACAAACAAACAATCATGCCATGATGAATGATGCACGAATTGCATGGCAATAATGTAGCATGGCATGGGTGAGGTGTGGGGTACAATATTAAAGCATTTTATTAAGTTTTTAGCCCGGTTTGCTCTCATATAAGTTGCTGTATACTTTATATTTATATGATGCATGCTGCAATTCGGAACATGGAATGCATAGATAGAACTGGCTCGTCGCGCTGATCAATTTAGATATATTATTTGTTAAATTTGGAGATATAAAACTAAAGTTATTAAATAATTAAGAAAAAGGGCATTTTATTGTAATTTTAATTAGCTCGAAAAATCAAAGTGCTCAAACATTATTTTGAATAGCATATTTTAATTCCTCACATTTTTCTGATTCAAAAACATATATCATTTGTATTATTTGGATTTACAATATTAAAGTTATTTAAAAAAACAGATTTGAATTTGAATTTAAACAATTTTGAATTTGTTTTGTTAAAACAGATAACCAGGGGAACCTTTTACACCCAGATGAATTCGACCCAAGCCACTGACGGGTGGGCCGCTGCTGTCTGGGACACACGCGCGCCGAAAAGGTTTTTCTCACCGCGGCTTTACCTAGCCACAACGAATGACAGGTGGGCCAGCGGCTAGAGGTCCACGGGCCAGTGGCTGAACCCGCCGCGGCTGACAGGTAGGAACGTGCTGGAGCGCGGGTTGGGTGTTCAAAACTGCGGGGGCGTTTTTGTAAACTGGACAGGGAGGCTGACTGGTGGGGCTCGGTGTACCGCGGGTTGAGGCGAAAATAAAAAGGAGGGGCTAATTGTAAATCGACCATAGGCTGCATCTGTTCTTCTTTCTCGTAACCGCGATGATTCATGCTCGTGTGCATAGCGCAGCGCGCGGGGAACTCGATCCTGGGACCTGGGGCTCGCGCTCGGGGCGGTAGCCACTAGGGTAGGCTAAGAACGTTGTTAGGAGGGGGTTGGCCAACTAGGTGAGGCGGGGCATGGCGCAGAGGCGGTCAGACGCCAGCGGCCGACGACGCACCGAGAGCGTTCGGTGAAACGCCCGGCGAGGCAGAGGGTCTACGACGAGGCGAAGGATGTCTAGGCGGGAGAGGGACTCACCGCGGGGTGGTTGACGGCGGCAGATCGGGACGGGACGCAGCAGATCGTCGACGGAGCTGGCAGCCGGCGAGATTAGGGTTTCGGCGGTGTTGCGGTACTGCGGCAGAAGTGGGGCTTCTCCTCCTCGCTGTCGTGCTCCGGGCGAAGCAGAAGAACCTCCTCGGTCTCCTTGATCACCTCCACGTCGCGCTCGCCGGTCGGAACGATGGAACGGCGGTGTGCTCAAGAGGGACCGCGAGAGGAGATGGCATCGGTGGAGAAGAAGGGGAAGAGGGCAAGGCCACTGGGTGGATCTGGGAGGCAGGAAACGTGGGAAGAGGAAAGTAGAAGGGAAGGTGCCGTGGGGAATCATTAGAGAGGAGAAGAAAAGGTGGCTGGGTGCCACCTTTCCTCCTGGTCCTCTCGAGGGGCTCGGCGTGGGAGGCTGTGGGGGCAGGTGGAGGCTTCTGTGGAGTGAGGGAGAGGTGCTCGGGGTGGGGCTAGCTCGGCAGGAAGAGAGAAAGAGAGAGGAGAGAGGAGGCTCGGGCGAGCTAGGGCTAGCCTCGGCTAGGGCTTAGGAGTGGGGGTAGGTGGGTAGCTAGGTGGGGCCTGCATGGCATAGAGAAAGGGAGAGAGGCCGAGAGAGAGGGTCGGATTAGCTAGATGGAGGGCTCTGTTAGGGTTTTTAGTTAGTGTTTACTAGGTATGGGGATTAGATTAGAGAGGGAGATGGAGAGAGGTGTTTAGGATAAGGGGTGGTTTGGTGGTTAGGGTTTACTCAAGCCCCCAAGCAAGATCATGCATGAAAAAGGAGGGGAGTAGGGTGTGATGTAGATATGGAGACGGAGAGAGGCTTGATGGCCACATGGCAAGGATACACCAACAGGGTGGAAAGGTTGAGAGAGGAGAGAGAGATCAAAAGAGATAAAGCACCCAAAAATCCAAGTAAAATCCAAAGAGTGGAATGGGGTGATGATTGCATGGCCCATGCATAAACATTAATGCTAGGTTTTATCTTGTGAAAACAAAAGAGAATATCCATGGCATTTATACATCTGCATTCCAAAATATGGTGTAAGGCCAAGCTATAGGAAAAGATAATTGGATTCATCCCAACCCACATGAGCTAGATGAAAGCCAAAGAAAAATAATAACTCATGGTTAAGTAAGGATGGTGGAATTATAAGGTGGTGAAAAGAAAGGTGATGGAGTTGAATAAAATATATGCCCCCAACTCAACTTGGGCATTAAACAATATATCAATAACCAAATACAATATCAAGAGGCAAATACAATTAATAATGCATATGAGAGAAGAACCAAAGAAAAAGGGTTTTATATGATGCTCAAATGCAAGGTGGCATGATGACATGAGCATGATATAATTATGATGCAACAATTATGTATAGGAAGTAGCCATTATATTATTAAACCAAGTAGCATTACAATTGTTAGACAATTGGGATGCTACAACTCTCCCCCACTAAACAAGAATCTCGCCCCGAGATTCCTAGGAAAAACAAAACAACACAAGGAGAGGCGGGTGTTCGGAACAAAGGTGACCCTCACGTCCCCAAGTTGATGAACCATGGAATGGTGCGACCCTTACGCCTTGCGAAACTTGCTAGACTTGTTGCGAGTCTTGCGTTTGCTTGAGACACAAAAGGTTAGAAGAATTGAAGGATTATCGTGAGGCAAGAAGGTTAGGATGAACATAGCTCCGGTTTTTCGAGAAACAAGATAAAAGACTAGAATCACTTGTGAAAGAAAAGGACAAGATGATGTATCATGGATAAAGAAAAGACACACCGTTAAGATTAAAGATTTACCGATACTAGAGAGGATGAATCTTTGTCTCGCCGGAAGAAAAGAGCTATGTTGGAGAGGTTTTGAACCACTATGACAATAGCATCATATCTTCTCTCGGATTTGAGAAATGAAGTTCGGAAACAATATTGCCTTCAAACAATAGAGTTCCTTGATATCAACGGAAAGATTTAGTTAGACATTGTCGGATTAGATTCTTCTTGCGTCGGTAATAACCAAAGGATCACGCAATTGAGGTGCGCGGATATAACTTCCAGAGACGGATGTGAAGCCAGATCATGGTGGAATCCCGAGAAGCAAAGAATATGGAGGATCTGGAGTTTATTGTAGAGATACTTATTGCTTTCTTTAGCCTTGAGGCTAACGCAATAGATTTGTGGCTGATGGCATCAACCATAATTGGCTTTACCACAGAAAAAGAATTGATGAAACAAAGAGAGAGATAGTTTCCTTTCATCTTGTTTGGGGATGTCGAGCATCGGTAGAATGACGAGGACAGAAAAGAGTTTGCGTCTGTTTCCACCAGATAATTGAAGATTTTGCTCCATCTAGAATAGACAGACCACCAACAAGAGATTATTGATTACTTTCTTCGAGAGAGCACTCCAAAAAAACAAGGACGGAAGTAAAAGTATCGAGGGAAAAAGGCCACTTCTAACTTCCGTGGAATGAGTGAAATCACATTAATTCACCAATTCAATGTACAAGAGCGAATGATAAGAGTAGTGGTATGGTAGCTACTCCATCCCGCACTCAAAGCATTACTCCGCACATGAATAAGAAAACCATGCAACCCAACTACCGAAATAGACTGAAGGTATTGACAATAACTCATGGAACTTCGTTAGAAAACAAGGATAGATGCAAACGATTCGCCGGATTCACAGATAGATAAAGATGATGATGTTGTCGTCATGTCAGAAGTACCAAGCCACCAGAAAGATATGAAGGAAGATTACGGAGAACAACTACAAGATTCAACAGCATGTGAGAAAAGATAGCACCAACTTGAATGTATGAATACAAGATCTGGAAGGTCTTCATGGCCTCCGGTGGATTGAGCATAAACGATAGAGCGAGAGGGTTTCAAGAGATTACTTAACGAGATAGAGGTGAAAAGGACTCCATGTTCTTCTTGAAATGATTGAGAGAGGTTTAGCAGTCTTGAGGAAAAATCTTTAGTGGAACGACGATGATAACTTGCCAACAAGGAATAACTCCAGATTGGTTGAAGATGGAGGACGGAATTAAAAATGGACTTGCTGATTCCAGAATTGAAGTAATGTATTTATCAGAAGGACGTGGTCGAGATAGGTGACTTCAAGAAGCCAGAATTCACACTTTGAGAACTTTGCACACAAGCGGTGTTCTCGCAGCTTGAGAGAAAGAGACATAGATGATCTTCCATGTTCTTCCATTGATATAGAATAGGCAAGCATATTATCAACATATACCACCATGGATTAACAAGATATTCCCAGAATACCAAGTTCAAAAGACGAGAGAAATGAACAAATGCTCGAACATTTCCTAAGCTCAACACTCTTTGAAAGTCAATATTAAGAGCACGGGTTCGTGTTGAAGAAGATGCACTGGCAGAATAGATTATCTGGTCCTTCAGAAGTAAGAGAGATGTCACCTGGTTCACATTGTCGATTGGATCGCCGGTTACAAAGATAAAGAGATCTTGGATAAGAAACGATGATAGCTCATACCTTAAGCAAAGCTATCAGAAGCGAAAAGATGTAATTCCCTCGTATCCAGGAGAATTGTGCATATATGGAGTTCAAAAAGATGTGCAGCATGATGAACAGATGATAGACCACCGTAGGGCCTTTAAGAAAACTCCGGATTGGCAAAGATACTTGAATATGCATGGATATGATCACGGTGTAACTCAAAATCACAGGAGATAACCGCCACCATTTGGAGGATAGTGTTGATAGCATTTTCCATATTCCACTCATGATAAGTGTCATATAGCTATGCCGAGAACCGAATTACAATCACCAGCATCGGATCGACACATGTTATGTAATTAGCCCAAGAGAATTGGAGATGAAATAAAACTCCAGGATTAAGCGCCGGTGACAAAAGAATGAGTTAGCATGGACATGCTGATAAAAGGAAGATAGATAATGTTTCACACACGACTAAAGAGGAGTGTGGAAACACAGATGTATCAAAGAAAAAATTTCCGCATTTTCGGCATTAAAATACCAATAGATGCGCAAAACCACTTATCAGGTAGAGATTAGCAACTCCACATTCTGTGAAAGCATGCTGGAAGGAAGAACACCCTTAAGAAGATTGCGCCTGTTAACAAGGAGTCGAATAGATCGCGTCGGTTTACAAAAGCCTGCCGGTATGGAGTGTACCAACAGTTGATAACCAAAAGGCAGATAGTGATAACATGTTGGATGCAACAGATAGACAAGGAATCCACACACACACACTTTCTATGGTACTACGGAAACCCAGAACACGTGAATCCTAGTTTGAATTTTTAGAAGAGGATTGAAAACGTTACACTTCCTTACCAGAAAAGGGTGGGTGGGTGGGTAAGAAGAAAAGTGGAAGCAGTCCTACTCTCACGTTTTGTTTTTCCCTAGTATACGTAGCTACCAAAAATATTTGCTAGACTGACAACGACCATTTGGCTGAGACCCTGAAGGGCGGGATGGCTCTGATACCAATTGTAACTACCTCGGTGAATTACGCTCTTAGTTACATGTCTGGATGAGCGAAAATGGTTAAAATAGTACGGTGGGGCCAAGGGCCACTCACAGGTAGACCTTTCGGCCGTCCTAACCATTTCCAGAACATCGGGACAAGAACGAGCGGTGTAATCGGCAGACGAAGGGATCAACTACATACACAAATGAGTATGTATGCAAGCCACATACAACCGTCCTCAGAGCCATTCCATCTAAAAAGAAATAGAAATATTGTAACGCCATACGGCAAGATCCAAATATCCTAGATAGAGATAATAATTCAGGATAGATCCTCATACATCAAACATCAGAGTATCAGGCGGAAGCGGAAGACAAGATCCAAGTATGGATAAGAAGCAAACCGGCATAAGATGCCACATAAATAAACACATCCCGCCCACAGATCTCACGGATCCCCGTTCCCGGAATCTCTACACCGAGTGATCGCTACAACATCGTCTGCCTCTCCTCCACCCAAAGATCCATCTTGCGAATACACCTGTTCATCTGAATCAAACAATTTATCGTGTGAGACCCTAGGGGTACTCAGCAAGTCTTTATGCCTCTAAAGGGGACATAACCTGGGGTGACGCAATTGCAGCAAAAGATAATAACTAACAAGTCTATAGATACTCGCTAACCATCCGCCTAACCAAAGATAGACGGATATCCGTTAAATAAGAACAACAGTTATAACAGTATAATCAACACATCCATCCTCCTCCTCGCTTACCAACGAGGAAGCGGACGAACAACCCCCATCCGTTGGCAATTTTATTAACCATTCCATGAGTATTGCGCTATTTACTAGTTAGGTACTTAGTCAATTTAAAAGCGGTACTTTAGTTAGACTTGTCTATGATCGAGAAACTGTGCTCCAAGTCGTCCATAACCGCAGACACGGCTTTCAAAAAGATTTACCCTACAGGGGTGCACAAATAGCAACACACACTCGATCAACCTCGGAAAAACCAACTCAAAACCCAACGAGGCATTCACGACAAAGCGATCACAGGATTCAGAAATGTTTCAGGGGGCCACCCCATTAAGCTACCCGCAACGAAGTTGGCCGACTCCGAGACGTACCCAAGGTTTGTGTCAATGGCTGTAAACGACTGGGAACTCGAAAGTGTGACTGGGCTTGTCGATACCGCGAAAACATTCCACGATCCAAAACAGTACAGGTGCTCCTCGCACAATCTTAAATAAAGCAGTAACATGGCATAAGTACAGGATAGTAATAAAGCCCCAAACTACTTTGTGGCCCCAAGAAATAAGAATGAATCAAGCTCTGGCTCAGGGGGGTCCATAAGGCCTCCCGGATGTGGATAGTGTGAATAGTCAAGGAACAGGAATCAAGTACTCGGGGTCCTACGGGACACAAGTGAGCATGAAGAACCAAATAGCAGATATTGCTCACCGGTGCCACTTTCATTAGTTATCCCATTACTACTCAGGTTAAGTTGTTTAGGTGCCTCGTTATCCATCAGACTCTCACATACCCTACACATGCTGTTCTACGACCCGCATGGCTCAAACAACTCATGTAGTAATGGCTCATGGGATGGAGGAACAAGCTTCGGTGGGGTTTAAAAGTAAAGGCTATGCAGTACATGGGATTCAATTTAATGCAATCGCGACTCAATGATGCAAGAATAAGATAGAGGCAATAGGTACTATATGTATGCAAGCATGTGGTCATGCTTGCCTGGCAGCTCAGTTGAAGCGAGGGACGGATCTGGGTAGTGCTCCTGGGATTCCTGATATATCCCCTGCTCAGCGTCTATTCGAAGAAGAACCAAACAAACAAGGGCCAACATAAATAGAGTGCACAAGCATATGGATTAAAATGCGACAAACAAACAATCATGCCATGATGAATGATGCACGAATTGCATGGCAATAATGTAGCATGGCATGGGTGAGGTGTGGGGTACAAGATTAAAGCATTTTATTAAGTTTTTAGCCCGGTTTGCTCTCATATAAGTTGCTGTATACTTTATATTTATATGATGCATGCTGCAATTCGGAACATGGAATGCATAGATAGAACGGGCTCGTCGTGCTGATCGATTTAGACATATTATTTGTTAAATTTGGAGTTATAAAACTAAAGTTATTAAATAATTAAGAAAAAGGGCATTTTATTGTAATTTTAATTAGCTCGAAAAATTAAAGTGCTCAAACATTATTTTGAATAGCATATTTGAATTCCTCACATTTTTCTGATTCAAAAACATATATCATTTGTATTATTTGGATTTACAATATTAAAGTTATTTAAAAAAACAGATTTGAATTTGAATTTAAACAATTTTGAATTTGTTTTGTTAAAATAGATAACACCAGGAAACTTTACACCTGCATGAATTCGGGGGGGCCATGCCAGGGGACACACCCAAGCCACGGGTGGGCGGCCTTGCCTGGGACACACACCTTGGCTACCGAAAAGGTTTTTCTCACACTAACTCAGCATGCCAACGAATGATGTACCAAATGGTGAGAGGTCCACGGGGCTGATGGTCCCCACATGCTGGTCGACTACCGGTTAAAACGTCTTTGGAGCCTTGGGTTGGGTGTTCAAAAAGCTGGGGCGTTTTGTAAACCGGACAGGAGGCTGGTGTGGGGCTCGGTGTACCGCGGGTTGAGGCGAAAATAAAAAGGAGGGGCTAATTGTAAATCGACCACAGGCCCGTACAGTTGCTCTTCTTTCTCTGAACCGCGGACAGATTCGTGCTCGTCAGGCATAGCGTGGCGCGCGGGGAACTCGATCCTGGGACCTGGGGCTCGCGCTCGGGGCGGTAGCCACTAGGGTAGGCTAAGAACGTTGTTAGGAGGGGGTTGGCCAACTAGGTGAGGCGGGGCGTGGCAGAGAGGCCCTGACGCCACGGCGACGGGCACCGAGAGCTGCTCGTGAAACGCCTGGCGAGGCAGAGGGTCTACGGTGAGGCGGAGGATTTCTAGGCGGGAGAGGGACTCACCTCGGGGTGGTTGACTGACGAGATCGAGGGGACGCAGCAGATCGTCGGCGAGATGAGCCGGCCGAGATTAGGGGTTTAAGCGGCGTTGCGATACTGGCAGTGGGGCTTCTCCTCCGTTGTCGTGCTCGGGCGACGAAGAACCTCCTCGGTCTCCTTGATCACCTCCACGCCACGCCACCTGAAACGATGGAACGGCAGCGGTGGTCATCAAGGGACCAGCGAGAGGGGAGATGGCATCGGTGGAGAAGAAGGGGGAAGAGGGCAAGGCCTTGGGGTGGATCTGGGAGAGGCAGAGGAAACGTGGGAAAGAGGAAAGTAGAAGGGGAAGGTGTCGTGGGGAATCAGTAGAGAGGAGAAGAAAAAGGTGGCTCGGGTGCCACCTTTCCTCCTTGTCCTCTCGAGCAGGGGCTCGGCGTGGGAGGCCAGGGAAGGGTAGGTGGAGGCTGCCAGGTGAGCCAGGGAGTGGGGGGGCTTGGGGTGGGGCTAGCTCGGCAGGAAGAGAGAAAGAGAGAGGAGAGAGGAGGCTCGGGCGAGCTAGGGCTAGCCTCGGCTAGGGCTTAGGAGTGGGGGTAGGTGGGTAGCTAGGTGGGGCCTGCATGGCATAGAGAAAGGGAGAGAGGCCGAGAGAGAGGGTCAGATTAGCTAGACGGAGGGGTCAGTTAGGGTTTTTAGTTAGTGTTTACTAGGTATGGGGATTAGATTAGAGAGGGAGATGGAGAGAGGTGTTTAGGGTAAGGGGTAGTTTGGTGGTTAGGGTTTACTCAAGCCCCCAAGCAAGATCATGCATGAAAAAGGAGGGGAGTAGGGTGTGATGTAGATATGGAGATGGAGAGAGACTTGATGGCCACATGGCAAGGATACACCAACAAGGTGGAAAGGTTGAGAGAGGAGAGAGAGATCAAAAGAGATAAAGCACCCAAAAATCCAAGTAAAATCCAAAGAGTGGAATGGGGTGATGATTGCATGGCCCATGCATAAACATTAATGCTAGGTTTTATCTTGTGAAAACAAAAGAGAATATCCATGGCATTTATACATCTGCATTCCAAAATATGGTGTAAGGCCAAGCTATAGGAAAAGATAATTGGATTCATCCCAACCCACATGAGCCAGATGAAAGCCAAAGAAAAATAATAACTCATGGTTAAGTAAGGATGGTGGAATTATAAGGTGGTGAAAAGAAAGGTGATGGAGTTGAATAAAAGATATGCCCCCAACTCAACTTGGGCATTAAACAATATATCAATAACCAAATACAATATCAAAAGGCAAATACAATTAATAATGCATATGAGAGAAGAACCAAAGAAAAAGGGTTTTATATGATGCTCAAATGCAAGGTGGCATGATGACATGAGCATGACATAATTATGATGCAACAATTATGTATAGGAAGTAGCCATTATATTATTAAACCAAGTAGCATTACAATTGTTAGACAATTGGGATGCTACAGGTTTTGATTTGAAATTAAAGGAGGGTATTATTTAGAAAATAAAATTGGCTTTTGGTAAAAGTATTTTAGTGCAAGAATATACATGATGTCATGATGATGCTCAAATACAATGTGGCATGATGACAAGAGCATGTTATCATGATGATGCACAAAATAATAAACAATCAAGCAATTTTCTAGTAGTGTTTTTCCCGGGTGCTACAACTGATGTTGAAGAAGAGTATAAGATATTTTTGATTAAATAAATCTATTTTGGACCAAAGCCCTTAGCTTCCAGCATGGCAATAATTGCAGAATATTCCACCTTATCAAATGTCTTCTGAGAGTCAATTTTGAGAATGATTATTGGTTTCTTGGAATGATGACAAATATTTGGATATTCAAAGGTCCATCCTAGGCAGTCTTGAATTGTCTTGCCTTTGATAAATCCATATTGGTTTTCATGGTCTAGTGGGATAATGATTTTTTGCATTCTATTTTCCATGAGCTTTGTAAGGAATTTGAGTGGGATACTTACCAAAGATATCGGTCTATAGTCATTCATATTTTCAGGAGAGTTCACCTTCGGAATAAGTGTGATAAAAGCAGTGTTGATACTCTCCAAATTAATATTACTAGAGTAGAAGTCATTTACAAATTTGGCAAAATCATGTTTGACCAAAGTCCAGCATTTTTTGAGGAACATTCCACTAAATCCATCAGTTCTAGGGGCCCTATTAGTAGGGATTTCTTTAATTACTTCTTCAATTTCCTTTGTTGAAAAAGGCTCTTCTAGATGTGTCAAATCATGCTGCTGAATAATATTGTCAAGATGGAACTGCATATTAGTTTCCTTAGAGATACCCAGTCTGTTTTTGTATGAGTTCCACATAATTGCATCTTTGTTATTAT
Source organism: Avena insularis (assembly GCA_023614405.1). Taxonomy (NCBI): domain Eukaryota; kingdom Viridiplantae; phylum Streptophyta; class Magnoliopsida; order Poales; family Poaceae; genus Avena; species Avena insularis. The sequence continues at coordinate 39,427,285 of CM042694.1, forward strand.
GGTTATGTACTATAGTGACATCCTCAGCTTTAATATAGGTAATGAGATTTTTCATGTAGCTTTGGGTGGCAATAGTTTGGAAGAATTTAGAATTCCCATCACCCAATTTGGCCCATATGATTTTAGCTCTGTTTTTCCAATATACTCCTTTTGCTTCAAGGAGTTTTCTTGTATGGGTTTTGAGGATCCTTCTAAAGTTCATTTCAGCAACTGATAGAGGTCTCTATTCCTCCAATCCATCTAATAGGACCAGAATATAATCACAGTTGGCAATTATTTGGTTGAGATTGGATAGGTTCTTGCTCCACCTTTTAAGTCCATACCTTAGGCATTTAAATTTATCAACAAGTTTTTGTGTTGCATCTTGCTTGTATACTGCATTGCTCCAACAGTTATTGACAGTACCTTGAAATCCTTATAAATCAATCCAGTAATTTTCAAACCTAAATAGGTTAGTTTTAGGAATATATATACCAATTTGTATATGAATGGGAGTGTGAGCTTACCCCAATATTGCAAGAGCGAATGATAAGGTTGATGGAAATTCCACTGTCAAATATGGGGAGGTGAGTACCTGCATATTACTCCATGTAAAAGATCTGCCTTTAAGAGGTATCTTCTAAGTTATGTGTTTGGATGACAGTGTTGAAAAGTTGCATATAATTTGAATCACCACAAGTTCTGTTTCTATCCTGTGGATCTTTGATTAAATTGAAATCACCCATAATAAGACAAAGTTGCATAAGGGATGAGTCCATGTCAGCTACCAGGTAATAAATCCTGTTATCTTTTCATTGCTTGATGGCCCATAGATATTTGGCAGGTGCCATTTCTTACCAGAAGCTTTGTAAGTAAATTGTGTTAGTAATATGATGGTTATTTTGGCTTGTCACTATTCCATCAACATGTTTCCATTCCATAGTGTGATAATGCCCCCAGAATTGCCAATGGATGGGGTATAGGCAAAGTTGGTGATTCTTCTAGGATATAAGTTCTTTACATATGACTGATCAAATAACTCTCTTTTTGCCTCTTGTAGGCATATAATATTACAATTACTTTCTTCGCACCTTTGTCTGGTATCATCCCACCTGTCTTGTGAGTTAATTCCTATGATATTCCAATCTAGGACATTCCAATTTGTATTGCTACTCATTTTTTCACATGATATGTCTCAGGTATGTGTTGGCAATATAATTGACCAATAAAACAGTGGCAGTCTTGTCATGCAAGTATATGATAATATCTAGTATGTGACTAGCATGATTTCTAGACATTGTGTGAGCATGGGATAAAAATAGCATCTGGAGCATAATCTAGATGAATCATTAGTACTAATATCATCTGGTAAAGATTCATGACTAATAGGAAATAGATAGTCTGGAACATATAAAAGTGCATAGTGCTAATATTTCTTACATAGCCACTGGTATGGCGAGTCTTAGAGGGGCGTTTACTACCAAGAAGCAAACAAAATAAAATAGGACGGTCACATGGACAAGTCTTGACTAAATGATTCCTGGGTGTGCATCATCTAGCCACATTTGGAGAGGAGTTTATCAGATGATATCTCACTAGGATCTATCTGGCATTGTTCAACACCCAGAGTTTGTATAGTGCTAATTGGGAGCTCGGGTGGAGGAGGAGCTATCTTGTCAACATCTCTACCTTAAACTGTTGATTTAAGTTCTTCTTGATTCTTTTAGATGTCTTCACAGACTTGGGAATTTTCTTTGTAGACTTCAAAACAACATGGTTCACAGAGTCATACTTAGCTCCTTTGTCCTTAGCTTCAGCTGCAGTAGATGCTTTCTTGTTGATGTATCTAGCACTCTGTCCATCTATGCGTCTGCTAATCTGACGATAGAGACCTCCTATGTGCAACGATTCTTCCTCTTGGGAGCAGGAGAGGTGAAGTTGTCCATCTCATCATCTATTGTTTGCATAGATTCCTCTAAGTTATATGGTTATTCAAAGTTAAGAGCACCAGTCTGCTCATCATCACTTACATATGAGATTTTAGAATTAGAGACAGTGCTAGCACATTGATTCGCATGCTCAGAAGTATAAATGGTGAAGACACATTTCCTCAGTCTTTTTACCATCAGGCACATCAATAATCTGAACCCTAGTTCCATTCACCATCCCTGTGTCAATTTTATTCAGAATACTAGGAACAACATGCATAACTAATGCAATCATCTTCTGCATAGCTATCGAGGCATAAGTGGCTTCAATTGCTAGCTGAACATTTCTAAAATCATGATCATCCTCATCCTAAGGAGGAGTGTGAACCATTGGAATTTCTCCATCTACAGCAGGTGCAATAAAAGGGGCATGAGGTGCAGCATTCCCCTGATCATGGTTGTCATGGATAACATCATCCCAAATCCCTCCAAATGTCTGATCATGCATGGGGTGGGGATTCCCTCCATTAGGAGGAAGTGGGTCATCATCTCCACCTAGCCCTCCAATCAACTTAGAAGGATGTAGTTAACAACTATCCATGAGTGACCATGACCTTCATCGTTTGTGTTTTCAGCAAGAACAAGGCTAATTGGCACAACAAGCAGGTCAAGAAATCTAACCTTAAATAGAATGTGAGCTCTATTTGATCCATCACGATTCCAGACAATGAACCGACCAAATTCACTAACACATTCTCTAATACTATCCACTAACCAAGCTTCTTGAGGGAAGTTGACCATCATCACCCAATTATCATGAGTAAAGGTGCAGTTATAGTGATTTATCCCTCTATTCTGTTGGATAACTCTCAAGACTATCGCCGATTAAAAAAGGGCTATGATCCACAGTAGTGTCTCTAGAACATGTATCAGAAAACTAAACCAAGGCGGCACCCATAGAAGACATGGTGAGCTGACGAACGTGGAAGCCATGGGTGTTGAGGAAGTCACGCATGAGGGCAGCATCGCCAGCAAACTATTCAGGGTCATTAGGCAACTCCAACACCACAATGGCCCAATCATTGCATGGCAGAGGGGCCACTAAAGTCGTGGTAGGCGCGGCATCGGGGGTGGATGCAGTGAGGAATAATCTCAGAGCCAGGTGGGAGATGGGGGAAGGGGTCACATGGGTATGTTGCCATGGTAGCTAGGGGGAGATGGTCACTACAACAGTGCTCCGATCCAGGCAGAGCAGAGGAGGAGGGCGAGGTGGCAAAAGAGAGAACGATGACACATCGTTTCTATTCCTAGAGCAGGTGGTTTTCTTTTAATGCGGAAGATGAGAGTTTTCTGTTTTTTGTTGAGGTGGTTTTTCTGGATATGTCCATATCCATAACAAGAACGTCATCAAATAAAGGAATGGTAGTTGGGGCTAATGTGGCCTGGGGTGAGGCAGCGATGGAAAAACAAGCTAGGAGGTGGGTTTAGATGGGACGAAGAGGTGGGCTATCTGAGTGGAGGGTTCCTCAACGAGGGATGGGAGGGGGTGGGTTGGGCTAGATTGTGGGTAGGGGAGCGGGCTTGGACGGGGCGATTCAAAATAACTGGTGGGTGGGATGCATGCACATGATCCGAGATTGTCGGATCGAAAGAGGTGGATTGGGTGATGCTAGTGAAAGACCGAGTGTGGGCGATCGGAATCGCGTTTGCACCGGTGAGAGGAAAATTTCGACGAGAGACAATTTGCCATTCACTGGATTCTTCTGGAGCCAAAGAGAGAGAGTTCTCGAGACCAATTTGCACCTCCATCACCCTAGAGATTGAAGTAACAAAGAAAAGAGAGCTAGGAGAAGCTATGAAGTTTACAAACTAAGAAGCCCACAACTTTGGAAATGATAGAGAATTTGAACACTCGATCACGAATAAGATCAACCTTGAGGTTGGATCCATCACTGCCTGAGCAGGATAAGAGGGCAATGCCCACACTTTCAACACTAAGTCGAAACTTGGCACGAGCAAATGAAACCACGAGTTGAAATCCCAGCGAGTCCGAGAGAGGGTGAACGGTGGTGGAGAAGGTGGTACGAACCTTGGTTGCAAAGGACACCCCGAAGGAGTGATCTAGGGAGGAGGAGAGGGCTTGATTGTCCATCATAAGGACATCTAAGCGGAGCCACCATGGGTCACTGAGGGGATCGCCAGAGCAGGGTGGGAGGTGGGAGTCGCCATAAGATTTTAAGTGCAAACCCGAATCCTCGGAATGTACGTTACTTTGATACAAGATTGTTGTTTTTAACCTTTTTATTATGTTCGCTGCTTGCTATTACTTCATGTTGCTTACCGTGTGTGCTGCTGTTTGCGGGGCAGGGTGCTAACTGAATGGCAAATTAGTGGGGACTAGGGCGACAGATTCAGGTTCACCCAATACCTGCAGGGCCAGATCCACTGAGCATCTAACCCTGCAACCGAACAAGGCCTCGTGGGGGCTCCAACCTTGGTTGCGTGGAAAGAATTCAGTAGCCACCAACACCTTGTGTCTATGCTAGTACAAAATTCATGTCCAAATTCAGTATGCATGTCGAGGTACAAGAATACGAATCCAGCACTAATATGCTCAATGGGCCGAATTCACAGCCCTTAATTAGCTGCTATTTGGAGTAGCTATATCTGTCTTTTTTTTTTCTAGATTGTGTTTTAAATTTTGGTGACATGATTGATACATGTATGTTCTCTATGTGGACAATATTTGGGGGATTTTCTTAACTTTTGGATCGAAGTTTTTGAAGAATTTACAAGTACCGAACCTCCTGGACCGAGTAAACGGCACGTTCTCACAGGCCGTCGTGGTAGTTGAGTTGTGATAGTCGTACTGTGGAGTGTGGACTCGGTCACTCCGATTAGTTACGCTTGAAGCAACAGCCGACGCGCCCCACATCCCTGTCGGACGGATCCAGAGCTCCCTGCCACTTCGCCGGCAATGCCGACCGCCGGATGCGCCGACGGCGCGCCACCGTCGGCGCCGCGTCCCCTGGTCTTCGCCTTCTACCTCACCGGCCACGGCTTCGGCCACGCCACCCGCGCCATCGAGGTCCCGCCCCTTCCCTCCCCACTCCGTCAGTTTCGATCACCACGACCTCACCTCGTTCGTTTCACCGAGAATGGAATTTGACTCCGTTGGCCTGGGCCTCCTGGCCGCGCCTGGCAATTCGCAGGTGGTGCGGCACCTGATCGCGGTGGGGCACGAGGTGCACGTGTCGACGGCGGTGCCGGAGTTCGTCTTCACCGCCGAGCTGCGCTCGCCCCGCGTCCACGTCCGCAAGGTCCTCCTCGACTGCGGCGCCGTCCAGTCCGACCCCCTCACCGTCGACCCGCTCGCCTCCCTCGAGAAGGTTCCGCACTCCCTACGCTGCTGTCCTGCTTCAGCGCGTGCACTGCAGTGACTGATGTATTGGGCGTGTGATTGTTCCGGAATGCAGTACCATCAGACGGCCGTGGTGCCCCGCGAGTCCATCCTGAAGTCGGAGGCGGAGTGGCTCAGCTCCGTCAAGGCAGACCTAGTGGTACTACTTCTGCTCTGTTCTGCTCTGCTGTGGTTCTGTCCATGTCAAACTGACGCATATGAGTCATGGCTAAAATGTAAAATGTATGAAGTGAATGGTGTTGCTTCTGGGATAGGTCTCGGATGTTGTTCCTGTGGTGTGCCGGGCAGCTGCAGATGTGGGTATCCGTTCCGTCTGCATTGGGAATTTTAGGTGAGCTTTTCCCCTTTTACTCTGTGTTTCTGCTGCATTGCAAACCGTTAGCATACGGTGTCCTTGCCTCACTTGCTATATGTTTTCATGATAGACCTATCAGCATTTCTACTTAAACTTTCACTAGAAATAACAATGGTCTCAAATTTTTTGCATTTGGTTTTGCTATGTACAATTTTCAGTTGGGACTACATATACGCAGAATACATTGTGGGGGCCGGGTACCATCACCGATCTATTGTTTGGCAGGTTCACTTTTACTATCTCCCGCATCAACATGTTGCTTTTCTGTTCCTTTGGAAGTGTTCAATTTTGGTGTATGCTCCGACTGCATATATGCTCATGTACACTTTTACTAATGACGATCTATCTCATCAACATCTACAGATAGCGGAGGACTATTCTCATTGTGATATCTTACTTCGACTACCTGGATACTGCCCTAGTATGTGCAATTGTATTTCTTGTTTTCTTTCTTGTGAAAATCTATGCCCGACTTCTCAGTAATAATCAGAATTGGACGTTTCTTTCGCTGTGTAGTGCCAGCTTTCCGTGATGTCATTGATGTGCCTCTTGTCGTAAGAGGTTTGCGCAAATCTAGATCTGAGGTTTGTGTGATTCTGCTGGAGAAGGATATGTCACAGGCTTGAAAACACCATCTTCATTTCTTAATTTTTTATTTTTATTTTGGTCTATTAGGTGAGGAAGGACCTTGGGATTGCGGAGAATGTTAAGGTTGTCATTTTCAATTTTGGGGGACAGGTGGGTTTTAGAGACATGTTTCTTTACTTTCTGCAGTAAAGGGGAGCACAAACACTAGGCTTTGGAAGTGCTCATGGTATTCAATAAAAATTAGCTAGCAGATCAACTTGAAGCAATGTATAGTTGTTTAATATTTCAAGGATATTAGATATTATCTACATCTATCATTTTGAAGTGATGTTTCCGGAACAGTAAGATTATTATCAATACACTATATACTAATATTCAGAAGAAAAATATATGTGTGAATCAGCAATCTTCTATATTCATATAATCATATACCATGGTATATTTTCATGTTGCGCATGTTGCGCTTGGCCTCCTAGGAGGTGTGTAATCAAATTCTATCTATCCAATGAAATGAAACGCAAAGGTCCTTTGTGTTTTCCCGAAAAAAAAATATACCATGCTTTGTTAAAAATCAGCAATCTTCTCTTTTCTACTCCATCCGGTTCATATTAATGGCCTCAACTTTATCTAGATTCGTATGTATCTAGTTAAGTATTTAGACTAGATGCATTCATATCTAGACAAAGTTGAGGCCATTAATATGGACCGGAGGGAGTATTTTGAATGGTCCTATGATGCTATGTTTGTATGTTTATGAGATAAGCATACCAATGTGATATTATCCCCAGCCAGCAGGATGGAAACTGAAGCAAGAATGGCTGCCTGATGGCTGGATCTGTTTGGTATGTTTTTTCTGTGGTAGAGTTCTCTTCTTTAAAAATGTGTCTCTTACTGAAGCAAACATAGCACTCTCTTCATAAAGGTTTGTGGCGCATCAGATTCTCAAGAGTTTCCCCCAAACTTCATCAAACTTGTGAAAGATACTTACACACCAGATGTTATGGCTGCATCTGACTGCATTCTTGGTAATATATGGCACTATGTGTTGGCTGCTGATTTTATTTTTATTTTCTTGCTAGATACTTACTCTCAGTCTCGTATAGGAAAAGTTGGATATGGAACTGCAAGTGAGGCTTTGGCCTACAAACTGCCATTTGTGTTTGTCCGCAGGGATTATTTTAACGAAGAGCCATTTTTGCGGAATTTGCTTGAGGTTGAAACATTTCTTACCATCACAGTATACTAGAGATAACTTAGTATGACTGTTAAAAAATACCTTAATGTGCTCCTTTTTTCAGCATTACCAAAACAGTATTGAGATGATTAGAAGGGATTTTCTTGCTGGGAACTGGAAACCTTATCTAATACGTGCTCTCACACTTCAACCATGCTATGATGGCGCAATAATTGGTGGTCAGGTAATTTCCTGTCATGTTCCCCAACAGGGGAATCTATAGTACTATTGCATAATCGCATCCTAATTCGTCAGGACTTGGAACTATTCATGTAGTCAATTGCGGGACAATCATCTAATGTAATCATCTTAACCTCAGAAATACATGTCACAGGTTCGAATCTGGAAAATCATACTCAAAATCCACAGAATAACCCATCCGGTCCATGGTTAATGACAATGGAACTCTGACCATTAGCCAGAGAGACAATGTGCCACGGCATTGGGTTATGCTATGCTATGCTACTGCCTGCAGTCAATTTTATTAGAACATTTGTAGATTTATTATACAGAATCAGCTGTAGTACGTCATTGTGACATTAACAGCATAATACTGATATATACACCAAAAAGATAAATTATTAGTTCACCAAATCAACTATATCATACAGAAGTCATATTCTTTTCAGAATAATAGGGCTAGAAGGGTAACCCCCTGGCTTTAGTTACGGAAAGTCATAATATTTGTCAGTAAGCTAAAACTTGTCCATGCAGGTGGCTGCTCGGACCCTTCAGGACATTGCTGTTGGAAAGAAGTGTGTTTCTGACAAAGTGAGACATTCTACACAACTGTTGACTGATCAGTGAGATTCACACTATTTTAACATGTGATAATTATAGAGATATATTCCCGTTAGTCCAGTCATTATATGTAACTGCATATGCTTTTACCCAAAATTCTCTAGTTTTTGTACTTCATATGGAAACTCTTTTCTTTCCTAAAGGAGGTGGAGGACCAGTAGTGTATTTTAGAACCTATATTTTACGGCAAGGTCCGCAAGGAAAATCAGCATTTGTTGAGCACAGATCTGGTTTCTTGTTTTACTATGTAAACTAGATTAGAGTTGTAAGTAACTTCAGGAATCCTGCTTTAGTGTTGTGGTGTGAACTTATCAACTTGTTCTATCTGTTATTACAGTTTAATGGAGCAAGAAGATTGCAAGATGCCATAGTGTTAGGGTATCAACTACAAAGGACCCCTGGGAAAGATGTAGGAATTCCTGATTGGTATTATCGTTCCGGCGAAGAAATTGGTGCTCATCCAATCTTAGAAAATGTTGAAAAAGAAGGAAGCACAGAATCGTGAGTTTGCCCCTGTATTACTCATATTTTGGTACTTTTCCAGTGATAAATTTTGGTTGCTGACATATAAATTTGATTCTGGTAGATGCTGTGAAGAGTTTGAGATACTTCATGGAGACCTGCAAGGATTAACAGATACCATGACCTTTTTGAAGAGCTTATCTGGACTTACTGAAAATGAGTTCAAGAATTCTGAGGCGCAATCCCGAGAGAGAACTGCTGCATCTGTGCTCTTTGATTGGGAGGTACTAATATTCCAGTCCTTTGTGTTAATTTTGTAAACTGTGCCGCTATATGAACCAAATATTGCTGCTTGCTGTCCTTGTAAAACTAGATAAATATCTTCCTAAATTTGAAAAAATTAACCAGCTTTGAGTATTCTATGAAGTTCATTTTTGAAATTTGCTAATATTATCATCACTACTATTTACGCTCAATCAGTATCAACCGTGGATCATTTTTATTTAGTTTGCACAGACCATGTAGAGTTAACTTGCCATGCTGGTTTCAAGTTTTGTCATTAAGTGCAACTTGATGGGAAATAGTATGGTAATTTGCATATATTTTTTCAGTTTCACATTGTTGATCACAAACCATGTTAGGTCCATAGGGCTAACATGGTAGAAATTGTGCAGTGCAACATGTGATAAAACAGGCTGACTTTGCTTTTCTATTTTGCCAATAGTTATGTTTATTTCGTGGATCTTTCCTTTTCTCAAATGTATTTCTGTTGTCCCTTATTGGAGGGTATACATGGCTTTGTCAAACTTTTGTGGAAGGAGGAATTTGCAATTAATTAGTCTTGTTGGCTTGTTGTGATGTTATGTTGACAACTGAAGTTAGTTATCTGAAATACTGAATAGATGATTGATTTGTTGTAATTATTTTTTTCTTACTTGATTTCTTTGCAGAGGGAAATATATGTAGCAAGGGCACCTGGACGGTTAGATGTCATGGGTGGCATTGCAGACTATTCAGGAAGTCTTGTTTTGCAGGTATACTCAACTGCAGGTGAAAAATGACATATATGTATTTCATTGTACATTAGATAATATCATGTTACATTGTTACTTAACTCTTACGAATATTTTATTGTCCCAAGACTACCATTAACATATGTTGCAACTGAACAAGCAACCCTATCCTCTAGAATAATGAAATGATTTTAGCTCAGATTGTGTATCTTTAAGTTCAGTATACTGTGCAAAAACCTAGAATTGACTTTTCATGAATCTACTTCAGTATGACAGACAATTAGATTAAATTTTGGAAATAAATGAGGTATTATTCTTGTCAGATAATATTGTAGTTAATTGTGATGGGAAAATTTTGATGCCACCAGTTGCCTCTTCGGGAAGCCTGCCATGTTGCTGTTCAGAGAAATCATCCCAGCAAACAGAAGCTATGGAAGCATGCACAAGCAAGACAGCTTGAGAACGAGGGGGTGGTACCTGTGGTACAAATTGTATGTTCTACTCAATTGTTCAAATAATTTTGTTTACATCAATTCTCTAGATTTTGTCACCACAATTTTTTTAGTTATCTGCATATAATGCCCATTTTGCCTAATTCGGACTTGTAACTGATGAAATTGGAGAATGCATATTATTTTACGTAAATATCATTCTTTTGCAGGTTTCATTTGGTTCTGATTTGAGTAACCGTGCACCAACTTTCGATATGGACCTGTCAGATTTTATGGATGGTGACAAACCAATATCCTATGAAAAAGCCAGAATTTTTTTCTGCCAGGACCCATCTCAAAAGTAAGCACCTTGTATTTTTCTATAGAATTCAAAGAGATCAATTATATTCACATATTTGCAAACTATATTCGATCTCAGATGGGCTGCTTATGTCGCCGGCACAATTTTAATCTTGATGACTGAGCTAGGTGTGCAGTTCACTGATAGCATGAGCATTCTGGTAAGCACATAAGCTTGTTCTTGTCCTCCATTAAATGTGTGTTTTTGTTTTTTTTGTCAGAAGAAAACTATTTCATACGCTCTATTTAGGGAATTGTGTCAAATCACAATGTCATACTAGTTGATTGTTTCTACTTCTTTTGGACGCATATGATAAGAAATATGTGTTTTACAGAATCATTTGCTTAATTAGTTTCTTCCCTCAAACTGTAGGTTTGTTCTGCTGTGCCCGAAGGCAAAGGCGTTTCTTCTTCTGCATCAGTGGAGGTTGCCACGATGTCTGCTATTGCAGCTTCCTATGGTAAGCAACCTTTACCCCCTATTCCCATTTCTTTCCCTTTTACCTAATCCTGCCATCTATTTGACGAACCTTGTTAGACTTTGCTAAAAAAATATGTTTGTTTGTTGTCTGCAGGTTTAAACATTACTCCGAGGGATCTTGCATTGCTTTGTCAAAAGGTATGATCTTAACAGAAAAGTCTGCTTGTAAAAATCGAATCCGACAACTCGTTTATTGGTCTACGATTTTCCAGGTTGAGAATCATGTTGTTGGAGCTCCATGTGGGGTCATGGACCAAATGACATCTGCTTGTGGAGAAGCTAACAAACTCCTTGCGATGGTTTGCCAGGTTAGTAGTAATCAAATTCCAGTAGGGGGTACAATTTATTCCAACTCCACTCGAAACCATGTTGCTTCTGTATTTGTTCAGTCACAATTTTGCTGCAGCCTGCAGAAGTGAAGGAATTGGTTACGATTCCTAATCATATGCGATTTTGGGGTCTAGACTCCGGAATACGACATAGGTAGAATTTTTTCCAATTGATGACATTTTTGTTCGCGGCCTCGCGGGATCTGCTTTTGTGATTGGAAGAGTTGTATCTAATTGCAGTATTCTCTCATGTCTTGAGATAACAGTGTTGGTGGGGGAGATTATGGATCTGTAAGGGTAGGCACTTACATGGGACGAAAGATGATTAAGTGTGCAACAGGCGACTTAGTATCAGTATCCTCAACTTCAGATGCCCCTGCTCAGTCTGATGATTATAAAGAAAAGGGCAGGGATGTACTGAGTTCTGAAGCTTCCATGGAGTATTTGTGCAACCTACCACCTCACAGGTCACACTTACCTTACTTAATTCTCCTAGAACAAGAATAATTTTAGAAATTACATTTATAGTAGTTTCTTATGATAAAATCTGAATTTCAGATATGAAGCGGTTTATTCTAAAGATATTCCGGAGATCATTACCGGAGAGGCATTTTTAGAGAAATACGGGGACCACAATGACATTGTAACAGTAATTGATCCAAAAAGATCTTACAGCGTGAAGGCACCTACTAGACATCCCATATATGAAAACTTCCGAGTTGAGGTTCGATTATTTTCACCAGATTATTTGTTTGTGTACTATGTTTGTTCTAATTTTCTCTTCTGCCTGAAACTGAAAGCCATGCTGCCTTTTTTGGTGGAACCGTTTAGAAGTTTTCGTTGCTTTTCTCAAACATGTGCCATGGCAATGCTCAAATTTTCTCGGTATCATCTTAAGTGACAAGATAGTGAATTATATCCCAAAAAAGAGCTAAAATCACTCTAAGCAATGATCATTCATTCGATTTCCCCTTACCAAGGTGTAAAAAAAAGTAACTTTGTTGATTTTACAACTAACATTCTTTTATTTTCTGGCATATAGACCTTCAAAGCATTATTAACAGCAGCTAATACAGATGAGCAACTGTCAGCCCTTGGAGAGCTTATGTATCAGGTGAAGCTGTATCTCTACTTCCATTTCACTGGACTCTTCAGATTAAATCTTCATTGTGTTGCATAGTGCTGACATCTTTTTCATCTCACGTTGTTGACACTTGGCAGTGCCACTACAGCTATAATGCATGTGGTCTTGGCTCTGACGGCACCGATAGGCTGGTCAATCTAGTACAGGAAATGCAGCACGGAAAGACTCCGGAAGGTGGGAGTCCTAATCTATTTGGTGCAAAGATTACGGGTGGAGGGTCTGGTGGTTCGGTCTGTGTTATTGGGAAGAACCGCCCTGAGAGCGCTGAAGAGATTGCTGAGGTAAGTTCAGAATTATGTGCTGCCATGTAATGGATCATGGTCAATTTGGTACTAGCTTTTCTGAAATGTTCACTTTGCTTTGCACTTCGGCAGTACCCTGCTAATCTTGAAAAAATATAGCATGTGAGTGAGAAACTAACTTGCGCTTGTGCATTTTCAGATTCAACAAAGGTACAAGGCGGCCACGGGTTACCTGCCGATCGTCTTCGACGGGTCGTCTCCTGGCGCCGGCAAGTTCGGGTACCTGAAGATTCGAAGGCGGCGGCCATCGTCTCCAATCACCTAATGAAGTGATTGGCCTGTTGAATAGATTGAACACAGCGCATCCGACGTTACATTCGTTCGGCGATTGGCGATGAACTCTTGACGTGGCACATTCTTGCCGGATTTGACACAGTAGCTAGCGTATCATTGTGTATGTCGGACTCTCAGAGTGCGGGGTGTTGGGAATATAAGAAGCTAATATCTGGAGCACGTTGTTTCTCGTGCAATTCATTGCGTTGCCCATATATGCCTGATAAAGTAGTTTCTGGAACACTTCTGTATCGGAAGTTAGAAATCAACTTGGCGCATGATTGATTCACCAATACCAAGAGTCTGCTAATCTTCCTCAGTTGGGACAGTCGGAAGTTAAAAACAATTTGGACTGACGTTTTGGTAATCAAAAGGGATCTTACTTTTTTTTCTTGTATATATGTTTTGATAAATTTTTTCCAAAAAACATATGTAGGACCCCAGCTATGCGAAGGCATTCAGTCCAGCCATCACATCCGTCAGATTCCCTATCGTCTACGCGAGAGCCACCAGGAGCAGGAGGTCCACACACTTGTGCATGGATGACGACTCATCGGCAACCTCCAAAAACCTCCATGAAAACAAAATCATCATAGCCCCGTACCCACCAAATCCGATTCCCCTGTCATCCTAGACTCTACCGATCTCTGAGGCTGTTTGCTTTGCAGCCACACTTTGCCGAGCCAAAGTTTGGCAGTTTGGCAATGTTGGTTATTATTAATCTTTAAAATTCTCACCCATATTCGTGACTGAATTTATGCAGATCGGATGACATATTTTAGTCCTAGATACATCCGAATCTAGATAAATCAAAGTCAACTAATATGGGTCTGAGGGAGTACTACATTTTACTATGCCTATGGCCCATATGTCATTAGGGATATGATAACTGGGACAAGAGGGAGCTCTCTCACGACCTGGACATTTTTGGCCATTGGATCTTGCTGCCTGGACATTTTCGGCCGTCGGATTAACATTGCTTCCCGTACTGGGCCAACTATCCCCGTGGATGCTACTCTGGGCATCAAATTAGCCTGTTGGGGATATGATAACTGGGACAAGAGGGAGCTCTCTCACGACCTGGACATTTTTGGCCATTGGATCTTGCTGCCCGGACATTTTCGGCCGTCGGATTAACATTGCTTCCCGTACTGGGCCAACTATCCCTAGGGATGCTACTCTGGGCATCAAATTGGCCTGTTGGGGTGTTTTGGGCCCGAATTCCCACTAAAGCTCACGGATTTGTGGCTGGGCCAAGCTCAGCTTTTAACATTTTTGGCCATTGGACCTTGCTGCCTGGACATTTTCGGCCATCGGATTAACATTGCTTCCCGTACTGGGCCAACTATGGGATGCTACTCTGGGCATCAAATTGGCCTGTTGGGATATGATAACTGGGACAAGAGGGAACTCTCTCACGACCTGGACATTTTTGGCCATTGGATCTTGCTGCCTGGACATTTTCGGCCGTCGGATTAACATTGCTTCTCGTACTGGGCCAACTTGTTGGAGATATGCCCAAGAGGCAATAATAAAAGTGGTTATTATTATATCTTTGTGTTTATGATGAATGTTTGCATCCCATGCTATAATTGTATTATAAGGAAACACTAATACATGTGTGTTTTGTAAACATAAAAGAGTCCCTAGTAAGCCTCTTGTTAAACTAGCTTGTTGATTAATTGATGATCATGGTTTCCTGATCATGGACATTGGATGTCATTAATAACAAGGTTATATCATTAGGAGAATGATGTAATGGACACACACACCCATAGTAAGCGTAGCATAAGATCGAGTCATTAAGTTCACATTGCTATAAGCTTTCGATACATAGTAACCTAATCCTTCGACCATGAGGTTGTGTTAATCACCATCACCGGATGGATACTTTGATGACATCAAACACCACTGTGAATCGGGTGGTTATAAAGGTATCATTGGGTATTCTGAAAGTATGTGTTGAAGCGCATGGACCAAGATTGGGATTTTTCCATCCATATGACGGATAGATATGCTCTGGGCCCTCTCGGTGGAATGTCATCTAGTTAGCTTGCAAGCATGTGACTAGGTCACAAGGGATGGCATAACACGAAATGAGTAAAGAGTACTTATCAGTAACGAGGTAGAACTAGGTATGGAGATACCGATGATCAAACCTCGGATAAGTAGAGTATCGCGTGACAAAGGGAATTGGTTTCGTATGTTAATGGTTCTATCGATCACGAAGTCATCGTTGAGTATGTGGGAGCCGTTATGGATCTCCAGATCCCGCTGATGGTTATTGATCGGAGAGGTGTCTTCATCATGTCCACTTATTCGCGAACCGTAGGGTGACACACTTAAGGTTCGAAGTTGTTTTAAGTAGATATTGAATGTGCGTTGGAGACCGAATGTTGTTCGGAGTCTCGGATTGGATCCGAGACATCACGAGGAGATCCTAATTGTCCGAGAATAAGATTCATATAATGGGGATCATTTTCTAAGTTAGGAAATGTTCCAGAGTGTTTGTATGGGGATTCTAGAAGGTTTCGGAATGTCCCGGAAGGTTCTAGAAGATATCTTGGAGTTTATTTGAAAACCAAGATAAGATAAGATAAGATAAGATAAGATAAGGGAAACTTGGGGAAGGACTCTCCCCAAGCTCCCTAGTGCGCTGCCCTAAGGGAGGCCTAGGGGTGGGAACCCTAGGCCACACCCTCCCTCTATATAGAGGGTGGAGGCGCCACCTCCTGCCCCTCCCACTCCAAACCCTAGCCGCCTCTCTTCCTCCTTCCATCTGCCTCGGCTTAGGAGAAGCCTCAGAATCACTACTCCACCACCACCACCACGCCGTGTCAGCTGGGATTGCGTGGAGAAGATCTACTACCTCCACGTCGCTTGGAACGGGAGAGGAAGGTCTGCTCGACCAAGACGTGACCGTCATGGAAGCGCCGAACGCTGGCCGGAAGGATCGTCTACTCGATCTTGAGATCGGCAAGTGATCGACTACATCAACCACGAGATCCGATCTCAACAAGGCTTTGAAACTACAAGGGTTAGTACAGATCTATCTGCTGCACTTATCTAATAGATTAGATCTTGGCTTTTATCTAGATTAGATCCGGTTTTGTTCGTTCTTGCGGTAGATTTTTTGTTTTCCATGCTACGAACCCATCGGGTATCGAGCCTTGTCTATGCGTAGATCTGTTGCACGAGTAGAACACAATGGTGTTGTGGGCGTTGGTGCTGCGTATTTGCTTTGTGTGTACTTTGCATCTTGCGGTATGGTGGGATGAAGCGGCTGGGCTAACATTACATGTCATCGCACATGAGACTTGCTCCATGCTTGACGCAACTTGCTTTGCACAAGTGGCTTTGGTGTCGTCTCTCCCATCATAGTATAGATCAAATCTACACTTTGCACTTGATAGCACTTGTATCAACGTTGTGGTTCAGCCAGAGGTAAGATCCGTTCTTATTCGAAAGCCCCAAACCACGTAAAACTTGCAAAGAAAATTAGAGGCGTCTAACTTGTTTTTGCAGGGGTTTTGTGATGTGATATGGCCACCATGTGATTGTGATTATATTTGATGTATGCAATGATCCTTGTTGTAATATGACAACCGGCAGGAGCCTAATGGTTGTCTTTAATTCTGTTAAGACCTGCGTGTCTATTCATCTTGTAATAGCTTTATTCCAAGTAGTTGTAATAGTTGCTTGTGATGATGGACAACCATGAAGCGGCGCCACTGACCTTGACGCAATGCTGGTGATGATGGAGATCATGTCCGTGCTTTAGAGATGGAGATCGAAGGCACAAGAAGAAAGGGCCATATCATATCACACTAATTATGAATTGCCTGTGATGTTAATCCTTTATGCATCTTGTATTGCTTAGATCACGACGGTAGCATTATAAGATGATCCCTCTCACTAAATATCAAGTAATAAAAGTGTTCGTCCTTAGTTGGCACCGTTACTAAGACTCGTCGTTTCGAAGCATCTCGTGATGATCGGGTGTGATAGATTCTACGTGTGCATACAACGGGTGCAAGCCAGATTTGCACATGCGGAAACTAAGGTTAATCTTGACGAGCCTAGCATGTACAGACATGGTCTCGAAACACGGAATACCGAAAGGTAGAGCACGAGTCATATGAATGATATGATGAACATGAAGATTGTTCGCCGATGAAACTACATCTTCTCTCGTGAAGATCGGACTTGGTGTAGTGGACTTGGTTCGTGTAATCACTAAGACAATGTGAGGGATGTTGTTTTGAGTGGGAGTTCACCTAGTTAATTTGACAATTAAAGTTGAACTCAATTTATCATAAACTTAGTCTAAACTACTTGCAAATTTGTTGTAGATTATGGCGAACCTCTCCATCAATTTCAATGCGTTCCTAGAGAAAGAAAAACTTAAGAACAATGGAAGCAACTTCACGGACTGGCTCCATGGTCTGAAGATTGTCCTCAAGGCTGGTCAGATGACCTATGTGCTCGATGCACCGCTAGGTGACCCACCTGCAGAAGATGCCACCGATGACGTAAAAAATGTTTACGCCACTCGGAAAAATCATTACTCTACAGTTCAGTGTGCCATCATGTACGGTCTAGAAACGGAGCTTCAGAAGTGCTTTGAGCACCACGACCCGTTCGAGATCATTAAGGAGCTCAAGCTCATTTTTGAGACTCACGCGGCCGTGGAGAGCTATGAGGCCTCCAAAAAGTTCTTTACCTGCAAGATGGAAGAGGGAAGCTCCGTTAGCGAGCACGTGCTCACCATGTCTGGGCACGCAAACAAGCTCCAAGAGTTGGGGATAACGATTCCTAATGAGTTAGGGATTCACCGTGTCCTCCAATCACTTCCACCGAGTTATAAGAACTTTGGGATGAACTACAATATGCACTGCATGAACAAGACGTTGCCTGAACTATCGTCCATGCTAAAAACTGCTGAAGTGGAGATCAAGAAGGAGCACCAAGTGTTGATGGTCAATAAGACCACCAATTTCAAGAAACAGGGCAAGCCTAAGAACAAGGGCAACTTCAAGAAGGACGGCAAGAAAGCCGCGACTCGCTAAGAAGCCCAAGGCTGGTCCTAAGCCTGAAACTGAATGCTTTATTGCAAGGGTGCTGGTCATCGAAGCAATCGCCCCAAGTACCGGGCAGATCCAAGAACGGCAACATCAAGAAGAAATGTATATTCGATATTCTTGTTATTGTTGTGTATCTTACTAGTAATCGTAGTAGTAATCGGGTATTTGATCGGTTCGGTTGCTCATATTTGTAACTCAAACAGAGTTGCGGAATAAACGAAGACTGGCGAGAGACGAGGTGACGATGCGTTGAAATGGCTCCAAGGTTGATGTGATCGCCGCCGACACGCTCCTCTACATCTACCTTCGGGATTAGTTTTAAATTTGAATAATTGTTATTTGGTGCTGCGTTAAGCATGAACATTATATCTGGATCTTGTTTATTGCGAGGCGGTTACTCTTTTAAGTCCGAGAATAAAGGTTGTTCGATTTATATGAGTAATATCTTTTATGGTAATGCACCTGAGATGAATGGTTTATTCTTACTAAATATCGATAGTAGTGATACACATGTTCGCAACATAGATGCTAAACGAACAAAATTGAATGATAATTCTACATACATGTGGCAATCGCTGCCTTGGTCACATTGGAGTGAAGCGTATGAAGAAGCTCCATTCTGATGGACTTCTTGAATCACTTGATTTTGAATCACTTGAAAGATGCGAAGCATGTCTAATGGGAAAAATGACTAAGACTCCATTCTCTGGAATAATGGAGCGAGCTATAGACTTATTGGAAATAATACATACCGATGTGTGCGGTCCAATGAGTGTAGCATCGCGTGGTGAATATCGTTATGTTCTCACTTTCACGGATGACTTAAGTAGATATGGGTATGTCTACTTTATGAAACATAAGTCCGAAACTTTCGAGAAGTTTAAGGAATTTCAAAGTGAAGTGGAAAATCATCGTAACAAGAAGATTAAGTTTCGCTCGACCATGAGGTGAATATCTAAGTTATGAGTTTGGCATGCATTTAAAGAAATGTGGAATACTTTCGCAGTTGACACCGCCGGGAACACCACAGCGTAATGGTGTGTCCGAACGTCGTAATCGAACTCTCTTAGATATGGTTCGGTCTATGATGTCTCTTACAGATTTACCACTATCGTTTTGGGGCTATGCATTAGAGACAGCCGCATTCACTTTAAATAGGGCACCATCTAAATCCATTGAAACGACACCGTACGAATTATGGTTTGGAAAGAAACCCAAGTTGTCGTTCCTTAAAGTTTGGGGTTGCGAGGCGTATGTAAAGAAGTTACAACCTGATAAGCTGGAACCCAAAGCGGAGAAATGCGTCTTCATAGGATACCCTAAAGAAACAATTGGGTATACCTTCTATCATAGATCCGAAGGCAAAGTTTTTGTTGCCAAGAATGGATCCTTTCTTGAGAAGGAGTTTCTCTCGAAAGAAGTGACAGGAAGGAAAATAGAACTCGACGAGGTTATTGAACCTTCTCTCGGGGTTGAGAGTAGCGCAGCACCGGAAGATGTTTTTGTGCCGCCTGCACCAACTGGAGAGGAAGCTAATGATGGTGACAATGAAACTTCGAACGAAGTTCTTGCTGAACCTCGCAGGTCAACGAGGGTTCGTACCACTCCTGAGTGGTATGACTCTGCCTTGAACGTCATGTTGGAGGACAACACTGATGACCCTGCGACGTATGAAGAAGCTATGGTGAGCCCAGATTCCGACAAATGGCTAGAAACCATGAAATCCGAAATGGGATCCATGTACGAAAACCAAGTATGGACTTTGGTGGACTTACCGGATGGCCGTAAGGCTGTCGAGAACAAATGGATTTTCAAAATAAAAACAGATGCTGATGGTAATGTTACTGTCTATAAAGCTCGACTTGTCGCGAAAGGGTTCCGACAAATTCAAGGTGTTGACTATGATGAGACTTTCTCACCAGTAGCGAAGCTAAAGTCTGTGAGGATTTTGTTAGCAATCGCTGCATATTTTGATTATGAGATATGGCAGATGGATGTCAAAACGGTGTTCCTTAATGGTGACATTGAGGAAGAGTTGTACATGGTACAACCCAAGGGTTTTGTCGATCCTAGTAAAGCTGACAAGGTATGCAAACTTCAGCGCTCCATTTATGGACTAAAGCAAGCATCCCGGAGTTGGAATCAACGTTTTGATAAAGTAATCAAAATTTTTGGATTTATACAAACTTATGGAGAAGCTTGTATTTACAAGAAAGTGAGTGAGAGCTCTGTAGCATTCCTAGTACTATATGTAGATGACATATTGTTGATTGGGAATGACATAGAACTTCTTAATAGCGTCAAAGCCTATTTGAATAATAGTTTTTCAATGAAGGATCTTGGCGAAGCGGCATATATTCTAGGCATCAAGATTTATAGAAATAGATCAAGACGCCTACTAGCGCTTTCACAAAGTACATACTTGGACAAAGTTCTAAAGAAGTTTAGAATGGAAGAGAGCAGGAAAGGGTTCGTGCCCATGTTGTCAGGTAAGACCTAGTAAGACTCAAAGTCCAGCTACGGCAGAAGATAGAGAGAAGATGAATAATGTTCCCTATGCCTCAGCCATAGGTTCTATCATGTATGCCATGTTGTGTACAAGACCGGATATAGCACATGCTGTTAGTTTGACTAGCAGATATCAAAGTGATCCTGGAATGGAGCATCGGACAGCGATCAAGAATATCCTTAAGTACCGAATAGGACTAAGGATATGGTTCTTTCTTATGGAGGTGATGAACAGCTTGTTGTAAACAGTTAATCGATGCTAGTTGGAACACCGATCCGGATGACTCAAGTCACATGCGGATACATATTTATTTTGAATGGTGCTGCAGTGAGCTGGAGAAGTGCCAAGCAAAGCGTTGTGGCGAAATCTTCAACTGAATCGGAATACATAGCTGCTTCGGAGGCTGCACAAGAAGCCATATGGATGAAGGAGTTCATTACTGAACTTGGCGTGGTTCCTAGTGCGTTGGACCCGATGGCCATCTACTGTGACAACACAGGTGCCATAGCTAATGCACAGGAGCCAAGGTCACATAGCAAGCTGAAGCACATCAAGCTACGTTTCCATGCCATTCGTGAGTATGTCCGAGATGGTGACATAAAGATTTGCAAAGTACACACTGATCTGAATGTGGCAGATCCGTTGACTAAACCTCTCCCTAGAGCAAAGCATGACCAACACCAGAACGCCATAGGTGTTAGGTATATTACCATGTAATCTAGATTATTGACTCTAGTGCAAGTGGGAGACTGTTGGAGATATGCCCAAGAGGCAATAATAAAAGTGGTTATTATTATATCTTTGTGTTTATGATGAATGTTTGCATCCCATGCTATAATTGTATTATAAGGAAACACTAATACATGTGTGTTTTGTAAACATAAAAGAGTCCCTAGTAAGCCTCTTGTTAAACTAGCTTGTTGATTAATTGATGATCATGGTTTCCTGATCATGGACATTGGATGTCATTAATAACAAGGTTATATCATTAGGAGAATGATGTAATGGACACACACACCCATAGTAGCGTAGCATAAGATCGAGTCATTAAGTTCACATTGCTATAAGCTTTCGATACATAGTAACCTAATCCTTCGACCATGAGGTTGTGTTAATCACCATCACCGGATGGGTACTTTGATGACATCAAACACCACTTCGTAACTGGGTGGTTATAAAGGTATCATTGGGTATTCTGAAAGTATGTGTTGAAGCGCATGGACCAAGATTGGGATTTTTCCATCCATATGACGGATAGATATGCTCTGGGCCCTCTCGGTGGAATGTCATCTAGTTAGCTTGCAAGCATGTGACTAGGTCACAAGGGATGGCATAACATGAAATGAGTAAAGAGTACTTATCAGTAACGAGGTAGAACTAGGTATGGAGATACCGATGATCAAACCTCGGATAAGTAGAGTATCGCGTGACAAAGGGAATTGGTTTCGTATGTTAATGGTTCTATCGATCACGAAGTCATCGTTGAGTATGTGGGAGCCGTTATGGATCTCCAGATCCCGCTGATGGTTATTGATCGGAGAGGTGTCTTCATCATGTCCACTTATTCGCGAACCGTAGGGTGACATACTTAAGGTTCGAAGTTGTTTTAAGTAGATATTGAATGTGCGTTGGAGACCGAATGTTGTTCGGAGTCTCGGATTGGATCCGGGACATCACGAGGAGATCCGGAATTGTCCGGAGAATAAGATTCATATAATGGGGATCATTTTCTAAGTTAGGAAATGTTCCAGAGTGTTTGTATGGGGATTCTAGAAGGTTTCGGAATGTTCCGGAAGGTTCTAGAAGATATCTTGGAGTTTATTTGAAAACCGAGATAAGATAAGATAAGATAAGGGGAGTTTAAAGGGGAAACTTGGGGGGGAAGGACTCTCCCCCCAAGCTCCCTAGTGCGTCGGCCCTAAGGGGTGGGCCTAGGGGTGGGAACCCTAGGCCACACCCCTCCCTCTATATATAGAGGGGTGGAGGCGCCACCCCTCCTTGCCCCTCCCCACTCCAAACCCTAGCCGCCTCTCTCTTCCTCCTTCCATCTGCTTCGGCTTAGGCGAAGCCCTGCAGAATTCTCTACTCCACCACCACCACCACGCCGTCGTGCTGCTGGGATTACGTTTTAAAGATCTACTACCTCCGCTGCTCGCTGGAACGGGGAGAGGAAGGTCTGCTTCGACTCCGCACGTGTGACCGTCTGCGGAAGCGCTGCCAGAACGCGGCGCCGGAAGGATCGTCTACTCGATCTTGAGATCGGCAAATGATCGACTATATCAACCACGAGATCCGATCTCGAACAAGGCTTTGGAAACTACAAGGGTTAGTACAGATCTATCTCGTTGCACTTATCTAATAGATTAGATCTTGGCTTTTATCTAGATTAGATCTGGGTTTTGTTCGTTCTTGCGGTAGAATTTTTTTGTTTTCCATGCTACGAACCCATCACAACTATCCCTGGTTATGCTACTCTGGGCATCAAATTGGCCTGTTGGGGTGTATTGGGCCCGAATTCCCACTAAAGCTCACGGATTTGTGGCTGGGCCAAGCTCAACTTTTAACACCACATACAAACCCCACGCGGATTGAGAATTAAAACTACGACGGGAAGAGATCAGGGATGGGGCCGGAGCAGGCGATGCGGAGAGCGAGCACGATCCAGGTGACGCGGTGGGCGCATGAACCCAAGCGCCGCGTGCTCCCGGTTGGACATGGGCCGGTCGATGGATTAGCTCATCCATCGCCGATGATCGGTAGCGACATTCCGATTAAGGAAACGATCGTCTGGCCGGATCATGCGGGAGGGCGGATGTGAAGCTGATCCGCGGGTGTTGACTCGATCAGTAAAATTTTTGTTTCTCAAATCCATTAGTGGACACTCAGCCGACGACGAATGGTGGAGCTACGTTACTAAATGTGTTGCTACCTGCCCTTCCTTCTGTAGGCGGTACGCGCACATAGATAAGCTCTGTCTACTCTGATTCTTCTCCCTACTGCTTACTTCGGCACCTCGAAAAGCTTTACTCATGCCTTGGTTGCTCATCTATCTTCATCTTTGCTTTAGATTTTCGAACCATACTATTTCTTCTTCCTCCCCTCTGGTTCCTTCCAATTCATGATGTTCTTTCTCCCTCTATTTCTTGTAGTTGCTATCAATTTTCAGCTGTGGGCGATTGTTGTGCTCGCTAATTCCAGCAAAGCCCAGGTGGCGGCCCTAGCGAAGTCCCGGTCGGTCGGCGAAGGAGATGTGATAGAGCGTACAGGGCGTGCGGTGAGTCGGTAGTGCCTCATATTCATCCGCGTTGCAAGACCAGTTCCCTTTTTATGCCACAACGGCGACAAGGCGGTGCCGATGGCCACCGTTGCAGCGACTAGGCATTCTTCTCAATTGCCAAAGAATCATAAACATATAGTTTGTCTAATACAAACTAGAATCTAATTAACGCATGTGTCTAGCCTCGTGGCACTCCATGGGAAGCTAACAACGCAGGTGAACGAACTAAATCCAATTTGTGGCCTCGCCTCCATCTGGATAGAATACCAATCACATCTCAAGTTTTGGGAGTAATCGCTATGTGTGTATTGGTAGATATTGGTATCTAATCTATTCGTGTATGCTTATATTTGGGAATAAACGGTGACATGATTTATGGAGCTTGCTATTTAATCAAACAGGCGTTTAGTCATATACTTATGGTATTTTTGTGAAGCTAGATTTAAATAGTTATGGTATTTTTGTGAAGCTAGATTTAAATAGTTCATTTCAGTCACCTGCTTCAGTAAAAAGAGTGATTGTCACCTCTGCCTACAAATACCACTATGCAGCAACTGTTGATTGATGCTTCCAACTTTCATTCATAGCGGAAGGATGGCTGGTGGAGGACACTTCGATTCTTTCACATAAATGGTCCAATATCATGTGAATTTCATTTTCGCACACGGATAAATTCAATGATCAATTGTGTAATCAGCTAAACAAAATATGCATTTTTCTTATATATTTTTGCGTTACCTGTATAGTATATAAACAAATCTTTTATTTTTGCGAATAGTACAAAAACAACTCTCACAACCTCTTTTTGATCTGTTGTGCAGAAACCATATTTGAAGATGGCACAACAACAATGGTTATGTGCCTCTTTTTGTTGGCACCAACTTGTGCACAAATCGGAATATTCTCTTCCAAAAACTATAATTCTCTCAGTTGATCCATAGCATTGTATTTGGGCCACATAATTCTTGGATGCCTTACACTGGACAATAAGAATAATCCGATCTTGAAAAAGTAAATATGATGGAAAATTTTAAAAGGTGAAAACCTTTAAGGTTTGGAAGAGGTAGTTATGCGGTGCTCTCCTGATTTTCGAGGCCTCCCGAGATAGTGTTTTCAAGGAAAATCGACTTTCACGATGCATACCTCTATTTATGTCTAAATGCCTACCGTTCTCTTGCCAAAATCAACGGGCGCGACAACGCGCGCCATCATGATCTAGTAGAGTTAATATTTTGCCAACTTTTACCACACTTTTGTGGCTGCCACATTTGCCAAACTCTGGCTGGGCAAAATGTGGCCGACAACCAATCAGGCCCTCCATTCTCCAGGACTCTACCGTATTGCCTACTGCTCACGCGTGATCCTCCTTGCTAAATTTAGAGATGAGCGTGTGGGAGTAACACCACGGGGTCTCCGACTACACATCTTCCGATATTTCGGTCCGGCTGATGAACCGAGTACACATATGTGAATTTATGCAAGTGAGCAGTGATCGATCTTATTAGCGCTACTACCTCCGTTTCATAATATAAGCCTTTTTAGCAGTTCAATTTACACTGCTAAAAAGGCTTATACTCCCTCTGTTTCAAAATATAAGATATTTTAGTTTTGTGAACCAATGTATCTAGACTTTTTTTTAGTATGTAGGTTCACTCAGGTTTAGAGTAAATTTATACATTAAAAGAAGTCTAGAAACATTTACTTCACAAACCTAAAACATCTTATATTTTGAAACAGAGGGAGTATTTCGAAATGGAGGTAATAGTACTTTATGTTTTACCGTGAGGATTACTTTCATTTCAGAGAGAGATGCGAAGCAGGCGCAACAACTATTTCCGTGCTCCGTGAGAAAAAGAGGCGGCGGCTAGGGTAAAAACCCTAGCAGCCGCCACGATCTACTTCGTCCTCACTAGTGGAAAACGGGCCTCCAGTCCCGGCCCGTAAGGAGCTTTAGTCCCGGTCCTGGTAACCGGGACTGGAGGGGCGGGACTAAAGGCCCACCCATTAGTCCCGGCCCTCTTACCAGTCGGGACCAATGGGCATCCACGTGGCTGTCTCTGCGGGCGCTGGGTGCCCCCCCATTAGTCCCGGTTCGTATGACGAACCGGGACAAATGGTTCTCTGCCGCGGCAGAATTTTAGGCACTTTCTCTGCCGCGGCAGAGAATTTAATTTGTATTCTTTTTTCATTTCAAAATAGTTTTCTACGCTACCACAAACCGTACATGTTCGTGCATACATAAGATAACTTCTCTTAAGATCGAGCATACAAATATATACATGATAGTTACACATGGAGATCACAATTATTGGAACTAGAGCCCGTCTATTCAATTACACGGTCGGGGATCATCGGCGCCTATTCACACTAAATTCTCCGGCGTCATCTATCATCTCGTTCATCAAGAATCCTGCCAGTTCTTCAGCAATTGCTACTACGCGTTGCTGTGGTAGGAGCTGATCCCGCATTTTCTCGAACTATATAAGAAAAGGAGATCAATATGAATATCAATCATGATAACAAAAAGTGACGGTAATAAAAATAATGTTATGAATGTATTGCTTACATCGACTCTATAATCATTCAGCTCACTGGTAAACGTGCGAATGAACTCGCAAACGTAGAATCCACATAGATTCGTCCCCTGTGGCTGCCTCGTGCACTTTACGAGAATAGAATTCAATCAAAATAATAATCCAGCATCATAATTGTATTGAAACTAGAAGTAAAGAGATGCGCCTACTACTTACTGAGACCGGCTTAAACGTCAGCTTCTCAGTAAAGTCATCCGTAACCGCACTCTTGAACTGGTTCCAAACCCTACCCGGTAAAGAAATTGAATGAGTTATTTATTACGTGATATCTCAGGAAATCAACGAAAGAGACCACTGTAGCGCGAAAATTACCTCTAGAGCATGTCCTGCATGTCACTAAACTGTTCCAGGGGTCTCTTTAATGGGTCCATGACTTCAACTCTTCCCTTATCAAGTTGAATGTCCATGAGAATCCAGTGGAAACTGTACACGTTTATATATACATCAGTAACTCATCAATTACACTTAACATCGAGTAAGCAAAAGAGAATGTGTACAATAGAGTAAGACACTCACACGAAATTGTAAGGAAACAGTATGTGGTCACAGAAATTTTGCTCCTTTAGAAACCTTAGAAGGTTTTCCTGCGTGTCCTCGGGTTTATCCTATAGCGTCCGACAATGTATTTTATCTGGGTCAATGAACCCAACATTGAAGATTGACCTTCTTTTACATTCCATGATCTTCATTCTGCATAATAATAGAGTACAAAAGGATATAATTAGGATAATTACATGCAATGAACTGAACAACTGAAAAAATGAACAACTTATATATAGACAATGAATTCAACAACTTACAGACAATAGCAACTCATGAGACTTTTGTCGAGGGCATCGAAAGTGTATAACTGAAAGAGTTCTGGAAACTCAACATGGACCTCTTCTTCTCGGAAGTAGCAGTCATGTGGGACTTTTGCCACGATCATTATTCTCTCCTCCTTTATGGCTTTCAAGTACCATTTATGTAAACTCCGCATTTGTGTTGGCAGTTGTTGGAACTGCTCAAAGCTGACCAGAGGCTTCCCTGGGACATATGTAGGGACTACCTGAGCCTTGGGTAACTTGTCGTCCTGGGAACCTAGCAATTCCTCAACAGTCACATTCATAGCGGCCGCAAGCTTCTTAACTTGTTCCATATCCTGCTGGGGAGTGTCATAGGATACCACCTTGAGGGGTGGGGTCGATTTTTTGGCCTGTTCCCCGAGCTGGGGGACGTCCTTTCTTTTCCCAGTTGCACTTTGACTTGATGATTTGCTCCCGCTTGCACTTCTACTTGATTTGCTCTTCTTCACTTCCTTCTGAAGTGTGCGTCGATAGTCATCTGGCTTATGGTGCAAGTCATATTGCGATTTTGTGTTCAGAAAAGAAAGTGCATACGCTTTTTGCTTCTCGGTGTATACCGGGGCGGGCTCGGGTTTCTTCTTTTGAAGCCGCGCAACACATTCGGCTTTTACGATCATGTCGGTTTCCTCGTCAGTACGATCGTAAGGTCTGATAGGAAGATTCTTATGAGGTACTCTTGGGAGGGGCAACATTTGTCGTTTTGGGCTCCTGCGTCGTTTAGTACTAATCGGAGGCTGCGGCGGAGATCGAGATGGACTCGGGCTGTGGTGGTCGTAGTCATGGGGTGGGCTTCTTGGAGGTGATGGAGGTGAAGGTGACATGCGACCACTCGGAGGCGGTGTTGGCTTTGGCGTCCAGCCTGGAAGCTTGATGTTGTTCTTGTCCCATAGAATGATACCACCTAGTACTTCTCCGAGTGTCCTCTCACCTTCAGGTCCAGGGATGTCAAGCTCCATTGATTCCCACCCCATTGCGATTTCATTCACACCAACTTTAGCATAGCCAGCTGGAATCTCACGGCCATGCCAGCGTGCGCCATGTGGACAAGGTAAAGCACATCCGACCGCCACCTTGATGGATAGGTTCTTCACCTTCTGATGGAGCTCACAAGATGCCTGCTCCTTGATTCCATCCACGGGGTAGCCGGGACCGCCATCTACCATACGTGCATCATCAGAAGGGACCTCCGATTCAGCCACGCTGCTTTTCTGCTGAGATGGGACGGCGGTAATATCGAGTACAGGATCTTGTAGGCGTGCTGCTCCTCGAAGTTCGTCAATCTGTTGCTGATGCATTCGAAGTGTTCCTAGCAACTCGGTGAACTTGTGTCCCACCTCCTCCTGCCGTCGCCTCTTTGCTCTCTCTCGGCTCCTATAAGTATCTCTGTATTTGGGAAACCCCATCTCCCACGTATAACTAGGGACAAGGCCTCGTACACGTCCTCCGCGTTCATCATTCCCGAGGACCTTTGTCAGCAAGTCTTTCTCTCTATCGGGATGAAACTTTGTTGTCCCCGCTTTAATCTCCTTCACCACTTTCTGCCATGTATCCCAGGGTATCCTAATCCCGTCACTACAAATAAGGTCCCCTGTACTTTCGTCATACTCACTCCCATGCCCAAGGAACCAATTCATTGCCCTCAGATCCCATTCTTCGCGTATTGGTTCTGGAGTGATCCCTTTAGCAAGCAGCTCATTCTCTTTAGCATCCCACTTTGGCATGGCAGCCGCGTAGCCCCTAGCCCCAGGTGATGGTGATATTTCTTCATCGCGGCATTTTTCTTGTTTTTTTCCGACATTTCCATAGCAGGTTGTGACTCCTTGTACTTCACAAATGCATCCCAGTTAGCCTGCTGCTTCGTTAGATAGCATTCAAATTTAGGAGTCTTCTTCGTCTTCTGATACTTTCACCATAATGCTTTCTTCCAGTTCTTGAATAGTTCGGCCATCTTCGTAAGAGTCCACTGCTTGACTTTCTTCCTCAATGCAGCTATGTCGGCATCATCCTCACATTCTGGCAGGGTGAAATGTGTCATGAGGTCATTCCAAAGACCCTCTTTGCACCTGTCGGAGACATACTCACCCTCTTTCGCCCCTTTGGTCTTATTCCACTCTCGAACGGTGATCGGGATGCGATCCCTAACCATAACTCCGCATTGTTGTTTAAATACAATTTTAGCCTTTTTGGGTTCCACCGGTTCACCCCGTGGTGATACCCGCGTAATTGTATAACGCGTAGATGCGTCCAACTTTTTGGCCGGGCCTCGTTTGGAATATTTTTTGCTCGATGTGGAGGCCTAAGAGAAGAAACATTCGTCAATTTATATATATATATATATACAACTCAGTTAATGCATCTACTGATCACCAGACTTCATATATATACCTCGTCGTTGGCTTCTCCACCACCGAAGCCGTCGGCTTCTCCACCACCGGAGCCGTCGGCTTCTCCTTGATCATTTCGGTCGACCTCCTCTCCCTCACCGAAGGGGTTCAGATAAATCGACGGAGATTCGGGTGGATCAACATGGGGGGTGTCGTTGATCATATCCTCGAGAATTTCTTCCTGTGTTAGGTCTCTCTGAATTGGATCCATAGTTTTCTACAAAATGCACACAATAACATTTTTCATTCAATATTGCTGCATAAAATAATACTAAACAATAATATGAACACGCAATTTGCTACCACCCTAAGTCCGGGGGCCCGCGAGCACTACCACATTAACCCTAAGTCCGGGGGCCCGCGAGCACCACCACCCTAACCCTAAGTCCAGCTGCCCGCGAGCACTACCACCCTAACCCTAAGTTCGGGGGCCCGCGAGCACCACCACCCTAACCCTAAGTCCGGCTGCCCTCGAGCACTACCACCCTAACCCTATAAGGGCCCCATGAAAGCACTACCACCCTAACCCTAAGTAACGGGGCTCATGAGCACGACCATACTATATACTACACTAACATATTATATAATAAACTAATTAACATACTACACTAATATATACTACTAAAAAAATAAAAAATACACTTTATATTACACTACTATATACTACTAAAAAATAAAAAAATATACTACACTAATTAACATACTACACTAATATGTAGTACTAAAAAAATAAAAATACACTTTATATTACACTACTATATACTACTAAAAAATAAAAAAATATACTACACTAATTAACATACTACACTAATATATACTACTAAAAAAATAAAAAATACACTTTATATTACACTACTATATACTACTAAAAAATAAAAAAATATACTACACTAATATATACTACTAAAAAAATAAAAAATACACTTTATATTACCCTACTATATACACTAATTAACATACTACACTAATATATACTACTATATATTAAAAAAATACACTTTATATTACACTACTATATACTACTAAAAAATAAAAAAATATACTACACTAATTCACATACTACACTAATATATACTACTATATATTAAACTACTAATATATTATACTACAAAAATAATATTACAATTCTACAAGACGGCGCCACTGCCTCCTTGTTATACATACATCACAAGGCTAATCCATCACATTGCCGGTATTACCTGGCCGACGGGGATGACGGCGGCTGGAGAGGCGGTGGTG
Source organism: Avena insularis (assembly GCA_023614405.1). Classification (NCBI taxonomy): domain Eukaryota; kingdom Viridiplantae; phylum Streptophyta; class Magnoliopsida; order Poales; family Poaceae; genus Avena; species Avena insularis. The sequence continues at coordinate 39,458,318 of CM042694.1, forward strand.
TGGCGGCGTTTCTCGGTGAGACGGTAGCAGCGCGGACAGGCAGCCTGCCGGCGTCGTTTCGTCTAGCTCGCGTGCGATTTTCCCCTGCAGTGAGTAGTGGAGATTGTGGGGGAGTGAAGGGGCGCGCGTAATAAGGAGAAGGCCTTTAGTCCCGGTCCGTATAACACACCGGGACTAAAGACCCTTTAGTCCCTATGTTATAATGGACCGGGACTAGTCCCTTTAGTCCCGGCGTGCCACCCACCGACTAAAGGGGTTTTCGCCCAGCCTAACAAAGGCCACAACGCCACACCTTTAGTCCCGGTGTAGACGACCGGGACTAAAGGTCCTTTTTCAAAAAAAATCACCTCGGCGCTACTGTTTAAAAAAAAATTCAATTAGCATATTATTTAAACATTTGAATTTTACAGTTTTTGCATACTTATGAATTTGAGAAAAATTTCAACATGAAAAGTTCTTAAATTTGAATAACTAATCCAAATCTATTTTCTATTTTATAAAATAATTATTCTAACTAGTGAAACTAATAAGCATTTTGCCATTTTCAATTTAAAAATGTATTAAATATTATATTTTGCATATTTTTAAATAAGTGATTCAAATCAATTTTCTGTTTTATAAAATAATTATTCTAACTAGTCAAACTATTAACCATTTTTCCATTTTCATGTAATTCCGACGCTCCGGTGGTCTTCCTCCGGCGAAACCCTAGACGGATCGCTCACCCGCTTTATTTTTTCCCGCCTGCCTTCTTCCTGGATCGTAGCCTCTTTAGGGTTTAGGGTTTTTGGTTTAGGGTTTAGGGTTTAGGGTTTTTGGTTTAGGGTTTTTGGTTTAGGGTTTAGGGTTTTTGGTTTAGGGTTTTTGGTTTAGGGTTGAGGGTTTAGGGTTTTTGGTTTAGGGTTTAGGGTTTAGGGTTTTTAGTTTAGGGTTTATGGTTTAGGGTTTTTAGTTTAGGGTTTAGGGTTTAGGGTTTTTAGTTTAGGGTTTAGGGTTTAGGGTTCCCTCCTCTAACTTAGGGTTTAGGGTTCCCTCCTCTGACTTAGGGTTTAGGGTTTAGGGTTTAGGGTTTAGACTCATATCTCCACTCTATCCCATGGCTTCCACCATACCTCTAAGCCTGTGGAGGCGGAGTGGAGTCTTTCACGGGCTAGCAGGAAAATATTTTCCGAGGGAACTTCCAAGATGCCATAGGGCGTGTGCACCAAGGGCATCTTCGAGAAGTTCCGCCACGGAGATTTCCCAACCCTTTCCTCCATCCATGGGGATGAAACTCTCCATCCATGTTGGCTTGGTCGTTGCCATAGCACATCTAGACTCATATCTGCCGCCTCTCTCCACTCTATCCTATGGCTTCCACCATACCTCTAACCCTAGGGAGGCGGAGATGGAGTCTTTCACGGGCTAGCAGGAAAATATTTTCCGAGGCAGAACTTTCGAAGATGCCATAGGGCGTGTGCACCAAGGGCATCTTCGAGAAGTTCCGCCACGGGAGATTTCCCAACCCTTTCCTCCATCCATGGGGATGAAACTCTCCATCCATGTTGGCTTGTTGAGTTGCTTGCCATGGCGTATCGATGCCTTTTATAGGCACGCCGCTTCTACTTTGTCTTCTTCCTCCATGTATGCCGTATGCGTTACATGCTTTATCTCATCGAGTAGTGCGTCCACCCACGCGTCCTTATCCTACCGACAGCTTTAGTCCCGGTTTGAGCCCCCACTCGGTACTAAAGGTTACCCACGCATCCTTATCCCACCGACAGTTTTGTTAGATGACACAAAAACCACCTTTAGTCTCGGTTGCACCCACCAGCCGATACTAAAGGTTAGCCACCCCCCAGATAAGGCCCTCCCAGATAAGCCTCCCCCAGATAAGGCCCCCCATCTTTTGTCCCGGTTTGAGCCCCCACCCGGGATGAAAGTTTCCTGTGCCACTGCTTCCTCAAGGCTTTCCACCGGTTCCCACCTCTGTCTTCCTGCCATTTTTTCAGTATATATATGTACGCTTGGCCTCCATTTACATATCACATCTAGACTCATCATTCTCTTCCCATGGATTTCATCGTATCTCTAACCACCCGGGAGGCGGAGGCGCTTTGCGCCTCGAACTACCCCTGCCCACCGGGCTACCGCGTCCCCACCGGCTGGATGCTGAGCGCCGGAGGCGTGTCGGTCCCTCCTGTCCCTCTAGGTGTGGAGCGCCGGATGGCCATCACGAACCACTACTACCTCGAGCTCACGCCAGAGCAGCGGAGGAATCCCAACTGGCATCCCGACTATTTCTCGACTTGGGAAGCCTTCTTCATCAATCGGCATGAGAGGGCGCTCGCCAGGCACGAGGAGGACGACCCACCTCCTTCGAACTTCAACGAGGCTGGCCGTCCGCTATGATGGCGCGGCCGGACTCTCCAGAGTGTCATGGCCTACAACACGACCGGCAATAACCCCCGCCTGCGGTACCCTCAAATCCAGCCCACGCGTGTCCAAACTTCAAGGTTCGACTACGGCGACCCCGACGACGACAACGACGACGGCGCCGGTGACTACGACGACTACAGTGGCACGTATTATAGGGCTAGGCAGGAGCATGAATGAATCACTCCAACCATTAGGCATGTTTCTTAATTTTCAGTTGTGCTATGTATCCTTAGTGTTTGGGGGTTCCTTCTCTTGTGATGGTTCCTTCTCTTTGTGTGATCACCTACCGCGGCTCAGAACGTCTAGTTTGATTGAGCAAGATGTATTACATGAAAGGGGACCTTTATGTCTCAAATAAAAGGTTTAATACATTACATAGATTTATGTCTCAAATAAAAGGTTTAATTACATAGATTTATGTCTCAAATAAAAGGTTTAATACATTATTACACATCACCAACATCTAGTGTTGTGGTTTTCTTCTGCACCGTATCCATGGAGAATCTTCATCATTTAACAGGATGCTTGGGTCAGTTTTCACTTTGAAGGGCGGAATTTCATGAAACTTATTGTAATCTTCTGACATGTCTATCTTATCATCCACTCCCATGATGTTTCTTTTCCCTGAAAGAACTATGTGGCGCTTTGGCTCATCGTATTCTGTACTCTTTTTCTTATCTTTCCTTTTTCTCGGTTTGGTAGACATGTCCTTCACATCATTGGCTAGGACGAATGGTTCATCCATGTACGCAAGATTGTTGAGATCCACTGTTGTCATGCCGTACTTTTCGTCTACATGTACCCTGCCTCCTGTCAGCTTGACCCATTTGCACCGAAACAAAGGGACCTTAAAAGTAGGTCCATAGTCAAGTTCCCATATCTCCTCTATGTACCCATAATATGTGTCAATCTTCCCATTGTCATCTGTTGCATCAAAGCGGACACCACTGTTTTGGTTGGTGCTCTTTTTATCTTGGGCGATCGTGTAAAATGTATTCCCATTTATCTCGTACCCTTGGAAAGTACATATAGTCGAAGATGGTAGCCTGGCCAACGAGTACAACTCATCTCCAACAGTGGTGTTATTCATGAGATGTGTCTGCAACCAATTGCCAAAATTCTTCTTGTGTTCCCCTTTAATCAAGGTTTCAGGCTTCCCCGGGTTTTCGGAGCGTAGAATATTCTTGTGTTTCTCGATATACGGAGCCACCACAGTGGAACTGTGTAGAACTGTGTAGTGTGCTTGAGTGAAAGAATGCCCGTCCCTACATACCATTGATTTCCTTCCTAGTGTGCCTTTTCCAGTCATCCTCCCCTCATACCGAGATTCAAGAACACCAATCGGCTTAAGGTCAGGAAGAAAGTCAACACAAAACTCAGTGACCTCCTATGTTCCATAGCCCTTGGAGATGCTTCCTTCTAGCCTAGCACGGTTATGAACATATTTCTTTAAGACTCCCATGAACCTCTCGAAGGGGAACATATTGTGTAGAAACACAGGACCGAGAATTCTAATCTCTTCGACTAGGTGAACTAGGAGGTGCGCCATAATATTGAAGAAGGATGGCGGGAACAACAACTCGAAGCTGACCAGACATTGGACCACATCAATCAGAACTCGATAGACTTTTTTGATCGATTACCTTCTGAGAAATTGCATTGAGGAATGCACATACCTTCACAATGGCTAGTCGAACATTTTCCTTCGAATTCCCCTCAATGCAACCGGAAGCAATTGCGTCATAAGCACATGGCAGTCATGAGACTTTAGGTTTTGAATTTTTTTCTCTTTCATATTTACTATTCCCTTTATATTCGACGAGAAGCTAGACGGGACCTTGATACTGGAAAGGACTTCAAAAAAGATTTCCGTCTCTTCTTTGGTAAGAGCGTAGCTGGCAAGCCTTTGAAACTGCCTTGGATGCTTGCCGTCTCGTCCTTTGTGATGTTGCTGGTCCTCCCGTGCTGCCGGGGTATCTTTTGACTTCCCATACAAGCCCAGGAAGCCTAGAATATTCACGCAAAGATTCTTCGTCAGGTGCATCACGTCGATTGCAGAGCGGACCTCATGCACTTTCCAATAGGGTAGCTCCCAAAATATAGATTTCTTCTTCCACATGGGTGCGTGTCCGGTAATAGGGTCTTTTAGAACAGGCTGTCCTCCAGGACCCTTTCCAAAGATTACATCCAAATCCTTGACCATACCAAATACATCAGCACCACTACGGGGGACAGGCTTCGTCCGGGTTTCTGCCTTGCCATTGAAATGCTTGCCTTTCTTCTTTAAGGGATGACTGGGCGGAAGAAAACGACGATTGTACGGGTACACATTCTTTCTACATTTATCCAGATATATACTTTCAGTCTCATCTAAACAGTGCGTGCATGCATTTGTATCCTTTGTTCGTCTGTCCTGAAATGTTACTAAGAGAAGGCCAATCATTGATGGTTACGAACAACAACGCTTGTAGGTCAAATTCCTGCTGTTTGTGCTCATCCCACACACGTACACCTGGTTTGGCCCACAACTGTAGAAGTTCATCAACTAATGGCCTTAGGTACACATCAATGTCGTTGCCGGGTTGCTTCGGGCCTTGGATGAGCACTGGCATCATAATGAACTTCCGCTTCATGCACAACCAAGGAGGAAGGTTGTAGATACATAGAGTCACGGGCCGTGTGTGGATCTGCAGTTCTGCTCCCCAAAAGGATTCATGCCATCGGTACTTAGACCAAACCATAAGTTCCTTGCATCACCAGCAAAGTCCGGGAAGTCTCTCTCGATTTTTCTCCACTGCCGACCATCAGCAGAGTGCCTCAACATCCCGTATTTCTTACGGTCTTCCATGTGCCATCACAACAACTTGGCATGCTCTTTATTTCTGAGCAAACGTTTCAACCGTGGTATTATAGGAGCATACCATATCACCTTGGCAGGAACCCTCTTCCTGGGTTGCTCGCCCTCAACATCACCAGGGTCATCTTTTCTGATCTTATACCGCAATGCAAAGGCATACCGGCATTTATCCATATTCTCGCATTTCACCGCGTAGAGGATGCAATCATTAGGGCATGCATGTATCTTCCGACGCCTAATCCTAGAGGGCGACAAGTTTCTTTGCTTCAGACGCATCGGAGGGCAATTGGTTATTTCTTGAAGCAGCTTCTTCATTATTACCAGCAACTTTTCAAATCCCGAGTCACCATACCGGTCTCGCCCACTTCAACAATTCCATGTTCTACCCAGCTTCTTCCGCCATCTTCACAAGTTGGATACAGCAATGTGTTGTGGTCTCAGAACATCTGCTCGAATCGCAACCTCTCCTTTTCGTGTCGCAGTCTCGCCTTTGCATCACTAATGACCCGACCAAAATCATCAACGGCTCATCTGGTTCCTGCTCTTCACCCCTTCTTTTCATCATTATCTTCAATCATGGTATCATTGTATTCAGGGAACATAGATCGGTAGTTGTCATCATCGTTCTCTTCTTCATCGCCGTCTTCCATCATAACCCCTCTTTCTCCGTGCTTGGTACAAACATTATAGCCGGACATGAAACCGGACCGAAGCAGGTGGCTCTGAATGACTCTTGAGGAAGTGTGAGCCTGCTCATTCCGACATTCAACACATGGACAACACATAAAACCATCCCGCCGCTTGTTCGCCTCGGCCACAAGGCGAAAAAGAACGCCTTTCTCCGTAAGCGCCAGAGCGCCGGTCACCAGACATCCATGGGTGGCTCATCTGCATCATACAACCATACATATATATCAAACGCAATCACGATGCTTAAATTAGTACCGCGCAGTCAAAACGAGAAAATAGTTGCTAACCTTTCAGGACACTTCAAAACAAAGAGGAGAAACCTTAAGTGTCGCTCTGGCACCTCATATCATATTTTGTCTTGTGTGAACTCAAGTGGCATCGCTTTAATAGGCATTTCACCGAACACCTCTAGTGCATATGAAGAAAAAAAGTTAGCACAAAGTTATACCCACCTCTCACATAGAAAAAAAACAGGAGAGAGTGGAGGCCTGGTTGCAGATATATAGGGTAGGCCATTAGTCCCGTTTGAGATACAAACCGGGACTAAAGGTTCTGCCAGAGTGCTGCCGCCCAGACCCATTTGTCCCGGTTTGTATCTCAAACCGGGACTAATGGTTCCTTACGGACCGGGACATAGTGCCTCGACTTCCTCGGGCCGTCTGGTTCGGACCATTAGTCCCAGCCCCAGCCACGGCCGGGACTAATGGCCCAAACCAAAGGCCCATTTTCTACTAGTGCCTCGCCGTCTGTGACCGAGCATCGACGGGTCCCCGCCTCCTCTGCTTGTCGCTCCGGCAGCGGGAGGAGGTGGGGACCTCGGACCTGCGCTCGGCGGTGTAGAAGGGTCCCTAAAGTTAGAGTTTGGTCATCCGACATCGTCGTTATGGTGGCTATGGCGGCGTTGTGCGGGACAAGAATAAGGTATACCCGCCTCCTCTTCCACCTCGTCGGCGACGATCCTGCTGCTGGCGTTGAGGAGGGTGGGGATTCGTCCGGTCGCTGCTTCCATGGAGTGGTGGATCTCGTCCAGTCTACGTGTGTTCTGGATCTCGTCCAGTCTATGTGTGTTTTAGGTTTGGTGTTATAAGTTTTGGATCAATTCAAGGGTTCAATGGCGACAACTTCATCTCTGGGGCGCTGGTCCTTAGGGGCACGTGCACGAAGACTTTCCGACTGTCATCAACAATGCCATGCCGGCTCCGGTAATGGAGCGGCGACAGCGGCGCGTCGGCGGCTCGCTCTGGCGGTAGTAGTATTCGTTAGGTGGTCCAAAGACCTCGATGTAATTTTTATTATGTTTAGGATACTTTGTACTTCTTATGAACTCATGAAATAGATCGGATCTTTTTCCGCAAAAAAAAAGAGAGAGATGCGAAGCATGGAACCACCCATTTTGTGAAGTGGCATATATACCGCGGGTGGGCAGCGCATGCACGCATGATATGAGAGTGAGACGACACCACCCGAACCATATTGCTGCATGACCGCATCGCCGAGAATGTTCTCAGTCAGTGCAGAACTGAGAACAAAATCGGAATGCGATCTACTAGCACCGATCTGACATTGACAAAGGAGTTGAGTGAAGTCTAGTCACAAGATCTGGTTTGAAGGCCATTAACAAAAAGAAATGCAACCGAAGCTCTAATTAAACTTGGAGATAAATATAGATCGCGTCAAATCAAACCATGCAATAATGTCGGTATTCTAGAAGAAGAAAAAACATGCAATGATAGGTTAATCATATACCGTAAGAGAAGTCTAGCAGATCCCGTAAACCCCGAACCAAAAAGACGCGGTGCGGAAAACGTGTTCTAAGGTGCGATTTGAGCTCGCTCGGAACAGATCCCGCAAACTGTATCCGTAAAACTAAATATTCGGTTTTATGGGTACATTTTGCTGGACTGTTCCGCGCGAACCCAAATTGCACTGAAAATTAGGTCTGATTACATGTAGAGATGATAATATTATGTTTGATTAATATTTAAATTGCATGGTCCTTGGCCTATATTCTGCTTTATGCATCCATGATCAATGACAATTGATCAAGAGTCTCAACTAATGAAAATTTCTACTCTGCATGACATGCATCTATGTATCTCTAGTGCTAGCTGGTAGCCCTACCTCGATCAAGTGCAGCCCGCGTTAAAAACGACAAAAATAACCCTAGACTCAAAGAAATTTAAATAATAAACTTTGGCCAAAAAAATTCACTAATAACCCTCGAGGGTAGCGCCAGACACGAGGGTGCTACCTGCAAAGTGCGCTGCCCTCGCTACCAGCATGGCACTATGGGACCCACCCTTTCTTCCCCCACTACTATGAAATAGGCTACCAGTAGCGTGCGTTTTTTGAGGTTTGTAGCGTTCACCCCCCATGCTATAGGTCAAGCGCCACTGATAACTTGTACCTGTAGCATGGACATGTCACGCTACAGGCAGGGCCGGCTCTATATTTTGTGGGGCCCTTGGGCGAAGTTGATGGCATGGCCCCTAAGGCTAATGTATATATGCATTTCTAGAAATATAGACACATATCTATCTATTTTATTTCCACAATGTTAAAAGTTAACATCCGACCACACATTTTTGTCTAAGGTGTCTATAAATAACTATTAACAATTTAAGCAGTGTCATATTACAACAAAAAGACTAAAAGAGTAGCAAATATAACAAGTAGTATTCTATAATAGTTTGATTACCTCAAATAAGAAATAATGCCAACGATTACACTCACTTCGGTGCTTCAACAAAGACTTCTTCAAACATTTCTAGATTTAAAATCATTGAGTGCGTCCTAGAGATCAATATTATCTGAGATATCCTTCTGTAGCCAAGCCATTCAATCTGTTTTGTAGCATAGTTGTTCCTTAACAATTTTTAAATAGATCCAATTTAGATTAGCTTCTTTCAGCTGAGGCTAAATCACAGGTATAGTTAAGCACCTAAAATTATAACACATGACGTTTCCCTGGTAGAATCTAAAAGCATGAAGGAACTAAATATATTTAAAAATAATTAAATATAGGACCCTAAATTAATATGTAGCCTGACTTTTCGTTAATGATTGGCTAAGAGCAATGGACATACCAGGGGCCAGCAGCGGACACGTGATCAGTTGATTCAATTCCCATCAATCACGTGCATGGATACCGCTCGACGTGATCCTCTCCATAGTACGAATGCTTCCAAGGGCGTCTAGGCTGGGCTGGACTGGGCATTTTTGCAATATTTTCTGCGGGCAGCTCTGCAAGGTATATAACATAGATGAGTATGTGGTCATGTGCCCCCAGAGGCATGGGCCCTAGGATGGCGCCCAAGGCTGCCATTGGTCAGAGCCGGGCCTGGGAATGACATGTCCTTGCCGACTAGGGTTACTACTCCTTCCACGATAAGATGAAGATAATTGGGTGGGGATTTTACCTAATGACCAATTGATGATGTTTGTTCGATATGTAATTGTATATTATTTATATTATAATTGTTTAGTCTCGTTTCTAATGGTTAATGATGATGTGATTTTGAATATCGTATGCAAATGATTGCTCAAAACATGGCATAGATACGACCATAGCGCAAAGCTACTTCATTGAAGGCGAGATGCACACAGGAGTACATAAACTCCCATGTGCTCCTTATGACAGTATTGAACTTCTTGAAAGCAACAATTGCACGGTTGTTGCACTAAATGATATAAAATGTTATACTTATGTATGTATTTAAGCATGATAAAATAAACCGAACACGATCGTAACTCATACAGAGCCCATTATGTGCACCCATGGCTGAGTAGCCATTGATAGGTTCATATTAGCAATTTAGCATACACAATATAAGAACCTACACAACTTTTGCACCTGGCTAAGACTCTTTTTGCAATGTTGTTAGGAGCATGTGCATTATAGGAATTTCGACCGATGTACATCCCAGGACTTGGAAGCATAAGAATTTTTCATTGCACTCATCTTCGGGATTGCAGTCATCCAGGTTTCCCTATGGTGCTAAAAAACACAACATAATCGGTTGCGTCTTAAATCTTCTATAACATCTAGGGAATCCATGAGAATCAGTGTCTTCAAGACTTTTTCTTGTGATCGTCGAGGTCGCACACTTGATCAAAGCACGAGGATTTCTAGCATGCATTGCATGAGTCGATCAAAACAATACTAGCTAATAAGAAGGGGACAAGCGAGAAGAGTGAAGAGCGAAAGCGATGAGAAAAATAGGAGGTTGCAAAGAGCTTCTATGATATTCAAAACAAGAAGCTCAAAATTGAATAGATCAATACCCGTGCAAGAGGCAAGGAAGTAGAAAACAAGTACAGGAATTGGACCTCGCCCTACTCACCGAGTTGGCCAAGATCATGACGACACCCATGACCGATAACATGGATCCAATTCAATGGACATGGTTAGAGAATAAGAAAATGATAATCCATGATCGAGATGTGTAACTCACTCGATCACCTCAATTTTTGTGTTTCATGAACTATGTTTCTTATCCTTTTGGTACTTTGGGCTACTTAATTTGCTACCATTTTCATCAAATTAGGACTATTTATGTGTGTGAAATGTGCAAAATGCAAAACAGCCAAAATTTCCCAGCCGGAAACAAATTGGGGACGGTGTTGGGTGCAGTGGTCTATCCTCGACGGACGTACGCGGGCCTCCGGTCTGTCCGCAGGCCACTGCAAACAGATCAGACCGGTGTCTAAAAAGAGGGCGCTGGGGTTGCCCTAAATCGCGCTTTCTTCTAAGTAGTTTAATGTTAATGGTATGTGATTTTAGTGGCCTAAGACACGCTTGATTATGTTGCGTTAGCAATAGGGAAGCTCGTTTTGCACTGCAAGATGTACTGACCCTCTTGGCAGACGATGGAGTTGTCGACGTGATTTCTACATATCAGAGTTTCAGTTTTCATTTGAGACTTCTGCAGTTCACGGACTTATTTTCAGTACCCCGTGAGCTGTCGTCGCGTGTTTTAAGAAGCGTGATGGTACCGCTCTAGATCAGTTGCGATTAAATAAGAGGATTTACCAGACAGAGTTGTGTACGGCTGCAGTTTCTTCCCACCAGGTCGAGGGTACGCGATGATTGTGCCCCAGATCGACCAGCCCAAGGCTGTGATTTGCACAAGCCTGATCGACCAAATAGAATTAGCAGTAGTACTTTCGAATCAGAAATGCCCACGAAGCTACCATGATCTGGAACAAATGTCAAGCGACGACGCGCATGATATCGCGCGTCTACTGGCAGTCGGTCCCCCATGTTGTTGCCATCTACCGGGCACTATTGTGTTGACATCCTCCACATGACAGCCTCTCGTGGAAACTAGTGGAATATTTTTTTTAGATGAAGAAGTCGGTGAAAACAAACACAAACCTGCAAGTTGCATGCGACGCACATCAAATTACTACTCCATAGATCGGAGGTAGAGAACTAGTTTGCGTATGAGCTCCTGTTGTCGTTTATGATCTGTGTAGTATAGATGCCTGCGCGGGATTCGTAACATCCCGAATATGGCTGCACAACCATTACTGTCAAAACGAAGGAGACGATGGTCCATGATGGAGTCTAGGTGATGGAACGACACATCCTTGCCGACTAGGGTTATTAATCCTTTCGCGGTAAGACAGATATAATTGGGTGGGAATTTTACCTAATGACGAATTGATGATTTCTGTTAGATACGTAATTGTATATTATATATATTATAACTGTTTAGTCTCATTTCTACTGGTTAATCATGGTGTTACTTTGAACATCGAACGCTAACGATTTTTTTAAATGGGGCATCGCTAGGACCATAGCATGTATCACAAAGCTACTTCATTGATGGCAGGGGTGCTCACAAGAACTACCATGTCCTGATGAGAATTTAGGCACATGAACTACCATGTCCTGATGAGAATTTTGAACTTCTTGAAAGCGACAATTGCATGGTTGTAGCGCCACATGATATCAAATATTACACTAGTGTATGTATTTCGGCATGAGAAACACTAGTGCATGTATTTAGGCATGAGAAAAAGAGATCGAGCACGATCAAAGAGCACATTATGTGCACCCACGGCCGCGTAGCTTATCCATTGACAGGTCCATATTAGCATACACCATATAAGAAACTACACAATTTTTTAACGTAGTTGGGACTCCTTTTGTAATATTGTTAGAACCATGTACATTCTAGGACTTCCAACCGATATACATCCTAGGACTTGGACGCATAAGGATTTGTGATTGCACCTGTCTTCGAGATTGCACTCGCCTATGGCGATAGAAACCACAGTATAACCAATTGAATATGAACTCTTCTCCAGCCTCTAGGGCATCCATGAAACTCAGTGTCTGCTTCTAGGGATTTTTCTTGTGATCATCAAGTTGTCACGCTTGATCGGACGTATGAGAGGAAACCAAGATGGTTGGATCTGTGAAAAATATGTCTCCTATGGAGACATAAAGTGGCAAATCCAGATTGTTAGCTCGGACGAGATAAGATCAGTTATTCCGGACATGTGTCTTTAAGCCGTCCGACTTGTTTCTCTAGTGACTATGATCTGCGCATACAAGATAAATCAGATGTAGTAATAACAGAAGTAGTAGCTCGGATCTGAAATCCACATGAAGCTACAAGGATCGAGAACTTTGTTCTCACTCATAGGCAAAGGAGATTGTATCATTGACGTGAGTCTGTTCCAGTCAGTGTCCTTCTGTTTGTCTGGTTCCAGGGTCCTAATTGCGAGGAGTTTACATAATGATGAATCGATGATGTTTAGTCAATATGTAACCGTATGTTGCTAATATCTTTGTTGTTTAGTACAATTTCTCCCCGTTAATGAAGATGTGATTTGAGGCATCAAATGCAAAAGATTTCTCAAAATGTGGCGTCGATAGGACCATAACCATAACATCTACCACAAAGCAACTTGACTGAGCGAGGGGATGCTCATAAAAGTACATGAATCTCCATGTGCTCCTTATGACAACATCGAATTTCTTGAAAGCCTCAATTGCACGATTGTTCCACTGCATATTCAAATTTATGCTAGCATGTATATTTAAGCATGAGAAGAGAGGCTGAACATGATCCTAACTTACAAAGAATCCATTGGGTGAACCTTTGGACGAGTATAGACTTGTCATTGCTAGGTCCATATTAGCATAGTCCATATATCAAACTACACAAGTTTTGCACTTAGTGTACTCTTTTTGCAATGTTCGTTAGAACCAAATACATCCTTGGACACTTCAGGCCAATACATATCCTAGGATTTGGAAGCATCAGGATTTCTGATTACACATGAATTGGAGATGTATCTCGTCTAGGATTCCCGACGACGTTAGAAACTAGGGAATGATCGGCTGGATATGGCCTCTTCCGCGGCTTTGAGGGCATCCATGGAACTCAGCTTCATATTCAAGCCTTATATTTGTGACCATCGAGTTGACACACTCGATCGGACTTATGAGAGGAAATCAAGATGTTTCGATCTTTGTCTAATTTGTCGTCTATGGATACACACAAATGGGAATCTAAAATATTCGCTCGGACAAAACAAGATCGCTTGCTAGAGGTGTGTGACTCTTAGCAGTCCGACAAGTTCATCTCATAACCGCTATGATTTGTATACACAAAATCGCTCAAATGTAGTACTCCCACGGATCTGATTTTATTGTGGTAGATCTAGGCAAGGTTAAGTTTTTTTCAAAATGGAGGGTTGTGACCCCTGGCCGCTGCATCAAAGAGATGCATACGACATTTATTGGTTTATTAATAAAAACATTCGACAAAGAATGGACAAACCTCATACATCACAAAACCCGAAGCCACCATACAACACCTACGACCCGACAATGGGTGAAATTCATGTCAATGGGGCCTTGTGCCCGGGAAAAAAACGAAATCCATCCATCAGCTAGACACTAGGAAAATATCGCATACCCCAAGACGCCCTCTAGGAGAAACGTGAGCGCTCATCCGTTTTAGAAGACTCTTAGCGAGCACATCATGTACACGCCACATAAGCCGTCACCGCCATTGAACCACTGAGCAATCTTCATGGTTAAGAACTTAAGATCTGCATATATTTTGCCGATCTTGCCAATGATGCCACCATGATGCCAGACAGTGACCACCTCCCTGCGTGATGCCATCATCACGCACGCCACCGAGACCTCGTTGCACCATGCCATGATAGACGCGGTAGATGGAACACCACTCCACCAGCTGATCCCCTCCGGTCATCTCAGGCTCCAAATCGATGCCCTCAAGAGGGTGAACGACACCCAAATCCCAGATCTAGGGTTTCCCCCAGAGCCTCAGGCACGAGGCAGGATTCACTGCAATGATGCATTCAAGAAGGAAATAGTATCCGAGGACTCCTCCATCATCGGCTCTGACCGGCTTTGGAGCCCGGCTCTCGTCGGTCAACCACCTTATCTCACTTGCACCGTAGCCAAGGGCCACCGAAGGAGAGGGGGGGTAGTCCGTGATCAGCCTCCATGCGAAGTGTTGGACTTTTGGGGGCACATTTGATTTCCATACTCGATCCCAGATCTTCCTAGAGCCCTCAGAGGATTCACTAGATGACATAGTATCTGATCGCCATACTTCATCCATTGCTAACCAGTATGCGCTTTTAATAGAAAGCATCCCACGTGAATCCGGTGCCCAAGCCAGATGATCGGCATTTAATCTCCGTGACGGTTTTATTTTGCTTATCACGCTGACATCCGCTAGTACGAAATACTTGTAGAGTAAATCAAGCTTCCAATTTCCATGTTGATCCAATAACTCACAGACAAACCGAAGTCTGCACCTTCCCTTGCCTTGGACTATGGTCTTTGAATCCACGGGTCATTCTAGAGGCGAATTTGTTGTCTGTTACCAACACGCCAAATAACTCCTTTTTTCAGTAACTCTAGACCATGGGAAATTGATTGCCATGTAGATGACACATTTCCAGTAAAAACCATATCCACTAAATTTTCGCTAGGATAGTATTTAGCCTTTAGGACTCTTGCGCCTGAATGCTTGACGTGCCAGTAGCGCTTGATTAAAGGCGTGAAAATCCCTAAACCTGAGCCCCCTTGACTCTTGGCACGTTGTAGCTTATTCCAAGCCCTCCAATGTGTTCTTCGCTTTCCATCCTTTGCTCCCTAGAAAAAGTTTCTAATCAGCTTGGTCAAGTCATCACAAACTGACAACGGTAGTTTAAATACCCCCATTATATATGTAGGCCGGTAATGTTTGTGTTACTGCCTTAATAAAGACTTCCCTCCCAACTTGGTCTTAGTAACCATCTCCCTATTGCAATAATCTTTTGGTAAACTGAGCTTGCAGATTCTGAAGCTTGCCTTTGAACAGGCGACCATCGGGTGTTGGCAATCCGAAGTATTTCTCGTCAAACGACGGAGAGGAAACAACCAAGACCTCCCTGATTTGCTCCCGAACATCAGAAGGGCAAGCATGACCGAACATTATCGTGCACTTAATTAGATAGATTAATCATTTGACCCGTAGCTGCTGCATAAATCTCCAAAGTCTCCTTGATAAAATTAACCTCATCATAAGAGGCATTTAAGAACAAGATGGTTGTCATCAGCGAACAATAAGTGTGGTACTCCCGGAGCTCTCGGACACACTTTGACAGGAGATAAATAGTTTTTACCAAATTGAACTAGTCATCGGCTCATTCTGACCCATGGAAGAAGATTAAACGTTCGAGCAAGTAGCTCAGTCGTACTGTCGGATGTGCAAACCAAAGTGAAGCACACTCGAGTAGCATCGTAGGATTCAGAGCATGGAAGCAATGTGAAAACCCCCACTGGAAATGAGAAGTCGGATCTTCGAGCAGCTTGTCCGTAATCCCTGTCTTTTGCATGCTTCATGCTTTTGCTTCCTTGGTTCAATCATTCAGAAACTTTGCTCTCGAGCTACAATCATGGGATAAAGGTGGCCGAAATGAAGCTGGCCATGCCCATGGGTCGTTCTGACTCCATGCTCGCCAATAGATATTACTCCCTCTGTTCCATAATATAAGTCTTTTTAGCAAGCTGTTTTACCTTTAAAAAAGCTTATATTGTGGAACGGATGTAGTAGTTTTTTGAAGCTTTCCGGCCGATCGACGTCATAAAACGCGATTCGAAGTATAATTAATCTCCTGAGATTTAGGAAACCTCCACGTTTGTTCTTCGGAGGTCGGCACATTAAGACACGCTTTGATTCTGCTGCATTAGCAACAGGGGAAGCTCTTACTGCAATTGCAAGATGTACCGGTAACAGTGAGAAGTGTGTCTTGGTAGATGATGCAGCTGTCGACGTGAATTCCCTATATCAGTCTCGAGTTGTGTGTTCATATTTTTACAGGTACACTAGTGGATGAAATATACTTCGGCGATTCACGGACTTATTTTCTGAACCCCGTGAGTCGTAAAAGACGTGTGTTTTTTAGAAGGGTGATCATGGGTACCGCCTATGGATGTCGGCCGCCAGTCCGGCGGATGAGGCATACAGTCCGCGTGATCAGTTGCATGGATCGAATTGGAACAACTGAGTAAGCTGGTTATGTGATTAGGTAACAAGTTTGATTAGTGGACGTCTGCCTGCATCCCTAGTATCGCCTAGCTCAGTTGTGATTAAATAAGGAGATGTACCTGAAATGTTAGGTTTTTCTTACAGATCAGAAATAATGGCGTGTATCGGTTGCAGTTTGTCGGTGCGAAGCTATGATTGTGCCCAAACCTGAAATAGCTGTGATATGTACCAACCATATCGACCATATAGACCATATAGAATTAGCTAGCGGTTCAAGTCTAAAACGGTCGTGATGCTACATTCGGTAACAGAAGTCAATGGGCGCGTATGATTTGGCGCATCTACTGGCGGTTGGTCCCCAATGCTGTTGCCACGTACTGGGCGCGATTCCGTTGACATCCTCCACATGACAGCCTCCCATGTAAACCGGTACTTCTAGAGGTGAAGATGGTCGATGCATTCAAAGTTACAAACACAAATCTTCAAGCTGTGTGACAAGCACATGGAATTACCAGGGAAAAGTCCAAACATCATTCTTCATGTATGTACCAAACATCATCGATTCACCGTTATGTAAAACTAGCATGGTGGCCCTCGCAAATGCGAGGGCATCATCTTTAGTTCGTTGTTCACATATGGAATCGAAATTTCGATGGCCATACCGCCATGAATAACATTCTACTATCAAGAGTATCATTTTTTCATGAAAATTTATTGTTTTTATTCCGTTTCCATAAATAATGGACTATTGGAGACATTTATTTTATTTTTATGTTTATTCAGATTTTAAACAATTATTTTTCTATTGTTAGCAGGGGAATACTCAAGTTTTATCGGTACAATCAATTGTTTGTCCTTCCAACCTCAGCGGCTCCATCACCTTCAGCAATGACCAGGTGACTGGAGGCGGGGAAATATTTATCAATATTTGGTATGTAGTTAGAAACATTATTTGGTTTGTGTGTTCATTGAAGTATCATTTGGTCCCATATTCTTAGATTGACCTCCTAGCATGTTGCTCTATAAAACCATGCGGTTAGTCTAGATTTTGCATGTTTTGCCTCATCTCATTGTGTAGACGTGGACTTAAGTCTAAATGCGAAGGAAGAATCTTGCAAATTGACTTCGAGGGACATTGATGTTGCTTGATTTTATTAAACATCTTAGTTACGTGTGTTCAATCCACATGTCTCGATCAGTATTTGATGAACAATAAGAAAATCCTTGTTCAAAAAGAATAATGTCTTAAGAAACATTTTAGGAAGTTGTGTCCTAACATTTGTAGCCTATACCTCGGTTCACTGTATATTAATTTAATCCTTTAGAGGAAAGAACATTCTCTCAGCTCATAATTAATTTATGATTAGACGATTTTATAAACTAATTCCTACAAACCTAAGTAAAACCAGTGTGGTACAATAATTTGCTAACCTAGCAAAAATACAATATTTGTGTCTAGAAAAATACAGTATAGATGGTTATCTTTGTCAACTGAAAAATAAGATAATCTTCGACACTTAAGAATTACGAAAGCTAGTATTGTGTTTAGGTCGCCATTTATTTTAATTAATTTTGGACAGATGTTTGAAGCTCCCAAGAAAAAAGTTTCAATCCTTGGGCAATCGTAGGTATGTACTCCCTCCATACAAGTTTATTTGGCTAACACGTAGTTCAAAAAATAAGTTTGACCATAAATTCAATGGTATCATTTTTCTGACTTATGATTCATGTTTTGTTGACCAAATTGTAAGTTAAATTTTTTTTGTCTATCTTCATGTTACGCTAACCGGTATACAGGGGTATTGTACGTGAGTAGGATTCAACTTTGGATTTCATTTTGAACATCCGTGCTCTACGTGGACTCTATGCATGAGTGCAGATCCCGTAATAGGCTAATAGCTAATTTACATGAAAAACATGTTGCCTGATTTTCACTAAATCGTGACCATACATTAGAGACACGTAGGCATGTCTTGCACGTGCATATGAACGTGATGGACTAATTAAATCCTGCCACCAAACTAAATACTATACGTGTACATGTAAAAGTAAATATGGTGCGGTGTAAAATCATAACGATCAGTCCCGGTCTGGAGGGAACTCTCGTACGTGAATAAGAAACAAATCTTAACCATCATTCTAGGGATATCGTGTGTGTGAAGGTAAACGTGAGGGATTAGAACTGGAGTAAGATCTGTACGTGTATATGTAAAAGTAAATGGGACGTGGGGTCTAAATAAATCTTAGCCTTTATTTAAAGATCCAACAGATAATATAATTTGGGTGATGTGGATCAACCTAGCGCCTCTAAAAAACCCCTTATATTGCCTTTAGTATATAATAGACTAGCATGGTGGCCCTCGCAAATGCGAGGGCACCATCTTTAGTTCGTTGTTCACATATGGAATCGAAATTTCGATGGCCATACCGCCATGAATAACATTCTACTATCAAGAGTATCATGAAAATTTATTGTTTTTATTCCATTTCCATAAATAATGGACTATTGGAGACATTTATTTTTATTTTTATGTTTATTCAGATTTTAAACAATTATTTTTCTATTGTTAGCGGGGGAATACTCAAGTTTTATCGGTACAATCAATTGGTTGTCCTTCCAACCTCAGCGGCTCCATCACCTTCAACAATGACCAGGTGACTGGAGGCGGGGAAATATTTATCAATATTTGGTATGTAGTTAGAAACATTATTTGGTTTGTGTGTTCATTGAAATATCATTTGGTCCCATATTCTTAGATTGACCTCCTAGCATGTTGCTCTATAAAACCATGAGGTTAGTCTAGATTTTGCATGTTTTGCCTCATCTCATTGTGTAGACGTGGACTTAAGTCTAAATGCGAAGGAAGAATCTTGCAAATTGACTTCGAGGGACATTGATGTTGCTTGATTTTATTAAACATCTTAGTTACGTGTGTTCAATCCACTTGTCTCGATCAGTATTTGATGAACAATAAGAAAATCCTTGTTCAAAAAGAACAATGTCTTAAGAAACATTTTAGGAAGTTGTGTCCTAAGATTTGTAGCCTATACCTCGGTCCACTGTATATTAATTTAATCCTCTAGAGAAAAGAACATTCTCTCAGCTCATAATTAATTTATGATTAGACGATTTTATAAAATAATTCCTACAAACCTAAGTAAAATCAGTGTGGTAGAATAATTTGCTAACCTAGCAAAAATACAATATTTGTGTCTAGAAAAATACAGTATAGATGGTTATCTTTGTCAACTGAAAAATAAGATAATCTTCGACACTTAAGAATTACGAAAGCTAGTATTGTGTTTAGGTCGCCATTTATTTTAATTAATTTTGGACAGATGTTTGAAGCTCCCAAGAAAAAAGTTTCAATCCTTGGGCAATCGTAGGCATGTACTCCCTCCATACAAGTTTATTTGGCTAACACGTAGTTCAAAAAAATAAGTTTGACCATAAATTCAATGGTATCATTTTTCTGACTTATGATTCATGTTTTGTTGACCAAATTGTAAGTTCATTTTTTTTTGTCTATCTCCATATTACGCTAACCGGTATACAGGGTATTGTACGTGAGTAGGATTCAACTTTGGATTTCATTTTGAACATCCGTGCTCTAGTGGACTCTATGCATGAGTGCAGATCCCGTAATAGGCTAATAGCTAATTTACATGAAAAACATGTTGCCTGATTTTCACTAAATCGTGACCATACATTAGAGACACGTAGGCATGTCTTGCACGTGCATATGAACGTGATGGACTAATTAAATCCTGCCACCAAACTAAATACTATACGTGTACATGTAAAAGTAAATAGGGTGCGGTCTAAAATCATAACGATCAGTCCCGGTCTGGAGGGAACTCTCGTACGTGAATAAGAAACAAATCTTAACCATCATTCTAGGGATATCGTGTGAAGGTAAACGTGAGGGATTAGAACTGAAGTAAGATCTGTACGTGTATATGTAAAAGTAAATGGAACGTGGGGTCTAAATAAATCTTAGCCTTTATTTAAAGATCCAACAGATAATATAATTTGGGTGATGTGGATCAACCTAGCGTCTCTAAAAACCCCTTTATATTGTTTTTAATATATAACTAGCATGGTGGCCCTCGCAAATGCGAGGGCATCATCTTTAGTTCGTTGTTCACATATGGAATCGAAATTTCGATGGCCATACCGCCATGAATAACATTCTACTATCAAGAGTATCAATTTTTCATGAAAATTTATTGTTTTTATTCCATTTCCATAAATAATGGACTATTGGAGACATTTATTTTATTTTTATGTTTATTCAGATTTTAAACAATTATTTTTCTATTGTTAGCAGGGGAATACTCAAGTTTTATCGGTACAATCAATTGTTTGTCCTTCCAACCTCAACAGCTCCATCACCTTCAACAATGACCAGGTGACTGGAGGCGGGGAAATATTTATCAATATTTGGTATGTAGTTAGAAACATTATTTGGTTTGTGTGTTCATTGAAATATCATTTGGCCCCATATTCTTAGATTGACCTCCTAGCATGTTGCTCTATAAAACCATGCGGTTAGTCTAGATTTTGCATGTTTTGCCTCATCTCATTGTGTAGACGTGGACTTAAGTCTAAATGCGAAGGAAGAATCTTGCAAATTGACTTCGAGGGACATTGATGTTGCTTGATTTTATTAAACATCTTAGTTACGTGTGTTCAATCCACTTGTCTCGATCAGTATTTGATGAACAATAAGAAAATCCTTGTTCAAAAAGAATAATGTCTTAAGAAACATTTTAGGAAGTTGTGTCCTAAGATTTGTAGCCTATACCTCGGTCCACTGTATATTAATTTAATCCTCTAGAGGAAAGAACACATTCTCAGCTCATAATTAATTTATGATTAGACGATTTTATAAAATAATTCCTACAAACCTAAGTAAAACTAGTGTGGTACAATAATTTGCTAACCTAGCAAAAATACAATATTTGTGTCTAGAAAAATACAGTATAGATGGTTATCTTTGTCAACTGAAAAATAAGATAATCTTCGACACTTAAGAATTACGAAAGCTAGTATTGTGTTTAGGTCGCCATTTATTTTAATTAATTTTGGACAGATGTTTGAAGCTCCCAAGAAAAAAGTTTCAATCCTTGGGCAATCATAGGCATGTACTCCCTCCATACAAGTTTGACCATAAATTCAATGGTATCATTTTTCTGACTTATGATTCATGTTCTGTTGACCAAATTGTAAGTTCATTTTTTTTTGTCTATCTCCATGTTACGCTAACCAGTATACATGGGTATTGTACGTGAGTAGGATTCAACTTTGGATTTCATTTTGAACATCCGTGCTCTACGTGGACTCTATGCATGAGTGCAGATTCCGTAATAGGCTAATAGCTAATTTACATGAAAAACATGTTGCCTGATTTTCACTAAATCGTGACCATACATTAGAGACACGTAGGCATGTCTTGCACGTGCATATGAACGTGATGGACTAATTAAATCCTGCCACCAAACTAAATACTATACGTGTACATGTAAAAGTAAATAGGGTGCGGTCTAAAATCATAACGATCAGTCCCGGTCTGGAGGGAACTCTCGTACGTGAATAAGAAACAAATCTTAACCATCATTCTAGGGATATCGTGTGTGTGAAGGTAAACGTGAGGGATTAGAACTGAAGTAAGATCTGTACGTGTATATGTAAAAGTAAATGGGACGTGGGGTCTAAATAAATCTTAGCCTTTATTTAAAGATCCAAGAGACAATATAATTTGGGTGATGTGGATCAACCTAGCGCCTCTAAAAACTCCCTTATATTGCTTTTAGTATATAATAGATAGATAGATTTGCTCTCTTCCAACTAAGGAAAATCTGAGGTGGCAACTCTACGTGCCCCGCTGTTCCCTAAAGAAAATACTACCGATGTACCTCCTTGCCTAAACACGAACTTTTATCCAATGATTCCCGTCTAATCATTTGTGTCGTTCCTTCCTCGCAAGTCCTAAAGTCTATATTTGGGACAAACGCATGTGTACGTTCTTCTTCGTTCCATCGTATCAATCCTTTCATTCCTAGTTATACTCTTCATCGTCTGACATTATAGAGTTCAATGGACACTTTTGAACGTTGTCTTTCGACCCATTGTACCATCCCTGTGCTGCACGAACAGAACCTTGGGACGCTACTGCGTGTTTGCATGCCACCGTTAATTTGCTATAGATGAAAACTGAGGATCTTTGGGCAGCTGGTCTGTAATCTGTGGCCCTAGCACGCTTAATGCTCTTTTTCCTGGTTAATCATTCAGAATCTTTGCTTTCGACCTACAATCATCGGGGAAAGGAGCCCAAACGAACCTTGCCACCGTGCCCAGTCGTAACGACTCCACTCTCGCTGCCCCTGATAAAAAAAAGGTGTCCTCGCTAGAAGATACTAGGTTTTATTTTAATGTTTCTGGCCGGTCGGCCCCTTACAACGCGATTTCTTCCGGTAGTTTAACATTTTGTGATTTTAGGAAACATCCACGTTAGTTGCCACTTAGTTCAAAATGATTGTGTTACATTTGCAAAGGGGGAGCTCAATTAGTATGGCCCAGCCAACTCATGATTGAAAACAGGGTGATTTACCAAATAATACAGTATGTCGCGACTTGTTTATCAATTGGTCGGTGTGCCATGATCGGGCACCAGATCGGCCAACCCAAACCTGAAACACCTGGGCCAGATCGACCGAGTAGAATAGTATTTCGAATCTCAAATGACCACGAAGCTACTACGTACGACTGGGAAACAGAAGTCAAGCGACGCACATGAGTCTGAGCATGATTCGGATTTGGCACATCTCTACCGGCAGCCGGTCCCAAACATCGTTGCCATCTACCCGGCACGATTCTGTTGGAATCCTTCGCATGACATCTCCCATGGAAACTTAGTATTTTTAGAAGTGAAGGTCGTCGTAGTTGGGTCGGTACATATAAACACGAACCTGCAAGTTGCGTTAGGCGCACATGGAAATTCTAATTGCTCGTGTATGAGCATGTCGGTCTGATAGGCATGTTGTCATTTTCAAACGTACAAATTGAAAGTAAACGAGTATTGGTAGGGTAGAGATCGCGCGGTTCACCACCGTGGCCTCATGTATTTATAGTAGGGTACAGTACAAGGGTGTTACAGTCATATACGGTAGGTTTATACAATACCTAAACCATATAGAGTTAGGACTAATACATGTACATGTATTCACAGTTTATCACCCTCCCACAATCTCAACCGCAGCATGAAGGTTGATGTTGCGTCTACAAACTTAAAACAATGGTAGAAGTAGTGGCTTTGTAAAGATATCTGCTAATTGATCCTTTGAAGATATTATGAACTTAATTTGTAACAACTTCTGTGCAGCTCTCTCTCGAACAAAATGATAATCTATCTCAATGTGTTTTGTCCAAGCACGAAACACTGGATTAGAGGACAAAAGAGTTGCTCCAATATTGTCACACCAAAGAACAGGTGGACAAGGCTGAGGTACTCCCAATTCACCAAGAAGAGCATGTGCTCAGTAGCATTAGCCAGAACCTTGTATTCAGACTCAGTGCTAGAACGAGAGATTGTAGCCTGCTTTCTAGCACTCCAAGAAACCAGGTTGCCACCAAAGAAGATAGCATATCCCCCGGTTGATCGCCTATCATCAGAACTACCAGTCCAGTCTACATCAGAATACGCATATATTAATGTAGGAGATGAAGTAGGACGCTGTAGTTGCAAGCCATGATGGATAGTGCCTGAACATAGCAAAGAATTCTCTTGACAGCAGACCAGTGTGTCGAGGTAGGAGCATGCAAGTATTGACACACTTTATTGACAACAAAGAACATATCAGGACGAGTCATAGTAAGATATTGAAGACCACCAACAACGCCGCAATACCGAGTTGACTCCTCTGCAGAAAGTAGGGTGCCATCAGTGGCCGAGAGCTTCTTGGAGGAGACCATGGGTGTAACAGCCGGGGTGCACTTCAGGAGACCAGCACGACATAAAAGCTCACATGCATACTTGCGCTGACAGAGAAGGAGACCGCCAACAGAAGACTGAACCTCAATACCAAAGAAGTAATTCAGAGTACCAAGATCCTTGATAGCAAACGAGGTGCATAGATGATGGATGAGGCGATCAGTAGATGCAGTAGTCGAACTCACCACAATGATATCGTCGACATAAACCAAAAGATACAGTGTGACACCAGGCCTCCTCGGAATAAAGAGAGAAGTATCAGCAGTTGAAGGAGTGAAGCCAAGACCAACAAGAACAGAACTGAGCCGAGCGTGTCACGCACGAGGTTCTTGCTTCAATCCATAAAGAGCTTTGTCAAGACGACATAAGTATCCTCAAAACCTAGGGGTTGTCTCATATATACTTCCTCCTCAAGAACACCATGCAAGAAGGCATTCTGAATGTCAAGCTGACGACGATGCCAACCATGACTAAAAGCCATCGACAAGAGTAACCGAATGGTAGCAGGTTTCACAACCGGACTAAAAGTATCTTCATAGTCCAAATCATATCGATGTTTGAACACTTAGCAACAAGACAAGCTTTGTATCTCTCAATAGAGCCATCAGATTTTTGTTTGATTTTGAACACCCATTTGGAGTCAATAATGTTGAACCCAGAAACTGGAGGAACTAAGCGCCAAGTCTTGTTATCTTGAAGAGCAGAGAATTCAGACTACATAGCTTGACGCCAGTGTGGACAACTGATAGCTTCAGTATAATTTCGGGGCTCTGTCTGAAGGAGATCAATAGCAGCACGAGTACTAGACCACGCAACAGTACTGCCAGTTCTTTGTTTGGGCTGCCGAATCCCCTTCTATAGGTGCGTTACGCGACGTGCTGGCGACGGAGCAGCAGATGGGCCAGAGGAGCTAGGCCCAGTCGAGGAAGGCGCGGTAGGCGCAGTCGTAGAGGAGGCTGAGCCGGGCGACGCAGGCTCGTCAGGCCCAGATGTCCCATCACGCGGAGGGGGAAAACTTGTCGGCCTCCGATGCATGGCCAGCGCATGCACGTCGATCGGCTGATCAGGATGATTGACGTGAGTTGCCGGACAAGAAACAACATCATCATCCAGGAGCTCCAAGCGAGCACCACGCCTGACACCTTCACCATTGTTAGCCAATAATGGAGGAGCATATGCAGCATCATCAAATTGGTCATATCTAAGAAGTGTAGAATGGGATGGTGGTAGGGAATTGGATGGGAGTTGATCAAAGGGGAAAACGTTTTTGTCAAAAACCACGTCTCGGGAGATGTAAACTCGATTTTTAGGTACATGTAGACACTTGTAACCCTTATGAAGAGCACTATAGCCAAGAAAAACACATTTTTTGGAGCAGAATTCGAGCTTCCTATTGTTATATGGACGAAGATGGGGCCAACAAGCACACCCAAACACTTGAAAAAAGTGTAATCAGGAACTTCGCCAAGTAATTATTCTAGGGGAATTTGCATGGTGATGACACGGCTGGAAGTCCATTGATCAATAAACACGTCGTAGAGAAAGTACCGCTCCAAAACCTATATGGAACAGACGCATGAGCTAAGAGAGTCAATCCAGTCTCAACAATATGATGGTGTTTTCTCTCGGCAGTATCATTCTGCTGATGAGTATGAAGACATGAGACATGATGGGAGATTTCAATGTCACTAAAGAATTTGTGTAACTGAAGGTACTCACCACCCTAGCCAGTTTGAACATGCTTAATTTTTCTATTCAACAAACGCTCAACATGTTGCTAAAATTGAAGAAAAAATTAAAACGACTATACGCATCAATACAACTGACATAATATTCATGACCACTAACAGATGTTTGAGCAGGACCCCATATATAAGAAAATATAATCTCAAGTGGAGTTGTGGTTACACGAGTAGAAAGAGAAAAAGGCAATTGGTGACTTGGCTTGTTGACAAGCATCAAAAATTACATCTTTATTGGGGTAGTTTATGATGATGAAGAATATGTTGGACTATTTGGGTAGCTGGATGACCTAGACGTGAGTGCCATTTCCCACGTGACACCTTGATACTGTTGACACTGGTGGAAAAAGGGCCTCTAGTCCCGGTTCATAAGGGTCATTGGTCCCGGTTACAGAACCGGGACCAATCACTCGGGACTAATGCTAGTCCCGGTTCGGGCATGAACCGGGATCAATAGGTCTCCATGTGGGCGGGCGCGCGACGAGGGGGGGTGGATCATTGGTCCCGGTTCGTGGAACAAACCGGGACCAATGGTTCTCCACGTGGGAGCGCGAGAGACGAGGGGGATGGATCATTGGTCCCGGTTCGTGGCATGAACCGAGATTGTTGGTCTTTGTGCCGCGACAGGATTTTCGGGCTATTTTTGTGTCGCGGCAGGATTTTCGGGTTATTTTTGTGCCGCGGCAGGGTTTTATTTTATTTATTTATTTGGTATTGTGTATTCAATTTAATGGTACTACATATATACAGCAATAATAAAACCACGATATATATATTACACATCATGAATAATCACAAATATATTATACACCGTCTCATCCGTCTTCTTGGTCGAAACATATTATAATTACAAACGATACTCTCACACGAATTTGATCTAATTAATTTACATCTTCTTTTTTACACTTCACCCTTCCAAATGAAGCGGGTAATAGTATTCTCCTTCGGATCTATGACTTGTTCTAACAATAATTCGGCAATTTTCTCTTGAATTGCTTGCACGCGTTCTTGTGATAGAAGACCGTCCTGCATCCGTTCGATCTAATATAAAGAAGGGGATCAATATATATGAATGAAACTAAACACAATTGATGGTAATAAAATAAAGTTGTGATTATTGTTTATCGTACTTTAATTTTTTTGATGGTCCGGTCTACGCCCTTCTCTTTGGTCGTCTGGCGAATAAACTCGCAGACATAGTATCCACATAAGTTATTCCCGGCTTCCTGCCTCAAGCACTTTACGAGAACGGAGTTCAATCAAAATACTAATCAAGCATGATAATGCTGGTATTGAAACTAGAATCAAAGAGATGTGTGGATCTAGCAAGTAGTACTTACAGTTAATGGTTGAAAGGTAAGCTCTGGCTTCCAAACATCCCTAGTTTTGGCGGTGAACCGTTTCCAAGCCTTCTGGAGGCATTCCTGCATGTCCGCCCACTTCTCTAATGGTGTGCGTTTCAAGTCCAGGACTTTTACTACTTCGGTGTAAAAAACAATGATTAATAGAATATAGTGGAAGTTGGACACACTAACAAAATATAACACGAGTCAATTATACACTTAACATCGAGTAAGTGAAAATAGAATGTGTACAAGACAGTAAGAGTCACCCAGCGTTGTAAGGAAATAGTATTTCCCTTCTGTTGCCGAAATACGTCAACGCTTGTACCAAGTTATCCTCTGTCTCTTTGGGTTTTGTTTTTAGAGTAACTTCATGAACAAAATTGCAGTCAACAAACCCAAGGTCATAGATTTGTCCTTTGTTGCATTCGAGAATCTTCATTCTGCATATATAATTAGTATAGTGATGAGTAATATTATACAAGCAACGAATAAGCTGAGCTAGAAAGACTTAATTACAGAAATTAATAATACTTACAAACAATAGGCACTGACGATAGTTTTGTCGAGGGCGTCTTGTTGGTAAAACTGAAATAATTCTGAAAATTCGATTAGTAGGAAGCCATCTCCATGACCGTAATGGTGGTTTTTCTATGCAGCATAGATCTAGTTTTTGGATTCAGCACAGGCTTGGATGTACCAGTTATGCAATCTTCGCATTTTTTTGGTAGATCTTTGACTAACTCGGGTTTGACGAGAGGAGCCCCGTACTGGTACACGTATGCGGTTTCTTGGTACCCCTCGAACTCATCCATATGGCTCATGTACTCAGTAGTAGACAGTCCATATAATTGGGCCTTTTCTTCGTACAGTCGAACAAACTCCGGATCAATGTTCGGATCGTGCCGCTCCTGGGCTCTCCACTCATTGGTATCGTACACTTTGAGCGGTTCGAGCGATTGATTTTTCTGTTGTCCGAGCTGGGCAACTTCTTTCCCGACTCTCCACTCTTTTGCCTCAGCCGACTTGGTAATAGAGCGATTATAGTCTGATGTGAGCGCTATGGGTTGGTGAAGCTGAATCTTAAGCGCGGCTGCTTTGGCTTTATCTTCTGCGGTGACCGGGAAGAATGCCTCTATCGGCCTTTTCTTGTTAGCCATGTCAATCTTCCACTTTTCATAATGGGCAGTTGCGACCGCAGCAGTTTTCTCATCTGTCTTCTCGCAAGGTAGCTTCTTCATATTCTTATGAGGTACTTTTGGGAGGGGCGATAGCTTACGTTTCGGTAATCGGAACGTGCTCTTGCTGCTGCTGGTGGTGCTGCCCCTCTTAGTATACTTCCGCTTTTGTCTCTGAGGCTCAGGGGACGGAGATGGTCGTGGCGCGAGGCAGAGACGGCCGAGGCAGTTGCTGAGTGGTGAGGCAGTGAAGGAGACGGTTGCGCTGGAGAATGGTGAGGTGGCGGTGATGGTGGATTGCTGCTCTGAGGAGTGGGTGGCCTTGGCACATAATTTGGAAGCATGATGCGCTCCTTTGGCCATAGAATAGTCCCCCCTTTGGATTCTCGTAGTTGAGTCAGCTCCATATCTTCCCCTCCAGGGTGGTCTAGCTTCAGCTCCTCAAAATCTTCCTTCACCTCATCCACCGTGACAACAGCGTACCCTTTTGGAACTGGTCTGCAATGCCAAGTTGGGTTAGGCGCAATTGGTACCGCCATGCCGACCACTGCCGTCACCCTTAAGTTCATAACCTGCACCTTTAACTCACAAGTTGTGGTCTCCGTGATATCATCCACTGCGTAGCGTTTAGGAGGAGATGTCGTCGGTGCATCATCATCAACATCATGGAGCTACGTGGAAGCGACGCTGCTTTTCTTATTCGATAGGGCGCCGGTACCCTCGAATGCAGCTTCTACCACGTGTCGCTGAAATTGGCCGCTAGTACCTTGCTGGCTAAGTCTGTCGAGTTGATCCTGGTGCCGCTTTAATGCTTCTTCTACATTACGCAGCCAGTCTGCAGCGACCGCTTTCTCAGCTGCCTCCATTTCCTTTCTCCTCTGATGGCTTTTATCGGGATATCTCTTCATTTCCGGGGGGAAGGCAACCTTCCACGGCTTAGAGCCTGGTGTGCCTCGTGCTCGTTCGTCGTGTTCAGGATTTTTAAGGGCGCGTGTGAGCTTGTCGTTCTCTCTATCGGGAACGAACCGTCCCGCTGCAACATCATCTACTGCATTTCTAATATCGTCGATGGGCAGTAGGGGATCATCTTTCTGTTTCTGATTATATATTTCCCTCCCTTCTTGGTCCAACGTGCCCTCATGGCCGTAAAACCAGTTTCTCGCCCGTGCTGTCCATGTTGCGGGCTCTGGTCTGATCCCGGCAGCTATGTAATTGACCTCAAGTGCATCCCACTTAGGCATGCAATCGACGTAGCCAGCAGGCCCCATGTTATGATGGTATACTTTCTTAGCAGCGTTCTCCGTATTTATTCTAGACCTTATCTTAGCTTTCTCCGATGTCTTGTACTTCACAAAATCCTCCCACTGGTGTCTTAACTTAGCATAGCCGCCTTGAGTGAAATCCGGAGTCTTCTCTACCTTGACAAAGTTATTGTACAGTTTCTTCTTCCAGTTCTTGAATGCATCGGCCATCTTGATGAGAGCAAACTTCTTGACTCTTTGCACAAGCTCCATTCTTGCTCTCTCCTCCTCATCTGGATTCACATCTGGCATCGGCAAGAGGAAATTAATCATGAGCTTCTCAAAAATCTTATCTTTGGCGGTGTCGCCGACATACGGGACTCCATAGCCTCTTGGCCGATTCCATTCTTGAACGGTGATCGGGATGTAGTCCCTCGCAAGAACTCTGCATTGCTTGACAAATTTTCTTGCGACATCGACGGGAGCTTGTGGTTCGCCATCTACACCGACCACTTCGATCCTATACCTCACAGTGTCATCCAACTTTTTTGTTGGGCCTCCTTTCGTTCTTAGGGAAGTAGTTCTCGATCTGGAGGGCTAAAAGAAGAAAGAGTGTTAATATATGCATGTATATATATAGACAACAGCATTTTAATTACAAAAATATATATATACACCTCGCCGGTGCTTGCTAGATTTCAGGTTCCGCCGGAGCCGTCGCCTTCTCCCTCATCGGCTTCTCCCCTGTCCCAGGCTTCGGCTTCTACCTCATCGAAGCCATCTCCTCGGTTGAGAGACTCATCTCCCTGACTGGAATCGTTCAGAAACTCACTGGTGACATCGATATGGATATCTTCATTTTCGTAGATCATTCCGTGGAGGATGTTTTCTTGATGTTCTAGAATCATAGTATCTTGCTGTGGTGGATCCATAGTATCTGCAAATTAAGATTCGCAAGTTACTATAATGCAAATAATGCAAAACACTATGCACTTATTTTCTAAATCGGTTTGGAATGCCCTAGGTGGACAAACCATCGAACCTATGGTACTTAGGGGGTGTTAGTGTTCCTCTATGTAAAGTAAGGTTCAAAGTTGTATGAATATGAATGCTTGCATTTTTAAATGGTAGAGCTCATTTTTCTGAACATTTTTATATAGTATACACATTTTGCTAATTTAAAATGAATTAGTTATGATTTTTCCCAATTTTAATCCTTTTTAAAATTATTTTTAAATAAATAAACATTTTTTCAATTACTAAAATTATTTTCCATCTGGCCCCATATGTCAGACCTAATTAAAAACCTAATTAAAAACCTAACTAAAAACCGAACTAAAAACCTAATTAAAGGGAGAGTCGGTACTGGCTTGTTGTGGCCGCCAGCGTTGTGATCGTGGCTCGGGTGGCATGGCCCGGGTACGCAAAGGCTTTTCGGAGGCCAAGTCGTGGTAGCCTTGAGCCAGGGCAGGCAGTGCGAGGCTCAGGCGGCCTACGGAGGCGGAGCGGCGTGGGCTCGGGCGGCGCGGGCGACGGCGAAGAGGGCGACGGCGAAGAGGGCGACGGCGAAGAGGGCGACGGCGGCGCGGTCGACGGTGGCTCGAAAATCTGGCAGCCTGACGGCGTCGTTTTGCTCCGCGCGTGATTTTCCTTAGGCGTTTTGCGAGTGAAGTGAATGGGGAAGAAGAAGGAGGAGAACAGTTATCTAGTACAAACATTTGGTCCCGGTTCATCCCACCAACCGGGACCAAAGGCTCAACTGTCCCGGTTGGTGGGACAAACCGGGACCAATGGTCTAGGCAGGAGCGTTGTTGTGCTGCCACGTGCACGGGCCTTTGGTCCCGGTTCATCCCAACAACCGGGACAAAAGGATCAACGGTCCCGGTTGTTAGGACGAACCGGGACCAAAGGCATGTTGATGGCAGCGCGCGCACCCAGGATCATCGGTCTCGGTTCGTGGGACGAACCGGGATCGTTGACCCGTTTTTCAGATTTTGGCAAACCTTTTGGTCTTCCCGCCATTTTCAAATTTGTTTTCTTCTTTAATTAATAAGATATTTAATTAAAAGTGCTTCAATTTAAATAAATAATCAAAAACATTTTCTGTTTTCAAATATTTTTATTTGAACTATACAATTTTACTATTTTTAATTAAAATTGCATTACCAAATATGTATTGCATAATTTGGAATTTCAAAAAACTTTCAACAGGAAAAGTGCTTCAATTTAATAAAATAATCAAAAACCATTTTCTATTTTCAAATATTTTTATTTCAACTATACAATTTTACTATTTTCAATTAAAATTGCATTAACAAATATTTATTGCATAATTTGGAATTTCAAAAAACTTTTAACAGGAAAAGTGCTTCAATTTAAATAACTAATCAAAAACCATTTTCTATTTTCAAATATTTTTATCTGAACTATACAATTTTAATATTTTCAATTAAAATTGCATTAACAAAATATTTATTGCATAATTTGGAATTTTAAAAAACTTTTCAAGATTTGAACTATAAGTACATGATATAATGCTTGTGAATTTTTAAAAAAATCATTTATAGGTTCACAACATGCTATTTCATCAGAGATCCACTTCAAGTTCAGCAAGGCTCGCACTGCTAAGAAGTTTCATGCCCACTGCTTTGAATATAGTTTGAAACGGGCATAAGAAATTCAAAAATGATCCAAACAATGTGAAACCTTCGCATGGTGTCATATTATGTGTCACAGTTGCAAGGAAAAATATTGAACTTGAAAAATTGCAAACATCATAAAAAATCCTTCACAAAACGACCTATCATGTTCGAGGTTTCATGGCATTTAGGTCAAACCACCAAAGTTATGGCTAGAATCAGGGTATAGTTTGTGATAATGTGCCCATATTGTGCACACATGTGCATCTTGGGATGGCTTACGATGTTACAGGAGGAAGTATTCCTTTTCGACGCACGAAAAAGCCAATTTCCATTTTTGAGGTGCCGAAATCGGGGTGTTCTGTGAAGCAACCACCAAATTAAAGTTTGGCATTGGTACCAACCCATTTTTCAAAATACTAGACCACCTTATATGTACAATTTCCCAACCGGTGTATCTGGAACCTTTCCGTCCATCCCTCATGAAAAAGACAAATTCCTGCCGAATCGGCAGGAGGTTGCTAATATTTGAACTACAAGTACATGATATAATGCTTGTGAATTTATAAAATATTCATTTATAGGTTCACAACATGCTATTTCATCAGAGATCCACTTCAAGTTCAGCGAGGCTCAGCCCCGGGCTAAGAAGCTTCATACCCGCCGTTTTGAATATAGTTTGAAACGGGCATAAGAAATTCAAAAATGATCCAAAGAATGTGAAACCTTCGCGTGGTGTCATATTATGTGTCACAGTTGCAAGGAAAAATATTGAACTTGAAAAATTGCAAACATCATAAAAAATCCTTCACAAAATGACCTATCATGTTCGAGGTTTCATGGCATTTAGGTCAAACCACCAATGTTATGGCTAGAATCAGGGCATAGTTTGTGATAATGTGCCCATATTGTGCACACATGTGCATCTTGGGATGGCTTACGATGTTGTAGGAGGAAGTTTTTCTTTTCGACGCAGGAAAAAGGCAATTTCCATTATTGAGGTGCCGAAATCGGGGTGTTCTGTGAAGCAACCACCAAATTAAAGTTTGGCATTGGTACCAACCCATTTTTCAAAAATACTAGAACACCTTATATGGACAATTTCCCAACCGGTGTATCTGGAACCTTTCCATCCATCCCTCATAAAAAGACAAATTCCTGCCGAATCGGTAGGAGGTTGCCAAGATTTGAACTACAAGTACATG
The DNA here is from genome assembly GCA_023614405.1 of Avena insularis. NCBI lineage: Eukaryota > Viridiplantae > Streptophyta > Magnoliopsida > Poales > Poaceae > Avena > Avena insularis. Next base: position 39,492,157 of record CM042694.1, read on the forward strand.
ATATAATGCTTGTGAATTTATAAAATATTCATTTATAGGTTCACAACATGCTATTTCATCAGAGATCCACTTCAAGTTCAACGAGGCTCAGCCTCGGGCTAAGAAGCTTCATTCCCGCCGTTTTGAATATAGTTTGAAACGGGCATAAGAAATTCAAAAATGATCCAAACAATGTGAAACCTTCGCGTGGTGTCATATTATGTGTCACAGTTGCAAGGAAAAATATTGAACTTGAAAAATTGCAAACATCATAAAAAATCCTTCACAAAATGACCTATCATGTTCGAGGTTTCATGGCATTTAGGTCAAACCACCAATGTTATGGCTAGAATCAGGGCATAGTTTGTGATAATGTGCCCATATTATGCACACATATTGGCTAGAATCAGGGCATAGTATGTTGGCTTTAGTCCCGGCTGGTGGGTGCAACCGAGACTAAAGCTGTCGGTGGGATAAGGATGCGTGGGTAACCTTTAGTCCCGGCTGGTGGGTGCAACCGAGACTAAAGCTGTCGGCAGGATAAGGATGTGTGGGTGGACGCACTGCTCGATGAGATAAAACATGTAGCGCACGACGCCCTATCGGAGGAACAAGACAAAGTAGAAGCGGCGCCGTGCCTATAAAAGGAGCATCGATACACCATGGCAAGCAGCTCAACAAGCCAACATAGGTAGAGAGAGTTTCATCCCCATGGATGGAGGGTTGGGAAATCTCCGTATGAGCTTCTCGAAGATGTCGTTGGTGCACACGCCCTACGGCATCTTCGGAAGCTCCGCCTCGGAAAAATTTCCCTGCAAGCCCGTGAAAGACTCCATCTCCTCTAACAGTGTTGGGGAAAGGGTTGGGAAATCTCCCGTGGAGGAGCTTCTCGAAGATGTCGTTGGTGCACACGCCCTACGACATCTTGAAGTCCGCCGTAAAATTTCCGCAAGCCCGTGAAAGACTCCATCTCCTCTATCGTTGGGGAAAGGGTTGGGAAATCTCCCATGGCGGAGCTTCTCAAGATGTCGTGCACACCTACCACGGCATCTTTGGAAGCTCCGAAAAAATTTCCTGCAAGCCCGTGAAAGACTCCATCCCTCTAATGTTGGGAAAAGGGTTGGGAAATCTCCCATGAGCTTCACAAAATGACCTATCATGTTCGAGGTTCTCATATAAAGTTTCCATACATCACATAAAGTTTCCATACATTACATAGATTTACATAGGGTTTAGGGTTTAGGGTATGAATCCTTCGTCGCGTATGTCGATCCCTTGCCTATGATCCCTTCTTAGGCCGTAACCATGGAGCATCTTATTTTCTTAATGGGATGCTTGGGCCAGTTTTCACGGTGAAGGGCGGAATTTCATCAAACTTATCATAATCTGCTGACATGTCTGTCTTGTCCTCGACTCCTGCGATGTTTCTTTTCCCTGAAAGAACTATGTGACGCCTGGGCTCATCGTCTGATGTATTCGTTTCCATATTTTTTCTTTTTTCGGTCTAGAGGACATGTCCTTCACATAAAAAACATGAGCCACATCATTGGCTAGGACGAATGGTTCGTCTCTGTAACCAAGATTCTTGAGATCCACTGTTGTCATTCCGTACAGTTGGTCTACCTTTACCCCTTCTCCATTCATGTTGACCCAACTGCACCGAAACAAAGGGACCTTAAAAGTAGGTCCATAGTCAAGTTCCCATATCTCCTCTATGTAACCATAGTATGTGGCCTTTTTCCCATTCTCGCATGTTGCATCAAAGCGGACATCACTGTTTTGGTTGGTGCTCTTTTTATCTTGGGCAATCATGTAAAATGTATTCCCATTTATCTCGTACCCTTGGAAAGTCAATACAGTCGCAGATGGTGTCGCGGCCAACAAGTAGAGCTGATCTCCAATAGTGGTGTCATTCATGAGATGTAAGTGCAACCAAGTGCCGAAAGTCTCCATGTGATTTTATTTAATCTAGTAGTCATCCTTCCCCGGGAACTTGGAGCGTACAACATTCATGTGTTCCTCGATATATGAAGACACGAAGGTAAAACTTTGTAGAACAATGTAGTGTGCTTGATTCAAAGAATGTCGTCCCTAAATATCATTGCTTTCTTTCCTATCGTGCATTTTCCACTCGGTCTCCCCTCATACCGTGATTCGGGAACACCAATCGGCTTAAGGTCAGGAAGAAAGTCTACACAGAACCTAATGACCTCCTCTGTTCCATAGCCCTTGGAGATTCTTCCTTCTGGCCTAGCACGGTTATGAACATATTTCTTTAAGACTCCCATGAACCTCTCGAAGGGGAACATATTGTGTAGAAATACAGGACCGAGAATGGAAATCTCTTCGACTAGGTGAACTAAGAGATGCGTCATAATATTGAAGAAGGACGGGGGGAACACCAACTGAAAACTGACAAGACATTGGACCACATCCTTCTGTAGTCTTTCCAGACTTTCTCGATCGATTACCTTCTGAGATATTGCATTGAGGAATGCACATAGCTTCACAATGGCTAATCGAACATTTTTCGGTAGAAGCCCCCTCAATGCAACCGGAAGCAACTGTGTCATAATCACGTGGCAATCATGAGACTTCAGGTTCTAAAAATTTTTCTCTGCCATATTTATTATTCCCTTTATATTTGACGAGAAGTCAGCCGGGACCTTGATACTGTAAAGGACTTCAAAAAAGATTTCCTTCTCTCCTTTGGTAAGAGCGTAGCTGCTTAAGTATTCACGTCCTTTATCAGTATGCTTGTTGTATGGGTATTTGATACGTTGCTGGTCCTCGCATGCTTCTGGTGTATCTTTTGTCTTCCCATACATGCCCAGGAAGCCTGGCAGGTTCACGCAAAGATTCTTCGTCACGTGCATCACGTCGATTGAAGAACGGACCTCTAGGTCTTTCCAATACTCAAACTCCCAAAATATAGATTTCTTTTTCCTTATGGCCGTGTGTCCGGTAATGGGGTCTTTCGGAACAGATTGACCGCCAGGACCCTTTCCAAAGATTACTTCTAGGTCCTTCACCATACCAAATATATCAACACCTTTAGGGAGCTTAGGCTTCTTCCGGTAATCTGCCTCACCGTTGAAATGCTTGCCTTTCTTTCTTACTTGATGACTGGTCAGAAGAAATTTACGACACCCCAGGTACACAACCTTCTTACATTTATCCAAATATGTACCTTTAGTCTTATCTAAACAGTGCGTCCATGGATTGTATCCCTTGTTTGACTATCCTGAAATGTTACTAAGAGCGGGCCAATCATTGATGGTTACGAAAAGCAACGCTCGTAGGTCAAATGGTTCCTGTTTGTGCTCATCCCACACCTTTACACCTGGTTCTGCCCACAACTACAAAAGTTCATCGACTAATAGCCTTAGGTACATATCAATGTCGTTGCCGGGTTGCTTCGATCCTTGGATGAGCACTGGCATCATAATGAACTTCCGCTTCATGCACAACCAAGGAGGAAGGTTGTAGATACATAAAGTCACCGCTAGGTGTCTGGACTGCAGCTCGCCTCCCAAAAGGATTCATGCCGCCTACTTAGACCAAACCATAAGTTCCTCGCGTCACCTGCAAAGTTCGAGTACTTTCTCTCGATGTTTCTCCACTGTGACCCATCGGCGGGGTGTCGCAGTTTCCCGTCTTTCTTACGCTCTTCTTTGTGCCATCGCAACAACCTGGCATGCTCTTTATTTCTGAACAGACGTTTCAACCATGGTATTATAGGAGCATACCACATAACCTTAGCAGAACCCTCTTCCGGGGGCTCGCCATCGCCTCAACATCACCAGGTCATCTTGTCCGATCTTGTATCGACATGCAAGGCATACCGGCATTTATCCATATTCTCGCATTTCTCACCAGACAGATGCGATCATTAATACATGCATGTATCTTCTCCACATCTAATCCTAGAGGGCGATAGTCTTCTTTGCTTCAGACGTTGTCTCGGCAGCTCGTTATCCTTTGAAGCTTGACTTCATTATTTTCAGAACTTCAAATTCCTTGTCGATAAGCCGCCTCGCCTTCCATTTCAGCAGTTCAAGTATGGTATCGAGCTTTGTGCCGCCATCTTTGCAATTTGGGTACAACAACTTTTTGTGATCCTTTTGCATGGCCTCCAACTTAAGCTTCTCCTTTCAGATCACATTGTTGCTTTGCATCGAAAAATGACCCGACCAAGACCATCAGCGGCTCATCCGATGCCCGTTGTTCTTCTTCATTACCGCCTCCCTCTTCTTCATTGTCTTCCATTGCAAGATCACCGTATTCTTCAGGGACATAGGATAGCTGTCATCATCCTCCTCTTCTTCATTTTCTTCCAGCCTAACCCTCTTTCTCCGTGCATGGCCCAACAATAATATCCGCATGAAACCTCTCAAGCAGATGGCTTTGAAGGATTCTCGTAGAGTGCTCCGCCATCGCTCCGACAAATGACGCAGGACAAGGCATAAAATTATCCATTTGTTTGCCTTAGCCAAATCGATAAATTTATGTAGGCCTGCAATAAAATCGGAATCGTGTCGGTCGCCATATATCCATCGCATCCATGCATCGATCTGCGTCATAATAATTAACCATTACAATAACATCGTGAATAGTAAAAAGACCACCCTACATGGACACATGCAATATTTTTGTTTCAGTTACCAATAAAGAAAATAAGGTTGCTAACCTCGGACGAGGATACCGTGTTGTGCGAACTTAAGTGTGGCTCGGACATTTCGTCGAACACCTTGTGTGCAATCAAAGAAAAAAAAGCTAGCACCCACACCTCACACACAATCCAGCAAAATTTGGTGGCAAGGGGCAAAGGGCTGGGCTTATATATAGTCAGGGGAGGGTTTTTGGTCCCGGTTAATGCCACGAACCGGGACCAAAGCCCCTCCCGCACGACACGTGGCAGCCCAGCAATGCGCCCCCACCTAGGTCATTGGTCCCGGTTGATGGCACGACCGGGGACCAATGACCTGGGTGGGGGGCGCGTTGCTGGGCCGCCACGTGTCACGCGGGAGGAGCATTGGTCCCGGTTCGTGGCATTAACCGGGACCAATGCCCACCGTCGCTTCATCGTCCCCGTGTATAAATATGAGGCCCTAGCGCGTCGCTTTCTCCATCGCTTCGGCCTCTCTGCAGTCGATCTCCACCCACCCCTTTCGCCATCGCCTCGGCCTCTCTGCACCTCTCCACCGCGTCGTCGTTTCGCCTCCCCTCCCTCTCCAATCTCCACCGTGCTGCCATGGAGGTTCCCACGCTCAACTTCTACGAGGCGGTGATGTTTGCGTACTACGGCATCCTCGCGTCGCCGCGCGCGACGGTGCCCGCCGGATGGCGCATTAGCGAGGCGGGTGTGCCGGTGGCTCCGCTCCTCGTCCCCGGCAGATACGAGATGGAGAGCGTCATCGCGGAGCGTCGCCGCCAGATGCCCGCGTGGAAGAGGGCGTTGCCCCGGTACGCGGCGACCAGCGAGTATTGGCCCCGGCTATTCAAGAAGGAGCGGAAGGCCAAGCTTGGCAACCGCATCGTGGACGAGCGCGTGGTGCACTCGGATCTCCGCAACCGAGAAGGGCGGGAGATGTTCTGGTCCGTCCCTAGACGGACCATCTACATTGCCATCGACGCCGCTAGCCGCGCAGAGGAGCTCCGTCTCCCAAACAATGCCGAAATCGTGGAGGTTTCGTCCGACGATGACGAGGAAGCCGGCGGCTCGGAGGATAGCGGCAGCGGAAGTGTTGTCGACTAGGAAAATTTGTAAAGTCGTACCTTTGTTTGGAAAGAATTTGTGGTCGAATTAATAAAATGTCTCGATTAATTTGTGGAAGATTTTTTCAAAAATACTGATCAATTCAATTTCTGCCTCGAATTAATTTTTGCCCCGAATTAATTTAGATTGTCCCGGATTGCGGACCGTCGCGGGGTTTTTGGTCCTGGATTGCGGACCGTCGCGGGGTTTTTGGTACCGGTTCGTAACTGCTGAGCTCTGATACCACTCTGTAACACCCTCGAATCGGCCCTATGCAAGTTTCAGCGCTTCCCGCCAAACCCGCATAGAAACGATTCAAGGACGCCCACCAGGCACTTTCGTGCGGGTGGAAAACAAAGTAATATCATTACACAATAGTCTACGATAGGACCCACAGAACATATATATACAACAACGACTCCATGAGTCAAGAATACAGATATACAGTATAAAGATCCAAATCACCTTGAAAATGATACAACATCCGAGTACGGATAAGAAGCAAATTGGGCTAAGAGCCCTGAAGAATAACCAATGGCGTCCATAACCCTGCCCAGGACAAGCTGGAAGGGTAACCCTGCTAACGACGTCGAACTCGTACCTGCTAAACAGAAGGGGTGCCGACAAAGGGCGAAGGGAAAAAGAGGAGCGTTAGTATTGAGGCCAGTACACGGCGAGGCTAGAATTCGACGGCTCTCGCCTACATAGGTATGGTGGGTTGAAGCGGCAGCGAAGCATGCACTAAACAACCTATAGAGACTCGATTCAACTGTCGGCTATTAGAGAGGGATAAGAAAGACCTATTCGAAACCAACCTTATACTAACACCAATCATACCCATCCTGACATTTCCCCGCGAGACCAAACGAGGAAGTCAAACCGAGGAACTCACACAGTTGGCAGTTTTATTAATTCCATTATAGTTGAATCACTTACTAGTCACATATAGATAGCATAAGTCATCCTGATAGCATAAGTAGTGTGCAGTTTTAGTTAACCGTTCGGTTGTAGTTGCAGTACTTACTAGTCAGATACGATTAGCATGTGACATCCCAAACCCAGCAGTTGTTGGCACTTTTATTTCATTCCATTGGAGTTGCGATACTTACTAGGCAGGTATAACATGACACGATACACCCCAGTTACACCGGTTGTTGGCACTTTTATTATCCATTCCATTGTAGTGAAGCTGATTACTAGTCACATATTAAGTCAAATTTATAGCACTACTTTCGTTATGCTTGTCTCTGATCGAGATACTGTGCTCCAAGTCGTCCATAACCGCGGACACGGCTTTCAGAAAGATTTACCCTGCAGGGATGCACAAATAGCAACACACACGATCAACCTCGGAAAAACCAACTCAAAACCCAACGAGGCTTTCACGACAAAGCAATCACAGGATTCATAAATTATTTCAGGGGGCCACCCCACTAAGCTACCCGCGACGAAGTTGGCCGGCTCCGAGACGGACCCAGGGTTTGTGTGGACGGCGGTAAACGACTGGGAACCCGAAAATGTGACTGGGCTTGTCGATACAGCGAAAACGTGTCACGATCCAAAACAGTACAGGTGCTCTATGCACAATCGTAAATAAAGCGGTAAAGCATGGCATAAGTACAGGATAGTAATAAAACCCCAAACTAGTTTGTGGCCCCAAGAAATAAGAAATGAATCAAGCTCTGGCTAAGGGGATTGATGGTCCCATATGCGGATAGTGCGATAGTCAAGGAACAGGTATCAAGTACTCGGGGTCCTACGGGACACAAGTGAGCATGGAAGAACCAAATAACATCTATTGCCCACCGATGCCTCTGCATTAGTGATATCTATTCTCAGCAATTTAATAGCTGTATTTAAAATCATGATCCTCTTCACCGTAAAGCATATGACAACATTCCAACAACTGTGTGGTACTTCACGACATGGGATCACACCTGAGCAAGCGACTACGACTCGCAAGACCATCTATCTACCAAACAACAGGTAATAGGAGGTGTCCAAGGCAATATAGAGGCTGCAAGGTATATAAATGGTGCACAGAAACTAAAGCATCGCCATACGGGTAGCAATAGATCAACAGGAGGAAGTAAAGACTATAAATGCAAAATAGGTAGAAAGGGGGAGATTGCTCGCCTGGGAAACACTACCGGAGATACATTATCCGAAGAACTTGTCGGTACTCTCATCAACTCATCGGCCTAATCTGTGAAGAAGCAAACACTAGAAGAAACACCGGATGCAATATTTAATACTACAGCAGAAGATCCGGCATAATTATGATATGATGCAGATGCGGTGCAATTAGACAGTATTAAGCGGAACCGGGGTCCCGACAGTTAAATATAAGGTTCATGTTGTTTAACTACCCCGCAAATTAAATGTGGAATTAACAAGGCGAAACAGGGCATCGGTTTGCTACACAAGTTTAAATGTAGCCGATATAAGACTAGAATAGCCCGCATATAGACTCCATATTTAATTTAGGTGAATAGTCTAAATACCCCCAAACAACCACAATATGTATGCGAGTATGAATGATTTAATATGCAACAACTATATATAGCACTTATAAAAATAGGGATATAGGATCGGTGTCACACATAGGGTTCGGCGATCTTGGTTCCGAGGTCGACGGGGTTCGGGTTTGGTCTTCGGATTCCGGGAGCAGGGCTTCGTATCCGTGAAGGCGACCTTGACGCGTCTAGGGTTCGGTCTTCGGGGTTGAAGTCCGGAAAGGGTCTTGAGTGACACTATGTGCATCCCTCGGAACCATCGGCATCGAGCCGGTCTTGACGGGCGAGGAAGATCTAGTCGTATGTTGGTCCTCGAAGTAGTTTGTTCGTGCATCACCGAGACCCCTTGTTCAACTTTGTCCACTCGCCAGGGAGCCACGGATGAAGCGCTGGAGGTCGTGTAGAAGGCCCTGGTCAACAGGTACCAGCGAGGACACAACACAAACAACACCACATGCAACACCACGATAGCAGGGATCGGGGTCGATAGAGAGGAGGCGGGACAGAGCTCTGGGCAGCGAGGTCACGGACAGAGGCAGGCTACAGAGCTTGGAGAGGGTTGAGGGAGGCGCCCGCGGCAGTGGTTGCCGGCAGAGGCAGGGGCGATGGCTCGGGATCCAGCAGCGGTGGAGCACTTGCGAGGCGCGGGAGGCCTCGCTGGGGGTGGAGATAGGACGGCGGTGCGGAGCTTGCTGCGGGCCGGACTACAGAGGCCGGTGGCAGGCGAGGGATTTGCTGGGAGGCGAGCTTGGGGAAAATAGGGACGACGACGAGGTCGAGGCCGCGCATGGTGAGGGTGGGGAGGCGAGGGAGGTGGCCGGCGACGGGGCCCGGGTCGACGGTGGCGAGGAGGTCGGCGAGGAGCACGACAGCATGGAGCAGAGAAGCACGCAGGGGCGGCTGGCCAGATGCGACGGAAGGAGGGCAACGGCCAACGGACGACCCGGGGCATCGACGCTCTGCTGGGCGGCCCGGCGTTGGAGAAGCTTGACGGGGAGGTGGCGCTCGCACGGATCAATGGGGAGGCGGCGGAGACCACGCGAGGGAGACAGCGGGTACTCGGTCTCACGCAGGCTGGTGGTAGCGAGGAAGGGGCGATGTGGTGGGTGGTGGCATCGGGGGAAGATGCACAGGGCCGGGGTGGGGACATGAGGTGTACGTGCGCGTAGAGAGAGGAGGCGTACGCGTCGTGGGTGAGAGCGAGCGACAGGTGTGGGCCGGCCTCGGGATGGCGTGTCGGATGGGAGTGCAAAGCTTAGGAAAAATGCATCGCAACCAGGGCTGCGTGCAGGTGCTGAGCGGGTGTAGCGATAGGGAGAGTTCGGTGCGGGCTGGGGTTGCGCATGGTGCGCCCGGAAAACGGCAGGTGGTGGCAGGTGCGCGTGCGTGTGTGTGCCTGGCGCCAAGGAGGTGGCGGTGGCTGAAGGGTAGCCGGGTGTGGGTCGAGCTGGGTCTAGGGTTAGGCTAGATTAGATTTAGGGTTTGGCTGTTTTGGGGGTGGCCAGCTAGGCCGGATCAGGCCTGGTTCGACTGCCCCCTAAAAAATAATATAAATATTTTATTTGTTTAAAACGGGGCTTTTGAAATCCGTTTGTAGATGAAACAAAATATTTCGGACAAGCCCGGGGTTTGATTTGAATAAAGAAGGGGCTTATTTAGAAAAACAAAATAGGTTTTCGAAAATAGTTTCAGACAAACAGATGCATGATGATGACGATGCTCAAATGCAATGTGGCATGATGACATGAGCATGCAGTCATGATGATGCAATGCACCAAAAACACCACGATTTTCTAGTAGTGGTTTTAGCGGGATGCCACAATTCGACACCACTAACAAGGGATCTCGCCCTCGAGATCCGCCTCATGGTACCGGGAAGAAGGTCGGCGATCTGAATCTTCTCGCTTCGTGTAGATGCTCGCGACACCACTAACAAGAGATCGTTGTCCGTGACCGTCGAGAGAACACTCCGGGAAGCAAAGGACGGAGGTAAAGGAATCCACAAAAAAAACCACCTCTAACTTCGATAGAAAGAGAGTACCGATGCATTCTCATCCACTTCAATGTACACGAGCAAATAGAGTGAGTAGTCGGCATGGGGGCCAATCCATCACGCACCCAAACTATTACTCCGCACAATCAGTAGAAAAGCGTGCAACCATTCTCGGAATCAGACTGAAGATCTCGACAATCAAGGTTCGGAACAAAGGAGTGATGCAGGCTCTGCATCAGATCTGGCGTAGATGATGTCGTCGCGTCGGAAAACACCGGAAGGCACAAACAAGGAACAAAGAATGGTACCACAGATAAAGGATCACTCAGATAGCATGAAGTCCGGAGGTAGAAACACCGTTGCCAAAGGAGGAAGCGAAACCCTGAAGGTACGATGGAACCCAACCACGAGAAATCCTAGACTTGAAGAAAAGATGAGAGAGCAGATTCAAAACACGCAGAGGTAAGAGGAGAATAGCATAGGGGCAAGCAGTAAAAACAGAACTAGTCAGATCGATCCAACCGATTTTCAAAAATAGTTTGACACTCTACAACGTCTGTTAGCTAGGTTATCCTACAGGCTGGACCAGTGGGGTGTCGTAACTGCTGAGCTCTAATACCACTCTGTAACACCCTCGAATCAGCCCTATGCAAGTTTCAGTGCTTCCCGCCAAACCCGCATAGAAATGATTCAAGGACGCCCACCAGGCACTTTCGTGCGGGTGGAAAACGAAGTAATATCATTACACAATAGTCCACGATGGGACCCACAGAACATATATATACAACAATGACTCCATGAGTCAAGAATACAGATATACAGTACAAATATCCAAATCACCTTGAAAACGATACAACATCCGAGTACGGATAAGAAGCAAATTGGGCTAAGAGCCTTGAAGAATAACCAATGGCGTCCATAATCCTGCCCAGGCCAAGCCGGAAGGGTAACCCTGTTAACGACGTCGAACTCGTACCTGCTAAACAAAAGGGGTGCCGACAAAGGGCGAAGGGAAAAAGAGGAGTGTCAGTACTGAGGCCAGTACACGGCGAGGCTAGAATTCGGCGGCTCTCGCCTACATAGGTATGGTGGATTGAAGCGGCAGCGAAGCATGCACTAAACAACCTATATAGACTCGATTCAACTGTCGGCTATTAGAGAGGGATAAGAAAGACCTATTCGGAACCAACCTTATACTAACACCAATCATACCCATCCTGGTATTTCCCCCTCGAGACCACACGAGGAATTCAAACCGAGGAACTCACACAATTGGTAGTTTTATTCATTCCATTATAGTTGAATCACGTACTAGTCAGATATAGATAGCATAAGTCATCCTGATAGCATAACTAGTGGGCAGTTTTAGTTAACCGTTCGGTTATAGTTACAGTACTTACTAGTCAGATACGATTAGCATGTGACATCCCAAACCCAGCAGTTGTTGGCACTTTTATTTCATTCCATTGGAGTTGCGATACTTACTAGGCAGGTATAACATGACATGATACACCCCAGTTACACTGGTTGTTGGCACATTTATTATCCATTCCATTGTAGTGAAGCTGATTACTAGTCACATATTAAGTCAAATTTATAGCACTACTTTAGTTATGCTTGTCTATGATCGACATACTGTGCTCCAAGTCGTCCATAACCGCGGACACGGCTTTCAGAAAGATTTACCCTGCAGGGGTGCACAAATAGCAACACACACACGATCAACCTCGGAAAAACCAACTCAAAACCCAACGAGGCTTTCACGACAAAGCAATCACAGGATTCATAAATTATTTCAGAGGGCCACCCCATTAAGCTACCCGTGACGAAGTTGGCCGGCTCCGAGACGGACCCAGGGTTTGTGTGGACGGCGGTAAACGACTGGTAACCTGAAAGTGTGACTGGCCTTGTCGATACAACGAAAATGTGTCACAATCCAAAACAGTACAGGTGCTCCACGCACAATCGTAAATAAAGCGGTAAAGCATGGCATAAGTACAGGATAGTAATAAAACCCCAAACTAGTTTGTGGCCCCAAGAAATAAGAAATGAATCAAGCTCTGGCTAAGGGGATTCATGGTCCCATATGCGGATAGTGCGATAGTCAAGGAACAGGTATCAAGTACTCGGGGTCCTACGGGACACAAGTGAGCGTGGAAGAACCAAATAACATCTATTGCCCACCGATGCCTCTGCATTAGTTATATCTATTCTCAGTAATTTAATAGTTGTATTTAAAGTCATGATCCTCTTCACCGTAAAGCATATGACAACATTCCAACAACTCTGTGGTACTTCACGACACGGGATCGCACCTGAGCAAGCGACTACGACTCGCAAGACCATCTATCTACCAAACAACAGGTAATAGGAGGTGTCAAAGGCAATATAGAGGCTACAAGGTATATAAATGGTGCACGGAAACTAAAGCATCTCCATACGGGTAGCAATAGATCAACGGGAGGAAGTAAAGACTATAAATGCAAAATATGTAGAAAGGGGGAGATTGCTCGCCTGGGAAACACTGCCGGAGATACATTATCCGAAGAACTTGTCGATACTCACATCAACTCATCGGCCTAATCCGCGAAGAAGCAAACACTAGAAGAAACACCGGATGCAATATTTAATACTACGGCAGAAGATCCGGCATGATTATGATATGATGCAGATGCGGTGCAATTAGGCAGTATGAAGCGGAACCGGGGTACCGACAGTTAAATATAAGGTTCATGTTGTTTAACTACCCCGCAAATTAAATGTGGAATTAACAAGGCGAAACAGGGCATCGGTTCGCTATACAAGTTTAAATGGAGCCGATATAAGACTAGAATAGCCCGCATATAGACTTCATATTTAATTTAGGTGAATAGTCTAAATACCCCCAAACAACCACAATATGTATGCGAGTATGAATGATTTAATATGCAACAACTATATATAGCACTTATAAAAATAGGGATATAGGATCGGGGTCACACATAGGGTTCGGCGATCTTGGTTCCGAGGTCGACGGGGTTCGGGTTTGGTCTTCGGACTCCGGGAGCGGGGCTTCGTATCCGTGAAGGAGACCTTGACGCGTCTAGGGTTCGGTCTTCGGGGTTAAGGTCCGGAAAGGGTCTTGAGTGACACTATGTGCATCCCTCGGAACCATCGGCATCGAGCCGGTCTTGACGGGCGAGGAAGATCTTGTCGTATGTTGGTCCTCGAAGTAGTTTGTTCGTGCATCACCGAGACCCCTTGTTCAACTTTGTCCACTCGCTAGGGAGCCACGAATGAAGCGCTGGAGGTCGTGTAGAAGGCCCTGGTCAACAGGTACCAGCGAGGACACAGCACAAACAACACCACGTGCAACACCACAAGCAACACCACGACAGCAGGGATCGGGGTCGACAGAGAGGAGGCGGGACGGAGCTCCGGGCAGCAAGGTCGTGGACAGAGGCGGGCTGCAGAGCTTGGAGAGGGTTGAGGGAGGCGCCCGCGGCAGTGGTTGCCGGCAGAGGCAGGGGCGGCGGCTCGGGATCCAGCGGCGGTGGAGCGCTTGCAAGGCGCGAGAGGCCTCGCTGGCGGCGGAGATAGGACGGCGGTGCGGAGCTTGCTGCTGGACGGACTGCAAGGGCCGGTGGCGGGCGAGGGATTCGCGGGGAGGCGAGCTCAGGGAAAACAGGGTCGACGGCGAGGTCGGGGCCGCGCATGGTGAGGGTGAGGAGGCGAGGGAGGTGGACGGCGACGGGGCCCGGGTCGACGGTGATGAGGAGGTCGGCGAGGAGCACGATAGCATGGAGCAGAGAAGCACGCAGGGGCGGCTGGCCAGATGCGGCGGAAGGAGGGCAACGGCCAGCGGATGACCCGGGGCGTCGACGCTCTGCTAGGCGGCCCGGCGCTGGAGAAGCTCGACGGGGAGGCGGCGCTCGCACGGATCGACGGGGAGGCGGCGAAGACCACGCGAGGGAGGCAGCGGGTACTCGGTCTCACGCAGGCTGGTGGTAGCAAGGAAGGGGCGATGTGGTGGGTGGTGGCATCGGGGAAAGATGCACAGGGCCGGGGTGGGAACACGAGGTGTGCGTGCACGTAGAGAGAGGAGGCGTACGCGTCGTGGGTGAGAGCGAGCGACATGTGTGGGCCGGCCTCGGGATGGCGTGTCGGATGGGAGTGCAAAGCTTAGGAAAAATGCGTCGCAGCCAGGGCTGCGTGCAGGTGCTGAGCGGGTATAGCGATAGGGAGAGTTCGGTGCGGGCTGGGGTTGCGCGTGGTGCGCCTGGAAAACGGCAGGTGGTGGCAGGTGCGCGTGCGTGTGTGTGCCTGGCGCCAAGGAGGTGGCGGCGGCTGAAGGGTAGTCGGGTGTGGGTCAAGCTGGGTCTAGGGTTAGGCTAGATTAGATTTAGGGTTTGACTGTTTTGGGGGTGGTCAGCTGGGCCGGTTCGGGCCTGGTTCGAGTGCCCCCTAAAAAATAATATAAATATTTTATTTGTTTAAAACGGGCTTTTAAAATCCGTTTGTAGACGAAACAAAATATTTCGGACAAGCCCGGGGTTTGATTTGAATAAAGACGGGGCTTATTTAGAAAAACAAAATAGGTTTTCGAAAATAGTTTCAGACAAATAGGTGCATGATGATGACGATACTCAAATATAATGTGGCATGATGACATGAGCATACAGTTATGATGATGCAATGCACTAAAAACACCACGATTTTCTAGTAGTGGTTTTAGCGGGATGCCATAGAGAGCACGGCAAGCTGCTTGTCCATGTAGTTGCTGTCGTTCCCGGCACCGGGGAAATTGCGCTGGAAGCGCTGGAAGCAGTACGAGGCAATGTGCCGCACCTTCTCGTAGATCAGACAGGTTAGAGAACTGCCGCCGCCGTTGGCAGGGGACGGTCATTGCGACGAGGCGGTGAAAACTGAGGAAAGCCTGCTTGCCTTGGTGCCGAGGATTGGCCCGGAACTGCTGTTAGTTGGACGGGGGACCTAACGGAAGACCACCGCCAAAGCGTACACCATAGTGCGCCGAGTGAACATCCGCACTAAGTTCGGCCTTCCTGGCATCAATGCTCGGTATGCAGCAACTGAGAGTATAGGTCCCGAATAGGCATCGGGTCATAGAGATTGCGAGCATTGACAAGCCGAGCGAGGGTGTCATACTCGCTGTCACGCCGGCGATCAGGTATGAGGAGAACTCTTCTGGACGCAGGGGCTTCCCAATGGAGGCGAGTATGTCTGCCATGGACTTGATCTTGTTGAAGAACTTGTCAGCAGATTGGTCCAGCTTCTTCTCCTTGCTGAGAGCTTTGCGGATCTGCATCGCACGAGGAACAGATTGGGAGGCGTAGCTCGCCTCCAGCATCTGCCAGACAGACCGTGAGGTATTCAGATTCATGACCATCCCGATCGTCGTCTCATGGAGAGAGCCGACAAGAGCAGACCGGACGAACTGATCCTGCTGTTGCCAAGCCGCATAGAGGGGGTTGGCGAGAGTCGGTGGAGCATCAGTCTTCGACACATCTGGATTGGGGATCATGGGCGCGGGACAAGGCAGCCATCCATCAACGAAGCCGGACAGCAGATTGCTCCGTAGAACCGACCGGACCGCCATGCGCCATTACATGTAGTTATCGCCGGTCAGCTTCATCGAGATCTGGCTCACGAGGTTGATCGGCGTGGAGGGGATGATCGACACCATTGCCGGTTCGGAGGTGACCACACCGGCCAGGCCGGAGAGGAGCTAGATAGCCGAGCTGAGTGCATCGGACACGGAGGCGCTGCTCGATGAGGAAGTCATGGCGGCGGAGGTGCGGAAGCGAAGACCGGAGTAGAACTGATCTAGGGTTTAGGCCGCCGGCTCTGATACCATGAAAGTAAACGAGTATTGGTAGGGTAGAGATCGCGCGGTTCACCACCGTGGCCTCATGTATTTATAGAAGGGTACACTACAAGGGTATTACAGTCATATACGGTAGGTTTATACAATACCTAAACCGTATAGAGTTAGGACTAATACATGTACATGTATTCACAGTTTATTACAAATCTAATTTGCAGGCGAATATGAAACGGAGGGGAGTAATATAGGAAGTGGAACTTCCCCAGATGGCCATGGAAACAATACTCTAAGAACACAAAATCTGCATTTCGGTGGATCGGTGGCTCGTTGTCTTTGCCAGGTAGACACGATTTTTTATCTGAGGCCATGTGATTACGGTCAATACTCTTTCACACTAAGACAGAGATAATTGGGCAGAGATTTACATTTATATTTTTGGCCGATGCATGGTTGTATATTGCAAAGATTATTGTTGTTTAGTCCCATTTTGGCTTGTTAACAACAACGCGACTTGAGATATCAAATTGAAAATATATCTCAAAATATGGTGTGACGATACGACCATAATATCTACCATGGAGCTACTACATTGAAGGCAGGGATACTCACAGAAGCGCCTGAACTCCCATGTGCTCCTTGTGACAATACTGAACTTCTTGAACCATTGTTGCACCGCATGGTAAAAAAAAGTTGTGTGAGTGTATATATTTAAGCATGAGAAGAGAGATTGAACATAATCATAAGTCAGCAAAGAACCCATCATGTGCACCGGAGGCCAAGTATAGCCTACCCATCGATAGGTTCATATTAGCATATACCATACATCAAAGTACACGACTTTTTTGCAAGCAATTGAGACTCTTTTTGAAATGTTGTTAGAACCATATACATTATAGGACTTCCAGACCTATATACAACCTGGATTTGGAAGCATTGGGATTTGCAAATGCACAAATTTGTGTGTCCATTCGACATAAAAATCATGACATATTTAGTTGAGTATTGGCTCTTCTCTATCTTTCAGACCATCCATGAGAGACTATTTCTCCTTCTCGCCTTTTGTGTTGTTCATGGACTTGGCACACCCGATCACACCCGTGATAGGAAGGCAAGTGGCTTCGATATTTAATAAATCTGTCAACTATGAAGACGACATAGGTGAACCTACAATGTTAACCGGGAAAGGATAAAATTGCTACTTGAAGCTGTGCGACGTCGTCTAACTCGTTTCTCAAGAAGTTATGATTTTCACACACATGACTGGTCAATATAGTTCAAAGTTTAGGTTAGAAGCCTCCCGCAAAAACAAAAGATTAAATACCCAGGTGTTTTGCACCTGTGAACACCCACGATTTCGCTTCTAACTTGATTCTAGAGCAAACTCTTCTTCTTAGCCAATGAATTAAGGTGAATCTTTTGCCTTAAAATCGGTCAAATGTAGTATGCTCTGAAATTCCCATGAAGCTATGAAGATAGGTGACTTTGACCGCGAAAAGAGATTCGTATCATTGCCGTGAAATTTTTCTCCAGTCAACTCAGTGTCCTTTTGTTTATCTCGTTCAAGCGTCCTAATGGAATGGAGTCACTGTTTCATTTCTGTTGCCATCTTCTGACCGACGGATTATCAAGCAGGAGACAGCTGTGACGCAACTTTCAAGCTAATAGCTCATTCTCATATGTGAGAATTGAGATGCACAGACGAAAGTCTAAGGACACTTCGAGCTAGTAACTGCGTAGATTCTGAATATAGAAGCAACGTGAAGAAAGTTGGACGTCACTAAAGCGAATTTTCAGGACATGGATACTACTGAATACGACTATATTTACATAACTATCTGGATATTAAGTTTAAAATAATCTATAACCTAGCGGTTTTTTCATACACTACACTGCACGAACAGAACCTCACGATGCTACTGCATCTCTGCATACCTCAATTAATTTGCTCACTTTTGCTTCGGTGAGACATATACTCACCGTACACGTATACTCACGTGCCTCGGGAGACGGAAATCGAGAGGGATATAGCAGAAGCAACAAAAGTTTAAAATGTGGCATGCAAAGACGTAGATCACGATAACCGCAGGTGGGATCAGCCGGGGGAAACATGAAGTATACCCCATACAAACTTAAGTTTGAAGGGGGGAGGGGGGGCACCGAAGCACACCTCTTGCTATGGATGAAAAGTGAGGATCCTGGAGCAATTGGTCCGTAATCTGTGCCTCTAGCATGCTTAATGCTCTCTTTCAGGCGACGCTCCTCCTACTCCTCGGAATCATCTAACGAGAAGAAGTCTAATATCTTGTCGTCATCCTCCTCCAAACTAGGTGGTGTTGGTTTCAGCGGTGGAATGCAATCCGGCGGCATGGGCATGGGTAGGCTGGCCAAGCATGTAGGTAGGCGGCGAGGCATGGTGTGTAGCCGGCGGCGACAAGGAGGAAATGCTTGGTGGCTTGGTTATGAGAAGGAACAGGCAGGATTTGCTTGTGCAGAGAGGAGAGGCGTCAGTGGCGATAATTAAACGTCATAGCAGGCGAAGGCGGCTGCTGACTCGCATTTAAGTAGGATTTGCTTGTGTAGACTAGACACGCCTGCTCTCTACGATGGCCACACACCACTGCAACAGCGGGAAGGCTCCCTGTGTCGGCCACACACTGTGGTGATGACGAGACGTCTGCCTGCGCCCGCCGAGGGAATCGATGCCACTATTAAGCTACCAGAGGAAGGTTTGCGATGGTCATTTAATTTTGTTGACCGGCTGGGTGTAATGACAGGGCTGGCGCGTAAGGAGCCCTATGTAGCGGGAAATCGGGGATGACCTCGGCACGTTGGACACGCTATTGGGCCGAGCCAGACTAAAGCGGCCCTTGGGGGCGCAGGTTGGGTGCGGGTTTCCATCCGGCGAGCCCATTAGGTCCTTGGGGCGTCGTTTAGGGGGACGTGGCTGGAGATGCTCTAATTGGTCGTGCAATTTCAAACGTCGATTGTAAAATACTTTTCAACTTGTGTCGTCTCTACCACAGAGCTACTTTACTGAGGGAGGGGATGCCCACATCAGTACGGCATTGTTTTGTAGCCTGGTTTTCTAGTGTATTCAAGAGTATTTGCCAGGCCACCCGGAGAACCCTGGAAATCCTAACTAGGCTGTTTTGTAGTCTGAGTTTGGACGGGCTTAGCCCCAACTATCCCGGTCAAAACACTTGATTAGGCCTGTAAACTAAAACGCTACCCTCTCCTCGCCTTTTGGAAACTCTCTGTGTACGCTCGCACCAACGGGAATTGGGTGAGGGGAATCGTTACACCCGATCCCTGGAGGATTAACCCAACTAATCCGCTAGAAAACACGGGCACAAAACAAGGCCTACATGAATTCCCATGTGCTCCTTATGACAGTATCAAACTTCTTGAAAAGCACCTATCCCACGGTTGTTGCACCACATAGCTATCAAATGTTATGCTAGCTTGTGTATTTAAGCAAGAAGAGGAGGGATTTCGATCGTAGCTTGCAAAGAAGCCACCATGTGCACCAATGTCCGAGTATAACGTAGCCATTATCGCTAGGTTTATATTACTACCATACACCATATAACAAAGTACACAACTTCCGCATTTCGTTGAGACTCTTTTTGCAATGTGGTTAGAACCATAATATGGATTCCTGCAGTTGCAACCGATATACACCTTTAGGACTTGGAAGCATTAGGAATTGTGATTGCTGTAGCCTAGATCACCGTTGGACGCGAAAACCATACAATTGTAGACTGAATATAGACTCTTCTCCAGCTGTCAACGCATCCATGGCAGGCAGTTTCTTCTCCTAGCCCTGTGTTTGCCGTAGTGGAGTTGGGGCACTCGATCGGACTTGGAATACAAAACCAAGCGGCTTCGATCTTTGACAAATCCTCCGGTTATCAACAGATGCAGGCGCGAATCTAAAATTCGTACCGGAGCAGGATATGATCGGCTGTCCGAGCCGTGTGACTCTAAGCCGTCTGACTTGTTCATCAGGTATGATTTGCATACACAAGATCGATCAAATGTAGAGCAGTAACTCGGATCTGATATTTATATGAAGCTAGGATCAGGAATTTTGCTCTCGCTCACAGCGAAACGAGTATGTATCATTGTCGTGAAATTTCTCCCCTCCACGGCTCGGGTAGGGTGTCAGGTGGGATCCCGCCAAAATCCCACTGAGCAAAATTTACACTAGATTTTGACAAATAAACTAGAAGTGGATTTAGACGGGATCCCACTTGACACCCTAGGGTCGGGTTTGTTTACCCCGTTCCAACAGGTGTGCAAATTGAATGGAGTCACCGGCTCATTTCCATTGCCATCAAGAGTTCGAGACAGAGAGTGCTTTCACCCAACGTTCGAGCTAGTAGCTCAGCACTATGCGTCAGATGTACATCAGTCATAGAAACTCAAGTAGTACTCCCTCCATTTTTTTTCATTTTTTTGTGGGTGCTCCCTCCATTTTTTTTCCATTTTTTTGTGGGTGCTCCCTCCATTTTTTTTTCTTTTTTTTGTGGGTGCTCCCTCCATTTTTTTTCTTTTTTTTGTGAGTGCTCCCTCCATTTTTTTTCTTTTTTTGGTGGGTGCTCCCTCCATTTCTAATTACTCTCTGTCTACTAGTAATATCAATTTGATGTCTTCCTCTGTCCTGAAATAACTGACATGGTGATGTTTTTGTAAAAACACCCCGAACTTTTTCACCTGAAACCCGCGGTCCAACTCCTACCTCGCGTTCCCCCGACTCCTCCTCGGGTTCCCCTCATATCAGTTTGATGCAGAAATTTTGAATCAACTTCTATATAACTGGTCAAATTTTACGTACTTTAACATTAACCTTGTAGTAATCTGAACAGAGGGAGTAGAATCCAGAACCAAGAACCAAACATAGAAACTCCTGACAGTTGGACGTCACGATTTTGCATTTTGCGACTTGCGAGAGGTTGGCCCTTGGGGTGCAAGATGTGCACTACAGGCCTATTTCCGGTTGCAGCCTTGTCCAATCATACGAATCTCGAGGTGTGAACAAAAGTTTTTCCTCTTTTTGTCAGTCTGCCATATATGCCTTGCAGTCCGGGTCAGCCTGGTCAAACTTGTCGGACCCACGGTCGGCATTTTCGGGAACACCAAAGCCATATGGTCCTACCATTGTGCTCCGCAGCACAGGAATGTGACTGTTCCATATATTCTGGTTCGTGTTCATGGGTATATTATGGAGGTACTACTAGAGTGTCCGTGTGTTGCCACGGTCTCTCTAGTTTTTTTCTCATCGCACGTGTTAATATGATGCATATGAAAAATCATGTGTATAGAAAATATAACTATGTTGTGTTCTAAAACATTGAGATTCCTTTTTTCCTGAATTGTGTTTTAGTAAAACCTAATTGATCGTCAGATGTAAAGAAAGGAAGGGCACAACAACTTGAGATCTACTCTTTGGCGGCCTATAGATATTGTGGCAGAACGTAGGAACATGTTCTTCAACTTCATTTGTGTTGTTAGATTACCAAGAAAAGAATCCTCAATCTATGTGACGATAAAAGAGTTTACATAAGAATGTGTAACATAGTCTATTCCATGTGCAAAATCATGATGGATACAGTATTTTATTAGCTTAATAATAGTGTGTGCCTGCATTTTAAAAAACATACAAACACAACGATTGATCATGGTTTTTATTCTATTCAGGGATGGATGCTTCATTGCCACCTCACAACTAGACACAATGTTTCACTTCGCAATCACGCATATCTATCTTGTAGAACTCTTTTCCAACCTATCCATTCTCTCAATGCTTCTCCTCCGGGTAAACGGTATAAGCTTTACCAATATCTCCTACAGTCTCAAGGTAACACACATACTGCAAATAAATATGGGTGAAAGAATTTTATTTGAATAACCCACATAAATCTACGGTGCCATATGTCACACCAAAAGGAAGTCTTATTTTTCCTGCTTTCATTATATAATACACACACCATACTTATAATTGTAGTACTCCAATAAATTTTAAAGATTAGCTCAAACAAAGGGAAATTAATCTTTCCAAGGATGCAGAATTCGGGCATCAACAATCTGCAAGTTTTAGAAGACAAACTAACACTCAATAACTAAAGAGAAAGGAAACTGCATCATGCCCACAATTTTTGTATACATCCACATATTTTTCTTGGGTCCTCTAATATAGAATAAATCAGTAAAATAATTAGAAAATAAAGAACATAAAAATGTCCAAATAATCATATTTCTGATATCATTGAACTAAAAGACCGGAAGAAAGTTAGCACAAGAAAATAAATAACTTTGCATCACGCTGCTAAAAAATTGTTCTACATGCAACACAAACAGTTGATAAGCAAAGTCGACATAGTGGCTTAGAGGTCAATCACAAAAACCAGGTACCTAAAGTTATATGATGGACATATATAAACCTGAAATATCCTCTTACAGACCAATATTAACATATCGTGTGCGTTCCATTTCTCATATGCAAGGATGGAGTCAGAAGCAAGGTGTTGCACTGGTATGCTGAGTCAGTCTCTATGGAAAGTGATGGGTCTTAATCTCCTCACTCCATCGTGAACCAAGAGACAAAATATGAACCGGTGATAGCAGAAAATGTTGAAGGTAAAAGAAACAAAAGCTACGATCCTTGTCTCTGAAGTGAGTCAGTTAACTTCAAATGACCATTTTCTGTGATAGGTTTTACCACTTCTTCGCTGATACAGACCTTTTTAAAATCATGACAATCAACCATGGAACAATAAATAATCATAAGAAAATCTATGCAAGTGCGGAATTCAGTTTTAATCAAAAAGATTCTAAGGCAACGGAGACCACTTGCAACACTCCTATTAGTTCTACCTCAACCACCGAGTGTTGTCCTCTGTCTCTTCTATTCTTTTAAGATGAGTACTCAGCCCTAATGTGTCTATATAATTACAAGATTTCTCGGGGAAAAGGTATATTTATTAGTGTCTTGATTATGCCACCTCAACTTCTACAACTAATTAAGCCACTTGGATGATTCAAATTTAGTTTCAAGATTTAGTTATCTGATTCAATTGCTGCTCGTACACTTTCCTGAAATAGCTTTGAAACTTGAATCACAATTTATTGGCGTGGTAACAGTGGCGCATCCCATATGCACAACAGAATCAAAATTTATTGGCGTGGTAATAATGGCACATCCCATATGCGCCACAGATAAGGGTTTTCCTAGTAGTGACGTTTGCACTGCTCCATCTTGACAGCAGTAGCATCACGGTAACCGGCTATAGGAAACAGTGCCTTAGCGTCAACTTACCTAGGTTACAGTTCATATCCTTGAGTGACCTACTTCATTGTAAATGAGACCCTCTGTTGTATCCATGTTGCAGCTTCGCTCAATCCATGCCGATCTAATCCCTAACCGTTCAGCTGCAGTAGGCAGCACAACCATGATCTGAATGAAACACATACAAACATGAAAGCATTGTAAAAATTGGTGTCATCTCTAGAAGATTAACCACAATATGAACGAAGCACAACCAAAATTTAAAGGAAGCATGATTACTGTCAGAAAGACATATGCCAAAATAGGAGTGAAGCATCGACAACCATCCGAAGGAAGGATATGCTAATCATCACCATATGCTGAAGGAAGCATACTTTTGTTGTATGGAAGCAAACACGGACACTAGAAAGCAAGTAGCTAGCATAATCACTGAATATATTTGTCATTACTAGTCTCCTAAAAAATGTGATTCATCGAGTTCGGTGGCATGCATGGAAGCATGGTGCTGGTACAGGAGGCAAGCATTATTGATCATCGTGAAACACGTAATTTCAAATTGATATATTTTGTTCATGGAAGCAAATCTCCGTTTGATAAGAGCAAATGTTTATTTCTTTAGAAGCACATCATTTGAAGCATACAAAATTATGAGAGTGAAAAACATATCGTTGGAAACATATCCATAATATGTTGGAAGAAAGTTTTTAAATTTCAGAGATTTTCATTCACTAGAAGCACAATTTTGCTGCGCTGCATTAGAAACAAATTCGTTCACGTTGAAGTAGATCCAAATAACAAGAAACAAGATTTGCTTCCTAACAAAATCCATAAAACTGATCAAATGGGAGTACATAATGTGGAAACCCACGTAATCAAATCCGTAGTTAATGCTGAATCCAACGGAAGCAGCTGCTCAGAAATCGCTCGACAATTTATGAGTCAATGGACGGTCCAGGCAAACCAAATCCAACATTGCAAAAGGAGTCCGATGGGAAGCTACCCATCGGCATCCGATCCCTAGCAGAGAATGGCAGCGATCGGTTTGGGTCCTTATACCGTGCCCCACACCAAGAAAGTGTGAACAGGTTGGCCGCTCGGATGTGCAACATGGATAAGGATATCTCATGGGTAAAACAACACACCTCTGCAGAGTGTAAAAAAAGTGTGGCATGTTACTCTCTGCTTTCCTAAGATTACTACTGTGGTTATCAAGGATGAAATAAAAGATGGCTTGTCTTTGATCATCTATTTTGAAGCTTCTTCCATACATTTATATGAATGACATTATAGATATATCCTAATCATGGCTAACCATAATAGCTAGTGGTGGATCCAACACTCCCTGGGAATGCTTTAGTCCTATTGCGCTACTAAATACCTTCATCGAACATGTCTTTGTTTATTTACATTGCTTATTATTGACTTGTTCACACACACTCAAACACTCTCAAACACACCCTACTTGAAATCAAAGACAACTTCTAAGCACTCTTTGGTAAATAGTGGCGAGAGGCATCAAGACCTTAACCAATAGATCTCCATATATTTGATACTCTTATTTCGAAACTAGCTACAAACTATATGTGCTCTTGTAACCATCAGACACTAGCTGATAGAAGTGATTTTCTGATATTTGTTTTTTTCACGCAAGCGTCCACCATTATGGATGCTCCAAGGGGCTGTTTGGAATTGTCCAAGAAGAAGAGTTAGAAGAGAAATCGTTGTCTTCTCTAGAATCAAGTTAGAAACAAAACCATGGGTGTTCACCGGTTCTAAACACTTGGTATTTCGATGTTTGGAGAGTAGTCTTTTGTTTATCGCATGGGCGACTTGTAACCTAAACATTGAACTACATTGGACCGATCGAGTCATATGGAGTCACACGGCTTCAACTAGCAATTTTATCTTTTCCCCGTGTTATATTCACCGACATCATCTTCATAGTCGACATATTTATTAAAGATCAATGCCTTTTGTCTTCTAGTCACGTGTGTGATATGGTATGCCAACTCCATGAGCTAACGACAAAGGCAAGTAGAATAAACTTCCTTTCACGGATGGCCTGAAAGCTAGAGCAGAGCCAATATTCAACTAAATATGCCGTGGTTTTTACGTTGCATGGAAACACAAACTTGTGCATTGGCAAATCCTGATGCTTCCAAATCCCAGGATATATATCGGTTTGGAAGTCCTAAAATGTATATGTATGGTTCTAACAACATTGCAAAAAGCATCCCAACCGCATGCAAAAAAGTTGTGTACTTTTTATATGGTGTATGCTAATGTGAACCTATGGATGGGTAGGCTATACTCAGCCTAAGGTGCACATGATGGGTTCTTTGTTGACTTATGATCGTGTTCAATCTCTCTCTTCTCGTGCTTAAATATAATACACTCGCATACCATTTTTTATCATGCAGTGCAACAACCATCCAAGAAGTTTAGTACTGTCACAAGGAGCACATGGGAGTTCATTTGCTCTTGTGAGCATCCCTGCATTCAATGTAATAGCTTGCTGGTCGAAATTATGGCCGTATGGCTACACCACATTTTGAGATATATTTTACATTCGATATCTCAAGTCACGTTGTCATTAACAAGCCAAATGGGACTAAACAGCAATAAGGTTTGCAATATATGGGACTAAACAGGAATAACGACGTTTCTCGATTTAGGAGATTAGGAGATATGCCACGATACCGTGACATATTAGTCTAACTATATATAACCATGCATCAGCCAAACATAACTAGTTAAAATCTCTGCCCAATTATTTCTATCTTATTGTGTAAGTGTAGTCACCGTAGTCGGCAAACAGTGTGCGGTTTCATCATCTGGACTCCAATAAAAAGTTGTCTCCACCTAGCAAAGACAACGAGCCACCGAAATGTAGATTTTTCGTTCTTAAAGTATTTTTTTGTGGCCATCTCGGGAAGTTGTAATTCCTATATTACTCTCTCTATTTTATATTAGTCTGCATATAAGATTTCTACGTTTCAAAATGATTACTATCAGACTGATATGCTCATATGCAAGAAATTAGAATTTCCATGTGCGTCTGACGCAACTTGCAGGTTCGTTTTTATATGCACCGACCCGACTACGGCTTTTATATCTAAGAATACTAAAAATACTATAGTTCCATGAGAGGTGTCATGTAAAGGATTCCTACAGAATCGCTCCTGGTAGATGGCAACAACGTTCAGGACTGTCTGCCAGTTAGATGCACCAAATCATGCCCGTCGCTTGACTTCTGTTCCCGATCATACCTAGTGGTTTCGTGGTTATTTTAGGTTTGAACTACTGTTCTATTTGGTCGATCTAGCCAGCTGTTTGTTTCGGGTTTGGGTTGGCCGATCTTTTTTTTGAGAGATGGCTTGGCTAATCTGGTGCCCGATAATGGCACACCGACCAATTGATAAACAAGTCGCAACATACCGTATTATTTGGTACATCGCCCTGCTTTTCATCACGAGTTAGCTGGGCCATACTTATTGAGCTTCCCCTTTGCAAATGCAACAATCATTTTGAACTAAGTGGCACTGAGAACAAACGGAGGCACTTATTGAACTACGTTTGAAGTTTTTTTTTTTTGAAACGGAGGCAAACGCCCCAGCCTCTACATCAAAGCCATGCATACGGCCACTTATTTTATTGCATTATTAAAAAGGTCTCAAAAAGAGCCTAGGCAAAATAGTCCAAACGGTCGTACAAAAGACTGATAAAGAAATCAGCGAAAGAAAGAAAAAACTAGCAAACATTGAGCCATCATGTGGTGATTGTAAAATTAGATCGCCACCCACACCGGCTGAACAAGCCCCGTGTAACCTTCTCCAAAGTATCGCAACCAGTATGCATAGCTTGTCTGTCCTCTATAGGCTGCAGAAGTGACCACGTACGGATCCAGTGAGACACCATAAGAATAACCTGCAAGAAAGATGTTGATCGATTATTGTTAAAAATAACATCGTTTCGGGCGTTCCAAATTGCCCAGATAACAGCGAACGCTCCGACCCGAATGTTGTATTTTTCCTTCTTTGGGATTCCCGTGAGCCAATTCCCCAAAAAAAATATTTATATTAGTGGGTGGAGGTAGAGTGAAAGTAGTATGGATAATACGCCAAATGATTTTAGCAAAAGGACAATCAAAAAATAGGTATCGTACAGTTTCGGCCTTGTCACAAAACAAACAAACTGAATCCCCTGCCAATTCCTTTTTTTCAAATTATCTTTAGTAAGAATCACCTTGCGACAGTCAAACACATAAAAATTCTGATTTTAAGAGAAACTCTAATTTTCCAAATATACTTCTTAAGAAACCTTGTGTCTTCATTTATTAGATCAAGATATATAGATTTAAACAGAAAACTTTTCATTTTCAGTAAGTTGCCAAATAAAGGTATCATTTTCCTCTGTTAAATTGATTTGCATTAATCTGGATACCATATGTAACCAAGAGTTCCATTTATTCCCTGTCAGAGCTCTTCTAAAAGACATGTTTATAGGACTACGTTTGAAGGTGTCTGTGGGACTTTGTAATGTGAAACGATGAAGAGTAGAACTAGGAATTAAACTACTGATACGATGTAGGAGTAATTATCTATGGATTGTTATTGTATCCGTTTCTCGATGATTGATGTTGGTCAAACTATTTCTAGTGAGATGGTCATGGACTATCTGTAATGAAGACGAGATGTGCAACTTTCATTACGTGTTGTTGACAAATTATTTATTTGGTAAATCTATTGTGTAAGTTAGTTTGAACTAAAAAAAAGTATGAATTTGAAAGGTTATCGAATTGCGATCGGCTTGAGGTTCCAACTTCATTGTTTGAAATATTTTGTTTGGATCTGGAGGTCAAATGGAGTTGATATATATATATATGCTTAGAGAGAAGAGAAACACAAAAGAAAGAATTTTAGCGGATGCCTTTGAGGGGTCTGACTTTGGAGGACACGCCGCTCTAGAATATTTTGAAGGTGCTATAAAACCATTTTATAGGCTCGTTTTTGGTGGTTCTGCCAACATTACATGTTGCTAACCGTTTTTCGCAATAAAGAAAAAATAATTGTTTATATGAATCAGTAGCATGCAGTTAAGTGGAGGAAACTAAAAAACCCTCTTAACCCAACAACGCTATCATGTACGAACATTGCCTTTCGACCCACTGCACTATCGCTATCATTTACGAATAGAACCTGGTGACGCTGCATGTCTGCATACCGCCATTAATTTGCTATCGATGAAAAGTGAGGATCTTGGAGCAGTTGGTCTGTAATTTGTGCCTCTAGCACGCTTAATGATCTTTTTTCTGGTTAATCATCCGGAATCTTTGTTTTCGAGCTACAATCATTGGGGAAAGGAGGCCGAAATGAACTTTGCTGCCATGCCTAGCGACTCCACACTCTCGCTGCGCCTATGAAAAAGGCACCATCGCCAGAAGACATTGGGTTTAATTTTAATTTTTCCGTCCAATCAGCCCATTAAAGTGCAGTATCTTCACGGGTAGTTTAACATTGTGCGCATTTAGCAAACATCTACGTTAGTTCTCAGTGTAACTTAGTTTAAAATGATTGTGTTACATTTGCAAAGGAAAGCTCAATGAGTATGGCCCAGCTAATTCATGATTAAAAACAATATGTTGCGATTTGTTCATCAGTTGGTCGGTCGGGCACCAGATCAGCCAACCCAAATCTGAAACAGCTGGGCCAGATCGACCAAATTGAACAGTAGTTCAAATCTGAAATTAGCACGAAGCTAGTACGAACGCGAACAAAAGTCAAGCGACGCGTATGATTTGGTGTATCTACTGGCAGCTGGTCCCAAACATTGTTGCCATCTACCGGGGTCGATTTTGTTTGATCCTTCACATGCCAGCCTCCCATGGAAACTAGTATTTGAAGTATTAGTTAGAAGTGAAGGTCTTAGATGGGTCGGTGCATAAAAACATGAACCTGCAACTGGCATCAGATTCCCATGAAAAGTCTAATTGCATGTGCATGAGCATATATGTCTGATAGGCCTCTGTTGTCGTTTTGAAACAGAATTAGTTAAACAATACTCCCATCCGTTTCCTAATATAAGATCTTCTAGTTTTTTTTTTCCAGAAATGCACGTATGTGGGCACGTTTTATTGTTTAGTTTCATCCTTTTTAGTTTGAATCTACTTTCAAATATCTAAAAGGTCTTACATTAGTGAACGGAGGGAGTACAAAACATGGATTTGACTAAATCTAATATGCAGATGATGTGTGTTTCAGTCTCCTCCACATCTCTTCCAAACTTATTAAACTGAAAATACAAGGATGGCCAGGATTGACCGACAGACCTTCATGATTCAGAAACGAATGGGTATCAAGCAACCTTGGTCGTCCTTGTGTTTTCAGTTTCATAAATTTGGAGAAAAGGGCGAACACAGACGCAAAACCCTATGTAGATTAATATGAAACAAAGTGAGTAATATACAAATTGTCACCTCGGTAGATGGTCGCTCTAAGAACGAAAAATTTGCATTTTGGTGGCTCGTTGCCTTGCTAGGTGTGTAGTGGAAGGAAATGATGGTTCGTTGGAATCCAGGTGATGGAACCCCATACCATAAGTCGACTACTTTGACTACTCTTTCACGATTAGGCAACAATAGTTGGACAGAGATTTTAAGTAGTTACATTTACATGCATGGAGTTTATTGCAAAGATTATTGTTCTTTAGTCCCATTTCAGCTTGTTTCAACAATGTGAATTGAGATATCGAATGGGAAATATATCTAAAAATGTGACGTGTCAATACGACCATAATGTCTACCACGGATCTACTACATTGAAGGCGGTATTCTAACAAGAGACATGAACTTAAAAGCATCAATTGCATGGTTGTTACACGGCATGATAAAAAAATGTTACGTCGAGTGTATAAATTTAAACATGAGAAGAGAGATTGAACGCGTGATCATAAGTTAGGAAAGAACCCATTGTGTGCACCGGAGGCCGAGTATAGCATACACATCTCGATAGGTTCATATTAGCATAGACCCTATAACAAAGTAAAAAAATTGTTTGCACGTAGTTGAGATTCTTTTTGCAATGTTACTAGAACCATATGCATTTTAGAATTTCCAACTGATATACATAGTAGGATTTGGAAGCATCGAGATTTGCAAATGTGCTATCAGGGTTATACTTTCTGAGTATACTCACGGACAGCAATTATACTCAGAGACCAGGGTTGCCAACTTGGTTTAGAGCCTATGGTTCCACATGCGACCTAGTCAATGAGACAAACGGAGGTTCATTCGGCTACGAGAAGGGCTAGAAGAGTTACCGATTTGGGCATGCAGTACAATTAGATGTAGTAGTTACCGACTATGTTGTAATCTATACCATACCCGGATAGGTTTTCCCCCTATAAGCCCCTACGCCGGATGACTATATAAGTCAGCAGACCAGTGGCCCTTAGGGCACGATCAATCTCATATCGCACAGGCGAACCAGAACCAAACCCTCTATAACCTTCAGCAAGCTCTCTAACTTGATGTCCTCTTCTTTTTGTTTATTATCCTCCTCCCGGGAGAGACCAAAATGGAGGTTTTTCAAAATTTCATTCTGTTGACTGGCTGTTGGTATAGTCGTCGGCATACCCATGCCCTCTAGAATAGGGGTCAGACTACCAAAATCCGAATAACTTACCATAGGTTTATTAGCCAAAGCTTCACCCATGATAATATCCGGATCTAAGCCAGCACCTCCAGCTGAAGTCCAGGCTACCTCCAACTCTGTTGTAGTCTCCGTCTCTGGGAAGATTTGGCTCAGCAACTCGGGAGCACTCGGAGAAATCCCCTCAACCCGCGCCACAGAAGATTGTGGCACGGAGGTGGGACGAGCGACGACAGGAGACACCATATTAAGAACTGTGTTGACAAAGGCTTCGCCCTTACCTTTCAAAGGTTTGGATCTGTGCAGAAAACAGTAAAGTTAGCACAAAGATAACGATAAATCTGCTGACTAGCAAAGGTGGAATCCAAAACTTACTTTTTAACCATGGGAAGCTTCAGCGGCGCTGTCTCGATGCTATCTCCAGCTATAACAGAAATGGTGGCGGCTCTGCACTTCTTGGAGTGCGGGACCTACTGTTCTTCAGACTCTTCCTCCACCTCTACCACTTCTTTTGGATAACCTTCAAAAGGAGCCAACTCCTCTTTTAAGAGATCCCCCCGCTGTAAGTCGAAATATATATTCAATCACTACAAAAATACCCCCATACCCGATGGATTTTTTGGGCGGCACAAACGAAAAGTGTTGGAAATATGCTCTAGAGACAAATAGTAGTAAGGACTATTATCATATTTCATATAGTTTATGATTAAGTTTTATATCATGCTATAACTGTATTGAGTGGAAACATCAATACACGTGTGATATACAAACAACCAGGGGTTCGCAGTGAAACTCTAGTTACTTGTTCATTGGTCAACAGATGATCATGTTTCCTGATCATGTGGCATTTATGTCAGTTGGAAATAGAGTCATCTCATTCTGAAAATGAGATGATGAACCAATACCCAATCTAAACATCGTGACCCGATCATGTCACGAAGTTCAAGTTACGATGGTTAGAAAAGGATCCTCGTAGACTATTCCTTAGACCGTGAGGCTATATCAATAACTGTCTCCCGAGAGTGCTTAGATAGCATCAAACGCCATCTGGTAATATGGTGGTTGTAAAGGTGTGTTCAGGTACTCGGAGGAAACCGTAGAGGCAAAATATGTCAAGAGCAGGATTTGTCCGTCCATATGACGGGAAGATACTCAAGGGCCCACTCGGAGAAGTTATATCCAATAGCTGCGCAGCGTGTGATTTGATCACGGGGATATCACTTGTCGGAACGAGTCAAGTAGCATTGTTCAGTAACGAGATTGAACATGACATGGTGATGTCATTGATCAGATCTCGGGCAATGCAAGTATCGAGTGACAAAGGGAATAAGACACGATTGTCCCGGTTCAAACGAGAAAAGATCTTCGTGAAACGCACAGGGGTCACATGGCCATCCTGGTCCCTCTGTCGATCATTGGTGTGGGAGTATCCCGACCATGTCTGGAGTGTTCCCGAACCGTGGGGTATCACGCTTAAGGTCTTGATGATGCTTAGAGAGTGTTTATAAGATAAGTAGAATCGCCGAAGAAAAGAAGGGAGAAAACCGAAAGGGTTTCGGTAAGTCCGGAGGATGTCCGGAGTGGAGGTGGAAGGTGTTCCATAGCCATGGAGATTAGATAATGAGTGAATGAATGTTAAATATTGATTTAATCATTTATTCATAATTATTTAATAAAGAGAAAATCAATTAAAGGTCAAAAAGGCTTAATGGGCCAATTTCTGGAGGGAGAGGGCCCATTAGGAAAGGGAGAGGGGCCAAGGGGCTGGCCGTCTGGTCCTAGCTCCCCCGCGCGGGGCCCACTAGGTGGCCGGCGGCCACTCCCTCCCCCCTCCTCCTTTAGTCCCACCCCGGGACTTTGAGGAAGGGTGTACCCCCTGCTCCCCCTATATATAGTGGGGTATTTGGTCAAGATAAATACACCAATAAACAATAAAGGTCTCCCCACTTTTGGGAGGACCTCTAATTGATATTTTCTCTCTCCCCCTCTCTCTCGTGACCGTGGTCCCAAGTATAGGCTTGTGGCGAGACATCTTCACTGGAGCGCCTGGCCGTCTTGAGATTCGGATCCGGGAGCTCTACTTCCGCAACTGCTGCTGGATCGGGGAAGCGGGAGTCATCGTTAGGCACCGGACGTGTGTAACTCCCTGCGAGGTGTCGCACTTGAGGCACTCAAGTCATTGGAGCCAAGGAGCGCAAGGACTTCATCACGACCTTGAGGTCGGCTTCGGCTCGTCTACATCAACCACGCTCTCCTGAGCGTTGACAACGCTTTTCGGTCTTCAAGGGTAAGTTCGCGAAAAGCCCCTCCCGTTACTGTATTACTAGTAGATAGGTCCTGGCAGCTTCATGGGTTTAGGGGCGTAGAGTAAAATTTATTGTTTTCATACGCGGAACCCCTGCAGTGGTTTCAGAGCTAGATCTATGCGTAGTAATGCTAGTACGGGTAGAACACACGAGATGTAACATGTGGGCGTTGATCTTTTAGTTGTTACCCTCCCACGTGTACTTGTGTATACCGCAGTAATGCTTGATGAAGCGGTGATACGTCCATTTTGCATCACTATTCTATGTTTTAATTCACTATTATTCATTGATATATTTCGTATTGAGAGGTGATACTTATGTTATTTCATCTATTTTTGCATGGTTGATGACTTTTGGAGCATGGACCGCTGCAGTCAGGATTCTGATGTAAAAGGTGCTGTTTGGAGGCAAAATTCGCGAAGATCAGAAAATCCAGGAAAATATACGGAAAATCCTATTTTTCTAGAAGACTCGGGATGCCAGAAGATGGAGTGGAGGTGGGCCATAGGGGGCCCACACCACCCCATGGCGCGGGCAGGCCTAGGTCGCGCCTGGGAGTGGTGTGGCCGCCCTGGCCCACTCCAGCCTCTCCCCTCTAGCGTTTATCAACCTCCCGAAACCCTAAGACTCAGGGGGCGACCATAGAAAGATCCCGCCGCCTCTACGGGGCGGAAATCATCGAGAAAGAAAGATCTCTCCGGCAGACAGATTTCTGCTGGGGGAATTCCTTCTCAGAGAGGGGAGATCGTCGCCATCAACACCATCATCAAGCTGAACTTCATCGGGATCATCATCATCATCACCACCATCATCACCATCAGCACCCTCATCATCATCTCCATATTGTTGTAACAATTGGGTTGAATCTTGCATAGTTCATAGGGGAAACTTTCTCGGTGTTGATTACTCTTTGTAGTTGATGCTATTGAGTGAACCGTTGAATTATTGTTTATGTTCAGATTGTTATACATCATTATTCCATCTCTGATCATGATCCATATGATATCTTGTGAGTAGTTCGTTTTGTTCTTGAGGACATGGGAGAAGTCTTGTTGTTAGTAGTGGAGTTGCGTTGAGAAAGATTCAATAGATTGTTATTTAAGTTGTGGTGTACTTTTTCTAGTGGTGTCATGTGAACGTCGACTACATGACACTTCACCTATATGGGCCTAGGGGAATGCATTGTGTATTTGGCTACTAATCGTAGGGGTTGCCGGAGTGACAGAAACCTGAACCCCCGTTAGGAAACCAGTGCACAAGGGACGTAAGGGTCTTAGAGTTTAAAGCTGTGGTTAGGTTTCTACCTTAATTACTTTCTTGTACTTACGGATGTTTGCAAGGGGTTTAATCACAAGTATGTATTAGTCTTGGATGGGGCGGTACATTAGCACAGGTTCACCCACACAACACTTAGCAAGCTAGAGAAGATTAATCAGCTATATGAAGCGAAAGCACTTGACAGTCTTCCCATGTGTCCTCGAGAATGTTTGGTCATCTATAGAAATACAACCGGCTTGTCCTTTGCTGCATAAAGGATTGGGCCACTTGTTGCATTTATTCCTACTGTCTTTTGTTTACTCATACTTTGTTTACTTGCTCTATCGAAAACCCCTAAAAATCCGTTTGCTAAGTATTTGCAGAGAATTCCTGATCCATACCACTAGCCAGCACCTTCTGCTCCTCGTTGGGTTCGACAGTCTTACTTATCGAAAATACTGTGATACACCCCCTATACTTGTGGGTCATCAAGACTATTTTCTGGCGCCGTTGCCGTGGAGTGAAGCGCTATTGGAGAGTGGAACTGGTAAAGGAAACTTCTACTGTGAGTATTGTTTACTTCTGCTAGTTGCTTTATTTTTGTTATGGATAATTCACTGAGTTTCTTATTTGGTAATGCTACTACCACTTCAAAGGTAGTAGATAAGCCACCACCTGCTGAGAAAGATGTTTTCAAAATACAGACAAGAATTATTGATGGTGTTATGGATAACTATTATGTTGGGGATGGAACTGTCCATCCCGGTGATCATTTACTCTTTATACACGAATTATGCGGGGTTTTCAAGTGTGCAGGTATTACTACAGATCAAGTTAAGAAGAAGTTATTCTTATTATCACTGAAAGGAAGAGCTGAGGAATGGTATAAGCTGATGAAGAATGGTCAAGCTCTAGAATGGGAGGAAATAGTGCCTCTCTTTTATTCAAAGTTTTATCCTCCTAGTGAGATTCATAAAGATCGGAATCAAATATACAACTTTTGGGCTCTTGATGGAGAGAGTATAGCTCAAGCTTGGGGGAGATTGAAGTTACTAATGCTCAAATGTCTCATTCATGAGCTCCCCAACAATATTATTATCAATAACTTTTATGCAAGGCTCCCTCTACATGACAAAGATTTATTGGATGCTTCTTGTGCTGGATCATTCACTCGTATGGAAGAAGAAGCTAAATGGGACCTTCTCGTATTCAAGACAATGCTGAAGCTTGGGAGAATGACAAAGGTAGAAAGTCAGGTATAAATTATGATTATGAATGCATTGAATCTTTTATGGGAACTGATGACTTTCAAAATATTAAAAATGCTTATGGTCTAGACTCTCAAGCTATTGCTTCTTATTTTAAGGCTTTTGCTTCCTATATTGAAGTGCCTAAAAAGAAGTGGAATAAGTATCATGAGCCTTATAAAGATATTCCTAAGAGTGTTCCTTCAAGAAATACTAAAGTTTATACTGCTAATCATGTTTTACCTGAACCTTATATTGAGAAAATGCCTTTTCCAGTTAAGGTAAAGGAACATTCTATGATAGGTAGTATGGTTAATGAAAGTACTAGTAAAGCTGTTGAACCTGATAAACAAATGGTTGATGAACCTATAGTAGCAAATGTGAAAGACTTTGTCACTAAGTATGAAAAAAAGGGACACACTATCCTTTGTAAGGATACCTCTAATATTGTTTCACAAAGTAGTGTTATGAGAGCTAATATTCCCGTGTTTTCTGTTAGAATAAGTGATCATTGCTATGATGGTCCTTGTGATAGCTATATAGTTAAGTTTATGCATGATACTCAAAGTTACTATGAGAGAGGGAAAAGTGTTCTTATGCATCTTAATAATATCAAGTTTCCTCGTTTTATGCTGAAAGTTTTTATGTTGCGTTTCTTTTGCCTTCTTATGCAAGTTGCCTTTGGTTTCAATAACTTGTTTGTTTACAAAATCCCCTTGCATAGGAAGTGGGTTAGACTTAAATGCATGTGTTTTTGCTTCTTAATGCTCTCTTTCACTTCAATTCATATCTCTATGAGAGATTCTTCAAAATTATCATGCCCATCTTAATGGCTATAAAGAAAGAGCTTTATGGGAGACAACCCAATTTGTTTTGGCTTTCTGTTTGTTTTTGTTTCTTTGAGTCTTGGAAGTTATTACTTCGGTAATAACCGCTCCTTATCCGTTTTGTTTGGTTTTTGTGTCAAGATCAACCTCTAATGAGAGAGAAGTAAGATTTAGGGAAGTTGCTGTCTCGAAACAGATTTTTGTGCTTCACCGTAAAAATTCGTGAGAGATCTCTGTATGTCGGATTGAGCTGTAATGTTTTGTGCTTCTGCCCCAGGTTGTTATTTAACTTTCGTTAGTTTTGCACTTTTTGATTTGAGCAACAAAAGCTTTTCGAAAAAATTGATCTTTACCTGCTGGTCTGTTTTGACAAATTTTGCCAATCTTGCATTTGCTTCTTTATTCGATTTCCTTCTTGAATTCTTTTTTTTTGGGTTTTCGGAAGGAGTTGCTACAGTAGCTTTTGTTTTGATGGTTTTCAGTTGAAGTTGGACTCAAAAGGTTTTATCACTTCACTTATACTAATGTTGCTAATAAGAACTGTGTGAAGTTTTGTGTGAAAGAAATTTCCAGGACGTGGAGATAATGGTGTAATAAGGAAGAGAAGGGGTTTATGACTCAAGTAATAATTGTATGAAGATGAAGATATTGATATTCAAGAGATGACTCCGTAAGGATCCACTAAATACCAAATTCAGAGACCTGTAGAGTCCGTTTTCAAATAGGTAACAGTTCTGGTAAGAAAAGTTCCAAGAAAATAATATCCAACTATATTTTTGCAGTTTTCAGTCAATAAGGAAAGTTACGAAGCGAAAAAGGGACGAAACCGGAGCCAGGGTGGCCCACACCATCCTGTGGCACGGGCCCACCCCTGGCCGCACCACCAGGTGGTGAGTCCACCCCGGACTCTGCCTCCGACTCGTTTTCACCCAGTACCTTCCTTTTGATGTGAAACTTCATAATATATAATCCCCCAAATCTTCCGAGGTTCGTATATTGTGTTTTCGTCGTGTTTTCGTTTCGATCTGTTTCTGCCCGGACATACTCTTTGAAAGCTTAGAAGCACAATGGTGTCCGCCAAGGATAAAGGAAAGGAGCCCATGGAGGAAGACCTCCAAGACCCCGGGAAGGAGAAGAAGATCGAGAGTGAAGATGAAGAGGAGGCAAAGCACACCGACACTACCATTGCAAGCATTGGAGTGGTGGCAAACACTACCAGGACTACGTCAATTGGAGGGAAGCCTCCTCATCACCGCTCAGATCCCTGGTCACTTCCTCCATGCACCAAGAATCCTTTCCATACCATTATCCATGAGCATCAATACCAGAATATGCCCAAGGGGAAATTACCCTCCAATTGGGATTTGCCTCGTTCTAGCTATGTAGGAAAAGAAGACTTCAAGGAGGAAGAGTGGGGAAAGAATAGCAAGAGCTGGAATTCTCAACACGACATGATCATGAGCCGCATTGAGCAAAACTCACAGCTGATTCGTAATCTCACCTTCAAGATTGAGGACTTGGGGAAACTAATCAAAGAGCTCATAGAGAGGATACCACCACCACCAAAGGAGTAATTCGTCATCAGGTTTGGCAACCCCTTGGTTTGTTCCAAGCTTGGGGGAGTGTCGCGGTATCATATCACTATCTTCTATCTTTTTACCTTATTAGTAGAGTCATATCATGAATAGAGGAGTTATTTTGTAGTATGGTTTGCATTATGGAAGTGTCCCCTCTCTCATTAGATATGTATCCCTTGGTGTGAGTTTCTGTTATGGAATATTAATGAGAAGTTCTATCATTCACTCTTTTGCATAGCTTTTATTAGTTTTCAATTCGTGGTTATATGATTGATCTTGTTGTTAGTATTGGTATCCCTTTGGGATCATTGAGTTAATTTAGTTGGTTTTGGCAAACCTGGCTCGGTCAGTAGCAACACTATTTTTGAGAGTTGAATGAAAAAGATAGAAGTACTCTAGAGAAGAAAAATAATTTCATCATCTTTCTTT
Source organism: Avena insularis (assembly GCA_023614405.1). Taxonomy (NCBI): domain Eukaryota; kingdom Viridiplantae; phylum Streptophyta; class Magnoliopsida; order Poales; family Poaceae; genus Avena; species Avena insularis. The sequence goes on from CM042694.1 coordinate 39,530,807, forward strand.
CTTGATTTGCTCATAAGTCTAGTATTCTATAGTTAAGATCTTTTGTGCTTCCAAGGAAGATTGCATGTTTGTCTTTATCACTTGTATGTTTGTTTGTTTCCCTCAACTCTTATACTTGCTACCCAGCCTTGCTAGCCAAAAACCTGTACTGAGAGGGTATTCTTCTCATGCATCCACCTCCTTTAAACCAAAACCTTTGCCATTTGTGTCCATCATACCTACCTAGTAGCATTATTGCTATTCCAAGTAAATTCCTGTTCTGTCTACCTCCCAAATTAAACTTGTTATGTGAAAATTAGTGATTAAAGCTCTCACGAACTTGATGGCACACTTTACTTTCTTGCATTTAATAAACTTGAACCATTGGGTCCTTCTTTGTTGCGTATATGCTTGCGCTTTATGAGTTGAAGTTAGCCGAACCATGTATCATGGGGACCGTTTTCAACACTTCATTGGTACTTGTACCTAGTTGATATCATGTTCTTTTGCTTATGGATCCCGACGGTGTGAAATAAAAGTGGAACTTGTAAGATCATGGAGTTTATATGTGTGTTAGAGAAACACCTGGGCCGCTAGCCTAACCCATGCCTAATCATGGTGGAAACTTGCAGCATAACTATAGTGAGCATTCTATGAAGCATCCTCAATAAAAACATATGCAAATAGCAAATAAAAAGATCGCTGAGATGCTCACTGTCTGCTTGCCTTGTCATTTTGATTATGAGATAGCTCCTGTGTCATGTGCAAGGGGTACCCCGTTGGCGGTTCTCAATGATACGCATGTATTTACAATGACAAGAGCTTGCTCGTGGCTGAAGTTGAGTAGCATGAGGATCGGTACTCATAAGTAAGGGGCATGAGATTTCAACTTATAACTTGTCAAGCATGTCCTCTTAGTTGTGTCACTTTAACCTTAATCACCTAAAGATGCGTATGATAGGGGCAATGAGAGCTGAAAGCTAGTAAGTACCATAATTTTTGGGAGCTCTTTATGAGACTTGAAATCCCTGCTTCCCTCTTTGAAGGGCCTTTCTTTTACTTTGTAGTTGAGTCAGTAAACCTACTCCCTTCTTTCTCAGCAAGTATTTTGAGTTGTTGTGTTTCATTCATTCATATGATGATTTATTCAATCATGTCTTATGTTCCTTGCTTTGCACATTGCTCTTATCTTGACGTTTACTACTTTGAAAGCTATCATTGAAAAAGCCAGCTATTTGTGAACTCCAGCAAATTATCAACTATTCTTCGACCAAGAGCTAAGTTTGCCATTACCAATTATGATTCACTTTATGTATCTTTATTGTGTTTCCTTTACTCATTGCAAGTTGAGTTATATAATAGTGAGTTGTCTTCTATTATGATCTATGTATTTGCTGAATGTGATGCTTCTTATCCGTATTCTTTTATCGACTCTTCACTCCATAAACCTGAGGTCATGTTTATTGAGCTCAGTTTCGCTTGGGGACAAGCGAAGTCTAAGCTTGGGGGGAGTTGATACGTCCATTTTGCATCACTATTCTATGTCTTAATTCACTATTATTCATTGATATATTTCATATTGAGAGGTGATACTTACGTTATTTCATCTATTTTTGCATGGTTGATGACTTTTGTAGCATGGACCGCTGCAGTCATGATTCTGATGGAAAAGGTGCTGCTTGGAGGCAAAATTCGCGAAGATCAGAAAATCCAGGAAAATATACGGAAAATCCTATTTTTCTAGAAGACTCAGGATGCCAGAAGATGGAGTGGAGGTGGGCCACAGGGGGGCCACACCACCCCATGGCACGGGCAGGCCTAGCCCGCGCCTGGGAGTGGTGTGGCCGCCCTGGCCCACTCCAGCCTCTCCCCTCTGGCGTATATCAACCTCCCGAAACGCTAAGACTTAGGGGGCGACCACAGAAAGATTTCGCCGCCTCTGCGGGGCGGAAAACTCCGAGAGAGAAAGATCTCTCCGGTAGACAGATTTCTGCCGAGGGAATTCCTTCCCGGAGAGGGGAGATCGTCGCCATCAACACCATCATCAAGCTGGACTTCATCGGGATCATCATCACCACCATCATCACCATCAGCACCCTCATCACCATCTCCATATTGTTGTAACAATTGGGTTGAATCTTGCATAGTTCATAGGGGAAACTTTCCCGGTGTTGATTACTCTTTGTAGTTGATGCTATTGAGTGAACCGTTGAATTATTGTTTATGTTCAGATTGTTATACATCATTATTCCATCTCTGGTCATGATCCATATGATGTCTTGTGAGTAGTTCGTTTTGTTCTTGAGGACATGGGAGAAGTCTTGTTGTTAGTAGTGGAGTTGCGTTGAGAAAGATTCAATAGATTGTTATTTAAGTTGTGGTGTACTTCTTCTAGTGGTGTCATGTGAATGTCGACTACATGACACTTCACCTATATGGGCCTAGGGGAATGCATTGTGTATTTGGCTACTAATCGTAGGGGTTGAGGATGTAAACCTGAACCCCCGTTAGGAAACCATTGCACAAGGGACGTAAGGGTCTTAGAGTTTAAAGGTGTGGTTAAGTTTCTACCTTAATTACTTTCTTGTACTTACGGATGTTTGCAAGGGGTTTAATCACAAGTATGTATTAGTCTTGGATGGGGCGGTACATTAGCACAGGTTCACCCACACAACACTTAGCAAGCTAGAGAAGATTAATCAGCTATATGAAGCGAAAGCACTTGACAGTCTTCCCATGTGTCCTCGAGAATGTTTGGTCATCTATAGAAATACAACCGGCTTGTCCTTTGCTGCATAAAGGATTGGGCCACTTGCTGCATTTATTTCTACTGTCTTTGTTTACTCGTACTTTGTTTACTTGCTCTATCGAAAACCCCTAAAAATCCGTTTGCTAAGTATTTGCAGAGAATTCCTGATCCATACCACTAGCCAGCACCTTCTGCTCCTCGTTGGGTTCGACACTCTTACTTATCGAAAATACTGCGATACACCCCCTATACTTGTGGGTCATCAAGCACCCCCCAACCGGCTTTATGCGTTCATTCACGAGACTGGTCCACGCTTGACATACGGCTTGTACCGTATAAAGTGGCTTAGGGGGATGTATGTCTCTCTCGCATTAGTTGGTATACCATTTGCAATGGAGTGCCCCGAAAGGGGTGTAGTAGAGACAACTACTTGATCAGCGCTGTGCTGAAAGTTCGTAGGTAAGAACGGTTCTTGTGCGAAAGCCCATTCAGCCACGTAAAACATGCAAAGATAAAGTAGAGGCGTCTAACTTTGTTTTGCAGGGGGCGTTGCTTTGTGATATGGTTGTGGCAAAGGTAAAGTGATTACCTTTTGTTACGTAGTAGTAGATAGTAATAGAGGTGACGGACTACCACACCAGAAAGACACCGGTACCCTGGTGTCTACGGTGCCGGAACCCTGGCGCTGGAACCCGGTGACGGCGGATGGAGATCACGACGTGAAGGACCATATCACATAGCATTTACATTCAATGTAATTGTTTGTATGTCTTATTGTGTGCTAGTATTAGATACTCGACGGTAGCCTAATAAGATGATCCCTGTTAAAATTACCAACGATTGTGTTCCCCCTTAGTGTGCACCACCAAGAAAGTTCTTCGGTATGAGGCAGGCCGTGATGATCGGGTGTCAGACATATCTACGTTCACATACAGTGGGTGCAAGCCATGTTACACAGCGAATACACTAAGGTTGAGTTGGCGATCCTAGCATGTATAGACATGGCCTCAGAACGCGGATGGTCAAAAGATCGAGCACGAGTCGCATGAATGATGTGACCGACGTTTAGCGTCCACCTTTGAACCCACATTGATGGCCGTGATGATCGGGGGAGATGTGGCTGATAGGGGTCGTGTTATCTCTAGGAACCCTCATTGGGGATAGGTGTTTCTGAGTGGAGTTATTATTAACTCATTTAATTATAAACGTAGTCTAAATTCCTTTTGCAATTATAAATGTAGATGAGACCTTTCGTGTTGATGATTGATTGGTTAGAAGGAGAGAAGCTCAGATTAGATGGATCGAACTTCTCCATATGGGTTGCCAGTCTCCATGTTCTCCTTAGCGAGAACGACGTGGTCGACTACATACTCGACGGGATGGATTTGGATCAACCCACCGATCTTGAGACCCCATAGGAGCGGAAAGACCGCTATCTCCGTCGTGAGATGGCCTCCTATATTTCAGTTGTGATGCGTTTCAAAATGGTGGACGAGCTGCGGCCTTTCGCGGGTGATGTCAACCCTCGTTCGGTAATGCTATAGCTTACGACACATTTCATGGAGCAGACACGCATTTGGGTGCATGAGCTGATGGGAGACTTCCTCTCCATTAAGATGGAAGAGAACTCATCACTGGACGACCACTTGGAGCATATGCATGATGTGTACATGAGGCATGCATACTTCCTGGACATCTGGATAACGGGCTCTTTTGCAAACGCCGTTGTGTTGCGGTCGCTGCCACCAAACTACCAAGCACAAGTCAGGACTTGTGTAATGAGGGGCGACGTGGAAACAATGGAGTTCCACCGGTTCATGACACATCTCAGGAATGTGTTTGTTGAACCAGATGTCGCTTAGGTCGTCAACGACAAAGGTATATATTTGATATATAGTTTTATAAATGTTATAATCTTGCAAACACATTTGCAGTGTTGAGTATATCTGATACTTGTTCTGATTTGCTGAAAACAGGTCCTTCTGCATAAGAGGTGCTTGCTGGAGAGGAGGTGATGTTGCGTGTCGATGGCAAGCATGATGATGACGGCCGACGACACTCTCCCTCGACATTTATCATTTAGTTCGTGTTTAGGATGATTTTTGTAATCAAGAGATTGTGAACTTCTTTAGTGTGTCTCACACTTTGTGAGACGGTTATTCATATAAGTTTGTAACAAACAGTTGTTCTACTTTTATGAATGATTTCTATTCATGTTCATATCTTGTTTGATTATGTGTGAATTATCCTTGTTGTTTGAAACTAATTGATAATGCATGAACATTTGTAAAATATTGAAATGCCTTGTTTAAAATACCCGACTGAAATGATATTTCATCACGGAATGAAAACCATTGTTTAAATTCAAAGTTACAAGTGATAATATGTGAAAGTCATTCGATTTCTTGTCACATGTATATCATGCCTAAGTTCGGCAAAATAACTTGAACACCGTGTATTACTTGAATACAAACTGTTTAATGAATTGTTAAAAGTAAATACATATTCGATGTATTGTGTTTTAACGAAAATGGTAATTATCATTAAATGATTGTTTAAATGTGTAAAGAAGTTTACCAAAGGAAACATGAATATGAAACTACTTGATTTGATCAAAGAGTTTCATCAACAATGGATATAAATATAAAAGAGAATCCAATTACTATGATTTGATCAATAGTAATGAAATTCAAATTTATAAGAATGGCATAAAAGTAATTGTGAAATGCGAAGTGTTTTGAAACGTCAAAATACAAAGCATCACAATGTGATATTAGATATCAAAGGTGTTGAATAGAAGGCACCAAATAAATCGTTGTAGTGTAGATGTAGAGACCATTAGTTAGAAATAGTTAGCACTCAATTAGAATTGGTAAACCCTTTGAATTCGTGAAAGTTTTGGGGTTATTCGATATAATCAAAACAATAGCGAATAAGTCCTTATAGAGTATTCATTGGAAACTTTGAATACAAAATCCATAGCTGAAACCAAAAGGAGCAAAACTTGTATTGCTTGGATTTTGGTACATTCTTGAGAAAGTTCACTTTTAGTGATGTTTCTCGATTATGGAGAAAATGGAAGATAGTGTAAAACACGATGAGGATTCAAAACCCTACATCAGAGTGTTGAGAAGCGCAATGGACAATGTTCCTGAATGATTCTCTTCACAGAAGGAAAGAATCAATGATAATGATCATTGTGTTTTCCCCACTAGTGTTTTTACTACATGAAGTAGGATTCAAAATGTAATCCATATCTAGTATGGAGACATTTGAGAATCATTTGTCATGATTACTGGAATATGACATACCTACGAACTACTAAGGAAATAATGGTAAACTAAATTATGAGAAATCCTAGAAGCAAAATTCACTTGAGATTAGAATGCAATTCATTGTTGAATCTCACAAGTAAAAGGGGTTACTTGGAATTTTCCCAAAATGACTGCAAAGCCATAGTGGAAAAAGGGGTTGATACATTGCAAATGTATCTATTGTTTTTGATGCTCCATGCTTGGTTTTATCTACTTTCTTGTGTTTTGTCCACACTTTGGAGTACTTTTCATATGATTTCTTGGACTAACCTATTAACAAGAGCCACAGTGCCAACTGCCTGTTTTCTGCTGTTTTTGGTTCCAGGAAAGTCAGAAAATAAATATTCTCGGAATTGGACGGGACAAAAGCCAAAGTGCCTATTTTTCCAGAAGACTCCAGGAGCCAGAATACGAGACGGAGGAGAGCCAGGAGCTGGCCACACCACCCCTAGGCGCGGGCTGGGCCTGGCCGTGCCAGGGCATGGTGTGGTGGCCCCAGGCACCCCCTCGGTCTCCCTCTTCGCCTATAAGAAGCCTTCTAACCTAAAAACTTCGGGGGGTTCGACGTTTTTCCAGAAGAAGTTCCACAGCGCCGCCACCACCGAAGGGGAGATTCGGGGGACAGAAAGTCTTTGTTTCGGCACCCTGCTGGGACGGGGAAGTGCCCCCGGAGCCTTCTCCATCGATCTCCACCATCATCTCCATCGACCATCCATGTTTTCCCCATCTATGAGTGAGTAATCCCCCACTGTAGGCTATGGGGATGGTAGGGATTGGATGAGATCGTTCATGTAATGGCATCAGATTGTTAGGACATGGTGCCTAGTATCTTTTATTAGTGCTTTATGACTTTGTTGCGACTTGTTGTGCTTAATGCTTGTCACTAGGGCCCGAGTGCCATGATTTCAGATCTGAACATGTTATTGATTCATTATGATAGTATTGTTCTTGGTCTTATCTGCAAGTTGTATACACACGTTGTTGTCCGGAACCTATGGCCCCGAAGTGACAGAAATCGGGATAACCAGAAGGGAAAGGCTTTGATGTGAGGATCACATGTGTTCACGGAGTGTGAATGCTTTGCTCCGGTGCTCTATTAAAAGGAGCACCTTAATTGCCAGTAGTTCCCTAGAGGCCCCGCTGCAAACGGGCTAGCAGGACAAAAGATGTTGTGCAAGTTCTCATTGCGAGCACGTATGACTATATATGGAACACATGCCTAGGCTTGTCTAGTACTTGGATGATTTATCTTATTTATCTATAATTGCCCTATGTTCTGATTGCTATTTGAATTGTCTTGTCCATGCAACGCCCGTCCATCCATCCCTATGCCTACGCACTTTCGAATCCTTTATCTTGCTTTTGTTACTACTGTCTTTGCTTTACTACTGTTGCTTTTACTATTCCTACTACAAAACTGTTGCTACTGATAAACTGTTGTGAGCAAGATTGTTTCCAGGTGTAGCTGAATTGACAACTCAGTTGTTAAGGCTTATAAATATTCTTTGGCTCCCCTTGTGTCAAATCAATAAATTGGGTTTCACTTCCCTCGAAAATATTGCGATACACCCCCTATACTTGTGGGTCATCAAGACTATTTTCTGGCAAAGTTGTCGGGGAGCATAGCTTTATTTATCAAGTTCACTTGGATTCACTATTGTTCAAGCTAAGTTTATTTTCTCCTTGTTTGCTTGTTTCTTTATCAAAAATACAAAAAAAAATTCAGTTCCTACTCTAGTTGTTATTTTCATTGGTCTATTATTGTCTTGCTTTATCATGCTTGTTGTCAATGGTTGGTTTCTTTGAAACTGAAGCTTATTGGCAAGGTAGGTTCACGGAAGATCAAAAATATTATTATAAGGAACACCGCTTGTCACAAAAAGGGAAACACTTATGGGAACAAATTGATAGATTGTATACCATTGCTAGAAACGTGTGCTCTACTTATAATGTTACTTATTGCTGTGATGAGTCTTGTTGCAGAAAGAGGTATAAACACCTCCCTTTTCAATGTGAGTATAGTGATAATGATACCATATCTTCCTATGCTAAAGGAATTTATGACTTTTATGATGCGGAACAAATTGAAGAATTTATTGCTTGGAAGGGTGCTTTTGAACTTGCTAGTTTGCTTGAAAATATTGATGATTCACCTTATAAGTATGAGGTTTATGGTATACTTAAATTTTGCTTTGATAATTACAAGGATGAAAATAGCCATATCCTTGAATATTTTAATAGATGCTTTCCACAAATGGAAGAGACTAATGCCTTGCAGGACCCTATGGAAGAGACTAATGCCTTGCAAGATCCTATGGAAGAAGAAATTGATGAACCTGAAATCTCATTAGATGAAAAAGAGGAGGAGAGTGATGAACAAAAGGAGGAAGAATGGATTAGCTACCCATGCCTACCTTCTAATGAGAGTAACTCTTTATCCCTTACATTATTTGATTGTCCTCCATGCTTACTAAAGGAGGATGAATGTTATGTTCCCAAGGTTTCTTTTGAAGATGTTTATGATAAAGCTCTAGTGCGTGTAGATCATGAAGAGCATGCTTTAGGTGATAGTTATATTGTTGAGTTTATTCATGAGGCTACTGAAAATTATTATGAGAGAGGAAAATATGGTTGTAGAAGTTTTCATGGTATTGAAACACCTCTCTATGTGCTGAAAGTTTTGAAGTTACTCTTGTTTTATCTTCCTATGCCTGCCACTTTGTTCCTTGCGAATTTATTTGCATACACGATTCCTATGCATAGGAAGTGGGTTAGACTTAAATGTGTTTTGAATTTGCTTCTTGATGCTCTCTTTTACTTCAACTCATATTTCTTATGAGAGCATCCTCTCAAACTATTATGCCTGAAGATGATAATATGTCTATTATTCTTGGGAGACCTTTTCTTAAATACTGCAGGAGCTGTTATCAATTGTAATCAAGGGAAGGTGACATTCAATGTTAATGACAAGGAACAAACTGTCTACTTCCCCAAGAATATTGAAAGGACTTATGGTTTGAATACAATTAAATATGTTGAGGGCATTCAAGTTGGAGAAATATATTGTCCCAAAGCAAGAGAAAAATTTGAAACTATTATGATTGGGACCATTGCTATCAAGGTTGAGGTAACATAATCATTAGTGGAATACAAAGTTTTGTATCATATGAAATTGTTTTGGTAACAAGACCTGATAAACCTTGTTAACAAAAGTATTTCATTGAACAAAACAATGTTTCCACCATGATTATCTCCGCTTACTTCCATTTTATCCATTTTCAGTTTTTGCTTTTGCCTAACTTAAAGGCGTTAAATAAAAGTACTTGTTGGGAGATAACCCAAGAGTTTTAGTTGAGTCTTGGAAGTTATTACTTCAGTAATAACCGCTCCTTATCCTTTTTATTTGCTTTTTGTGCCAAGAGTAACCTCTAATGAGAGTGAAGTAATGATTGGGAAAGTTACTGTCCCGAAATAGATTTTTGTGCTTCACCGTAAAACTTCCTGAGAGAGCTCTGTAAGTCGGATCGACCTGTAATTTTTTGTGCTTCTTACCCAGGTTGTTATATAACTTTTGTTAGTTCAACACTTTTTGATTTGAGCAACAGAAGGTCTTCGAAAAAATGTGTCTTTACCTACTGGTCTGTTTTGACAGATTTCTACCATTTTCTGCATTTGCTTCTTGTTGGTTCCTTCTTGAGTTCTTTTGGGGAATTGAGATTTTTGAGGGAAGTTATACAGTAGCTAGTGTTCTAATGGAAGTTTATTTGGTGTTAGAACTGAACCTTGAGACTTATTTATCTTAAGTGCACTAATGTTGCTAATGAGATTGTGTGAAGTTTTGTATGAAGAAAAATTTCAGGTGTATGGAAGGAATGAGTAATGAGATGAAGGATGCACTAAAGCTCAAGCTTGAGAATGCCACGCGTGTCACCCCAAGAAATATCCAAGAATTACAAGCGTCAAATCTTGGGGATACCCAAGGCATCCCCTTCTTTATCAATAAAAATCCCGGGTTTCTTCCAAACACTTTATTTTTATTGCTTCATGCACAGTTGTGTTGTTCTTGGAGCGTCTTCTTTTTTGTTTTCGTTTTGGTTTTTAGTTTGCGTTGTTTGCTTAGTTTTCTGAATAAATTGGTTGGACCTCCTCTTTCATGCATTGGTTTTCAAATAGTTTGGTTTGGTTTGGAAAAGAGTAGGAAAGCTCATGCTTAAGTGGTAAAGAGAGCTTGTTTTTGACTGTGGCCTATGCTTTGTCATGCCATGCTTGATATTGTTTTGGCTTTATGCTTAGTATTCTTTGATGTAGCATGACTTGTTATAAACAATTGAGATTGCTTAATGTGCCTTGTATGAATCATGCGTTGTTTTAGCATATTAAAGCATAGTATAGTGGTATTCTCCTTTGATGCTTTATTTGGGTTGACTTGGCGCATGCTCACACCATGTTATGACTATCTAAGTCACCTTAAGCCTTTATGATCCTTTAGTTTTCAACTTGTAGTATCACTTTATGCTTTGATCAATGATGTTTTGTCGCTCTACATGATTATGGCCATTATTGCTCTCTTAGTTTGTCGCTCCCAGTCTTTTGGTAGCCTCCACAACAAAGTATGAGTTCCACTCATGCATCCAACTCCCTAAACCAAGTTATTCCAAAGATTCCACCATACCTACCTACTAGCTTATGCTATTCCAAGTATATTCATGCTTTTGTTTACCTTCCACTTGTTATGAGAAAACTAGTGATTAAATCTCTCACGAACTTGATGGCACACTTTACTTTTTGCCTCTAATAAACTTGAACCATTGGGTCCTTCTTTGTTGCGTATATGCTTGCGCTTTATAAGTTGAAATTAGCAGAACCATGTTTCATGGGGAGCGCTTTCAACATTGCACTTGTACTTTGTACCCCGTTGATATCATGTTATTTTGCTTACGGATCCCGGTGGTGTGAAATAAAAGTGGAACTTGTAAGATCATGGAGTTTGTATGTGTGTTAGAGAAACTCCTGGGCCGCTAGCCTAAGCCATGCCTAATCATGGTGGAAACTTGCAGCATCACCATAATGAGCACTCTATGAAGCATCCTCAATAAAAACCTATGCAAATAGCAAATAAAAAGATCGCTGAGATACTCATTGTGCCTTGCCTTGTCATTTTGATTATGGGAAAGCTCCATTATCATGTGCAAGGGTACCCGTTGCGGTTCTTAATGATACACATGTACTTACAATGACAAGAGCTTACTCGTGACTGAAGTTGAGTAGCATGAGGATCGGTCTTCGTAAGTAAGGGGCATGAGATTTCGGTTTATAACTTGTCAAGCATATCCTCTTAGTTATGTCACTTTAACCTTAATCACTTAAAGATGCTTATGATAGGGGCAATGAGAGTTGAAAGCTATAAGTACCATAATTTTTGGAAGCTCTTTATGAGACTTGAATCCCTACTTCCTTTTACAAAAGGCCTTTCTTCCACCATTATATTGAGTCTCCATCTTCTATCTTTATGCACCTACTTTGAGAGCATAGTGGCCATTCTTAGTTCTATGTGCATTGTCCCAAGACTAGTTGATTGATGCATACTTTGATATTGCTTGTTTTAAACTATTGTATCTAGTCACTCTTATGAACTTTGAAGGTGTCCTATGCATTTATATTTTCTACTTTATTGAGGGACAAGCTGAATACTATTATGCTATGTTTTCTCTATGTGAAACAAACAAACGTCTTGCAAAGCATTGTTATTCATGAATCTTTTGTTTGTGCCTTTTCATGTTACATCATAGTTTCTTTGTCTTATTGCTAGAACTTTGTCTTTCATGTTATGATTGAAGTGCTATGATCCTAGCTTTGAATGTTTACAAATACTTTGGTCAAGCCTTTGATGGTGCATGTCACCTAAAAAATTATTCTTTCTTTTTATCACTTACCTACTCGAGGACGAGCAGGAGTTAAGCTTGGGGATGTTGATACATTGCAAATGTATCTATAATTTTTGATGCTCCATGCTTGGTTTTATCTACTTTCTTGTGTTTTGTCCACACTTTGGAGTACTTTTCATATGATTTCTTGGACTAACCTATTAACAAGAGCCACAGTGCCAATCGCCTGCTTTCCGCTGTTTTGGTTCCAGAAAGTCGAAAATGAATATTCTCGAATTGGACGGACAAAAGCCAAGGTGCCTATTTTTCCAGAAGACTCAGGAGCCATGTCTGAGGCAGGAGAGCCAGGTGCTGGCCACACCACCCCTAGGCGCGGGCTAGGCCTGGCCGCGCCAGGTTATGGTGTGGTGGCCCCAGGCACCCCCTCGGTCTCCCTCTTCGCCTATAAGAAGCCTTCTAACCTAAAAACTTTGGGAGGGTTCGACGTTTTTCTAGAAGAAGTTCCATGGCCGCCACCTGTGAAGGGGAGATTCAGGGCCAGAAGTCTCATTCGGCACCGCCGGACGGGAAGTGCCTGAGCCTTCTCCATCGATCTCCACCATCATCTCCATCGACCATCCATGTTTCCCCATCTATGAGTGAGTAATCCCCGCTGTAGGCTGTGGGGATGGTAGGGATGGATGAGATCGTTCATGTAATGGCATCGATTGTTAGGGCATGGTTCCTAGTATCTTTTATTAGTGCTTTATGACTTTTGACTTGTTGTGCTTAATTCTTGTCACTAGGGCCCGAGTGCCATGATTTCAGATCTGAACATGTTATTGATTCATTATGATAGTATTGTTCTTGGTCTTATCTGCAAGTTGTATACACACATTATTGTCCGAAACCTATGGCCCCTAAGTGATAGAAATCGGGATAACCGGAAGGGAAAGTCTTTGATGTGAGGATCACATGTGTTCACGGAGTGTTAATGCTTTGCTCCGGTGCTCTATTAAAAGGAGCACCTTAATTGCCAGTAGTTCCCTAGAGGCCCCGCTGCAAACGGGCTGGCAGGACAAAAGATGTTGTGCAAGTTCTCATTGCGAGCACGTATGACTATATATGGAACACATGCCTAGGATTGTCTAGTACTTGGATGCTTTATCTTATTTATCTGCAATTGCCCTATGTTCTGATTGCTATTTGAATTGTATTGTCCATGCAATGCCCGTCCATCCATATCTATGCCTACACTTTTCGAATCCCATTGCCATCGCTTTTGTTACTACTGTCTTTGCTTTACTACTGCTGTTACTTTACTATTCCTACTACAAAACTGTTGCTACTGATAAACTGCTATGAGCAAGATTGTTTCCAGGTGCAGCTGAATTGACAACTCAGTTGTTAGGGCTTATAAATATTCTTTGGATCCCCTTGTGTCAAATCAATAAATTGGGTTTCACTTCCCTCGAAAATACTGCGATACACCCCCTATACTTGTGGGTCATCAGGGGTGAATGACAAAAAGCACAATTTGTCAAGTATTGGACAAATTCAGATGAATTTGATTCATGTGTGCTGAATGTCTGAGGATTTAAAACTAGTAACAGTATTAGTATCTCATAGTAAATCTCCAAGTTTGATATTTGATCAAAAGATTTTGAAGTTGTTCAAAATAGTGAGTGAATATGCAATTTGCATAAAATTGAGTGGGAGCTATGAAAGTCTTCCTGAAACAATATGTGATTGACATATTTTTAAGTGGGAGCAATATAAGTCTCAAATTCAAATATGTAGGACCATATTTTGAGTGGGAGCTTATAGGAGTAATTCTTAAGTATGTTAAGAATGAAAGCGCAAATACTTATAAATAATGATTTATAAGATATAGAAGTTGACAATAAGTGTATTAAGATATTATGTAGTATTCCTTAAGGGATTCTGAAAGGGGTTTCAGAATAGAAGTTGATTAAGGAACTGATCCTTAATAACTTAAATTGGGAATAGTATTAATTTTAGCATCAATGGTTAAAAGAAAGAAAAGGATGATCGTCATCCACTATGTTGAGACATAGGTTCTGTCTTAGAAAACCATGATGATAACTTAGCATAATATATGGTCCAATATGGAACATTTGAAAGTGATTAAGTTCGAATCACAGAACGTTGAGCTAAGTTTGTCCACAGTGTCTAGTAGAGAACTGTGGACACATTTTCCAAATCCATAAAGGACGACATATCTTAAAGCATAAAGGGTTATGGTATAAGGGAATATGTTGGAAACTCCTGTAAATACTGATTGAAGTCAAGTAGGAAGCGAGGTGAGTAAAACATCGAAAGTTGCACAGAGTGCACTAGTGTTTCGATGAATACATTTATAATAATAGATAAGGGTACCATCTAAAGTGTTGTATAAAGTTATGGCAGGGCTAGTTCGCTTTTAACGTAGAATGATGTGTACCAGGGTACAGTGCCCATGAGAAAGCCCTCGAGGTTGATCTAACATCACTGTAGGCTCCTGGAATCAGGCCTCGTTCTGCTGCCATAGCAACAATGCATACACATAGATGCTGTCATGTGATGATAGAATATTAATGTCAATCAAGGTGACATTAGTAAGTTGCAAAGGATTTGGGACTATAAAGTACAGACCCAAGACTCAACCTCTTCCATGAGCTAGCATGTTCAGGGTACCGGGTATATGGTGCCAATGATTGAGAACAAATGCAGCTAGTGTATTTGTACTCTAGTGCAAGAGTGGGAGACTATTGGAAATATGTGATGGCTCAATGCACGGCGCCTAGAAAAATGCTTGTTGGTGGTGTTGATGTAGAGCTCGTTGGGAACCCCAAGAGGAAGGTATGATGAGCACAGCAGCAAGTTTCCCTCAGTTATGAAACCAAGGTTTAATCGAACCAGTAGGAGCAAGGAAACACCCCAAAGGTGTTACTAGCTGAGCTTTGGCAGGGCGCACTACCGGTGCTAGTAGCAACGTGGAGACCTGCACAACACAACCACAGAACTTTGTCCCCAACTTGCGATGAGGTTGTCAATCTCACCGTGTTTTGAGGAAAACAAAGGATTAAATGTATCGAATGGAAAGAAGTAAAAGTTTGCAGAAAGTAAACACAAAGAAGTAAACAGTTTGTAGATTGTATGTAAAAGACAAGGATCGGGATCCATAGTTCACTAGAGGTGGCTCTCCTTAGATAGAAAACATGTTGGGTGAACAAATTACAGCGGGACAATTGACAAACACCGAGAAAGCAATACATGCATATACTAATCATCTTGACTCCTTTGAGACTTGATTGGGCATTACAACATAATACATAGACCGCCATCCAACTGCATCTATGACTAATAATCCACCTTCAGGTTATCATCCGAACCCATCCAGTATTAAGTTGCAAGCAATAGATTATTGCTTTACGAACTGCGTGTAAAGTAAACAATACGATTGTTCTATGAACAAAGGATTGTTGTTTTCGCCCAAGTAGCAACAGCACATCTGAAAGAACATTTCATGTTTCCCTATGTTTTGCGTGTTAGATAACAATACTATGGAGACCTTTCATGTGTGCTAAGTGTGCAGGAAGTTTTGAGGGGGCCATATAATCCGCCCCTCCAAGGGCCGGATAATCCGGCCTACCTCATCTCTCAAGGAAGCCAAGGCGCGTCACTCTGTGTCCAGTCGGATTTTCTCCTAGAAAATCCGAACTGAGGAGGTTTTTCCTCCCCAGGCCGGATAATCCGGGTTTCGCAAGGGCCGGATAATCCGGCCTCCGGTTTTCGAGCAAAAGGAGCCAAGGCGCGTCGCTCGGTATCCGGTCGGATTTTCTACCGGAAAATCTGAACTGGGGCGGTTTTTCTTCCCCAGGCCGGATAATCTGGCCCCCAGAAGTTGATCAAGGGCAAGCTCGGCGCGACGCTCAGATAGGGGGCGGTTTATCTGCCGGATATTCCGAGTCTGGGGCAGAGTTTCCCTAGACCGGATAATCCGGCCCTCACTTGGGCCGGATAATCCGGCCCCCAAAGTGTGCAACGGCTGGTTTTTGGAAGGGGGTATAATTACCCCTTCTTCCCCAACATCCAGTCTTCTTGATTAATTCGAATTCGACTAGACCCTGTGCAAGAGCTCTAAATCTCGATCTCCCACTTCAACCACCCTAAGGTCTTGATGTTTGGTGGAATTGAAGGAGGAGAAGTTCATCATCAACATCAAGAATCAAGCGCTTCAACTCCTCGCCATTCACTTGGAGAAATCCCTGATCTAGTATTCTCATTAATACCTAGATTGTGTTATTGTATTTGACAACTTTGTTCTTGTGGCAGCTTGTTGTCATTTTGGGAGCCTCCAAGTTGTTGTGGAGTTGTTGCCCTGCTAGTTGTGTAAAGGCGCCGGTGCCCGCCTCGAAGGGAACCTATAGTGGAAGGTGGATCAGGCCTGTTGTGGAGAGATCCATCAGAGAACAGGGTGAGGCCTTTTGTGGCGTGGTGGTCTTAGTACCGCCCACCCCTCCAACGCAGACGTACTTCCCTTAACAAGGAAGGAACTACGGTCAAACAAATCATGTGTCTCCACGTGCTTCACTTTGGTTCACTCGTTCCTCTTCCACTCGCTCCTTACTCGCTAGTAGATAGGTTTGCATATAGGGAAATTCCACACATTAGTTTATCTAGAGAATTTACCTTTGTGCTAAGCCTAAAAATGAAAAAGAATTAAAAATTGGCGTAGCACCTATTCACCCCCCCCCCCCCTCTAGGTGCCCATATGATCCATTTCAACATCTAGTACCTTAGAGATTTCTGTCACTTCCCCAGATTACCAGAGGCATGAACCCACTATCGAGCATAAATACTAACTCTTGGAGTTGCTAGCATCTACTTGGCCAAGATAGCTACTAACAACGAAAAGCATGCAAGATCTCAAATAACAAAGACATGATAGAATCAATAATCAATCTGAAATAGCATCTCAATATCCATCGGATCCCCGCAAACACAACATGTATGGATTACAAAAAGATGATCTTGATCATGAACGGGGCTCACAAGATCTAAACATGAAAGCACAAAGGAGGAGAAACCAGACATCTAGCTACTACATGGATCCATAGTCCAAGGATGAACTACTGACGCATCACACCAGAGGCTTGCATGGTGATGAAGAAGGCCTCCAGGGTGAATTCCCCTCTCCGGCAGGGTGCCGGGGAGAGCTTCAGATCCCTCCCGATCTAGGGATGGAGTTATGGCGGCTACAGACTCTTTCGTGGATTTGTTGATCGGGTCCTTAGGGTTTTCGTCCCGAGGGTAATATATAGGCGGAAGGAGAGGCCGAGGGGGTGCCGGGAGCCACCACACCACCCCCTGGCACGGGCCAGGCCTGGCCGCATGGCCAGGTGGTGTGGCCGGCCCCTGGCCCCTCTCCGTCTCGTATTCTAGCACTTGATCCCTTCCGGAAAAATAGGCACTTTGGCTTTTGTCCCGTCCACTTCCGAGAATATTCATTTTCTTACTTTCCTGGAACCAAAAACAGCAGAAAACAGGCAGTTGGCACTGTGGCTCTTGTTAATAGGTTAGTCCAAGAAATCATATTAAAAGTACTCCAAAGTTGGAACAAAACACAAGAAAGTGGATAAAACCAAGCATGGAACATCAAAAATTATAGATACATTTGCAATGTATCAACATCCCCAAGCTTAACTCATGCTCGTCCTCGAGTAGGTAAGTGATAAAAAGAAATAATAATTTTTGAGGTGACATGCACCATCAAAGACTTGATCAAAGTATTTGCAAAACACTCAAAGCTGGGATCATAGTACTTCAATCATAACATGAAAGACAAAGTTCTAGCAATAAGCAAAGAAACTATGATGCAACATGAAAAGGCACAAACAAAAGAATCATGAATAACATGCTTTGCAAGACGTTTGTTTGTTTCACATAAATAAAACATAGCATAATAGTATTCAGCTTGTCCCTCAATAAAGTAGAAAATATAAATGCATAGGACACCTTCAAAGTTCATAAGAGTGACTAGATACAATAGTTTAAAACAAGCAATAACAAGTTATGCATCAATCAACTAGTCTTGGGACAATGCACATAGAACTAAGAATGGCCACTATGCTCTCAAAGTAGGTGCATAAAGATAGAAGGTGGAGACTCAATATAATTGTGGAAGAAAAACCTTTTGTAAAAGGAAGTAGGGATTCAAGTCTCATAAAGAGCTTCCAAAAATTATGGTACTTATAGCTTTCAGCTCTCATTGCCCCTATCATAAGCATCTTGAAGTGATTAAGGTTAAAGTGACACAACTAAGAGGATATGCTTGATAAGTTATAAACCGAAATCTCATGCCCCTTACTTACGAAGACCGATCCTCATGCTACTCAACTTCAGTCACGAGTAAGCTCTTGTCATTGTAAGTACATGTGTATCATTAAGAACCGCCAACGGGGTACCCCTTGCACATGATATGGGAGCTTTCCCATAATCAAAATGACAAGGCAAGCAGACAATGAGCATCTCAGCGATCTTTTTATTTGCTATTTGCATAGGTTTTTATTGAGGATGCTTCATAGAGTGCTCATTATGGTGATGCTGCAAGTTTCCACCATGATTAGGCATGGCTTAGGCTAGCGGCCCAGGTGTTTCTCTAACACATATACAAACTCCATGATCTTACAAGTTCCACTTTTATTTCACACCGCAGGGATCCGTAAGCAAAAGAACATGATATCAACTGGGTACAAAGCAAAAGTGCAATGTTGAAAGCGTTCCCCATGGTACATGGTTCTGCTAATTTCAACTTATAAAGCGCAAGCATATACGCAACAAAGAAGGACCCAGTGGTTCAAGTTTATTAGATGCAAAAAAGTAAAGTGCCATCAAGTTCGTGAGAGCTTTAATCACTAGTTTTCTCATAACAAGTTTAATTTGGAAGGTAAACAAAAGCATGAATATACTTGGAATAGCATAAGCTAGTAGGTAGGTATGGTGGACTCTTTGGAATAACTTGGTTTAGGGAGTTGGATGCATGAGTGGAACTCATACCTTGTTTTGGAGGCTAGCAAAAGACTGGGAGCGACAAACTAAGAGAGCAATAATGGCCATAATCATGTAGAGCGACAAAACATCATTGATCAAAGCATAAAGTGATACTACAAGTTGAAAACTAAAGGATCATAAAGGATATGGTGACTTGTGATAGTCATAACATGGTGTGAGCATGTGCGAAGTCAACCCAAATAAAGCATCAAAGGAGAATACCACTATACTATGCTTTAATAGGCTAAAACAACGCATGATTCATCCAAGGCACATTAAGAAATCTCAATTGTTTATAACAAGTCATGCTATAGCAAAGAATACTAAGCATAAAGCCAAAACAATATCAAGCATGGCATGACAAAGCATAGCCACAGTCAAGAACGAGCTCTTTTTACCACATAAGCATGAACTTTCCTACTCTTTTCCAAACCAAACCAAACTATTTGCAAACCAATGTATGAAAAAGGGGGTCCAACCAACTTATTCAGAAAACTAAGCAAACCAAGAAAACTAAAAACCAAAACAAAAACGAAAAAGAAGACGCTCCAAGAAAAACACAACTGTGCATGAAACAATAAAAATGAAGCGTTTGGAAGAAACCTGGAATTTTTATTGATGAAGAAAGGGATGCCTTGGGCATCCCCAAGCTTTGTCGCTTGTACTTCTTGGATATTTCTTGGGGTGACACGCGTGGCATCCCCAAGCTTGAGCTTTAGTCCATCCTTCATCTCATTACTCATTCCTTCCGTACACCTAAAAATTTTCCTTCATACAAAACTTCACACAATCTCATTAGCAACATTAGTGCACTTAAGATAAATAAGTATCAAAGTTCAGTTCTAACACCAAATAAACTTCCATTATAATGCTAGCAACTGTAGCACTTCCCTCAAAAAGCTCAATTCCCCAAAAGAACTCAAGAAGGAACCAACAAGAAGCAAATGCAGAAAATGGCAGAAATCTGTCAAAACAGACCAGCAGGTAAAGACGATTTTTTTCAAAGACCTTCTGTTGCTCAAATCAAAAAGTGTTGAACTAACGAAAGTTAGATAACAACCTGGGGCAGAAGCAGAAAACATTACAGCTCAATCCGACATACAGAGCTCTCTCAAGAATTTTTACTGTGAAGCATAAGAATCTATTTCGGGACAGCAACCTTCCCAATCATTACTTCACTCTCATTAGAGGTTACTCTTGGCACAAAAAGCAAATAAAAAGGATAAGGAAAGGTTATTACAGAGGTAATAACTTCCAAGACTCAACTAAAACTCTTGGGTTATCTCCCAACAAGTACTTTTCTTTAACGCCTTTAAGTTAGGCATAAGAATCAAAGAAAGAATCAAGTGTTCACAAATGAAGAAGCATTAAGATCAATACCAGAAATATTTTCAACAAGGCAAGGTATATCATCCAAGTAAGTTCTAGAGGATCCTTTCTCAATGCTCTTGGGTTCACTATTCTCATCAAAAGGGTTTGCAGGAACAATCCAATCAAGATTCTTTTCTTTGGAATCATGTATTGCTACTAGTTTAAAGGGTATTGGTATCTTAGGTTCCTCCCCATTAGGTTCGGTTTTGTTCATCTTTTCTCGTGTACCAACAACATCTACACATGAGCCTAGCATATTGAAACGTTCAAAAACTTTTTTAGCTTCCTTGGCAACATTATAGAACTCCTTAAACAAAGTTTCTAGAATAAAATCCCTCTTTTCAGGATCCTCAATTTCTTTAAGCTTAAGAAACATTACTTGCATTAAGGGGTTGAGGTTAACAAACCTAGCTTCTAACATGTGAATTAAAGAAGCTCCAGCAATCTCATAATTTGGAGCAAGTTCTACAAGGGATCTATCCTCAGTATCTTCATGTTTGCTAACATGATTAAAGAATTCTTCAATATAATCTCTCCCAATTATAGAACCACTACCAATTGAAAGGTCTTTTAAGGTGAAAGTAGGGGTCAACATGGTGAGCTAAGGAAGAGGTGAAAACTAAAGGAGACTTAATTTTTTTGTGTTTTTGAAGAACAAAACAAGCAAACAAAGCAAAAAAGAAACTAAGCAAAACAAAAACAACAAAGTAAAGAGATTGGTTATGAGGGACTCCCCTTGTGAAGATGTCCTTGACTCCGACAGCAGTGCGGAAAAATGCTTGATGGCTCAATGCACGGCGCCCAGAAAAATGCTTGTTGGCGGTGTTGATGTAGAGCTCGTTGGGAACCCCAAGAGGAAGGTATGATGAGCACATCAGCAAGTTTCCCTCAGTTATGAAACCAAGGTTTAATCGAACCAGTAGGAGCAAGGAAACACCCCAAAGGTGTTACTAGCTGAGCTTTGGCAAGGCGCACTACCGGTGCTAGTAGCAACGTGGAGACCTGCACAACACAACCACAGAACTTTGTCCCCAACTTGCGATGAGGTTGTCAATCTCACCGTGTTTTGCGGAAAACAAAGGATTAAACGTATTGATTGGAAAGAAGTGAAAGTTTGCAGAAAGTAAACACAAAGAAGTAAACAGTTTGTAGATTGTATGTAAAAGACAAGGACCAGGATCCATAGTTCACTAGAGGTGGCTCTCCTTAGATAGATAACATGCTGGGTGAACAAATTACAGCGGGGCAATTGACAAACACCGAGAAAGCAATACATGCATATACTAATCATCTTGAATCCTTTGAGACTTGATTGGGCATTACAACATAATACATAGACCGCCATCCAACTGCATCTATGACTAATAATCCACCTTGAGTTATCATCGAACCCCTCCAAAGATTAAGTTGCAAGCAGCAGATTATTGCTTTTAACTGCGTGTAAAGTAAACAATATGATTGTTCTATGAACAAAGGATTGTTGTTTTCTCCCTAGTAGCAACAGCACATCTAGTACCTTAGAGATTTCTGTCACTTCCCCAGATTACCAGAGGCATGAACCCACTATCGAGCATAAATACTAACTCTTGGAGTTGCTAGCATCTACTTGGCCAAGATAGCTACTAACAACGAAAAGCATGCAAGATCTCAAATAACAAAGACATGATAGAATCAATAATCAATCTGAAATAGCATCTCAATATCCATCAGATCCCCGCAAACACAACATGTATGGATTACAAAACGATGATCTTGATCATGAACGGAGCTCACAAGATCTAAACATGAAAGCACAAAGAAGGAGAAACCAGCCATCTAGCTACTACATGGATCCGTAGTCCAAGGATGAACTACTCACGCATCACACCGGAGGCTTGCATGGTGATGAAGAAGGCCTCCAGGGTGAATTCCCCTCCCCGGCAGGGTGCCGGGAAGAGCTTCAGATCCCTCCTGATCTAGGGATGGAGATGGCGGCGGCTACAAACTCTTTCGTGGATTTTTTGATCGGGTCCTTAGGGTTTTCGTCCCGAGGGTAATATATAGGCAGAAGGAGAAGCCGAGGGGGTGCCGGGAGCCACCACACCACCCCCTGGCGCGGGCCAGGCCTGGCCGCGCAGCCAGGTGGTGTGGCCGGCCCCTGGCCCCTCTCCATCTCGTATTCTGGCACTTGATCCCTTCCAGAAAATTAGGCACTTTGGCTTTTGTCCCATCCAATTCTGAGAATATTCATTTTCTGACTTTCCTAGAACCAAAAATAGCAGAAAATAGGCAGTTGGCACTGTGGCTCTTCTTAATAGGTTAGTCCAAGAAATCATATGAAAAGTACTCCAAAGTTGGAACAAAACACAAGAAAGTGGATAAAACCAAGCATGGAACATCAAAAATTATAGATACATTTGCAATGTATCAATATGCCCTAGAGACAAATAATAGTAAGGACTATTATCATATTTCATATAGTTTATGATTAAGTTTTATATCATGCTATAACTGTATTGAGTGGAAACATCAATACGCATGTGATATACAAACAACCAGGGGTTCCCAGTGAAACTCTAGTCACTGGTTCATTGGTCAACAGATGATCATGTTTCCTGATCATGTGGCATTTATGCCAGTTGGAAATGGAGTCATCCCATTCCGAAAATGAGATGATGAACCATTACCCAATCTAAACATCGTGACCCGATCATGTCACGAAGTTCAAGTTATGATGGTTAGAAAAGGATCCTTGTAGACTATTCCTTAGACCGTGAGGCTATATCAATCACTGTCTCCCGAGAGTGCTTAGATAGCATCAAACGCCATCTGGTAATACGGTGGTTATAAAGGTGTGTTCAGGTACTCGGAGGAAACCATACAGGAAATATATGTCAAGAGCGGGATTTGTCCGTCCATGTGACGGGAAGATACTCAAGGGCCCACTCGGAGAAGTTATATCCAATAGCTGCGCAAGATGTGATTTGATCACGGGGATATCACTTGTCGGAATGAGTCAAGTAGCATTGTTCAGTAATGAGATTGAACACGACATGGTGATGTCATTGATCAGGTCTCGGGCAATGCACGTATCGAGTGACAAAGGGAATAAGACACGACTGTCCCGGTTCAAACGACGAAAGATCTTCGTGGAACGCACAGGGGTCACATGGCCATCCAGGTCCCTCTGTCGATCATTGGTGCGGGAGTGTCCCGACCATGTCTGGAGTGTTTCCGAACCATGGGGTATCACGCTTAAGGGCTTGATGATGCTTAGAGAATGTTTATAGGATCGGTAGAATCGCCGAAGAAAAGAAGGGAGAAAACTGGAAGGGTTTCGGTAAGTCCGGAGGATGTCCGGAGTAGAGGTGGAAGGTGTTCCATAGCCACGGAGATTAGATAATGAGTGAATGAATGTTAAATATTGATTTAATCATTTATTCATAATTATTTAATAAAGAGAAAATCAATTAAAGGTCAAAAAGGCTTAATGGGCCAATTTCCGGAGGGAGAGGGCCCATTAGGGAAGGGAGAGAGGGAGAGGGGCCAAGGGGGCTGGCCGGCTGGGCCTAGTCCCCCCGCGCAGGGCCCACTAGGTGGCCAGCGGCCACCCACTCCCTCCTCCTCTCCTTTAGTCCCACCTCGGGACTTTGAGGGAGGATGTACCCCCCTCCTCCCCCTATATATAGTGGGGTATTTGGCCAAGATAAATACACCAACAATCAATAAAGGTCTCCCCACTTTTGGGAGGACCTCTAATTGATATTTTCTCTCTCCCCCTCTCTCTCTCGTGACTGTGGTCCCAAGTCTAGACTGTGCCAGCTAGAGACATCTTCACCGCGGAGCGCCGTCGCGCTGTGGGATTCGGATCCGGGAGCTCTACTTCCGCAACTGCTGCTGGATCGGGGAAGTGGGAGTCATCGTCATGCACCGAATGTGTGTAATTCATCACGACCTTGAGGTCGGCTTCGGCTCGTCTATATCAACCACGCTCTCCTGAGCGTTGATAACGCTTTTTGGTCTTCAAGGGTAAGTTCGCGAAAATCTCCTCCCGTTACTGTATTACTAATAGATAGGTCCTGGCAGCTTCAGGGGTTCAGGGGCGTAGAGTAAAATTTATTGTTTTCATACGCGGAACCCCTACAAAAAGAACCGATAATAGTTAGTTACGCGGTGGATGTGGATTGGCGGCACCATTTCGTCGTGGCGGCAAATTATACGTCATGGCCGACGTGGCGTCGGCACATTTTAGTGCACTGGTATGTGGCCAGATAGAGCAGCGCTTAATAATGACGTGGTAGGTGAGCGGTGGCAGATATTTCCCCCTGCTGTGGATTTGACTTGACCACCACATGTCACTGACTATTCTGGCCCACCACGTCCAAGCATTTCGTTCTAAATAGCTCAACCGCAATCCACCGTTTATTCATCTCCCGACCCTCCCTTGTCGACCTAGGAGCAACATTAGCAGTGTTGATTCAGGCGAGGTCCCCAGTCAGCGATCGAGACGCGAAGACGACGATGAGCACTGAGATTGGCGGAGGATTGGTAAGTTATTTGTTCGTTCTCTCTGGCGATCAATATCATATCAGGTTTTTGCTCGCATTTTGGTTTTTGGATCTCATGAACTTCAGTTCGAGGTTTTCTCAACACGACGTAGTGCCGAAGTGGATCTATGATAGTACATTCGACGGTGTCATGATAGCAAATGATTTCTCCTTGACATGCTACTGCGAGAGGCTTCCCCGCAGGCACATCGCATTTGGGGGAAAGCACACCGGCCACAGATTCCTTGGGTGCAACTAAAACAAACTGAGGTGCTGCTACCTTATGTGGTATGATCAAGGTGTGCCTCAGATGTGATATAGCGTACATTGGAGAGATTAACCGAGGAAGGAAACAATGATCGATCACCGGCATTTGGCGCTTTGGAGGACAAGAAGAAAGAAGAGTACGAGGAGGACGTGAAAGTAGTCATGTTTAATTATGCACTGTAGTAAGTATGTAATTTGTTTTTTCTTATTCAGAAATTATTTTAAAACATATATGTGTGCGATGATCGATTCTTGCAATTTTGTATTTACAAGAAAAAGACCACCGCATTAGCCTACTATGCCCTTTGAGATTTTAGGAAAGTCGGGTCCATAGGACAAGCCCTAGATCTATGTCGCTCCAATAGTATATAACACAACACTTGGGAGTATCTTCTATCCACGCCGCCGCACTCCACTCTCTCCACTCCTAACCTCCCCTCTACACCTTTCCAGTGCCCTCGACCATGGTTGCGCGCACCTCTCCGACGACCTCGACCGCCTGACCGAATGGTCCTCCCTGGTACCTTGTTCTTGTGCATAATTTGTCCCAACATATTAAATCCCGTTGATCTAAAATGAGATCTCTATGTTAGTAATTTCAATCTGAAGATCCCAAGGAAACTAGACTCTGTAGGTTATGGATGTATAGTATGCAAAAGCACTCTAACAGGTCTTCATTTGTATCCGTTTGTATTCAAGGTAAAGTGGTGAGCATTGAGTCGATCTTTAATAACATGTACGCATATGCTATATAGGTTTTGCCATGGTGTCAAATAATATAAATTCATTTCAGGATCACATGCCCGATCCATAGACAAATACGGCAAACACTATAGGTTTGGCCCTTCTATCATCATCACTAGACCAAGAATTATGAACCTAAGACATATAGTCAGAAGATACAAGCTAATGATTCCTTACTACATTATCATGAACAACGACAACATATCCAAAGGAAATATGCTAGCTTTCTTACCACAACCAGAAATTTTTCATCCCTTTCCTACTATTGATGTTAATACTTAACAGAACCAGTAATTCTTTATTTATTTCCTGCTATTGATGTTAGCACTTAAAATAACCAGTAATCCTTTATTTTTTCCCTACTATTGATGTTACCACAACTAGTAATTGTTTCTTTCTTTCCTATTATTGATGTTACCACAACCAATGATTGTTTACCTCTTTCCTACTATTGATGTTAGTACTTAGCACAAATAATTACACAACTAGTGATTGTTCATCTCTTTCCTACTATTGATGTTGGTACTTTGCACAACATGTAATTGTTTCTTTATTTCCTACTATTGATGTTACTAGAACCAGTAATAGTTTATATTTTTCTATGTAGTCCTTTTGGTGCCATTTTGCCAGCATATTTCTCATACCTCACATTCATGAACATGGAGACAACATCATAAGATCAACGTGGCAATGAGACCATCAGAGAAGTTTGTGTGATAGGTGGAAATGATGGTGCTGTCATTTTCACATCAAATTGGGCAGACTATGTTGTTCAGAAGGAGCTGAAATAAGAACATGTTTGTGCCTTCGAGTTTGAAGTAAAGGAGGGCTATTTGGTTGTGGAAGTGCATAACCTCTAAGTTGTCATGAATAGTTAGTTAGTTTTGTAGTGATGTATGTCACCTAAATTTGGATGAAGTACTT
Organism: Avena insularis; assembly: GCA_023614405.1. Lineage (NCBI taxonomy): Eukaryota > Viridiplantae > Streptophyta > Magnoliopsida > Poales > Poaceae > Avena > Avena insularis. The sequence continues at coordinate 39,557,601 of CM042694.1, forward strand.
GCACCTTAACTATGTATGTATATCGTTGTCATGTGATATGATTTTCTATATATTATGAGTTTTCTGTAATTTTCTATATGTGATCTATATACTAAACGTTTTTGGTTAATTATCAATTTAATTATATTGCTATTCACCTACGGATCCGCCGAGATATATCAGACCAGGCAGTATATTTATGCCGTCGTCTCACAGCTATCATGGCATGTACGCAGTGCCTCCCTACATGGTCCGTGGCATAAACACTTTGCTTCGGCGGAAGCGCAAGCTCGGAAGATCATATTGTGTCGCGCCAAAAAATCCACCGCCGTTCATGAATACCAGGGCTGGTCCATAGATTTTTGGGGGCCCTAGGGCAACATGACACCAAAGACCCCTCATTTAAAGTGGCGAAGTTTCATTGAGTCGGGGGGCAATGGCCCCCCTATTTTAGAAAATTTCTTAAATATATCTTTAATTTTTATGATATTTTTAGTATTACTTAAAGTTTAAGCATGATTAGGGTTCCTAGGCCTCTGCACACTATCCGATAGATCCATGATCTTTGAAATTTCGGTGAAGACATTCAAAACTACTCTTTTCTATTGATCAAACAAACTATTTACCATGATACTTATTTCTATCAATTTCTCTTGTGTACATGTGTATATACATATGTACCTCTAAAATTAATCACAGAACAAAATTGTGGAAGTAGCAGATTCATACGCATGGGAAAAATGAGTAGAAAAGTAGACATATTATGCACTGAATTAATAAGTGGATGAAATAGTCTCTACAACATGGATGATGGGACAAGTACTACCGTTGGAAATCAAAGGAGAGCTTCTTGTAAAATAATATAGTTATGTGATTGCGTCATTAGTCTCCATTGATGAATACTGACAACTTTGTAGAGGCACATGAAGGCATAATTGTTCCGCACATTTTGAGAGGCCACATAAATGGTGACATCAAAAAAATATTCAGAAATGATGGAGTATTTCTTGGGCGATGTTGATGTTGTTGCCCACGATCGAAACTAAATGATGTGTGTCTATGGGTTTCTTAAATGGAACATGCACTTTCCTCTTTTCTATACAAAATTTTGGAGTATTTTTGGGGAAAGAGAAGTCAGAGTAGAGACATAGCAGGCTACAGTTTAGGCCATCTATATTTTCTAGAATTATTCAACTCTATTGGGTCTCAAGAGTAGAAGGCAAACATAGGTACACATATAAGTCTTAGACCGGGGCCCCTACCTCCTTGAGTCCCTGGGTGACCGCCCCTCTGCCCCGCCCTATTGGCCGGCCCTGGTGAATCCCTGATGCAGTTATCCGTGACAGGTTTTTTTTGCCGCGCCAGCACGAGCGCGGCGACTAAGGCTGTGTCTCGGCGTCTATCAGCACCAGTGCCTGAGCTCCGTGTTGTAGTGAATGTGCATGTTGGAAGAAGAGTTGAGATATAAAACAACTGAAACTCAAGATGACAAATTACCTTGGGAATTTTGGTGCAAGCGGTGTACATGGAGAAGGAAGTCCGGGATCTTACGATCAACGCATTCCTTGACCAAGAACCTCAACCTTTTAAGATACTCTAGTCGGGGAATCTGGGTTTGAGTGACCCGAATATTATCCGTCATGGAGTCAGTGATTGTTCACATGAGGTGGTCATGGCGCTGCAGGGGATGGATATCGCGGTCGAGCCTGCAGTGCACCAAGTCGGTGCCGCGCGTGCCTTTCTTCTTGCTTAAGAACTCTGTCCATCTTGTGATGCGAATGAGTAGAGCCGGAAGCTCGTTCGGCTCGGCGTCCCATGATGGCTTTGGGGTTCTTGTGCCGTTGATGAAAGGAGAGCTAGGCCGTGTGTCTGCTCTCGGGCCAACATATCCTTATAGTAAAAGAAGTTGTTGGCCCACTTCTTAACTGACTCGCCAGGGTAGATCCTAGGGTACACCCTATTTTTCCTAAGCACTAAGCTAAAGGTGTCGGTCTTGAAGAAAGAACATCCGCTAGTCAGAGAGTTTTTCCGAGTACAGAAGTAGTACCAGAATAGTAGAAGACTCGGTGTAATACTGAGATAGCCCTCGCAGAGAGCAACATGGGCACTAAACTCTAAAATGCTATTTGGGAGAAGATTGTGAAGTTGAACTCGGTAGTAGGCGAGTACCTCCGAAAAGAACTTCGACGTTGGGAAGTTGAAGCCCCGATCGATATGAGAGCCGAAGAGGACTCGCTCACCGTTCCGTGGCGCTGGAAGCTCGTCTCCGGCGACACACCTCCATGAGCCGGGCATGATGCAACCTTCATCTTCAAGCTCCTTGAGCTTCTCCTCGGTGAGGGTCAAGGGGATCCAGATTCCCTTCTCGTCTCTCTTGCCATCCTTTTCCGGCACCGTTGCGGCCGCGGCTATCGGCGAAGAAGAACCGTCCATTGGCGGCGACCTAAAAGTGGCGGTGCTCTAGGAATTGGGAGGGAGAGATTGGGGCTTGATGGCGCGGGCTCAAGGAAGAAGAAGAGGAGAATTGCAAGGAAGACAACGTGACTGTGGCGAGGCCGTAACCTACGCCTTTTATTTCCAAATGTGTCGTGATTCGTGCGTGGCAGGCGTGAAACCTGCAAGATATCTGCCACACGTCATGGAAATAGCGGCAGATTCAGCCCATGCGTCCGTAAATCGCAGTTTCTTCGAGTATTTTAATCGTGTGCAATATTTAGGAAACTTCGACGTCAGTTCTAAGTGCAACTTAGTGGCGGCCTAAATCTCGCTCGATTGTGTTGCACTTGCAAATGGGGAGCTCTATAGGTACTAGATCAGCTAAGCCGTGATTAAAAAAATATATAGAGCGATGTACCAGAAATAATGCTGGTCGGTGTGCGATGATAGGGCACGTGATCGGCCAACACGCAAACCAGATCAACCAAATAGAATTAGCAGTGGTTCGAATCTGAAATGGCCAGGAAGCTACTACTATCGGGAACAAAAGTCAAGGCATGATCTGGTGCATCTACTGGCGGTCGGTTCCCAACATCGTTGCCATCTACCAGCTCGCGATTCTGCTGCTGGCATCCTTCACATCAGAGCCGGGTAGGTACATACAAAACACGATTCTTGTCAAAAAAAAAAACACGAACCTGCAAGTTGCATCGGACACACATGGAACTACGAGTACTAATAGTTTTGCAAATAAGCAAGTTTGTATGATAGGCCTTTGTTGTCGTTTATGATCCGTGATAGTATAGAAGTTGTAGCTTCCACAAATGGCAACGGAAACATTACTCTAAGAACAAAATAATCTGCATTTTGGTGGCTCGCTGCTTTTGCCATGTGTACAAGGGAAGGAGACGATGGTTCATTGGAGACCAGGCGATATAATCTTACACCCTTAGAGCAACCGCCGTTTTAAGGTTCCGTCAGAGAAAAATGTCCTGCGTAGATCCCAAATAGTTGCGAAAACCTTAAAAAGTTTTAAGGCGCGCCATAAAAAACCAAAGCAGTATATACCAAGTTTTCGCCACCAAAACGATCTGCATGATTTGTCCGCACATCTACGGGCAGAGACGGTTCTCGTTGCTGTTGTTGTCCTCTACTTCTACCATCCTTCACATGGCAGCCTCTCCGAGTGTTGTACTCATTCTAGTGTTGAAGATCATAGTTGGGTCGGTGCATCCAAAACTGAACCTACAAGTTGCATCAACGCACATGGGATTACTATTAGTTTGCGAATGAGCATGTCGGTCTGATAGAACTTTTGTTATAGTTTGTGATTTGTGTATATAGGAACTATAACTTCCCTAAAAGGTCGTGGAAACATTAGTGTAAGAACAGAAAAAACTGCCTTTGACATATATACAAATGAAGGAGATGAGACTGTTCATTGGGGGCCAGGAGATGGGACCGCACACCTTTACCGACAGTAATTCCTGCTTTCGCGATAAAACAGAGATAATTGGGCGGAGATTTAACCTAGTGACAGTTATATGTTTGGCCGATACACGGTTGTAGGTTGTATATTGCAAAGTTTATTGTTGTATAGCCCCATTTTGGCGTGTTAACGACAATGCAAGTTGAGATAGAGAATGGAAGAGAAAATTACAAAAACCCATCATAATTGGAGCTAGGGTAACAAAAAAACACAACCTTTCGAGTTTGTGATAAAAACTCACCACTCTAGCTTAACACTGTGTCAAGGGTTACAATAAAGTGGAGTGGTGGTTTTTTGTCACATACCTGAAAGGTGGTGGTCTTTCTGTTACCCTAGCCCCAGTTGTGGTGGATTTCTGTAATTTACTCCGAAGCGACTTGGCCCAGTTACGTCTACCACAAAGCTACTGCATTGAAGGTGGGAGTGCTCACAACACCACATGAACTCCCATGTGCTCCTTATGGTGGCATTGAACTTCTCGAAAATATCAATTGCATGGTTGTCGCACCAAGCGGAATAAAATGTTACGTGAGCGGACATATTTAAGCATGAGAAGAGAGATAGAATATGATCATAACTCGCAAAGAACCCCAGCATGTGCACCCGCGGCCAAGTATAGCCTTCCCATCGATAGGTTCATATTAGCATACACCCACAAAGTACACAACTTTTTATATGATAGATGAGACTCTTTTGGCAATGTTGTTAGAACCATATACATTTTAAGACTTCCAACCCAATATACATCCAAGGATTTGGAAGCATCAGGATTTGCAAATATGCATGTTTGTTATTTCCTTCGACGTAAAACCCATGGCATACTCAATCGAATAGTCACTCTTCTCTAGCTTTTACACCATCCATTACAGACCGGTTCTTCTTCTCGCATTCTGTCTTGGTTCACGGAGTTGGCATGCCTTATCACACACACATCATCAAGCCAAGTGGCTTCGATCTTAATAATTCTGTCGACTGTGATGTGTCACGTAGGAGATGCCAAAATGTTAAGTATAAGATTGCTTGTTGAAGCTGTGTGGCTCCGTTTGACTCTTTTCTCTAAAAGTTGGGATTTGCATACAGAAGATCGATCAAATGTATTTGGTATTGATCACTTCTTCTACTATATGATCAATACATCCTAGAAAAAAATTAGTATTGGTCTAAAATTCGATGCTACAAGTTTGGGTGACTTTGCAACCACTGGCCGCAAAAGGAGATTTGTATCGTTGCTGTGAAAGTCAGTGTCCTTTTGTTTATTCCATTCCAGCGCCCTAACTGAACGGGAGTCACCATGTCATTTCCATTGCCATCTTGTGACGGACGGAGTATCAAGCAAGAGAATGCTCTGAGCCAACGCTCCAGCTACTAGTAGCAGCCTAGATTCAGGAGTAAAATATAGCAAGAGTACCTATACTTGTCTGGGTGGCTCGATTTAGTCCGAGTACTTGTAATTTGTATAATTTAAGCGTGTACTTGTCAATTAAACTCGATTTAGCCCAATAGTAAGTTTGCCGTCCGATTGAGCTTGCGGAGAAGACGCGTGGACACGGATCCCACTTGCAGGAGAGCATCTGGCTTGAAAACATGCGGGAAGCCCCTCCTGCATCTAGAACATACATCCACGAACAGCTACTACATGTTTCTATCCAGTGATCGCCGCCATCGTCACCTCCCTCTCTGTCGACTCGTTCCTTTTTTCCTCCCTCTCGAACAAAACAATATGCAATTGAAGGGCATTGTAATAGTGTGGGACGCTGGCTTACAGATTAGATGGGGAGGTACGTGCAAATATATACGAGCGGAAATGTACATTGCAACTGCACGAGGGGTTCCTACAAGTAGGACCCGTGTCCAATGGAATGTTCAGAAGTTTCTCTCCATCCAATGGATCGATGTTCGGGAGAATCGACAGAAATAGAGGAGGAGACTTTCAAACCTCGGTCGTCCACTGCTCAGCAAGTCAGTAGGTCACGATTCGATTTTTTTTATATTTTTTTGACAGTGTGATCATGAGTCGAGGTTGCGAGTTCAATGGATTCGAATTTGCCGGCCCCGTTGGCAGGTGCACATGTAACAACTTGCCAAAGTCAAACTACTTGCAGGTCGCAGCCACTCAATCCGTTCCACCACGTTTCTAGTAAATCTGTTCTACCCTGTGCAGGCTGTGCTCCGTGGGTTCTTGCCGTCTGTTCTACTCTACCTCCTTGTGTGCTGCCCAACTAGAACTGTCTGTCAGATGGTGCCCGCATTTTTTCACTGAACATTTATACGATAATTAGTTTTACCGGGTAATAGAAGGTTCGTACAAAAGCTCAGAATACACAACGCAATCGAGAAGGATAAAAGCTCCATGGCCAAAGTGCGTAAAAGATACCAACCGGTACGTACGTACTGCCGCCAGCACACGACCGGCAAGAGAGACCCATTTAGGCCATGTTTACTTGTCTCTGTATTTTTATCCACTAGAGTTTCGGAAATATATAGGGATTTGTTGTTCACTTAATACTTTCCAATCCTCCAAAATACTTTTTCCCAAAAATACGCTACCTTAAAGGAGAGTTTTCAATATAGACAAAAACATGAAGGATTTGCGGGGATATGTCGGGATTATCCCGATCAATCCGGCGTGTTAACGGACTACGGAGATTTTGCAGGAATTGGAACAATCCCCTATGATCCCCGCGAATACACTAGCGAATACGAGAGAAGTAAACAAGGCCTTAGGGTTTCACACCCATCGCCGGCGACGTCGCTGGTCCGTTCCGTCTCCAGTGGCCATAGGGTGTGTGGAACACGGTCTCTCGCTGGAGAGAGGTTTTATGTTCTTTGTTTTGTCTGTTTTTTATGTCTTCTTTAGGCGACGGCTACGTCCTGAAGTCGGAATAAGGTCCTCCCCGCTCTATCCTCGCTCCGGTGATGCATCTGTGATGACGGAGCGCGCGCGGAGGATCTTTTGGGATTTTGTCCAATTTCATGTTCGTCGCTTTGTTTTCAGATGATCTATACATGTCATCATTAATGATGGTTGCTGCTCTAGTGCGTCTATGATCTTTGCACAACGACTTCCCGTATGTCTACTACAACGAGCTCTACTGCACGGCTCCAACGATGGAGGGATGAGGACGGCGACGCGCCTTCGGCTCGCGCTAGTGTTTGTAGTCGTCGTTAGGTGGTGTAGTGACATATTTATATTTTTTTATTACTTTTGGGTCTATTTGTACCGATGTTGATATTATTAATAGATTGGTGGAATTTCGCTAAAAAAATGCGTAAAAGCTCCAGAGAGTACAAGAAGATAAAATCATCCGTTTTTTAGAGAAGTCCTGTCGCACGCCGTGTCCGATGGGCCCGGCAGCCGCCGACACGCACTCGGCAGTGAGCATGTCATCGTCAGAATTTTATAAGCCCCTCCACCGTTTTTAGGGAAAGTGTTTAGAGGTGGCAGTGAATAAGAATGAATTAGGAGTACAATCGCTCTCGCAACATACTCTCCCTCCGTCCCAAAATAAATGACTTAGTTTTGTCTAGATTCACATATATCTAGACTTGTTTTAGTATAAGATACATTAATAGACAAATACAAGTCACTTATTTTGGAACGAAGAGAGTACATACATACCACCACGTATGTCCTTACTGCTAAGATTAAAAACGGAACGGAAACATACGCTATCGTTTTCGTTTCCTATTGTGTTGCCGGAATCGAAAATGAAATAAAAACTCCGAAAATAAATACGGAATAAAAAATCATTAGAAACGAATATGGAGCGGATACGGAACGGATACGATACGAAAATGGACATTTGTTGGAATATAATAGCGATATAATATCATGGTGTGTACACTAGAAGTAACATATAACAGATAAAAAATATCTCACAACTTCAAAAGGCAACAATTAAATATAAAGTAACACACTTAATTGAACACTTTGACAAGCATATAACTAAACATAAATAGTTTGACATAAACGCTAAGACACTCACTTGATTATTATGTCGCTAGGGCCGGTTGCATGTATACCTAGACTCTTCATATATTCTATGACTCAACAAGAGTAAGAGAAATCACTGACGCAAAGTACTATTTCGTACATGGGCCTAACTAGTTATATTTTCGGAAAGTATTTGCATTTGTTTATCCGAAATTTCCCTACCATTTTCGATGGTTTCCCGTTTCCTTTTCCGTTTTCATTTAAAATCTTACATACCTTTTCCGTAAAATGTTGTTTTCGTTTGTATTTTAGCTTTCCATTTCCTTTTTCTTCAGAAACTCATGAAAAGTTTTTTTACGGTTTTCAATCCTACTTGCTGCCCCTCAACCAACTTTTAGCCACTGATGACTCCCTTCTAGTAGTATGCGTAGCCCCTCCTAAGGTCTGCCACACACACTACATGTGCTACTGTTCGTTGTAAGTTTCTAAGCTCACGATGACGCGAAAATGGAAAAAATCCCTCGAGAATGCGCAAAGGGCAAAGCTGTGCACGCGAGAATGTTTTCCGCGTGACCCTATCTATCTGACGCTACATGTTCTGCGTGCCTTCGACCTCGATCGATCTTTAAGCTAGTACGGACGAAAAACAGTGAGCCTCCGCGGCGGTGATTGGAGGAAACAGCACCAGCGATAGTGTTTATCGCCCAATCCTCGTTTGCTTTGGTCACAGTGAATTGCTAAGTGAGCGGAATCATGAGATTTAATAAGACATCGAATTCACCATTGCACTAGGGATTGTACGTGCGATTGTCGGGCACCAGATTGACCAAACCTCATATACTCGGCAGATCAACCAAATTGAACGGTAGTTATAATCTGAAATGAGCTATGACCGTGAACAATAATCAAGCGACGCGCATGATTTAGTGCATCTACTGGCAGCCAGTCCTAAACGTCGTTTCCATCTACCGTGCGCGATTCAGTTTGAATCCTTCACATGAAAGTCTCCCATGGAAACTAGTTTTTAAGTGTTTTTATAAGTGAAGGTCGTAGTGGGCTCGCTACATATTAACACGAACCTACAAGTGGCATCCGATGCACATGGCAATTCAAATTTCATGTGCATGAGCATGTCTGCGCTACTATGGTTTTGAAACATGAGTTTTCTTCAATTCGGAATCATGAAGGGGTATCGGCCCAATCGTGGCCGTCCTTGTGTTTTCAGTTTTATAAGATTAGATATGAGGGAGACATCGAAGCAAAACCCTATGCAGATTAATATGAAGCGGAGGGCGTAATATAGGAATTATAATGTCAAAGAATGAAAGTTTTGCATTTCGGTGGCTCGTTGCCTTGCCAGCTGTTCAGTGGAAGGAGACGATGGTTCACTGGAGTCCAGGTGATGGAACCGTATACCGTTTGTCGACTACTTTGACTACTTTTTCACGATAAGACACAGTTAGTTTGGTAGAGATTTTAACTAGTTACATTTATATGCATGGAGTATATTGCAAAGATTATTGTTATTTAGTCCAATTCCAGCTTGTTTCGACAATGCGACTTGAGATATTGAATGGAAAATATATCTCAAAACGTGACGTGTTGATACGACCATAATGTCTACCACGGCTATTATATTGAAGGCGGGATTCTCGCAAGAGCACACGAACTTCTTAAATGCATCAATTGCACGGTTGTTGCACCGCATGATAAAAAAATGTTATGCGTGTGTATAAATTTAAGCACGAGAAGAGAGATCGAACATGATCATAAGTCAGCAGAGAACCCATCATGCTCTCTGGAGGCCGAGTATAGCATATCCATCGATAGGATCATATTAGCATAGACTCTATAACAAAGTAAACAACTTTTTTGCACCTAGTTGAGACTCTTTCTGCAACGTTGCCAGAACCATATGCATTTTAGAACTTCCAACCGATAAAAAACCTAGGATTTGGAAGCATCGGGATTTGCAAGTACACCAGTTTGGCATTTTAGCCGATGTGAAAAGTGTGGCATATTCAATTGAATATTGCCCTTTCTCTAGCTTTTAGGCCATCCATGAAAGACAGTTTCTTGTTCTCGACTTTGCTAGAAGTTATGACTTGCATACCCAAGATCGGTCAAATGTAGTTCAAAGTTTAAATAAAAGTGTAGCACCGGTGAACACCCATCATTTTGCTTCTAACTTGATTCTATAGAAGACAATGATTTCACTTCTAACTTGATTCAGGAGAAGACAATGATTTCACTTCTAACTCTTCTTCTTAGTCAATGAATTAAGGCAAATCTGTTGCCTTAAAATCGACCAAACGTAGTACTCCGTTCTACTACGAGGATAGGTGACTTTCACTGTGAAAATATTTTTTTCGACTGAAGGCACCACATGTCCAGCTTTAAATTAATAAAGCCCCACAACGCGAAGAGTACATAATTTTGACAGCCGAGCACTTCTGCTTACATGCCAGATACAAAATCAAACGGACCTTAACACTTAAAGTCTGACAGGCCGCTACACTAGCAATCCTAAGCACCCTACTAAACACATGACCTCAACGCAGAATGGAAGAGGGGACGAAAGAGGAGGCCGGTAGGATGACTGGAGAGCGTCCCTTGGGTAGCCGAGGCAGAGGAAGGGTGTGCGTCTCCAGGAAGAGCTTCTTAAGCATCGAGATCATATCCTCCAGAAGCAGTAATGCCTTGGCCTTTTGGTGGAGACACCATCGCTGCAAAGTTAGAAGATTTTTAAAAACAACATCAGCAGGTTGACAAGGAAATTTAGATTCAATAATGACTTTGTTAAGGTAGTCCACAAGGCCCAGCATTGTACTGTAAAAAACAACCACAACGCATTTCTCACATTTCCCTAGAAAGCATCCACTAGTGAACACCAATCTAGCCGTGAGGTGGGGTTCCAGTTTGTGCCGAATATCGCACGAGCTCTAATCCAAGAAAACTTCGCAAGGATGCATTGGGAGAAAATGTGCTCAGTGTCTTCATTTTCCCCCACACAAAGCGCACTTCCCCAAGGGGCGGACCCTGTCTCTTCAGGGTCTGGTCATTGGAAGGAAGCCTTCCTCGCAACGGCTTCCAGATAAAGACTTTTAATTTAAGTGGCAAGCTCAAATTCCAAATGTGTTCCACCACTTGCACGGTTGGTCCTTTCGTAAGTTCCTTATACATGGAGCTGGTCGAGAAAACACTGGATCTCTCTAGCTCCCAGTGAACCCTATCAGGGCCCCTGCTGGCCTAACTTTTGCCAACTCAGCCATCAAGACCTACCACTGGTCCATTTCTTCCTGGCTGAAAGATCTCCTGAAGGTTGGATTCCAAGTCCCTCCAGCAAAAGCTCTAGCCACCAACATGCCAGGGTCTGTCGAAGAGCCTGGGAAATCTCACACTAAGAGTTTCCTGGCCCACCTATTGATCCGTCCAAAAACGAACACTACAAAAATACACACCCCATACCCGACGGATTATTGGGATCACACAAGCGGAAAGTACCTGCAATAGTTTGATGAGCGGTGGATGGGCTATCGCGGCGGCAATCGAGGGCGGCAAAACTTTTTACGCCGTGGTATTACCGATACCGGCATTAAATTGTGCCGTTGTAGGTGGTAGGCAAGTGCGGCGCTGTTTATTGCCATGGTTGACTGGTCGCAGGCACATTCTTTGGCGCCGTGTATGCGACCTGCACAGTGAGCCCATCTGGGCTAGCAGGTTAACCCTATCCCACTGACCGCCGAGCCCCACTATGGAAGGCAAGAGTCGACCAGGACGGTTATAAAGTATCTCTTCCATACTCTTTATCGTCTCCCCGCTCCAATACCCACTTATCTTCACCCTCTGTCTACACGAAAGCTTCAGCCAGCAGTAGGGAAAATCCGACAAGAGCTAGGCGGCGCGCTACAGTGATTGACTGGGAGACAGACGTAAGGCTTTTTCTGGATTTTAATTTTGATTTAGGCGGATATTTCGAGTTTCTTGATCAAGATCGATCTATGTTTTCACATTTGGAGGGAAATCTCGTGTCTTCACATTTCATTACTCATCTCGCAAATTCTGCCTGGATTACCTCTTGATGCTATTAATGACGACCCACAATGGAATGGGGTTGAGACGGCTAAACAACTCCAGTGCGTATGCGGCCTTCCACCGCATCGCAAATTTATCTATGACCGTCGATAGACCCATCACATCGACCGCATGTTCCTTGGATGCGATCAAGAGGTTCCTAAATGCAGTGCCATTGGATGGGCTGATCGGGAGCACGAGTCTATTCACCTTCAGCGGATGTTGCACTATCTCTGAAATCGAGTTAAACATAAGGAAGTAATGTGCGAGCAACGTAAGGTGTTCTAGATTGAGAAAATGAACACCAGGACTCAACAAGAGGCGGACAAGTTTCTCCACGAGAAGAAGGAGAATGTCATGAGCTCTCCTACGAAATGCTCGACGTCATTACTAGAATGAGACAGATAGTTCAAACGGATGATGTGGAGGACCTGCTAGATGACGATGTAGAGTCTGTTACCGCCGCTGAGTCTATTGAGGAGGATTGGTTTGAGCATGTTTTCTATAATTGCGTAGTAATTCATGTGTTATTTTTCAAATATGTATTGTACAGTTATTATCTTAGTATAAGTACTTTATTTCCTTTTGTGATGATTGTCTACTTATCTTATTTAATGGGCCAGTGCGACCAAGCCCACCAAGCTTTAGATCTCAACCTTATCTGAAAGAAATCGCCCAGCTTCAGATCTCACTATCACTCCCCACCTGCAGATCTTAATTTCACCTGTCACCTCTCCGGCGACCTCGATCGCGGCTACACGAACCGCTCCGGTGCCGTCGGCCGCAACTGCGCAAACAGCTCCGACGTCCTCCATGGTACCTCCCGTTGATCTGAATGGTCTTTGTATGTTAGGAATTTTTGTTCTAAGAGAAAAAGGTAGCGTTGTTGGACTCTGTAGGTCAGGAATATCTAATATGGAGAACCCTGACAAGGTACCTACCTCTTATCCAGCCGTGCCCTCTACCATGCAAGGTATAGTGGTGACACTAGATCAAAAACATGCATGTATGTATGTGTGGGAAGTAATATAAGTTCATTTCAGGATTAGATGCCCGAGTTGTAGATAAGTATGGCCTTCGCTATAGGCTTGGCAATGTTGTATACATGACTAGATTAAGAAGGAGAAACCTGAGCAGGATAGTCAGAAGAAACAAGCCAAAAATCCCTTACTATATTTTCACCACGAACAAGGACAGCATCTACAATGGAAATATGGTAGCTTTCTTACCACAACCATAATTGTTTCTTCCTTCATATGCAGTACTTTTCATGTCCATTTTCCTGCATGTTTCTCATTCCTTACATTCATGAAGATCATGGTGGCAATGAGACCATCGAAGAAGTTCATGTGAAGCATGGAAATAATGGCATTGTCATCTTGAATTCAAATTTGGCAGACTGTGTTGTTCAGAAGAAGCTGTAGGAAGGTGATGTATGTGCCTTCGAGTTTAAAGCAAAGGAGGGCTATTTGGTCATGATAGTGCATAAAATCTAAGTCGGTTATTATGAAATAGTTAGTTAGTTAGCTTTTTTAGATATGTATGTGAACTAGATTGGGGTGACGAACTTGCATCTGAACTATATATGTGTATCACAATCGTGTGATATGATTTTATGTATATTATGAGTTTTATGTGTTTTCTTTATGTGATATATATACAAAATGTTATGGATTAATTATGAATTTAATTATATTGCTATGCACTAACGCATATGCCGACATATACAAGACCAGGCAGTATATGTGTGTCGTAGTCTCACAGCTTCCACAACACCTAAGGAGTGATGCCCGACATGGGTCGTGGTGTAAATGCATTGCTGCCGCGGAAGCGCTAGCTCGGCGAATCACGTTGTGCCACGCCAAAAAATCCACCGCCATTGCACAATACCCGACACAGTTATCCCTGGTGGCTTTTTTGACGCGCCAGTGCAAGCGTGGCGACTAAGGATGTGCCTCGGCGTCTATAAGCATCAGCGCCCAGGCTCTGCGTTGTAGTGGAACTTTGGAGTTCATGCCTGGTAGAAATCCCAATTGAATCATTTCGTCTCCTCTTCCCAATCCAAACTTTTTTCCTCCTCCTCCCGATTCACATTTTTGGGGAGTTACACATGATTGTGATTTAGTGGTCAATCCATTGGTTTGTTCTCCCTTCTCTCTTTGATTCATGTTAAAGAAGCAGCACAAGCAGCCATCATCGAAGCAACTCTTATTGCCAAATACAAGCAAGATAAGGTTCTTAGAGAAGAACAGGGTAACACAATGAATGGGGAGCCATGGGGATAGCATTGTGGCCTCGAACCAAACCGCTACAGTGGAAATAGTGGTCGATGCAGAGATTGGGGATCCAGAGCAGATCCTCATCTCTGATTTGAAGAACACGCCCAGAAAGCAGAGGAAATCATACCAGAACCTTGGTCCTTGGACGAATCTTCGGAATACCCCTACTCGACAAGCACGAGCTTCGGAGGTTGACCAATGTTGATGGTGTTCGGGTGGAACCTGTGAGGCTTTGCTGGCAAAGACAGAGGCCCGCGGATCAAGGACTTCGAGAGAAAGATGAAGCTAGACATTATCTTCCTACAAGAAAAAATGAAGCAAGACTTCACCGGTTGTGAGCTCTACAACCTGATAAACGGAGAGGTTTTTCATTGGCATTGGATACTTGCCAATGGCTTATCCGGATCCTTGCTTCTTGGATGCAAGGATGAAGTCTTTGAAGTAGGGGGAATTGATCAGGGTGATCACTTCCTCAATGCACTTCTTCTCCATAGGGAGTCTAAATTCAAGTTTGAATTCATTGGGGTCTATGGCCTAACTGATCATTCTAAGTCGGTAGCATTCCTGTGAGAGCTTGAGAGTAAGATCAATAGTTGTCAATCCCCAATTGTGGTTTTTGGAGACTTTAATCTAATCAGGGGGGGGCCAAGACAATAATAACGACAATATTAACTGGCATTTGGTCAACCTCTTTAACGAATGTATTACAAGGTTGGATCTCTGTGAGATTTCCAGAACTGTCGCGATGTTTACTTGGTCTAACAAGCAAATGAAACCAGTGCAGTGCGTGTTGGACGGAGTGTTGGTGTCTCTGGAGTAGGAAGCACAATTTCCTCTGGTGTCACTCAAAGCGGAGACCAGTATTGGCTCAGACCACTCGCCATTGTTGCTATCTACCGAGGGCGTGCACCGGAGGAGGGAACCCTGCTTTTTCTTTGAAACCAGTTGGTTTGAAGTAGGAGGCTTCAAGGGTTTGGTTGAATCCTGGTGGGACAACCTTATGTCTAGACAATCCCAGTGCAAAGGACCTTTAGACAGTTGGCATGAGTTGGAGGTGGGGTTGCGACAGAGGCTACGTGGGTGGAGCGCTAACATCGACAAGCTTAGCCGTGAGAAGAAAGCAAACCTCCTGAGGCAAATCCAAGTGTTGGATGAGCTAGCTAATGCGAGCGGGCTTGATGAAGAGGAATGGCTCTGAGATACTTCTTAGAAGATCAGGTGGTCCAAGTGTTAAGATCCGAGTAGGAGTATTGGAGGCAGAGGGGGAGGCAGAACTGGGTCCTTTTCGGTGACGCGAATACCAAGTACTTCCACGCCATATCAAATGGAAGAAGGCAAAAATGTGCGATCACCAGCCTCTCAGTGGACAATGTAACCATCTCTGATAAAGAGGGCACCTGAAAGCATAATTATGACTTCTATATATCTCTGATTAGCACAGAGGGTACCAAACCTATCAAGTTTGGGGAAGTTGCATAGCAGGCTGAGATCATGTTATCGGTGGAGGAGTATGCGAGAATGATGCAACCATTCTCCATGGAAGAACTTGAAGCAGTGGTCAAGGACACAAAGACTGAAAATATATATTTGCATCATTTGGCTGTTGATCCGAGTGTCTTTTTGTTATCCAGCGTCCTAATTGAACAGAGTCACCGTCTCATTTCTATTGCAATCTTATGACCGGCGGAGTATCAAGCAAGAGACTGTTGTGACGCAAAGTTCAGATTTAGAATATACTAGCAGTGCCGACTGCTTGCTCCCCTCTCATTCCCCTCCCCCTCTCCCCTTGAAAGTCAACCATCGGTCCTCTCCAGATCCGTCCGCTCCCACCGCCGGTGCTCGCGTTGGCCGGTGTGGAGATGGTCTAGGGTGCTGGCCCCTCCTGTATAGTAGTAGGCTAGATTTTGGCGAGTTGCCCTTTGTGGTGACCCAGCATACCACTACATGATGTATTACACTATAGTCATTGACATAACACCAATGAAACATCGTTCACTAGTATTACATCCCTCAGAGTGGTACAATAGAAACACAGCAGGTCCAAGACATGACTATAGATTATAACTCGACTCTTTATAGAAGATCCAGAGAACACTCTAGGTTAAAGAGAGAGAAAGAAACTTCTTACAAACAAGAACCAAAAATAATAATTCAGAACTATCTGGCTAATAAGACTAACACCTAAACTATTTGGCTTGCAATTGCTACTAATGCAATGTTCTATAGAAGTAGGTTTTATGGCTAGAATATCTACTCCTATCTAAACAGACACTTTGTCTTCACTTCGGCTGATGTATATTTTGACTTCATTGACTTTATTGAAGAACGTGAGCTGTTCGATGATGGTTTCTTGAGCAGAAATTGATGTTGACGTCGTCTTCAACGGCTTAAAACCTAGCAAAGGTTAAGAAGGTACGGTTGAGTACGAGCGTACTCAGCAAGTTCACTAAAAAGGAGTGTATGATGCACTATCTCTACAGCCACAGACCAAAGGTCGTAGGCAATGCAGGTTTTCGTAAAAACATTTCTTCAAAGGTTGCTTTTATTCTGAAAACTATATCCGATAGCCTTCACAGGTTGACTAGAACCTTCATGGGGTTCCTTTCCTGCCGCGTTCATAGCTCCTTCCCGGAACAGGGAGTAACATGTCACAGTTCTTACACTATACAGAGATGAGTTACTTTACCCATAAGAGACCAAATCCTTGTTGCACAATCGGGCGATCTTTCCCATCCACACTTCCTATGGTGTGGGGCCCAGTAGATGATCCAAGCCAATCGCCGCCCTTCTCCACGACCCCGCATGAAGACACGATCCCCCAAGAAGGACTACCATGGTTACTCTTTGGGTAGCCTCTCGAGGACTCTGTAAGCAGCTCTGTCTGGCAGCCACCATCAGCTATGGTGAGCTTACACCAAGACAGTTATGCACAGATAATCTAGACACCTAGCTCGCGGGGAACTAAGGGGTCCCACCCATGTGTTGGATTCTAACCCACGAGAATCAACAGCCTCACGATAAGGTCATTCGTCCATGCGAAAGGAAGATCCAGCTGACTTCTCCGTCCCATTCCAGATCTCGTGGTTAATGCGTAATATATGGCGCTAGAATCACTGGCGACATTGGTTGTTAAGTCCTAGATATTATGTTCCTTTACCACTGATACTGTATCAATAGATTATTACCATTTTGTAAATAATCTATAATCATATTATTATGAAAATAGTGTTTTCTGACTTTTTTGAAATGCAGGTGATGACAACATTTGAGTTACAAGCATTTGATAGAAAATAACCAAAGGACATGAGCAAGTTGTGAACTTGCCTTTTGTGATTGCAAGATTATGCACTCACGGTCTTCAGAACATTAGAAGATCCAAATTCTGAAAGTAACATCATTGGTTCGGTAAGGACTAATGTTTAAAGACGCAAGATGCAATTATGCATAAGTAATGTAATGTGGTTTGATAAACATGAATCCTCGGAACAGTCGTATCTAATCTAGGGTTTGGAGTTTGTGATGAGTTCTTTGGAATGTGTTGTACTTATATATCAGCTTTACACATGTGCTTCTTGTTAAGGCTTGTGAGAGTGTGTGAAACAATATGTAAGTATAACAAGTAGTATACAATACTAAAGCATGCAAATGGAGCATGGTATCTGAAATGTTTCTTAAACAAGATTAAGATTTAATTAGAGCTTTTATAGAAGTGTTCAAGGATTACTTTTAATGTTTCTTAAAAGAATAACTCTTGAGGAAAATATTACTTTACAAAGTAAAAAGTATTTAAACTTAAAGCTAACACTTTAAGGTTTTCTTATTAATTACAAGTATTAAAGTAGAAAACAATTAGTATTTTTGAATAAATATTCCATTAGCAAGTGGAGACTTTTAATACTTCATGAAGGTGAAACAAAAGTATTATGTGTTTATGGAAGTGGTCTTCTCTCGATTTTATAAGTGAATAGAATCACTTAGTGATTATAGAATTAATACTTATTTCTATAAACATGGGAATGGCACTATGTTAAATACTTAAAGACTTTGTTTAGCTTTTAAAGTGGATTCCCAAACTTGTAAAAGAATTAGTACTCAAATCTTGATGATTTTATAATTGATAAAATGTTTTTGGAGAGTAAGATTTACTTAATACTAAATGATAGTTTTAGTAAGTACAACTTGAATTGGTTAGACCTATCTTAACTTCACTTAAACATAACTTGCACTTGTTATTATACTTTTATACTTTAAACAAATAGTAAATATTTATATATTTTTAAGGAATTAAACTAAAAGAAAAGAGTTAAAATAAGATTTATTAGAATTTTACCTTTTATTTCACTTCAATTATGAAAGATGACATTTTTAATGTGTAGAATTTATTTTTGTGATTATTTTGGTATATTATATGTATTTTGTGATTTTTAAATATTAAACTATGATCTTTATAAGTTTTATCACTTTATAAATACTTAATAAATAATAATATTTATTTAAGTGATACCAAAAATCTATGAAACAATTTTGTAAATGTAGATTGTGTTTTCCTAATAATTTTGGTATATTATTTATATTTTTCTCAATTACCAATATTAAAATATGAATTTTCAAAGTATTATTACTTATAAAATCTTTATTAAATAATAATTATTTAAATAGTTAACACAATAATGTTTGTTAATAAAGTTAAATTATAGATTTTATTTTCTGAACATTTTGATATATAATATATACTTTTCTGAGTTATAAAACAAAAGATATTCAATTTCTAAGATTTAATCATTTTCCTAAATTCCTGAAATTTATTTATATTTAAATTTATATTGTTTATTCATTTCTAATTGGATTTTAAACAGAGTAGTACTATTTACACCCGGACCTAACCTAGACCCAGCCACTGACTAGTGGGGTCAGGGCCACGTCACTTGCCACCTAGGCAAGGACTGGTCAAACTCGGACTTGGTCAAGGATGACCTCATCCTGGCTTCGGTTCGCCGGACCGATGATGTCAGCATGCTGGCGCACGGCGGCAAGGACGGTCGAGACGCGATGGTGGTGATGTGTTTGATTTGGGCATGAATCGCTGCGCAATCCACCAGGCGCACTCCTAATAACTAGGGTGAGGCTCTGAGGCGGCCAAACGCGTCCGGGGAAGTCTCGAATGACAGTGGTGACGTGGCTCGCTGGTGGCGTGTCATCCATGTAGAGGAAGACGAGAACAATGGTTCTCTACTTACACGGGCCCCACTTAACAAAGAGAGAGCGAAGTGCACCGGATGTTGTTGATCATGATTGGAGCGTTCTTCTTTGCTTGTGGGCGTTAGATAGAAGGATGAGGAAATGGGCCTCGGGCCAGATTTGGTCTACTCTGAATATTTTTCTGTTTCTAATTCTCTTCTTTATTCTGTTTTATATTTCTTTATCTATTTAAAGTTTAAATTTAGTTGGTGATACTTTGTGAATATGTACGGAACATTTATATATCTATTTGTATCCTTGGACTTCTATTTTTAGTATTTACACTAATCATGATTATAAAAAGGATTATTTTTGTTAGAGAATATAAAAAGGGATTATGTTTTTAGAGATTTACTCTTTATAATAAGATCTTTTAAAATGATTTTCACTTCCACTAAAAGAATGTAATGGTGATGATTTAAGATGGATAATTATGTGTACAGAATCTTATCAATACTTAACCTCATAAAGGGATAAGATATATATTTATTATAAGGTAGTAAACCTTATGGTTTGTGAAGTGGTGCTTTGCATTTCATGGTTATATATATTTGGTGGTTTCTCCCATTCCAACCCTACTTGTTTTGTAGTGCTTAGGATTACCACAGAGCAATCTTGGTTAAGTCATTATGAATCAATAACAATCATTGGTAGAGAAATACTAAGGTTTATTCAAATATAGGTATATGGGCTTTGAGAGGATTTAATAACTCATTTTCAATTAGAGACATGGATGAGTATTAGGGCTAAGACATTGCCATCATGTCCTGTGTCCATGGTAATATCTCAACTTAGAGTGAGATATTGATATTACTAGACTAAGTGATATTGATAGTATATGAGACTAGGTCTTTATTAGTATTTAAGACAATAAGGTGGACAAAGCTTCTATCTATAAACACTCATCTAGTTCTCTAATTATCTCTTGGAAGCTTTAATTGTCCAAGAGGCATTGTTCCATGGTTACCTAGGAATAGGAAATGATTTCACTATCCATTTGATTCTAGGGTGTTGAATAATGAAGTAGACATGGGTCTTGTCATGGCTTGATGTACTGTTGGTTAAAGGTTTCTAAAGAATCTTTACCTTAATACCTCACTAAGCTTATCTTGAGATAAGGAATTCCTTTCCTAAATATACTCTATTTAAATCTCTCCTATCTTAGTTACAAAGATCTCATCTTTCTAAATAATACAATCATCTGACTCCACCATACCCATCATCATATGATGACATGGTCATGTCACTTCAACATTACGCCTTCATTCTTCTCCTAGTATATACATATACAACTTCCATTTATAAACTACCCTTACTGAATCCATTAAAGTAGTTAGCACTAACTTCATTCCATAAACTCCTTCATATTTACCTTGCATCTACTTCTAAGGCTTGCCAAATTACACTCCTCTCTATATCACATGTGACATCAATCCTCTTGAATAGGTATGGTACTACTCTCCACAATACAGGTTTGTTCTTGTATTACCTTGGTTAAACTATTATACTTCCAACTACTCCATACAACTTATGTTATATACTTCATTATACTCTAGCTTGACTCCTCATAATCAAGCTAGATGATTCTTCTTACTAGGGTTTTGCCTAATTTGGCATACTCACAACTCTTCTTCATCAGCTGGTCATCTATTCTCAAATGACTTGAGACTAATGACCACCATCCTTTGATCAAATAGAGCTTAGGCTCTATTTGTTTGATCAAGATCTATTATCAACTAAGTAATAAACTTGTACTAGTCTTACTATAAGGCTTATCTTGTTAAAGAAGCTTACTTCATATCTGTATCTACTTGGCTTAACAAAATTATAATTAGACACTCAAATACTACTAGCTTCCTCATAGCTTCATGATCACTAACTTAACTGTTGGGTTCAGATACTTCTTCTGGTTAACTCATGAGTGAGTTAATTCCTCTAATACCAAATGGTTTGATCACCACTAAGGATCTCATCCCATTGATGATGGCACACTCTACCATATCTAGTTCCTTTTCCTTATTAATTTACTTAGGTCTTTGGAAGGTCAATATAATAGGTCAAAGCTAAGAGCCAATAAGTTCTAGGTCAGGAATTGATCACACAACACTGATGATCACTTGACACTAGGACTTGGTTAAATAGGAATGTCACCTCTTAGTATCATATTAAGAGTATGTGTTGGATGTCCTTGGATTGTCTTCCATTTCTACTCTATTTATAATAAGAGTTAGTGTTTAGAAACTACCATGATTCTCATGGTAGGAATAACTATGGCAAGCAAGTATATCAAGGTTTAGCTATGGGATTTCTTTACTTAAGTTATATACTTAACTTGGTATTTAGGGTTTGTTATAGGTAATACCTTGACATAATCTTTGGAATATTAAATATTCATCCTTGAGTTGTTGTATGGAATACCATGTCATGATCTCTAGGAGATCTAGTACTCCTTATTAAGTAGTGTGTTGAGACTTAGTTTAATTACATTTGATCTACCCTTAGATCAAATTGTATTACCCAAAGATAAGGTTTTAGCAAAAGGTCATATTGAAAATTATCGTAGTCATCTTGATGATCTACTTCAGTTCCACCAAGTTAAGATAAGCTTCAATCACTTTGACAAGTTTTATTTAAAAGCACGAAAATTATCCAGATTTTCTATGCATGAATGCAATGCACACACCTGTGTTCAGCTTATTTCTAAGCTCTAATGCTGGGGTGTTACAGACTCCCCCCCTTAAAATAAACTTCGTCCCCGAAGTTCGTATTCTCTTCTGTTGCGGAATGACGAGTTGACTTGTATTGATCACGCCATTTCTCAAATTCCATTGTGATCACAATTGGGGATAATTGTGGTATCCCGCATCCAGATCTTTTTTCTTGAATCCTCTTCATTTCGACAATATCCACTGTCCTTTCTAACTTACCCTATAGTTCCTTTTACCATATCTCTTTGGGCTTATGCCCCTACAGTCCTATTTATACTTGGTTGTGGACACATTTTGTCCCTTTCAATAAGGTTTCCCTATTACACTACACCGGTCTATTTTGGAATACTCTCTTTACACTAAAGGACAACTTACCAGTTGTTTTCTTCTTAAACTAGTCCACTAGGTTTAAACTGTTATAATGATGGCTTCTTATAACCTTATAAAAATAAGGCTTACTCCCATCATGACTTAGTACTTCTTTTCCAACCTTTAGTCAGAAAAGTTAGACAACAACATTTCAGTGTTTATTATTTACTCTCGCCCTTGGGGTTTTCTAATGGTCCTAATAGTAAGGATATTGGTCTATGTTCAGCTTATACTTTACCTCTACAAGGTTTCATGAAAGAGTCTACGGTACACCCACATAGTTGTGGATCTCCGAAATAAATCTTCCAATGTTACTTGTCTTACTTTTAATCTTATGGACATCCTCTCTTTGGTAAGCCCGATTTCGCGAAACGTCTCGAAGGTCGTTTGCTAAAAAAAAATTATACTCCTTTATGACTCTCTTAACTTAGGCCAAGTTTTATGTTCTTTAAATTACATAAAGATGACCTGGTTAGCTAAACTTCTAGGATACCAGCTACGGATACTAGTTGCGGATCCTCCTAGGTGTATGGATTACCCTATAGATTCTGTACTTACTACTGGCATTCTTACCACTTTTGTTCCAAAACTTCTTCTTTGCATGATTCATGATACTTTCATGAACTAGGTACAACTACTCCATTAGCTTCTTAGCAACATCATCTACTTTGAGGGAACTTAAGTTCATTCCTTCAACCTTTTTCTGCATCAAAACCCAGCTGGCCCACCGTTGTGCTGTGCACAGAAGACGTATGGTATGGGTGGAAATGTCACTGTTCCCTTGTTTCCCTGTATTCTGGTTCTACTAGTAGTGCCGCATTTGATTTAGCTAGTGCGAAGTTTTATGTCAAAGGGAACGTTCAGAAGTTCAGAAGTTTCTCTCCATTCGCGATGGATCGATGGTCTGAAGAATCGACAGAAGGAGATTCTCCAACCCACAGTTCGTCCACAGCTCAGCCGGTCATGATTCGAGTACTACCTCCTTCATGCGGGGATAATACATAATACATAATACACATTCCATACTATCTATTTCAAAAATCTCAAAAAAAATTGAATGAAAAATGAGGGGGTACTAGCCCACCTAGATAAATCGTGCGTGCGGAGTAATTTGAATCCGAGCGAGTAAAATCCTGAGGGAAAAAAAAAAGATAAAATCATCCTTTTTCTTTTGCGGGGGAAACCATCCGTTTTTCAGAGCAGTCGCTGTCGCATGCCGTGCTCGACGGGCCCGGCAGCCGCCGACACGCACTCGACAGTGAGCACGTCGTCGCCGGAATTTTATAAGCCCCTCCGCCGTTTTGCAGGGAAAGCGTGGCAGTGATTAAGCACGGATTATATGAGTCCAGCCGCTCTCGCAACATACGTACGTACCACCGCGTACGTACTTGCTGCCCCTTAACGAACTCTTATCCACTGATGATTCCCGTCCAGTAGTACGCGTAGCCCCTCCTAATTAGCAGGCCTGCCACACACACACACACACAACATCTGCTACTGTTGGTTGTAAATTTCTAAGATCACGATGACGCGAAAAGGAAAAATCCCTCGCGAACGCACAGAGGGCAAAACTGTGCACGCGAGAATGTTTTCCGCGTGACCCTGTCTATGTGACGCAGCGTGTTCTGCGTGCCCTCGACCTCGATCGATCTTTAAGCCAGAAAGAACGGACGAATAGCCGTCCAACTTTTCAACAGGATATCGGCCACCGTAAACACGCCAAACTGTACCGCCAAGAGGAAAAGCTAGGCATGCAGCATGCAGCATGCAGCGTGCGTGCGTTCGTGTGGAATAGTAGTACTAACTAGCAGTAATAGTCAGGAGTCATCTTTTTCCGTGGCGGCATCACCGTTCACACACACACACCACACGCGGGTGTCCGCGAGACGGAATGATCGCGGTCGCAGGGGGATCCCTACGCGAGATGGAATGTTCACACGCGTGCACATACATCGCTATCATGTTAAAATACCACCTGAGTGGAGGTGATGTCCTTTTTAGTTGCTGTGGCAGAACTACCAGCAACTCGAGCGTTTTTTTTTTTTTTTTGGAAATGGAATGCATACGGCTTTTATTCCTTTCTTAATAAAACGGACGAAGATCATGCGTCACAAAACCCAAAGGCACCACGCAACACCTATAGACCCGGCAATGGGATGCCAACGGTGGCTTCGGCTGGAAAAACAACAAAATCTATCCATCGGCTAGGACCCGGGAAAAACTCGCATACCCGAGGCGTCCTCTAGACGAAACGAGAGCGCTCATCCGGTTCAGCAGACTCGTGGCGAGCACCTCATGTACACGCCACAGAAGCCGTCATCGTCATCGAACCCTTAAGCAATCTTCAAGGTTAAGATCTGCATAAAATTTGTCTATCTTGCCGATGATGCCACCACGGCTTCAAACAGCGACCCCCGCCCTGCACGGGGCCATCATCACGCCCGCCGCTGAGACCCCGATGCACCATGCCGCCGAGACCCGCCGCCTTCGGCGCAGTAGATGGAATACCGCTCCACCAGTTGATCCCCTCCATTCATCTCAGGCTCCAAAATGATGCCCTCAAGAGGATGAACGACACCGATGCGTCGCCATCTTCCGATCCAGGAAATCCTAGATCTAGGGTTTCCCCAGACCCTTAGGCATGAGGCGGGATTCGCAGCAACGCTCCTTCAATAAGGAAATGGGGTCCAAGGGCGCCACCATCGTCGGCTCTGACCGACATCGGGGCCCAGCTCTCGCCAACCAACTGCATCGCCTCACCAGCACCGTAGCCAAGGGCCACCTCAGGAGAGGGGGCCATTTCCACGATGTCCTACCACTGATCTTCCCAGAGAAGGACCTCCATGTCGTGCTCCACGCCGCCGCCACCGGAGACCGGCGGCCACACCAGGTCGGAGAGCCACCTAGCAAAGGTGCCCAGCAGAAGCACCACAACCAAGTCGGAAGAGGACCCGGGCCAATTGAGCGCCCCCCGCCCCCCCCCCCCCCCCCCCCCCCCCCACCCCCCCCCCCCCGCCGTTGGCGGCAGCTAGGCTTTGTCTGGCTGTGCCCTATGGTAGCAGGGGAGGAGGGGGTAGAGGTGGGGAGGGGCGGCGACTGACGGCTAGGGTTCTCCCTCCTGTCGCCTCACGAGGGCGAGAGTGCAACTCGAGCATACTACTCCCTCCATTCCGGTGTATTAGTCCTGCACGTAGTTCTGCCGACAGTTTACGAAAGCGTCCCACACTGGCGACCCCCAACGAATCAATTCGCCAACACATTTTTGAAATTAAAATATTTTTTGAGAATACATAATTTCTAACCTAGATACATTGGCGAAATCTACATGTCGGCACAAGTCGGCTGATGCTTCGCCCGCATCTCCCTCTCGTGGTCATGGTAGGCACGCCACCTCCTCTCCACCTTGGCCTAACGCAGCCGCCGGTAGGGTTGGCTGCTCCGGTGCCGGATAGCGAGCCCGGGCGGCCGCCGGAGCATCGCCCACATGTTTGGATCACCGTCAGGCATGGTGGATTTCTGAGGTGTGTGGTGCGCTGCTCCACTGCAGCCCCAGACTCTTTTTATAGCAGGAGGAGCCACTCCAGCGGGAAACGGCTCTAATAGGCGCGAAACAGCAGGTTTGGCGAGGAAAGGGTGGTGGCGACGCCATTACTCCCGTGTCGGGAGACGAGCCATCATAGGTGGGCGATTTGGGTCGCTAGCAAGAGGGCCCGACGCTGGGTTTCTAGCGTGGCGCATGTTGTCGGGCGTTGCCGGTAGCCTCAGCACATCCCCTGGTTGTCTGGGTGGCAAGGGGGTGCCTGATAGTTCAGTGGGCGGTTCAAACTGCCGGCGCCAGTTAGGGGACTCCAATGTGGGCCGTTTTGGGCATCCACCCCCAACTCGGTTGGGGGCCAGGTTGGGGCGCGATGAGTTTCAGGGTCCGACTTTCGAGGCGCCATATAGTGAAGTATTTTGAAGGTGCTATAAAACCATTTTATAGGCTCACTTTTGGGGTTCTGACAGCACAACATATTGCTAACTGTTGTTCGCAATAAAGGAAAAATAATTCTGCATATGAACCAGTAGCATGCAGTTAAGTGGAGCAAACCTAAAAAATAATCTTAACCCAACAACGCTATCGTGTACGAACATTGTCTTTAAACCCACTGCACTACCGCTAAAAAATGTACGAATAGAACCTCGCGACGCTGCATATCTGCGTACCGCCACTAATTTTCTATAGATGGAAAGTGAGGATCTTGGAGCAGCTGGTCCGTAATCTGTGCCTTTAGTACGCTTAATGCTCTTTCTCCCGGTTAATCATTCAGAATCTTTGCTTTCGAGTTACAATCATCCGAGAAAGGGGGCCGAAATGGAACCTTGCCACCATGCCCCGTCGTAACGAGTCAACTCTCGCTGCCCCTATAAAATAGGCGCCGTCGCCAGAAGATACTCGGTTTTATTTCTTCGATTAGTTTAACATTGTGCGATTTTAGGAAGTGATCCACGTTAGTTGCTAGTTAGTTCAAAATGATTGTGTCACATTTGAAAAGGGAGAGCTCTATGAGTAAGGCCCATCTAACTCGTGATTAAAAACAAGATGATGTACCAGAAATAATACGGTATGTTGCGACTTTGTTCATCAATTGGTCGGTGTGCGATGATCGGGCACCAGATCGGCCAACCCAAACCTCAAACAGCTGGGCCAGATCGACCAAATAGAACAATAGTTCAAATCTGAAATGACCACGAAGCTGCTACGACCGGGAACAAGTCAAGCGACACACATGATTCCAATTCTGTAATGTTAGAACAGATGGAATTGTTACGGAGTAAACCTACGGAATGAGATAGCTGGTGAAAGCAGGTGAGGAAAAATTGGAACAACCGCCGCTAACTCTCCAATCCGCGTGAACCACATCCTGACGGCCGTATGTATTCTACGTAAAATAATTTTGTAGGTGTAGCACTACTCATTCCGATTTGGTGCATCTCTTGGCAGCCGGTCCCAAACGTTGTTGCCATCTACTCCTATGGAAAAGTATTTTTGGAAGTGAAGGTCTTAGTCGGATTCGGTGCATATAAACTCGAACCAGCAACTCGCATCAGATGCACGCCGAAATTCTAATTGCTTGCGTACTAGCATGACCGTCTGATAGGCCTTCGTTGTCCTTTTGAAAGATAGTTAAGTAGTAGTACTACACAATTTGGCTTTGATTAAATCTAATATGTAGACTAATATGAAACGGAAGGAGTAATATAGGAATTACAAATTCCCCAAATGCCCGCGGAAACAATGCTGCAGCAACTAAAATTTTGCATTTCGGTGGCTCGTTGCCTTTGTCAGGTGTCCAGTGGAAGGAGATAATGGTTCATTGGAGACCAGGTGATAGAACCGCACACCATTTGCCGACTATGATGACTACTCTTTCACGATAAGGCTAAAATAATTGGACCGAGATTTTAACTAGTTACATTTATATGCTTGGCCGATGCATCGTTGTATATTACAAAATTTATTGTTGTTTAGTCCCATTTCAGCTTGTTAACAACCACACGACTTGTGATATCGAATGGAAAATATATCTCAAAATGTGGCATGTCGATACAACCATAATACCTACCACGGAGCTATTACATTGAAAGCAGGGATACTCACAAGAGCGCATGAACTCCCACTCCTTATGACAGTATTGAACTTCCTGAAAGTATCAATTGCACGGTTGTTGCACCCCATGGTATAAGATGTTATGGGTGGGCCAACCCTGTCGGTGACCCAAGGCCGAGTTTCCGCCTTTTTCCTCTCCCCTCCCGCCTTTCTTCTCCACACCCGCCACATCTCCTGTCAGTTCCCCGAGCTCCCGCCCAACATGTCGCCCAAGGGTTTCGTGAAACCCCGATCCATCATCGGCGTGCCAAAGGAGAAGAAACCGAGCAGGTCGAGAAAGCCTACGCCGAAGAGGCCGAGGAAGCTGTCGGCATGTACATGGACGACACCGGCACGGAGTTCAAGTTCCACCACGTGTTCGACAAGATTCAGAGCTGCCCGAAATGGGCGAACACTCGCGTGAGCCTGGCCAAGAACAAGGACGGCGTGTACAACCTAGAGGCTCCCCCGAGCTGCCGGCGAAGGGAGGTGGAAAATCGGCCAGAAGTAGGCGAAGATGCTAAAAGCTACAGGACCTCCCGCCGAACGGATCCACTCATTGATCGAGAAGTGCATCGCCGACTCCAAGGCCCATGCCGTGAAGAGGGAGGAGAAGGCCGAGGAGAGGTGGACGCAGCTGCTGCACAACCAAGACAGGAAGCTCGACCTCCTTAAGGCGAACTTCGCCGCCAAGAAGAGGAACACCGACCTCTAGTTCCTCTTGGGCGGCGAAGACACCTCGGCAATGAGCCCCAAGTCAAGGCCTGGTACATGGCGCGCCGCACCGCCATTCTCGACGAGGACGTCCCTGCCAGCACGCCGACTGCGCTAACGATTTCACCGACCTCCGCATCCACCTCCTCCAATCCGTTGGCTCCGCATCCACCAGTGTCCTGATCGAGGAGCCCATCCCCGTCGCACCTGACACGCCGTAGGAGTCCATCCCCCATCGACGAATGATCGCCGGTCTTTATTCTATTTTGTAATAAAATATTCGCCGAACCTTTTTTTACGTACTTCTATCGAACACCTTTGGACGAGATTTCGTCGGCGTGAACAAAAAATATTTAAATATATCATCGATTTTCCATGACCGAGAACACGGGTGGAAAAATGACCATTTCTACACCGAAAGTTACATTCATTCGGCGCTATTTAGCGCCGGAGGTGCTTTAATTTGATTCTAAGCGTGAGACTGCTGTGATGCAACGAACGAACGTACGACCCAGTAGCTCATCCTCACGTGTGAGATGTTGTACTGACGAAAGTTAAAGGGCACTCAGAGCTACTAGCACCGTACTCGGGAGATTCAGAATAGGAAAAAGTCCGAAACAAACCTTAAACTTGTAGTCGGAAGATAAATTGAACCCTAAACTTTGAATCCTGAAAATTGGAACTCCAAACTCTCGAATCTCGGTCTATTTTGCACCCTGGATTGTTTTGCACATAAAAATTAAAAAAATATCCTAAATTGAATACTTTTTGCTCTCACTGACAAAGTGGGCTCACATGTCATATTCATCCTCCGTAACAGTTGGGGGAATGGAAAGAATGGAGAGAATGGGCGCCGTCATCAGGGCCTCTCGCACTCGCTGCTGCCTCTGGTTATACTCTGTCACGCCACTGCAGGAAGTCAACCCACGCCGGCTTGATTAAGATTTTGTTTAATCAGCACAAAACTAGAGCTATGTGCGTGTGCGATTCTGAAGTTGATCTAGATTGAGAGCTCGGAGATTGGTGAGTGACATTGCCAGACGACGCATGCGGCTGCTATTTTCCTTGTATCAGCTGTGCGTCAGGTTCGTCTGCGGTTGATATACACACCGTGTAAATACACTAGGACGGGCAAATCACTGCACGATCGTGCAGAAGATAGGCGAGCGCGGCACCGACCCGATCTGACGGCAACTCCATCGTGGAGAGGGCAGGCGAGCATGGCAACAGTACGCCGGCGACGCTCATATGGGGACCGCAAGGTGGAGGCACCCAGCGGTTGCTCTAGGTTCAGGTCGCGAGCCCCGCTGCCAGCTGTGTCGACGAGCTCTAGGCCAAGCAGCGCGAGCGAGCTCTGGGCAGCACCGTCCAGCTCCACGGCCCATGCGATTTTGGGGTGCGTTGCGGACACAGCTAGGGAGAGGTGCACGGGATGGAGGTAAAATCGGAGGAGTGGACAAAGCGTGCCGAGATGAATGTGAGAGAGATCTAGGAAGAGGATGGGTATGACATGTGGCCCCACACGTCAGTGAGACGATCACACTATCCCGGCCAGGATTGTAGTATCCCTGGTGCACTAAACGGGTCTAGGATCCAAATTAGACCGGGATTCGAGAGTTCGGAGTGCTAATTTCTGGATTAAAAGTTTGGGGTTTGATTTATCTTTGGTCTACAACTTCGAGGTTCGTTTTGGACTTTTTCCTTCGGAATATACTATAGAACTACACGGAGTAGAAGCAACATAGAAACAGTTGGACGTCACGGTTTGGTCCCATCGGTTGCCAGCTGTACACCGACGCCGTTCCGTTCCGTTCCTGTCCCGTCCAATCACACGAATCTCCAGGTGGGACAAAAAAAAAGAAAATTGCCCTTTCTTTCGTCAGTCCCGACACACGCCTCGTGGTCCGGGTCGTCCTGGTCAAACCGGCAGGACCCACGGTGCGCATTTCCGGGAACACCAAAACGAAGGCGGGGCCACCGTTGTGCTGTGCCATAGAATACTACGTACTACTGCTCCGTGTATTCTGGTTCGTGCTGTGCACACAAGACGTACAGTACGACGGACACGTACAGTATTTAGTTAGTGCGAGTTTTCTGCCAAAGTCCTTCCTACCCAATGTGTTGGAATTTACTACTCAGCTACGTAGACATCAACAAAGTTTTTGGTTTGAGGTCGGTACGAGTTCAATTAATGTGTTCGAAATCGCGGGACCCCGTCGGCCGGTGCACACGTTTACTCGCACTGGCTCCCTGTCTTATCCATTTCACATCGCCAAAGTCAAAACCGTACTCCCTCCGTTCTCCTAAGGATTAGTCAAAAGTCAACAGTTTTTAAGTTTGACCATAATTATACATAAAAATATAAAAATTTATAATACTAAATTAATATCAATAGATTCACCATAAAGTATATTTTCTTAATATGTCCATTCAATATTGTAGATTTAGATATTTTTTTCTAAATATTTGATCAAAATTAGTAAGGTTTAACTTTTAACCAATCTTTAGGCGTCTTATATTTTGAAACGGAGAGAGTAGTTTATTCGCAGGTCTCAGTCATTGAGTCCACTGCACCACGTTTCCACTCCGTGTGTTGGTGCCGCCTGGTCTACGACCACCTCCATGTGTGCTGTCAGATGTTGCTAGTAACATTTTGTTTATCAAACATTTCTCATCAACTTTTACCGGGTAACTAAAAATTAGGGTGGCAAGCTGACTGACGGGATGTCTCGAGAAGAAATTCAAGAATTGGTAGGCTCCCAAATCAAACATACATTGACAAGGGATTGCCAACAAAAAGAGAGAAAAGAGGCCCTAGTGAATTTTATATGGTACCGTATCCCAATTATCTTGTTACGATCCTACGAATCAGTTCAATTAAAATTTCATACTAGAGCCACGGCACCCGCATAACATAACGACCCGGGAAGTAAAATATAGGCAAAAAGGAATCTCGGAAGTTAGTAAAATTAGAGAAGGATTAGTAAAAATGTTGTGCCACAACCCACCCCGCTTGACACCTACTGAAAAATACTCCCTCTGTCCCAAAATAAATGACTTGAATTTATAATTCGCATGTATCTATATATAATTTAAAACTAGATATATTCGAATCTAAACAAACTCACGTCACTTATTTTGAGAGAAGGACGCTCCGTATTCAGAATCGCAACCGAGAAGGATAAAGGCCCCAGACCGAAGTTTCAGGGAATGTGTATTTAGAAGTGGCAGCGATTATAGGTAGACCAAATTTGGGGGGTTAAGTAGAGTACAGATTAGGAATGCGGTCGCTCTCAGCAGCCTAACTACCACCGCGGAACGTACGTCCTTGCCTTGACGAAGTTTTATTTATCCACTGATGATGATGATTCCCGTCTAATCATATGTGTAGCCCCTCTTAATTAGCCTACCACAGACATCTGCTTACTGCTAT
The DNA here is from genome assembly GCA_023614405.1 of Avena insularis. NCBI lineage: Eukaryota > Viridiplantae > Streptophyta > Magnoliopsida > Poales > Poaceae > Avena > Avena insularis. Next base: position 39,589,883 of record CM042694.1, read on the forward strand.
TTAGATACTCCGGGTTTCGTTTCGTAAAGGTAAACACGCTCGAGAATGCACGCGTGACCGCGCGAGAACGTTTTCCGCGTGACCCTATCCGACGTGATCAGGCCCGCGTGCGTCACCGTGGATATTTTCTGCTTCCGCGCCGACGAAAAGCCGTCCAACTTTCAACGGGAAAAATCGGCCACCGTAACACGCGAAAGTGTACCGCCACCGGTAAAAGCTACCCACCGTGCGTGCGTTCGTGCCCATGAATGATACATACGGACCGAAAGAGAGATGCGGGAAGACGGACACGTGGCGCCCTAGTGCCCATGAATGATACCGGCGTGTCTCACTGTTTTTTCTTCTCGTTTTCTTCTGTGTAGGCGAGACAAGCTGTTTTTCAAGTGCCCCATGTCTCAAATGCCAACTGCATGTCTCGCGCCTTCGGTCGCCGCGCCACCGAGCTCACCACGGTGCCATATGACATCGCGTCGACGCACCTTTGCTCGCTTTCCGACCATCGGCAATCGCAGTTCTTCCCTCCCCGGGGGCAAATTTGGTGCATGTATAAACTAGGGATTCTGTCAACGGCTTTGCACAATTTAGTAAAATTATTTTCCTTACATGAATCAGTAGCATGCACCTAATAAGCCTATAATATCAACTGTGATCCCGTTAATCAACCCTCTTAACCCAACAAGCCAACATATGCATTTATATGCTTGGCCGATGCATTAGTAGAAAAATGTCGGTTCGGTCCCGATTCTGACTCTAGTACCGGGTGGGTTATGAGCTGGGACTAGTGTGAGCACAACTCTCGGTTCGTCCCGGCTCTTAATATTGTTAGTTTAGCTCAATGCTCTAGAAGTAGAGTGAATTTTAGATGTGTAATTTTAGGCAAATTTTGATTAGGCAAAAAGTTACTAAAAATTAAAATGTGTAATTTTCAGTGCTCAGAATGGAATGAGGTTTTCAGTGCTAGATCAATAATTAAAAACTCTACAGTTTTCATGTTATTTGTTTTGTCCAATTCAAAAATTGATTCATGTAAAATTTTCAAAATTCAAATTTTTAGATTTCAACAAGTAAATGAAGTGAGGAAATAGGTTTTTTCTTTAAACAGTGTTGCTCATTTAATGCTCTAGAAGCTCACATTAACTTGTTAGTTTGCATATGTGTAGATGTTGTTTACTTAGTAACTGATCAAAATAAGTATGGAGTAGATTTTTTAAAATCAGTGCATAGTTTTTTTTGCAATAATAACATTTGGTCCATTACACTCTATTGTTGTTTTAGTGTGATGAACAACTTGTAGTAAATTGGTCACTGGTCTCTATTGATGATGTTGTGTAATGGTTTTTGATATACTTATACAATAATGCATATGGTCCGGGAATGAATGTACGGTACTAACCGACGCGCTGGCGAGTTCATTAATGGCGTGCATGAATTCCTCCGTGTGGCTGATGCGAATAAGCTGAATGGTTTTGTATTCTGTCCATGTAGTTTCTGTAAGAATCAGAAGGATTACTCTGACTCAAAAATTCCTTCACATCCACCTTTTCAGTCCGGTTTCATGCCCAGTTATAATTGTTGGACCAAGCACGTGGAGAGAGGACTTATAATGGAAGATAATAAAGAAGAAAAGAATGATACCAACTATCATGGGTTCCTGAATACGGTGATACTTCCATGGAGGAAGCTGAAGGGAAGGCTGAAGAAGAGGTACATGATAAGCACGTTGATGATCTTGGTCGGACCATTGCTGATGCACAGAGAGATTTGCAGGTTGGTAACCCTAGTGACAGAAGGGGTAGTACGGCTGTATGTGAGGTATTTGCTTAGGATTAACGATGACATCAGTATGTATATCATTAGTTCTTTTTCTTCTATGGATGAGACTAGTAGGTTATTGCTATAAGCGGTTGCGGAGGCAATAGCAATTATGGATGCAGTGCCCACATATAATTTATCTTGCTCTAACAAGTACACGTATAATTTATTTCTATCTTTTATTCCTATTAGATGTTTTGCACAGCTACAGGTGAAACTGAACGCCCTAGGTCCTCTCTCTCTCTCCATCATCGACAACAACAAAAAGACGCAAGTTATTGGTCCGATAAAAATACAAAAGAAAATTTAAAACTCCCGAAGGTCCGTTAAAGTAACTTCACTACGAATTCGCTTCTCGATGATTCGATAACCTTGGTCTACTAGGGAAAAAGAAGCTACACTACATCTGTAATCCGGATCGAAGGTATCACTCACACGAGCTAGCTAGCTGTGAGGTACCAGTTTTTTTCAAAATTGAAGGAAATATGCCCTGAGAGGCAATGATAAAATTGTTATTATGTATTCCTTATATATGATAGATGTTTATTTTGCATGCTAGAATTGTATTGATCGGAAACATCAATACATGTATGTTTAATAAACAAAAAGGGTTCCTAGTTATACTTCTCTTATAGACTAGCTTGTTGATTAACAAGATGATCAAGGTTTCCTGATCATGGACATTGGATGTTGTTAATAACAAGGTCACAGCATTTGTGAAATGATGTGATGAACATTCATCCGAAGTATAGCATTATGATCAAGTCATTATGTATACATTGCTATAACATCATACGAAATAATCTTTAGCCTTAGACCATGAGATCATGTTAATTGCTAACACCGGAAGAGTATCTTGATAACATCAAACATCACACCATAACAGGATGACTATAAAGATGGGTTCAGTGCTACGAAGGTGTTATGTTGAGGCTCATGGATCAAGAGTGGAATTTGTCAATCCCAATAACGGATAGATATACTCTGGGCCCTCTCGGTGATATCACATTAAGGTAGCTTGCAAACAAGTGATGTGATCACTAGAATGTTATATCACGGGAACGAGAAAAGAGTGCATGTCAATGTGAATTTAGATCAAACTAGGTATTTGGATACCGATGATCGAATCTCGGACATGTATTATATCAAGAGACAAAGGGATTAAATTACAAGCGTTAAAGGTTCTCACGATCACAGAAGTCATCGTTGAATATGCAGGAGTCTGTATGGACCTCCAGGTCCCGCTTCTGATTATTGATCTGAGAGGAGTCTTAATCATGTCTGCATTATTCGCGAACCGTAGGGTGACACACTTAAGAGTTACCGGACACTATTTTGGAGCACATATGTTTTAGACGAAAGAATTGCAAAGCGCAGGAATTGTTTCGATAGAAACCGGAAATTGTTTCGGGTGAAATTGCAGAAAGTGGTTCTGCATGTGATATTGAAAATATTGCAAGGGGTTATAGGTGAATGTTTGTTAATTAAAGTAATTTAAAAAATTCGGAATAAATTTAATAAAAGAGTTTTATTAAATGAGAGAGCATTAAACTTAGAGAATTTAATGCATTTAAAGTGGAGACTTTAAAAGGGAATGTGAAGAGGCATTTTAATGTGGAGGGGTTACCACCACATGAATGGGGGAGGTGAGGAGTCACCCCCCATGTGCCAGCCATGGAGAGAGGGGAACCCCCCTCCTCCTATAAAAGGCCCCCCTCTTCCTCCTTCTTCCTCACACCTCCTCGTGAAGAATCTCTCTCCCCCTCTAAAATTATTCCCCCATGGTCTCGGATTAGCGAGATACATGTTCCTGGTGGCATTTCATCTGGAAGGAGTTGCTGCTTCGCTGGATCGCTGGAGCGAGGAGGTGGAGGTTGTTCGGTGGCTTGAACGTGTGTGCGAGTGCAGAGGCGCTGCTGAGTTACGGCGCTCGGACTTCCTCACGATCTTGAGATCGGCAAGTGTATGACTACATCAACCACGAGTTCCTACTCGTTAACAAAACTCGTTGTCTTCGAGGACAAGTTCTCGATGGATGTATGTCCACCCGTTGCTCTGTACCTAGTAGATAGATCTTGGCGTGTAGTTCTCATCGTAGGAAAATTTTTGTTTTCTATGCTGCAGACCCAACAGTGGTACCAGAGCCTGATCTAGGCGTAAGTGCTTTGCACGGGTAGTACACATATGTTTATATGTGGGCGATGATGATCATGTTATTGCATCTTCTATGTATTTTGGATATTGGTGGCATAGAGGGATGAAGCGGCCCGGACCAACCTTACATGTCATCGTACATGAGAACGGTTCTACGGCTGACATGCAACTAGTTTTGCATAAGTGGCTGGCGGGTGTCTGTCTCTCCTACTATAGTCAATATCTGATTTACAACGAGTTTCTAATAACTTGGTTATCCTCGTTGTGGTTCATGTTGATAGGTAAGAACGGTTCTATCTCTGAAAGCCCTAAGCCACGTAAAACTTGCAATTGATAAATTAGAGGCGTCTAGTTTAGATCGTTGCTGGGCTAGTGTATTGATATGGTATTGTTGTAAGTAGATGTATGATAGATACTCTTACAACACATTCAACGTGTAAGTTCCATAGACCTTGGCCTTACACACAAAGGAATGATACAGATCATACCACGATGCAAATGATAGAGATCAAATGCATGGACCATATCATCTCACTTTACACATTAGATGTTAGCATCTTATACTGCTAGTTTGGCGCTTTCTGTAGCATTGTAAGATGATCCCTCATTTAGATATCAAGATAAAAATGTGTTCTTCCTTGAGTATGCACCGTTCTGTGGATCGTGTTTCGAGACATCACGTGATGATCGGGTGTACTCGAATCTACGCTTTCATATGAACGGGTGTAAGACAGTTTTACACACGCGAATACTTAGGTTCTTACTTGGCGAGCCTAGCATGTACAGACATGGCCTTGGAACACGGACCGAAAGGTTAAGCATGAGTCATATAGTTGATGTGATGCCCATATAGATGCTCGCCTTTGAATCTACATCAACTCACGTGATGATCGGACTTGGTGTAGTGGATTTGGTTCATGTAATCACCAAAAGGACACGAGAGATGTCGTTTTGAGTGGGAGTTCATTAGTAATTTGGATTAGTTGAACTCACTCTATCATAAACTTAGTCTTATAAAATTTTACAAATTCTGTTGTAGATGGCACCACCTGCTTTTAATTTCAATGTGTTCATGGAGAAAGAGAAACTTGCTGTGAATGGTAGCAACTTCACCAACTGGGCTATGAATTTGAGGATTCTCCTCACTGCTGCACAAAAGCAATATGTGCTAGATGCGCTGCTAGGCCCCCCACCAGCTCCTGATGCCCCTGACGAGGAAAAGAATGTCTATGTGACTCGTCAGGAGGACCACAACTTAGTTCATTGCGGCATACTGTATGGGCTAGAGCCAGAACTTCGAAAGCGTTTCGAAAACGGCAATGCCTTTGATACCATGGGAGAATTGAAAATGATTTTCGATACCAGATACGTCCATTTTGCATCACTATTATATGTCTTAATTCACTATTATTCATTGATATATTTCGTATTGAGAGGTGATACTTATGTTATTTCATCTATTTTTGCATGGTTGATGACTTTTGGAGCATGGACCGCTGCAGACAGGATTCTGATGGAAAAGGTGTTGTTTGGAGGCAAATTTCGCGAAGATCAGAAAATCCAGGAAAATATATGGAAAATCCTATTTTTCTAGAAGACTAAGGATGTCAGAAGATGGAGTGGAGGTGGGCCACAGGGGGGCCACACCACCCCATGGCGCGGGCAGGCCTAGGCCGCGCCTGGGAGTGGTGTGGCCACCCTGGCCCACTCCACCTCCGGGCGATATCATCCCCACGAAACCCTAAGACTCGTGGAGCAACCACAGAAGATTTCGCCGCCTCAAGGGCGGAAAACACCGAGAGAGAAAGATCTCTCCTAGAAAGATTTCCGGGGAATTCCTTCAGGAGAGGGAGATCGTCGCCATCAACACCACCATCAAGATGGACTTCATCGGGATCATCATCATCACCACCATCATCACCATCAGCACCCTCATCACCATCTCCATATTGCTGTAACAATTGCGTTGAATCTTGCCATAGTTCATAGGGGAAACTTTCTCGGTGTTGATTACTCTTTGTAGTTGATGCTATTGAGTGAACCGTTGAATTATTGTTTATGTTCAGATTGTTATACATCATTATTCCATCTCTGATCATGATCCATATGATGTCTTGTGAGTAGTTCGTTTTGTTCTTGAGGACATGGGAGAAGTCTTGTTGTTAGTAGTGGAGTTGCGTTGAGAAAGATTCAATAGATTGTTATTTAAGTTGTGGTGTACTTTTTCTAGTGGTGTCATGTGAACGTCGACTACATGACACTTCACCTATATGGGCCTAGGGGAATGCATTGTGTATTTGGCTACTAATCGTAGGGGTTGCCGGAGTGACAGAAACCCGAACCCCCGTTAGGACACCATTGCACAAGGGACGTAAGGGTCTTAGAGTTTAAAGCCGTGGTTAGGTTTCTACCTTAATTACTTTCTTGTACTTACGGATGTTTGCAAGGGGTATAATCACAAGTATGTATTAGTCTTGGATGGGACGGTACATTAGCAGTGTTCACCCACACAACACTTAGCAAGCTAAAGAAGATTAATCAACTATATGAAGCGAAAGCACTTGACAGTCTTCCCATGTGTCCTCGAGAACGTTTGGTCATCTATAGAAATACAACCGTCTTGTCCTTTGCTGCATAAAGGATTGGGCCACTTGCTGCATTTATTTCTACTGTCTTTTATTTACTCGCATTGCTTTACTTGCTTTATCGAAACCCTAAAATCCGCTTTGCTAAGTATTTGCAGAATTCTGATCCATACCACTAGCCAAGACCTTCGCTTCCTCGTTGGGTTCGACACTCTTACTTATCGAAAATCTCGCGATACACCCCTATACTTGTGGGTCATCAAGACTATTTTCCGGCGCCGCTGTCGGGAGTGAAGCGCTATTGAGAGTGGAACTGTAAAGGAAACTTCTCTGTGAGTATTGTTTACTCATAGTTGCTTTACTTTCGTTATGGATAATTCGCTGAGTTTCTTATTTGGTAATGCTACTACCACTTCAAAGGTAGTAGATAAGCCACCACCTGCTGAGAAAGATGTTTTCAAAATACCTACAAGAATTATTTATCGTGTTATTGATAACTACTATGTTGGGGATGGAACTGTCCATCCCGGTGATCATTTACTCTTTATACACGAATTATGCGGGTTGTTCAAGTGTATTATCAGTAGATCAAGTTAAGAAGTTATTCTCATTATCACTGAAAGGAAGAGTTGGGGAATGGTATAAGCTGCTGAAGAATGGTCAAGCTCTGGAATGGGAGGAAATAGTGCCTCTCTTTTATTCAAAGTTTTATCCTCCTAGTGAGATTCATAAAGATCGGAATCAAATATACAACTTTTGGCCTCTTGATGGAGAGAGTACAGCTCAAGCTTGGGGGAGACTGAAACTACTAATGCTCAAATGTCCCATTCATGAGCTCCCCAGCAATATTATTATCAACAACTTTTATGCAAGGCTCCCTCTACATGAAAAAGATTTATTGGATGCTTCTTGTGCTGGATCATTCACTCGTATGGAAGAAGAAGCTAAATGGGACCTTCTAGACCGTATTCAAGACAATGCTGAAGCTTGGGAGAATGACAAAGGTAGAAAGTCAGGTATAAATTATGATTATGAATGCATTGAATCTTTTATGGGAACTGATGACTTTCAAAATATTAGTAATCTTTATGGTCTTGATTTGCAAGTTATTACAAATTGCTTTAGATCTTTTGCTTCCTATATCGAAATTCCAAAAAGGGGATGGAACAAATACCATGCACCTTACAAAGATATTGTTGACTATGCTCCTATTGGAAGTGCCGAGTATTGCATCATTGACCCCATTTTACCTGAACCTTATATTGAGAAGATTCCCTTCCCCGAAAAGGTAAAGGACCATCCTATGATAACTAATGTAATCACTAAAAGTGAAAAAAGAATTGTAAAACCTGATGAACAAATAAACATTGAACCTGTGGTAGCAATTGTGAAAGACCTTGTCACTAAAAGCATAGAAGATGGGCACATAGTCTTTTGTGAGGATGCTTCTAATATTGTTTCACATCCCAATAGAACTAAAAAGGCTAGTGTTCTTGTGCTTTCTGTTAGAATTGGTGATCATTGCTATTATGGTTTATGTGATATTGGTGCAAGTTCCAGTGTTATTCCTTATGAGCTTTACAGAGAAATTATGCATGAGATCAGTCCTTGCGAGTTGGAAGAGATTGATGTGGTTATTCACCTTTCTAATAGAGAGACCATCTCTCCAATTGGTATTGTGCGAGACGTGGAAGTTCTTTCCGGTAAGATTAAGTACCCTGCTAATTTTCTAGTACTTGGTTTAGCTGCTAGTAAAACCTATCCTATCATTTTTGGTAGACCTTTCTTGAGTACTTGTGGAGCTATTATTGATTGCAAGAGGGAGAAAATCTTGACTAAGTTTGATGGGGAATCTTATGAGTTTAATTTTTCGAAATTTGCTAAAGAACCTTGCGAGGAGGAAACCCATAATGAGGATTTTAGGGGTTGAACAACTTGCTTCTATTTCTCTTGCTCCTAACAATGCTTTGCAGCAATTTATGGAAGAACATGAAAGTGAAATCTTCATGGAAGAAAGGAATGAGATTGACATGATTCTCCGTGATCAACCTATGATGCTTAAGCACGACTTGCCTGTAGAAGACTTGGGTACCACGATGCCACCTAAAAAGGATCCGGTTTTCGATCTAAAACCTCTCCCTGATGATCTTAAATATGCTTATATTGATGATAAAAAGATATATCATGTTATTGTTAGCGCTAAACTTTCAGGGAAGGAAGAAGAAATGCTATTGGAAGTTTTGAGGAAACATCGAGGAGCTTTGGGGTATACTCTAGATGATTTAAAAGGGATTTCACCTACTATATGTCAGCATTCTATCAACATAGAACCAGATGCGAAGCCAGTAGTGGAGCACCAACGACGTTTAAATCCTAGAATGAAGGAAGTGGTAAGGAATGAGGTATTGAAACTCCTTGATGCTGGTATTATTTACCCTATTGTTGATAGTGAATGGGTTAGTCATGTTCATTGTGTTCCTAAAAAGGGAGGTATTACTGTTGTCCCTAATGATAATGATGAGCTTATTCCTCAAAGAATAGTGGTAGGCTATAGGATGTGCATCGATTTTAGGAAAGTCAATAAAGTTACTAAGAAAGATCACTACCCGCTTCCTTTTATTGATCAAATGTTGGAAAGGTTGTCTAAAAAGACCCATTTTTGTTTTCTTGATGGTTATTCTGGGTTCTCTCAAATTGCTGTTAAACAACAAGATCAAGAAAAAACTACTTTTACTTTCCCTTATGGAACTTATGCTTATAGACGTATGCCTTTTGGTTTATGTAATGCTCCTGCTACTTTCCAAAGATGCATGGCTGCTATCTTTCATGGTTTTTGTGAGGAAATTGTAGAAGTGTTCATGGATGACTTTTCTGTCTATGGAACTTCTTTTGATAATTGTTTGCACAACCTTGATAAAGTTTTGTAGAGATGTGAAGAAACTAATCTTGTTCTTAATTGGGAGAAATGCCACTTCATGGTTAATGAAGGGATTGTTCTTGGGCATAAAGTTTCTGAAAGAGGCATAGAAGTTGATAGAGCTAAAGTTGAGGCAATTGAGAAGATGCCATGTCCAAGAGACATCAAAGGTATTCGTAGTATCCTTGGTCATGCTGGTTTCTATAGGAGGTGTATTAAAGATTTCTCTAGGATATCAAAGCCTCTCACTAATATTCTTCAAAAAGATGTACATTTTATTTTTGATGATGATTGTAGGGAAGCTTTTGAAACTCTTAAGAAGGCTTTAACTACAGCCCCTATTGTTCAACCACCTGATTGGAGTTTACCCTTTGAAATAATGTGTGATGCTAGTGATTTTGCTGTAGGGGCTGTCCTTAGGCAACGTATTGATAAAAAGTTAAACGTTATCCATTATGCTAGTAAGACTCTAGACGTTGCTCAAAAGAATTATGCCACTACTGAAAAGGAATTTCTAGCTGTTGTTTTTGCCTGTGATAAGTTTAGGCCTATATTGTGGATTCAAAAGTAACCATTCATACTGATCATGCTGCTATTAAATATCTTATGAAAAAGAAGGACGCTAAGCCTAGGCTTATTAGATGGGTACTGCTTTTACAAGAGTTTGATCTACACATAGTAGATAGGAAGGGTGCTGAAAATCCTGTAGCTGATAATTTATCTCGTTTGGAAAACATCTCTTTTGATCCTATGCCTGTTAATGATAGTTTCCCAAATGAATAGTTAGCCGCGGTAGGGGTGAGCTCTCGAGAAAGCCCTTGGTATGCTGATTATGCTAACTTTATTGTCTCCAAGTATTTGCCTCCAACTTTTACAGCTCAGCAAAGAAGAAAGTTATTTTATGATTTGAGGCATTATTTTTGGGATGACCCACACTTATACAAAGAAGGAGTTGATGGTATTATGAGAAGATGTGTTCCAGAATATGAGCAAAAAGAGATATTGCGTAAATGTCATGGTAGCGCCTATGGAGGACATCATGCAGGAGATAGAACTGCACAAAAGGTACTACAATCAGGTTTCTACTGGCCTACCCTTTTTAAGGATGCAAGAAAATTTGTTTTATCTTGTGATGAATGTCAGCGTGTTGGTAATATTTCTAGACGCAATGAAATGCCTATGAACTACTCTCTAGTTATTGAATCTTTTGATTGTTGGGGATTCGACTTTATGGGTCATTTCCCTCCTTCGAAGGGTTACACTCATATTCTTGTTGCCGTTGATTATGTTACTAAGTGGGTAGAAGCCATTCCTACGAAAAGTGCTGACGGGGAAACCTCTCTAAAAATGCTTAAGGACGTTATCTTTCCTAGGTTTGGAGTGCCTAGGTATCTCATGATTGATGGGGGTTCTCGTTTCATTCGTGGCGGTTTTAGGAAGACCCTCGCTAAATATGATGTTAATCATAGAATTGCTTCAGCTTATCACCCCCAAACTAGCGGGCAAGTAGAGTTATCAAACAGAGAAATTAAATCTATCTTGCAAAAGACTGTTAATAGGTCTAGAAAAAACTGGGCTAAGAAGTTGAATGATGCTTTATGGGCTTATAGAACTGCTTATAAAAATTCTATGGGAATGTCTCCTTATAAAATGGTTTATGGGAAAGCTTGCCAGTTACCCTTAGAGTTAGAACACAAAGCTTACTGGGCAGTGAAAGAACTAAATAGAGATTGTAAGCTCGCTGGTGAGAAAAGATTATTTGACTTAAGTTCTTTAGATGAATGGAGGAGTGAAGCCTATGAGAATGCTAGGCTCTTTAAGGAAAAAGTTAAAAGATGGCATGACAAGCGAATACTTAAGAGAGAATTTCATGTTGGTGAAAAGGTTCTATTGTATAGGTCTCGTCTCAGATTTTTTGCAGGTAAGCTACTATCAAAATAGGAAGGACCTTTCATCATTGAAGAAGTATACCGTTCAGGAGCAATAAAAATTTCTTCCCTAAAAGATAATACTACGCAAGTAGTAAATGGACAACGACTCAAACACTATATTGCAAGAGATTCTTTCAATGAAGATGTTGATGCTTTTCAAGTTATAACTCTAGAGAAATTCATTGAGGACCAAATTCAGAGACCTTTTCAGAGTCCGTGTTCAAATAGGTAACAATTCTGGTAAGAAAAGTTCCGCGAAAATACAATCCAACTATATTTTTGCAGTTTTCAGTCAATAAGGAAAGCTACGAAGTGAAAAAGGGACGGAAACGGAGCCAGGGTTGCTCACACCACCCTATGGCGCGGGCCCACCCCTGGCCACGCCACCAGGTGGTGAGGCCACCCAAGACTCCGCCTCCGACTCATTTTCTCCCAGTACCTTCCTTTTGATGTGAAACTTCGTAATATATAACCCCCAGATCCCCCGAGGTTCGTATATTGTGTTTTCGGCGTGTTTTTGTTTTGATCTGTTTCTGCCAGGAACTATTTTTGAAAGCTTAGAAGCACAATGGTGTCCGCCAAGTATAAAGGGAAGGAACCCATGGAGGAGGATCTTTAAGACCCCAAGCAGGGGCTGGTACCTTTAGTCTCTTGCCCTGCATCAGCGGAAGCCCTACGAGTCACTAAGGAGTTCTGCGATAACTATCGAGACCTGCAGAGGAAGGTGGACATGCTTCAATGGGAGAATAATAGGCTTCGCAAGATACTGGAAGATTTCCTCACGACAACTAAGAAAATATTACCACCACCTCCGAAGGAGTAATTCGTCATCAGGTTTGGCATCCCCTTGGTTTGTTCCAAGCTTGGGGGAGTGTCGCGGTATCACATCACTATCTTCTATCTTTTTACCTTATTAGTAGAGTCATATCATGAATAGAGGAGTTATTTTGTAGTATGGCGTGCATTATGGAAGTGTCCCCTCTCTCGTTAGATATGTATCCCTTGGTGTGAGTTTCCGTTATGGAATATTAATGAGAAGTTCTTTCATTCACTCTTTTGCATAGCTTATATTAGTTTTCAGTTCGTGGTTATATGATTGATCTTGTTGTTAGTATTGGTATCACTCTGGGATCATTGAGTTAATTTAGTTGGTTTTGGCAAACCTGGCTCGGTCAGTAGCAACACCCTTTTTGAGAGTTGAAAAGAAAAAGATAGAAGTAATCTAAAGAAAAATAATTTCTTTCTTGATTTGCTCATAAGTTTAGTATTCTCTAGTTAAGACCTTTTGTGCTTCCAAGGAAGATTGCATGTTTGTCTTTATCACTTGTATGTTTGGTTGTTTCCTTCAACTCGTATACTTGCTACCCAGCCTTGCTAGCCAAAAACCTGTACTGAGAGGGAATTCTTCTCGTGCATCCACCTCCTTTAAACCAAAACCTCTGCCATTTGTGTCCACCATACCTACCTAATAGCATTACTGCTATTCCAAGTAAATTCTTGTTTTGTCTACCTCCCAAATTAAACTTGTTATGCGAAAAATTAGTGATTAAAGCTCTCACGAACTTGATGGCACACTTTACTTTCTTGCATTTAATAAACTTGAACCATTGTGCTCACCTGTGTTGCGTATATGCTTGCGCTTTGTAAGTTGTGAATTAGCAGAACCATGCTGTCATGGGGAACGCTTTCAACATTGCACTAGTACTTTGTACCAAGTTGATATCATGTTCTTTTGTCTATGGATGTCGTCGGTGTGAAATGAAAGGGGAGCTTGTAAGTCCATGGAGTTATGCATATGTGTTAGAGAAATGCCTGGGCCACTGGTCTAATCCATGCTGACATGGTGGAAACCTGCAGCGTAACCATAACAAGTAACTATGAAGCATTCTTCTTATAAAAAAATAGATAGAGATTGAGAAAAAGGAAAAAAGATATTATGAAAAGAGGAAAGAGAGAAAAAAGCACCATATTCCCATGGTAAATAAGAAGATTGCTGAGATACTTGTTGTCTGCTTGCCTTGTCATTTTGATATGGAGATTCTTCCGTATCATCGGGCAAGGGGTACCCCGTTGGCGGTTCTCAATGATACACATATGCTTACGATGACAAGAACTTACCGGTGACTAAACTTGAGTAGCATGAGGAGCGACCCTTGTATTCAAGGGAGATGAGATTCTCAACTTACAACTTGTCAATGCATATCCTCATTTTTGATCACTTTAACCTTAATCACCTAAAGATGCCTATGATAGGGGCAATGAGAGGTGAAAGCTAGTAAGTATCATAATTTTTGGGAGCTCTTTATGAGACTTGCAATCCCTACTTCCCTCTGCGAAGGACCTTTCTTTTACTTTGTAGTTGAGTCAGTAAACCTATTTCCTTCTATCTCAGCAAGTATTTTGAGTTGATGTGTTTCATTCATTCATATGATGATTTATTCAATCATGTTGCTTATGTTCCTTGTTTTGCACATTGCTCTTATCTTGATATTTACTACTTTGAAAGCTTTCATTGAAAAACCAGCTATTTGTGAACTCCAGCAAATTATCAACTATTCTTCGACCAAGAGCTAAGTTTGCCATTACCAATTATGATTCACTTTTTGTATCTTTATTTGTGTTTCCTTTACTCATTGCAGGTTAAGTTATATAATAGTGAGTTGTCTTCTATTATGATCTATGTATTTGATGAATGTGATGCTTCTTGTCCGTATTCTTTTATCGACTCTTCACTCCATAAACTTGAGGCCATGTTTATTGAGCTCAGTTTCGCTTGGGGACAAGCGACGTCTAAGCTTAGGGGGAGTTGATACGTCCATTTTGCATCACTATTCTATGTCGTAGTTCACTATTATTCATTGATATATTTCGTATTGAGAGGTGATACTTATGTTATTTCATCTATTTTTGCATGGTTGATGACTTTTGGAGCATGGACCGCTGCAGTCAGGATTCTGATGGAAAAGGTGCTGTTTGGAGGCAAAATTCGCGAAGATCAGAAAATCCGGGAATATATATGGAAAATCCTATTTTTCCAGAAGACTAAGGATGCCAGAAGATGGAGTGGAGATGAGCCACTGGGACCCACACCACCCCATAGCGCGGGCAGGCCTAGGTCGCGCCTAGGAGTGGTGTGGCCACCCTGGCCCACTCCAGCCTCTCCCCTCTAGCGTATATCATCCCCACTAAACCCTAAGACTCGGAGAGCAACCACAGAAAGATTCCGCCACCTCTGCGGGGTGGAAAACACCGAGAGAGAAAGATCTCTCCGGCAGACAGATTTCTGCCGGGGGAATTCCTTCCCGGAGAGGGGAGATCGTCGCCATCAACACCACCATCAAGCTGGACTTCATCGGGATCATCATCATCATCAACACCATCATCACCATCATCACCATCTCCATATTGCTGTAACAATTGCGTTGAATCTTGCCATAGTTCATAGGGGAAACTTTCCCGATGTTGATTACTCTTTCTAGTTGATGCTATTGAGTGAACCGTTGAATTATTGTTTATGTTCAGATTGTTATACATCATTGTTTCATCTCTGATCATGATCCATATGATGTCTTGTGAGTAGTTCGTTTTGTTCTTGAGGACATGGGAGAAGTCTTGTTGTTAGTAGTGGAGTTGCGTTGAGAAAGATTCAATAGATTGTTATTTAAGTTGTGGTGTACTTATTCTAGTGGTGTCATGTGAACGTCGACTACATGACACTTCACCTATATGGGCCTAGGAGAATGCATTGTGTATTTGGCTACTAATCGTAGGGGTTGCCGGAGAGACAGAAACCTGAACCCCCATTAGGAAACCATTGCACAAGGGACGTAACGGTCTTAGAGTTTAAAGTTGTGGTTAGGTTTCTACCTTAATTACTTTCTTGTACTTACAGATGTTTGCAAGGGGTATAATTACAAGTATGTATTAGTCTTGGATGGGACGGTACATTAGCACAGGTTCACCCACACAACACTTAGCAAGCTAAAGAAGATTAATCAACTATATGAAGCGAAAGCACTTGACAGTCTTCCCATGTGTCCTCGAGAACGTTTGGTCATCTATAGAAATACAACTGGCTTGTCATTTGCTGCATAAAGGATTGGGCCACTTGCTGCATTTATTTCTACTGTCTTTTATTTACTCGTACATTGTTTACTTGCTTTAGTGAAAACCCCTAAAAATCCGTTTGCTAAGTATTTGCAGAGAATTCCTGATCCATACCACTAGCCAGCACCTTCTGCTCCTCGTTGGGTTCGACACTCTTACTTATTGAAAATACTGCGATACACCCCCTATACTTGTGGATCATCAATACCCATGCTGCCGTAGAGAGTTATAATGCTCCTGAAAAGTTCATTTGCTGCATGATGGAGGAGAACAGCTCCGTTAGTGAGCATGTACTCAAAATGTCTGGGTACGCCGATAAGCTTGTGTCCTTGGGAATAACGATTCCCATTGACTTAGCATACATCGTGTTCTCCAATCTATGCCACCTAACTACAAGAGCTTCGTGATGAACTATAATATGCAGGGCATGAAGAAGTCTCTTCCCGAGCTTCTGTCAATGCTTCAGACTGCAGAAGTGGAGATTAGGAAAGAATATCAAGTGTTGATGATTAATAGGACCACCGGTTTCAAGAAGGACAAGAAAGGCAAGCACAAGGGAAAGAAGGGTGGCAAATCTGTTGCCACACCTGAAAAGAAACCCTGAGCTGGCCCTAAGTCTGACACCGAGTGTTACTATTGCAAGGGGACTGGCCATTGGAAGCGCAATTGCCCCAAGTATTTGGCGGACAAGAAGTCCAGCAAGGCAAACAAAGGTATATGTGATATACATGTTATTGATGTGTACTTGACTAGTACTCGCAGTAGCACCTAGGTATTTGATACGAGATCGGTTGCTAATATATGTAACTCGATTCAGGGGCTGCAGAACAAGCGACAACTAGCAAGGGATGAGGTCAGGATGCGGGTCGGCAATGGATCAAGAGTTGATGTGATCGCCGTCGGGACGCTACCTCTCCATATGTCATCGGGATTAGTTATAAACCTAAATAATTGTTATTTGGTGCCTGCACTGAGCATGAACATTGTATCCAGATCGTGTTTGATGCAAAGTGGTTATTCCTTTAAATCTGAAAACAATGGTTGTTCGATTTATAAGAATGATATCTTTTATGGTCATGCACCTGTGTTGAATGGTTTATTTCTGTTGGATCTCGATAGTAATATTACGCATATTCATAATGTTAATGCTAAAAAGATTAAACTTGATAATGATATATCTGCATATATGTGGCACCGCCATCTAGGTCATATTGGCGTTAAACGCATGAAGAAACTCCATTCTAATGGACTTTTGGAATCACTTGATTTTGAATCATTTGATACATGTGAGCCATGCCTTGTGGGCAAGATGACTAGAACGCCGTTTTCTGGTTCAATGGAACGGGCGACAGATTTATTGGAAAACATACATACTGATGTGTGTGGACCAATGAGTGTGTCGGCGCGAGGTGGATATCGTTATTTTGTTACTTTCACGGATGATTTGAGTAGATACGGGTATATCTATTTGATGAAACACAAGTCTGAAACCTTTGAAAAGTTCAAGGAATTTCATAATAAAGTGGAAAATCATCGTAATAGAAAGATCAAATTTCTGCGGTCTGCCCGTGGAGGTGAGTATCTAAGTTACGCGTTTAGCACACACATGAAAGAGTGTGGACTAGTTTCACAACTCACGCCTGCCGGAACACCACAACGTAATGGTGTGTCGAAACGTCGTAATCGTACTTTATTAGATATGGTTCGATCTATGATGTCTCTAACTGACTTGCCACTGTCATTTTGGGGTTATGCACTGGAAACAGCTGCATTCACTTTAAATCGGGCACCATCTAAATCCGTTGAAACGACACCGTATGAATTATGGTTTGGAAACAAACCTAAGTTGTCACTTCTTAAAGTTTGGGGATGCGATATTTATGTGAAGAAACTTCAACCGGATAAACTCGAACCCAAAGCGGAAAAATGCGTCTTCATAGGATACCCTAAGGAAACGATTGGGTATACCTTCTATCACAGATCTGAGGGCAAGGTTTTTGTTGCCAAGAATGGATCCTTTTTTGAGAACAGGTTTCTCGCGAAAGGTGTGAGTAGTCGGTAGGTAGAACTCGAAGAGGTTATTGAACCTTTCTTCATGAAATGGCGAGTAACACAGCATCGAAAATTGTTTCGGAGTTGACTTCACCTAATGAAGAGAGAGCTAATGATATTGATCATGAAACTCCGAAAGAGGACACTACCGAACCTCGCAGGTCAAGCAGGACATGTGCAGCTCCTGAACTATACGGCAATCCTGTTGTGAATTTCATGGTTGATGAAATGGATGACCCTGCGACGTATGAAGAAGCGATGATGAGCCCGGATTCCAACAAATGGCTAGAAGCCATGAAATCCGAGATGGAATCCATGTACGAGAACCAGGTTTGGACCTTGGTGGACTTACCTCACGATCGAAAGGCCGTTGAGAATAAATGGACTTTCAAAAGAAAAACTGATGCTGATGGTAATGTGGCCATCTATAAGGCTCGACTTGTCGCAAAGGGGTTTCGATAAATTCAAGGAGTTGACTATGATGAGACATTCTCTCTCGTAGCAATGCTTAAGTCGGTTAGGATTATGTTAGCAATTGCTGCATATTTCGATTATGAAATATGGCAGATGGATGTCAAAACTGCATTCCTCAATGGTAATATTGAAGAAGAGTTATATATGATACAACCTAAGGGTTTTGTCGATCCTAAGGATGCTAATAAGGTATGCAAACTTCATCGATCCATCTATGGACTGAAGCAAGCATCCCGGAGTTGGAATCTCCGCTTTGATGAGGTGATCAAAGAGTTTGGATTTGTCCAAACTTATGGAGAGGCTTGTATTTACAAGAAAGTGAGTGGGAGCAATGTGACATTTCTAATATTATATGTGGATGACATATTATTGATTGGAAATGATATAGATCTTTTAAACAGTGTTAGAAGTTATCTAAACAACAAATTTTCGATGAAAGAGCTTGGTGAAGCGTCATAAATATTAGGCATTAAAATCTATAGAGATAGATCAAGGCGCCTAATTGGGCTATCGCAGAGTACATACCTTGATAAGATATTAAAGAAGTTTAATATGGACGAAAGTAAGAAGGGGTTCTTACCTATGTTGCAAGGCAAGACATTGAGTAAGACTCAAAGTCCGGCTACAGCGGAAGAAAGAGAGATGATGGATAAGATCCCCTATGCCTCGACCATAGGCTCTGTAATGTATGCCATGCTATGTACAAGACCGGATGTGGCACATGCTATTAGTTTGACTAGTAGGTACCAATCTGATCCAGGTTCGAAACACTGGATAGCGGTCAAAAACATCCTCAAGTACTTGAGAAGAACTAGGGATATGTTTCTTATATATGGAGGTGAAGAAGAGCTAGTCGCTAAGTGTTATGTCGATGCTAGCTTTGACACCGATCCAGATGACTCTAAGTCACAATCCGGATACGTATTTCTCTTGAACGGAGCAGCAGTTAGTTGGAAGAGTTCCAAACAACCTATAGTGGCTGGATCAATGACGGAGGCGGAATATGTTGTTGCTTCAGAAGCGGCGCAGGAAGCGATTTGGATGAAAGAGTTCATTACGGAACTTGGTGTGGTTCCTAGTGCATTGGACTCGATGGTGATCTATTGTGACAACAATGGAGCCATAGCCAACGCCAAGGAACCGAGGTCTCACAAGAATTCCAAGCATATTAAGCGCCGGTTTCACTCCATCCGCGAACATGTCAAGGATGGAGATATAAAGATTTGTAAAGTACACACGGACCTAAATGTAGCAGATCCGTTGACTAAAGCTCTCCCTAGGGCAAAACATGATCAACACCAGAACTCCATGAGTGTTAGATTTATCACTATGTGAACTAGGTTATTGTCTCTAGTGCAAGTGGAAGACTGAAGGAAATATGCCCTGAGAGGCAATAATAAAGTTATTATTATGTATTCCTTATATATGATAGATGTTTATTTTGCATGCTAGAATTGTATTGATCGGAAACATCAATACATGTGTGTTTAATAAACAAAAAGGGTTCCTAGTTATGCCTCTCTTATAGACTAGCTTGTTGATTAACAAGATGATCAAGGTTTCCTGATCATGAACATTGGATGTTGTTAATAACAAGGTCACAACATTTGTGAAATGATGTGATGAACATTCATTCGAAGTATAGCATTACGATCAAGTCATTATGTTTACATTGCTATAACATCATACGAAGTAATATTTTTCCTTAGACCATGAGATCATGTTAATTGCTAACACCGGAAGAGTATCTTGATAACATCAAACGTCACACTCTATAAAGATGGGTTCAGTGCTACGAAGGTGTTATGTTGAGGCTCATGGATCAAGAGTGAAATTTGTCAATCTCGATGATGGATAGATATACTCTGGGCCCTCTCGGTGATATCATATTAAGGTAGCTTGCAAGCAAGTGATGTGATCACTAGAATGTTATATCACAGGAACGAGAAAAGAGTGCATGTCGGTAACGAGATCAAACTAGGTATTTAGATACCGATGATCGAATCTCGGACATGTATTATATCAAGAGACAAAGGGATTAAATTACAAGCGTTAAAGGTTCTTACGATCACAGAAGTCATCGTTGAATATGCAGGAGTCAGTATGGACCTCCAGGTCCCGCTTCTGATTATTGATCTGAGAGGAGTCTCAATCACGTCTGCATTATTCGCGAACCGTAGGGTGACACACTTAAGAGTTACCGGACACCATTTTGGAGCACATATGTTTCGATTTAAAGAATTGCAAAGCGCAGGAATTGTTTCGATAGAAACCGGAAATTGTTTCGGGTGAAATTGCAGAAAGTGGTTCTGCATGTGGTATTGAAATATTGCAAGGGGTTATATGTGAATGTTTGTTAATTAAAGTAATTAACAAAATTCGGAATAAATTTAATATAAGAGCTTTATTAAATGAGAGAGCATTAAACTTAGAGAATTTAATGCATTTAAAGTGGGGACTTTAAAAGGGAATGTGAAGACGCATTTTAATGTGGAGGGGTTACTACCATTCTTGAATAGGGAAGGTGAGGAGTCACCCCCATGCGCCGGCCATGGAGAGAGGGGCACCCCCTCCTCCTATAAAAGGCCCCCCTCTTCCTCCTTCTTCCTCACACCTCCTCGTGAAGGATGTCTCTCCCCCTCTAGAATTATTCTCCCATGGTCTCGGATTAGCGAGATACATGTTCCCGGTGACATTTCGTCTGGAAGGAGTTGCTGCTTCTGCTGGATCGCTGGAGCGAGGAGGTGGAGGTTATCCGGTGGCTTGAACATGTGTGCGAAAAGTGGATCGCTGAGTTGCGGCGCTCGGACTACCTCACGATCTTGAGATCGGCAAGTGTACGACTACATCAACCACGAGTTCCTACTCGTTAACAAAACTCGTTGTCTTCGAGGGTAAGTTCTCGATGGATGTATGTCCACCTGTTGCTCTGTACCTAGTAGATAGATCTTGGCGTGTAGTTCTCATCGTAGGAATTTTTTTGTTTTCTATGCTGCGGACCCAACAGAAATCCACATAAATTTTCCCGTTTTCCCATGCTCCAAAACAGAGTAATAGTAGAGAGGCTAGGGTTAGATAATTGGGGATTTTCGCTAGAGAGATCGCGATGATGGGCTAATTGAGACAGCCGCTTATTGGTGGGACCCGCAGCCCACTTACCCCCAGCGCCTAAGGACTGCATTCGCCGGGGAAAACTTTTTCCCCCTAGGTGTCCCATCTGGCCCACCACAGCCCCCAGCGAGCAGGTCCACTATTCGAAGTGGTAAAGGTCGGCCCATCCGGGGGCATGCGGCCCACCATAGCCTGGCCAGCAAGCCCTTTTTCGCCAAGGCTTTCGCGAGGAAGGCCTGGATGGCCTTACCGTCGGCGACCACCATGCCCACTTCACCGGCGGTAAGGAATCCGGCTATAAGGTTTTCCCTACTAGTGTCTTAGGATTTCAGGCCATGTTCGACATCGGCGCATGACTGCTCTTGCGTGAAGAAAAGCTCCCGGTCGGCGCGGAGCCGGACACGATCATATCCACCACGCAGGAGCCGCCTGCCATTCGGTCGAACACATTGCCGACGAATGGAAGAGGGCCGCGGTGCATGGCCGTTGAAGTCCCGGCATACGCGAGAGAGCTGGCGTAGGGGACGTTGATGTCGACATTGAAGGCTGGTGGAGGAGGCGTGGGGAAGGGGAATAGTACGTTCAGGTTGAACCCGCCGTCAAACTCGGGGACGGCGAGAACCTCTGGCGCGGGTTCGCCTGGCTCTCCTGTAACACAATCGGAGATATCAGCGAGAACTCGACCGAAGATCCGACGCCTGCTTGGCTTCCCTACCATGAGCTTTATTGTGCCGAGTGGAGAGGCGGCGGACACGACATGGCCGCACGGGCGGCGCGCTCGGACGCCTCCATGTTCACCTGCGCCTCCTCCGATCTCACCGTCCTGTCCTTCCCGCTGTCTGTTTCGATCTTCCTCCGTCGGCACTCCTTCGCCCACTCTGCGTCTGTCCAGCCGTCCGGCTTTGGTGTTGGCTTTCTCGGCTTCGTCTCCTTTGGTACGCCGACGGTGGAGAGGGGTTTGACAAAACCCTTGGGAGGCAAGGCGGGCGGGAGCTTGGGGAACTGGAGAGAGTTGTGGCGGGGAATGGAGAAGAAAAGCGGGATTGGGGAGAAGAAAGCGGGAGCTTGGCCTTGTGTCGCCGACAACCCTGGCCTACCCTTTTTTTTTGCTTCATCCGCCCAGGCGATTCCCAGCGTCCCAGGTTCGGCCTGGAAACCCGGATGTAAAATGGAATTCCGACGAAAAATAGAGAGTGAGAATATGGTTAAATTTTCGCCCGGATGAAATAAACATCCTAAAGGCACTGCTGCGAATAGTGGAGTATGCTCTTGTTCCCACGAAGCTATGAGGATAGTTGATTTTGATCGTGAAATGAGATCCGTATTATTGCACTGAAATTTTCGTCCGTTCAACTCAATGTCCTTTTTTTTGTCTCGTTCCAGCGTCCTAATTGAACGAAGTCACCGTGTCATTTCCATTGCCATCTTCTGACCAGTAGTATCAAGCAGGAGACTGCTGTGACGCAACGTTCGAGCTAGTAGCTCATTCTCATATCCATGTGTGAGATGTAGAGACGAAAGTTAAGGACACTCAGACGTACTAGCAGTGTAGATTCAGAACATAGAACTGTACTCTCCCCGCTCAGAAATACGACATTTTAGCTTTATGAAACTAATTGTATCTGGACATATTTTGGTGTATAGCTTTACTCCGAGCGTATACGTCTAGATCTAGATATACTCCCTCCGTCAAAAAAGTACGGCTCAAATTTGTTTGAAGAACGGAGGGAGTACTAAGCAAGCTAGAGTAGGCCGGCGGCGGGAGGAGGTGGAGACCTCGGACCTGCGCTCGGCGGTGTAGAAGGGTCCCTAAAGTTAGAGTTTGGTCATCCGGCATCGTTGTTATGGTGGCTATGGCGGCGTCGTGCGGGACAAGAATAAGGTATATCCGCCCCCTCTTCCACCTCGTCGGCGACGATCCTGCTGCTGGCCTTGAGGAGAGTGAGGATTCGTCTGGTCGCCGTTTCCATGGAGTGGTGGATCTCGTCCAGTCTACGTGTGTTCTGGATCTCGTCCAGTCTACGTGTGTATTAGGTTTGGTGTTACAAGTTTCGGATTAATTCAAGGATTCAATGGCGATAACTTCATCTCTGGGACATTGGTCCTTAGGGGCACGTGCACGAAGACTTCCCGCCTGTCATCAACAACGGCATGCCGGCTCCGGTAATGGAGCGGCGACATCGGCGCGTCGGCGGCTCGCTCTGGTGATAGTAGTGGTCGTTAGGTGGTCCAAAGAACTCGATGTAATTTTTATTATATTTAGGATATTTTGTATTTATTATGAACTTATGGAATAGATCTGGATTTTTTTGGGGAAAAAAAAAGCTGTACACCGACGCCGTCCAGTTCTTGCCCCGTCCAATCACACGAATATCCAGGTGGAAATTTCTCTTTCTTTCGTCAGTCCCGACACACGCCTCGCAGTCCGGGTCGTCCTGGTCAAGCGGGTAGGACCTATAGTGCGCATTCCCGGGAACATCAAAACAAAACTGGGCCCACCGTTGTGCTGTACACAGAATACGTACTACGTACTAGTATGGTGGAAATGTCACTGCTCTGTGTATTCTGGTTCGTGCTGTGCACAGAAAACCGTATAGTATGACGGGCACATTTCGATTTAGCTAAGTGCGAGTTTTCTGTCAAGGTTCTTCCTACCGTAGATGTTGAAGATTTCTGGTCAAAGGGAATGTTTCAGAAGTTTCTCTCCATCCAATGGATCGAGTGTCGGAAGAATCCACAGAAATAATACTCAAGGAGCTTCATTTTCCAACCCCGTTCGCCCACAGCTCAGCAATGGATTCGAATTTGCCAGCCCCGTTGGCCAGTGCACATGTAACAAATTTGGCACCCGTACCCTACGTTTACTCGCTCGCAGGTCGCAACCAATGAGGCCGCTGTACCACGTTTCCACTGTACTCCGTGTGTTCGAGCCGTCTTCTGGTCTAGAACCGTCCGTGAGATGGTGCCGTGCCGACATTTTTTCACCAAACATTTCTACTAGTAGTACTACTACTACTACCAGGCAATAAAAGAAGTTTGTACAAAAGCTCCGCATACAGAACGCAGTCGAGAAAGATAAAACCATCCGTTTTTCTTAGAGCAGTCGCCGACACGCACTCGGCATTGAGCACGTCGTCGCCGGAATTTTATAAGCCCTTCCGCCGTTTTTCCAGGGAAAGTGTTTAGGGGTGGCAGTGGCAGGCAGCGATTAAGCACGGATTAGGAGTCCAGTCGCTCTCGCAGCCTATGTACGTACCACCTCTGTACTGTACGTACGTCCTCGCCCCTTGACGAACTTTTATCCAGCGATGATGATGATTCCCGTCTAGTCATAGGCGTAGTCCCTCTTAATTAGCTGGCCTGCCACACACTACATCTACTACCGTTTCGTTGTAAATAGTAGATTTCGTAGTTAAAGTAGTAGTATAGTACTAGTACTAGCTCACGATGACGCGAAGGAAAAATCCCTCGAGGCGCACGCGAGAATGTTTTCCCCGTGACCCTATCTATCTGACGCAGCCTGTTGTGCGTGCCCTCGATTGATCTTCAAGCCAGAACGGACGAAAAGCCGGTCCAACTTTCAACGGGGAAAATCGGCCACCGTAACACGCGAAACTGTACCGCCACCGGAAAAGCTACCCGCCGTGATGGCGCGTGCGCTCGTGTGGAGTACTCCAGTAGTAGCAGTAATCAGCCGTTTTCATCACCGTCCACACACACGCGCGCCACACGGGTGCCCGCGTGAGACAGAATGATCGCGGTCATAGGAGATGCGGTGAGAGGCCACCTGTCGCGACAGCTTTGGGCGCCCCTTGTGCCTCGTCTACCCAATTACCCACGATGTGCCGGCCTGTATCCGTGTGTCTTTCCTCTCATTTTTTTTCCATGAACCGGGTAATAATCACCAAATACTCCTCCATCCCTAAAACACTTTATATGAGGAGCACCGTGTAATTGTGAAGCACGTTGTAATTATGTATGGGTTAGCATCGTATCCGTTCTCGATGTTGGTCGAACTGTTTCTAACGAGACGGCCATGGACTATTCGTGATGATACGAGATGTGCAACTCTGATTACGTATTGTTGACTATCTAACGTATTTGGTAAATCTAGTGTGCAAGTTAGTTTGAATTTTAAAAAAGAAGTACGAATTTGAAAGGTTATTGAATTGCGACCGGCTCGAATATTTTGAAGGTGCTATAAAAAAACCCCATTTCATAGGCTCATTTTTGGGGGTTCTGCCAAACATTGCATATTGCTAAACCGTTGTTAGCAATAAAGAAAAGAATCCTTATATGAATCAATACTTCAATAGCATGAAGTTAAGTGGAGTACCTCAACCTTAAAAAGCCCTCTTAAGTCTTAACCCAGCTAGGCAACAAGCTAGCTACTGAAAAGTTCAAAAAGAAAAGAAATGAAGGAAAATGGAGGCAACGGCCATGCCAAGGGGCTCCTGATTTGGTCTAAGGGCTAGCTAGCTAGGCAGGCATGGGGGCAATCATGCTTCTCCCAAATATTCCCTCCCTGGGGCAAAGACGCGCTAGCTCAAAAAGGCGAGGCTGATTAAGGGATGGGGTAAACTAGTTTAGTAGTTGCATGTGGGGCGATTAGGTTAAGCGGCGGCACATGGCGATGCATGAGGGATTAGATTAGGTGGCCCTCCCTCCGCCCCGGGTTCCCCGGCTCTGCTTTCGCTCCCCCTCCAATTATCAGGGCTCACGCTCTTTCGGCTCACGCCGGCCGGCCGCCGGTCCAGTCGTCTGAGCTGAGGTGAACGCCTAACCTAGGTTTGGTGAAACTGATTTCATTTGATTAGTGGTTCGGTTTTAAATTTTGGGCACAACTAGCTAGGAGTAGTAGTATGATTTTTTTGTAACGATGGAACAATGGTGAGAGAACCTGGATATGCCTAGTACTAGTAGTAGTTGTGTACAAGCACCTATGTTTATAACTAGTAGCTTATTTTCAATGAAGCGCAAAACCTTTTTTCACTTGAAAGAAATGCCTACAATTTTCACCATTTCTTTCAAGGGGATGGAATCTTAGGATATTCTCATCTCCTCCGTTGTTTAGTCGGGCTTCAGGATATTACTCCTACATATCTTGTTTCTTGGTATTAACTCCATCGGGTCCAGGTCCCATCCACCCGACCCTTCTTCCGGCCGGCCCCAGGTTCCAACCTCCAACCGGTGAAAGCTCCAGTCGGCCGGCGTGATGGTCAACATTAGCGGCTGCGATTATTCTAAGTACTGACTGGGTTACCCGTGCAAAGTTAACCGGATGGGAACGTCACCACGAGGCCAGCAGGGGACTACTACTAGTAATAAATAAGCAATCTTAGAAAGTTGAGGAGGACAAGTAAAGTTCAGCCTACGTTGCAGTGAAGAGGACTGAAAGGTACTCGTGCCATTTGTGGCTGATGTTACCGTCACTTCACTGCCATGTGTCAGTTATTGTGATTTGTGAAATCAAAGGAAACAAGTCGTGTGGAAATTTTAAGCAGAAGTCAGCATAGAGGGAAGGGGTCAAATGGATCACATATAGGAGTACTACAATTTGTTAGTGCAATGCGAACATATATATATATATATATACTCCATCCGATCCAAATTAGTGTTCTCAGATAGATATATCTAAATCTAGATAAATCCGAGAATATTATTTTGGATCGGAGGGTGTAGAAAAATTATTGAGGTTGCACCGCGCAGGACGGGCACGAACTCGAAAAACATGCAAGTCGCCTTCCTCCTCGGCCCCCTTCTCTAGCATGCGGTCTTTTTTGTTCCTCCTTTGTTACACCTCGAGTTTCTTCTTGAAATGCGGAGGAGAAAAATGAGATCTAGCTTGACCCTAAAGACGATCACACTTTCTAAAACTTGAGAGTCCCATGTAGATTCCCGGATCCAATCCCTCATATTGGTGGCGCTCGTGCTGGTTGGTTTGGAGATGGATTAGGATGTCAGCCCCATATGTACGGAGTAGTTTTAGGTTTTCGTTTGCCTGTATGGCTGGTGTAGGCTTTAAGCCATTGTGTTAGAGTGATGCACTGTTGTTGTCGAGCGGCGAGTGGTGCCCTTCGGTGATAATCCTGAAGCTCTTGGTGGCGAGGTGCTGCGAGCCGCCAGAAGGAGTGACGCCGACGTCTCCTAGAATAAGCTCGATTTCGTCCCGCAGGCCAGTCTATGGTGGTCAAGATCTAAGACGCCCTCCATTCAGCCTCGTTGAGCTGGATCTCATATGCCCGACCCATTGTTGGCGCTACGCTCGGGTGTCGGGTTGGGAGGGTAATCGCTTCGCCATCGACGGGCCATTGGTAGGAGCTTCACAGGGCCTCCGTTGCCGGTGTTTCCTTTGGTGCCTCCACCACCGTTAGTGATGACGACGCACATGCAGTGGTTGGGGAGGTTGCTGCTCCCGCAACTTTCCGATCTGGAGCCATAGATGCCGTCCTCCGATGACAGATCAGACAGATCAAAGTCGCAATTGTTATTGCTATCCATGTCATAGGCTGAAGCCGATGTGTTGAGCTCGCTCAGGGTGCCGATCGGTGGTGGAAACTATGAGGCGGGTGCAATCAAAGGTGTCAGCGAGTGATCAGGGAAGCGGAGCATGCCGATCTTGTCGACCTGGAAGCGTAAGCTCCCGACCGCCATGCTGGTTCCATCGCCCATAGACTCGAAATCCAAGCGAGTCGCCGTCGGGTGGACGGTGAAGTCGAAGATGCGAAAGAGGAGGCGATTCTCCGCCGCTGCAGAGCTGTAGGTCGCGGATGATGGGGCCGACGAAGCCGCAACATCAGCACTCCCGTTTCCCACAAACGGCGCCAATTAACGAGGGGTTAACTCGTCAATGCCCATGGATGATGGACTTCGGTTTAAGGAAGTGGGGAGCGCTAGAGGCATTGATCAACTAGCAAACAAGCACATCAGGGACACGCGGTTTACCCAGGTTCAAGCCCTAAGAAGGGACCCTCCTCCTGCTTGTCTGCTCTTTGTTATCAACGAAATCGAGAAGTACAGGGATGCGCAGATATAATCTGGCGGTGTATAAGCTAGGTTGTGGATTGTCATCCTCGACATTTCCTCTTAGCCTTTATATAAGGGGGCTAGGTCTCGGGATAGCAGGCTGAGTCGGTTACAGATTAGGGTTTCCTATTTAAATTTTTATCTACATCTTGTCGTGCCTTCCAAAGAGTCGCACCTTCCTGGACTTGGGCCACCGAATATTTCTAGGCTTCTACTGTGGGCTTCTCTTTGGCTGCACCGTATACAGGGGCGAAGGACCCCTTTGGGCAAGGTATGGCAGCTGCCCTACCTTAATTTCTACAAAAAATCGCATATATATATATATATATATATATATATATATATATATATACTTCTATTCAACATACATACAATTCCTGCAAAGTACGATAAATTCTGAAGACAAAACTATTTCCTCCGACCCATATTAGTTGACTCAAATTTGTCTAGATTTAAATGAATCTAGACACTATTTAATATATAGGTTCATCCAAAATTTGACAAATCTAAGTCAAATAATATGGGTCAGAGCGAGTACTAGAAAATGTCTATGTAAGAGGGGATTCGGCCAGATGGACCTTTTTGGTCACAGACTAAGCAGCAGAGCCCCTCGATCCGTGTGTGCGTGGTGGCTGGTGTCCCTTCGTGTCTTGGCCTCGTGGAGTATCCGAAGCCAACGAGTCTAGGACTGAGCGACGAAAGGTGCAGGTACGCTGCCTTTCATCGATCTACCCCCGCCAAAGAAACTCCGCTCACGATCCGCCCTCTTCCTGGTCCTCCTCCAACCTTCTCATTTTCTCAAATTCTCAATTCTCAGTCCCATGGTGCACGGTTTTACCCAGCTAGGGCTTCTTCTCATCTCAATTATAATTTCTGATTCTCCTTCAAAATATAGGTTACGCTTATTTCTATTAATGGCCTCTAGGCTCGACGTATTTGTGGTAGAGATGGACAAGAAGGGAAAGAAACATGCTGTTTCAAAGGGGACAGGTATAATTTGTGATTTTATGGTCAATTGAACTATTGAATCAAATTTGAATCTGTGGTCAATTGATTATTCTATTACCATTGTAAAATCAATACAATTTTGATTTTTTGCATCAATTTTTTTTTGATGCTTTAGAGTTTGCCCGACCTTAAATTTTTTTCGTCCTTCGCCACTGACCGTATAGGCCAATCCTCGGCGCCCGTGGGCCATACCCATGTCACTGCAACATTCGTAATGAGCATGCACAAAAATATTCACTTATGAAAACCGTATGTAAAATATCATTCTGTCAATAAAAAAGGATTTATTCGAGGGTTCCTAGAGAATCAACATCCGGTTGTACCACTTTCTCAGCTTATGTAAGGGTTTGTTTGGTTCACCGGATTCTAAGAACATATGAATAGAACATCAATGCATGTCCAAACGAGAGAATTTATACACCTATTTTTTTTTAAAAAAAAACCGGGTGTTTAGTTCAGAGAAATGGAAAACATGGGAGTCCTAATAAATATGGCCAAATCAAAGTCGGCCAACGTAAAAAGGAATAATTAGCATGCTATTATGCCACCGAAGATACCACTCTCATTTTTCGCACATAGGAAATTGGAAAAAGATATCCAGGGGTGCGTGCGTATTTCGTTTGAAACTTGGATAAAAGGGAAAATTTATATGTTCATGAAGAATAATTACGTTAAAAGAAATTAAAATTATGTGCAAACCTTTGGACCAAAGAGGAGTGTTGATCTCCCTTGGGTACAAGCCGCGGCGGCGCAACTCCCTCCCTCCTCCAGATTTAAGCCGACGAGAACATTTGTCCCCTCTCCTTCCGCTTGCTGCTTCGGTGGCAGAAGGGAGAGGGGACCATGTGTCTCTGCCTAGTTGTTAGGGTTAGTCTGCTGTTGTTCGTCGTTGGGTTGGTGGGAGCGGCGTCCGGTAAATAAATCCGCCTCAACTCTACTCCCACATCGGCGGCGACCTTCAAGACGGTGTCTCGGAGTTGATGATAACCCGTTCTAGTTGATCCTTCATATCGACAGCTTTGTCTTCTCGCAGTTCCTCGGATCTAGCGAGATCTATTTCTCGATGTGTCGTTGGTGTTCGTTGTTATCCATGACGGCGCTGGCGGCCGGGGCGAGATGGTTGATCTGGAGCGAGGATATTGGTCCGGAGGTGGTGGATCCGTCGTTCTTCCCCGGCTGTGTTGATGAGAGGAGGCGGATCTTGGTTTAAGACAACACGAAGACGTCCCCGGTCAACGTGCCACATCGGCATGTGCCTTGTTGCGTTCAACATGCCTATTCATCAACTCATTGGTGATGGTGTTTTTTTTTATCTAGCAATGGTGGGGGCTCGACGTTCCTTCCGGCGTGCGTCTCGGCGGTGCTGGAGTTGGACGGCGGGCGCTGGTTTCGGTGGTTGCCAGAAAATTCTAGATATCGTTTTGTATTTCTCAACCTTTTAGGATTTTAGTCGCAAAGTTTCGTGATAATTATTTTATCCCTGTATGGTTTTTAGTTTCCACCCGTGTTGTGTCCTGTGACTTGATTTTTCTTTAATGAAATACGTGGTGCTCAAAAAATAAAAGAGTGCTGAAGTGCAAGTACCTTCTCCGGGTTGTACGGCGCTCTCCGCCAAAAAAAAACCAAGAAAAGAAATTCCAAGCGGGCCCCACGTCGGTAAGCAAGAACAAAACGGGAGGACAGTGAAAACCATACTACTCGACAGAGGTGGGGTGGTGGAGGAGAGAGAAGGACAGGAGACGCAGAGGCAGCGTGCTGACCGCCGCGTACTAGACTACTCCTCTCCCTCTCTCATCCCCGTCGACGACGACACGGACAATAAGAAAACTTTTAATCTCCCGAGGAAGCGGCCACCGCAGCAGGCCAGCAGCCGAGGCAGGGCAGAGGCAAAGCTAGCAAGCAACCAAACCCAGGCGCAGGCAGCAGCGCAGACTAGACCAGAGCACCAGAGCCTCCTGCCCCGGCAGAGACACCAGAGCAAGCAACGGCCCCCCCTACGCCCCCCTCCCCCACCCTCTCTCTCTCTAGACACGCAGGGCCGCCTGCTAGTGCTAGCCTAGACAGCGGACAAGTCTTCGGTCTCGGCGCCCAGTGCTCGCTCGCCGTCCCTCTCCTCCCCCACCTCGCCTGCCCCCCTGTCTCGCCCCTGTCGGAGGGGACACGCGCGCGCGGACCGGCGTGCCACGGCCCTCCTGCCTGCCTGCCCGCCTTTTCCGGCGGTCACCGACGGGCCATGCGCGGGGCCCGCTGACGCTGAACTAGGAGCGAGCGTGCTCTCGCCGGAGAACGGTGATCTGGGCGGTTCATTGGTTGCCGCGTCCGTCCGCGAGTGGGACCGCAGGATGATGAAGCAGCAGCAGCAGCCGCCGGCGAGCTCCGCCGCCGGGTCCGCGGTCACCGTGGCGGTGGCGGGGACTGGATGCGAAGGTACTGCTTCTGCTACTCCCTCTCCCCGCCTCCTCTGCCGCTTCCAATGGCGGTTCGGCTGGCGTTCCCGTGGTTTCCCTGTTCGGTCCCTCCTCCGCCGCGTTCATTTGCGTCGGGGGCCGGAAAGGCCTCCCTTGCTCCCCCTTTCCTGGCTCTTCCGAGGGCGACGTGATCCTTTCTCTGCGCATTTTGGCACGCGAGGCGTTTTGCAGTTTTTCCGGGGGTTTCTTGGGAAAAAAGAGGTTGGCCGGGCGGCTGGCAGCCGGCAGCCGGCAGCCGCCGCCGGAGACGAACGGCGTGCGGTATTTTTTTTGCCTTGCTACATTTGGGACTAGTATCAAAGATCGGAAAGTTGCAGGGGTACTACCCCTCTAGTCGCCTCCGGCGACCCACGTGCTGTTGCCGTTCCTGCAACTACTTCATCATGAAGGGTGTTCGCTGCAAACCAAAGTTGACAGCCAAAAAATGCCTCTTTTCAAACGACTCGCAATGGCCGCCGCCGGCCATCGCCGTCGGCGTGTGGCGGAGTGTCCGGAGCCGAACGCATTTGATCCCCTGTGTTAGTAGTAATTAATAGTAATGAACTGGTGGGAAAAGCTCGTTTTTTCTTCTGTTACTGACGCGGCGGTGGTTGGTGTTGCTGTCTGTGCAGGGGAGAAGAAAGCGCCGGCGATCAACTCGGAGCTGTGGCACGCATGTGCTGGCCCGCTCGTGTCGCTTCCGCCGGCAGGGAGCCTCGTCGTCTACTTCCCACAAGGACACAGTGAGCAGGTACAATTGATTTTTATGCTTCCCACTGCAAAATTTATTTTGCCCTGATAGAACGTATGTGACCAAGGTTGGTTCCTGTCATCCTGAACCTGTTGCTGAGAGGTTATCATCAAGTCAGTGGCTCCATTTGCTGTGCCCCATTTCCGTCCAGTGGTGGTGTGAGTCATACTTATCTTTGGTTTGATGTGATGTTTTGCTGTTTCAGTGTTGAGAGTTACCGTTTCCCTTCCATCATATCACCTATTTCCGGGAATGGTTCTTCGATGACTTTCTTAAAGCACTGATATTCTGTCCCCATACAATCCCTTGATTCCCATGAGTCGATGACCTTAATTTTTTTTTGCTGGTTTTGTGATATCATCACTGCCATCTTGATATTTGGATTTTCATTGGGTTCACTTAGCCAGTTGGTTGGTTGCTACTACGGATTGCTTTGTTTGTTACGGATTTTAAGCTTATGGCCAAAGTAGTTGGGGGTATTGGGCCTACTGGCCGCCCCTCTTTTATGGGGTTTCTGGTGTGTTGCACCATTCTCTTGCTCTGTTTGTCTGGTGGATGAAGCAACCCAGTGCCTTCGGATTTTGCATTCATTGGTGGGGCATTTAGTATGTTCCGCTGCATCTTTCGTGAGTTTGGCATCGGAATAAGCTTGTTCTGAGCAAAGTTTGGAGGATTGGGGTGATGAAATGCTTGGATTTGGAAAAGATTCTTTCATCGGAAAGCTAGTGCAGGGAGGTGCCTAATTCTGTATTGGCTTACTGCCTTCCCTTTCCCCTCTTGACTGGGGGAGAAAGGGGAGTTGTTTCTAGGCATGATTGGAAATGGGTTCAGAGCACATGGCTTTATCTGCTCATTTATTCCTTGTATATCACATAGTAATAAAAATATTAATAGACCCAGATTACTTTCTGTCACGTTATACTATTGGGGTTGCTTGCGATATATATTCCCTTTGTCGAAAAAAATATTATTGGGGTTGCACAAAGAGAAAGTATAATTAGGTAGTACTAGTATATACTAGTATATTTAGTTCCAGCAGTGATGCATGGGTTGACAGGACTTTGATTACTTATGCGTCTCATTTCATTTCATTTCATTCGGAATTTGAATCTAAATTTGTAAAGAACCTGCAATTTGTTGCGCTGATACCCAGGGTTTTTCAGCATAACAGACTGTTTTTGGTGCTGGTTGCAGTTTCTGCTTTTACTAGATGTCTGTCGATTTCTAGTGGTACTAGTGTGCCTGTTAAACTTCAAGATAATGTTTAAGTTACATGCAAATTGGAACGGGATTTAAGCATGTTTCACTTGCCAGGTTGCAGCGTCTATGCAGAAGGATGTTGATGCCCATGTTCCAAACTACCCAAGTCTCCCATCCAAGTTGATCTGCCTACTGCACAATATCACCTTACATGTAATCTACAGCCACATGCCTGTTCCTTTCTGCTTGTAATCATCTATGCTAAAAGGATTTTTATTTGTTTTCAGGCTGACCTGGAAACAGATGAAGTTTATGCACAAATGACTCTTCAGCCAGTTACTTCAGTATGTGTATCCGATCTCTTTGTTTTTTCTTCTCAAAACTGGCATCCATTCTGTCATGATATGCTAACATAGTTATTTATGTTTTGATTGGTTGGTAACTATGATCAGTATGGAAAGGAGGCACTACAGCTATCGGAGCTAGCACTCAAACAACCAAGGCCACAGAATGAGTTCTTCTGTAAGACACTGACTGCAAGTGATACAAGTACACATGGAGGCTTCTCTGTGCCTCGCCGATCTGCAGAGAAGATATTTCCACCTCTTGTATGTAAAGATTTTGGACTCCAAACCAATTTAGTTTATTTTTTGTATCTTCCAGTTAAATTATTCTTGCTTTGTGTTCTAGGATTTCTCAATGCAACCACCTGCTCAAGAGATACAAGCTAGGGATTTACATGATAATGTGTGGACATTCCGTCACATATATAGGGGTAAGAAATTTCAGCTTTCTGGAAATGTTTCCTGTTGTAAATACTAAATAGATTGTTTATATGTGAACATTTAATTTTAGAGTTGTAGTCATTCGGTATTGAACATGGTTCTCATTGGTTAGTAATATTTTGCACTTTGTAGCACATTTTTGAAGTATGGTTTGATGTGAAATTTTGTGTATGCTCTGCATTATGTCCACAAAGATATCTAGCCATAATTGTATTTCGGTATGAACAGGTCAGCCAAAACGACATCTTCTTACAACTGGCTGGAGTCTCTTTGTGAGCGGGAAGAGGTTATTTGCCGGAGATTCTGTCATTTTCGTTAGGTATAGCACGTCTTACGATATCTTTTAAGTTTGAACTAAAGAAATGTATTAGAAATACTAGTTTTGTTAATTACACTTGGAAAATGTTACCTGCTTATTACTCATAGTAAATTAACGGTGATTTTTCCTTGTTATTTTGTAGGGATGAAAGGCAGCAACTACTACTAGGAATCAGGCGTGCTAACCGACAACCGACTAACATATCATCATCTGTCCTTTCAAGTGACAGCATGCATATAGGGATTCTTGCTGCAGCAGCCCATGCTGCTGCTAACAATAGCCCATTTACCATATTTTATAACCCCAGGTTAGTTCTTACTTAATGTGCAATATTACTATTGGTTAGCTCAGTTTTGGCGAATCATAATGGTTGTCTCAAATCAAACCATGACATCCAATCTTTGTATTTTCAGGGCCAGCCCTACTGAATTTGTTATCCCATTCGCTAAGTATCAGAAGGCTGTCTATAGTAATCAATTATCTTTAGGAATGCGCTTCCGCATGATGTTTGAAACTGAGGAATTAGGAACAAGAAGGTATTTATCGATCACTTTAAGTTTCTATTGCGAGTTACTGGCTATTCATATTATTCAATTTCCCTTCTTTTAAATGATTCGTGTTGATCTTTCGATGTATTATTTGACTAGCTTAGGGGTTTGTTGATACGATTGCGGAATGACAAGACTAAGTTCTTCCACTTTGCAATCTTCTGTACTTGACGTATGTTAGAATGTTGCAGGTACATGGGCACAATAACTGGCATAAATGATTTAGACCCTGTAAGATGGAAAAATTCTCAGTGGCGCAACTTACAGGTTGATTTCCTAGTTAGATTGGCAAGCAATGTTCTGTGTTATTTATCTCGTTCTGCTGCTGATACAGAGTCTTCTTATTGGTCAACAGGTTGGCTGGGATGAGTCTGCAGCAGGTGAAAGGCGAAACAGGGTTTCAATCTGGGAGATTGAACCGGTCGCTGCTCCATTTTTCATATGCCCTCCACCGTTTTTTGGTGCAAAGCGTCCCAGACAGTTAGGTAGGACTACTTAAACACCACCTATATTGTATCTTCTGAATTGGCCTTTAATCCAGTTATTGATCCATGAGGCCAGTCCTTAAGCAATATTACATTGTAGCTGTACCATTAGGAAAGCAGTCGTGCACCAAAGGTGGTTGTATATTATGTCTGCTATATTAGTATATACATGTATGTCTCTGATATGTTCATGTAGATGCCCTAATCTGAAGATAGTACTCCCTCCGTCCAGAAATAAGTGACTTGGATTTGTCTAGATTCTTATGAATCTAGACATGTTTTAGTGTATAGATACATGCGAATCTAGACAAAGCCAAGTCACTTATTTCCGGACGGAGGGAGTACTTATTTATTCTTTTATCTTTTTTTGCAAAGAGTACCGTTACTCTGTTTCTTCAGTCTTTGAAGAGATGAGTAGCCCGAAGTGCTGTGATCCTCATAACAAATGATGTTTGGGCTTTAGAGAAGCTCTCACACTACCATATACATCAGGCATTCATATGATGAAAATATTTATGAAGTGCAATATAGACTACACAAATCATGACTATATTGGAGTTGGAAATGTTTCTGGGTTCAAAAAGTTTCTGGGTAGTCTTCTCCATCTAACAGCTTAGCTAATTATGGACTTGCCTGGACTTGATGCAATGGAAGTTTGTGAATTCTAATAACACTGGTTTTATGCATGCCTATAAATTGATCCCAGTTATGTACTTACAGATGACGAGTCCTCGGAAATGGAGAATCTCTTGAAGAGGGCTATGCCTTGGCTGGGTGAGGAGATATGCATAAAGGATCCTCAGACACAGAATACCGTAATGCCTGGTCTGAGCTTGGTTCAGTGGATGAACATGAACATGCAGCAGAGTTCATCATTTGCAAATACAGCCATGCAGTCTGAGTACCTGCGGTCAATAACCAACCCCAGCATGCAAAATATTGGTTCTGCTGATCTCTCGAGGCAGCTGTGCCTGCAGAACCAGCTTCTGCAACAGAATAACATGCAGTTCAATACTCCTAAACTGCCTCAGCAAATGCAGCAGAACAATGATTTTTCCAAAGCAGCCCTTCCATTGAATCAGCTTGGCGGGAGCGCCAAATCACAAGAACAAACTCAGGATGCTAGCAACCTTCAGAGGCAACAACAGTCCATGAACTTTGCACTTCCTATGAGCCAAGGTCAAACCAGTCTTGCCCAAGCTCAGGTCCTTGTACAAAATCAGATGCAGCAGCAGCCACATATATCTCAAAATCAGTTGCCAGCCGTCAGCCAGCCTCTCCTGTCCCATCAGCAGCAGCAGCAGCAGCAGCAACAACAGCAGCAACAAGAACAACATCATCAACAACAACATCAGCAGCAAAAATTTCTACAGCAGCAGCAGCAACTTTTACTTCAGCAACAGCAGTTACAACAACAGCAACAGCAGCAACTCAATAAGATGCCTGCACAGCTCTCTAATCTGTCAAATCAACAGCTGCAACCAGATCAGCAGCTTCAGATGCAATTCCTGCAAAAACTACAGCAACAGCAGCAGTCATTCTTGTCCCAACCTGGAGTTACCCTTGCACAATTACCTCTGATCCAAGAACAGCAAAAGTTAATTATGGATATGCAACAGCAGCTGTCAAACTCTCACTCACTTTCCCAACAACAAATGATGCCTCAACAAAGCACAAAAGTTCCATCACAGGCAGCAGCACTGCCACGACCCATGCAGCCAGATCCACAACAGAAGCTTCCACAGAAGCAAGCTGTGCCTGCAGATTCCTTAGAAGCTACAGTTCCCCCGATCACATCACTGAAATTCAGTTCAGCAAACAGAAGCCCTTTGAGGATGCCCGGTGCTATGCATTCTGTAGTTACGGAAGAAATCCCTTCTTGCTCAACATCGCCTTCCACTGCAAACGGCAATCATCTTCTACAACCAGTTGTTGGTAGGGACCAATATTGCAGCATGATCAACAGCGAGAAGGCACCTCAGTCAACTGCCCCTGTGTCACTTCCAAGCTCCCTTGACGTTGTCACAGGAACTCCAAGAGTGACAAAGGAATTTCCAAAATTAAACTCCAATGTAAAGCAAAATATGATGGCTTCAAAAATACCGAATGCAGGAGCTAGTCCCCAAAATTTTGTGAACACCACCACCCCTACAGACTATCTAGAAACAGCATCATCCGCAACTTCAGTGTGGCTTTCCCAAACTGATGGTCTTCTACATCAAAATTTTCCCGTGTCTAACTTTAGTCAGCAGCAGCTGTTCAAAGATACATCTCCAGATACTGCTGAAGTTCCAAGTAATAATGCATTGTTTGGAATTGGCAATGATGGTCATGTGGGCTTCCCACTAGGCACTGATGACTTCCTGACAAATGGAATTGATGCTGTCAAGTACCAAAATCATCTCTCTACGGACATTGATAACAACTACAGAATACCAAAAGATGCCCAGCAAGAGATATCATCCTCCATGGTTTCACAGTCATTTGGTGCGTCAGATATGGCATTTAATTCAATTGACTCTGGAATCAACGATGGTGCCTTCTTGAATAGAACTTCTTGGCCTCCTGCTCCTCCGCTTAAGAGGATGAGGACGTTCACGAAGGTTAGTGCTTTCCTTTTCTTTTACCTGAAGCTTGGATGCTACTTTCAGTGTATTCTTTTAAGATTCAGTATGGTTTCCATATGAAGTAAAAAAGAAGCCTATTTTTATTGCCATGGGCCATGATAATATAGTTGGAAGATGAAATACTGAACTATAAAACCGAAAGATCAATACTCCTTGACTAAGTCTAAAATGTTAGTGAAAAATGCATGTGAAGAGCTTGAGTTGCATAACTTGTCAGTACGAGCAAGATCAGAAGACTAGAAATATTGGTTCCCTTAAACAAGGTACAGTCACTGTAAAATGTGCCTATTGTCATGTATGTAACATGATTATTTCCACATGTAATTTGTATATGCATGGTTCATGAGTCTCAGGTAGGTCTGAAACTTTGAATGATTGAGATTCTAACAGAAGAAAAAAAAATGGTGTGCACTAGTACATTTTTTTCTACTTGTAAATAGCAGTATCTGTTGCTCTGCCTTGATCAGGCTGGTGCAATTCTACGCTCGAGCATTTGTTTCTTTCAAATATTTGCGAGTGCCTTTTCCGTTGCATCTTTGCCTAACCTAGCGGTGTCTGTAGGTGTATAAACGTGGAGCTGTGGGCCGATCTATTGACATCAGTCAGTACGCTGGATATGACGAACTGAAGCATGCTCTGGCTCGAATGTTTAGCATAGAGGGCCAACTCGAGGAACGGCAGAGGATTGGCTGGAAGCTTGTCTACAGAGATCATGAGGATGACATCCTACTTCTTGGCGATGATCCTTGGGAGTAAGTTCACCTGTCTTTCCATTTCCCCCTTGCATGATTTTTTCAGTCCTCTCAAACAATATACTTGTCAATATTGTAAAATACTAAATATTCAAATATAGTGATAACGTGAAATTATAGTGTAAACAACGAGTTTGTATTAGTTTCGAGTGCTAATGTGGATTAGGCGTAGCTTTGCACATATTTTGGCTAAGTGTGGATGCTAATGTTGGTTGTGCAGGGAGTTTGTCAACTGCGTGAAGTGCATTAGGATCCTTTCGCCTCAAGAGGTGCAACAGATGAGCTTGGATGGCGATCTGGGCGCCAGCGTTCTTCCCAACCAGGCCTGCAGCAGCTCAGATGGTGGAGGGAATGTTTGGAAGGCTCGCTGTGATCAGAACTCTGGCAACCCTTCCACCGGCTCGTATGACCAATTTGAGTGACCTAGTTTACCGGTCTAGACACAACCACACCACCACTGGAGATGACCGGCAGCAGCTGTGCGGCGCCGGGATGTTGTAGATGTGCCAGCTTACATCCGGAGCGCAAGCGGCTCATCGGATTAGTTGTTTTCTGTTTATATGTGTAGTTCTTACAAGAAAGGGAGTAGTAGGCACGGGTAAAGGAAGCTTACCTAGAGTTCGAGAGGGTTAGGTGAAAGATGTACTATTGGAAAGGCAGGTCTGTAGTAACCTGATACTTCGTCTCTTCTGAGGCCATTCTTAAGATCTCCATGAATCCCCTTGCTGGTTGCTGCGGAAGCAATATTTTTTCTATCTTGATTGTCTGTCAGCATCCAAACGCAACACACAAAAACAAACAAAGAGAACAAGATCAGTAAGTATACAATTGTAGGACTTAGCAGTGTGCAAAAATTCAGAACAAAATATATTTTAATTTGGAAGTTCTGTTGAGCCCAAAATACAATGTATTTCGTTGTGAATTTTTGCATAATGCTAGAATACAACATTGGCCACATGTATATATATTTTTTTTCTGAATTTTAACTTAGAAATAAAAGTTTCAAAATGGCTCACTGTCAACGAGATCCAAAGTGGACTTCTTCAGGCTTTGAACTAATAATGCTAAGGATGTTGGACTGTTAACTGTACTAGGTGAACAGTCAGCAGATGCCAGTACCAACCAATTGTGGAATTGAAGGTGGTTCTGTTTCAGTTGTAAAATCGTGCTAAACTTCTTGTATTGACAGCGCTTACTTCATCACAAGACCCACAGAAAAAGGTATAACGTTATGCATTACTCTTTATAATCAGCGGTTTGATAAGATATATTTTCTAACTTGTTTTACAGATGGGTGATCATATACAGATCTTATTCACAAATCGAGGAGATGAGCTGCTTCAAAGAACAGCTAATACAACACATGGAGGAATCATTTCTTCATGAAGAACGATCGGAGATCTCAACTCTTAACCTTGGTATCCGATTCAGGTTGTTCGACCTCATGCATGAACGACTGGTAGGTCTCAACCCGCGTCTTCGGCTCAGGCTGTTCGAGTCCACTCATGAATCCAAGTGTCATTGTGAGGAAATCCTTCATGTGAAGCTTCTTCCATTCCTACAGAGAACACATGATGAATATAACTAGTAAGCAAAAGTCGCTACAAAAATAAAGGAAAATTGAGTAGATTGAAGATTACCACAGATCAAATGCATCAATAGACTACAATGGAAATGTATTTTTTTTTTCTCAAATGGGCAGACGGAAAAGGTAGTGGTGATTGTAGTTCGGAGGGAGGAGGTTAGGCCACTCTTGAATACCCAAAAGGAATGATGATTTTCCGTTAGCAACAAAATTACCTACATGAGCTCGTAATAAAGAGGGTGGTTCAATGTGACAGTGTTTGGCAATTATATTCACTCCTAGTAGTCATAAGCGAAATCTTATGTTTGATGCAGTTCTTTTGTCAGAACTCATAACCTCGGTAGAATCTATTGGCATTTGTATTGATCAGAAATAGTTTAGTTGCAGTGTCACTTAGGAACACACTAAACCTAAACTATATTTTACTAGAATCAAGTGGGACTGTATCGCTGCAAGAACTGGAATCAGATGGATTAGAGATACTGTGGCTGTTGCAAATAGGGGCCTGATAGATGTACATGAAGTGAAACACCCTCACCTCAAAATCCCATTCACCATAAAGATCTGGATCCTTTGCATCACTCCATATGTAAGTGTCGGCAAGCATTGTCTCCGCAGTATCCTGGAAAGCCAGACTTCCTTTCAGCAAAACAGTCCAAACAGAAGTTACCAGCTTCAAACAGTTTCTAAAAGCAAGACAATGAGCAATGGGTCACTTCAGCTGAAAAAAAAACTTACAGCTAGTGATATCTGGACTCTTCTCCTTACATACTCATAATCTTCAAATGCATCTAGGACAACGAGTTCTGCATCAGAGATACCCATAATAACCTGCAGAGCAGCAACCATATAAAAAAAGGGTGTAAATGATTGACCTCAATGCAAAGCAATTCATCCCAAGCCAAGTGAGAAAGTGACTCCAACAAAACAGATACAAGAACATCAACATTTTTTCATGGTTTATAAATAAATCTAATAACAAGAGTAAATATTGGATCACACAAAATTAAACCTGATGATCTGTC
Organism: Avena insularis; assembly: GCA_023614405.1. Classification (NCBI taxonomy): domain Eukaryota; kingdom Viridiplantae; phylum Streptophyta; class Magnoliopsida; order Poales; family Poaceae; genus Avena; species Avena insularis. The sequence continues at coordinate 39,631,584 of CM042694.1, forward strand.
TGACCAAAGCATCTTTTAAGAATGAGAACGGTTCAGGGCCTAAACTCCCGAAGAACTTATTGACTTAACAACATTAACTTGTAACTATATCTGCAATTCTTCCATATCCAGGGGTACAAGCAGATAGAAACTATGGTCTTATGACATCGATGGAACTAAGCGAGCAGAACACAGCCAAGCGAGAATAGATGTATTAACAAATCTCTGAAAGGAGAAGAATGACAGAAAGGAAAAAAGATAGGCAGCTGAGTCTTGTAGAACAGTAAACTGACCCTTCCAGCAACTTTCTTGCTTTCAACAGGTAGGATTGCTGGATAAACACGACCCTTGACGCTAAACCTGTGGCTGCACAGAATGGCATCTGATGTTAAAACGCAACTTACACGTAAATTAATAATGAAAGGAAATGTGCACCTTTTGCAAAGGCAATCTGTTACCGATGTCCAAGTAGGCATTGAATTCACTATTCATTTGTCAGACAAGTTTTAGTGTCCCATGTTAAAGAGATAGAGAGTTTCATTTAACAGTTTCCACTGTCCTTGTGCATATGGCCATATAAGCCTTAATTGCTCTGAATTCTAACTTTACAGTGTAAGTGTTAATTTTTCATCCTAAAGGTCATATACTCCACTCTCATACAAGAAACATAAATCGTCAGCGTGGGGCCTAAGATTCGCTGGTTAATCGCAGCATACTGTATCCTAAGGATCATCAGCCACACATCCCAGTAGCGACAGCTAATAAAAAACGTAGTCTCGTCAACGAGCACCGCAGTTCAGCAATCAGATACAGTGAGGGGAAGCGACGGCTGGAGAGGTATAATTTGTGGGGATCAAAAGCCAAGAGATGACGGGGGAGGGAAGGGGAAGGGCCGAAGGGGGAAAGGGGCGCGCGTACGTACTGATCGGTGAGCAGCGCCGGGGAGGAGGCCGGGACGCGGTTGAGGATGGCGCTGACCACCTCGTCCGCCATCAGGCTCCCGTACACGAACACGCTGTGCGCCCCGGCGGCGGCGGTGGTGGTGGCGGGAGCCGTCGCCGCCATGGCGTCAGGAGCAGGAGAGCTGGAGCGGAACAGATTGGCTGACGTTGTGAACAAAAGGCAGCGGCTGACTTTAGCCTCTCATCCACCGTGTGTTTCACATCCGATGGCTAGTCGATTCCTCACACCCCTCAGTGCAAAACAGTACAGCCCAGTTCAGAAATAAGCCCAAGTAAAGCCTAGTTCAGGCTGACGCAGACAAGCAGAAAAAATATCCAGAAACAGACAAAGCTCTGCTTTAGCACATAATTTTCATACTGTTACCGACTATATTTAGTGCAACGTTTAAAAGAACCTTCAGTTTTGCTACCCACATCGAAGTACCAGTTTCAGAAAAAGAAAAGGCAGCAGCGCCAAATCAGTACCCATACAGCAAAGACCAAACAATATGGCCTGAATCAGCTTAGAGGCATGAGTTTAAGCACGGTGAAGCAAAATAACCTTCAGCATGAAGTTAAACAGAGAGTAAAGTGTGACGTTTCAAAACATATATCTAGTCCAGAAAAACAAAATAACCTTCACCATGAAAGTTGCTACTAAAAGAGGGGTCTAAAGAAGATTTTCTAAAGAGAAATCACCAATTTGACGATGACCCTGCAATGTTAAAGGAACTAGTCAAACATAGGAATATTATTTTCCATTGAATCAATTAATTAAACACTCGTATGCTCCATTACCATTAGCAGCTCAGTGTAGCTACTGATGCTATCCATGTCATTGATTTCTTTAAACCCATCGCTTTTATCCTTCAAAGCATGCTCTGCTGCTACTTGAGTTTCTGCAGAACGGCTTTCTCCTGTTGCTGCATAAAGTAATGCAGCTAGTTATTCTCAATATGATTGAATATTAGAAGATTGCAAGTAATTAAGGAACATACACTAGATTTTTTTGGCACTTTCTTTTTGAACTTGCGTAATTTGTCGACCCAACTTCGTTTTCTTTTTGAACTTCTTGGTTTAACCTCCTTTTTCTTTAGGCGCAGCAAAGCAAAATCTTCTTCTTGTTGAACATCTTGTTGGGAATTATGTGATTTACTCAAAATATTCGAATGTGCATTCATTTTATCCTCCAAATTCTTACCAAGGCAATCAAGTGCATTATCTACTAACAAGCAATATTCTGGATTGTTGGCTGCCATATATGCCATGTTAGAAAATTTGTGGAAGAGAAATCTGTAGCGAAGCATAGCATCCAATTTTGGATTTTCAATAATGCTTCTTCCTTGATTGTCTTGTATAGTTCCACACCGTGCCTCCCTTGTCCATCGCTTCAAAATATAATGCTTTGGCAACAACTTGATGTTCATTAAGTCAAGAACTTTCAACGCATGGCAGCACAAAATTCCAGTCCTTGTAAACAACTCACAGCTACATAAAGTTGTTTGGTCCAAGGAATTTCCAACAACTATGCGCTCCCTCTCCACAAAGGCTAAACCATCATCCCCGCTCCCAATCGCAACAGCATAGGTGCTATCTCCCTCCAATAGTCTTGCGTATGCAGCCATGGATCTTTCATATTGAGTTTGGAACGCTTCAAATATAGTGGGTGTGTATAATTTGCTAGTTTGCACCAACATGGGTGCCTTCATTCTTACTCTAGGAATTTTTTTCCTAGCTTCAAATTCTGCCTCTAGTTCCTTGTTTCTTTTTCCTTCCACTGTCCTTTCAAAATGCTTTAAGAACCGAAGGATATCAAAATCTGATTTTAAATGTTTTTTCAAGTCACTATTGAAACTCTCACTTAATTGTGTACTTCTCATACCCAATGAGAAAACATCCTTCATGTAACACTCAGCCCATTTTTCTCTGAACTTGTATATACTATCAAACCATGTCTTCTTCTCCACCTTATTTCTCATGGCGCCAAATGCTTCTTCAAAAGCAGCCTTGTCCTCAATATCATACATGCAAGCACTGAAATCTGAGAGTATATGTGGTTCTTCATCCTTCTTCTTTCCATTTCCAGGAGGTGATTCTTTATCTTTATCTTTATCTTTAACATGGCACAAGTGTTTGACAGCATTTTGCATTATGTGAAAGGTGCATAAACCATGCCATGCTTCCGTGAATACTTCCTCAACAGCATTTCCCATTACAGTGTCCTGATCGGTGTAGATAGTTTTAGGTTGCTTCCCATTATGTGCAGCTAGAAAAGCCTTAAATATCCATGTAAAAGAAGGACATGTTTCATCAAACATAAGAGCAGCACCAAAAATGACGGTTTCCCTAAACTGATTGAATCCAACAAAGACACCAAAAGGCCGATACTCTTTGTTTGTTCCAAAGGTAGTGTCGAATGTGATAACATCTCCAAAGTGTGCATAATCGATAATCATCTTAGCATCAGCCCAAAATATATTGGCTATATCTTCATGACAATCCAGCTGCAAAGCATAATGGAACGAAGGGTTCTCGGAAATCTTGTCCTGAAAATACTTTAGCATGCTTCCCGCCTGACCATATGCCAACTCTCTTTGACGCTTGCTCTGCAAATAGTTTTTATGGTCACGACAAGTGTAGGAAAGATTCATTGGTCCACCTACTCGTCGACAAGCTAACTCGTGAGAAGCTTTTGGCCCAATTCCAGAATCATCAGCTGTTTCAATTTCAAATGCTTGCATTTCTGAAATCTTTCGTTGTGATACCATCAAATGAAAAGTTTGTGGCAAATACAAGTTGTGGTTATGTTCAAGAGACAATTTAGTCACTTCATAATCTCTCACCACTAGATCAAGTGAAAGAATCATATGAACATCACAACCTGTTCTTGTTTTAGCTCGAGGATTCTTTATCACACGATTTCGGTTATCTTCTGCTCGAAAACCCTCCTTTGCACAAACATATCTGCACGAAGTGATGCTGCCATCAATCTTGCTCTTATTTTGATACCTTTTTCTGACCTCAAAGCCTGCTTGACCTCCATAGCTGACCCAGAACGACCAAGCCTCGTCCAGATTTCTAAATCTCAGGCCAACTTGAGGTACGCAACTAGGATTCACACCCTTCCTACATGAAAAATAAGGGCAAACATATACTATGTTGCACGTCAGGTTGCCAAACAGAGTATTATAATCTGCAATGGTAATGTCACCGACCTAGTACATTGTGGCTGTGCCATCGAAGATTGACTGAAGGCAAGAATTCAAGACATGCTGCAGCAATCAAAAATCAAACTAATTTTTCAGTCTGAGAGAGAAATCAAGAATTACGAAGACAGAAAGGGGTAAAAGATGCCATTCATAATAGAAGGGAACGGGAGATTACTGCGAGCTGGACTAGGAGGGAGCCGGGCTGCCGTCGTCAAAGAACTCCCAGCGCGTGCGCCCGGCGCCGTCGCCAATCGCCGTCACCACGCACAACTCAGATCTTCTCCCGCTACTCCCGCCAAAATCAGCGATGCTGCCCGCCAAAATCAGTCTATATCATTCTCTGCCTCCACGACGTGGGCTTTGTGGGCTGGAGCTGGGCTGTGCTGTTTTGCACTGAGGGGTGTGAGGAATTGACTGGCCATCGGATGTGAAACACACGGTGGATGAGAGGCTAAAGTCAGCCGCTGCCTTTTGTTCACAACGTCAGCCAATCTGGGGGGGAGCTGGAGAGGGGTGTGGCGTGTGGGGAGTAGGAAGGGGTTCAGTGACACTTGGCGAGTTGGCTTGGCGGCCAGAGGCAGGCGACCGAGCTGTGGGCTGTGCCGCTGGGGCGGCTGGTCAGCTGAGGCACTTCTTTTTTACCTTCTGGGCCGGCTAGGCTTAACAGTGTGGGACTCACCAGCCTAAAAGAAACCAACGAATTGCAGACCAAAATTGTTTGTTTCAGTTATAAAATCGTGCTAAAATTTCATGCATTAACAGCACAAATTTCACCAGAAGTATCACATGATTAAACTCTGATATGCAGTACTAGATCATCAGGGTTTTCACAACAGAATTTTTCTAATCTTTTTTACTGATGATTTCACTTGACTTCATGATTTAACACTGATATACACTACTAGATCATCAGGGTTTTCACAACAGAAATTTTCTAATCTGTTTTACTAATGGGTGATCCTAAAAACATCTTATTCAAAATTCAAGGAGATGAGCTGTTTTCGAACACTAATACACCTACACGGACTAAGAGCATCTCCAGTCGGCCGCTCCAATCGGCGTCCGACGGTTGGCCTTATGGGGGTGGCATCGACGCAAGTACCTCCTAGGGTCACCAGCTCCCAACCGCCGCCACAAACATTGCCTCCCCCGGCCCCTAACACAATTTCATAAATTCAAACATTCAAAGTCGTCGGAAATTAAACAGATATAGTTTTGCCGCCACCGGATACATCAGTCTCGACGATATTAAATCGCCGCAATGCAAGTCTAGCGATCAAAATAAACATGCCAACGAAAATCAAACGGCATCATCCGCCACGGTAGGAGACATCTCGGGGGTAGCCGGCGGTGGAACAGTGGTGCTGGCCTGGGTGTCGGTTAGGGTCGGGGTCACAGTCGCCGGAGTGGGGGCGCTGTTCTAGGTACCGACCATGGCCGGGGTCGCACTCACCGGAGTGGGGGTGCTGGTCTGGGTACCGACCGTGGTCGGGGCCGCAGTCGCCGATGTCAGGGTGTTGTCTTGGTTGGCAGTCGGAGTCACCCGACTCTCAGACAAGATCAGGGCGCGCTGATCAACACACTACGCCTTCACCTTGTCGTCCATGTCCTTATTGTCGACCATCAAGATCGCCAAGTCCTCTTCTCTCTTCTTCACCAACACGTTGGCCTTGATGAGATTGAGTTTGATGTCTTGCCTCTCAATGACCGACGCCCACCTTCCTGTTGCGATCTCTTCCATCCTGGAGGCCTGCTCTGCCCTCTTGGCGGCGCGGCGGTGGCCATGATGTATGAGTGCAGCTTCTCGATGGCCGGCACCGCATCCCCCATAGCCTTGGCTTTGTTGTGGCCAATGGGGCGACCCTCCGAGGCCGTCAATGGCGTCGCGTCGAGGTCATAGGCAACAACCTTGTCCTTGGTGAGGGCAGTCCGCATCTCTGTCCACTTGTCGCACCCCTCGATTTTCGTGCAAAGACGTGGATGAACTTGAACTTGGTGTGGTCGTTGTCCTCTCGGTAGGTGGCAATCATGGCGCGTATCTGTAAAGTACAATAGCAACAATGGGATACAATTTCAAATGGCCACCAGCTAGTTTCAGTCGCTTACTTGATCGCCGAAGTTTGTGTTGCTAACATGGACTAGGCGTATTTCCTCCATGATGTCATGCCACTTGTTGAAAGCATGTTGGATCATGGCCCAACGCGAGACATGCCGGAGTCGCCGCGATCATGGACTAAGCACTTGAAGTAGGGATCCAAGAGTCGCCGCTCATCGTACGCCACCTCCAATGGCCATCGGCTAGTTTTTAATTATACCTTTTCCACCATTTGCCTTGCGCTCGTGAGTAAAATTTTACTGGCTTTCCATCTAAAGGCTCCAGTACTATGAAAAAAATCCGTCTTCGGGTGTTAGCTTAAGTTTTCTGGCCTACACATTTTCTATTGTTTTATGTGTGGATTCCTTAATACTAATGACCTTTTGGTACTTGAAGACGGTGTTTGTTTCTGAGTTTTTTGATTGTTTTGCTATTAAGCGCTATCGTCTCAGCAAATGTTCCATGTTTTAAGTTTGCTGTCTCACCAAAAGTCAAATATATAAGCTAGAAGAACACATAAACTAGCACTTGCTTAAACAAAATTTTACATAAACTATTCAAGATAGTCGAGTTTTTTCGACTTGATAGTTTTATATAGTTCAAGTGTTGCATAGTTTCAGCCTTAAAGCATTTGTTCAAAGGCCATGTTTGTTCCGCCTTACATTTTTTTATTGGACACAATCAAAATAATAATTTAATAGAAATGTGTTTTTATGTTTATCTATCAGGTACATGATACTTGGACGTTCCAGCGGTCCTGAACTAAGGTGTTTTCGAGCCAGATTTGCACTAGGCTCGACACCTGGGGCCTGCGATCGTAGTTGTGGATCCGAGAAGATTACTGAGCCTCGAGTTGCGTTGCTTTCGGGTTGATGCGAGCCTCGGGGGCTACAGTACGTTGATCTCCAAGATTTGGTAAAGTTCTCTTTGAGCATCAGGCCGAAATAATTTCCACCTTGATGCTCGGGGGTTGATCTCCACTAATGTTGGATTTTTGTGAAGTTCTCTATGGAGTACCAAACCGAAATAATTTCCGGCTTAACACTCAGGGGCTACACTATTCAGATTTTTTCCTAAAAGCTACTCTAAGAGCACTAAGACGATTTTCCTTTGAAACTTTTCCTTAGCACTCGGGGGCTACAATCATTTGATCATACTGACACACGTCCTTTTGAGCATCGATCCGCCTTCTAGGAAGCCGACTCAATGCTCGGGGGCTACATATGGCTATGCCAAGCAAACTTTTGAGACGGTGAAAGATCTGGCTAACGAAACTCGGGAGCTTGACATCGACTTTGCCATTGCATAAGTTTCATGGGTTACACGACTCGATGACATCAACATCCGTGACTTGAGAGACTCTAAGACCTTAACTTGGAAAGGAATTGATAGGACCGAAGTCCTTAAATTTGACAACCTTTACGACCGTGACCCGATAGTCATGATTTTTGCCGTCTTACATATCGTCCTGTGAGGATGATGATACTAAAGATGTTCCTAGAGCTTGCAATAATCACTAACAATATTTACTTGGATATGATCGTTAGATAGTTCTCCGCCTTGGACTCGTTCGCATAAGCATACAAGCAACTATTTAGCTAGGCTTAGCCGGATGGGAAAATGATTTGGGATCTCTCCAAGATTCTTCGCGAATCCTGCGTAAAAATTAAATACAGCGTGATACTTACACTCTGAGCTAGATGGAGGAACGTAAGGATCTTGAAGAACTCCGCGGGATACTATTGTGGATATACCAAATAGGTATACCTATGACATAGTCTCATATCGGCAAGCCCGGGTGGCCTAAAAATGGTGGTTAGGCATATGGCCTAATCGGGTAGCCTAGTTGCTGATAGACAAGATGGAGGTCCAACCAGGATGAAGGAAGGCGACATGTCATCGCCTTAGATGGAAGCTGGAGCCTTGGAGGACAAGACAATAGTTTATGTATTAGTCTAGGACATTGATGACCCACAAGTATAAGGGGTGTATCGCAGTATTTTCGAGGAAAGTGACACCTAATTTATTGATTCGACACAAGGGAAGTCAAAGAATATTTATAAGCCTTAACAACTGAGTTGTCAATTCAGCTGCACCTGGAAACAATCTTGCTCACAGCAGTTTATTAGTATCAACAGTTTTGTAGTAGGAATAGTAAAGTAATAGCAGTAGTAAAAGTAAAGACAGTAGTAACAATTGCAGGAAACCGTAGGATTAGAGCGCGATAGGCATAGGGATGGATGGACGGGCGTTGCATGAACAAGAAAATTCACATGGTAATCAGAACATAGGGCATTTGCAGATAAATAAGATAAAGCATCCAAGTACTAAATAATCATAGGCATGTGTTCCATATATAGTCATACGTGCTCGCAATGAGAACTTGCACAACATCTTTTGTCCTGCCAGCCCATTTGCAGCGGGGCCTCAAGGGAACTACTGGCAATTAAGGTGCTCCTTTTAATAGAGCACCGGAGCAAAGCATTAACACTCCGTGAACACATATGATCCTCACATCAAAGCCATTCCCTCCGGTTATCCCGATTTCTGTCACTTCGGGGCCTTTGGTTCCGGACAACAACGTGTGTATACAACTTGCAAGTAAGACCATAAACAATACTATCATAATGAATCAATAACATTTTCAATTCTGAAATCATGGCACTCGGGCCCTAGTGACAAGCATTAAGCATAACAAGTCGCAACAAAGTCAAAAACCACTAATAGTAGATACTAGGCACTATGCCCTAATAATCCGATGCCATTACATGAACGATCTCATCCAATCCCTACCATCCCCATAGCCTACAGCGAGGGATTACTCACTCATAGACGGGGGAAACATGGATGGTCGATGGAGAAGCGATGGTGATGATGATGGCGATAATCTCCTCCAATTCCCCGTCCCGGCAGGGTGCCAGAATGGAGTTTCTGGTTCCGAATAGTGGAATCTGGTGGTGGCGGCGGAGCGGAACTATTTCTGGAAAAACCTCGACCCCCCTGGGTTTTTAGGCCAGAAGGCAACTTATAGGCGAAGAGGGAGACCAAGGGGGTGCCTGGGGCGGCCAGACCACCCCCTGGCACGGCCAGGCCTAGCCCGCGCGGCCAGGTGGTGTGGCTGGGCCCCAGCCCCTCTCCGTCTCGTATTCTGGCTCCTTGAGTCTTCTGGTGAAATAGGATTTTTGTCATATTTTCTGGGATTTTTCCTGATAGTTGATTTTTTGCACAAAAACTAGACACCAAGGTAATTCTGCTGAAAACAGTGTCAGTCCATGTTAGTTGTATCCAAATCACACAAGTTTAGAGGAAAAACAATAGCAAAAGTGTTCGAGAAAGTAGATACGTTTTGGGCTGAGCAAGGAGATCGAAAAATCGAGGGCAAGAACAGCAAGAACGTGATTTCGAGCAATGCACTGGTGTTTTCTCGGGAGAGAGAGAGAGAGCAGTGGCAAGTGAGAGAGTGAGTGGAGGGCCAGGGGTGGCCCACACCATGGGCAGGTGCGCCCCTGGGCTGGTCGTGCCACCAGGTGGTGTTCCTACCTGGTGGGCCCTCCTGGTACCTTCTATGCACTTCTCTGCCCCTTTTTTCACGTAAAAATTTAATATGAATTTTCTGGAATTTTTCGAGACACTTTATTTTTGAGCAATTTTCAGGTATAGATGAATGATTTTCTGACAGAAAAAAGTTTTTGGAATGATGCAATGACAAAACAAGGCTAAAACTTCAGAAGTTCTAAGACACTCTAACATGCAAGCAACTAACAACAGAAAAGTAAACTAAACGAAAGCAAAAACTAAAATGGATAGAATAGAAATAAGCGGAGATAATCATCGTGAAAACATTGTTTTGTTCAATGAAATTCTTTTGTTAACAAGGTTGATCAGGTCTTGTTACCAAAACAATTTTATATGAAACAAAACTTTGTATCCCACTAATGATTATGTTACCTCAACCTTGATAGCAATGGTCCCAATCATAATAGTTTCAAATTTTTCTCTTGGTATGGGACAATATATTTCTCCAACTTGAATGCCCTCAACATGTTCAATTGAATTTAAACCATAAGTCCTATCAATCTTCTTGGGGAAATAGACAATATGCTCTTTGTCATTAACATTAAAGGTCACCTTTCCTTGATTACAATTAATAACAGCTCCTGTAGTGTTAAGAAAAGGTCTCCCAAGAATAATAGACATATTATCATCTTCATGCATTTCAAGCACAACAAAATCAGTTAATATCAAGCAATTATGAGCCACTTGAACATGTACATCCTCACATATACCCACAGGAATAGTAGTAGATTTATCAGCCATTTGCAAAGATATATTAGTTGGTATTAGTTTTTCCAGTTGAAGTCTCTTATAGATCGAAAAAGGCATGATACTAACTCCTGCTCCCAAATCACACAAAGCAGTTCTAACATAACTATTTTTAATAGAGCAAGGAATAGTTGGAATCCCTGGGTCTCCAAGTTTCTTTGGAACCTTACCATTAAAGGAATAATTAGCAAGCAAAGTGGAAATTTCTTCATTAGGGATCTTCCTTTTATTCGAGACAATATCCTTCATATACTTTGAATAGGGAGGCAATTTAATAGCATCAGTCAAAGGAATTTGCAAGAATAAAGGTTTCATCCACTCACAAAACTTATTATAGTGTTCATCTTCCTTTGACTTGTGTTTCTTATCAGGGAAAGGCATAGGTTTTTGGACCCAAGGCTCTCTTTCACTACCATGTTTCTTAGCAACAAAATCTTCTTTAGTGTATTTAGTATTCTTAGTGTGCTTTTCAGGTTCTTCTTCAACTTTTTCTTTATCAGGAATATCATTTTCTTCATTACCACCTTCAGTTTCAGCATCAGAGACATATATACTATTAGGATCTTTAGCAGGTTTAGAGGGTTCTACAATAGTTTTATGTTTTTTCTTTTCTTACGAGTAGTACCACTATTTTCAGCTTGTTGAGAATCCTGCTCAATTCTTTTGGGATGCCCCTCGGGATATAGAGGATCCTGGGTTGCAGCACCACTTCTAGTTCTAATTTTATAAGCTTGTTTTTCTTTGGCAGCATTAACTAGCAAGTCTTTTTGTAGTTTAATAAGTTGATCTATTTGAGTTTTAACTAATTGAAAATGTTTAACAAGCATTTTAACATCATTAGAGGTTCTTTTTGCAATATCCTTCAACTCAACAATAGCTCTAGTGTTTTCCATTAGATGTTTTGCACCCTTTTATTAAAATTATCTTGCTTAACAATAAAAATATCGAATTCTTCTAAGCATTAATCAGGAGGTTTAGAGTAAGGGATATCACCTTCATCAAAATGTTGGAGAGAGTGTACCTCAATAGTGGATGAGTGGGGAATTGGATTACATAATTCTTCTATAGGAGGTAAATTTTTGACATCTGCAGCTTTAATTCCCTTCTCCTTAAGACATTTCTTAGCTTCCTTCATCACTTCATCATTTAGTTCAATAACTCCCCTCTTCTTAGATGTTGGTATAGGCGCAGAGATAGTTGGTTCAGGTATAATTGTTTCAGGTATAACTGGTTCAGAAGGAGTCCAATCTTCATAATTCTTGCTAATTTTAGCCATTAATTCTTTAGCTTCCTTGGGAGTCCTATTCCTGAAAACACAATCAGCACAACTATCCAGGTATGTCCTAGATTCTCCAGTTAGTCCATTATAAAATATATGAAAAATCTCATTCTTAGGTAAAGGACATCCAGCCTGTGCATGAATCAAAGCACAAAACCTTGCCCAAGATTCAGGCAATATCTCTTTTTGTCCTTGTTTGAAATCAAAAAGTTCCTGCAAAATAGCATGTCTAGCACTAGGAGGAAAATATTTCTGCAGGAAGGTACTAATCAAGCAATCAGGGCCATTAATAGATCCAGGAGGTAAATTATTAAACCAAGTTTTAGCTTCTCCTTTTAGTGAAAAAGGGAAAATTTTAGCAACAAAGTAGGTGCGCATCTTAATATCATCAGAAAACAGGCCATTCATGGTAGAAAGCTCAGTCATATGTGCTACCGCACTTTCATTCTTAGTCCCACAAAAAGGTTCTTTCTCAACAATAGCTATGTAAGATAGATCAAGAGAGAAATCATAATCCTTATCTTTAATATTTATGGGAGATGCAGCAAACTTAGCATTAGGAGACAATTTGGGTTTAATAGTACGCCTCTCAAGGAGACTCTTAGCAGCACTCCTATCATGGGTGTTTTGACATTCTTTAATAAATTCATCGGTAATCTCAATATAACCATCTTCAATATCATAGCTTTCTCTAGACTCAGGTGAACTAACAGGTGTAGTAGTGTCTTCATTAGGAGTTTCAGTATTTCCAGCTATAGTTCTAGCAATCATAGCATCTAGGAAAGGACCTAATGAACCACTCTTATCAAGCATAGTAGAAGCAGCATCATAAGTATCAGAAGTTTTAGATTCAGCAGTAGTAGTAGTGTGTATAGCATGTGTATGTGGTGGTGTAAGGAACTTACTCATAACAGATGGTGAATCAAGAGCAACATAGGTGTTCAGAACCGTACCTCTTCTTGAAGTGGATGGTAAAATAGGGACTTTGCCATCACGAGACTTACCCATGATGGATGGATGGCAGCGAACAATAATGATTTCAAGTGGACTTGATAAATAAAGCTATGCTCCTGGGCAACGGCGCCAGAAAATAATCTTGATGACCCACAAGTATAGGGGGGTGTATCGCAGTATTTTCGAGATGGATGTTGCTCCATCGAGCCTGCTGGCCCTCCTTGCCAAGTTCCAAGACCTGGCTGCGATTCGCGAGTGTGTAAGGCAGCAGTTGGTGGCTGGTGCCAAGGCCGCTCTGTCGTTGGTGCGACTGCATAGGCCTGATGTAGACGTTGCGGCAATTGCGGCTGGTCCACCTGCGCCACCAGCAGGTTCTACTTGGAATATGGTGCCCCACTATCAGGCGGTGGATCGCCCAGCGGAGGAGATTGTCGACTTCTTCGAGGAGCAAACCAACGTTCTCTTGTTGCAATAGTAGTTTAATTTGTATCCTGCACATAAGTGTACCAGTGTTGTAAAGTTCGTATATAATGATGTGCATAATTGATTGTTGATGATGTAAAAAGAGCTTGTTAGCGTGTATGTTTTGTGAGTGCGTTGCACTATGCGACTCCTTTTCGTTAGCCTGACCATGCGCTTATCTCAGTCCCTTGTCAACCTGTCAGGTGCGTTGCAACTGGGTTGATGTGTGTCAAGGGTTTTGATTGGTGTGCCAACTACTCAGGATATCACGTTTTAGTTCGTAGAACAGATGTGTAAAGGGTGGCGCAACCCCCGAGTGGATAAGTTCCAAAAATAAAGGAGAACACAGAGTTTTGGTGCACTTAGCTTTATTTATACGCGAGACAATACGAAGTACAATGTGTGGCTCAGTAGCCTTGGCTGAGTGGCCTTATTTGCAATGTAAAAGTAAAAACAACTAAGGGTAGAAGCATCGCAGCTACGCGACGTTCCAGGGGTTGGAGTATACGCCTCCTGTCTCTAAATCTTGAAGGTGATAGGCGCCACCTGGGATTACTTCTGTAATCACGTATGGTCCCTCCCAGGGGGACTCGAGCTTGAGATGTCCTTGCTGCTTCAGTCACAGGACCAGGTCGCATTCGACGAAGGATCTAGGGCGTAGCCTCCTACTGTGGTAACTGCGTAGGTTCTGCTGGTAGATCGTTGATCTTTCCGCGGCGATTTCCCTTGCCTCGTCAAGGAGGTCGATGGAGTCTTCGAGTGCCAGGGTTGACTCCTGCTCGCTGTAGGCGACCACGCGCGGCGCTTTGTATCGTACCTCAGCAGGTAGCACCGCTTCAGCCCCGTGCACCATAAAGAATGGGGTGTAGCCTGCAGCACTGTTTGGAGTTGTGCATAGGCTCCAGAGTACTGATTGTAGTTCTTCTGGCCAGCAACCCGTGGCTTGTTCAAGTGGCCGGAGGAGTCGCTTCTTGATGCCGCCGTAGACGAGCCCGTTCGCCTTTTCGACCTGACCGTTGGTCTATAGATGTGCTACCAAGGCATAGCTGATGTTGATCCCCAGATTCTCGCAGAATTCTTGGAACTCCTTGGATGTGAAGTCCGTTCCATTGTCTGTGATGATGCTGTGTGGCACTCCGAAGCGGAAGACGATGGACTCGAAGAACTTGACTGTGATGTGCCTTGATTGATTGGTCACTGGCATGGCCTCTATCCACTTGGTGAACTTGTCGACTGCGACTAGGAGGTAGACGTAGCCTCCTCGCGAGGACTTGGGGAGTTTTCCAACCATGTCGAGTCCCCATTGCGCGAAGGGCCAGGCCAATGGAATTGGATGGAGCTCTACACCAGGTGCGTGCGGCTTGTTCGCGAATCGTTGGCACACATTGCATTTCTGGACGATGTCCTTGGCGTCGCGCATGGCCGTAGGCCAGTAGAACCCAGCTTGTAGAGCTTTGGCCACGAGGGCGCGACTGCCAGCGTGGTGTCCGCAGGTTCCCTCATGGATGTCGAGGAGAACAGCTCTTCCATCGGCCGTGGAGACGCATCGCTGGAGTACTCCTGTGATGCTGCGCTTGTATAGTTCGTTGTTGATAACAGCGAATGCCTTGGATCGCTGCGCGACGTGTTGTGCATCAGTCGGATCGTCCGGTAGCCTTTTGCTGAGGAGGTACGTGATGTACGGCTGAGTCCAGGGTGATTCGATCATCATGACGCTCATTGGTCCTTCAAGTCCTGTATCCAGCTCCAGGTCGTCGAGTGCCATTGGCTCATTGGGTGGCGTAGCCCCCGAGTCCGTTGCTGCGCTTGTTTTCTTCTCTGCTGCCTTTGGCTTGATGGAGCGTTCGTAGATGCGCTCAAGAAATACCCCAGGTGGTATGGGGGCGCAGGTAGAGCCTATGTTGGCGAGTGCGTCCGCCTCTTCATTGCTTTCGCGGCCTACGTGTCGCAGCTCATAGCCGTCGAAGTCCCCTTCGAGTGTGTCGTAGAGGTTGCGGTAGGCGATCATGTTGTCGTTCCGTGCGTCGCACTCATGCATTGTTTGGTTGACGACCAACTTGGAGTCGCCGTATATAATGAGCCTTTTGGCGCCGCAGGCTTTTGCCATCCTCATCCCGTGTAGCAGGGCCTCGTATTCAGCTTCGTTGTTGGAGGCGGTGAACTGCATTCGCATGATGTACTTAAGCTTGTCCCCTTGGGGCGATGTTAGTATGACACCTGCACCTGCTCCGTCCTTCCGCTTGGATCCATCGAAGTGCATTGTCCAGAGGTAGGACATATCTGGTTTTTCGGGGAGCTGGTTCTCCATCCAGTGCACGAGGAAGTCAGGGAGAACTTGTGACTTGATTGCGTTGCGCTTTTCGTATGAAATGTCTTGTGGAGACAATTCGATTCCCCAAAGAGCGACTCGTCCCGTGGCGTAGGGGTTGTTGAGGATATGCCCCAGCGGGGCGTCGTTGACCACCACGATTGGGTGTTCCTGGAAGTAGTGGCGCAGTCGCCGGGCGGTCATGAAGATGCCGTACGCCAGCTTCTGGTAATGCGGGTACCGCTGTTTTGTTGGCGTGAGGACCTCACTGAGGTAGTAGACTGGGCGCTATACCGCGTGGACCTTGTTTTCCTCGGCTCATTCGACCACAAGTACTGTGCTGACCACTTGGTTGGTGGCGGAGATATACAGCAACAGCGGTTCCCTTTCTCGTGGGGTCACCAATACTGGCAAAGTGGATAGCAGGCGCTTGAGGTCTTCGAATGCTTCCTGTGCTTCGTTGGTCCACTCGAACTTTTCAGCTTTGCGGAGGAGTTGGTAGAAGGGTAGTGCCTTTTCACCCATTCGACTAATGAATCGACTGAGGGCCGCGATTCGCCCAGCCAGCTGCTGGACGCCCCTTATGTTTTTCGGCTTCTCCATGGCCAGTATGGCTTTTATTTTCTTCGGGTTTGCCTCGATTCCTCTCGTGGAGATGAGATACCCGAGTAGTTGCCCAGATGGTACACCGAAGGCGCATTTGTCCGGATTGAGCTTGATCCGGTAGCGGTCGAGGTTGGCGAAGGTTTTGCGTAAATCGTCGATTAGGGAGGCTTCCTCCTTGGTCTTGATTACTATGTTGTCGACATAGACTTGGATGTTGCGACCAAGTTGATCCTTGAGGCAAGCCTACATGCACCGCTGGTAGGTGGCTCCTGCGTTTTTTAGCCCGAAAGGCATTGTGTTGTAGCAGAACACACCGAAGGGCGTTGTAAACGCTGTTTTTTCTTGATCTTCCTCCTTCATTCGAATCTGATTATAGCCTGAGTAGGCATCGAGGAAGCAGAGGCACTCGCATCCTGCGGTGGAGTCGATGATCTGGTCGATTCGTGGTAGCGGGAAGTGATCCTTTGGACAGTGCTTATTCAGAGAGGTGAAGTCCACTAGCACCGTGTTGGCGAGCCAAGTGCTTTCCTTGATATCGTGTATGAATTTGGCGTCGAGGAGTCTGTTGATCTCCATTCCGACTGCCTGTGCTCGTGGCTTAGATAATCACCGGACTGTTTGCTTGACTGGCCTTGCGTCTGGGTTGACATTGAGTGCATGCTCGACGAATTCCCTAGGAACCCCTGGCATGTCCGCTGGACACCAGGCGAAGATTTCCCAGTGCTCACAGAGGAATTCGACGAGCGCGAGTTCCTATGCGGGACTCAAGTTGTTGGCGATGAGGGTCGTTTTGGCGGGATCCGATGGGTGGACCTGCACTTTCTTTGTGTGCACCGATGAGTCAAAAGATAGATCGGGCGAACTTGGCCGGCTCAGGGGAGGCAGACTGTTGTCTGTCGACTCCTTTAGTCTCGCGAGTTCTTCCTGCATGCCGAAGGACTAGGAAATTCTGTTGAATTCCCTGTCGCAGCAGTCGGATCTCTCGAAGATCCCGTTGACTGTGATGACGCCATTGGGACCTGGCATTTTCATCTGCAGGTAGGCGTAGTGTGGTATTACCATGAACCTGGCGAACGCGACACGTCCGAGGATGCAGTGGTACTGTGAGGGCCAGTCGACGACCTCAAAGTCGATGCGCTCGCGCCGAAAGTTTTTCGGTGTGTTGAAGATGACGTCGAGGTTGATTTTTCCCAGGGGATATACGCCTTTGCCTGGTACGATGCCGTGGAATATTGTGTCCGAGGCTTCTAGGCAAGTCAGAGGGATCCTCATTGCTCGCAAGGTACTCGCGGATATAAGGTTGATGCCGCTTCCGCCGTCCATGAAGACGCGGCTCATGTCGAATCCTCCGATTTGCGCCTCGAGTACAAGGGGACAATGGCCTGGACGAGGTACTTGAGGCAGATGATTGCGTTTGTTTAAGGTGATGCAAGAATCGCTTCCGCTAAGGTACTCAGTGGTAGAAGGTGGCGAGTTTGTGGCCAAGTCGACTTGGCGAGTGATGGACTTCTGCACCCTGTTTGAGGGGCGTCCTTTTTGGATCATCATGGCACCCATGGCTCGTGGGTATGGTTCGCCTCCTTGGTGTTGGTCCGGCGCAGCTGCGTTTGGGGGTATGCCAGGTGGTGGTGGCGGAGCGCCATGTGCCACGGCGCCTGGAGCGGCTCCGTAGCCTCTTTCGACTACGTTGCGATTCATCCAAACCAGTCCCTCATGTAGTTTGAGGAACTCGCGGCAGTCCTTGAGGAGGTGGCTGGACTTCTTCTTTCCATCATGTTTGTCGATGTAGAAGTGCACCGTACATGGCCCGGACAGTTTGTCTTCAATGGATGTCGCGGGTGCCTCATCACGATTGCGGCGTTGCCACACTTGCGTGGTTTTCCCGGAGTCGCGGTATCCACCGCTGCAGTATCCGCTGTTGCTGTTATCGTCGCGTCTGTCGGCATAGCCAGCTGCGACCATATTGACGTCGTCGCGGTCATCGTAGATGCGCATGCGGTGTTTGCCCCGGCGGTCGCGTCTGCGCTCGAGTTCTGCCTCCTCATCAGAGTGGGCGCGATTTTTCACCGAATCTTCTCCATCGGCCCACCGATTCACGATTTCCATCAGGTGGTCGATGGTCTTGGGCTTTGAGCGGCCCAGCTCCTCTCTGAGCTCTATGCGGAGGACACCGCCATTGAATGCGTCAATCGCGCGATCCTCTGAGATGTTCTCTGCGGAGTTCTTGATGATGGACCACCTTTGGATGTAGGAGCGTAGTGATTCGCCTGATCTTTGCTGGCAGCATCTCAGCTCTTCGATTGATGCGGGCCGCTTGTATGTGCCCTTGAAGTTGCACACGAAGTTGTAAACCAGCTCATCCCAACTGCGAATGGATCTGCATGGGAGGTTGTTGAGCCATGCTCGAGCGGCGCCTTGCAGTTGTTGGCATTGCATGGCCGTGCTTCGACTTCCGCCGTGGAGCCTGACGGAGGAGATGTGGTCCTCCAGCCAGATCTTCGGGTCCTGTAGGCCGTCAAACTTTGGGTACTCCGACGGGAGTTTAAACCCTTTGGGTATTCGCTTTTGCCTGATGGACCTGTTGAAGCATCTGGCGCCACAGAGCTCCACATCTTCCTCTTCCGAGTCAGTCGACCGAGCACATCGCGCCCTTGATTTGTCGATCTTGCGCTGCGTGAGGTCACCATGCGCGTCATAGTCATGGTCGTGTCGCCGTGAGCGGCGGCGTCGAGAAAGGTCGTGACTATCATCGCTAGATGAGGGCGAGGAGTAGCGCTTTGCTAGCGCTTTGCCTTTTTTCGGCTCTGGTGTTGGTTCCTTGTCAAGGGCGGCTTCGACTAGTCCCAAGCCCGCGATCATAGATTGGTGCTTGGTGGCTCGGAGATCTCCAGCTGGCGGCTGGTTGTTGAGGAGGTACATGGTGGCTGCGGTCACCGCGGCCTGCGGCGTCTTGGGGACCATGTTGCCCCGTGTATCGACCGTCATAGAGCTGAAGTCGAGGACTTTTGCAGCTTCTATGCGTTCTTGCTCGGTGAGATGGGCCATCCGAGATTGCCTCTTATTTGTGAGGTACTCGTTGCCCTTTGAGGAGGATCCTCCGTGGGAGGAGAGCCTAGCACGTCGAAGACTCGACTCATCTGCCGCCTTTTTGCGCGCCTCGAGTTGCGCGATAGTTTGCACTTGGCGCTTAAATTCTTCCTTCAGGAGCTAGTGGTAGCCCATTAGCAGTTCTTGCGGGGATCCGAAGGGTAGAGGGTTGGCTCGTAAGGCCTCGCGGCAGCGAGCCCACTCTTGTTCGTTGAGCCTGATCGCGACGCGTTCGCCGGTTTGCTCGTTTGTTATGGTTGGAGGTTTGATTGCTCCTCCATTGTTGATGGGTGTGCGACTGCCACCGTTGCCACCGTTGCCACCGTTGCCACCATTGCCGCCTTTAGGCGGTCGGTTTCATTACCGCGATTGCCCATGTTGTTGCGGTTGGCGGAGGTGTCGCCTGCGTTGATGACGGTGCACATGAAGTGATTGGGGAAGCTGCTGCTCCCGCAGCTCTTAGATCCGGAGCCGTAGGCTCCATCTTCGTGCCGATCACTCGGATCAGATCGAGTCACGATCATTGCCGCTGTGTTCTCAACTGTTGCCGGGGCATTGAGCTCACTGAGGGTGCCGATCGATGGAGGGAACCATGATGCTGGGGCGATCGACGACACCGTCGGCTGGTCAGGCATGCGAAGCGTTCCCATCTGACCAACTTGGAAGCGGAAGCTCCCTATTGCCAGGCTGATTCCGTCGCCCATGGACTCGAAAACCGGGCGAGTGGCCGGCGTGTGGACGGTGAAGTCGAACGCACCGAAGAGCTGGCGAATCTCCGCTGTTGCGGAGTTGTAGATCGCAGTTGATGGGGCCGAAGAAGCCGCAACATCAGCACTCCCAATTCCCACAGACGACGCCAATTGACGAGGGTTTAACTCATCAATGCCCATTGTTATGGACTTGGGTTTTGGAGAAGGAGGGAGCGCTGGAGACATCTATCGGATAGCAAACAAGCACACACGGGACTCGAAGATTTACCCAGGTTCAGGGCTCGTAGAGGTCCCTACACCTGCTTGTCTGCTTGTGGAATTATCAAAGGAATCGAGGATTACAATGGTGCGCAGATGCAATCTGGCGAGGGTGTTGGAAACTAGGGTTGCGTGTGTCCTCCTCGCCGCCCCTCCTAGCCTTTATATAGATAGGCTAGGTCTCGGGTAGCAGGTCGAGTCGGTTATAGGTTAGGGTTTTCCCCTTTGAACTTTCTATCTTTAGCTTCTTCTTGTTCTTCAAGCGATCGAGAGTCTGTAGGTTACTCGAGTTCTTCATTTGGGCCTTGGCGACACCGTGGGCCTCTACCTATTCAGGCCGTATATACCAAGCTGGAGTACCTGTAGGGTATACCCATGTCACAAGGGGAGCCAAAGAATATTTATAAGCCTTAACAACTGAGTTGTCAATTCAGCTGCACCTGGAAACAATCTTGCTCACAGCAGTTTATCAGTAGCAACAGTTTTGTAGTAGGAATAGTAAAGAAATAGCAGTAGTAAAAGTAAAGACAGTAGTAACAATTGCAGGAAACAGTAGGATTAGAGCACGGTAGGCATAGGGATGGATGGACGGGTATTGCATGAACAAGACAATTCACATGGCAATCAGAACATAGGGCATTTGCATATAAATAAGATAAAGCATCCAAGTACTAAATAATCATAGGCATGTGTTCCATATATAGTCATACGTGCTCGCAATGAGAACTTGCACAACATCTTTTGTCCTGCCAGCCCGTTTGCAGCGGGGCCTCAAGGGAACTACTGGCAATTAAGGTGCTCCTTTTAATAGAGCAGCGGAGCAAAGCATTAACACTCCATGAACACATGTGATCCTCACATCAAAGCCATTCCCTCCGGTTATCCCGATTTATGTCACTTCAGGGCCTTTGGTTCCGGACAACAACGTGTGTATACAACTTGCAGGTAAGACCATAAACAATACTATCATAATGAATCAATAAAATGTTCAGATCTGAAATCATGGCACTCGGGCCCTAGTGACAAGCATTAAGCATAACAAGTCGCAACAAAGTCAAAAAGCACTAATAGTAGATACTAGGCACTATGTCCTAATAATCTGATGCCATTACATGAACGATCTCATCCAATCCCTATCATCCCCATAGCCTACAGCGAGGGATTACTCACTCATAGATGGGGAAACATGGATGGTCGATGGAGAAGCGATGGTGATGATGATGGCGATGATCTCCTCCAATTCCCCGTCCTGGCAGGGTGCCAAAATGGAGTTTTTGGTTCCGAATCGTGGAATCTAGTGGTGGCGGCGGAGAGGAACTCTTTCTAGAAAAATCTCGAACCCCCCGGGTTTTTAGGTCAGAAGGCAACTTATAGGCAAAGAGGGAGACCGAGGGTGCCTAGGCGGCAGACCACCTGGCCGGCGGCCTAGCCATGGCCAGTGGTGTGGCTGGGCCCCATCCCCTCTCCGTCTCGTATTCTGGCTCCTTGAGTCTTCTGGTGAAATAGGATTTTTGGTATATTTTTCGGGATTTTTCCTGATAGTTGATTTTCTGCACAAAAACTGGACACCAAGATAATTCTGCTGAAAACATCGGCAGTCCATGTTAGTTGTATCCAAATCACACAAGTTTAAAGGAAAAACAATAGCAAAAGTGTTCGGGAAAGTAGATACATTTTGGACGTATCAGACATCCATGTAGGACTCTCCATGTAACCATTGGTCCTGGCGCCTTCATAAGCCGTCCTACGGGAACCTTTAGGGCATGACTAGATACAACATAGAATAGATGCACAGCACAACCCGCATACATTGAAATCCACAATTTCTGTAACTCGGTGTATTGTCATTATAATGATTGGAAGCAGGAGTAGGATTTCGCCACCGTCGTGGGATCAGGACCTAGGTAAACTGTGTAACCTCGTACCCGCCAATTGGCCACCTTACCCAACCTCTCTCTCCATGCTATGTGAGGACCCCCTCCATGGCTAACTCGTTGACAATACCACGACATGCAGAGAGCATCCGTGATGCCACATGGATGAAGTGAGAACATACTGTCCCCTCCCATTGACTCCATTATTGCAAAAAAAGAGAAAATTAACCGCGCGGCGCCTCAATTTACGTGTGACATGGGGTCATGCGGTCAAATCAACCGTTGACACACTGTCCACGCGCCGATCATCACTGCCTCACGGGCCCACCATCATCGTATCACATCAAGTTCTTTGAAGAAGTCGAGCATGCCATCATTGTCAGCACTGATGTCATGATCAAGGAATAAAAAGCATCGAGTTTGGACAAAAATGACTCGACAAAATAATTGGCACCTCCAAGATAAAAGACCTGATTCGAGTATATTTCCTTAGACGAAGTAGATTTTTGAGCTTATGCTTAGATGCAAGCATCCGAACATAGCCTCAGGGGCTACCCCATCGGGAGCGCTAGTAGTGCGCCCGATAAAAACAATTTTTTCCACAGAAACAATGAAACATTGTGTAATCAAGAACATACAAGACCTGAGTTGAATACCTCCTCATATGAAGAAGATCTTTGAGCCTATACTCTGGTGCAAGCACCCGAATATAGCCTCGAAGTCTACTCTCATCTGGAGCGCTAGTTGCGCACCCGATAAAAAATAATTCCTTCAATGGAGTCGACATAAAAGAAAAGGCACAAGAAGAAGAATTTTGAGCCTACGCTCGGATGCAAGCACCCGATCGTAGCCTCATTGGCTACTCCCATTGGGAGTTCTAGTCGTGCTCCTGATATAAAAAATAAAAATCGCCCAATGGAATTGATAGAAGAATATCTACCATTGCAAAGGAAAATGACTTTGAGCCTATGCTTCGGATATACATATCAGAGCATAGCTTCAGAGGTCACTCCCATCGGGGGCACTGATAGCGCACCTGATGAAAATGCTAACATCACTTAAAAAACATCACAACTTCAGCAATTGCAGCAGCCAAACAAGGAATTCAAGAAAAGCTTTGAGTTCTTAGACCGTGTCCACCGTGATAACATGTCCGAATGTTGTGTTTACAACACGAAGGTAAGACCCCAGGATCTGTCCTGTGGGCCCGGTAACCACACACGAATGCGCTCTGCTAGAAATTTTCCATATCTATGGTATGATGAAAAATCCCGACGGATGCGTTGGGTACCCAAATATAAAGCTGGAATTCAATACTCGATAAGACCTCTGTGACCCGGACTGAGTTAGGCCAGTATATACCAAGTTCGAGTCCAGGGGCTTGAGCTTGAGAAGGTTTACGATGTTTTTGCCTAAGAGAAATTAACTGGTTCCTGATCCATAGGATACACCAGACTCGTTATACAAGTATCCCATGATAGAATATTCAGTGGACTAACAGTTCGTTTATCTGAAGAAGTATTAGCGTTCGCCTTACATGCGTGTTAAATAAAATTTGGAGACTCAACCCAAGTCTACAACTCGAGTAGAGCCTTAGGGGGTACTAACATGGGTATGACCTATCGTATCTCCATTATTAGTATACCTGGTATAAATACGGGACAAGGCCCATAAGTGAAGGGGTTCCGTGGCAGAAAACAATAATTTTTTCCTACTACGAGAATGCACCAACCCAAGATCTATCTATGGAGAAGTATAGTAACGCGCGAGATACGGTGATCATACCTTTGAAGACCGAGAAAGCAGGAATACATTTCCGCACAAATGTTGCTGATGAAGCCGAGCATCATATACCTCAAGGTCTAGAAGGCTTCAAGTGTCTAGCACCACTATTGGTGATGCCTCGTCGAGCTTTACAGGCCTCCGGTGTAAAGGACATCTCCCGAGCCACGGTCTAGCAAGGCAACATAAGAAGAAGATCCGGACCGATTCCAACGGCACGACAACATGCACTGGGTGGAGAAACCTCTACGTCATTTAACATATTCCTAACTTGGGAACACGCTTGAGAGGGAGTGAGGGAGGGAGAGAGAGAATGGCTAATGCCAATTGATTGATGGATTGAGAAATTGGGGTGAATGCCTCCCCTATATATAGGAAAAACTGGGCTACTTCCACCCTCCAAGTCCCGGGTTGGACTAATGCTTGGGAGAGGTAGGAGGAGGAGGCACCAGCGGTGGGGATGGGACTGATACATTGCAAATGTATCTATAATTTTTGATGTTCCATGCTCGGTTTTATCCACTTTCTTGTGTTTTGTCCACACTTTGGAGTACTTTTCATATGATTTCTTGGACTAACCTATTAACAAGAGCCACAGTGCCTGCTTTTTTGCTGTTTTTGGTTCCGGAAAGTCGGAAAATGAATATTCTCGGAATTGGGCGTGACAAAAGCCAAAGTGCCTATTTTTCGAAGACTCGGAGCAGAATCACGAGGCGGAGGAGGGCCGGGGATGGCCACACCCCAGGCGTATGGGCTGGCAGCGCCGAGGCATGGTGTGGTGGCCCTAGGCACCCCTTCGGTCTCCCTCTTCGCCTATAAGAAGCCTTCTGACCTAAAAACTTCGGGGGGTTTGATGTTTTTCCAGAAGGAGTTCCGCTTCGCCGCCACCACCAGATTCCACGAAACAGCACCAGAAACTCCGTTCTAGCACCCTACCGGGACGGGGAATTGGAGGAGATCATCGCCATCATCATCACCATCGCTTCTCCATCGACCATCCATGTTTCCCCCATCTATGAGTGAGTAATCCCCCGCTGTAGGCTATGGGGATGGTAGGGATTGGATGATATTGTTCATGTAATGGCATCAGATTGTTAGGGCATGGTGCCTAGTATCTTTTATTATTGCTTTACGACTTTGTTGCGACTTGTTGTGCTTAATGCTTGTCACTAGGGCCCGAGTGCCATGATTTCAGATCTGAACATGTTATTGATTCATTATGATAGTATTGTTTTTGGTCTTATCTGCAAGTTGTATACACACGTTGTTGTCCGGAACCTATGGCCCCGGCGAAGTAAATCGGGATAACCGGAAGGGAATGGCTTTGATGTGAGGATCACATGTGTTCATGGAGTGTTAATGCTTTGCTCCGGTGCTCTATTAAAAGGAGCACCTTAATTGCCAGTAGTTCCCTAGAGGCCCCGCTGCAAACGGGCTGGTAGGACAAAAGATGTTGTGCAAGTTCTCATTGCGAGCACGTATGACTATATATGGAACACGTGCCTAGGATTGTCTAGTACTTGGATGCTTTATCTTATTTATCTGCAATTGCCCTATGTTCTGATTGCTATGTGTATTGTCTTGTCCATGCAATGCCCCTCCATCCATCCCTATGCCTACCGCACTCAAATCCCACTGTTTACTGCTTTTGTTACTACTGTCTTTGCTTTACTACTGCTGCTACTTTACTATTCCTACTACAAAACTGTTGCTACTGATAAACTGCTGTGAGCAAGATTTGTTTCCAGGTGCAGCTGAATTGACAACTCAGTTGTTAAGGCTGATAAATATTCTTTGGCTCCCCTTGTGTCGAATCAATAAACTGGGTTTCACTTCCCTCGAAAATACTGCGATACACCCCCTATACTTGTGGGTCATCAAGACTATTTTCTGGCGCTGTTGCCGGGGAGCATAGCTTTATTTATCAAGTTCACCTGGATTCACTATTGTTCAAGCTAAGTTTATTTTCTCTTTGTTTGCTTCTTTCTTTATCAAAAATACAAAAAAAATAGTTCCTACTCTAGTTGTTATTTTAGTTGGTTTGTTATTGTCTTGCTTTATCATGCTTGTTGTCAATGGTTGGTTTCTTTGAAACTGAATCTTATTGGCAAGGTGGGTTCACGGAAGATCAAAAATATTATTATAAGGAACACCGCTTGTCACAAAAAGGGAAACACTTATGGGAACAAATTGATAAATTGTATACCATTGCTAGAAACGTGTGCTCTACTTATAATGTTACTTATTGCTGTGATGAATCTTGTTGCAGAAAGAGGTATAAACACCTCCCTTTTCAATGTGAGTATAATGATAATGATACCATATCTTCTTATGCTAAAGGAATTTATGACTTTTATGATGCAGAACAAATTGAAGAATTTATTGCTTGGAAGGGTGCTTTTGAACTTGCTAGTTTGCTTGAAAATATTGATGATTCACCTTACAAATATGAGGTTTATGGTATACTTAAATTTTGCTTTGATAATTACAAGGATGAAAATGGCTATATTCTTGAATATTTTAATAGATGCTTTCCACAAATGGAAGAGACTAATGCCTTGCAAGATCCTATGGAAAAAAAATTGATGAACCTGAAATCTCATTAGATGAAAAAGAGGAGAAGAGTGATGAACAAAAGGAGGAAGAATGGATTAGCTACCCATGCCTACCTTCTAATGAGAGTAACTCTTTATCCCTTACTTTATTTGATTGTCCTCCATGCTTACTAAAGGAGGATGAATGTTATGTTCCTGAGGATTCTGAAGAAGATGTTTATGATAAAGCTCTAGTGCTTGTAGATCATGAAAAGCATGCTTTATGTGATAGTTATATTGTTGAGTTTATTCATGAGGTTACTGAAAATTATTATGAGAGAGGAAAATATGGTTGTAGAAGTTTTCATGGTATTGAAACACCTCTCTATGTGCTGAAAGTTTCGAAGTTACTCTTGTTTTATCTTCCTATGCCTGTCACTTTGTTCTTTGCGAATTTATTTGCATACATGATTCCTATGCATAGGAAGTGGGTTAGACTTAAATGTGTTTTGAATTTGCTTCTTGATGCTCTCTTTTACTTCAACTCTTATTTCTTATAAGGGCATCCTCTCAAACTATTATGCCTGAAGATGATAATATATCTATTATTCTTGGGAGACCTTTTCTTAAACACTGAGGAGTTGTTATTAATTGTAATCAAGGGAAGGTGACCTTCAATGTTAATGACCAGGAACATACCGTCTATTTCCCCAAGAAGATTGAAAGGACTTATGGTTTGAATTCAATTGAACATGTTGAGGGCATTCAAGTTGGAGAAATATATTGTCCCATACCAAGAGAAAAATTTGAAACTATTATGATTGGGACCATTGCTAGCAAAGTTGAGGTAACATAATCATTAGTGGAATACAAAGTTTTGTCTCATATGAAATTGTTTTGGTAACAAGACCTGATCAACCTTGTTAACAAAAGGATTTCATTGAACAAAACAATGTTTTCACCATGATTATCTCCGCTTACTTCTATTCTATCCATTTTAGTTTTTGCTTATGTCCAACTTAAAGGCGTTTAAGAAAAGTACTTATTGGGAGATAATCCAAAAGTTTTAGATGAGTCTTGGAAGTTATTACTTCAGTAATAACCGCTCCTTATCCTTTTTATTTGCTTTTTGTGCCAAGAGTAACCTCTAATGAGAGAGAAGTAATGATTGGGAAAGTTGCTGTCCTGAAACAGATTTCTGTGCTTCACCGTAAAAATTCGTGTAAAATTTCTGTACGTCCTTTTGAGGCGTGCATTTTTGTGCTTCTGCCCCAGGTTGTTATCTAACTTTCGTTAGTTCAACACTTTTTGATTTGAGCAACAGAAGGTCTTCAAAAAAAATCGTCTTTACCTGCTGGTCTGTTTTGACAGATTTCTGCCATTTTCTGCATTTGCTTCTTGTTGGTTCCTTTTTGAGTTCTTTTGGGGAACTGAGCTTTTTGAGGGAAGTGCTACAGTATCTTGTGTTTTAGTGGATGTTTTTTTGGTGTTAGAACTGAACCTTAAGACTTATTATCTTGAAAGAGCTAATGTTGCTAATAAAGATTGTGTGAAGTTTTGTATGAAGAAAAAAAATTCAGGTGTATGGAAGGAATGAGTAATGAGATGAAGGATGGACTAAAGCTCAAGCTTGGGGATGCCACGCGTGTCACCCCAAGAAATATCCAAGAAGTACAAACGTCAAAGCTTGGGGATGCCCAAGGCATCCCCTTCTTCATCAATAAAAATTCCAGGTTTCTTCCAAACGCTTCATTTTTATTGTTTCATGCACAGTTGTGTTGTTCTTGGAGCGTCTTCTTTTTCATTTTCGTTTTGGTTTTCGTTTGCTTAGTTTTCTGAGTAAATTGGTTGGAACCCCTCTTTCATACATTGGTGTTCAAATAGTTTGGTTTGGTTTGGAAAAGAGTAGGGAAGCTCATGCTTATGTGGTAAAAAGAGCTCGTTTTTGACTGTGGCCTATGCTTTGTTATGCCATGCTTGATATTGTTTTGGCTTTATGCTTAGTATTCTTTGCTGTAGCATGAATTGTTATAAACAATTGAGATTTCTTAATGTGCCTTGGATGAATCATGCGTTGTTTTAGCATATTAAAGCATAGTATAGTGGTATTCTCCTTTGATGCTTTATTTGGGTTGACTTGGCACATGCTCACACCATGTTATGACTATCTCAAGTCACCATTAGCCTTTATGATCCTTTAGTTTTCAACTTGTAGTATCGCTTTATGCTTTGATCAATGATGTTTTGTCGCTCTGCATGATTATGGCCATTATTGCTCTCTCGTTTGTCGCTCCCTTAGTATTGCTAGCCTTCACTTTCACTGAGTATGTTTTACTCATGTTTCCAACTCCCTTAAACCAAATATTGCCAAAGTGTCCACCATACCTACCTATTAGCATCATTTGCTACTTCCGTGCATATTCAATATGCCTTGTTTTCTTCCGAATAAAATGTTTGCTTGTTATGAGAAAATTAGTTAGTAAAGCTCTCACGAACTTGATGGCACACTTTATTTCCTGCACTTAATAAACCTGAACCATTGTGAAATCTCCATGAAAGTTATATGCTTGCAAATTATAGGCTAGGGATTAGCAGAACCGTGCTGTCACAGGGAACGCTTTCAACACTTGTAAATATATACCCAGTTGATACCTTGCTCTTTTGTTTGCGGATGTCGTCGGTGTGAAATAAAAGGGGAGCTTGTAAGTCCATGGAGTTATGTATGTGTGTTAGAGAAACACCTGGGCCGCTGGTCTAATCCATGCTGACATGGTGGAAACCTGCAACGTAACCATAATGATATCTATGAAGCATTCTTCTTATAAAAAAAGAGAGAGATAGCTATTGAGAAAAAAAAAGAGATTTATGAAAAGAGGAAAGAGAGAAAAAAGCACCATTTTCCCATGGTAAATAAGAAGATTGTAGAGATACTCATTGTCTGCTTGCCTTGTCATTTTGATATGGGGATTCTTCCGTAACATCGGGCAAGGGGTACCCCGTTGGCGGTTCTCTATGATGCGCACATACTTACGATGACAAGAACTTACCGGTAACTAAAGTTGAGTAGCATGAGGAGCGGCCCTCGTACTCAAGGGACTTGGGATTTTCAGTTTATAGTCTGTCAAGCATATAACTCAGATTGGACCTCACTTTCACCTTAACCACATTAAAGATGCTTATGACAGGGTCAATGAGAGCTCAAAGCTAATGAGTACCATACTTTCGGCATTTGGAAGCCTTTCAAACTTTTCAAAACCTGTTCATTTCCTTGTTGAGTCTTCACACATTCTATGAGCACTTTCTTGAGAGCATAGTGGCCATTCTTAGTTCTATGTGCATTGTCCCAAGACTTGTTGATTGATGCATACCTTGATATTGCTTGTTTTAAACTATTTGTATCTAGTCACTCTTGTAAACTTTGAAGGTGTCCTTTGCATTTATGTTTGCTACTCTATGAGGGACAAGCTGAATGCCACTATGCTATGTTTTCTTTATGTGAAACAAACAAACGTATTGCAAAGCATTGTTATTCATGAATCTTTTGTTTGTGCCTTTTCATGTTGCATCATAATTTCTTTGTCCTATTGTTAGAACTTTGTCTTTCATGTTATGATTGAAGTACTATGATCCCATCTTTGAATGTTTACAAATACTTTGGTCAAGTCTTTGATGGTGCATGTCACCTAAAACATTATTCTTTCTTTTTATCACTTACCTACTCGAGGACGAGCAGGAGTTAAGCTTGGGGATGTTGATACATTGCAAATGTATCTATAATTTTTGATGTTCGATGCTCGGTTTTATCCACTTTCTTGTGTTTTGTCCACACTTTGGAGTACTTTTCATATGATTTCTTGGACTAACCTATTAACAAGAGCCACAGTACCAGCTGCCTGTTTTCTGCTGTTTTTGGTTCTAGGAAAGTCAGAAAATGAATATTCTCAGAATTGAACAGGACAAAAGCCAAAGTGCCTATTTTTCCAGAAGACTCCAGGAGCCAGAATACGAGACGGAGGAGGGCCAGGGGCTGGCCACACCCCCCAGGCGCGGGCTGGGCCTGGCAGCCTGAGGCATGGTGTGGTGGCCCCAGGCACCCCCTCGGTCTCCCTCTTTGCCTATAAGAAGCCTTCTGACCTAAAAACTTCGGGGGGTTCGACGTTTTTCCAGAAGGAGTTTCGCTCCACCGCCACCACCAGATTCCACGAAACAACACCAGAAACTCCGTTCTGGCACCCTGCCGGGACGGTGAATTGGAGGAGATCATCGCCATCATCATCACCATCGCTTCTCCATCGACCATCCATGTTTCCCCCATCTATGAGTGAGTAATCCCCCGCTGTAGGCTATGGGGATGGTAGGGATTGGATGAGATCGTTCATGTAATGGCATCAGATTGTTTGGGCATGGTGCCTAGTATCTTTTATTAGTGCTTTATGACTTTGTTGCGACTTGTTGTGCTTAATGCTTGTCACTAGGGCCCGAGTGCCATGATTTCAGATCTGAACATGTTATTGACTCACTAGGGACCGAGTGCTTAATGCTTGTCTAACTTTGTTAGCTCAGTAGTGGGATAGGGTGTAGCATCCCAATTGTCTAACAATTGCAATGCTACTAGCCTAGTCTATATATATGCTACTTCCTACATATAATTGTTGCATCATAATTATATCATGCTCATGTCATCATGCCACCTTGCATTTGAGCATCATATAAAACCCTTTTGATTTGGTTCTTCTCTCATATGCATTATTAATTGTATTTGCCTCTTGACATTGTTTTGGCTATGGATATATTGTTTAATGCCCAAGTTGAGTTGGGGGCATATCTTTTATTTCAACTCCATCACCTTTCTTTGTCACCACCTTATAATTCCACCATTCCATTCACCATGAGCTTTTATTTTTCTTTTGGTATTTAATCTAGCTCATGGGAGATGGAAGGGATCCAATTCTATCTTCTCTTGCTTGGCCTTATTCCATATTATGGAATACATAAGAATAATGCCATGTTATTATTATTGTCTTCACAAGTATAAGAATGTGGCATTTTATGATTATGCATGGGCCATGCAAGATCACCACCATCCTTGATCCTTTGGTTTTTATTTGTTTTTGGAGTGGATCATGGTCTTTTGGGATCATGTCAAGCAAGCTCTATTCTTTTGCTCTTGCTAAACTCTCACCATCTTTTCTTGCTTGGTCTAGCTTTGATCATGTAAAACCCTAAATATCTCCCTACCCCTACCCCTCTCTTTAGCACCATCCCCACCTTTCCACTCTTTTGGTTTTCACTTGGTTTTGGGAGATCCTCCCCAAAACCCTACCACCACATCACCCTCTCTCTCTAATCCTCTCTCTAAAACCCTAACCCTAGCTCCCTCCCTCTCTCATTCTTCCTCTCTCTCTCTCACTCTCTCTCTCTCTCTATGCTGGCCCCACCCAGCTAACCTCCTAACCTAACCCTAGTACCATCCTAACCGAGCCACTATCCACTTCTAACCCTAGCCTTAAGCTACACCCGAGTCCCTATCTGATATCTCTCTCTCGCTACCAGCCGGCTCCACCGACCTCACCGACGCCCTTGGCCCACTCGGCCTCCACCCCACCCACCTGCCCTGCCGTGCCCGGCTCGAGCACGTGAGTGGAGGAGAAGAGAAAAGGTGCCGAAGCCACCTTTACCTCTACCCGCTCCCACACGGCACCCACGCCCTCTCCCTCGCCTTGTACCTTTCCCCACACCTCCTCTATCTCTCCAGATCCATCCCCAGGTCCCTGCCTCTCCTTTTCTTCTTCTTCTCCGACGCCATCGTCTCTCTCGCCGCCGCCGCCTGGCTCCCTCTCCCTCGGCCAAGGCTGGCGATGAGGAAGTGGTCGAGGAGATCGAGGAGAGTCCCCTGCTTCGCCGTGGACGTGCCAGCGAGGAGGATAAGGTCCCCAACAGCCGCAGAACACCGACGTCGCCGAAACCCTAGATCTCTGGTTTGCCAGCTCCGCTGACGCCCTGCTGCGCCTCGTCCCGATCCGCCACCACCGACAACCTCGCGGTGAGCCACCAGACCCCCCTGACGCCCTCTCGTCCAGCGTCGCTTCCTGGTCGTGTCGATCCCATCGACGAGCACCCTCTGTGCACCGGCGTCGCGCGCGCGTCTGCTCGTCGCCGCGTCGCAGAGACACACCTAGCCACGCCTGTGGTTCCTAACACCAACCCCGCCCTAGCCCAGCGGTAGACACCGCCGCTCGCGCGCGCGAGATCGCCAGTTCGAACCCCCGCACCGCGCTCTGCCCGGCGCGCATGTTTTTGTCGTCAGATAGTTCAGAGAAGGAGAAGAACAGTACGTGGCCCCATTTTTGCAAATCCCCCTGCTCCTTCTGCCGCCTCAACCCGCGGTACACCAAGCCCCACCTGTCAGCCGCCCGGGCAAACTTGCAGTTAAGCCCCCCCAGCTCTTAGGCCCTCAACCCGCACTCCATCACAACCCCACCTGGCAGTCTCGGCTTGCGCGGCAGCTCGCGTGGGCCAGGTGGACCCACCGGACCCACCGGTCAACCACACTGGCTAGTTACGCCACGGTGAGAAAAGCCTTTCCCTGTGCGCGTGTGGCCCAGTCAGTAGCTGGCCCACCCGTCAGTGTCTGGGGCTGGGTCTGCCTGGGTGTAAAATGTTTTCCTGCTTTTCTGTTTTTAAATAAACTTTTTCAGAAAATGTTTAAATTCAATTCAAATCAGATTTTAAATAACTTTGAAATTCTAAATCCAAATATTACAAATGATATATGTTTTTGAATCAGGAAAATGTGAGGAATTCAAATTTGCTATTCAAAATATTATTTGAGCACTTTAAATTTCGAGATGATTAAAATTACAAATAAATACCCTTTTCCTTAATAAATTAATAACTTTAATTCTATAACTCCAAATTTGACAAATAATATGTCTAAATCGATCAGCGCAACGAGCCCGTTCTATCTATGCATTTCATGTTCTGAATTGCAGCATGCATCATATAAATATAAGTATACAACAAGTGTTATGAGAGCAAACCGGGCTAAAAACTTAATAAAATGCTTTATCCTTGTATTCCACATCTCACCCATGCCATGCTACTTTATTGCCATGCAAGTTGTGCATCATTCATCGTGGCATGCTTGTTTGCTTGTTGCATTTTAATACATATGCTTGTGCACTTTATTTATGTTGGACCTTGTTTGTTTGGTTCTTGTTCGAATAGACGCTGAGCAGGGGATATATCAGGAATCCCAGGAGCACTACCCAGATCCGACTCTCGCTTCAACTGAGCTGCCAGGCAAGCACTACCACATGCTTGCATACATATAGTACCTATTGCCTCTATCTTATTCTTGCATCATTGAGTCGCGATTGCATTAAACTGAATCCCAAGTACTGCATAGCCTTTACTTTTAAACCCCACCGAAGCTTGTTCCTCCATCCCATGAGCCATTACTACAGGAGTTGTTTGAGCCATGCGGGTCGTAGAATAGCATGTGTAGGGTATGTGAGTGTCTGATGGATAATGAGGTACCTAAACAACTTAACCTGAGTAGTAGTGGGATAACTAATGAAAGTGGCACCGGTGAGCAATATCTGCTATTTGGTTCTTCATGCTCACTTGTGTCCCGCAGGACCCCGAGTACTTGATTCCTGTTCCTTGACTATTCGCACTATCCACATCCGGGAGGCCTTATGGACCCTCCCTGAGCCAGAGCTTGATTCATTCTTATTTCTTGGGGCCACAAAGTAGTTTGGGGCTTTATTACTATCATGTACTTATGCCATGTTTACTGCTTTATTTAAGATTGTGCGAGGAGCACCTCTTTGTTAGGATTGCGGTGTTTTTTGTGTATCGACAAGCCGAGTCACACTTCGGGTTCCCGATCGTTTACAGCCATTGGCGCAAACCTTGAGTGCATCTCGAGCCACCAACTTCTTCTTGGGGTAGCAATGGGGTGGCCCCTCAAACATTCTGAATCCTGTGATTGCTTTGTCGTGAATGCCTCGTTGGGTTTTGATTTGGTTTTCGAGGTTGATCGAGTGTGTGTTTCTATTTGTGCACCCTATGGTAAATCTTTCTGAAAGCCGTGTCCGCGGTTATGGACGACTTGGAGCACAGTTTCTCGATCATAGACAAGTATAACTAAAGTACCTCTTTTAATTTGACTAAGTACCTGACTAGTAAATAGTGCAACACCCATGGAATGGTTAATAAAACTGCCAACGGATGGTGGGGGTTGTTCGTCCGCTTCCTCGTTGGTAAGCGAGGAGGAGGATGGATCTGTTAATCTTACTGTTATAACTGTTGTTCTTAATTAACGGACATCCGTCTATCTTTGGTTAAGCGGATGGTTAGCGAGTATCTATAGAATTGTTAGGTATTATCTTTTGCTGCAATTGCGTCACCCCAGGTTGTGTTCCCTTTAGAGGCATAAAGACTTGCTGAGTACCCCTAGGGTCTCACACGATAAATTGTTTGATTCAGATGAACAGGTATACTCGCAAGATGGATACTGGGTGGAGGAGACGGACGATGTTGTCAACGATCACTCGGTGTAGAGATTTCGGGAACGGGGATCCGTGAGATCTGTGGGCGGGATGTGTTTATTTATGGGGCATCTTATGCCGATTTGCTTCTTATCCGTACTCGGATCTTGTTTTCCGCTCACTTTGATACTCTGATGTTTGATGTATGAGGAGATATCCTAAACTATTATATCTATCTAGGATATTTGGATCTTGCCGTATGGCGTTGCAATATTTCTATTTCTTTTAGATGGAATGGCTCTGAGGACTATTGTATGTGGCTTGCATACATACTCATTTGTGTATGTAGTTGATCCCTTCGCCTGCCGATTATGCCGCTCGTTCTTGTCCCGATGTTTTGGAAATGGTTAGGACGGCCGAAAGGTCTACCTGTGAGTGGCATTTGGCCCCACCGTACTATTTTAACCATTTCCGCTCATCCAGGCTTGTAACTAAGAGCGTAATTCACCGAGGTAGTTACTATTGGTATCAGAGCCATCCCGCCCTTCAAGGTCTCAGCCAAATGGTCGTTGTCAGTCTAGCAAATATTTTTGGTAGCTATGTATACTAGGGAAAGACAAAACGTGAGAGTAGGACTGCTTCCATTTTTCTTCTTACCCACCCACCCACCCTTTTCTGGTAAGGAAGTGTAACATTTTCAATCCTCTTCTAAAAATTCATACTAGGATTCACGTGTTCTGGGTTTCCGTAGTACCATAGGAAGTGTGTGTGTGTGTGTGTGTGCGTAATTCCTTGTCTATCTGTTGCATCCAATTTGTTATCACAATCTGCCTTTGGTTATCAATTGTTGGTACATTCCATACTGACAGGCTTTTGAAAACCGGCGCGATCTATCTGACTCCTTGTTAACCGGTGCCATCTTCTTAAGGGTGTTCTTCCTTCCAGCATGCTTTCACAGAATGTGGAGTTGCTAATCTCTACCTGATAAGTGATTTTGCGCATCTATTGGTATTTTAATGCCGAAAAATGCGGAAATTTTTTCTTTGATACATCTGTGTTTCCACACTCCTCTTCAGTCGTGTGTGAAACATTATCTATCTCCCTTTTATCAGCATGTCCATGCTAACTCATTCTTTTGTCACCGGCGCTTAATCCTGGAGTTTTATTTCATCTCCAATTCTCTTGGGCTAATTACATAACATGTGTCGATCCGATGCTGGTGATTGTAATTTGGTTCTCAGCATAGCTATAGGACACTTATCATGAGTGGAATATGGAAAATGCTATCAACACTATCCTCCAAATGGTGACGGTTATCTCCTGTGATTTTGAGTACACCGTGATCATATCTATGCATATTCAAGCATCTTTGGCAATCCGGAGTTTCTCAAGGCACCACGGTGGTCTATCATACATTCATCATCTTTGCACATCTTTTGAACCCCATATCTGCACAATTCTCCTGGATACGAGGGAATTGCATCTTTTCGCTTCTGATAGCTTTGCTTAAGGTATGAGCTATCATCGTTCTTATCCAAGATCTCTTTATCTTTGTAACCAGCGATCCAATCAACAATGTGAACCAGGTGACATCTCTTTTTCTTCCGAAGGACCAGATAATCTATTCTGCCAGTGCATCTTCTTCAAAACGAACCCGTGCTCTTAATATTGTTTTTTCAAAGAGCGTTGAGCTCAGGAAGTGTTCGAGCATTTGTTCGTTTCTCTCGCCTTTTGAACTTGGTATTCTAGGAATATCTTGTTAATCCATGGTGGTATATGTTGATAATATGCTTGCCTATTCTATATCAATGGAAGAACATGGAAGATCATCTATGTCTCTTTCTCTCAAGCTGCGAGAACACCGCTTGTGTGCAAAGTTCTCAAAGTGTGAATTCTGGCTTCTTGAAGTCACCTATCTCGACCATGTCCTTCTTCTAAATACATTACTTCAATTCTGGAATCAGCAAGTCCATTGTTAATTCCATCCTCCATCTTCAACCAATCTGGAGTTATTCCTTGTTGGCAAGTTATCATCGTCGTTCCGCCAAAGATTTTCCTCAAGACTGCTAAATCTTTCTCAATCATTTCAAGAAGAACATGGAGTTCTTTTCGCCTCAGCCTCGTCAAGTAATCTTTTGAAACCCTCTTGTTCTATCGTCTATGCTCAATCCACCGGAGGCCATGAAGATTTTTCAGATCTTTTGTAATCCTTATGTTCAAGTGGTGCTATCTTTTTTCTTTATCTGTGGAATCTTGCAGTTGTCTCCGTGATCTTCCTTCATATCTTTCTGGTGGCTTGTTACTTATGATATGACGACAATATCATCACCCTTATCTATCTTGGATCCGGTGAATCGTTTGCATCAATCTTTGTTTTCTTACGGAGTTCCATGAGCTCTTCTTGTCAATACCTTCAGTCTGTTTCGGTAGTTGGGTTGCATGGTTTTCTTATTCATGCGCGGAGTAATGCTTTGAGTGCGGGATGGAGTAGCTACCATACCACTACTCTTATCATTCGCTCTTGTACATTGAATTGGTGAATTAATGTGATTTCACTCATCCCACGGAAGTTAGAAGTGGCCTTTATCCCTTGATACTTTTACTTCCGTCCTTGTTTTTCCGGAGTGCTCTCTCGAAGAAAGTAATCAATAATATCTTGTTAGTGGTCTGTTTATTCTAGATGGAGCAAAATCTTCAATTATCTGGTGGAAGCAAATGCAATATCTTCTCAGTTCCCCTTCATTCCACTAGTGTTCGACATCGTCAACAACATGGATGAAGTATATATTTGACTTCCTTTTGTCAATCCTTTCTCGTGGTAAAGCCAATTATGGTTGATGCCATCAGCCGCAAATCTATTGCGTTAGCCTCAAGGCTAAAGAAAGCAATAAGTATATCTACAATAAACTCCAGATCCTCCATACTCTTTGTCTTCTCGGGATTCCACCATGATCTAGCTTCACATCCGTCTCTGGAAGTTATATCTGCGCACCTCAATTGCGTGATCCTTTGGTTCTTACCGGTGCAAGAAGAATCTAATCCGATGATGTCTAACTAAATCTTTCTGTTGATATCAAGGAACTCTATTGTTTGAAGGCAATATTGTTTCCGAACTTCTTTTCTCAAACCCGAGGAAAGATACAATGCTATTGTCATAGTGGTTCAAAACCTCTCCAATCTAGCTCTTTTTCTTCTGGCGAGATAAAGATTCATCCTCTCTCGTATCGGTAAATCTTTAATCTTAACGGTGTGTCTTTCTTTATCCATGATACATCATCTTTTCCTTTTCTTTCACAAGTGGTTCTAGTCTTTTATCTTGCTTCTCGAAAAACCGGAGCTATGTTCATCCTATCCTTCTTGTCTCATGACAATCCTTCAACTCTTCTAACCGTTGTTTCTCAAGCAAAACGCAAGACTCGCAACAAGTCTAGCAAGTTTTGCAAGGTGTAGTGGTCGCACCATTCCGTTGTTCATCAACTTGGGAAAGTGAGAGTCACCTTCGTTCCAAACACCCGCCTCTCCTTGTGTTGTTTTCTTTTTCATAGGAATCTCGAGGCGAGATTCTTGTTTAGTGGGGGAGAGTTGTAGCATCCCAATTGTCTAACAATTGCAATGCTACTAGCCTAGTCTATATATATGCTACTTCCTACATATAATTGTTGCATCATAATTATACCATGCTCATGTCATCATGCCACCTTGCATTTGAGCATCATATAAAACCCTTTTGATTTGGTTCTTCTCTCATATGCATTATTAATTGTATTTGCCTCTTGACATTGTTTTGGCTATGGATATATTGTTTAATGCCCAAGTTGAGTTGGGGGCATATCTTTTATTTCAACTCCATCACCTTTCTTTGTCACCACCTTATAATTCCACCATTCCATTCACCATGAGCTTTTATTTTTCTTTTGGTATTTAATCTAGCTCATGGGAGATGGAAGGGATCCAATTCTATCTTCTCTTGCTTGGCCTTATTCCATATTATGGAATACATAAGAATAATGCCATGTTATTATTATTGTCTTCACAAGTATAAGAATGTGGCATTTTATGATTATGCATGGGCCATGCAAGATCACCACCATCCTTGATCCTTTGGTTTTTATTTGTTTTTGGAGTGGATCATGGTCTTTTGGGATCATGTCAAGCAAGCTCTATTCTTTTGCTCTTGCTAAACTCTCACCATCTTTTCTTGCTTGGTCTAGCTTTGATCATGTAAAACCCTAAATATCTCCCTACCCCTACCCCTCTCTTTAGCACCATCCCCACCTTTCCACTCTTTTGGTTTTCACTTGGTTTTGGGAGATCCTCCCCAAAACCCTACCACCACATCACCCTCTCTCTCTAATCCTCTCTCTAAAACCCTAACCCTAGCTCCCTCCCTCTCTCATTCTTCCTCTCTCTCTCTATGCCGGCCCCACCCAGCTAACCTCCTAACCTAACCCTAGTACCATCCTAACCGAGCCACTACCCACTTCTAACCCTAGCCTTAAGATACACCCGAGCCCCTATCTGATCTCTCTCTCTCGCTACCAGCCGGCTCCACCGACCTCACTGGCGCCCCTGGCCCACCTGGCAGCCTCCACCCCACCTACCCTGCCCTGCTCAAGCCGTGCCAGCTCGAGCACGTGAGTGGAGGAGAAGAGAAAAGGTGCCGAAGCCACCTTTACCTCTGCCCGCTCCCACACGGCACCCACGCCCTCTCCCTCGCCTTGTACCTTTCCCCACGCCTCCTCTATCTCGCCACATCCATCCCCAGGTCCCTGCCTCTCCTTTTCTTCTTCTTCTCCGACGCCATCGTCTCTCACCGGCCGCCGCCAGTACCGCCGTCTACCCCTCGTTCCTGCCGGCGTGCGCGACGAGGAAGTGGTCGAGGAGATCGAGGAGAGTCCCCTGCTTCGCCTGGACGCGCCAGTGAGGAGGAGAAGGTCCCCAGCAACCGCAGAATGCCGACGTCGCCGAAACCCTAGATCTCCGGTTCGCTAGCTCCGCCGACGCCCTGCTGCGCCTCGTCCCGATCCGCCACCACCGACAACCTTGCGGTGAGCCACCGGACCCCCTGACAACCTCTCGTACAGCGTCGCTTCCTGGTTGTGCCGATCCCATCGGCAGCACCCTCATGCACTGCGGCGTCAGGCGTCGCTTTCGTCGCCCGCGGCCGAGACACCTAGCCACGCCTGCGGTTCCTAACACCAACCCCGCCTTAGCCCAGCGGTAGACGCCGCCGCTCGCGCGCGCGAGATCACCAGTTTGAACCCCCGCACCGTGCTCTGCCCGGCAAGCATGTTTTTGTCATCAGATAGTTCAGAGAAGGAGAAGAATAGTGCGCGACCCCATTTTTGCAAATCCCCCCTGCTCCTTCTGCCGCCTCAACCCGTGGTACACCAAGCCCCACCTATCAGTCGCCCGGGCAAACTTGCAATTAAGCCCCCCAGCTCTTAGGCCCTCAACCCGCGCTCCATCACATCCCCACCTGGCAGTCTCTGCGCGTTCGGCCGCTGTCGCGTGGGCCCGTAGCCACCGGACCCACCTGTCAACCTCAGTGGCTAGTTATGCCGCGGTGAGAAAAGCCTTTCCGCGTGGCCCGGTCGATGGTGGCCCACCGTCGTGTCCGATGTCTGGGCTGGTGGCACAGGTGTAAAATGTTTTCCTGCTTTTCTGTTTTTAAATAAACTTTTTCAGAAAATGTTTAAATTCAATTCAAATCAGATTTTAAATAACTTTGAAATTCTAAATCCAAATATTACAAATGATATATGTTTTTGAATCAGGAAAATGTGAGGAATTCAAATTTGCTATTCAAAATATTATTTGAGCACTTTAAATTTCGAGATAATTAAAATTTCAAATAAATACCCTTTTCCTTAATAAATTAATAACTTTTCTGTTTGGTTCTTGTTCGAATAGACTTTGCGGGGATATATCAGAATCCAGAGCACTACCAGATCCTCTCGCTTCATCGAGCTGCTGGCAAGCACTACCACATGCTTGCATACATATAGTACCTATTGCCTCTATCTTATTCTTGCATCATTGAGTCGTAATTGCATTAAACTGAATCCCAAGTACTGCATAGCCTTTACTTTTAAACCCCACCGAAGCTTGTTCCTCCATCCCATGAGCCATTACTACATGAGTTGTTTGAGCCATGCGGGTCGTAGAATAGCATGTGTAGGGTATGTGAGTGTCTGATGGATAACGAGGTACCTAAACAACTTAACCTGAGTAGTAGTGGGATAACTAATAAAAGTGGCACCGGTGAGCAATATCTGCTATTTGGTTCTTCATGCTCACTTGTGTCCCGCAGGACCCCGAGTACTTGATTCCCGTTTCTTGACTATTCGCACTATTCACATCCGGGAGGCCTTATGGACCCCCCTGAGCCAGAGCTTGATTCATTCTTATTTCTTGGGGCCACAAAGTAGTTTGGGGCTTTATTACTATCC
This sequence comes from Avena insularis, assembly GCA_023614405.1. Classification (NCBI taxonomy): domain Eukaryota; kingdom Viridiplantae; phylum Streptophyta; class Magnoliopsida; order Poales; family Poaceae; genus Avena; species Avena insularis. The sequence goes on from CM042694.1 coordinate 39,672,932, forward strand.
TGTACTTATGCCATGTTTACTGCTTTATTTAAGATTGTGCGAGGAGCACCTGTACTGTTTAGGATTGCGGAGTGTTTTCGCGGTATCGACAAGCCCAGTCACACTTTCGGTTCCCGATCGTTTCTGACCATCATTGGCGCAAACCTTGGGTCAAATCTTTGGAGCCGCCAACTTGCTATGGGTAGCTTAATGGGGTGGCCCCCTGAAACATTTCTGAATCCTGTGATCGCTTTGTCGTGAATGCCTCGTTGGGTTTTGATTTGGTTTTTTCGAGGTTGATCGAGTGTGTGTTGCTATTTGTGCACCCCTGCAGGGTAAATCTTTCTGAAAGCCGTGTCCACGGTTATGGACGACTTGGAGCACAATTTCTCGATCATAGACAAGTATAACTAAAGTACCGCTTTTAATTTGACTAAGTACCTGACTAGTAAATAGTGCAACACTCATGGAATGGTTAATAAAACTGCCAACGGATGGTGGGGGTTGTTCGTTCGCTTCCTCTTTGGTAAGCGAGGAGGAGGATGGATCTGTTAATCTTACTGTTATAACTGTTGTTCTTAATTAACGGACATCCGTCTATCTTTGGTTAGGCGGATGGTTAGCGAGTATCTATAGAATTGTTAGGTATTATCTTTTGCTGCAATTGCGTCACCCCAGGTTGTGTTCCCTTTAGAGGCATAAAGACTTGCTGAGTACCCCTAGGGTCTCACACGATAAATTGTTTGATTCAGATGAACAGGTATACTCGCAAGATGGATCTTTGGGTGGAGGAGGCAGACGATGTTGTAGCGATCACTCGGTGTAGAGATTCCGGGAACGGGGATCCGTGAGATCTGTGGGCGGGATGTGTTTATTTATGGGGCATCTTATGCCGATTTGCTTCTTACCCGTACTCGGATCTTGTTTTCCGCTTCCGCCTGATACTCTGATGTTTGATGTATGAGGAGATATCCTAAACTATTATATCTATCTAGGATATTTGGATCTTGCCGTATGGCGTTGCAATATTTCTATTTCTTTTAGATGGAATGGCTCTAAGGACTGTTGTATGTGGCTTGCATACATACTCATTTGTGTATGTAGTTGATCCCTTTCTTTTGCCGATTCGCGCTTCGTTCTTGTCCCGATGTTTTGGAAATGGTTAGGACAGCCGAAAGGTCTACCTGTGAGTGGCATTTGGCCCCACCGTACTATTTTAACCATTTCCACTCATCCAGGCTTGTAACTAAGAGCGTAATTCACCGAGGTAGTTACATAGGGTAACCTTTCTAACGTCGTCTAACTATTGTGTAATGGTATTACTTCATTTTCCACCCGCACACAAGTGCTTGATGGGCACCATTGAATCGTTTCTATGCAGGTTTGGCATGAATCGCTAAAATCTGCATAGGGCCGATTCGAGGGTGTTACATGCTAGGACAACAAGATCACACAACAACTAACATCTAATGAAAACAGTTATGTATGTGATATGTGGTGATTGCCACCTTGCCTTTGGCTGTATATCCCATAAACACTTACCTAACCCACACATATCACTTTCCCTTTTGCAAAACAAAGTTAGACACTTCTATTTTATGTTTGCAAGTTTTACATGGTTGATTGTGATTTCGCATAAGGACCAACTTTTACCTACAAATCCAACCACGACATGGATTAACTAGTTGCCTCTAAAATCCCTTTTTAAGGTCGTCCTTTGTAAGTGCCATATCAACTAATGTCAGAGACAGACACTTGCCAGCCACTTATACAATACAAGTCGTATGTTAATCGTGGAACCGGTCTCACATAAGGTTACATGTAAGGTTGGTCCAAGCCGCTTCATCTAACATTACCGCGATAGTATCAAGTACATGTGGGAGGGTAGCAACTAGAAAATCAACGCCCACACAATCGACGTGCTACTCGTAATAGTACATCTACGCATAGATCGCTCTAATACCACTGAAGGGGTTCCGTGGCAGAAAACAATAAATTTTTCCTACTACGAGAACGCACCAAACCAAGATCTATCTATGGAGAAGTACAGTGATTGTACCTTTGAAGACCGAGAAAGCAGGAATATGTTCCTGCACAGACGTTGTTGTTAAAGCCGAGCATCGTAGACCTCAAGGTCTAGAAGTCTTCAAACATTCTGCACCACTATTGGTGATGCCTCGTCAAGCTTTACAGGCCTCCGGTGTAAAGCACGTCTCCCGAGCCCTAGTCTAGCAAGGTAGTAGAAGAAGAAGATCCGGACCGATTCCAGCAGCACGATGACGTGCGCTGGGTGGAGAAATCTCTACCTCGTGTAGCACGTTCCTAACTTGGGAACTTGCTTGAGAGGGAGAGAGGGAGGGAAAGAGAATGGCTAATGCCAATTGATTGATGGATTGAGAAATTGGGGTGAATGCCTCCTCTATATATAGGAAAAACTAGGCTACTCCCACCCTCCAAGTCCCTGGGTGGGACTATTGCTTGGGATAGGTGGGAGGAGGAGGCGTCGGTGGTGGGGATGGGCCACACCCACCCGCCCAAGCCTACCAAGGGGTGTCCGACAGGGTGGGAGTCTCCCCACCCTAGCCGCATGGCCCTAGGGCCCTTGGCCCTTCCCTCTTGGGCCCTCTTCCCTCCTACGGAAGGCCCATGTGGGAATTTCCCCTTTTCATTTTATTTAAATAATTTCCATATTTAATATTAGTTCATAATTAAATATTAAATACATTATTTAATTCCTCCTTGTTCAAAACACCTTTTGAACAGACTCCAAACACTTCGATATTCTCTCGAGAACCATTCCGATTTTCTCTTCCTATTTCTCTATCGATATTAGATCAACTCACAGCGTCGGTTAACCTTTAGCATGACACCTTTACGGTTTAGGAATGTTCAGGTATGAAGGGGATCTCTCTCCAATCATTGATCATCTGCGATATCTAGAAATACATGATGATCCCTTCTCATTCCATGACACAATGTTGTTCGCTTGAACCTTCTAAACATTGAATATTATTCCCTTTGCACAACGATACCTGGTTTGTCCAAGACCTGATCTCATGTATCTCATATAGTTCAATCTTGTTACTAACAAACACTTATACTTGTTCCAAGGTGTAACCGACATAGTCATAGAGTTACCTTTCATATGTAAATTAACCGACCCAAACTAGACACCGAGACCCTATCTCTCATATAAAGGTTGTGAGGAGCCAACGGGAGGGTACCGTCTTGTGAGTTTACCATAGCAACCCGCTGCAATCTAGATCACATCTAGCAACCGGATGACTTTGTACTCTCCATCAATAAATATCAGACAAGCATGAGTAGGGTTTCCTCTACGAGCGCATGAACCTGGGTAAATCTCGCCTCCCTTGTTTTTCTGATAAGCCGACAAAATCACCAACGCACCTCTTTCCCTAAAACCTAAGTCCATAACAATGGACATTGCCGAGGTCATCCCTCGTCACTCCTCTATAAAGGGAAATTCCATGAAATCTAGAATTAAGAACAAACATAGTATAACTTTAGGTATGTTTACATGATGTTTGAATTTAAAATATGCTACCTTGAACAAACAAGATCATCTGGTCTGTCACTAGATGATAATAACACATGCATTCACTTTATCCCTAGTGAGATAACAAAGAAAGATAAAAACCATAGTAGATCTTGAATTTGTTGTCACAATCCAATCACCACCGCCATGTTATTCGAACTAATACACATGTTTCCCCGCACATGCCATCTCATACATGTTGGATCAATCCAAGTAATAAAGGAGGGGGTACATAATATGTGTCTACCAATACATCTCACCCATATTAGAAATCCAATCTAAAATATCACCTTATAGAATAAAGGTCCACCACGTAGGAATTACATAGATGACCATAATCATGTTGGGAAGCTCATATGGTACTAGAACAATGATAGATCAAGAGAGAAATAGATCAAATTACTGCCACAAACCGATATTATAGAGGTGGGCAACTCCCTCTTCATCATGGTGATGAAGCCGAAGATGTTGGAGAAGGTAGATATCCCATAGGCAGCCACTTTGCCGGTGTTTCCCCTCCAATATTCGCTGGTTTTGTCTCTGTTTTGGTGTTTCTGCATAGCCTCCTCCGATATCGCCCTGGGGGTTCTTTTTATAGGCGTTTTTAGATCAAGATTTCGAGGCTGAGATGAAGACGGATGGCTGTGGAGGCTCAAGGAGGGAACAACCTTGGGTGGCGCGGCCCAGGGTGGGGCCCACACCACTTGGGCTCGTTTGGGACTTGGGCCTCCCTTCTCGCAGTTTTTGTGCTCCAGATGCTTCCCTTCACGAAAATACTCCTCGAAAAATCACCGGGCCATTGGACTTCGTCTAGGTCAATGAAAGATAAAAATACGCAAAATAGGGTTTTCCTGTTCTACAGAGTTACAAACCAAATAAAGGGAATGATTGGTAAAATCACCATAAATCAATGTAAACCATGAATACATCTTATAAGTTGCAAACATGTGGGATCATGTATCAATAAAGTACAAAGTTCATGTATGCATTTTACATGCATCAACCAGTGACGTCGTCAGTGAGAGGGACAGAACCCTATATGGGCTTTAGCTAGTCCTACCGATCGTCTCTGTCCCTGACGACGGACATGTAATACATTATATTTTTACTAGACTTTGTCCATCGAGATACTTTCCCTAGATTTTATGTTCTCACTAGCCTATCGAAATTTTCTCGATTTTTCAAGGTCAGTATGCATTTTAATTTGTTTTTTAAGTTCAACTTTTATATAAAAGGCATTCTCATTGTATTCGGACCTATACCCATTGAACCGTGACAATCCTCCATCCTTTTCTCTCCATCCTCAGTGAAAGAACGAAAGTTCTTGGGGTAGCGCTATCTAGAGGCAAACCTTTGAGAAGTTCTAGCCCCACACAAGTAGCTAAGCATGATATTTCCTTTTCTACTTCTCATTTTCCTTTTTTCGAATTTCTTCGAGTTCATAGTATAACGTATGAAAAATTAATCCCACAAAGTACAAGAAGCATGTGAAGCACAAAGTACGATTCTACTAGAACTATAGTACGAATATACTAAAAAGTAAAGTACAAAGATACACTAACCGAAGTACACAGTACAAGTGTATTATGACAAAACACACAAAGTATGCTATACTCGAAGTACAAACTATGCTAACTCAAGTACTACAAAGTAAGAGTGTACTATAAACAAATTATAATGTATACTAAAATCCGAACTACAAATACACTAAAAACTGAAATAATTACAAAAAAGTTTAGGGAAAAAAATCAATATGTAGATCACCATTCGTTATTTGGATGCGAATAATACCAAAGATATTTTATTTTGAATTTTCATTTATTTATAGAAATAAAGAAGTGTAGTACTCCCATCCTCATGTGTTCTCATCCTCTTCTTCACTTTGGTTCTCCTTGCGACAAGTAGCGGGCATAGACACACCAGACACCCGCATAGCCATGCAGAAGAAGAACATGACACTTGGTGTGAGGAGAGCATGCTAGAAGGAAAATGCGACACTTGGCACAAGGAGAACACAATAGGAAAATCCTTTGCCGAGGTTAGCATTTTCTAGAGATTTTGATCCCTTTGCTTCCCATTTTTTCTTCCTTTTAATTTCGAACGAGATCGGATCTTGGCCCAAGCCACGTGAACCCGACCAATATGTGCCTTTTATATTTCTTTTTCATTTTATTTCCTCTCCCTATTTGTTACCGCTTGCACATTTTAGATCAAACCGCCGGTGGCAGCACAACCTCTAGCCCCTGGTCGTTCGGGGTTCGTCTTCACTAGTGGGACCGTACGCAACTAGGTTTGCAAAGCGGACACTCCACAAGCATGCATATAGGTATATGAAAAGTTAATCATATACTAATAATCTCAAATAAAAGTTAGGCTATGTTAAATTTGAAATATCTACGGGTTTATGCGAGATCCCGTTTGAAACACTCCCCACAACACATCCAACTCCCTGTCTTTTCTTCGGGTTCAGATGTTGAGAGCAACCCCACTCGTTGGCCGTTTCCAGGCCAAAATCAGGCGCTATTTAGCGTGGACAGATAAAACTTTCGGCCTGGGAACGCCCAGTTTTCCACTCGCGTTCCTAGGTGATGCAAAATCGGTGACACGTTTGAATATTTTTTTGTTCCTGCCGGTGAAATCGCGCCCAAAGGTGTTCGATAGAAGTACACCCACAACAGTTCAGCGAACATTTTATTACAGAACTGAATCAAGGCTGACGATCATTCGTCGATGGCGATGGCCTCCTCTGGCATGTCAGGTGTGATGGGGATGGGCTCCTCGGTAAGGACAAGGGCAGCCGACGGATTGGAGGAGGTGGAGGCAGAGCTCGGCGAAGGAGTGGTAGGCACAGGACTCGGCGTGCTGGTAGGAGTGTCCTCGTCGAGAATGGCGGAGCGGTGAGCCATGTACCATGCCTTGACCTGGGGGATCATCGCCGAGGTGTCTTCACCGCCCAAGAGGAACTGGAGGTCGGTGTTCCTCTTCTTGGCGGCGAAGTTTGCCTTGAGGAGTGATACTTTGCAAACGTATCTATACTTTTTGATGTTTCATGCTTATTTAGTATCTACTTTGCTTTGCTTTGTCAACACTTTGGAATATTTTTATACATTTTCTAGAAATAACCTATTAACAAGATGCCACAGTGCCAGTTGCCTATTTTCTTCTGTTTTTGGTTCCAGAAAAGCCAGAAAATGAATATTCTCGGAATTGGACCGGACAAAAGCCAAAGTCGATATTTTACCGGAAGACTCACGGAGCCAGAAGACGAGACGGAGAGGGGCCAGGGGCTGGCCACACCATGTGGTGGCGCAGGTCCCCTAGGCTGCGCCACCAGGTGGTGTGGGCCCCTGGTCCACCCTCTGACATCGCCCTTTTGCCTATAAGAAGCCTCCGATGCAGAAACCCTAAATAATCCAGCCTCCAGCCACGAAAAGTTCCGCATCGCCGCCGCCACCGAAGGGGAGATTCGGGGGATAGAAAGTCTCTGTTCTGGCACCCTGCCGGGACGGGGAAGTGCCCCCGGAGCCATCTCCATCGATCTCCACCACCATCTCTATCGCCGTTGCTGATTCCCATGATGATGAGGGAGTAGTTCTTCCTCGAGGCTAAGGGTTCTACCGATAGCTATGTGTTCATCTCTCTCTCTCTATGCATGATCATATTGTGATCATGAGCTTTGTAATCAAGTAGATATCCTTGCTACTCAAGTGCTTTAATAGATCTCCTTGCTACTCAAGTGCTTTAATAGATCTCTGGCAAGTGATAGCGTGCACACCATGGTGGCACTTAGGCTAGAGATTACAAATACTTGTTATGAGTTATATTTGGAGTTGGATGTCTCTGTGAAATTGTGGTGTTTGTTGGAACCATCTAGCGCTCAAGGTGATAGTGAGGGGTTATCTAGATGGGGGAAAGCTGACTTTGAGGTGTGCTGTTATAGCCCTACCATGGATTAGAGTGTCCAACCGGAGAGTAGTTCAGAGTAGTATCATGAAGAGAATATATTTATATGAGAGTGTTCACTAGCAAAAGTATGATCCCTAGGCCTTGTTTCTAAACATTGAAACACCGTTTGCAACTAGATCTATTACATGTTTGCTTGCTTCCATCTTTATTTCAGATTTCCTTTAGTCTCTTCCTACCTGTCAAGCTCTTTTCTGACACCGTTACCACTTATAATTATCCATACTACTTGTATTTCACTATCTCTTCGCCGAACTAGTGCACCTATACACCTGAAAAGTGTATTGGGTGTGTTGGGGACACAAGAGACTTCTTGTATCTTGATTGCAGGGTTGCTTGAGAGGGATACCTTTGACCACTTCCTCCACGTTCGATAAACCTTGGGTAATCCACTTAAGGAAACTTGCTGCTGTTCTACAAACCTCTACACTTGGAGGCCCAACAACTATCTACAAGAATAGAAATGCGTGACATCAAGCTATTTTACGGCTATGCTTGCGGGGAGGTAAGGTAAAAGGTACTCACATCTTCTGGCTACTAAGCTATCTTCTAGTACTACTGCTGGTGTGTGAGTGCTCGAAGTTATTTCCTTTAGATTCTGCAATTATATCTTTTTGTTTCTTGTTTTTATTTTCACTAGTTAGGCTTAATGGAAACAAAAAATTAGAGAGATTTTTAGTATTTTTCCTAAGGTAGAACATGAATTGTCTGAAAATAAAATTAAAAAACCCATGGAACTTTCTTTGCATGCTAATAGCAATGTTATTAGTATGAATCTTTTGAACACCTTTGTTACTAATGCTATGGAAACGTCTAAGCTTGGGGAAGTTTGTTTTTATGAAAATGATCTTTTTAGTTCCCCAATTTTAAAGAAGAAAATTTGCTCAGATGATACTTTATCTCCCATATGTGGTAATTCTAATGATACTTGTGATATTTTAAATCCACATACTGAAAGCATCCCTTTTAAAATACCTATAAAAATTATTGAACGTGTTATGAATAACTGTTATTTTGGAGATGGAACTGTCCATCCTGGTGATCATTTACTCTTTATACACGAATTATGCGAGTTGTTCAAGTGTGCAGGTATTTCAATGAATCAAGTTAAGAGGAAGCTATTCCCTTTTTCACTTAAGGGCAAATCAAGGGAGTGGTATGAGCTACTAGATGATCTTCATCATTTGGAGTGGAAGGAACTTGAATCTCTCTTTTACTCTAAATTTTATCCTCCTCGTGAAATTCATAAAGATAGGAATTATATTTATAATTTTCAGCCTCATGATGGAGAAAGTATTGCCCAAGCATGGGGGAGATTGAAGTCACTAATGCTCAAATGTCCCATTCATGAGATCCCCAGTAATATTGTTATTATTAATTTTTATGCAAGGCTTTCAGGACATTACAAGGACTATTTAGATGCTTGTTTAGAGGGATCCTTCACAAGTAAGGAGGTCAAAGCTAAGTGGGATCTTCTTGAAACAATTCAAAGCAATACCAAATATTGGGATAACGACAAAGGTAAAGAACCAGGTATAAACTATGAGTATGATTGCATTAAGTCTTTCGCTAAAACTGCTGATTTTCAAGAGCTTAGTGCTAAATATGGTCTTGATCCTCAAATTCTTGTTGATTATTGTAGAGCCTTTGCTTCTCATACTAATGCTCCTAAGGAAAAATGGGACATGTATCATGAGCCTTTTAAAGACACTTGCATGGAAAATGAAATTGTTATTAATGATAGCAATAAACATGCTCAGACCTCTGAAAGTACTAATTCTTATAAGCATGTTAATTTTTGTGGAATACATAGACCTTGTGAGAAGAATCAAATTGAAGAAGAATATTGTATCACCCACAGGAATGAAAAAACTAGAATGTGGCATAGGGCTCTCAATGATCTTGGTAAAAAAGTTTGTGCCCTCTATCCTTTTATTTGTGAACTTTGCTTTGAAGTGGGTCATTTCAATTTTCCATGCTCAGGCCATAATAATATCCCTTCTAATCCAATGAGTACTTCAACTTTGTATTGTGATGACATGATCACTCCTAATTAGCATGATGAACTTACATTATTTTTGGGGTGTGAAGAGTTGTCAAGAAAAACCTCTTTCGTAGATATGAGTGCTTTTGATATGAATAGCGTCCTGCATGGTTGTCATCTTTATTGTGTTGATAATTGCCACACAAATACTTACATACAAAATATTATAAAAGATGAGATTTTACCAAACTATGACAGGACTAATATGTGTTTTGATCTTATTAATGAAAAGAAGGAATGCTCCAAAGTTTCTTCTATTATCTCTAACAATAAACCAAGGTATATGGAGAAGCTTCCTTTCAAGCCTCTCCCTCCTAAAGAGAAGAAGAAAAATAAGAAGAGGAGAAGTAAAAGGAGAGAGGAACGATATTTTCCCCTAAGCATGTTGCTCCTATTATAGTTATTGATGAGTCTGAACTCGATGATGTTCCTATGCCTATTACCTATAGTAGTAATCATGATTGGGAAAAGCACAGTACTTTCGATATTGAAAATCTCTTCGGTACCAATTCTAAAAATGACGATGTTAATAATTGTTGTACTATTAGTACTATCCATGTTTCTTCCAATGATGATATGTTTACAAATGAACACACTTTGGAAGATAACTATTCTATTGCTTATGATGATACTATACCTCCAATATATGATGATTACAATAATGAATATGATATTTTTAGTCCACCTACTATTGAGGAGAAAATTAATTATGATTACAATATGCCTCCTATATTTGATGATTATGGTGATGAGAATAATAATGATAGCTATTTTGTTGAATTTACTCCCACTACAATTAATAAAAATGACTATGTTTATGTGGGGAGTATTAATTCTTTTATGCATGTGGCTCATGATAAGAATGTTTTATGTGATAGTTATATTGTTAATTTTATTCATGATGCTACTGAAATTTATTATGAGATAGGGAAACATGGTTTTATGTATCTCAACAATATTAAGTTTTCCCTCCTTATGTTGAAAATTTTGAAGCTGCACTTGTTTTGCTTTCCTATGCTTGTTGCTTTGTGCTTTCATGACTTGTTTCTTTACAAGATTATTTTTCATAGTAAGTGGGTTAGACTTAAATGTGTTTTATATTTGCTTCTTCATGCTCTCTTTTACTCTAAATTCATATTTCTTATGTGAGCATCATTGAAATTATCATGCCTATCTTAATGGCTATAAAGAAAAAGAGCTTTTGGGAGACAACCCATTATATTTTTACTTTCAGTTTATTTTTGTTTTGTTGAGCCAATGGAAGTTACTACTTCTGTAATAACCTCTCCTTATCCTTTTTATTTGATTTTTGTGCCAAGAATAACCTCTAGTGAGAGGGAAGTAAGATTTGGGGAAGTGTTGTCCCGAAACAGATTTTTGTGCTTTACTATCAAAATTCATGAAAATTCTCTGTATGTCAGATTGAGCCTTCATTTTATGAATAAATCCCCCAGGTTGTTAGCTAACTTTCGTTAGTTCAACACTTTTCGATTTGAGCAACAAAAGATCTTCAAAAAAATTGGTTTTCACCTGCTGGTCTGTTTTGACAGATTTCTGCCATTATTTGCATTTGCCTCTTTATCAATTTCTTTTTGGGTTCTTTTTGGTGAATTGAGCTTTTTGAGGGAATTGCTATAGTAGCATGTGTTTTTAATGAATTTTTTTCTGTTTTAAAACTAAAACCCAAAGATTTATTATCTTTTGAATGCACTAATGTTGCTAATGAAGATTGTGTGAAGTTTTGTATGAAGGAAATTTTAAAGTGTAGGGAAGCGTAATGTGATAAGATGAAGTATGGACAAAAGCTCAAGCTTGGGGATGCCACCCTTGTCACCCCAAGAAATATCCAATAAGTACAAGCTTCAAAGCTTGGGGATGCCCAAGGCATCTCCTTCTTCATCAATAAAAATCCCAGGTTTCTTCCAAACACTTCATTTTTATTGTTTCATGCATAGTTGTGTTGTTCTTGGAGTGTCTTCGTTTTTGTTTTTGGTTTTCGTTTGCTTAGTTTTTTTAGTTTGCTTGAATAAATTGGTTGGACCCCCTCATTCATACATTAGTTTTCAAATAAGATTAGTTTGGATTGGAAAAGAGTAGGAAAAAGTTCATGCTTAAGTGGTAAAAAGGAGCTTGTTTTTGACTGTGACTTGGACTTTATCATGCCATGCTTGATATTGTTTTGGTTTTATGCTTAGTGATTTTTGCTGTAGCATGACATGTTACAAATAATTTAGATTGCTTAATGTGCCTTGAAAGAATCATGCGTTGTTTTAACATATTAAAGCATAGTATTGTGGTATTCTCCTTTGATGCTTTATTTGGGTTGACTTGGTGCATGCTCACACCATGTTAAGACTATACCAAGTCACCATAGCCTCTATGATCCTTTAGTTTTCGACTTGTAATATCACTTTATGCTTTAATTAATGATGTTTTATCGCTTTGCATGATTATGGCCATTATTGCTCTCTTAGTTGGTCGCTCCCAGTCTTTTGCTAGCCTCCATACCAAGTATGAGTTCCACTCATGCATCCAACTCCAAATAAAACCAAGTTATTCCAAAGAGTCCACCATACCTACCTATTAGCATTTTCTATTCCAAGTATATTCATGTTTCTATCTACCTTCTAAATTAAACTTTTTATGTGAAAATTAGTGATTAAAGCTCTCACGAACTTGATGGCACACTTTTCTTTTCTTGCCCCTAATAAACTTGAACCATTGTGTCATCTATGTTGTATATGTTTGCACTTATACGTTGGGAATTAGCAGAACCATGTTGTCATGAGGAACGCTTTCAACATTGCACTTGTACATTGTACCCAGTTGATATCATGCTCTTTTGTTTATGGATGTCGTCGATGTGAAATGAAAGGGGAGCTTGTAAGTCCATGGAGTTATGTATGTGTGTTAGAGAAACGCCTAGGCGGCTGGTCTAATCCATGCCTAATCATGGTGGAAACCTGCAGCGTAACCATAATGAGCAATCTATGAAGCATTCTTCTTATAAAAAAGAGATAGAGATTGAAAAAAATAAAAAAAAGAGATGAGAAAAGAGGAAAGAGATAAAAAAGCACCATTTTCCCATGGTAAATAAGAAGATGCTGAGATGCTTATTGTCTGCTTGCCTTGTCATTTTGATATGGGGATTCTTCCGTATCATCGGGCAAGGGGTACCCCGTTGGCAGTTCTCTGTGATACACATGTACTTACTATGACAAGAACTTACTGGTAACTAAACTTGAGTAGCATGAGGAGCGGCCCTCATATTCAAGGGACATGAGATTGCCTACTTATACTTTGTCAAGCATATACTCCATAGTTTGTTCACTTTAACCTTAATCACTTCAAGATGCTTATGATAGGGGCAATGAGAGCTGAAAGCTAATAAATACCATAATTTTTGGAAGCTCTTTATGAGACTTGAATCTCTGCTTCCTTCTATGAAGGCCTTTCTTTTACTTTTATGTTGAGTCTCCATCTTCTATGTTTATGTACCTATTAAGAGAGCATAGTGGCCATTCTTAGTTTAATGTGCATTGTCCCAAGACTTGTTGATTGATGCATAACTTTGATATTGCTTGTTCTTAAACTATTTGTATCTAGCCCTGATGAACTTTGAAGGTGTCCTATGCATTTATTTTTGCTACACTATGAGGGACAAGCTGAATACCATTCTTATTATGTTTTCTTTATGTGAAACAAACAAACAAACGTCTTTCAAAGCATTGTTATTCATGAATCTTTTGTTTGTACTTTTTCATGTTACAACATAGTTGCTATATCTTATTGTTAGAACTATATCTTTCATGCTATGTTAGAGTACTATGATCCTAGCTATCAATGTTTTAAAAATACCTTGATCAAGATTGTGATGGTGCATGTCACCTCAAAAATTATTCTTTTTTATCACTTACCTACTCGAGGACGAGCGAGAGTTAAGCTTAAGGATGTTGATATGTTGCAAACGTATCTATAATTTTTGATGTTCCATGCTTGTTTAGTATCTACTTTGCTTTGCTTTGTCAACACTTTGGAGTATTTTTACACATTTTCTGAAACTAACCTATTAACAAGATGCCACAGTGCCAGTTGCCTGTTTTCTTCTGTTTTGGTTCCAGAAAAGCCAGAAAATGAATATTCTCAGAATTGGACCGGACAAAAGCCAAAGTCGATATTTTACCGAAAGACTCACGGAGCCAGAAGACGAGACGGAGAGGGGCCAGGGGCTGGCCACACCACCAGGTGGTGTGGGCCCCTGGTCCACCCTCTGACATCACCCTTTTGCCTATAAGAAGCCTCCGATGCAGAAACCCTAAATAATCTAGCCTCCAGCCATGAAAAGTTCCGCAGCGCCGCCACCACCGAAGGGGAGATTCGGGGGATAGAAAATCTCTGTTCCGGCACCCTGCCGGGACGGGGAAGTGCCCCCGGAGCCATCTCCATCGATCTCCACCACCATCTCTATCACCGTTGCTGATTCCCATGATGATGAGGGAGTAGTTCTTCCTCGAGGCTAAGGGTTCTACCGGTAGCTATGTGTTCATATCTCTCTCTATGCATGATCATATTGTGATCATGAGCTTTGTAATCAAGTAGATCTACCTTGCTACTCAAGTGCTTTAATAGATCTCTGGCTCTCCCCACGTGTGTGAAAGTGATAGCGTGCACACCATGGTGGCACTTAGGCTAGAGATTACAAATACTTGTTATGAGTTATATTTGGAGTTGGATGTCTCTATGAAATTGTGGTGTCTGTTGGAACCATCTAGCGCTCATGGTGATAGTGAGGGGTTATCTAGATGGGGAAAGCTTACTTTGAGGTGTGCAGTTATAGCCCTACCATGGATTAGAGTGTCCAACCGGAGAGTAGTTCAGAGTAGTATCATGAAGAGAAGGTATTTATATGAGAGTGTTCACTAGCGAAAGTATGATCCCTAGGCCTTGTTTGTAAACATTGAAACACCGTTTGCAACTAGATCTGTTACATGTTTGCTTGCTTCCATCTTTATTTCAGATTTCCTTTAGTCTCTTCCTACCCGTCAAGCTCTTTTCTGACACCGTTAACACCAAACAAGCAATATAAGATGCAAGCATCAAATGTGTAAAGTGAAATGATATGGTTCTTGCACTTGATCACCATCATGTGCATCGTGGTATAATCTTTATCATTCCTTTGTGTGTGAGGCCAAGGTCTATGGATCTTACACGTTAGGTGTGTTGCAAGAGTATAAACTATACATCAACATTACCATATCATGACACCAGCCCAACAACGATCTAAACTAGACGCCTCTAATTTATCAATTGCAAGTTTTACGTGGCTTAGGGCTTTCGAAGATAGAACCGGTCTTACCTACGAACATGGAACCACAACGATGTTGACCAAATTATTAGCAACTCGTTGTAAATTAGATATTGACTATAGTAGGAGAGACAGACACTCGCTAGCCACTTATGCAAAACTAGTTGCATGTCAAGCGTGGAACAGATCTCATATACGAGGACATGTAAAGTTATTCCGGGCCGCTTCATCCCACTATGCCACAAATATCCAAAATACATGAAAGAAGGAATAACATGATCATCATCGCCCACATACTCATATGTGTACTACCCGTGCAAAGTATCTACGCATAGATCGGGCTCTCATACCACTGTTGGGTTCACAACATAGAAAACAATTTTTTCCTATGATGGGAACTATTATACGCCAAGATCTATCTACTAGATACAAGCAATGGGTGGATATACATCCATAGAGAACATACCCTCAAAGAACGACAAAGCTTTGTTAACGAGATGGAACTCGTGGATGATGTAGTCAAACGCTTGCCGATCTCAAGATCGTGTGGAAGTCCTAGCACACAAATCAGCAGCACATCCGTCCTCGCACACACATTCAGGCTACCAAACAACCTCCACCTCCTCACTCCAGCGATGTAGCGGAAGCAGCAACTCCTTCCAGACAAAATGCCACCGCGAACATGTATCTCGCTAATCCGAGACCATGGGGGAATAATTCTAGAGGGGGAGAGAGATCCTTTATGAGGAGGTGTCCTTTGAGAGGGAGGAGAGGGGGGATCTCCCCCTCCCCATGGCCGGTTCCCAAGGGGGGGGCTACCTCTTCCTCATTCATGTGGTGGAAGCTCCACTCACATAAACATGCATCCACTCAAAGTTCCACTCACATGCATTAAATTTCCACCAAATTTAATGAAACTATCATTTAATAAAACTCTTTTATTTATTTTATTCAGAATTTTGTTAATTACTTTAATTAACAAACATTCACATAAAACCCCCTGCAACATTTCAATATCACATGCAGAACCAATTTCAGCAATTTCACCTAAAACAATTCCGGTGTCCATTGAAATAATTCCAGTGCTTTGCAATTCTTTCGTCTAGAACATATTTGCTCCAAATGGTGTTTGGCAACCCTTAAGTGTGTCACCCTATGGTTCACGAATAATGCTGACATGATCGAGACCCCTCTCAGATAATAATCAAAAGCGGGACCTAGAGATCCATAATGACTCCATTCAACGATGACTTCTGTGATCGTGAGAACCTTTAACGATAGTAATTAAATCCCTTTGTCTCGCAATGTATTACATGTCCGAGATTCGATCATTAGTATCTCAATACTTAGTTTGATCTCGTTACCGACATGCACTCTTTTCTCGTTCCCATGATATAACATTCTAGTGATCACATCACTTGCTTGCAAGCTATCTTAATGTGATATCACCGAGAGGGCCTAGAGTATATCTATCTGTCATCGGGATTGACAAATTCTACTCTTGATCCATGAGCCTCAACATAACACCTTTGGAATACCCGAACCCATCTTTATAGTCACCCTATTACGGTGTGACATTTGATGTTATCAAAGTATTCTTCCGGTGTTAGCAATTAACATGATCTCATGATCTAAGGATAAAGATTACTTCATATGATGTTATAGCAATATAAACACAATGACTTTGATCGTAATGCTATACTCCGGATGAATGTTCATCACATCATTCACCAATGCCATGACCTCGTTATTAACAACATCCAATGTCCATGATTAGGAAACCTTGATCATCTTGTTAATCAACGAGCTAGTTTATAGAGATAACTAGGAACTTTCTATTTGTTTATTAAACACACATGTATTAAGGTTTCCGTATTAATACAATTATAGCATGTGAAATAAACATCTATCATATACTTGGAATACATATAATAACAACTTTATTATTTCCTCTCAGGGCATATTCCCTTCACAAGCATTGTCCACTTGACGCGGGGCTCTACCGTCTTCGCCTTCTTCTTGCCCTTGACCTTCGCCGCTGCCAAGGGGCCCTCTTTGGCCTACGTCTGGTTGGCGTCGTCCTCCGCCTTGCCTTGCGTCTGGTTGGCGCTGTCCTCTTCGTCGAATTCCTAGGACTCGAGCCCATGCTCGGCGGTGGTCTGGGACTACTCTTTAGTGAAGAAGTCAGCCGCTGCGGAACTGGAGGCGATCCGGTCTGACATGTAGGCGTCGCCCGCCATTCCTGTGAACATGTTGCGGGCATCCTGTTCGCCAAAGCTGTTGGGCGAGGAGCTGCTACCGGCAAATGGAAGAAGGCCCCTGCGCATGGCTGATGATGAGTCGTACGCCGGAGAGCTAACATAGGGGACGTTGATGTCGACATTGAAGGCTGGTGGATGAGGCGCGGGGCATGGGAAGAGCATGTTCGGGTTGAACCTGCAGTCGAACTCGGGGGAGGACGAGAACCTCTATCGTCGGTTCACCTGGCTCTCCTGGAACATGGCCGGCATGATAGGAGAGAACTCGGCCAGAGACCCCACACTCAGCTAGCTCCCCTAGTGCACGGCGTACTGTGAGGCGGCCATCAGCGTTGGGTGGGACATCGTCGTGTGCGCGGCAACACACTCCGAAGCTTCACGTGCTCCCCTCATCTCCGACCTTGTCTTCTTATCCTTCCGGCTCTCTGTTTCGATCTCTCTCCGCCGGCACTCCTGCAAGCACTCGGCATCCGTCAAGCCGTCCGGTCTCGGTGTCAGCTTCCTTGGCTTCTTCTCCTTTGGCACGCCGACGGTGGATCGGTGTCAAATCTAGCATCGACATAACACTTAGCGACCAGCTCTTCTTCACCCCCGTATATAAGAAACATATACTTAGTTCTTCTTAAGTACTTAAGGATATTTTTGATCGCTATCCAGTGCTCCGAACCTGGATCAGATTGGTACCTACTAGTCAAACTAATAGCATGTACCACATTCGGTCTTGTACATAGCATGGCATACATTATAGATCCTATGGCTAAAGCATAGGGGATCTTATCCATTATCTCTCTTTCTTCTGCCGTAGCCGGACTTTGAGTCTTACTCAATGTCTTGCCTTGCAACATAGGTAAGAACCCCTTCTTACTTCCGTCCATATTAAACTTCTTTAATATCTTATCAAGGTATGTACTTTGCGATAGCCCAATTAGGCGCCTTGATCTATCTCTATAGATCTTAATGCCTAATATATATGATGCTTCACCAAGGTCCTTCATCGAAAATTTGTTGTTTAGATAACTTTTAACACTGTTTAAAAGATCTACATCATTTCCAATCAATAATATGTCATCCACGTATAATATCAGAAAAGCCACATTGCTCCCACTCACTTTCTTGTAAATACAAGCCTATCCATAAGTTTGGACAAATCCAAACTCTTTGATCACCTCATCAAAGCAGAGATTCCAACTCCGGGATGCTTGCTTTAGTCCATAGATGGATCGCTGAAGCTTGCATACCTTATCAGCATCCTTAGGATTGACAAAACCTATAGGTTGTATCATATACAACTCTTCTTCAATATTACCATTGAGGAACGCACTTTTGACATCCATCTGCCATATTTCATAATCAAAATATGCAGCAATTACTAACATAATCCTAATCGACTTTAGCATCACTATGGAGAGAATGTCTCATCATAGTCAACTCCTTGAATTTGTTGAAACCCCTTTGCGACAAGTCGGGCTCTATAGATGGTCACATTACCATCAGCATCAGTTTTTCTTTTGAAAATCCATTTATTCTCAACGGCCTTTCGGTCATGAGGTAAGTCCACCAAAGTCCAAACTTGTTTTTCGTACATGGATTCCATCTCATATTTCATGGCTTCTAGCCATTTGTTGGAATCCGGGCTCATCATCGCTTCTTCATATGTTGTAGGGTCATATATTTCATCAACCATGAAATTCATAACAGGATTTCCATACAGTTTAGGAGTTACACGTGTTCTGCTTGACCTGCGAGGTTTGGTAGTGTCCTCTTTCGGAGTTTCATGATCATTATCATTAGTTCCCTCTTCATTCGGTGAAGTCAACTCCGGAACAATTTCTGGCGCTACGCCACTCGCCATTTCATGAAGAGAAGGTTCAATAACCTCTTCGAGTTCTACCTTCTGACTACACACGCCTTTCACGAGAAACTCTTTCTCTAGAAAGTATCCATTCTTGGCAACAAAAACCTTGCCCTCGGATCTGTGATAGAAGGAATACCCAATTGTTTCTTTAGGGTATCCTATGAAGATGCATTTTCCGCTTTGGGTTCGAGTTTATCAGGTTGAAGTTTCTTCACATAAACATCGCAACCCCAAACTTTAAGAAATGACAACTTATATTTGTTTCCAAACCATAATTCATTCGATGTCTTTTCAACGGATTTAGATGGTGCCCTATTTAAAGTGAATACAATAGTTTCCAGTGCATAACCCCAAAATGACAGTGGCAAGTCAGTCAAAGACATCATAGATCGAACCATATCCAATAAAGTACGATTACGATATTCTGACACACCATTATGTTGTGGTGTTCCAGCAGGTGTGAGTTGTGAAACTATTCCACAATTTCTCATGTGTGCGCTAAACTCGTAACTAAGATACTCACCCCCACGATCAGACCGTAGAAATTTAATCTTTCTATTACGATGATTTTCCACCTCATTCTGAAATTCCTTGAACTTTTCAAAGGTTTCAGACTTGTGTTTCATCAAATAGATATACCCGTATCTACTCAAATCATCTGTGAAAGTAAGAAAATAATGATATCCACCTCGCGCCGACAGACTCATTGGACCACATACATCTGTATGTATGATTTCCAATAAATCTATTGCCCGTTCCATTGAACTGGAAATCAGCGTTCTAGTCATCTTGCCTAAGGCATGGCTCACATGTATCAAATGATTCAAAATCAAGTGATTCCAAAAGTCCATCAGAAGGGAGTTTCTTCTTGCGTTTAACGCCAATATGACCTAGACAGTAGTGCCACATATATGTAGATATATCATCATCAAGTTTAATCCTTTTAGCATCAACATTATGAATATTCGTAACACTATTATCGAGATCCAACATAAATAAACCATTCATCACAGGTGCATGACCATAAAATATATCATTCATATAAATCGAACAACCATTGACAAGGGGTTAACTCATCAATTCCCATTGTTATGGACTTGGGTTTTGGAGAAGGAGGGAGCACTGGAGGCATCAATTGGCTAGCAAACAAGCACACATGGACGCAAGGTTTACCCAGGTTCAGGCTTTGTAGAGGTCCCTACTCCTGCTTGTCTGCTCTTGGAATTATCGAGGGAGTCAAGTTACAGGGGTGCACCGATGCAATCTGGCGATGGTTGTGGAAACTAGGGTTGTGATTGTCCTCCTCGCCGCCCCCTCCTAGCCTTTATATACATAGGCTAGGTCTCGGGTAGAAGGTCGAGTCGGTTACAGATTAGGGTTCGTCCCTTTAAACTTTCTATCTTAAGCTTCGTCTTGTGCTGCAAGCAATCAGAGTCTCCGTGAGTCACCTCAAATCTTGTATTGGGCCTTGGTAACACCATGGGTTTCTGCCATATCTGGACCGTATATGCCAAACTTGAGTACATGTAGGGTATGCCCATGTCAGTAGCCCCCGAGTGTCCAGTGGAACCGTAGATTCGAGTGGAGACTTTATGAAGTCTTTCGAGTGCACAGCTGAGCATGTCTCGAGTGCTTTGATTAATGTCATAGGGATTGTTGATATACGTGCCTGACTTATCCGATGCATCAGGATCAGTTAACTGCCTTAGGGAAAAACAACTAAATCTACTCAAATTCGAGTCCCCGGACTCGAATTCAGAAGAGTGCTGGTGTAATTCGACTCAGGCCACTGAGGTCTTACAGGAGTCGAATCACAATATATAAGTGTGAGCAGTCGACGCTTCCATCAAGGCGTATTTCATCGTACTTGCGGGCACAGATATTTTCTGGTAGAGCACAACAGATGCGTTGCCAGGCCTTATTCAGGTCTTATCTTCCCACTGTAAGCGCGACATCCAAATTTTTGTCATCGCGGAGATGATTCGGGTGACCCAGGAGACACAGTCTCTTTGCAGGGAAAGATATGAGGCGGAGTCGCCATAGCATTCGAATGTGGATGTTATCAACACACGGTGTAGCATATAAGAAAAATAATCATAGGGTGCACGACCAGCGCTCCCTATGGGATTAGCCCCCGAGTGCCTATTCGAGTCATAGACTCGAGTGGGGACTATAAGTATTTTGTGACTACTGTCGTAATTTTTGCTTGTTTCAGTCGAATGTGCTTTCAGCACTCCCTATGGGAGTGACCCAAAGTCCACAATCGAATCGTAGATTCGAGTGAAGGGTTTTAATGATGCTTGGATATCTTCAGTATGTTATTCGGGTGCACGGCCAGCGCTCCTGTTAGGATTAGCCCCCGAGTTCTTGGTTGAGGCGAAGACTCAAGTAAGGACTAAAGTAGTCATAGTGTTCTCCTGCTAGATTTGATGACATCAGTGATGACAATGGGATGACCTTAGTTACCCGCGTGAGCGGCTTTGATGGGACGTGACGAGTAGTGGGTCCCACTTTCTGACTTGGATTTGACCGGGCGTGCGTAATCTTCTATTTTAACTGCGTCTCCTTGATTTCTGCGCGTAATGGGAATAGTGGGGGACGGTTCGTGGTTTACCCTTGCCACGCATCAATGTCGATGTATGCCATGCGTCTGGTAGATTTTCTTCTGGCCGTTGGATGGCATCTGCTAGGAGGTTAAGTAGGGGCACGCCGTGCGGTAATTTCCCCACATCTCTCTTCTTGCTTGTGCTCCTTCGTCATTGTTGTTCTTGCTGCTTCTTTGCATACATCCCCTCCGTGGCACTGGACCAGCTCCGCGTCTTCCCCAGCTACTTCCTACGCTCACATCGCCAGCGCAAGATGGGCAAGAAAAAGGGAGGTGCTGCCGCTGGATCTGTGGCTACCATTGTCGCCACCAAGAAGAAGGGAGGCGCCGCCACCACGGGTACCAGCACCGCCGGAGCTGGGAAGAAGGGTGCGGGGACTCGCGTCACCAACGGGTCGTGGCGCTAATCCGTCATCAAGCCATCAAAGATGTTCACCCAGCGCCAGGACGGGGTGCTTTCTGCCGCGGAGAACGACTCACGCATTCCCGGCGATGAGGTAATCCCCAGTCCTCCTACGAGTTTTTGAGTGATGTTCCTTGTGTTCATCATTCACGGTCTTTCTCTCCCCTGCATCCGTTTGTTAGGGGTCTTCTTTGCTTCTACAGGCTCCAGCTGCACCAGCTATCCCCAAACTCTATTCTCCATATCACCTGTTTCATCACTCTCTATGAGTGTTGGATCGGAATCGAGCCACACTTCGGTCTCTTTAAGAAACTCTTCAAGCTCAAACGCCAGTCAGGGTCGGGTTCTGTAGTTTACGATGTAGGGGGATGCAGGATCCATGTCGACTCCAATGCCACTTATTTCAACATCAAACTCACCGCATCTGTCCAAGGGTGGAGGGATAAGTGGTTCTACGTCCGTGACCAGAAGGCCGACGGGGAACACTACTGACTCGCGCCCTTCGATCTGGTAGCAATCTGCAAGAGGAGGCGATCTTGGAAGAACATCTTGATGCCCGACGAAGTCGAAGAAACAGAGATGTTGTATCAGCGTGTCTGTGACCTCGAATGCCGCATTGGCAAGGAAATAGGCGGCGTAGAGCTCATTCGCACTTGGATGCGTCGCCTTATACAGCCTCTGCAGGCTAGGGTACACCCAATGTCCCGCTAGACCGGTGCTGGTGATGTCACTCGCATCTCTGCAGAGGGCATTTCTTCTGGTGAAGTTGACAGGAGGTTGTGACTGGTGACCAAGTACACCGCCAAGGAGGATCTTCTGGGTGACTCAGTCGTGCCTCCATTCTACGCCAGCAATCCTTCGCCTGAGGTGGATTTCTCTTCGGAGTTTCTTGTATTTTCGATTACTTGTAGGTGCTTTTGTATACTAATGCTTTTCCTGTTTGTTAGGACTGGGCCACGGCCACCAACTTGCCTCCTCGGCCTGAAGGAATTATTCCTCGCGAGGTGGATGAAGAAGACGAGTCGGGCTCCACCGTCTCCATGGAGGAAGAGGAGGAAGCCCTTGAGTCTAGTGACCACGGGACTCGCAAGCACTCCCGTAGAAAGGATTCAGATGCCTCCTCACCGACAACGCCGGAGGGTCCTCCTGTTGCTGCATAGGAGCCAATCCTCGCCGTGCCTGTATGCGCCATGGCTCCTCCCGCGCGAAATAAGCTGAGGTTGCCGAAGGAGTCGTCATATGATTCCTTTGACCTTGACAAATTTGACAGGTTAGTTTTCTGATATTTGTGAGTTCATCTTGTTTTCCTTGAAGTTTTTTCTTCTAAAGTGGTGCTTCATATTTGCAGTCAAATGGCGTCATCATCTTCTGACGACTGCTAATTTGTTAAAGAATCTGGAGTCACGGACTCCAAGAACAAGGAAGTAGCCATACGGTCTCCTTCTCCTCCGGTGGCGGCCCACTCCGGCGCTAACTCTTCGAGTTTCCCTCATGATGCAGGGCATCATATGGTTGCACGGACACCCACTCTCTAGGAACCTTTGGAGTCCCTAGAGGAGCATGTAAGTGTCTTTTGTCGCTGGCAGTCAAATTTGAGTTTGTGACTTTTGGCAACGCTGAAGAATTGTTTCTTTTTTGTGTAGCCTATCATGAAGGATTCCACTCGCCTTGTAGATCAGATCCTTGCCTTGGGTCGATAGTACGCCATCCTGGACAACCGCCATCGCGCAGTCGAAGGTTTGTGTTGAACTTGTCTCTTCACTCTGTTTATGTAGAGATTTGTAAACTCAAGTGTCGTCGTGTTCTGCCCTTTGTAGGTGAGCATAATGAGATTCTCCGTCACATTACTTCCCTCGAGAAGAGACTTGCCGCAGCAGGGAGAAACACGATGAGGCAGTCGCGGATCTGGAAGAGTCACAAAAGCGCGAGGAAGACCTGCGTGCTTCTACTGCCGAAAGGGAGAAGTTGTTCGAAGAACAACTTTTCTCGATTGCGAAAGCTCTCTCAAGTATTGTTCCGCTTCACTTGTATTTTTCCCTATTTGATTTCATGTCGCTGTGCTGATACCCTGTGTTTTCAGATGCCACCGGCGTAAGCTTTGACGCCTAGGCCTTGCACCACGCGGATGCCTTGGCTGGTGCCACGGTCGTAGTCGAGGACCGAAGTGTCACCCTCCAAGATACGCTCAGGAAGGCCAAAGGTGTGCTAAGCCGCCTCCGTGAGTATATGGTTCCCAAGGCCAGGTTAATCGAAAGTCTTGATGGCTTGGTGGAGTCCTTCGCAGAAGGCATCCCGATGGACTTCAGGAATGTGCAGTAGTCTATCGGCGCCACCATGGCACTCACGATGGCGCAAGCACATGGTGCAGAGCTGGACCCGAGCGCCATCTCCGAGGTGATGCCTGTTGACACAGATGGTCAGCAGGTAGTGTTCCAGCCTTTCGCTACTAGATGCAGTAAATATGGGCCTTGTCTCATTGAGACAGTCGCCAAATACTCTGAGGAGCTGCGTCGAGTGAAAGCGGCAAAGGCTGCGACGTCTGGGGCTACCACCAGAAAGTCTGTGGCGTCGGAGACTGCCACGAATTCGAGGAAGCCCCCGAAGTCGAAGTCCAAGTTGAAGAAGCAAATTGTTCCTTACCTGCCATTTGTAATAGTTTAGCTTCTTTTTTGCTGATCCATGTTTTGTGGGGGTGCCCCTATTGATACTTTTACCGAATTTGAGTGCACTCCTCCCTTTTATCAATGTATGATTGGTCTCATTTTGCCTCTTGCTTGGTTGTAATAGGGTCCTTCGAGTGGTCCTTTGAGTGATCCTCTTGACTCTCCTCCCACCGATGAAACCGTAGCGCAACCGCATTCAAAGGTGGAGGAGCTATCGCTGCTCTCGCGACTGCGTGACCGTATAAAGCAGTTGGAGCGTGAATTGCCCATTATCCGCGGAAACGCGGATGTGTGGAAGTCAAAAGCTGAGAAGGCCACTGCTCACAAAAAGTATCTCCTGGATGAAGTTTCACAGTTGAATGAGCAATTTAAATGTTAGCTCTCTATCTTCTTATCTTTTCTTTAGCCATTCGTGGTGATGCCTTGCCTTCATACTTTGGTCTTGCTTTTGTAGTTGTTAGCGCTCGTCATCCGAAGGACGAGAAGGATCGGGTTGCCATTCGAATGAATGACTTAACCCAGGAGCAGCTGTAGGCTAGTGGGTACTTCTAGGTGGACCATTCATGGCTCAGTGTACGGCGCCAGAAAAGTGCTGGTGCGGTGTTGATGTAGAGCTCGTTGGGAACCCCAAGAGGAAGGTATGATGAGCACAGCAGCAAGTTTCCCTTAGTTATGAAACCAAGGTTTAATCGAACTAGTAGGAGCAAGGAAACACCCCAAAGGTGTTGCTAGCTGAGCCTTGGCAGGGCGCACTACCGGTGCTAGTCGCAACGTGGAGACCTGCACAACACAACCATAGAACTTTGTCCCCAACTTGCGATGAGGTTGTCAATCTCACCGTGTTTTGCAGAAAACAAAGGATTAAACGTATCGAATGCAAGGAAGTAATAGTTTGTAGAAAGAAACACAAAGCAGTAAACAGTTTATAGATTGTATGTAAAGAAAAAGGACCGGGATCCATAGTTCACTAGAGGTGGCTCTCCTTAAGATAGATAACATGCTGGGTGAACAAATTACAGCGGGGCAATTGACAAACACCGAGAAAGCAATACATGCATATACTAATCATCTTGACTCCTTTGAGACTTGATTGGGCATTACATCATTATACATAGACCGCCATCCAACTGCATCTATGACTAATAATCCACCTTCAGGTTATCATCCGAACCCCCTCCAGTATTAAGTTGCAAGCAACATATTATTTCTTTACGAACTGCGTGTAAAGTAAACAATATGATTGTTCTATGAACAAAGAATTGTTGATTTCTCCCTAGTACCAACATCACATCGAGTACCTTAGAGATTTCTGTCACTTCCCCAGATTACCAGAGGCATGAACCCACTATCGAGCATAAATACTAACTCTTGTAGTTGCTAGCATCTACTTGGCCAAGATAGCTACTAACAACGGAAAGCATGCAAGATCACAAATAACAAAGACATGATAGAATCAATAATTAATCTGAAATAGCATCTCAATATCCATCGGATCCCCGCAAACACAACATGCAGAATTACAAATATGTGATCTTGATCATGAACGGAGCTCACAAGATCTAGACATGAAAGCACAAAGGAGGAGAACCAACCATCTAGCTACTACATGGATCTGTAGTCCTAGGATGAACTACTCACGCATCACACCGGAGGCTTGCATGGTGATGAAGAAGGCCTCCAGGGTGAATTCCCCTCTCTGGCAGGGTGCCGGGAAGAGCTTCAGATCCCTCCCGATCTAGGGATGGATATGACAGCAACTCTGAACTCTTTCGTGGATTTTGATCGGGCTCTTAGGGTTTTCGTCCGAGGGCATCTTATAAGCGGAAGGAAGGCCGAGGGGTGCTGGCTGGCCACACCACCTGGCGTGGCCAAGCTCGGCCGCACGCAGTGTGGTGTGGCCGCCCGCCCCTCTCCGTCTGTGATACGGCATCTGATGACTTCCGGAAAAATAGGCACTTTGGCTTTTTCCGTCCAATTCGAGAATATTCATTTTCTAACTTTCTGAACCAAAACAGCAGAACAGGCAATGGCACTGTGGCTCTTGTTAATAGGTTAGTCCAAGAAATCATATGAAAAGTACTCCAAAGTGTGGACAAAACACAAGAAAGTGGATAAAACCAAGCATGGAACATCAAAAATTATAGATACATTTGCAATGTATCAACATCCCCAAGCTTAACTCCTGCTCGTCCTCGAGTAGGTAAGTGATAAAAAGAAAGAATAATTTTTGAGGTGACATGCACCATCAAAGACTTGATCAAAGTATTTGTAAAACATTCAAAGCTGGGATCATAGTACTTCAAGCATAACATGAAAGACAAGGTTCTAGCAATAAGACAAAGAAACTATGATGCAACATGAAAGGCACAAACAAAAGATTCATGAATAACAATGCTTTGCAAGACGTTTGTTTGTTTCACATAAAGAAAACATAGTATAATAGCATTCAGCTTGTCCCTCATAGAGTAGCAAATATAAATGCATAGGACACCTTCAAAGTTCATAAGAGTGACTAGATACAAAAGTTTAAAACAAGCAATATCAAGTTATGCAACAATCAACTAGTCTTGGGACAATGCACATAGAACTAAGAATGGCCACTATGCTCTCAAAGTAGGTGCATAAAGGTAGAAGATGGAGACTCAATATAACGGTGGAAGAAAGGCCTTCATAGAAGGAAGTAGGGATTCAAGTCTCATAAAGAGCTTCCAAAAATTATGGTACTTATAGCTTTCAACTCTCATTGCCCCTATCATGAGCATCTTGAAGTGATTAAGGTTAAAGTGAACAAACTAAGGTGTACATGCTTGACGAAGTATAAGTTAGAAATCTCATGTCCCTTGTATATGAGGGACGCTCCTCATGCTACTCAAGTTTAGTCACCGGTAAGTTCTTGTCATTGTAAGTACATGTGTATCATAGAGAACCGCCAACGGGGTACCCCTTGCCCGATGATACGGAAGAATCCCCATATCAAAATGACAAGGCAAGCAGACAACGAGCATCTCAGCAATCTTCTTATTTACCATGGGAATATGGTGCTTTTTTCTCTTCCTCTTTCATAATCTCTTTTTTCTCTTTTCTTTTTTTCTCAATATAGGACTCTTTTTATAAGAAGAATGCTTCATAGACAGCTCATTATGGTTATTTGCAGGTTTCCACCATGTCGGCATGGATTAGACCAATGCCTAGGCGTTTCTCTAACACATATACATAACTCCATGGAATTACAAGCTCCCCTTTCATTTCACACCGACGACATCCATATACAAAAGAGCATGATATCAACTTGGTACAAGTACCAAGTGCAATGTTGAAAGCGTTCCCCATGAAAGCATGGTTCTGCTAATTCCAAACAAATAAGTGCAAGCATATACAACATAGACGACACAATGGTTCAAGTTTATTAAGGGCAAGAAAAGTAAAGTGTGCCATCAAGTTCGTGAGAGATTTAATACTAGTTTTCTCATAACAAGTTTAATTTGGAAGGTAAACAAAAGCATGAATATACTTGGAATAGCATAAGCTAGTAGGTAGGTATGGTGGACTCTTTGGAATAACTTGCTTTAGGGAGTTGGATGCATGAGTGGAACTCATACTTGGTTGTGGAGGCTAGCAAAAGACTGGGAGCGACAAACTAAGAGAGCAATAATGGCCATAATCATGCAGAGCGACAAAACATCATTGATCAAAGCATAAAGTGATACTACAAGTTGAAAACTAAAGGATCATAAAGGCTATTATGACTTGAGATAGTCATAACATGGTGTGAGCATGCGCCAAGCCAACCCAAATAAAGCATCAAAGGAGAATACCACTATACTATGTTTTAATACGCTAAAACAACGCATGATTCATCCAAGGCACATTAAGCAATCTCAATTGTTTATAACAAGTCATGCTACAACAAAGAATACTAAGCATAAAGCCAAAAAAATATCAAGCATGGCATGACAAAGCATAGGCCACAGTCAAAAACGAGCTATTTTTACCACATAATCATGAACTTTCCTACTCTTTTCCAAACCAAACCAAACTATTTGCAAACCAATGTATGAAAGAGGGGGTCCAACCAATTTATTCAGCAAACTAATCAAACCAAGAAAACGAAAAACCAAAACAAAAACGAAAAAGAAGACGCTCCAAGAACAACACAACTGTGCATGAAACAATAAAAATGAAGCGTTTGGAAGAAACCTGGAATTTTATTGATGAAGAAGGGGATGCCTTGGGTATCCCAAAGCTTTGATGCTTGTAATTCTTGGAGATTTCTTGGGGTGACACGTGTGGCATCCCCAAGCTTGAGCTTTAGTCCATCCTTCATCTCGTTACTCATTCCTTCCATACACCTGAATTTTTTTCCTTCAGACAAAACTTAACACAATCTTTATTAGCAACATTAGTGCATTCAAGATAAATAAGTCTTAAGGTTCAGTTCCAACACCAATAAACTTCCATTAGAACACTATCTACTGAAAAACTTCCCTCAAAAAGCTCAATTCCCCAAAAGAACTCAAAAAGGAACCAACAAGAAGCAAATGCAGAAAATGGCAGAAATCTGTCAAAACAGACCAGCAGGTAAAGACAAATTTTTTCGAAGACCTTCTGTTACTCAAATAAATAAGTGTTGAACTAACGAAAGTTAGATAACAACCTGGGGCAGAAGCAAAAAAATTCACGCCTCAAAAAGACGTTCAGAGATTTTACAGGAATTTTGACGGTGAAGCACAGAAATCTGTTTCGGGACAGCAACTTTCCCAATCATTACTTCTCTCTCATTAGAGGTTACTCTTGGCACAAAAAGTAAATAAAAAGGATAAGGAGCGGTTATTACTGAAGTAATAACTTCCAAGACTCATCTAAAACTTTTGGGTTATCTCCCAATAAGTACTTTTCTTTAACGCCTTTAAGTTAGGCATAAGAAGCAAGAAAGAATCAAGTGTTCTCAAATGAAGAAGCATTAAAACCAAATTTCTTGCCCTTACCTCTCTTACTTTTATTCTTAACCTTATGGAAAATCTGATTGTTTGGTGGAGAAGAAAGGTGCATGGTCCCCTTTCCCACATCTATTATTGCTCCAAGGAGTTCTAATAGGGACCTTCCAAGTGTAATTTGTCCTTTTCCTGCACATTCAATAACAAGATGATCAATAGAAATCATTTTCCCAAGGATCTTTGTAAACACTCCTTTAGTTATTCCAAGAGGTAATATGGTAGCATTATTAGCAAGAGATATTTCTTTTCCTCCTTCAGTAAGCCCCCAAGTATTCAGAGATTCATAAATATCCTTGGGCACAAGACAAAATTCAGACATGATATCACAGCGGGCTTGAAAAGTTTTAGTGTTTATCTCAATCTTTACTGTAGGGAGCCACTTTGGTGGTTCAGAATTTATTGGAACATAATTTTGATGCTCCCTAAGCGTATTATAGCAATCTTTTAAGCTAGTAGTGCTAGTCTCTAGAGTGTTCAATCTGGCAAATATTCTTGCGAAGGAAATATCAGTTTGGCTAGGCAAGTTGTAAGTGAGGATTAATTTCTTTGTAGCATTAATAGCATCATCCTCATTACATTGGAGGAAATCTCCTCCCGCAACAGCATCTAAAGCATATCTATAGCAAAGAGCAAGTCCAAGGTAAAAACTGCTAAGGAACAAACTTTGAGTCATTTTAGGCTCAGTTTTTTCATGTAGATCAGAGATTCTAGACCAAGCTTCCTTGAAGCTTTCCTAAATTCCTTGTTTAAAAGTGAAAATCGTTTCCTCGGGTGACATAGTGACTAGAGCAAGGGTAGTCATAATAGCAACTTAAGAAAGGAACTAATTTTTTTGTGTTTTTGAAAAAAAGAAAGCAAACTAGTAAAACTAATTTTTTTGTGTTTTTGATAACAAAATAAGCAAACAAAGCAAAAAGAAACTAAGCAAAACAAAAATAACAAAGTAAAGAGATTGTTTATGAGGGACTCCCCTTGTGAAGATGTCCTTGACTCCCCGGCAACGGCGCTAGAAAAATGCTTGATGGCTCAGTGTATGGTGCCGGAAAAGTGTTGGTGCGGTGTTGATGTAGAGCTCGTTGGGAACCCCAAGAGGAAGGTATGATGAGCACAACAGCAAGTTTCCCTTAGTTATGAAACAAAGGTTTAATCGAACTAGTAGGAGCAAGGAAACGCCCCAAAGGTGTTGCTAGCTGAGCCTTGGCAGGGCGCACTACCACAGAACTTTGTCCCCAACTTGCGATGAGGTTGTCAATCTCACCGTGTTTTGCGGAAAACAAAGGATTAAACGTATCGAATGGAAGGAAGTAATAGTTTGTAGAAAGTAAACACAAAGAAGTAAACAGTTTGTAGATTGTATGTAAAGAAAAGGACCGGGATCCATAGTTCACTAGAGGTGGCTCTCCTTAGATAGATAACATGCTGGGTGAACAAATTACAGCGGGGCAATTGACAAACACCGAGAAAGCAATACATGCATATACTAATCATCTTGACTCCTTTGAGACTTGATTGGGCATTACAACATTGTACATAGACCGCCATCCAACTGCATCTATGACTAATAATCCACCTTCAGGTTATCATCCGAACCCCCTCCAGTATTAAGTTGCAAGCAACAAATTATTGCTTTACGAACTGCGTGTAAAGTAAACAATACGATTGTTCTATGAACAAAGGATTGTTGTTTTCTCCCTAGTAGCAATAGCACATCTAGTACCTTAGAGATTTACATCACTTCCCAGTTACGGAGGCATGAACCCACTATCGAGCATAAATACTAACTCTTGGAGTTGCTAGCATCTACTTGGCCAAGATAGCTGCTAACAACGGAAAGCATGCAAGATCACAAATAACAAAGACATGATAGAATCAATAATCAATCTGAAATAGCATCTCAATATCCATCGGATCCCCGCAAACACAACATGCAGAATTATAAATAGATGATCTTGATCATGAACGGAGCTCACAAGATCTAGACATGAAAGCACAAAGGAGGAGAATCAACCATCTAGCTACTACATGGATCCGTAGTCCAAGGATGAACTACTCACGCATCACACCGGAGGCTTGCATGATGATGAAGAAGGCCTGTGGTGAATTCCCTCTCTGGCAGTCTGGGAAGAGCTTAGATCCCTCCGATCTAGGGATGGAGATGACGGCTCTGAACTCTTCGTGGATTTTTGATCGGGCTCTTAGGGTTTTCGTCCCGAGGGCATCTTATAGGCGGAAGGGGAGGCCGAGGGGGTGCCTGGGCTGGCCACACCACCCCCTGGCGCGGGCCAAGCCTGGCCACGCGGCCAGGTGGTGTGGCCGCCCTCCGCCCTCTCCGTCGATTCGCAATGATGACTTAGGAAAAATAGGCACTTTAGCTTTTGTCCGTCCAATTCCGAGAATATTCATTTTCTAACGTTCCTCGAACCAAAACAGTAAAACAGCAGGCGGCATTGTGGCTCTTGTTAATAGGTTAGTCCAAGAAATCATATGAAAAGTACTCCAAAGTGTGGACAAAACACAAGAAAGTGGATAAAACCTAGCATGGAACATCAAAAATTATAGATACATTTGCAATGTATCAACCATGATCATGCAGTCACGTTGGTGATGTTGCAGGATCGTGCGTCGCGAGTGCTTCAGTGTTTGAAGAAAGCGCAGTCGTGCTTGAAGTGCATTTATCAGATGATGTTTCCGCTGGACGTTGTGCCCTCAAGCTTGTTGGCTCTTCTGGCGAAGTTTCAGGATATCAGCACGGTCCACGAGTGCGTGCGCCAGCAGCTAGTCACAGGTGCCAAGGCTGCATTGTCACTGATTCAATTCCATCGACCAGATGTGGACGTCGTGCCTGCTGCTGTTGGACCACCGCCGCCGCCTGAAGGGATGACTTGGAATATGGTGCCGCACTATCAGGCAGTTGACAAGCCAGCTGAGGATATTGTAGATTTCTTTGAGGAGCAAACAAATGTTCTCCTTCTGCAGCAGTAGTGTATCCTGCACATAGATGTAAGTGTTGTAAAATTCATATGATTACGGCGGGTATGTTTGATACCCAATAATGTGTAAAGAGCTTGCTAGCTTGTATATTTTTCGAGTGTATTGTAGGATACAAGTCCTTTTTGTTAGCCTGACGTGTATTCATCTCAGCACCTTGCCAACCTGTCAGGTGTGTTGCAACTGGGTTGTTGTTATCAAGGGTTCGATTGGTAGTGCGTCAGCTACTCAGGATGCTGTGTTTGTTTGTGGAACAAGATATAAAGGGTATTGCACTTAGCTTTATTTATTCGCAGAATATCACGAGGTACAATGTGTGGCTAAGTAGCCTGGCTGTATAGCCTTATTTGTAAAGTAAAAAGGAACATCTAAGGGTAGAAACGGTGCAGTTGTGCAACATTCCAGGGGTTGGAGTATGCGACTCCACTCTTGAAGTCTTTAAGGTGATAGGCGCCACCAGGGATTACTTTGGTAATCACGTAAGGTCCTTCCCAAGGGGACTCGAACTTGAGGTGCCCTTGCTGCTTCAGTTGCAGGACCAGGTCTCCTTCGACGAAGGATCTGGGGCGTAGCCTTTTGCTATGGTAGTTTCGGAGGCTTTGCTGGTAGATCGTGGACCTCTCCGCTGCAATCTCGTGTGCCTCATCAAGGAGGTTGACAGAGTCTTCGAGTGCGAGAGTTCATTCTTTCTTGTTGTAAGCCACCACCCGCGGGGCTTTGTAACGCACTTCTGCGGGTAGTACCGCTTCAGCACCGTGCACCATGAAGAACGGAGTGTAGCCTGTGGCGCTGTTTGGAGTAGTGCGCAGGCTCCAAAGTAGTGATTGTAGCTTGTCTGGCCAACACCCAACAACTTGTTCGAGTGGCCGGAGGAGCCTTTTCTTGATTCCGCCATAGACGAGGTCATTGGCCTTTTCGACTTGACCGTTTGTCTAAGGGTGGGACACCAAGGCATAGCTAATGTTTATTCCCAGGTTTTTGCAAAATTCCTGGAACTCCTTGGAGGTGAAGTTTGTCCCATTGTCCATGATGATGCTATGTGTCACCCCGAAGCGGAAGACGATGGACTCGAAGAATTTGACGGCGCTGGCTCCTGATTAATTTGTCACCGGCATGGCCTCGATCCACTTGGTGAATTTGTCGACCGCGACTAGGAGGTAGATGTATCCTCCTCGCGAGGATCTCAGAAGCTTGTCGACCATGTCGAGTCCCCATTGTGCAAAGGGCCAAGCCACTGGGATTGGCCTGAGCTCGGCGCCAGGCACGTGTAGTTTGTCCACGAATCGTTGGCAAGCGTTGTAGCGCTAGACGATGTCCTTAGCATCACGCATGGTTGTTGGCCAATAGAACCCAGCTCGTAGAGCTTTGGCGATGAGAGCGCGACTACCGGCGTGGCGCCCGCAAGTGCCTTCATGTATGTCGAGGAGGATGGCTCTTCCGTCCCTGTTGGAGATGCACCGCTGAAGAACTCCTGTGATGCTGCACTTGTACAGTTCACCGTTGATGAGGGCGAATGCCTTGGATCGTCGTGCTATGTGCCGCATATCAGTCGGGTCATCTGGTAGCCTTTTGCTGAGCAGATATGTAATATATGGATGTGTCCAAGATGGCTCGATCATCATGACCTCCATGGGGCCTTCGAGTCCTGTGTCAGGCTCCATGTTGTCGAGTGCCATGGGCTCGCTCGGTGGTGTATCCCCTGAGTATGTTGGCGTGCTTGCCTTCTTGTCTGGAGCCTTGGGCTTGATGGAGCGTTCACATATGCGCTCTAGAAATACTCCAGGTGGTACTGGGGCACATGTGGAACCAATGTTGGCGAGTATGTCCGCCTCCTCATTGCTCTCGCGGCCAACATGGCGTAGCTCACAGCCATCAAAGCCTCCTTCGAGTGTGTCGTAGAGATCACGGTAGGCGATCATGTTGTCACTGAGAGCGTCGCACTCATTCATTGTTTGGTTGAACACCATCTTGGAGTCGCCGTAGATGACGAGTCGCTTGGCGCCACAGGCTTTTGCCATCCGCATCCCATGGATCAAGGCTTCGTACTCAGCCTCGTTGTTGGAGGTGGTGAACTGCATTCGCAGAACGTATCTCATCTTGTCACC
Organism: Avena insularis; assembly: GCA_023614405.1. Classification (NCBI taxonomy): domain Eukaryota; kingdom Viridiplantae; phylum Streptophyta; class Magnoliopsida; order Poales; family Poaceae; genus Avena; species Avena insularis. The sequence continues at coordinate 39,707,650 of CM042694.1, forward strand.
TTAGGGCGATGTTAGTATGACACCCGTGTCAGCTCCTTCTATGCGCTTGGATTTGTCGAAGTGCATTGTCCATAGGTAGGACATGTCTGGCTTGTCGGGGAGCTAGTTCTCCATCTAGTGCACGAGGAAGTCTAGGAGAACTTGCGATTTGATCGTGTCGCGCTTCTCGTATGTGATGTCTCGTGGAGACAGCTCTATGCCCCAGAGCGTGACTCGTCCGGTGGCGTCGGGATTATTGAGTATGTGCCCGAGCGGGGCGTCGTTCACCACCACGATTGGGTGCTCTTGGAAGTAGTGGCCCAGTCACCTAGCTATCATGAAGATGTTGTATGCCAGCTTCTGATAATGCGGGTACCGCTGTTTTGTTAGCATGAGCACCTCGCTGAGGTAGTAGACTGGGCGCTGTATCTTGTGGACTTTGTTTTCTTCGGCTCGTTCCACCACGAGCACCGTTCTTACCACCTGGTTGGTGGTAGAGATATATAGTAGTAGCGGCTCCTTTTCGCGAGGCGTTACTAATACTGGCGAGGTGGATAGTAGATGCTTGAGGTCTTCGAATGCTTCTTGTGCTTCGTCTGTCCACTCGAACTTGTCAGCTTTACGGAGAAGCTGGTAGAAAGGCAGTGTCTTTTCACCCATGCGACTGATGAATCGACTGAGCACCGCGATTCGCCCAGCCAGCTGCTGGATGCCTTTTACGTTCTTCGGCTTCTCCATGGCCAATATGGCCTTTATTTTCTTTGGGTTTGCCTCGATTCCTCTCGCGGAGATGAGATACCCGAGCAGTTGCCCAGATGGTACGCCGAAGGCGCATTTGTCTGGATTGAGCTTGATCCGATAGCGATCGAGGTTATCAAAGGTCTCGCGGAGATCATCAAGTAACGTGGCTTCCTCTTTGGTTTTGACGACGATGTCATCGATGTAGACTTGGATATTGCGACCAAGTTGGTTCTTGAGGCAGGCCTGCATACATCGCTGATAGGTGGCTCCTGCGTTTTTTAGCCCGAAGGGCATCGTGTTGTAGCAGAACACACCAAAGGGTGTTGTGAACGCCGTTTTATCTTGATCTTCCTCCTTCATTCGAATCTGATTGTAGCCTGAGTAGGCATCGACGAAGCAGAGGCGCTCGCATCCCGTAGTGGAGTCGATTATTTGATCGATCCGTGGCAATGGGACGTGATCCTTAGGGCAATGCTTGTTCAAGGAGGTGAAGTCCACGCACATCCGTAGGATATCCGTGTCCTTTTTAGGAACAAGCACTGATTTGCGAGCCAGGTTCTTTCCTTGATCTCGCGTATGAATTTTGCGTCGAGGAGTCTGTTGATCTCCATACCGACCGCTTTTGCTCTTGGTCCATACAGTCGTCGTATTGTCCGCTTGACTGGCCTTGCGTCTGGATTCACGTTGATTGAGTGCTCGACGAATTCCCTGGGAACTCCTGGCATGTCCGCTGGACACCAGACAAAGATTTCCTAGTTCTCATGGAGGAATTCGACGAGCGCGAGTTCCTATGCGGGACTCAAGTTGTTGGCGATGAGGGCCGTCTTGGTCGGGTCCGTTGGGTGGACCTGGACTTTCTTGGTGTGCACCAACGAGTCGAAGGATAGGTCGGGTGAGCTTGGCTTGCTCAGGGGAGGCAGACTATTGTCCATCGACTCCTTCAACCTTGCGAGTTCCTCTTGCATGCTGAAGGACTTGGAGATTCTGTTGAATTCCATGTCGCAGTTGTCAGACCTCTCGAAACTTCCATTGATTGTGATGATGCCGTTTGGGCCTGGCATCTTCATCTGCAGGTAGGCGTAGTGCGGCACCGCCATGAACCTCGCGAACGCGACACGTCCGAGGATGTAGTGAGACTACGAAGGCCGGTCGACAACTTCAAAGTTGATATATTCTCGCTGAAAATATTGTGGCATGCCGAAGATGACGTCGAGATTGATCTTGCCCAGGGGTTACACGCCCTTCCATGGGACAATGCCGTGGAACATTGTGTCTAAAACTTCCAGACATGTCAGAGGGATCCTCATTGCGCGCAAGGTACTTGCGAACATGAGATTGATGCCGCTTCCGCCGTCCATGAAGACACGACTCATATCAAAGCCCCCAATCTATGCCCCGAGTATGAGGGGACAGTGGCCTGGGCGAGGTACTTGGTGCGGATGGTCGCGTTTGTCGAAGGTGATGCATGACTCGCTTCCACTGAGGTACTTAGTGGTGGAGGGCAGAGAGTTTATCGCCAGATTGACTTGGTGAGTGATTGCCTTCTGCACTCGATTTGAGGGGCGCCCTTTTTGGATCATCCCCATGTTGCCCAGTGCTCTAGGATATGGCTCGCCTCCGCTGTGTTGAACTAGCGCAGTCGCAGGTGGTGGTGGTCCAGGTGGTGGCGGTGGTGCTCCATGAGCAATGGCGCCTGGGGCAGCCTCGTAGCCCTGGTTGATCGCGTCGCGATTCATCTGGGCCAGGCCTTCGTGGAGCTTGAGGAACTCGCGTCAGTCCTTGAGAAGGTGGCTGGACTTCTTCTTGTCGTCATGCTTGTCGATGTAGAAGTGTACGTTGCATGGTCCGGACAATTTTTCCTGGATGGATAGTCCAGGTGCCTCGTCGCGAGTGCGGTGCTGCCACACTTGCATGGTTTTCCCGCTGTCACAGTATCCATCACTGCGGTATCTGCTGTTGCGGTTGTCATCGTGTTTGTCGATGTAGCTGGCTGCGACCATGTTGACCTCTTCGCGGTCCTCGTAGACGCACATCCGATGTTTCCCTCGGTGATCATATCTGCGCCCGAGGTCGTCGTCATCGTCGGAGTAGGCATGGTTTTTCACCGAGCCCTTTCCGTCGACCCACCGATCCACGATCTCCATCAGGTGGTCGATTTTTTTGGGAATCGAGCAGCCCAGCTCCTCTCTGAGGTCTCTGCGGTGAACGCCGCTGTTGAATGCGTCGATTGCACAATCCTCGAAGATATCTTCTATGGAGTTCTTGATGATGGACCACCTCTGGATGTACGAGCGCAGCGACTCGCCAGATCTCTGGTGGCAGCCTCTTAGTTCCTCGATTGACGCGTGCCTTTTGTAAGTGCCCTTGAAGTTGAGCACGAAGCTGTAGACCAGCTCTTCCTAGCTGCGAATTGATCCGCGTGGGAGACTGTTGAGCCACGCGTGGGTGGCTCCTTGCAGTTGTAGCTACAGACATTGTATTGTCGTGATTGAGCTTCTGCCATGTAGCCTGATGGAGGAGATGTGATCCTCCAGCCAGATCTTCGAGTCCTGTAGGCCGTCAAATTTTGGGTTCTCCGATAGGAGTTTGAACCCCTTAGGCATTCGCTTTGGCCTGATGGCTCTGCTAAAGCATCTGGCGCCGCAGAGCTCTACTTCGTCATCTTTTGAGTTAGTCGAACGGGCACGCCTTGCGCGCATCTTGTCGACCTTGCGCTGCGTGATGTCATCACACGCGTCGTAGTCGCGATCATGCCGCCATGAGCGACATCGCTGTGACAGATCGTGAGAGAAGTACGAGTAGTAATATTTTTCTAGAGCTTTACTTTTCTTCGGCTTCGGTGTTGGCTCCTTGACGAGGTCAGCATTGACTAGCCCCAAGCCTGCGATCATAGATCGGTGCATGGCAGCTCGTGGATCTCCAGTCGGTGGCTGGTTGTTGAGGAGGTACATGGTGGCCGCTATCACCACTGCTTGCGGCGTCTTTGGGAGCACGTTGCCCCGTGTGTCCACTATCATGGAGCCGAAGTCGAGGACTTTCACGGCTCCTTTGTGCTCTTTGTCGATGAGGTGGGCCAGTCGAGATCGTCGTTTGGCAGCCATGTAGTCATTGCCCTTGGAGGAGGATCCTCCCATGGAGGAGAGCTGAGCCCGTCGAAGGCTCGATTCGTCCGCCGCCTTTCTGCGTGCGTCGAGATGCGCGATTACTTGTTGCTGGCGCTTGTACTCCTCTTTGAGCAGCCAATGGTAACCCATCAACATCTGATGCGACGAGTTTAGGGGAGAGGATTGCCCCGCAGAGCCTCTCGACAGCAGACCCACTCGTTGTCGTTGAGCTTGATCAGCACGCGTTCTTCGGTGCGCTCATTCGCCGTGAGATTCGGGTCCCCTTCCATCCCATTGTTGGTGGGCACGCTGTTGATAGGGCCACCCTTTTCGCCATTGGTTGGTCCATTGCCGGTGTTGTCGCGATTGACACCGGTGTCGCCTGTGTTGATGACGGCGCACATGACGTGATTGGGGAAGTTGTTGCTCCCACAACTTTCAGATCCAGAACCGTAGGCTCCATCCTCTGTGGCCAGGCCACCCAGATCGGATCCGCGACTACTGTCGTTGTCCGTGCCCCCAACTGTTGTCAAGGCGTTGAGCTCGCTCAGGGTGCCGATAGGTGGTGGAAACCACGATGTTGGAGCAATCGCGAGGACCGTCGACTGGGTAGGGAGGCGAAGTGTGCCCAGCTGACCAACTTGGAAGCGTACACTACTAGGAAACAGCCTATAGATATACAAGATGTTCAGTGGCGCATATGCCAAACTATGCGCCACAGGAAAACATCAGTGGCACACCAGAAAGCATGCGCCACAGAAGATTGGAAGTTCTGTGGCGCATTGTCCAGAACATGCGCCACCGAAGATTGGTGGGACCCGCCGGCCGGGGTGTCATGATCCAAGTTCTGTGGCGCATTCTGAAATATGCGCCACAGAAGAGGCAACTTTTGTGGCGCATATTTCCTCATGCGCCACAGAACATGGAGGGGGGCCCCACCATAGAATCTAATTCACCCAACTTCTGTGGCGCATAAGTCCAACATGCGCCACAGAACTTGGAGGTGGGCCCCACACAGGGAATCTTATTCACCCACTTCTGTGGCGCATATGGACTTATGCGCCACAGAAGTTTCAGCATCTGTGGCGCATTTCCTCCATATGCGCCACAGATGAGGGCGTCCAGATCCATGTTAAAAAGGTGAAAAGAGCTAGCTTTCTTATCTATCTATCCACCACCACCCATTTCACATCTCTACCTCCTCCCAACTCGTCTTCCTCCTCCCTCACACCCCATCTTGCCCATAGTTTCTCCATTTTCTTGTATCTAAACCTACTTTAATCCATAGATTGGTAAGTGGAAGCTTCGCTCCAACTTCTAGATCTAAAAGTTCCTTACTTTTCTCTCTCACATCTCTATTTGTTTACTAATTTCCTCTCCACCAACTTGCCTTGTAGATCTATTTGTCCACACTCTCTCATCGCGCGGTCTCGTCTCGCTATTATTGTGTCTACTATAGGTGAGTACTTGGCCATCATGAACATGTAGGTGAAGCTTGTCGCGTGGCGGTGTGTGTGTGCGATCCATGGCGAGACGATGCTTGTGTGTGGTGCATGAATGTTTGCAATGGGAGGAAGTTTTTTGTTGTTTGCTTGTTGTTGTCGGGCCCGGCCGGTGTGGTTGCATGGATGTTTGCCGAAATGTTGATTTTTTTCCATTTCGGCAAATTTTTGCACTACCCATATGTCCTAATTTTAGGAAAGGTCATGCCGAATTTTTTCCGGCTAGCATTCATGCATGTGTGTGTTCATATGGTGTGGTTCTCACCTATACTCTCTGTTTTGACCGCTCAAGCAACCATGGTTCTCACGATGAGCGAAGGTCGAATTGATAGGTACAAGAAAGGCACGAAGGAGGACATGATTCTGAACAACAAGACCATGATAAGATGTCCATGTCGAACATGCAAACTACAACGCTGGATCGACCCTGAATCTGGACAATTGGAGGGTCACCTGCTTAGGCGCGGTTTCATGCGTGACCTCAATGAGGCGCCGGGAGGACATGGTGGTGGTCACGAAGACGTGGGCGGGCGAGAAGACGAAGAGTCTACCGGGCATGATCATCATGACGAAGGAGATGCCAGCGGGCATGATCATCATGACGAAGGAGATGCCGGCGGGCATGATCAACATGGAGAAGGAGATGACGACGGGCATGATCATGAAGAAGGAGAAGACGCGAACACACAGACGCTGCTAACTTCGATCTTGCAGGACCCTCATGTTCAAGAACTGCTCCTCAAGGAGACGAGCAACAACAAAGCTGCAGCCAGAGAGAAAGCCAAGCTGGCCCAAATGGAGGTAGACGGGATGACTCCATTGTATCCTGGGTGTCGCCCCGAGGATACACGTTTGAGTGTAACGCTCAAGGCTCTAGAGATGAAGGCCGAACACAAATGGACCAGCTTCAACGCGAACATGGAGTACTGGCACGACCGACTTCCTAAGGGGAACACATTGCCAACAAGTATCGAGGAGGCCAAGAAAATCGTGTGCCCTCTCGACCTACCACACATTAAATACCACGCATGCATCAATGATTGCGCACTTTATCGGAACGAGTATGCGGATAGAACCACTTGTCCGGTGTGTGGCCAAGGACGGTCCAAGAGAGGGAACAAGAAAGTTCCTTGAAAAGTGGTATGGTACTTTCCTATCACCCCTCGTCTGCAGCGATATTTCGAAGATCCTAAGGAAGCAAAGCTCATGCAATGGCACGCGGAAAGAGAGAAACCCGAAGATGATCCAGAGAAGGGCAAGATCCTGACACACCCTTCAGACGCTAGCCAGTGGAACGCATTAGACATCAAGTTCGAAGAGTTCAGGGGCGATGCAAGGAACGTCGGGCTGGGTATGAGCACCGATGAACTCAATCCTTTTGGAAACTAGAGTAACACGCATAGCACCTGGCCCGTGTTTGTATGGCCATACAACCTCCCCCCATGGCTATGCACGAAGCAAAGGTATGTACACATGAGCATTCTTATTCAGGGGCCCAAACAACCAGGTATCGATATGCATATGTATCTTGGGCTATTGAGAGAGGAGTTAGCCAGCTTGTGGGAGACGCCAGCCCGTACGTGGGACGCCTACACTAAAGAATATTTCCATCTGAGAGCCGCGTTGCTCACGACCGTGCAGGACTATCCTGGTTATGCATATGTATCGGCCCAGGTGAACCACGGACACAATGCATGCGTCAAGTGCATGGATGAGACACCGCATCTCCAGCTACCAAGGGATCCCGGGTCTTCGAAAACCGTGTTCCAAGGTACTCGAAAGTGGCTCCGCATGGATCACCCGTGGAGAAAACGTGGTGACCTGTTCAATGGTAAGGACGAGCTCGAAAGAGCCCCGCGTCCGAGGAGCGGCGAAGAAATCGAGGAGCTTTTGAATAATTGGGTAGATTGCCCTGCGCCTGGAAAAAATTGACCGAGGACAAAGCTGCTGCTGGGTGTATGGAAAGCAAGGTCTGTTTTCTGGGACCTGCCGTATTGGAAGGTCCTTCACACTCCCCATAGCCTCGATGTAATGCACATCACGAAGAATGTTACCGAGAGTCTGCTTGGCACTCTACTGAACATGCCGGAGAGGACCAAGGATTGGCCGAAAGCAAGAAAGGACCTTAAATTGCTTGGCATAAAGAAAGATCTTCAGTACCCTGATAGTGATGATGATGATGATCATCAGGAAGGGACTCAAGGTCGCCGCAAAAGAGTTAAGAAGAATGAGGTGGTGCTTCGCGTTGCCTGCTTCACTCTGAGTCTGGAGGAGCTCAAGCAGTTTTTCAGGTGCCTCTTAGGAGTGAAAGTTCCTCATGGTTACTCGGGGAAGATAAGCAGATATCTGGACGTGGCGAAGAAGAGGTTCAGTGGTATGAAGTCTCACGACTGTCACGTGCTGATGACGCAGATACTCCCCGTTGTGATCCGTGGGATAATGGACGAGCATGTCCGTGAGACGTTGTTTGGCCTCTGTAACTTTTTCGATGTCATATCTATGAAGTCGATCAGTGTGAAGCAGCTCGACATGCTACAAGAAGAGATCGTGATGATACTATGCGAGCTTGAGATTTACTTCCCGCCCGCATTCTTCGACATCATGGTGCATCTGCTTGTACATGTCGTGGACGACATCATCCAGCTCGGGCCGACATTCCTGCACAACATGATGCCGTTTGAAAGGCTAAATGGTGTCATCAAAGGATTCGTTCGCAACAGGTCTCGTCCAGATGGAAGCATAGCCAAGGGCTTTCTGATCTACGAGTGCATCTCCTTCTGCCAGAATTATCTAACCACCGAGAACGAGGATGTTGGAATACCCACAAAGAAGCACCTCGGCAGGCTCGGTGGATATGGTCACCGCGAGGGCTGCCGCTCACTACATGTCGGCATTGATGGTCGACGCACTGATTTTGAAAGGGCACACCGAGTCACGCTACAACACATTGAAGTGGTCGGCCCTTGGGTCGAAGAAACCGAAGCTTAATCGGCGAGAATCGTCGACCAGGGCCGAGGAAGAAGGGAGACGTAACCAGAGAGCACAACTCCAGCTTCACGGGTTGGTTCAAGAAAAGGCAACTGGACAATCCCCCACAGACGCCTTCTACGGAAGATCAAAAACTCATATTCTCCTTGTCGCAGGGCCCAGGGCACAACCTAAGGACCTATCAGTCATACGACATAAACGGTTACAGATTCTACACCGAGGAAAAGGACAAGAATAGTGAATATCAAAACTCGGTAGTAACTATGTTATCCTTTGCTGATGACGAGACTACTGTGATGGAAAGATTCTACGGAAGGATCGAGGAGATATGGGAGCTCGACTACTGTGGAGAGATCGTACCGATGTTCCGTGTTAGATGGGCCAAGAACGTGGAAAAAGAAGGCCGCTATTTCACCACAATGGTTATACCAGATGCCAAATCAACAAAGAACGCCTCCGCAAAAAATGAGCCTTGGGTACTCGCTAGCCAAGTTGATCAATGCTTTTTTATTACCGACCACAAAGCCCAACCGTGTTGTAGTTAGGAGGGCAAGAGGAGCATCATCGAATGGAAGGAGCCGCCAACGAGCAAAACTTCGACAAAAACGGCGACCCGAAGATCGAAGAGGAATTCAACAAGTACTTCGACATGCCTACTACTACTAAAGTAAGAAGAAAGACCACACTGCCTACTAAATATTGTCCATTCACAAGAAGAAATCTCAAAGTGCACGGGCTAAAATATTCAACCGCGACGAAAAAGGGCAAGAAGATTGTGAAGAGACACTAGCAATTATGTGACTTTTTGGTGTATTAATTCGTGTGGTGTATTAGTTTTTGGTGACAAGCAAACACACAAATATATATGTATGAATAAATATGTATATGTGTTCTTGCTTTTTTGAATAAATATGCATATATGTATATGTTCTTGCTTTTTTTGAATAAATATGCATATGTGAATAAATATGCATATATGTATATGTTCTTACTTTTTTTTAATAAATATGCATATGTATGTAATTAAAAATATTTAAAAAAAAGAAAAAAATGTGTGAGACAGCCAGGATTCGAACCTGGCTGCCTCAGGTGAGAGCAAGCGAGCAAGACCACTAGGCAAGTATCAGATCTTGTGAAACAACGACACCACGCTTTTTTGTACTATGTCAAGAAGTTCTGTGGCGCATTCCTTCAGAATGCGCCATAGATGTTCAAATTGCATGGCGCGTGCAGGAATGCGCCACAGAACTTTCACACTTAGCCACAGAACGGTTCGGCCTCTCCCCTTAATCCCCCTTTCTCTCTCTCGATCCACACTTAGCCAATCGATCTTTCGCCCACGCACGCACAAACCCTTGTCTTGCCAGAGCCCTAGCCACCGCCGCGTCGGGGGAGGAGCCGCTCTAGCCCTCGCTGCAGGAGCCGCCACCGCCGCGCTGAAGCCCGTGGAGGAGGAGGCCCGCTGCTGCCGCACTGAAGCCCGTGGAGGGGGAGGCCTAACCGCCATCACCGCGCTAGATCCCGTGGAGGAGGAGGCCCACCGCCGCCCCGCCCGCAGCAGGAGCACAGCCTCCACCCTCGTCGTCGACGACCACCATAGTGCACACATACGGTTTGCCGCCCTCACTCCCCCACCCTTCCTCTACACTGGTGAATGAACCTGCACTGATGTCTGCTAGGGGTATTTTTTTCAGTCACATCACCTTCTTAATCTCGAGTCTTGACACCAGTAGGAGTACTTGTTAAACTATCTAGGTTTGTTGCCCCTAAACACATGCTTTGAGGCAGAATTTTTCTCTAGAGGGGTACCTCTGCCTGCATTGTTTCTCTAGAGGGGTGAATTTTAATTGGTTACCAATCCCTTTTAGAGATGTGTAAATGTGCCTTTATTTACCTGAGGTAAAAACCTTGGCCAAAATACTATTGTTTACTAACTATGTTCCTAGTGGAATGCCTCCATGTTGGTTTGAACCATTCAATTATTCATGCTGGTTTGAATCTTGGATCCAGTTAAATGATCTGATTAGGTTCTAACTACTGGTATTTTTGTGAATGGATAATTGAATGGTTTAATAGGTCTTGCTTACCTCTAGCTGATGTTATGGAACATATCAGATGCTCAACAATGGTAATTTTTTTAAATTGCAGTAGATCACAAGACATTGGAATAGGTAGTTGAATCATGACCATAGCTTTTTGTCATTTGGATATGTCTCTAGTAGTGCTAGGTAGAACAGACTTGCAAGAATATATGCTTGATTAGATTTTAGATTAGCAACCTGCTGCTTGTAGGGTTGCTGTTGTATCTTCTTAGATTATTCTTTAGTATCCAGAAATAACCTTCTAATGGTTAACTTGATCAGGTGTAAGCAAATAAATAACCTGTTATGCATATTGTTCTTTGTTTTTTATTAAAAAATGGTTATAAAGGAAATGCATGCAGATTGTGTTGTACAGAGGAATCACAACATGATGGTCTAAAATATCCTTGTCATTGAGTGAAGGGCAATTGCAATTGATTATAAAAATGATGGTTTAAAAGAATCCCTGTTTTTGAGTGATTGTATGTTCAGAGTACATGGATTCAGAGTATATGAATTCAGAGTACATGCATGAATGTTCAGAGTAGTGCTAAATTCAGAGTACTGTTAATACTGCCTTCTTGCTGCTTGATGTATTCACCAAATGGTCTCTATAATACATCTGAAGTTAAAATGTGTTAGGAATTTTCTAGGTTCTCTAAAAAAATCACATTGTATAGTACTATTTAACTAGCTAACATGTTTTAGAGTGTATCGATAATACTCTTTTGGAGGCAGAGCTAGCTCATAGAATAAGAATAAAAATAGGACACCTTGTGTGCTACTAGTATTGTTGTTCCTGGCTTTGACAGAGTAGTGCCTGGCTTGATCCAGAGAAGGGCAGTGCACAATTACAGAGTAGTACTTCAAAAAATGTTCTGGTTTATTTTATGGTTCAGTTATACACAAACCATGGATTTTATGCTTCAGTTATACTGCAGCTGCTTTCTATCATATTCCTGGAGTGTAATTAGTTCATGGAGTATGTATACAGGCACACACACATTGGTTCTTGGAGTTTTTGTAGTTAAAATTAATTCCAAGATGTTCTTGTAGTTAAAATTAATTAGGTTGCCATCATCCACATATATATCAACCAGGCATGGTGTATGTAAAGTGTACAAGTGTATATAGTCAAGGATTAGTTGTTGGGTTAGCTGGAGGTTTAAAGTGCTCAGTGTTTTAAGTGTATAATGATGTAAATTTTAAAGTTTTTTAAGTTCTTATACATGTACTTGTTGGTTCTTACTACTGCTTGCTAAGCTTGCTGGTGTCTTTGGTGCTTGCTATGTCGCTTGCTGTGTGTTGGTGTTGTTACATGCATGGTGCTGCTGTTGTATGCTATATGGTGTTGTCATATGGTGCTCCTGTTACATGGTGCTGTTATATGCTATATGGTGCTGCTGTTATATGGGGATGGGGCTATCAATATGGGGATGGGGTGTTTTGTCTTGCATGGATTTCATTTGAGTTGCCCATTTCTCCCGAAGTGTCGATTCACTTCCGTTTTGGTTGAGAAATGGGCACTCCTAGGTCAAAAAATTACCAAAGGTCATGCTGAATTTTTCGGCTGAGATTTGTGATAAATTTTTGCCTCTTTTAAATAGAGTAGTGCAAACATGTCGGGCAACAAGGAGTCTGGCCCTTCTAAGCACATGATCAGCGTCAAAGAACAAGCTAGACAGGCCAACCAGTCATTCTGGCAGGGGTCCCAACAGGAGGAGGAGGAGGCGATGAGGATGACACCACCACCAGAGGAGGAGGCGACCGTCGCTAGAGCTTCTGGGGCCAATGAGGGTGGAGATCCTGATTACAAGGGGGACGAAGACGACTACGATGGAACTAGTGAAGGCGGCGGCGAAGAGGATGACACCACCGATGGTGGCGCCCGCACCGATGGCGGCGAGCGCACGGATGGCGGTAGCGGCAACCCGACCGCTTCAAAGAAGAAGAAGAAGAAGAAGGAACAGAAGGAGCGGAAGGTGCCAGTGCTCGCCACCGTCTGCGATGAGTTCACTCAGGTCACAGAAAGTGGCCAACCCATTGCGCCAGAGGCGATTGCTAAAGGGTACGGCCTGCAACTCGGGTGCATCATCCGGGAAAGCATGTCGATCAACACGAAGTACATAAGACATGCTAACCATGCAGCTTTGGTCGATAACCTCCTTAAGAAGCTTCACAAGCGATACAGATTCCTAGAGCAGTTTAGAAACCTCGAGAGAAAGAACCCGGTGAACAAACTAGCCCTCACAAAGATGAGCAACGCCTTGAGCAGCTAGAAAACCCGGGTGAAGAATAGCATTGACAAAGGTGAAAGATGGGAGGTTATTAGTAAGAAAAATCCGATGCTCGACGAAGAGGAGTTTAGGATATTCAAGGCAGATATGGCTACCGCTGACGCTATAAAATGGACTCAATGGGGAAGGAGTATGCGGGAACAGAACATAGGTAACCACCACCTTGGAAGCGGCAGTTACAGGGGGAAACAGGCCATTTGGGACAAGGAGGACGCCGAGCTTGAACGCCTTGGTAAAGACAACCCTTGGCTTAAAATCACGGACTTGCAACTTAGGCAATTTGTTCGGGCCCACTACTACCTGGACAAGGAAACAGGGGAGTTCATCACCGATGATCCGGAGGTGAAGGAATTCGAGAAGAATCTGGTAAGGAATTTATCACCGATCTCAAGTCTATTGCGTTCTAATTAAGATAATGAAGCCAAGAATCTAAATGGGTTCACCTTTCCTTGTCTCTGCAGGAGGAGGAACTGAACGCTACTGCCACATAGTCGTCCCAGGATTCGACGGAGCCGTGGGACACAGTTTTCAACAGGGCGACCAATGTTTACAAGAAGAGGGACAAGGGGTTGCCACCGTCCTCAGCTGGCCATGTGTCCGGCTTTGGTACGATCAGGAAGTTCAAGGAGTTCTACAAAGAGGACGCCAAGAAAAGAAGGGAGAGGAACAACCAGGATAAAGCCACTGTTGCAGAGCTGAAGATGAAGGTGCAGACACTGGAGGAGAAGGCAGTGGACCAGAAAACGGTGGACAAGTTAGTGGAAGAGAAGCTCCGCTCAATGATCCCCCCCTGAGTTTTTCGAGGGGCTTACTGCTTGGAATGCGGGAGGTCGACAGGGGCCGATACATCTGCCCAGCTTAAGCGGCAGCAACTCGGGCATCAATGTTACCGTGTCGCCGGACCTGGTGACCCCGCCGGCCGTCAACATCGAGACGCAGCTCCTTGTTTTGGTCACACCGACGCCCCCTCCCGCCAAAGATACCAATAAGGCGCAGCCGATGATGGTGGTGCTTCGTGAGGCACCCGAGCGGGATATTGCAGATGATGATAAGCCGGCCGCCGGCATCGGCCGTGTCTCTACATTAGCCGAGATCCATGCCATCACCAAGGTAACTAATTAGTTAGTGCACGTCATCTCCTTTATGCCTTTGATGCATGACTGTTGCCATCTCATGACGCCCAACAACATGTTTTTGCCTCAGGACACTTCTTGCGTACTCCTGCTTAAAGATGTCGGCGGTGAGTTGAAGGATGTTGCCAAGGGCACTCTTATACAACCGGCGAGCTGCACGATGCACAACAATACAATGGATGATGATGTGATGAGGGTCAGGTTGGCTCGGGTGTTGCCAGGGTGCGACGACATGGACCCCCCTTTCAACCTCAGGGAGCCGACGAACACAAGACCCTTGGAGAACGCTACAACTGGCCCTTGACATGGCCAAAGACCCAGATTCGTCTTGCAGGGGGGAGCACCAGCGCCACCTCTCGACCGATCATCGCCCGGCCACCACCTCGGAAGCCAGTAGCCGTCGTTGTCTTCACCACTAGCCGTCACCATCAACTCTTGGCAGCGTGTGCACCTCCACATGGCAAAGACGTTGTGCCGCAACCGTTGTCGCCCCCGCTACCACGACCACATGATGGCACCCATGAATATGATGATGAATTGGTCAACGTTGACGACTTCATCAACACCGGTGCCGCCAAAGGATTGTATATGCCTTCTGTGGATGAAGAACCTTCGACTTTCGACGACCATCAAGCTGGTCGGCCCAATACATGCACGCAGCGCCTGGTCTTCCATGGTATTTCTCAAGAGATGCCTCCGGCCGCCGACCCACCACAAGAGAATCCGGGATTGGTTTTCATCCCCAACACACTCTGAAAGGCGACTGATGAGCAGATGGCAGTGGCTGACACTGTTGTGAAGAGAGGTAATAATAATAATAAGGGTGCGAGCCAGCCTCTTCCGAAGAGGATCCAGGGTCAGGACACCGTCGTCGTACCATCCACACAATTTGGCTTGCCCCGAGTGCATGTAGCTGGTGATCCGATATTGACTCCGGATATGATCCACATTGCGGTTGGAGCCATGTTAACTTTGCACGAGGTTGTCAAGACACTAGAGGCCCTCCTTCTTAAAGACGAAGATCCAAATTACCCGGTTTTCATGGCCAAGGTGCCATTGGACGTGGGCTTCGTCGATGAACCCCTCGTGGATATATTCTTCATAGCATTCGAGGACATATTCAAGCTGTTTCTCATAAAATGGCTGGACTATAACTTGGTACGCGTATACGTGCTCAATCTGGCGCTCATGATCAAGAGAGAAAGTACCCCGGAAATCGCGATAGTGGATCCCTACTACATGCGGGACAGCCAGTTGCTCGAAGGATCAGAGACACGGACCAAGGCGACGGCGTACCTCGAGAAGTTCATGGTGGACAACAAGAGGAAGGGCACACTTCTTTTGCCTTTCTTTCCCGAGTAAGTACACACACTCGCTCATCGTCACCGTAACTTATGCATTTCTTATAGATTTCTTTCCTTTGCTCCTTTTCCAACATTCCGTTCCAATTGTGTTGCGCAGAGACAAATACTGCACACTCATCGTCCTTGCCCCAAGGTATTCTCTAGCCACGTATTTCGACTCGGGGAGTTTGACGAAGAAGAAAGACTACACCAGAATAAGGGGTGTTCTCAATGAGGCTCTCGAGGGCTACACCAAGAAGGGATGCACCTTCGTAGATAGGGGGAATATATCAAGGATGGCAAACACGCGTTCAAGAACATGCTCGACTTCCCCTACGTCAAGCAGTCGACTGCTAGTGCCAAGGAGGCCTTCTACGTCCTCCATCACCTTAAAGGCTATGTTCGGGATTGCCATAACCTAACGCTGCCATCTAGTCTCCAAGGATGGGCCAAAACTTTGGCGAAAATCGACGATGCTGATCTTAGAGAAGACTTCCATCACATTCAGATGAAGTTGTCGCAAATCATCATTGAAGATGTCAACACAAGGGGCGGTGCCCTACAACAAGCCAGAGGGTTGAGTAAGAGGGAGATCGAAGAACGCCTCCGTAAGGTGAGGTGACACAAGGACGTGGATGATGAAAGAGGGCTATCTACCGTTCCGGCCGAGCCAAGAGGAAGTCTTCATCATGATCGATGTGTGCCTCTAACATGATCCGGTGTGTATATTCTTGATGGGCCTTTGTTGTATTAGTGTGTGTGTGTCATAAACTTTACTATCTCGTGGTCGAAATGGTCATTGTTGTTAGACTTAAACTACCTTGTGGTCGTGTTGTCATTGAACTTATTGCTTCTATGATGATCTAACTTTTAGGTTTATGGATCCTTTGTTTTATATTCTATGAACATATATATATATATGGATGTGAACCCTTTATTCATTCTTTTCGTTGTATTTTTACTAATATGCCTTGTCGTCTATAGAGATGGCATTTAGGTGGTATGTGGTGTACATGGGTAGGGTTCCAGGAGTCTATGAGGAGTGGGAGGATTGCCACAAACAAGTGAACAAGTTCAGCGGCAACATCTACAAAGGATACGCGACTAGAGAGGAGGCGATAGCCAAGTGGAGGAACCACTTGTGGAAGAAGAACCGGATGAAGATATTGGTCGGGCTAATGCTCTTGCTCACCATTATCACAGTTGTATTCTATTTGATCCTAGTGTAGGAGGCGGTGGCCACTTCATATTTGTAATGTGAGATGATATGAACTTTGTATTCGGCGCTTGTGTAAATATTTGGCACTTGACACTATATATGTATCTCGATCGGGCTCTAAGTGTTTGTATTATATATATGTCGGTTTTCATGCATATACTACTTGTGCAATATATTTTATACTCATCTGGATAAATATTGTATAAATACCTGATTATACACCAGGAAAGTATTTTACTTCGAATACATGTTACACAATCAGTGGCGCATATAAATATATAGTTAGTGGCGCATGGCATATCTGTGGCGCATACACGTAAATGCGCATGAAGTTCTTCTGTGGCGCATATGAAGGAATGCGCCATGAAGTTCGAAACCGTGGCGCATATCCATATGCGCCACAGGAAGTAGTTATCAGTGGCGAGGTAACAGTGGCGACAAAGATATGCGCCACAGAAGTCTCCTTTTCATGCGCCACAGATAGGCTGTTTCCTAGTAGTGGTAAGCTCTCGATCACCAGGCTGATCCCATCGCCCATGGACTCGAAAGCCGGGCGAGTGGCCAGCATGTGGACAGTGAGGTCGAAGGCGCCGAAGAGCTGGTGAATCTCCACTGTTGCAGAGTTGTAGATCGCGGTTGACGGGGCTGCCGCGACATCAGCACTCCCAATTCCACAGACGACGCCAATTGACGAGGGGTTAACTCATCAATGCCCATTGTTATGGACTTGGGTTTTGGAGAAGGAGGGAGCCCTGGAGGCATCAATAGGCTAGCAAACAAGCACACATGGACGCAAGGTTTACCCAGGTTCAGGCCTCGCAGAGGTTGCTACTCCTGCTTGTCTGCTCTTGGAATTATCGAGGGAGTATAAAGTTACAGGGGGTGCACAGATGCAATCTGGCGATGGTTGTGGAAACTAGGGTTGTGATTGTCCTCCTCGCTGCCCCCTCCTAGCCTTTATATAGATAGGCTAGGTCCCGGGTAGCAGGTCGAGTCGGTTACAGATTAGGGTTCGTCCCTTTAAACTTTCTATCTTAAGCTTCGTCTTGTGCTGCAAGCAATCAGAATCTCAAATTAGGAATCGGCTTTTCTTTTGCGCTAGGGTCTCCGTGAGTCATCTGAATCTTCTATTGGGCCTTGGTAACGCCGTGGGATTCTGCCATATCTGGACCGTATATGCCAAACTTGAGTACCTGTAGGGTATGCCCACGTCAACCATTGTTTTCAGATTTAAATGAATAGCCGCTTCGCAACAAACATGATCCAGATACAATGTTCATGCTCAGCGTAGGCACCAAATAACAATTATTAAGTTTTATAACTAATCCCGGTGGTAGGTGGAGAGGTAGCGTTCCGACGGCGATCACATCAACTCTTGATCCATTGCCGACACGCATCTTGACCTCACCCCTTGCTAGCTGACACTTGTTCCGCAGCCCCTGATTCGAGTTACATATATTAGCAACCAATCCAGTATCAAATACCCAGGTGCTACTACGAGTACTAGTCAAGTACACATCAATAACATGTATATCATATATACCTTTGTTTGCCTTGCCGGCCTTCTTGTCCGCCAAATACTTGGGGCAGTTGTGCTTCCAATGGTCAGTCCCCTTACAATAATAGCACTCAGTATCAGACTTAGGGCCAACTCGAGATTTTTTTTGAGGTGAGGCAACAGATTTGCCACCCTTCTTTCCCTTCTGCTTACCCTTCTTGTCTTTCTTGAAACCGGTGGTCTTATTGATCATCAACACTTGTTGTCCTTTCCTAATCTCCACTTCTGCAGTTTTAAGCATTGATAGAAGCTCAGGGAGAGACTTCTTCATGCCTTGCATATTATAGTTCATCACGAAGCTCTTGTAGCTAGGTGGCAGAGATTGGAGAACACGATGTATGCCTAAGTCAATGGGAATCATTATTTCCAAGGATACAAGCTTATCGGCGTACCCAGACATTTTGAGTACATGCTCACTAACGTAGTTGTTCTCTTCCATCATGTAGCTAAAGAACTTTTCAGAAGCATTATAACTCTCTACGGTAACATGGGTATCGGAAATCATTTTCAATTCACCTATGGTATCAAAGGCATTGCCGTTTTCGAAACGTTTTCGAAGTTCTGGCTCTAGCTCATACAGTATGCCGCAATGAACTAAGTTGTGATCCTTCTAACGAGTCAAATAGACGTTCTTTTCCTCGTCAGGGGCATCAGGAGCTGGTGGGGGTCCTAGCAGCGCTTATAGCACATATTGCTTTTGTGCAGCAGTGAGGAGAATCCTCAAATTCATGGCCCAATTGGTAAAGTTGCTATCATTTCCCGCAAGTTTCTCTTTCTCCATGAACACATTGAAATTAAAAGCAGGTGGTGCCATCTACAACCGAATTTGTAAAGTTTAGATTAAGTTTATGATAGATTGAGTTCAACTAATCAAATTGTTGGAAATATGCCCTAGAGACAAATAGTAGTAAGGACTATTATCATATTTCATATAGTTTATGATTAAGTTTTATATCATGCTATAACTGTATTGAGTGGAAACATCAATACACGTGTGATATACAAACAACTAGGGGTTCCCAGTGAAACTCTAGTCACTGGTTCATTGGTCAATAGATGATCAAGTTTCCTGATCATGTGGCATTTATGCTAGTTGGAAATGAGGTCATCTCATTCTGTGAATGAGATGATGAACCAATACCCAACCTAAACATCGTGACCCAATCATGTCACGAAGTTCAAGTTACGATGATTAGAAATGGATCCTCATAGACTATTCCTTAGACCGTGAGGCTATATCAATCACTGTCTCCCGAGAATGCTTTGATAGCATCAAACGTCATCTGGTAATACGGTGGTTATAAAGGTGTGTTCAGGTATTTGGAGGAAACCGTAGAGGCAATATATGTCAAGAGCGGGATTTGTCCATCCATGTGACGGGAAGATACTCAAGGGCCCACTCGGAGAGGTTATATCCAATAGCTGCACAGCGTGTGATTTGATCACGGGGATATCACTTGTCGGAACGAGTCAAGTAGCATTGTTCAGTAACGAGATTGAACACGACATGGTGATGTCACTGATCAGATCTCGGGCAATGCAAGTATCGAGAGACAAAGGGAATAAGACACGACTGTCCCGATTCAAACGACGAAAGATCTTCGTGGAACGCACAGGGGTCACATGGCCATCCAGGTCCCTCTGTCGATCATTGGTGTGGGAGAGTCCCGGCCATGTCTGGAGTGTTCCTGAACTATGGGGTATCACGCTTAAGGGCTTGATGACGCTTAAAGAGTGTTTATGGGATCGGTAGAATCACCGAAGAAAAGAAGGGAGAAAACTGGAAGGGTTTCGGTAAGTCCGGAGGATGTCCGAAGTGGAGGTGGAAGGTGTTCCATAGCCACGGAGGTTGAATAATATTTGAATGAGTGTTAAATATTGATTTAATTATTTATTCATAATTATTTAATAAAGAGAAAATCAATTAAAGGTCAAAAAGGCTTAATGGGCCAATTTCCGGAGGGAGAGGGCCTATTAGGAAAAGGAGAGAGGGAGAAGGGGCAAGGGGGCTGGCCGGCTGGGCCTAGACCCCCACGCGGGGCCCACTAGGGGCTGGCCAGCGGCCTCCCCACCCCTCCTCTCCTTTAGTCCCACCCCGAGACTTTGAGGGAGGGTGTACCCCCTCCTCCCCCTATATATAGTGGGGTATTTGGCCTAGATAAATACACCAATAATCAATAAAGGTCTCCTCACTTTTGGGAGGACCTCTAATTGATATTTTCTCTCTCCCCCTCTCTCTCTTGTGACCGTGGTCCCAAGTCTGGACTGCGCAAGCGAGAGACATCTTCACCACGGAGCGCCGTCGCGCTGCGGGATTCGGATCTAGGAGCTCTACTTCCGCAACAGCTGCTGGATCAGGGAAGCGAGAGTCATCATCAGGCACCGGACGTGTGTAACTCCCCGCGAGGTGTCGCACTTGAGGCACTCAAGTCGTTGGAGCCAGAAGGAGCGCAAGGACTTCATCATGACCTTGAGGTCGGCTTCGGCTCGTCTACATCAACCACACTCTCTTGAGCGTTGGCAACGCTTTTCGGTCTTCAAGGGTAAGTTCACGAAAAGCCCCTCCCATTACTGTATTACTAATAGATAGGTCCTGTCAGCTTCAGGGGTTCAGGGGCGTAGGGTAAAATTTTATTGTTTTCATACGCGGAACCCCTACAGTGGTATCAAAGCTAGATCTATGCGTAGTAATGCTAGTACGGGTAGAACACACGAGGTGTAGCGTGTGGGCATTGATCTTTTAGTTGTTACCCTCCCACGTGTACTTGTGCATACCACAGTAATGCTTGATGAAGCGTCCCCCAACCGACTTTACGCGTTCATTCGCGAGACTGGTCCACGCTTGACATACGGCTTGTACCGTATAAGGTGGCTTAGGGGGGTGTCTGTCTCTCTCGCATTAGTTGGTATACCATTTGCAATGGAGGGCCCCGAAAGGGGTGTAGTAGAGACAACTACTTGATCAGCGTTGTGCTGAAAGTTCATAGGTAAGAACGGTTCTTGTGCGAAAGCCCATTCAGCCACGTAAAACATGCAAAGATAAAGTAGATGCGTCTAACTTTGTTTTGCAGGGGGAGTTGCTTTGTGATATGGTTGTGGCAAAGGTAAAGTGATTACCTTTTGTTACGTAGTAGTAGATAGTCATGGAGGTGACGGACTACCACGCCGGAATGACACCGGTACCCCGGTGTCGACGGCGCCGGAACCCCGGCGCCGGAACCCGGTGACGGCGGATGGAGATCACGACATGAAGGACCATATCACATAGCATTTACATTCAATGTTATTGTTTGTATATCTTATTGTGTGCTAGTATTAGATACTCGATGGTAGCCTAATAAGATGATCCCTGTTAAAATTACCAACGATTGTGTTCCCCCTTAGTGTGCACCACCAAGAAAGTTCTTCGGTATGAGGAAGGCCGTGATGATCGGGTGTCAGACATATCTACGTTCGCATACAGTGGGTGTAAGCCATGTTGCATAGAGAAAACACAAAGGTTGAGTTAGCGAGCCTAGCATGTACAGACATGGCCTCGGAACACGGATGGTTGAAAGATCAAGCACGAGTCGCATGAATGATGTGACCAACGTTTAGTGTCCACTCTTGAACCCACATTGATGGTCGTGATGATCAGGGGAGATGTGGCTGATAGGGGTCGTGTTATCACTAGGAACCCTAATGGGGATAGGTGTTTCTGAGTGGAGTTATTATTAACTCATTTAATTATAAACTTAGTCTAAATTCCTTTTGCAATTATAAATGTAGATGGCTCACCGTGAAGCTTACTTTGTCATTGAGGATTGGGTAAAGGGTGAGAAACTTAGACTTGATGGATCCAACTTTCCTAGTTGGCTTGTGCGCCTGAATGATCTCCTTACTAGGAATCATGTGGTAGACTACATATGTCGCATGATGGATTTGATTGAGCCAGACTACTATGAGACCCCACAAGAGCTGGCAGACCGCTACTATCGTCAAGAGATGTCCACCTACATTCAGATAATAATGCATTACGGGATGGCGGATGAACTACATCCGCTCATGGGTGATCTTGATCCATATTCGATGGTGGATCAGCTGAGAGCAGAGTTCATAGGCCATGTGGGCATGTGGAAGCACGAGTTGCTTGGAGAGTTCTTTCCATACAGATGGAGGAACATACATGTCTGAAGGGTCACTTGGAGCGCATGCTTGATGCACACATGAGACTGGTTCACTTCGTGGATTACTGGATGGCTGATCCATTTGCGATAGACGTACTGCTTCGATCGTTGCCTCCTAGCTACGAAGGACATGTCCAGAGTAGCATCATGAGTGGTGATACGGAAACATTGGATTTCCATGAGTTCATATTACGTTTTAGCAACGTAAAGGTTGAACCAATCACCGGAGAGGTCATCGATGACAAACGTATATATTTGATATACAGTTTTATAAATGTTATAATCTTGCAAACACATTGCAGTGTTAAGTATATCTGATACTTGTTCTGTTTTGCTAAAAACAGGTCCTTCTGCATGAGAGGTGCTTGCTGGAGAGGAGGTGACGTTGCGTGCTGATGGCGAGCATGATGATGATGGCCAACGGCGCTCTCCCTCGACATTTATCACTTAGTTTATATTTTAGGATGATTTTTGTAATCAAGAGATAGTGAACTTCTTTAGTGTGTCTCACACTTCGTGAGATGGTTATTCATATGAGTTTGTAACAAACTGTTGTTCTGCTTTTATGAATGATTTCTATTCGTGTTCATATCTTGTTTGATTACTTGTGAATTATCCTTGTTGTTTGAAACTAATTGATAATACATGAACATTTGTAAAATACTAAAATGCCTTGTTTAAAATACCCAACTTAATGATATGTTCATTAGTGAATGAAAAACCATTGTTTAAATTCAAAGTTATGTGATAATATGTGAAAGTCATTCGATTTATTATCACATATATATCGTGCCTAAGTTCGGCAAAATAACTTGAACACCGTGTATTACTTGAATACAAAGTGTTTAATGAATTGTTAAATAGAATACATATACGATGTATTATGTTTTAACAAAAATGGTAATTATCATTAAATGACTGTTTAAATGTGTAAAGTAATTTACCAAAGGAAACATGAATATGAAACTATTTGATTTGATCAAAATGTTTCATTAACAAAGGGTATAAATATAAAAGAGAATCTAATTACTATGATTTGATCATTAGTAATGAAATTCAAATTTATAAGAATGGCATAAAAGAAAATTGTGAAATGCAAAGTATTTTGAAACGTCAAAATGCAAAGCATCACAATGTGATATTAGATATCAAAGGCGTTAAATAGAAGGCACCAAATAAATTGTTGTAGTGTAGATGTAGAGACCATTAGTTAGAAATAGTTAGCACTCAATTACAATGTAGTAAAGCATTTGAATTCGTGAAAGTTTTGGGGTTATTCGATATAACCAAAACAATAGCGAATAAGTCCTTGTAGAGTATTCATTGGAAACTTTGAATACGAAACCCATAGCTGAAACCAAAAGGAAAGCAAGATTCGTATTGCTTGGATTTTGGTGCATTCTTGAGAAAGCTCACTTTTAGTGATGTTTCTCAATTATGGAGCAAATGGGAAATAGTGAAAAACACGATGAGGATTCAAAACCCTGCATCAGAGTGTTGAGAAGCGCAACGGACAATGTTCCTGAACGACTCTCTGCACAGAAGGAAAGAATTAATGATGTTGATCAATGTGTTTTCCCCACTAATGTTTTCACTATATGAAGTAGGTTTCAAAATGTAATCCATATCTTGTATGGAGACATTTGTGAATCACTTGTCATGATTTTTGGAATATGACATACCTACGAACTACTAAGGAAATAATGGTAAACTAGAATTATGAGAAATCCTAGAAACAAAATTCCCTTGAGATTAGAAAGCAATTCGTTGCTAAATCTCACAAGTAAAAGGAGTTACTTGAATTTTCCCAAATGACTGCAAAGTCATAGTAGGAAAAAGGGGTGAATTACAAAAGCACAATTTGTTAAGTATTGGATGAATTCAAAAGAATTTGATTCAAATGTGCTAAATGTCTACTGGATTTAAAACTAGTAACAGTACTAGTATCTCATAGTAAATCTCCAAGTTTGATATTTGATCAAAGGATTTTGAAATTGTTCAAAATAGTGGGAGGATATGCAAATTGCATAAAATTGAGTGGGAGCTATGAAAGTCTTCCTGAAACAATATGTGATTGACATATTTTTAAGTGGGAGCAATATAAGTCTCAAATTCAAATATGTAGGAACATATTTTGAGTGGGAGCTTATAGGAGTAATTCTTAAGTATGTTAAGAATGAAAGCGCAAATACTTATAAATAATGATTTATAAGATGTAGAAGTTGATAATAGGTGTATTATGATATTTTTTAGTATTCCTTAAGGGATTCTGAAAGGGGTTTCAGAATAGAAGTTAATTAAGGAACTAATCCTTAATAACTCAAATTAGGAATAGTATTAAGTTGAACATCAATGGTTGAAAGAAAGGAAAAGGATGATCGTCATCCACTATGTTGAGACATAGGTTCTTTCTTAGAAAACCATGATGACAACTTAGCATATTATGTGATCCAATTAAGGAACGTTTGAAAGTGATTAAGTTCGAATCACAGAATGTTAAGCTAAGTTTGTTCGCAGTGTCTAGTAGAGCACTATGGATATATTTTCCAAATCCATAAAGGATAACATATCTTAAAACATAAAGGGTTATGTTATAAGGGCATATGTTGGAAACTCATGTAGATACCAATTAAAGTCAAGTAGGAAGCGAGGTGAACAAAACATCGAAAGTTGCACAGAGTGCACTAGTGTTTCGATGAATACATTTATAATAATAGATAAGGGTACCATCTAAAGTGTTGTATAATGTTATGGCGGGGCTAGTTCGCTTTTAACGTAGAATGATGTGTCCCAGGGCACAATGCCCATGAGAAAGCCCTCGATGTTGATCTAACGTCACTGTAGGCTCCTAGAATCAGGCCTCGTTCTGCTGCCATAACGGCAATGCATACACACAGATGCTATCATGTGATGATAAAGTATTAATGTCAATCAAGGTGACATTAGTAAGTTGCAAAGGATTTGGGACTGTAAAGCATGCACTAAGACTCAACCTCTTCCATGAGCAAGCATGTTCAGGGTACCGGGTATATGGTGCCAAAGATTGAGAACAAATGCAGCTAGTGTATTTGTACTCTAGTGCAAGTGGGAGACTGTTGGAAATATGCCCTAGGCATAAATAGTAGTAAGGACTATTATCATATTTCGTATAGTTTATGATTAAGTTTTATATCATGCTATAACTGTATTGAGTGGAAGCATCAATACACGTGTGATATACAAACAACCAGGGGTTCCTAGTGAAACTCTAGTCACTAGTTCATTGGTCAACAGATGATCAAGTTTCCTGATCATGTGGCATTTATGCCAGTTGGAAATGAGGTCATCTCATTCTGAGAATGAGATGATGAACCAATACCCAACCTAAACATCATGACCCGATCATGTCACGACATTCAAGTTATGATGATTAGAAATGGATCCTCGTAGACTATTCCTTAGACCGTGAGGCTATATCAATCACTGTCTCCCAAGAATGCTTTGATAGCATCAAACGTCATCTGGTAATACGGTGGTTATAAAGGTGTGTTCAGGAATTCGGAGGAAACCGTAGAGGCAATATATGTCAAGAGCGGGATTTGTCCGTCCATGTGACGGGAAGATACTCAAGGGCCCACTCGGAGAGGTTATATCCAATAGCTGCACATCGTGTGATTTGATCACGGGGATATCACTTGTCGGAACGAGTCAAGTAGCATTGTTCAGTAACAAGATTAAACACGACATGGTGATGTCACTGATCAGATCTCGGGCAATGCAAGTATCAAGAGACAAAGGGAATAAGACACGACTGTCCCGGTTCAAACGATGAAAGATCTTCGTGGAACGCACAAGGGTCACATGGCCATCCAGGTCCCTCTGTCAATCATTGGTGCGTGAGAGTCCCGACCATGTCTAGAGTGTTCCAGAACCGTGGGGTATCACGCTTAAGGGCTTGATGATGCTTAGAGAGTGTTTATGGGATCGGTAGAATCACCGAAGAAAAGAAGGGAGAAAACCGGAAAGGTTTCGGTAAGTCTGAAGGATGTCTGGAGTGGAGGTGGCAGGTGTTCCATAGCCATGGAGGTTGAATAATATGTGAATGAATGTTAAATATTGATTTAATTATTTATTCATAATTATTTAATAAAGAGAAAATCAATTAAAGGTCAAAAAGGCTTAATGGGCCAATTTCCGGAGGGAGAGGGCCCATTAGGGAGAGGAGAGAGGGAGAAGGGGCAAGGGGGCTGGCCGGCTAGGCCTATCCCCCCGCGCAGGGCCCACTAGGGGCTGGCCGGAGGCCTCCCCACCCCCTCCTCTCCTTTAGTCCCACCCCGGGACTTTGAGGGAGGGTGTACCCCTCCTCCCCCTATATATAGTAGGGTGATACATTGCAAATGTATCTATAATTTTTGATGTTCCATGCTTGGTTCTATCCACTTTCTTGTGTTTGGTTCCAACTTTGGAGTACTTTTCATATGATTTCTTGGACTAACCTATTAACAAGAGCCACAGTGCCAGCTGCCTGTTTTCTGCTGTTTTTGGTTCCAAGAAAGTCAGAAAATGAATATTCTCGGAATTGGACGGGACAAAACCCAAAGTGCCTATTTTTCCGGATGTCATCAAGTGCCAGAATACGAGACGGAGAGGCGCCTGGGGGTGGTGTGGCTGCTCCCGGCACCCCCTCGGCCTCTCCTTCCGCCTATATATTGCCCTCGGGACGAAAACCCTAAGAGCCCGATCAAAAATCCACGAAAGAGTCTGTAGCCGTCGTCATCTCCATCCCTAGATCGGGAGGGATCTGAAGCTCTTCCCAGCACCCTGCCGGAGAGGGGAATTCACCTTGCAGGCCTTCTTCATCATCATGCAAGCCTCCGGTGTGATGCGTGAGTAGTTCATCCTTGGACTACGGATCCATGTAGTAGCTAGATGGCTGGTTCTCCTCCTTTGTGCTTTCATGTCTAGATCTTGTGAGCTCCGTTCATGATCAAGATCATCTATTTGTAATTCTGCATGTTGTGTTTGCAGGGATTCGATGGATATTGAGATGCTATTTCAGATTGATTATTGATTCTATCATGTCTTTGTTATTTGTGATCTTGCATGCTTTCCGTTGTTAGCAGCTATCTTGGCCAAGTAGATGCTAGCAACTCCAAGAGTTAGTATTTATGCTCGATAGTGGGTTCATGCCTCCGTAATCTGGGAAGTGACAAATCTCTAAGGTACTAGATGTCTTGTTACTAGGGAGAAAACAACAATCCTTTGTTCATAGAACAATCGTATTGTTTACTTTACATGCAGTTCGTAAAGCAATAATTTGTTGCTTGCAACTTAATACTGGAGGGGGTTCGGATGATAACCTGAAGGTAGATTATTAGTCATAGATGCAGTTGGATGGCGGTCTATGTATAATGTTGTAATGCCCAATCAAGTCTCAAAGGAGTCAAGATGATTAGTATATGCATGTATTGCTTTCTCGGTGTTTGTCAATTGCCCCGCTGTAATTTGGTCACCCAGCATGTTATCTATCTAAGGAGAGCCACCTCTAGTGAACTATGGATCCCGGTCCTTTTCTTTACATACAATCTACAAACTGTTTACTTCTTTGTGTTTACTTTCTACAAACTTTTACTTCTTTCTATTCGATACGTTTAATCCTTTGTTTTCCACAAAACACGATGAGATTGACAACCTCATCGCAAGTTGGGGACAAAGTTCTATGGTTGTGTTGTGCAGGTCTCCACGTTGCTACTAGCACCGGTAGTGCGCCCTGCCAAAGCTCAGCTAGTAACACCTTTGGGGTGTTTTCCTTGCTCCTACTGGTTCGATTAAACCTTGGTTTCATAACTAAGGGAAACTTGCTGCTGTGCTCATCATACCTTCCTCTTGGGGTTCCCAACGAGCTCTACATCAACCACGCACCATCACTTTTTCGGCGCCGCAATCGAGCCATCAAGCAATTTTCTGGCGCCGTTGCCGGGGAGTCAAGGACATCTTCACAAGGGGAGTCCCTCATAACCAATCTCTTTACTTTGTTGTTTTTGTTCTGCTTAGTTTTCTTTTTGCTTTGTTTGCTTGTTTTGTTATTCAAAAACACAAAAAAATTAGTTTTACTAGTTTGCTTTCTTATTTGAAAACCCAAAAAATTACTACTCTTGAAAACACTAAGTTGTGTGACTTCACTAGCACCAACAACAATGATTTTATGAGCACACCTATTGCTCCACCTATGCCTGAAAATACTTTCTTTGAGATTAAACCTGCTTTACTCAATCTTGTTATGAGAGAGCAATTTTCTGGTATTGGTAATGAAGATGCTGCTTCCCATCTAAATAACTTTGTTGAACTTTGTGAGATGCAAAAGCATAGGGATATAGATGGTGATATTATTAAGCTAAAATTGTTTCCTTTCTCTTTGAGAGGAAAAGCTAAAGAATGGTTGAATTCCTTAACTAGGAATAGTATTGATTCTTGGACTAAATGCAAAGATGCTTTTATTGGAAAATACTATCCTCCTGATAAGATTATATCTATGAGAAGTGAAATAATGAAGTTTAAACAACTGGATAATGAACATGTTGCTCAAGCTTAGGAAAGAATGAAATCTTTGGTAAAGAATTGTCCCACTCATGGACTGACTGCTTGGATGATCATCTAAACTTTTTATGCAGGATTGAACTATTCTTCAAGGAACCTATTGGATTCTGCTGCTGGAGGTACCTTTATGACCATCACATTGGGTGCTGCAACAAAACTTCTGGACAATATGATGGTTAATTATTCTGAATGGCATACTGAGAGAGCTCCCCAAGGTAGGAAGGTAAATTCTGTTGAGGAAACTTCCTACTTGAGTGATAAGATTGATATTATTATGTCCATGCTTGTTAATGGGAAAGCCCATATTGATCCAAATAATGTTCCTTTAGCCTCTTTGGTTGCTCAAGAAGAGCAAGTTGATGTGAACTTCATAAGAAATAACAATTTTGGCAACAATGTTTATGGTAATAATGCTTATAGGAACAATTTTGGTAATAACAATTATAAGCCATTCCCTCCCAACAATGGTAATGCTTATGGAAATTCTTACAACAATAATAAGAGTGCTCCCTCTGAACTTGAAGTTGTGCTTAAAGACTTTATTAGTAAGCAAACTGCTTTCAATAAAACTATTGAGGAAAAACTCTCTAATGCTAAAAGAAATATAGCATCTTTTGCTAAAGCTCAATCTTCTTTGATCAATAAAATGGCTGCTAAACCTGAAACTAATGAGGATCCCTTTGCAGCTACTAATGCTATACAAGTAAGAATTGATGAAAATGTTAGACTATTAGCTGAATTACATGCTAAGTGGGAAAGAGAAGATGAAATTGCTAGAAACATTAGTGTTTCTACTATTACCACCACTAGTGTTGAGGCTAGTAATAGTTCTACTACTTTAGATGATAAGTATGGTTTTGATCTTGATGGTTGCAATATCTCTGAAGTTATTAAGTTCCTACAAAAGCTTGCTAAAAGTCCTAATGCTAGTGCTATGAACATGGCTTTTACAAAACACATTACTGATGCTCTCATAAAGATTAAAGAAGAAAAGATGAAACATAAATCTTCTATTCCTATAAAACAAGAAGATGGCTGGGAACCCATCATTAATATGAAAGTGAATGACTTTGATTTCAAAGCTTTATGTGATCTTGATAGTAGTGTTTCTATTATGCCTAGAAGGATTTATGATATGCTTGATTTGCCTCCTCTTGAAGATTGTTATTTGAATGTCCCACTTGATGATAATGCTAAAAATAAACTCATGGGGAGTCTTAATGATGTTCTTATTATGGTTAACGATTCCTATGTCCCTGTTGATTTCTATGTTTTGGATGTTGAATACAATGCTTCTTGTCATATTACTTTGGGAAGACCTTTTCTTAGAACTGTTGGTGCCATCATTGATATGAAAGAAGGCACCATTAAATATCAACTCCCACTCAAGAAAGGTATAGAACACTTCCCTAAAAAGAGAGAAAATATTTCTTTTGCTTCTCCTATGAAAACAAAATTTGGTCTTAATGCTTCTTCATTTGAGAACACTTGATTCTTTCTTTGCTTCTTATGCCTAACTTAAAGGCGTTAAAGAAAAGAACTTATTGGGAGATAACCCAAAAGTTTTAGATGAGTCTTGGAAGTTATTACTTCAGTAATAACCGCTCCTTATCCTTTTTATTTGCTTTTTGTGCCAAGAGTAACCTCTAATAAGAGAGAAGTAATGATTGGGAAAGTTGCTGTCCCGAAACAGATTTTTGTGCTTCACCGTAAACATTCGTGAGAGAGCTCTGTATGTCGGATTGAGCTGTAAGTTTTTGTGCTTCTGCCCCAGGTTGTTATCTAACTTTCGTCAGTTCAACACTTTTTGATTTGAGCAACAGAAGGTCTTCGAAAAAATTCGTCTTTACCTGCTGGTCTGTTTTGACAGATTTCTGCCATTTTCTGCATTTGCTTCTTGTTGGTTCCTTCTTGAGTTCTTTTGGGGAATTGAGATTTTTGAGGGAAGTTCTACAGTAGCTAGTGTTATAATTGAAGTTTATTTGGTGTTATAACTGAACCTTAAGACTTATTTATCTTAAGTGCACTAATGTTGCTAATAAAGATTGTGTGAAGTTTTGTATGAAGGAAAAAATTCAGGTGTATGAAAGGAATGAGTAATGAGATGAAGAATGGACTAAAGCTCAAGCTTGGGGATGCCACACGTGTCACCCCAAGAAATATCCAAGAAGTACAAGCGTCAAAGCTTGGGGATGCCCAAGGCATCCCCTTCTTCATCAATAAAAATTCCAGGTTTCTTCCAAACGCTTCATTTTTATTGTTTCATGCACAGTTGTGTTGTTCTTGGAGCGTCTTCTTTTTCTTTTTCTTTTTTGTTTTGGTTTTTCATTTGATTTTTTTTGCTTAGTTTGCTGAATATATTGGTTGGACCCCCTCTTTCATGCATTGGTTTTCAAATAGTTTGGTTTGGTTTGGAAAAGAGTAGGAAAGTTCATACTTATGTGGTAAAAAGAGCTCGTTTTTGACTGTGGCCTATGCTTTATCATGCCATGCTTGATATTGTTTTGGCTTTATGCTTAGTATTCTTTGCTGTAGCATGAATTGTTATAAACAATTGAGATTGATTAATGTGCCTTAGATGAATCATGCGTTGTTTTAGCATATTAAAGCATAGTATAGTGGTATTCTCCTTTGATGCTTTATTTGGGTTGACTTAGCGCATGCTCACACCATGTTATGACTATCTCAAAGTCACCATAGCCTTTATGATCCTTTAGTTTTCAACTTGTAGTATCACTTTATGCTTTGATCAATGATGTTTTGTCGCTCTGCATGATTATGGCCATTATTGCTCTCTTAGTTTGTCGCTCCCAGTCTTTTGCTAGCCTCTACAACAAAGTATGAGTTCCACTCATGCATCCAACTCCCTAAACCAAGTTATTCCAAAGAGTCCACCATACCTACCTACTAGCTTATGCTATTCCAAGTATATTCATGCCATCCGTTCATGATTAAGATCATCTATTTGTAATTCTACATGTTGTGTTTACGGGGATCCGATGGATATTGAGATGCTATTTCAGATTGATTATTGATTCTATCATGTCTTTGTTATTTGTGATCTTGCATGCTTTCCGTTGTTAGTAGCTATCTTGGCCAAGTAGATGCTAGCAACTCCAAGAGTTAGTATTTATGCTCAATAGTGGGTTCATGCCTCTAGTAATCTGGGGAAGTGACAGAAATCTCTAAGGTACTAGATGTGCTATTGCTACTAGGGAGAAAACAACAATCCTTTGTTCATAGAAAAATCGTATTGTTTACTTTACACGCAGTTCGTAAAGCAATAATCTGTTGCTTGCAACTTAATACTAGAGGGGGTTCGGATGATAACCTGAAGGTGGATTATTAGTCATAGATGCAGTTGGATGGCGGTCTATGTATAATGTTGTAATGCCCAATCAAGTCTCAAAGGAGTCAAGATGATTAGTATATGCATGTATTGCTTTCTCGGTGTTTGTCAATTGCCCCGCTGTAATTTGTTCACCCAGCATGTTATCTATCTAAGGAGAGCCACCTCTAGTGAACTATGGATCCCGGTCCTTTTCTTTACATACAATCTACAAACTGTTTACTTCTTTGTGTTTACTTTCTGCAAACTTTTACTTCTTTCTATTCGATACGTTTAATCCTTTGTTTTCCGCAAAACACAGTGAGATTGACAACCTCATCGCAAGTTGGGGACAAAGTTCTGTGGTTGTGTTGTGCAGGTCTCAACGTTGCTACTAGCACCGGTAGTGCGTCCTGCCAAAGCTCAGCTAGTAACACCTTTGGGGTGTTTTCCTTGCTCCTACTGGTTCGATTAAACCTTGGTTTCATAACTGAGGGAAACTTGCTGCTGTGCTCATCATACCTTCCTCTTGGGGTTTCCAACAAGCTCTACATCAACCACGCACCAGCACTTTTCTGGGCGCTGTGCACTGAGCCATCTTGGGGTATTTGGCCTAGATAAATACACCAATAATCAATAAAGGTCTCCCCACTTTTGGGAGGACCTCTAATTGATATTTTCTCTCTCCCCCTCTCTCTCTCTCGTGACCGTGGTCCCAAGTCTGGACTGTGCGAGCGAGAGACATCTTCACCACAGAGCGTCGTCGCGCTGCGAGATTCGGATCCGGGAGCTCTACTTTCGCAACTGCTGCTGGATCGGGGAAGCGGGAGTCATGATCAGGCACCGAACGTGTGTAACTCCCCGCGAGGTGTCGCACTTGAGGCACTCAAGTCGTTGGAGCCAGAAGGAGCACAAGGACTTCATCACGACCTTGAGGTCGGCTTTAGCTCGTCTACATCAACCACACTCTCCTGAGCGTTGACAACGCTTTTCGGTCTTCAAGGGTAAGTTCGCGAAAAGCCCCTCCTGTTATTGTATTACTAATAGATAGGTCCTGCAGCTTCAGGGGTTCAGGGGCGTAGGGTGAAATTTTATTGTTTTCATACGCAGAACCCCTACACAAATTACGAATGAACTCCCACTCAAAACAACATCCCTCGTGTCTTTTTGGTGATTACATGAACCAATCCACTACACCAAGTCCGATCATCATGTGAGTCGGTGTAGCTTCAAAGGTGAGCATCTATATGGGCATCATATCAACTATATGACTCATGCTTAACCTTTTGGTCCGTGTTCTGAGGACATGTCTGTACATGCTAGGCTCGCCAAGTAAGAACCTTAGTACTCGCGTGTGTAAAACTGTCTTACACCCGTTTATGTCGTGGATTCAAGTACACCCGATCATCATGTGATGTCTTGAAGCGTCGAAACATAGAATGGTACGTACTTAAGGGAGAACACATTTTTATCTTGATACCTAAATGGGGGATAATCTTATAATGCTAGTAAAACACCAAACAAGCAATACAAGATGCAAGCATCAAATGTGTAAAGTGAAATGATATGGTTCTTGCACTTGATCACCATCATGTGCATCGTGGTATAATCTTTATCATTCCTTTGTATGTAAGGCCAAGGTCTATGGATCTTACACGTTAGGTGTGTTGCAAGAGTATCAACTATACATCAATATTACCATATCATGACACCATCCCAACAACGATCTAAACTAGACGCCTCTAATTTATCAATTGCAAGTTTTACGTGGCTTAGGGCTTTCGAAGATAGAACCGGTCTTACCTACGAACATGGAACCACAACGATGATGACCAAATTATTAGCAACTCATTGTAAATCAGATATTGACTATAGTAGGAGAGACATACACTTGCTAGCCACTTATGCAAAACTAGTTGCATGTCAAACGTGGAATATATCTCATGTGCGAGGACATGTAAAGTTAGTCCAGACCGCTTCATCCCACTATGCCACAAATATCTAAAATACATGAAAGAAGGAATAACATGATCATCATCGCCCACATACTCATATGTGTACTACCCGTGCAAAGTATCTACGCATAGATCAGGCTCTCATACCACTGTTGGGTTCACAACATAGAAAACAATTTTTTTCCTACGATGGGAACTATTATACGCCAAGATCTATCTACTAGATACAAGCAATAGATAGATATACATCCATAGAGAACATACCCTCGAAGAACGACAAAGCTTTGTTAACTAGATGGAACTCGTGGATGATGTAGTCAAATGCTTGTCGATCTCAAGATCGTGTGGAAGTCCTAGCGCGCAAATCAGCAGCACATCCGTCCTTGCACACACATTCAGGCCACCGAACAACCTCCACCTCCTCACTCCAGCGATGTAGCGGAAGCAGCAACTCCTTCTAGACGAAATGCCACCGGGAACATGTATCTCGCTAATCCGAGACCATGGGGGAATAATTCTAGAGGGGGGGAGATCCTTTACGAGGAGGTGACCTTTGAGAGGGAGGAGAGGGGGGCTCTCCCCCTCCCCATGGCATGTTCCCAAGGGGGGGGGGCGTGCCCCCACCTCTTCCTCATTCATGTGGTGGAAGCTCCACTCACATAAACATGCCTCCACTCAAAGTTCCACTCACATGCATTAAATTTCCACCAAATTTAATGAAACTCTCATTTAATAAAACTCTTTTATTTATTTTATTTATAATTTTGTTAATTACTTTAATTAACAAACATTCACATAAAACCCCCTGCAACATTTCAATATCACATGTAGAACTAATTTCAGCAATTTCACCAGAAACAATTCCGGTGTCCATTGAAATAATTCCAGTGCTTTGCAATTCTTTCGTCTAGAACATATTTTCTCCAAATGGTGTTTGGCAACCCTTAAGTGTGTCACCCTATGGTTCACGAATAATGCAGACATGAGCGAGACCCCTCTTAGATAATAATCAGAAGCGGGACCTGGAGATCCATAATGACTCCCACACATTCGACGATGACTTCTGTGATCGTGAGAACCTTTAACGATAGTAATTAAATCTCTTTGTCTCGTGATGTATTACATGTCCGATATTCGATCATCAGTATCTTAATACTTAGTTTGATCTCGTTATCGACATGCACTCTTTTCTCATTCCCGTGATATAACATTCTAGTGATCACATCACTTGCTTGCAAGCTATCTTAATGTGATGTCACCGAGAGGGTCCAGAGTATATCTATCCGTCATCAGGATTGATAAATTCCACTCTTGATCCATGAGCCTCAACATAACACCTTTGGAATACCCGAACCCATCTTTATAGTCACCCTGTTACGGTGTGATGTTTGATGTTATCAAAGTATTCTTCTGGTGTTAGCAATTAACATGATCTCATGGTCTAAGGATAAAGATTACTTCGTATGATGTTATAGCAATATAAACACAATGACTTTGATCGTAATGCTATACTTCGAATGAATGTTCATCACATTATTCACCAATGTTGTAACCTTGTTATTAACAACATCCAATGTCCATGATCAGAAAACCTTGATCATCTTGTTAATCAACGAGCTAGTTTATAGAGAGGCATAACTAGGAACTTTCTATTTGTTTATTAGACAGACATGTATTAAGGTTTCCGTATCAATACAATTATAGCATGCGAAATAAACATCTATCATATACTTGGAATACATATAATAACAATTTTATTATTGCCTCTTAGGGCATATTCCCTTCACAAGCGTTGTCCATTTGATGCGGGGCTCCGCCGTCTTCGCCTTCTTCTTGCCCTTGCCCTTCACCGCTGCCAAGGCGCCCTCTTCGGCCTGCATCTGGTTGGCGTCATCCTCCGCCTTGCCCTACGTCTGGTTGGCGCCGTCCTCTTCGCCGAATTCCTGGGACTCGAGGCCATGCTCAGCGGCGGTCCGGGACTGCTCTTTAGTGAAGAAGTCAGCCGCTGCGGAACCAGAGGCGATCTTGTCCTACATGTAGGCGTCGCCCGCCATTCCCGCGAACACGTTGCGGGTGTCCTGTTCGCCGAAGCTGTTGGGCGAGGAGCTGCTATCGACGAATGGAAGAGGGCCCCTATGCATGGCCCAT
This sequence comes from Avena insularis, assembly GCA_023614405.1. Classification (NCBI taxonomy): domain Eukaryota; kingdom Viridiplantae; phylum Streptophyta; class Magnoliopsida; order Poales; family Poaceae; genus Avena; species Avena insularis. The sequence goes on from CM042694.1 coordinate 39,743,768, forward strand.
GATGAGTCGTACGCCGGAGAGCTGGCGTAGGGGACGTTGATGTCGACGTTGAAGGCCGGTGGATGAGGCGCGGGGCAGGGGAAGAGCACGTTCGGGTTGAACCCGCAGTCGAACTAGGGGGAGGATGAGAACCTCTACCGCGGGTTCGCCTGGCTCTCCTGGAACATGGCCGGCGAGATCGGCGAGAACCCGACCAGAGACCCCACGCTCGGCTGGCTCCCCCAGTGCGTGGCGTACTGCGAGGCGCCCATCGGCGTCGGGCGGGACATCGTCGTGCGCGCGGCAACACGCTCCGAAGCTTCACGCGCTCCCCTCATCTCCGACCTCGCCGTCCTGTCCTTCCGGCTCTTTGTTTCGATCTCTCTCCGCCGGCACTCCTGCAACCACTCGGTGTCTGTCAAGCCGTCCGGTCTCGTGTCGGCTTCCTCGGCTTCTTCTCCTTTGGCACGCCGACGGTAGATCGAGGTTTCACGAAACCCTTGGGCGGCATGGTGGGCGGGAGCTCAGGGTACTAGCGGGAGATGTGGCGGGGTATGTTGAAGAAAGACGGGAGGGAGGGGAGAAGAACGCGGGAACTCGGCCTTGAGTCGCCGACAGGGTTGGCCCACCATTTTTTTCGCTGCGTCTGGCGTTCCCAGGCGGTTCCCAGCGCCCTGGGTTTGGCCTGGAAATGCTAGATGAAAGTTGGACCAGATCTAGACCAAATCGGCATCCTAAAAACATGACTGGATAAAATTTCGTCATCCAGATGTAAAAATTATCTTGGTAACGCCCTCCTGAAAACACGAGTGGAGATGCTGTGAGTAGATGCACCGAGCTGAGCTACGGTAACGCACACTAGTAACGCACACTAGGAGCGTCACGATGGGATTGATACAGCTTTGCCCTCTTTTGGACGAAGGACACATACTATGTGGGCTGGGAGAACGGGGGTCGTTCAAGACTAACCCTCCACGGGTCGGCCCGTTTGGGCCGCATGTCCCAACTTTAACTCTACCCGGCCCGGCCTGCGCACAACTCCCCCGGAACCCGCCGTCCCCGTCAGAGCTCGCCAACGACATTGTCCGCACGGCTCTGCTCCGCTCCGCTCCGACCGCCGCCGGAGCTCTCCGACGCCAAGGACTGGGTCGGAGGGGTCTCAGAATCCGTCTTGCAGGTGAGTCCAAACTGCGCATCAGCTATCCACTCTGTATCCCACCCCAATTCTCCATCTCTCCTCGCTTCGTGTTCCTCTCGACTCCGTTCCCAACCATCTCTACCTGTCTCCGTAGCAGCAAGCAGCGGTGGCGCGTCTCCCCCAGGCCGGCTCTCTCCGGCGGGTGAAAAGGAATAGCCTACTACATACTCGCGGCGTGTAGGCAGGGGAGCGCGAATCATGGGGACTTCCGCGGCCCAGGAATCGGATCTCTGGAAGCAAATCGATGACGCCGAGTGGTTAGATTCCTCCTTCCTTTGCCCAGTTCTCACTACGTCTTTTCACTTCGTTTCCTATCCATGTGGTCCGTGGTCGTAGTTGTTCGGGTACTTGTTCATCCTGCTTGCTCATAACCATGCAATTGAATGAATGAATTATGATTATCCTTCTACTCCAACTTACTAGCTAGCAACCTATGATATGTAATTTAATTCAATTTGGAAATGTAAGAAGACATGAGATTTGCACAAAGTAGTCAATAACATGCCTTGCCATACTAAATTGGAGTTCCATTTCTTCTGGTTGTCGATGGCCCTTGGATTGGAGCAGCACACCATGTTGTATTATCGTGTATCGTTTTAGTAAAGCGAGAGCCAAGCATTGGCTTGGTGGCTAGATCTCATGGTGGTGAGCTCGCCCACCCGGGTTCGAATCGCAGGTGAAGCCATTGGACTAAACTGGATGAATCTGCCTGAAAAATCACAGGAGAGATCTCATCTACCTAACAATGTATAGGTGTATAGCCAAGGGAGGGATCCTTCTCCCATTGGTCAACAGTTTAGTAAAAAATATAATGTTCCAAAAGAGGAAATTATAATATCGGAAGGTGTTTACTTACTGTGTTGACATCTTCATGGCCCAGCTATCTGGTCAGCGGATCATTCGACCAGGCGGTTTTGACTGCATTATCCATCTCTGATCAAATTCGAGCTGACACTGTGCAAGAGGTACACAACGGTGATGAGCTCTTGGAAATGCTTGAGTTAACTGGGATGGTACTTGTTCAGGCACTTAAAGAGCTCAGAAGGTAAATTATTTTCCTTTCCCCCCTTTGTTGTGCTAAGCCCTTGTGTTCTATTCAATATTAAGTACTTTTCTATGTGTTTTAATAAGGTAAGGATGTTGATAAGTAGTTCTTAATATAACATACCAGAAGTGGTTAACTTAAGATGCTTTCTATGCTTTCCAGAAAAGATCTGCACGAACTTTAAAGCAAAATAAGAGGCTATGATTAACTGCAGTAACCACCTAGCTTTTTCTAAGGAAGGGCAAAATTTGTCGCTTTGAAATTCGAATGTTCCATTATTCAACTTAGTCCATGTGCCTGGCCCTGTCCATTTTCAGAACCCATTTACACATTCTTAAGAACAACAAGTGCCTAATCGTGAGCTCACGCCATGTTTACATACCGGATGCGAAGAAGACAAGTGAACAATGGGTAAAAAGAACCAAGACCGTGAAACGGAAGATCAAGGCGGCAACAAAATGGAGGGGAGATGAAGTGCACAGCTACTTCGTTCTTCGTGCCTTTGTGGTCAGCAGTCTGCTAGTTCAATGGCGACATATATATATATATATATATATATATATATATATATATATATATATATATCATGGTTGTCCACCTGCGGTGGTGGCGCTTTGACAACTACTAATGGAGAAGCATCTGCTGAACTCCTTCCTTAATTAAGATACCTTAACCCACCATTAAGCACACTCGGCAGCGACGACCCATCAAGGCGCCTGCCCAGGCGACATAGAGTAGGGAGCTTGTCACCATAGTGGTCACTGTAAGCCATCTGATCCATGTTGTTCATGGCGACTATCACGCGGCCCCTTCATACTCCCCGTGATCCTGGGTTGTAATTAGGGACATCACTAGCGATGGACTATTCACGCCCTCATGCTATTTTCCTTTAGTAACTCTCAATACTGACTCAATTAGATGAGTATTCACACCCTCGCAGCTAGAAGCCCATTTACTAATTTAAAGTCTATGGGCCCTGGCTGGCAATTTTTTCAAGCTCTGCCACTATGGTGACAGGGATGTCAGGTTGAGGGAACGCCATGGACTGATACAGATCATGGGTTGAAGGAGAACCTAGATCGAACGGGTTTGGACTTGGGCTTCGGACCCTATTGCTATGAGCCTATGATAGATGATAATTTGCCCTTGCACTAAATATCTAGTAACTATTTGAGTTTTGTGCAAATAGAATTTTGGAAAAGCATAGAAGCACTCCTCTAAACTTAATGTGCTTACTAGATTTCTGAAAGGAAAAGTATTATGGGCAGCTATAATAATTATATATGTTTTATGAACCAGAACCTCCTTAAAAATATGTCCTAATAAAAGGGGAAATGAAATTTATCATTTACTTTCCAGTATGCTTGCTCCAACTATTAGCTTCCTTAAAAAGGGGAGATTGTAGATATGTAGGTTAGCAAGCACTTTATTCAGGTATATTAGATTGGTGTGTGAAATGCCATATTTTATCCTTAAATGAAGATTGTAGCTATGTATGTTAGCAAGCACTTTATTCGCTATTGTAGAGCATTTGCATAACTTTTGCTATCTGTTTCTTATTCTAATAAGTTTAACACATATGCTAACTCTTCCAGGACTTCTGAGATGTTTATTCAGCTCAAAGCTATGTTTGGTTCAGTGGCATCTGTACCTGTGAAAGTTTTCCTGACAGGGTAACTGTTACACAGAAATCTCGTGCATTCTTGGCTTTGCTTTGTGCGTCCCCCTTTCTGAATCATTGGCATCTATCTTTCTTATAGGGCTACCATGCTAATGGCAGAAGGATCTGGGCCTGACCTTCGACCAGTCTTTGAAGAGTACCTTGCTAAATGGAGATATACAGATGATCAGGTTTATGTTTTAAATGGAGGACAAAAAAGATCCTCAAATGGTCTCATTGTTGCATCAACTATGGCATCTGAAGAATATTTGGAGGTGGCAGAATTGTATACAGTTACATTCCTTGGTATTGCCTCCAATGAGCCTGGAAGTGCCATCTCATGGGTAGAAAAGGCAGAATTGACAGAGCAAGATCGACAGGTATTTTTTGTGATGGAGTATGTTAATGATAGATGCTATAGCATGTCAATTTCCAAGTACTCCCTCCGTTTCAAAATATAAGATGTTTTAGCTTTGTTAAAGGAGTGTATCTAGACTCCTTTTAGTGTGTAGGTTCACTCTAAATATAGATGAACCTACACACTAAAATGGGTCTAGATCCACTCCATTCACAAAGCGAAAACATCTTATATTTTGAAACGGAGGGAGTAGGAGTTAGTACCTCCCATGTTTTCTTAAATACTGAGTGTGGCATTCCTTTATCTTTGTGTTCAGTTTTGCATTGCTTGGATCATTAAGTTGCATCTTGATTCTTTTTTGGCAGGAGCTACTAAAGAAACTTCATGCATTACAAATAGCCGCCAAGAAAAAGTCATCAGCTTCTGCAGGAGCAAAACAATCTGCAGAAAGGAACCTTTCCGCTTCTGTGAACGGCTCAACACCACCAACAGATGAGGATGCTCCAACTAGCACCACACGTGCATCCAATGGGAAAACACATGGCTTACCAAAATCCATTGAGCCTACCCTTCAGCATGCCACGAATAAATTTGATCCCCTCTTTTGGTGGTTTCATTCGGTCCGCATAAAATTTGGCAAAACGCATATTGTCCTACCAAGTGGTAAGCTGATGCTTCTGTTCTCGCTGTTGTTCTCGACACTCTATGTTCTCCGGAGGAAGGGTGCTGGCTTGAAGAGGTAAAGGTTCATCTACTTGCATTAGACTTTCAAATGACCAATAGCATCTCATGCCTTTTAGTGACCCAAGCAAATGTTTGTTGTATAAATCTTCATTGGACAGGGCTGTATTCCGACAAGCTTCATCCTTGCGACGGGCGTTTCTCGATGCCCTGCAGCTCGCCTTCTCTGTCCAGATGAACCCGCTAGCTGCTGTTCAGCAGACGCCACAGGCCCCTCGAGGAAGCTGGTGATACACTGATAAGTTGTACTTAGTCAATTCTCTCTTAAAGGAATTGCAGGTGCTCCCTGCCCCTCTTTGAGGCGTCCTCCAAAAAAAAAAGAGGTGTACTTACACATACCAACATGTAACTAGCAATACCGGGAACTGAAATCCGGCACATGTGATGATAGTCGTTTTTTGTGCCACTGATAAATGAATGCAAGGGAATACAAAGCAAGGCTGCTAAATACATCATGGCTGCCTAGTTTTGGCACCATTCCTGGCTTGAGAGTTGTATCTAGTCGAGACTTTGTTGTTGTTCTGTTGGTTCAGTCGGGTATAGTTTGAGTATAGCTTCAGCTAATCGAGTATGGACTGGAGAATTGTATGTATCGATTTTGTTCTCTCATATAGATGTCCTATGAATGTTCCAGAAATCATGTGGAGGGAGAAGCTGGTTCACATCGAAAAAGCTGTGGCCTCTAGGCCTCTAAGCAATCTTTAGCATGAGTTTGTAAGAAATGCGCATCACATTGTACTTGGTGAATCGGTGTCTATTGCACATGAAGAAACTAGTTAGCATCGTCTTGATGTTGCATTGGTTGGGGTACTGAACAAATAGATACAACGTAGAGCATAAACAGCAATGTGGCTGTAGTTTAGTGGTGAGAATTCCACGTTGTGGCCGTGGAGACCTGGGCTCGAATCCCAGCAGCCACACATATGATTTTTTGCGTATGGTCGCATTTTATTTTTGATCCAATGGAACGAGTCATATATGTTCGTTCACCCTGCGCGCTGTCTCTCCACAACGCACCCCTACTACAGCTCTCCATACGCACGCACGTACCACCAAAAATCTACTATATACACATGTGGCGCTTTACACATGCATCGATCACCGGGCCTGAGACGCGTCGCCGCCGTCGCGGCGCACACCGGCGTCGTCCTCCTCTTTCGGTTCCGGCTTGGTGGCGAGCGCGGACTCGAGGACGCTCACGACCCTGGCCATGGAGGGCCTTACCTTGGGGTTCTGGCTGAGGCAGTCGTATGCCAGCTTCGCCACCCGCTCCAGCGCCCTGGGCGAGTAGGCGCCCAGCCGCTCCATCCTGGCGTCGACGATCTTGTCCAGCTTCTTGCTCCGGATGAGGATGGGCCTTGCCCAGTCCACCAGGTTGCCCGCCCTCCCGCTCCTGCAGGGCTCCAGCGCCCGCCGCCCCACCAGCATCTCCAGCAGCACCACCCCGAAGCCGTACACGTCGCTCATCGCCGTCAGGTGCCCCGTCGCCATGTACTCCGGCGCCGCGTAGCCGTAGGTGCCCATCACCCGCGTCGACACGTGCGTCTTCCCGCCCACCGGGCCCTCCTTCGCCAGCCCGAAGTCCGACAGCTTCGCCTTGAAATCCTGCCAACAAGAGCAAGATTCAGATTGATCAACCGTGCTCTGAGTTTCTGCACTGTGATGTGGCCAGGGGTAGGGACGGACCGTGTCGAGCAGGATGTTGGAGGTCTTGAAGTCGCGGTAGATGATGGGCTGCTCGGCGCCGTGGAGGAAGGCGAGGCCCCGGGCCACGTCCAGGACGATCTTCAGCCGGGTCGTCCACGACAGGCTGCACGCGCCTGATTATAACAAGGACGATGCATGCGTCTCGATCGTCAGGGAGCAACATGCAGGAGAATTGGCAATCAAGATTGAAAACGAGGTAGGTAGATTCGTGCAAGCAGTGTTCATACGCCGGAAGAGGTGGTTCTCGAGGCTGCACTTGGCCATGTACTCGTACACCAGCAGCCGGTGGTCGTCCTCGCAGCAGCACCCGATGAGCTCCACCAGGTTCGGGTGCCTGTACCGCCCCAGGCAGCTCACCTCCGTCTGCAGCAGTGCACGCGATCGAGAAACAATTTTGACGCATCAATGAATTAATTTGGGCAGTCAACAACATTGTCAATTCGATCTCGACAAACTGACCAGCCACTCCCGGTCGCCCTGGATGCCGTCCGGGTTCAGCCTCTTGACGGCGACCGGCGCCCCGGCCACGACCCCCTTGTAGACGACGCCGAAGCCGCCCTCGCCGATGATCTGGTGCGGGCTGAAGTCGCCGGTGGCCTGCCGGAGCTGCTCGTACGTGAAGATCCGGAGGTGCCCGTACACCGACATCGCCATGAACTCCGCCACGTCCTTGGGCACCGCCGACAGCATCAACGGCTCCGAGCTCGTCTTCCGCAGCCTCGGCGTGGCCGCCTTCCGCGGCCGCGGCTCTTCTGCATGCGCGCCCGAAATTAAAGGTCACGGCCGCCGGTGCAATCGGGACGAGTTCAGAGAGCACGTACCTTGGTGCTCTTGGATGCGGCGGCGGACCGTCCGCATGTCGCCGCAGCTGGGGAGGAGCCACCGATGCATTTTCGGAGGAGACGGTGCGCACGCGTGCGTGCGTGCGTGCACCGCGGTACGTGGGCTATGAAGAACGGTCTCGGTTGGGTGATTGGCCGGCGAGGTCCGGGCGGTGGCGGCGGAGGCCAATGGCAACCTCCGACCGCCCACGCACCGGGAGAGATGTGGAGGGAGGGAGAGAGAGGCGGCGGGAGGAATGGTCGGACAGCGCGCTACGTCTGTTGCTTTTGGGGTTGCCTTAATTTGGGACGCGCGCACGCGTGCGTCTGTTTGTTCCAGGCGATCGAGCCAACAAAAATGGCGGGATATGATGCGCAACTCTGCCCCGCACATTCTCAGACGGGGGAAAGAGCGAGGTGTAATGGGAACTCATGTACGCACGTGCCTGCTAATACAACAGCTTCTCCATGCACCATATACGCGCTTCATGTCACAATAAAGGCTATGTAGGACAATGCAAAGTTCTCGGTGGGGTGTTTGGGAAAATAAATTTAGTTAAGTTTTTTCTTAAATACTAATGCATTTTTCATACAGTTCATAAACACTAGTGCTTATTTCTATACAAGAGGTGTCTAATTAAGTAGTAGTATCTTTCTTATATATATAAATAAACACAGGCACTTAAAAAAGATTTATTTTTATAAGCACTTGTCTAAACGCCTTGCATCGTACAAGCAAAAGAAACATTTCTGTCACATCATCTTTGTCCCCCAGCTTCAAAAAAGTACATATTGCTTTAAATAAGAATATATTATAGACTTAAGCGTGGTGAGCTAGCAATCTCAGGCCATCCTTCCAACATTGTTTTTTCTGTCCGATGGGTCCATGCAGCACACAAAGTAGTGGAAACCTTCATCACCAGTATTTTCAGACTTCTCTTTCTTTCACGAGTCTCGACCCCATCGTCTTCAGCGCCCACTCTTTTTTTCCTGCGCCGCCCCCTCACCTCCTGCCTAGCCACAGATGGCGTCGCCAGCTGCCCGTGCTTCATCCGGTCGAGCAGATGCCGACCTTCCAAAGCTGCCGCCACATCTGCCTTCCCGGGCTCCCATGCCGTCCTAGGGGTTGAACACCCGTGCCTCCCTATCGTTCTCTGTTGCCGGGGGACGGAAACAACGGCGGTGTCCTGGATCAAGGCATGGACGCTGTAACACCCTCGAATCGGCCCTATGCAGATTTTAGCGATTCCCGTCAAACCCGCATAGAAACGATTCAAAGATGACCACCAGACACTTATGTGCGGGTGGAAAACGAAGTAATACCATTACACAATAGTTCACGATGGAACCCACATAAACATATATATACAACAACGACTCATCGAGTCAAGAATGCAGATATACAGAACAAAGATTCAAAACATCTTAAAAACGATACAACATCCGAGTATGGACAAGATGCAAATGGGGCTAAGAGCCCTAAAGAATAACCAATGGCATCCATAACCCTGTCCAGGCCAAGCCGGAAGGGTAACCCTGCTAACGACATCGAATTTATACCTGTTAAACAAAAGGGGTGCTGACAAAGGGCAAACAAAAAAGGGAGTGGTCAGTACTGAGGCCACTACACGGCGAGTCTATAATTCGGCGGCTCTCGCCTACATAGTTATGGTGGACTTAAGCGGCAGTGAAGCATGCACTAAACAACCTATATAGACTCAATACAATTGTTGGCTATCAGAGAGAGATAAGAAAGACCTATTTAGAACCAACATGTTACTAACACCAAATATACCTATCCTGGTATTTCCCCCTCGATACCAAACGAGGAAGTACTTCTGGGGAAACTCACACAGTTAGCAGTTTTATTCATTCATTCCATGGTGGTTATCCAACTTACTAGTCATATCAGATACAAGTCATATTATAACAGTAATTCTTTAGTTATCGTTGTCTATGATCGAGAAACTGTGCTCCAAGTCGTCCTTAACCGCAAACACGGATTTTCGAAAAGATTTAACCCTACAGTGGTGCACCAAAGTTTCCACACGCACTTCCACCCTTTTTGCCAGATCAATTAGCATACACCCATCGGTATATCGGTGGGGCTTCGGACACGATGCTTTTCCAAACCCAAAGCAAGTACATGGTGGCCACCCAAAAGAGCTACATGTACGAGGTATAGCTAATCCTCATATGGACCCTGAGATTGCGTGGACTTGTCACGCGAGTAGAGGCCATAGACAATATATTCCCGTGACAGAGCGCCTCACCTACGGAACAGTAATAAATGCTCATCGAGCAACATGTAATAAACATGGCATAACATGGCATACATGGCATAGTTACAATAGGTAACATATAAAGCCCAAACTAGTTTTGTGCCCCCAGTACAGTACGTACAAATCATGTAATAAGCCGATAGGGGTGCCCATACACCCCACATGTGGTTAGCGCGCTCGATCTCGGAACAGGTGTCAAGAACTCGGGTCCTCGATGGACACAAGTGGGCGGATAAAAACCAAATAACATCTTTTATCCACCGGTGTCTCTGCATTATATCTATTTCCAACATTTTAATTGACAAGTTATAATGAAAGCCATGATCATCTCCACCATTAAGCATCTGCCAACCACCCAACAATGGTGGAACTCGATGACTCGAACCAACATCTGAGCAAGCAACTACGACTCGCAAGGCCAAATGTCTACCAAACAACAAGCAATAGGAGGTGTCCAAGGCAATATAGAGGCTGTAAGGGATATAAATGGTATGGAAACTAAAGCATCGCAACACAGATAGCAACAGATCAACATGAGGAAGTAAAAACTATAAATGCAAAATAGGTAGAAAGGGGGAGAATGATCGCCTAGGAAACACTGTTGAAGATTCATCTGAAGATCGGGTCGACACTCACATCAACTCATCGGCCTAATCAGTGAAGAAGCAAAACACTAAAAGAAACACCGGATGCACTATTTAATATTACGGTAGAAGATCGGACATGATGCATGACATGGCAAAGGCGATGCAACTAGGCAATATTAAGCGGAACCGGGGTCCCGACAATTAATTAATAGGTTCATGTTGTTTAGGTACCCCGCATTTTAAATGTTGTATTAACAAGGCAAAACACGACATTAGTTCGCTACATAAATTTAAATGGAGCTAATATAAGACTAGAATAGCTCGCATATAGCTTCCGTATTTAATTCTGAGGTGAATCTACAAAAGCCCCCAACCCACATGGTATGAATGCAGTCATGTACAATTTAAATGCAACAAGATAGATGTCATGTATTATAAAAGTAGGGGTCTCAGATAGGAGTCACACATTAGGGTTTGGCGATCTTGGGCTAGGTTCGACGGGGTTCGGGTTCGATCTTCGGTTCCTCGGGATCAGGGCTGCGGATCCGTGTAGAAGTGCTCGGTGATCCGTGAGGGAGACCTTGGCATTCTGATAGGTTCGGTCTTTGGACTCCGAGATCAGGGTCTTGGCATTCCTTGAAGGAGTATGTCTCGGTTGTTGTATCCGCATTGGTGATCCTGACTTGACACCATTCCGGTCTTCGAATGGCATGGATTCTTGCGGATGAACTTGGGCAGTCATCCGCCTCAGTATATGGATTCTCGAAAGATCTTGGCGCCGCAACAGTTCGAAGGCAAGCCGGCCTTGAGAGATCGAGGTAGCCTTGTCGACATGGTGATAAGCTTGGCGGCCAACGCGATCTAGGCAGCACGGTGAACAGAAAACAGGGTCAAACTTGGATTCTGGAGTGTCGTCGCAGACATGGAGTGCCCCCTAAACACACCAGCTGAAACACTGCTTGGCTGCAGCACCTAGCAGGAACACAAACAGTGGCAAAACCACACACATAAGAGAAAAAGGGGCCACTGCCCTGGTTGCTGCTTCTACAGGATCTCGCGCAGCGCAGGAGCAGAGAAGAGCACCAGCGCTACTGGAGGATGCGCAGTGAGCTGACCCACTGCCAGAGCGGGGCGGCGTTGAGGAGGGTGCGGGAGGCCGGGTCGGTAGGGACTTAGCGGTGAGGACGAGTTATGGACGACGAAGTTCTCCACACGGGCGGAGGCATGATGAGGTGAAGGGGATCCTGGACGGCCAGGAATGGAGGCGAGCTCGAGATGCAAGGGACAACAGGGTCGCGAACGCGTCCATGGATGGCGAGGTCGACCTTGGGCAGCGATCGCGGAGCGGAGGCGGTAGCCACAGGGAGGCGCGGAACCAAGGGCCCACCGGGGCCCACGTCGATGGGCTCGCCAGCCGGAAGGAAGACAACGGCAGGTCCGCGTTTGGTGGAGCCAGAGGAGGAAGACAGCGGTCATGGAGGCAGCAGCGGGGCCTGGTGCAGCGCTGCGCTGGATCAAGAGGGCGAGGGGATCGTGTGTCGGTCGCGTGGTGGTGGGGCTGGGGTGAGGACCAGGGTGGGGTTGGCGTGTAGCGGGCAGGTGCGGGCTGTACATCTCACGCGCTGTGTGCGCTGCTGCCATGCGCTGCTGGTTGCTAGGTGCGTGCTCGAGTGAGGCGGCTGCGCGTAGGGGATGGTTGTGGCAGGGAGGCGCCAGGTCGGTTTGGGGTTAGGTGGGAGCCGGTTGTGGTTAGGGTTTGAGGGTTGACATGGATAGGTTTAGGGTTTGGGGTGGGACTAGTTTTAGGCTAGGGTTTTGGAGGTGGTCGGCTAGGATTTTGGGCCTGGCTGGCTGCCTCCCAAAAATAATATAAATTTTATTTATTATTTAAAAGACTTTTGTAATTAGTTTTTAGACAAATAAAATATCCGAAACAACTGAGTTTTACATTTGAAATAAAGAGGGAGGCAATTAGAAAACAAATATAGGCTTTTGGAGAAATAGTTTTAGGCAAAAAGATGCATGATGACATGACGATGCTCAAATACAATGTGACATGATGACATGAGCATGCGATCATGGTGATGCACAAAACAAAAACAACACGCGATTTCTAGTAGTGGTTTTACCCGGGGTGCTATAATTCGACACCACTAACAATGGATCTCGCCCTCGAGATCCGCCTCATGGTACGGAGAAGAAAGCCGACGATCTAAATCTTCATGGTTTGTGTAGATCTTCGCGACACCACTAACAAACATTCTTTCTCCGTCTTGAAATTGTCGAAACCACCAACAAGGGATCATCGCTCACGTTCGTCGAGAGAACACTCTGGCAAAACACAGACGAAGGCATAGGTCTCAAAAGGTAAGGTCACCTCTAACTTGGAAGGAGTAAAATTGCATTGATCCACCGATTCAACATACAAAAGCGAATGTTAAGAGTAGTGGCATGGCCGTGACTCCATCCCAAACTCAAAGCATTACTTTGTACGTGAATATAATAATTATGAACCAACTCTCAGAATTTAGACTGAAGATCTTGACAAACAACGTTGGAAAACAAAGGAGTGATGCATGCTCTTCGTCGGACCTGACGCATATGATGTCGTCGCGTTGGAAAACACTAGGAGGTAAAAAGTTTTTTTTAGTGAATTTTCAATCCACTGAAAGGTACACAGAGGAAAAATTTCTCAGATAGCAGGAAGACCGGATGTAGAAGCACCGATACAAGGGGAAGGAATCGAAACCCTGAAGGTACGATGGAAACCCAACCACGAGAATTCCTCGACTTAAAGAAAGGATAAGAGAGCCAATTCAAAACACGCAGTGGTAAGAAGAGAATAGCATAGAGGTAAGGAATAAACACATACCTAATCAGACCTATCCAACTAATTTTGCAAAATAGTTTTAACACTCTACATCGGCCGTTAGCTAGGTTATCCTACAGACTGGACTAGTGGGATATCGCAACTGCTGAGCTCTGATACCACTTTGTAACACTCTCGAATCGGTCCTATGAAGATTTTAGCGATTCCCGCCAAACCCTCATAGAAACGATTCAAAGATGCCCACCGGACACTTGCGTGCGGGTGGAAAACGAAATAATACCATTACGCAATAGTTCACGATGGAACCCACAGAAACATATACATACAACAACGACTCATCGAGTCAAGAATGCAAATATATAGTACAAAGATCCCAAACATCTTGAAAACAATACAACATCCGAGTACGTACAAGATGCAAATGAGGCTAAGAGCCCTGAAAAATAACCAATGGTGTCTATAAACCTGCCCAGGCCAAGCCGCAAGGGTAACCCTGCTAACAACGTTGAATTTATAGCTGTTAAACAAAAGGGTTGCCGGCAAAGGGCAAAGGAAAAAAAGGAGTAGTTAGTACCGAGGACAGTACACATCGAGTCTAGAATTCAGCGGTTGTCGCCTACATAGGCATGGTGGACTGAAGCGGCAGCGAAGCATGCACTAAACAACCTATAGAGACTCGATACAATTGTCGGCTAACAAAGAGAGATAAGAAAGACCTATTTGGAACCAACCTGTTACTAACACCAAACATACCCATCCTGGTATTTCCCCCTCGATACCAAACAAGGAAGTCCTTCTGAGGAAACTCATACAGTTGGCAGTTTTATTCATTCATTCCATTGTGGTTATCCAACTTACTAGTCATATCAGATACAAGTCACATTATAATAGTAATTCTTTAGTTATTGTTGTCTATGATCGAGAAACTGTGCTCCAAGTCATCCATAACCGTGGACATGGCTTTTCAAAAAGATTTAACCCTGCAGGGATGCACTAAAGTTTCTACACGCACTTCCACCCTTTTTCCAAATCAATTAAGATACACCCATTGATATGTCAGTGGGGCTTTGAACACTATGCTTTCCCAAACCCAAAGCAAGTACATGGGGGGCCACCCAAAAGAGCTACATGTACGAGGTATAGCTAATCCTCATATGGACCCTGAGGTTGCGTGGACTTGTCACGCGAGCAGAGGCCATAGACAATATATTCCTGTGACAGAGTGCCGCACCTACGCAACAGTAATAGACGCTCATCAAGCAATAGGTAATAAACAAGGCATAACATGTCATACATGGCATAGGTACAATAGGTAACGTATAAAGCCCGAACTAGTTTTGTGGCCCCCGGTATAGTATTTGAAATTAGGTAATAAGCCGATAGGGGTGCCCATACACCCCACATGTGGTTAGCTTGCTCGATCTCGGAAGAGATGTCAAGAACTTTGATCATAGGTGGACACAAGTGGGTGGGTAAAAACCAAATAACATCTATTACCCACCGGTGCCTTTGCATTATATCTATTTCCAACATTTTAATTGACAAGTTATAATGAAAGCCATGATCATATCCACCATTAAGCATCTGCCAACCTCGCAACAATGGTGGAACTCGACGACTCGAACCAACACCTGAGCAAGCAACTACGACTTGCAAGGCCAACTGTCTACCAAACAACAGGCAATAGGAGGTGTCCAAGGCAATATAGAGGTTGTAAGGGATATAAATGGTACGGAAACTAAAGCATCACAACACGGATAGCAATAGATCAACAGGAGGATGTAAAAACTATAAATGCAAAATAGGTATAAAGGGGGAGAATGCTTGCCTGGGAAACACTGCCGAAGATTCATCCGAAGATCGGGTCAACACTCGCATCAACTCATCAGCCTAATTCGTGAAGAAGCAAAGCACTAAAAGAAATACCGAATGCACTATTTAATACTACGACAGAAGATCGGGCATGGTGCATGTATGATGCATGGCATGACAAATGCGATGCAACTAGGCAACATTAAGCGGAACTGGGGTCCCGACAATTAATTAATAGGTTCATGTTGTTTAGTTACCCTACATTTTAAATATTATATTAACAAGGCAAAACATGGCATTGGTTCGCTACACAAATTTAAATGGAGCTAATATCAGACTAGAATAGCCCGCATATAGCCTCCATATTTAATTATGAGGTGAATTGACAAAAGCCCCCAACCCACATGGTATGAATTCAATCATGTACAATTTAAATGCAACAAGATAGATGTCATATGTATTATAAAAATAGGGGTCTCGGATAGGGGTCACACATTAGGGTTCGGCGATCTTGGGCTAGGTTCGACGGGGTTCAGGTTCACACTTTGGTTCCTCGGGATCAGGGTTGCAAATCCGTGCAGAAGTGCTCGATGATCCGTGAGTGAGACCTTGGCATTCCGAGAGGTTTGGTCTTTGGACACCGATATCGAGGTCTTGTCGTTCCTTGAAGGAGTATGTCTTAGGGGTCTTGGTTGTCATATCCTCGTCGGTGATCTTGAATTGGCACCATTCTGGTCTTCGAATGGCGTGGGTTCTCGCGGATGAACTTGGGCAGTCATCGACCTCGGTATATGGATTCTCGGAAGATCTTGGTGATGGCTCTGAAATATAGCCATCTACATCCACATTTAAACTGGATATTAATCATATTTTTGATGAAATATCTCTCGAAACCCTGCCACTAATGCTAATATTTAGAGGGGTATGCAATCCTTTGTTCTTGCACAGATAATGTCGTTTAAAGGAGGGAATCACTACATTAAAGCAAAGATATGATATTTCCTTCGAGCAGAAGAAACCAGGAGCCGTCCAATGAAGGCAGACACCGTAACGACCAACTATACAGCCAGAGCAAAAAATCCGACCGTATAGCTCCAACCGTATAGTTGGCGTCGCCACCGTTAGGTCAAACAGAACAACTTTCGTGAAGGGGCCCCTATATAAAGAAGCCTCAGGCGACGGGAAAACATCTCCCTCGTGCTCCCCAGACCCCGAAGAAGCCATACCTCACCAGAAAGCCGCCTCCAGATCTCCAAACCGTTTTCCATCTCCATAGCCATACTCCACCACTTGTAATAGTAGATCTCTTCTCCGATTGGCGACATTGTAAGACTATTGCTATCAATCTTAGGATTTTCATTACAATGTTTGTGATTGTTGATCTCATCTCTATGTGTGAGTAACTCTCCTTAGGATAAGGGCTTCGGCCTAGCCATGTAGCAATTGTGCATGTGATTTATCATAGATGGGATCATGTATTAGTTCATATGACATGATGATTATTGTATCCTCTCTTCCCTCAATCTAAGGACTTGTTAGGTACCCAAGACCCCGAGGGTTGAGCCAGGTATAGGGAGTATGAGTGATGAGTGATCTGCAGGTTGGAAACCCTAGTGACAGAAGGGGTAGTACGGCTATATGTGAGAGATTTGCTTGGGATTAATAGTGACATCACTATGCATATCATTAGTTCTCTTTCTCCTATGGATGAGACTAGTAGGTTATTGCTATAAGCGGTTGCGGAGGCAATATCAATTATGAATGCACTGCGCACATATAATTTATCTTGCTCTAACAAGTACACGCATACTTTATTTCTATCTTTTATTTCCATCAGATGTTTTTGCACAGCTACAGGTGAAACCTAACGCCCTAGGCCCTTTCTCTCCATCATCGACAACAACAAAAAAGACGCAAGCTACTGGTCTGGTGAAAACACAAAAGGAATTCTAAAACTCCTGAAGGTCCGTTAAAGTAACTTCACTACGCATTCGCTTCCCGTGGATTCGATAACCTAGGTCAACTAGGGAAATAGAGCTATACTACATCCATAATCCGGATCAAATGTATCACTTGGCGCCGCAATAGTTCGAAGGCAAGCCGGTCTTGAGAGATCAAGGTAGCCTTGTCAACACGGTGATAATCTTGGCGGCCAACGCGATCTAGGCAGCACGGTGAATGGAAAACAGGGTCAAACTTGGATTCTGGAGCGTCGTCGCAAACATGGAGTGCCCCCTAAACGAACCAGCTGAAACACTGCTTGGTTGAAGCGCCTAGCAAGAACATAAGCTGTAGAAAAACCACAAGCGTCACTACCCTGGTTGCTGCTTCTACAAGATCTAGCGCAGCACGGGAACAGAGTAGAGCACCAGCGTTGCTTGAGGATGCACGGCGGAGCTGGCCCACTACCAGAGAGGGGCGGCGTTGAGGAGGGTGCGGGAGGCCGGGTCGACAGGGACTTAGCGGCGAGGACGAGCTCTGGACGACGAGGTTCTGCACACGGGCGGAGGCACGACGAGGTGAAGGGGATCCTGGCCGGCCGAGAATGGAGGAGAGCTCGAGATGCAGGGGACGGCGGGGTTGCGGACACGTCCATGGATGGGGAGGTCGACCTTGGGCGACAGTCACAGAGCGGAGGTGGCAGCCATAGGGAGGCGCAGAACCAAGGGCCCACCGAGGCACGCGTCGATGGGCTCGCCGGTCGGAAGGAAGACAGCAGTGGGGTTGCGGTTGGTGGAGCCAGAGGAGGAAGACGATGGTCGTGGAGGCGACAGCGGGGCCTGGTGCAACGCTTCGCTAGATCGAGAGGGCGAGGGGATCGTGTGTCGACCGCGTGGTGGTGGGGCCGGGGTGAGAAGCGAGGTAGGGTTGGCGTGTAGCGGGCAGGTGCAGGCGGCACGTCATGCGCGCTGTGTGCGCTGGTGCCGTGCGATGCTGGTAGCTAGGTGCGTGGTCGAGTGAGGCAGCTACGCGTAGGGGATGGTTGTGACAGGGAGGCGTCGGGTCGGATTGGGGTTAGGTGGGAGCCAGGTGTGGTTAGGGTTTAAGGGTTGACAGGGATAGGATTAGGGTTTGGGGTGGGACTAGTTTTAGGTTAGGGTTTTGGAGGTGGCCGGCTGGGCTTTTGGGCCTGGTTGGCTGCCTCCCAAAAATAATGTAAATTTTATTTATTATTTAAAATACTTTTGTAATTAGTGTTTAGACAAATAAAATATTCGGAACAACTGGGTTTTATATTTGAAATAAAGAGGGAGACAATTAGAAAATAAAGATAGGCTTTTGGAGAAATAGTTTTAAACAAAAAGATGCGTGATGACATGACAATGCTCAAATGCAATGTGACATGATGACATGAGCATGGGATCATGATGATGGACAAAACAAAAACAACACGCTAGAAATCTCAAATTTAGAAAGTTCCGTTTTAAATCTTTCTTAAAATTGATCGAAATTTTTATAGCTAGATTTGATTTAGAGGATCGAATGCTCGACCAAGATTTTAGGTCATACAAGGGAAGCTTAAAGATATTTTTCCAAATACAGAGAATGATGGCATGTACATGATTCCCTCGGTTGATTTTTGTGACACAAATTGTTGTTATGATTTAAAAAATGAAAAGCTTGCAATACGTGCTTTACTACTCTGTGCTCTTGTTGTCGGCCCTCGGTCCAGCCCGTGCACTCTCCGTCCATCCATTCCTACAATGCCAAAGTCGTTTCAACCTCGCCATGGGGGGTCTCAGCAACGCGTGACGACATCACCCATGCTCTCCATATCTTAGATGGCTTTGGTTGCATGCATATGTGCTTCTCTGATGCTACTTTGATATTCAGTGGAGGAAGAACCATGATTTATTTCCATATGGTATGTATATCACTATATCTATCATACTACATGTTGACAAAATTCCCCCCAGTTTAATTTGACTTGCTTGGTAATTTGGATTAGTACATGTGGACATTTTTCTTTTATGTTAACAACATCGTCAGACAACAGTATATGCAATTGCTTCTATATATACCAACATAGCATACTCACGTTTGAAGTCGATGTAGAACTCATGGGTATATACAGAGGCTCTGGTTCATGCTTGATGAAATCATTATGATTATAGGTAAACATTACAAAAAAATAGGCCATGAAGTGTATGTGGAAGTAGAAATCTATGGAAGAAGTCTTAAGGATTTCTTTCAACCGAATTGAGTTAAACATTCTGCTATTGTGAGTTAAAGATTATGTTATTGTGAAGTGGGTAGTTCCTTTATTTTCTGGGGTGGCATGGTTTGCCTGTGATCATGATGTACAAAACACATTTTTTTCAATGAAATTCTATACAAAGCATACTACACAAAAAAGTAAAATGAATAAAATGGGCGATGATAATGTTAGGTTCTGGTTAAGATTCTTTTCATTACAAAAGCATTAGTACTTATAATTTAATATAGACGAAAGGTATTTTTCCATGCTTAATCGATAGATAAAATAGAAGTAAATATGATGTACTTTTGTAAAGGTAGATACAGAGATGCTTATCAAAAGTTTGAAACTTAAGTATGCATGGGTTGGAGTGGCATAATCGAAACCAATTATTATTGTGATGGTATTATCAGTTCTATGATTCTTTTTTACCGAGGTAGTGAAATTTCTTGAACATTTTTTCAAAACTGGGTGAGGATGTGTCTGAATGTTAATTGGGAGTATGTGTTTTTGATTTGTTATGTCACTCTATTGATTTAGGATTGTTTCTTTCTTGGATGCAGGATTTTTCTCCCATCGTACTTTTGTTATATTTGTGGGATGGGAGTTGGGTCGTGTGGACAGCTGTCGTATGACGCCATGTTTGGATGGAGTTGCTGCTAGATTTTGGAGCTAAAACACGCCATGGTTGACTTGGTAACCGCGCGATTCAATTGGCATGTATCTCCTACTAAACACTCGGACTTGAGACCTATCAAAAAGTCATGCAATACAACTTTAGTTTAGAGGCTTATTGTGCATGTTTGCTCCTATCTCAGGCCGAATATCCAGAAATTTTACATCCTGATTATACATTGCTTCATTAAACCTTGTGTGTCAACAAGGCTACTAAGATCAGTTAAAACAAAAGATCTACTTAGATATCGTTTTCCCAAGTATGAGATGGAATATTATACTTATTACATTGTCCATTGCTTTGAGAGATTTAGGTCTAATTTAAATCCTTTTTTCCCTCTTCATTGCCAAATCCTTTGCTCATACCCTATTGGTACATTATGAGAAGTTGTTTAGTTTTCAAAGTTCTTTAAAGTATAGTAAAAGAAATTTTTGACCTATATGCAGTGTTACATCATCTTTGTGGATAACCCTTGCGCTCATGTTTTCCCATTTTTTGCTACATAGAGATATTCAATGAACTAAGTAAAGAAAAATGACAAGCATACCCAATAAGCTATTGACATCTTTTATATAGGAATCCAATCGGTTATTGATATAATAATTAACTAATCATATTTGTACTTACATATTGTGGCTTTTGGTTGCCTTAGAGGCGCACACTTCACATGTTCATTGAATGGTTATTTTATTTTTATCTAAGTTCTGCAGAAGGTGCACATGTTGGTATTTCTGTTGAAAGATGCTAATGACGGTGTACTGAACTAGGGTTTTGTGTGATGATTGCTTGCTTGAGGCGCATCATAGGTATAGGAATCATAGTCAAGTTATTAGGAATCAATTTGTCCCAATGGACAAAAGTTATGAGCATCTTTACAACAAACCTATTATGAGCAAGTGTTCTTAGTCCTCGTTTACATTAATGGTCACACTAGGTTCTCCTTCTATGTAGGTTTAAGCTGGCAATCATAGATGCTCATTAAAAGTCTACTGAAGAGATGAATCTCTAGGCGGTCTTGCTGAAAATTGGTTGCCCAGTATGTCAAATTTGGGGTATTAGAATCTTACTGCTTGGCTGGAGGTAGGAGTAGCCTCTACATCGGGAAGTCTTATTTGGATGTCTTATATTGGTGATATCACCATATCGTATGGCATATTTCCATTCACTGATATAATGCTCCTGTTTGAGATTATAAAGATTTATCTAAAAGGCGGTGTTGTTTTTATGGATTTTGTAAAAAACATATGTGTCTTATGAGAAGTTTCTTCTACTATTATGTGGTAATGGTTATCACAAAGGTTGACTGCAGATAGTGGAAGATGGTTTTACCTATAAGAATGCACAAATGATGAGTATTATAGAGGGATCAATGTTAATTCTGTTTTAGCATTATTTTTCTAGGATCACACACACTAGGACCACATGTTATCTTGGTATAATTCACATAAAGGTGAATCAACTAAAGAACCGTCGAATATCCAATAGTTCATAGTCTACATATTGCTCATCATCTATTTCTGATAGACTATGGGTTTATAATCTTTGTGATAAATATATCTTGGTGGCAAATGTGTGTTGAAAAATGTTTTCCTTTCCATGTCGATCTGTGTAGGTATATCTATTGGTTAAGATTTTTGGTATCTTTTGTTTAAAACACGATTCATGCAATCCGTCTAATTTGAACACAAAAGACTTTTTCACTCGAGACCAATTATTTAAACTTCATTTGCTATACAATCACTTGATAATTTCTTATTGTTATCTATGTCCCTAATTAGTCTTTTGAGTGGCTAGATCTTTCATTTTACGAGCATTACCAAAATAAATAAAAATATGTTCAACAATGCACAATAACTCCGCTGGTTGCACATGAAAACCCACCACACCTACTACGAAGTGTCAAAATGCGTTTTAGGAGGCGGGGCGAAGCCCGCCTGTCCATATAGTACATTTTATTGTCAATACAAATATAATTTATGTCATTAGCCGATGTTTCTTCTTTCAATCTTTTTGTTGGTTTCGACAAGGATCCTATATAATATAGTTTGTTATGCAGTTCCATGCATTAGAGTCCCTAAAAGGTTGGTCCCTGAAGCTAGAAGAAGACATAACATGATCAATTTTAAGGAAATCTTGATTACCGGATGCCGGAGCCTTTGGACACATAGGAATAAATTCATTTATGACAATCAAAAGGAAATTTGGACTTTTTAGATCATTTAAGGAATCTTTTGAGCTTGTCATGCATAGGGTAGTATTAAAGAAGGCATATCTCGATGGGTGGACACTTTGTAAACTATTAATTTATACACTCCGTACACATTATGTTTTAAAATATAATGACACAGCAGGGGCCTTGTAACACCCCAGGTTTTGCCCTACCCGGCGATGCAACCCCTCTAGCTACATCAAGCCAAATTTGGAGAAAAACTCTAGAAACAGACAACACCTCCTTTATTTATGGAGACATCCATGACATGCCGTTTAGACAAGGATCAATGAATAATGTAAACATAGATCTCATAAACAAAGGCACAACTTATAGTTCATAATTCTATTACATATAAATAAGGACCAGGCCTCACTATTATTTTGTGTCAAAAATGGTTGCCCCCACATCTAGAGGGCCCCATGTGTTAGGGACTCGAAGGCGGGACTGACTAAGTTGGAAGACCCGCTTGCATGGAATGTGTTGTTCTGCCAAGAAGCAATAGATGTATCGTCTTTAACCAGAAAATATGTGCATTATCATGGGGTGCTTTTTCATCATGCTATTTGCATCACTGGGATTGATTCATTTGTGTTAGCATGATTTAGTAAATTATGTACTTTAGAAAAAATAAGACATCACAAATCTGAGGATATATGTGTGTTTTCTTAGCTAATTATCAAAGATGAATATGTCTGTTAGTACGGTAGGAGCTTTCTCATTTTGTTGCATTTTTTAATCATGTTTGGTTGTTAACCATGCATGTTTGTGTGTCATCAAAGATTCTATTGTTATGTTTGGACAACTTGTTAATAATGAATTGTAGGCACACTGTTTAGTGGACATATGTCAAGTCAAAATAAATGGGATTTATATTTTTTATACCAAACTTCTTTAAATCAATTATAGTTTTTTCGAAATAATGTAGTAGGGGAGATCTTTAAAACAATTTCTTTTTCTAAAATAACAAGAATCCAAATCCACGTCAGTAGAACTTAAATTTTGATGGTTATGTTGTACATACACTCCCTAACTAAGTGAGATGGGCTCACTTTGTTCTTAACTAGACTTTCGATGTAGAATCGTACCATACAATCTTAACAGGTTGTCTTTGTTTTATGCAACACCATTGACCACATAGTTCATTAATTATATGGAAACTCAAGTTGAGTACTAGATAATTCATACTCGGGTTGTTGTAAAAGGGAAGGGAAGTGGTTTTCCTATTTTCCCAAGAGTTCAATATTAAACCCCGAGTCACCCTTGTGGGGAAAACTCCTTTGCTACATTACTTTGTGCTTGGAGTCCCAATGAGTTGGTATCCACGTAAATATGGTTTTATCAAGAGTGTTTTCTGGCACCGTTACTGGAAAGATAGAAGTACCATCACAGTTCTATCACCATCAATCCTAGAGCACAATTGATCTCCCACAACAGAAGGATATTTCTGACACTGTTGGAACTTCATGAGCAAGAATCCAAGCTTGAAGAGGTGCACCACTGTGAGATTTTCTTTTTCTTTAGGATTTCAAAGCATTTTCATTTGTATTTTTTCTTTGTTTTCCTTTTCTTGTTTGCTTGCATAAGTTTCTTTTTAGTTTTCATATTTACTTTTAGTTTTGCATTTGTCTTTACTTTTCATATATCAAAAACACATAGAAATTATTATAGTCTTTAATATGCATGCTAAACTATGTAGGGGTTTTTAGAGGGTCTATAGCCTAAAATGATGGTGTAGAATGTGCTCTTAATATATTCATAAACTACCATGCATCTGAAACAATTGCATGGCTTGTTGAAGTACTTGAATATTCTTGCTACTAAACTATATGATCTTTATGATAGAACTTGTTGCTCTAAGGAAAGAAATAAACATTGTTGCTTTCAATGTGATAATAGTGTTGAACTAGTAATTGCCACCTCTAGACATGTGAAGCTATATATTATGATATAGATCAAATTGAGGAATTGCTTATGTTGCAACCTTTGAGATATACTCTACTATTAATAAAAATTTGAAATTTGTCATGTGGCTCATGAGATAAAAAGGAAACATTAGTATTATCCTTAAGCTTTGCACATGGAGTTTCAGTTAGAATGTTTATGTTATTGATTATAATGTGTTGCAGGAGGTAGATGATGAAAACATAAGCTTAGGGTGCCCACGCATATCCATGAATAGATAGATAATGAAGATGAAATAGATCAAGAAAAATAAGAGTGGAATCTGCCACCTTCACCATCCAATGATGATGGTAATTCTCTAACTCAAGACTCCATTATCTTGCATGATCGAACTTCATGCGACCCTATTATTCTTGACGGAGGCTATAATTATTGTGATGACTCTGATGATGAATCTTTAGATATGCCTCTTCTTGATATTGTTTCTCCAAGTAATCACCTTGATGATAATGAGGAATGTGTTTTGGACATGGTATATTATAATTCTTTAGATGATGGTTCTATGTTTCTTAATAATCTTCCATGTACAACAATTGTTACTAATTCATGGGAGGATAAAAATAAAAATAATATACTTGTTGTTCATAATGATACTCTTATTAATAGGAGTCTTATATTATTCTTGTTGTGTCTCATGTTGATTACATGAATGTCGCTTCAACAGTCTACCAACATGCTTTCGTAAAAGCGCGTAAGACTTAACTGCGTTAGAGATAGTTAAGTGCGTATTCGTGTCCCAGGATGCAACATACGTGTTACTTCATGTACACGTGCACAATCCTGCGCGTAAGATGTGCGAAAACACATGCTCAAAAAAATTCCAACTACTCTCTCCGTTGCTCAGTATAAGCCCTTTTAGCAATATGTTTTACCTTGCTAGAAGGGCTTACATTGTAAAACAGAGGTAGTACTTACTGACTTAGTATTTCGCTCGTGTGTTATCTATTTGACAGTATACATAACACAAAAGCACGCCATAACTGACATGTTTGCTCTACATATGTGTCTGCGATGATACACCCACTTCCTTTTTTATGTGTAGTTCAGCATTACAGTAATTGAGCTGTTAAGATTATGTCGTCAGGCGTTCTGCCTACCGGTTTTAACTCTTAAAGTGAATGTGGTGTGGCTATATCATCCAGCGTTCTACCTACCGGCCATGCCCCGGGGGTGCAGAGAGAAGTCTAGTTTCTACTAGAACTAATTAACTTCCAGTAAAATTGCAACGTTGAACCAAGCATTCTTGATCTGCTATTATCTTGGAAGATAGAAGAGCAAGCAAGTCAAGATTTCGTAGAACAAACGTATATGCGTACAATCCAAATTCGGACCTCCAAAAGTTTTTGCACTACGATTCAACGGTAGCAACTATCCAAGATTCATCCATGTACAATAAAATCTAAAGATTTTTGTAGGATACCAATACCAACCTCCTGGATTGTTCTCATAACCAGTCGAATGAACCTATCGCAGAGATGCAGTGAACCAATCGACCGATACGACCCATCACACAACACATAACCGTCATGTAGTTGACAGTATTGTTGCCAGACCAGAGGAAAACCATCGCCCCATAGAACTAGACCGGAGGGCTGGAGGTGGATGCCGGAAGCGGTCGAGAAACCGTATGAGGGTAGGAGAAGGGAAGAGGAATGTTTGGGGAGATCACCGAAGAGAAGGCCTTGCCAAGGCCGGCGGAGGTGCCCGTCGGCATGTCAACATCCACGATGTCGCCTCCAGTCAGTGTTGTCTCCTCCCTCTCCCCTCGCCTCCTTCCTCGATGATACACGAGGGTGGACTCGTGTGTGAGAATACACACCCTTTGCACGATTTGGGCTGGTATTTCTCCGCATAGCTGGGACAACCCCAGAAAACATGAGAAATAAACTACATTGGCGGTATTTTTAGGGATTAGTAGTTGGGCTGGGAATACCCCCTGGCCCCGAAAAAACTGAAGGAGATGTGCCCTAGAGGCAAATAATAAATAGGTTTTTATTGTCATATCTCAATTAGTTTATAATAGTTTCATATTATGCTAGAACTGTGCCAAGTAGAAACATTGGTACAGGTGTGGTATGAAACAACAAAGTCCCTAGTAGCCTCTATTCATACTAGTTCGTTGGTCACGAAGATGGTCTGGGTTTCAAGATCATGGGCATTTATGCCGACTGGCAACGAGATCATATGATTGGAGAATGATATGATTGGACATTCCTCGAAGGATTGCAACACGATCAAGTCATATAGTTCATTGTTGCAACAGCTATACCTAGACTCCTTCTCCTTATACTGTGAGCTCATATTACTCACTGTTTCCCTAGGCTGCTTAGACTGCATCAACCGTCATCTGGTAATACGGTGGCCATAAAGGTGTATGTTGGGTATTCCGAAGGAACAGTAGATGACATGTGACTGCAAGACCGGGATTTGTTCACCCACATGACGGGTAAAGATACATACGGCCGGCTTGGTGAAATTACATCCATAAATGTTGCAACATGTGACTAGGTCACAGGATGTAATATCACGGTAACAAGAAAACAGAACTTGTTGTGAACGAGATTGAACAAGGTATGGGATACAAATGATCGGATCTCGGACAATTCGTATCGAGAAACAAAAGGAAGAGGATGCTACATTTAGACGGTTCAAACGACATTGTCATCAGGAATGCATAGGGGTCACATGGACATCCTGGTCCTTTTGTTGATCATTGATAGAGCTCATGTCTAGAGCATTCCCGAGCCGTGAGAGGATACACTTAAGGGTACGATGAGAGCGATCATTTGTAAGATAGAATCATAGTAGAGAAAGAGAGAAAGCCGGAAATGTCCCGCAGAGAGATCCGAAGTTGTTCAGAGAAAGAATAAAGGAAAAGGCCGGAAAAGTGTTTTCAGATAAATGGGAATTTAAATATATATTTATTATATATTAATTATGAATTAATATATTCTAAATAATATTTAAGTTAAGATTTATAAAGGCAACTTTTATATTAGGCCAAATCCCAGAGGGAAAAGGCCTAGAATAAAAGCTGCAGAAAAAATAAATGGAAAAAGGAAAAGAAACAGCCCACGTGGGCGGTTTTTATTAACTGCCGCACAGGGGGGGACCACAGCTACTAACCGCCACCGTGGCTCGCCTGACCTGGCGCTTGAGGGTCACGGGACGAGCCTACCCGGGCGGAGGGCAGGCGCAGCCGCCGCCAAAGGGCAAGTGGGCCGGGTCATGGGGAGCAGGCCCCACCCGGGCACCAGCCACCGCCACCTTGGGCCACCGGGGACAAAGGCCCACCCGGGGTGGGCGCCAGGCCGCTGGCGGCTGAGCTAGGCCGCTGGCGCTAGGTAGGCCCACCCGGGGTCGCCTGGCTCTAGCAGGCCACAACCTATGTTATTGGTTACTGGGCCGATTTTGGCCAGCCAGCCCATCCGGCTGGACTTGTTGTTTTTGCACTTTTTACTAGACTATTAGTCCCACATGGGGCACCTAATGGAGAGGGCACGCCCCCCTCCGCCTATATAAGGGGGTGTCTATGGGTGGGATTAACGACACACAATTTTGGAGAAGTCCTTTGGTTGACTTTCTCCTTCTCTCTCTATACCTCGTGACCATGGCCCCAAGTCTAGGCTGTGCGATCGAGGCACACCTGCAGTATGCCGTTGCGATGCAGGGATTCCTAGCCGGATATCAACTTCCATACTCCCGGCGGGATCGGGGAGTTGGAGGTCTCATCGTGCACCGGATGTGTACGAAGACACGAGGCGCAACATTTGGGGCGCTTGAATGTCGTGGAGCAAGGGGTGACCTGCGGGGAGCTTCGCGACCTTGAGTTCGGCTACGAGTACGACTACTTCAACCACGTTCCCCGTGGAACGTTAACCGTGTACGGTCTACAAGGGTATGTACTCTATATGCTCCGGTCGTTACCGCATTACTACATAGATAGATCCTAGGCAGTTTTGGGGTTACATCGTAGGGAAATTTTTGTTTTCCACACCGATCCCCAACAGTGGTATCAGAGCCGATCTATGCGTAGGAGTGTTGTATGGCCAGTATGCACAAGTATTGTGCGGGCATTGATCCCTTAGTTATTACTCTCTAACGTATACTTGTTTATATCGCGGTATTGTTTGATGAAGCGGCCCAGACCGACCTTACGCGTATTCGTATGCGAGACTAGTTCCACGCTCAACTTATGGCTTGTACCGTATAAGTGACTAGTGGGTGTCTGTCTCTCATTCAGTAGTTGATATAGCATTTACAACGGAGGGCCCCGAAAGGGGTGTAGTAGAGACAACTGTCAGATCCATGTTGTGGTTGGAAAGTTCATAGTTTTGAAACGGTTTTAGTGCGAAAGCCCTAACAACCACGTAAAACTTGCAATAGATAAAGTAAAGGCATCTAACTTTATTTTGCAGGGGGCATGTGGTTATGATATGGCATTGGTCGTTGCAAAGGTAAAGTAGTTTACTTTTCTGTTGCTAAGTAGTATAGTAATAGTCATCGTTCCGATGGATGACCTAGTGGAGGCGTCGTGGACTTGGCGTCAAACCAAGGGCAAGATGGAGATCATGCCGGAGCACTCGATGGGGATCAAGGCGCAAGAAAGGCCATATCATATCAACTGAATGACTGTTAATGCCAACGTATTAGCCCTCTTCCTTGTTAGGCCGGTAGAGGGTGGTTGACCACGACCTTTACCTTGCTTTTACCGAGACCATGAAGCATGCCCTAAGGAGATTACATCATAACGGGGCGAGTCCCAAAGCTGGTTCCTAGAGTTGTGAACATGGTTCGAGATTACGGAGTCCGTGCCTCTCACGGTCGCTTCCACGTCCAGTATGATGCACCTTCACACATCGAATCTTTGAAAACATTTTCTATACGTATGTCGAACAGAATGTCCAAACTATGTGACTCATGGAATCTACTAGGCAAGCTAGTTGGTCAAGGGGGTTTACAGGCCCCCGTGTGGCTATACGCTCATCTTGGTTCAAGAGACAAGAATTCAAGTTCTAGTGGTGGCAAGTATGGGACTGCAAAAACCACAACCCACTATGGCCTCCCACAACTAGGTTCATTCGTAGCTCCGATTCATCAACTGGATGGATCAACAGTACATCTAAGAACGATAGGTATAACAGCTCTAGCAACACTCATAAGCCAAACCCTAGTTATGCTAGGAGCAGTGGATCAGAGAATATAGGCTACAAAGGGAACATGCATCAAATAGGATTACTCTATCTATCGATAAAATACTTTGGAATCGTATGCACATGGCAAGACTTGAAATACTTTGAAATCATAGGATTATATCATGGTGGGGCTACGAACTTGCCTTTGCAAGTTGATAACCAATAAGCAGATCTCCGTAAACCTTGTACTTGACTTGATTATAGTTGGTCAAGTATTGATCTTCAATGGTGTTGAACTCATTCTTCGATCTCGGACTCGATATCAAATTCTACTAGAACGAAACAAAACACGGAAAAAAAGAGAAACAACAACCACATGGCATCAATGCAATGCTCAATCAAGAATGATGATATGACAAGTTAAAGGGTGCTGAAATATAACCCTAAACATGACCATCAATTTAATTGGGGTCGGAACTCCCTAAAGATGGTATTTTCAGAAGAACCCTAGATGCACCTATGGAGTTGCGATTGTTCTTCTAACAAACTTATTAATTGTAGTTGTTTAACAATGCATGCTTATGATGCCACGGTGTAGATCTCATTTTTCTGAACATTTTGATATATTATACATATTTTTTTTGAATTGCAGATTAAAAGATATTGATTTTACAATATTATAAAATTTCTTAAAATTCTGAAAACATTTAAAAGAATTGTGATGCCAGGCTGACGTCATCGCAGACACTAGGTTCTCTCTCTACTGAGGCTAGACTCAATGGCTGACGGCTGGGCACGAACACCATGTAGGAGGCCACGCAGGAGGGCTAGGCCCACTGCCTAGTTGACAAGGTCAACCATGGCCGGCCGGCACAGGTGGTCGCCGGAGCGGCGGTTTGGGCACGTGCACGGGCACGAAACCTAGCACGACAAGACAGGGATCCTAACGGGCGGCGCTAGAGGCCATATGGTCAGCGGACACAACCCCGGTGACCACATGAGCAGAGGCACGCGACGACGCTCATGAGGACACCGACATAGAGCGGGAGGAAGGCCACGAAGGGGTCCTGTCGGACTGGGAGCTCATCCTTGTCGTGATAGAGAGCTCGGGGAAGGTGAGGAAGGCCGTAGGCGACGACAAGAATGGCGGGGAGCTGCGACCGGAGGTAGGGAAGAGAACGAAGAGAGCGACCTTACATAGCTTGTGGCTTGCTCGGTTGGGCACGAGGCAGAATGCAGTAGTGGCGCGAACGCCGGCAGCGTAAGCTAGGTTCGGGTGCTTTGAGAGAGCTGGAGAGAGAGAGAGAGAGCTCGCGGGAGGGATATAGAGGATGAGGTCGAGAGAGGGGGTCCTCTTGGTGTCCTTATCCACCAGGGAGTGCGTCGCTGGCGATGGCGAGTATCTCCTCGCTGAGATCGACGATTAGGGCTGAGACACCGAGCATCTCCAATGCTCTAGGAGGAAGACGACATGGAGGAGAAGATGGGCTAGGCTGGGCGGAGATGGGCAACATGAAAGCAAGCGAGGGAGGAAGAGAGGAATTGGGCCTGCCTCTATTTTTCTTTTGCCAAAACTTTTTCCTTTTCTGAATTTATTTCTCTCTTTTGTAAAACCAATTTGAATTAGATTTTTGAGCTATTTAGAAAGGTTGGTAAATACTAAAGTATTGCAGGGACCATTGATACTATTTGGAATTTTTGAAATTTCAAAGTATTTAAAACCATTTGAAAGGATTTATGAGGAGAGAGGGAAGGTAGGGTTTAGGTGTTATTCTTTTTCTTGTTTGTACTTTGTTTTTAGCAAACTAGATGATGCTCATGAATGCACAAACAAACACTAATGCTTGTTAAAACTAGGGTGTTACATTCCCTCTGGCATTTCGATGCCTAGCTAGTCCTGCTAGTACAACCATGAGCACTTGAGCGAAGCAGCTACAACTAGGAGCCCAGCTATGGGAATAAGAAACACAATCAAAACTATCTGGCAAAGCCTTTGGTATGATTTGGGTTGACCTCGCAAACACTTCGACCAGGACTACTCCAACGACAACGACCGTTCTGCATACACGGCATCGACCTCCTCCAACTACTCCACACACTAGGCCATGGATTCCGGCACTACAGATCACCTGACCAGTGAACAACCCAGCCGTGGTATTTGGGCATATGTAATGAACTTGTAAGCTCTCGTTCTGGACATGATGGTGTTCAACTATGGTATTGGTAATGGTACTATCTTAGAAGTCATTTACATCAGCTCAAATGTTGTTGTTGAAATGTCGTTTGTTACTAAATACTCCCCGTGTTTCATCATAATATAAAATGTTTTACTTTTTATAAAAATAATATATCTTGATATCTTTTAGTGTGTAGGTTCAGTGCGAATCTACACACTAAAATATGTGTAGATATATTCGTTTACAAAAACTAAAACATCTTATATTTAAAAGAGAGACGATAGGTTCCATACTATAGAACGTTTTAGCAAACTAGCATTAAGTTTGCCGAAACATTCTACATTATGTAACAGGGAGGTAGTATATTCTATGTTCATATGATGTTGCAAAATATGAA
The DNA here is from genome assembly GCA_023614405.1 of Avena insularis. Taxonomy (NCBI): domain Eukaryota; kingdom Viridiplantae; phylum Streptophyta; class Magnoliopsida; order Poales; family Poaceae; genus Avena; species Avena insularis. The sequence continues at coordinate 39,775,545 of CM042694.1, forward strand.
AAACAAAGCAAAACTCTATATTTCTTCAGGAAATCTTAGCGCTGACAGGCAGTAGGGTGCTTAATTAACTCTTCGTGTGTAATAATATGCTGAGCTGGTTAGGATAGTGTTTAACCCATACTAATGTTTAACTGAAAAAATCAAGGTAGGATCCATGTCGAACACAAGAAACACAAACTAGTTCTACTGCATATCTAGAACGTGACCGTGTCGAGCATCGTGCCCAGCGTCTGCACGATGTTGCCGGACATGGCGGCCTCAGCTTTCTCCCCGAGCAGCCTCTTGGCGTCCGTCTTCCCCGCTCTGACCACCGCCAGCTTCTCCGGCGACGTCTCGTCCTCCTCCCTGACCTGCGCGTTGTACTCCACCGCGAGGTCCCGCATCCCGCTCACCGCCCTGGCGTTCTCCTTGTCATCGAACTTTTGAAGCACGAGCCCGTCGGACCAGCGCTTCCGTCTGAGGCAGGCGAGCATGTGTTCTTCCACCTCGTTCTTCCGGTGCCCGATGACAAGCGAGTAGTAGTGCCGGCCGAGCCCGTGCACGAGCGCCTCGATCGACGGCCGAACGGTGCCGCCGACGTTGGAGGTGGTCTGCCTGGGCTCCCGCTGCAGCATCATCGAGGTCGGGTCGACGAGGCGGAAGGCGTCCATCACCACCTTGCCCTTGACGCTCTGGATCGGGTCGACCACGACGGCCACGGCGCGCGGGTTGAGCTGCTCGAAGCTCTGCTGCGTGTGCATGTCGGTGCCGGAGAGCCAGCAGCCGAAGCCGGGGTGCGAGTGGTACCACCCCACCACCATCTCCGGCCGCCCCGTCTGCCGCAGCATGTCCATCATGTTGGTCTGGAACGCGTGGTCCACGGCTTCCACGCTCACCCCCGTGCCGCTCTGCGGCATCGCGAACACGTCCACCACCGTCACCGTGTACTCGTCCACGAACTCACCCAGCATCAGACCCATCACCTCCATCGGCACGCCGCTGCGGGCTGCATTAACCATAGAGATCCATCCATCGATTATATTGATGCAAAATATTAATCAAATACTATGAGATTTTGGGGTAAGTATAGTTTATACCGTGCTTGAGCATCTTGAGGAGCGCGAGCGGAGAGATGTAGATCTGCTCCGACGAGTCGGGGAGCGGCGTGTCGCCGTTCGGCGGCTGCACCCGGATGCCGCCGCCGCCACCACCACGAGCCAACAACCCAAGCAAGTCCATCGATCGATGGCTAGCTTCTTCAAAACCTTCTCCTCGTGATCGCCGGCGGTACGACCTCGTACTTGTCAAAACTCGATCCGCGATCGCCGTCACGTTTTCTATTGGTGTGTATATATGTGTTACGATCCCTCTGGATGATATCCCTCAGCTAGTTCGATACAAGATCCAGGTACAGGAATTTCACACGAGGAAGATAGAGAGAAGGTTCTAGGGGATACAGGAGAGAGCCGTCGCAACCAAGATCATCCTCCCCACCCGTTCTAACCCTAACGAGCTAGCTTAAGTACTTCCCTCGTCCACCGTTGGATGCTCATCGACGGACTTACAAGTACCGCTTGTTGGGCCGCCTGGTTCGCTCGCTCCTCCGCACAGGTGGACCGTCAGCTCCTCCCGCCTCGCCTGTTGTAGCGGTCGCCCTGTTGTCGTGGCCCACTGTCGAGGTAGTAGTGTGGCCCGTGACACTCTCCCCCTGTTCAGAGCCAGCTTGTCCCCAAGCTGGGGCCTCCGGGAAGCGATGGAGAAGCTCATGCTGATCTTCCCAGGTTGCCAGCGACGGCGGCTGTCCCGCCCACTGGACCCGGACCTGCGTCTTGGTGTCCCCGCCTTGCTTGTACAAGCGCGTCTCCAGCACGCGAATGGGCTCCGGTAGAGGGGAGGCTGCCGCCGGTAGCTCCTTGAGGACGGTTTCTGTTGGTGGTACGGCACGTCGGAGCTGCGAGACGTGGATGACGGGATGGATGAGGCAGTGCTTGGGCAACTGAAGCTTGTACGACGTGCCCCCGACCCGTTGGAGTACCGGGAGAGCTTGTCCACCACGACCAATATACAATTGTAGCCGGCGGAATGCGGCAGTCCTTCCACGAAGTCCATAGTGACTGTGTGCCAGAGATGTGGGGGCACCGGCAGAGGTTCGAGCAGCCCTGGGTAGCGCACGCGCTCGGGCTTGGCTTGTTTGCAGATAGCACAACTGTCCACGAACTGGCGCACTTGTTCTTTCAGGCCCGGCCAGGCAAACAGTGTCCTGACTCGGCGGTATGTGACTCCAAATCCCGAGTGACCGCCCACAGCACTGCTATGCAAGGCACCAAGGATACGTTGTTGGAGGCCCTCGTTTCGCCCCACCCAGACGCGACCACGCAGCTTCAGTATCCCATCCTCCAACTGAAACTCCGTTGGGCCCTCCGGGGGATTGGCAGCCCGTTGGGTCAGCAACTTCTGGGTCAGTGGGTCGCTGATGTACCCCTGTTGGACTTCGGTGAGCCAAGAAGGTAGGCAGATAGATATTGCTGCCAACTCACCCTGGGCTGGTTGCGGGCAGCGCGAGAGGGCATCCCTTCTTGTACATGACACGGTAGCAGAGGCCCAATAGTTTCACCATAACTTTCTGCTGCCAAGGGGTGGTGATACGCTGGTCCTCCAGGTGAATGAGGCTCTTCTGGTCCGTGTGGATGATGAACTCTGCTGGTTGCAGGTAGGCACGCCAGTGATCAACTGCCATGAGAATAGCCAGCGCTTCTTTCTCGTAAGTGGAGAGCATGCTGGTTCGCGGGCCCAACGCCTTGCTCAAGAATGCCAGGGGGTGTTTGTTTTGAAGCAGCACTGCGCCAATGCCTCGGTCTGACGCGTCAGTCTCAATCTCGAATGTCTGTGTGAAATCTGGCAGAGACAACACAGGCGCCGAGATGAGGGCCTGTTTCAGGGTTGTGAATGCCTGTTCTTCCAGTTCTGTCCAGGCGAACACAGCATGTTTTTTGAGCAGGTCCGTCAGCGGTCTGCTGATGACGCCAAAGTTGCGCACAAATTTGCGGTAATATCCTGCCAACCCCAGAAAACCACGGACTTCTTTCACGTTGCTTGGTCGTGGCCAGCGCTCGACTGCTTGGATGTTCTTAGTGTCGGTACGCACTCCTTCCCCGCTGATTTCATGGCCCAGGTACACCAACTTGGCTGGTGCGTAGCAAGAATATCGAACACTTGACGTAGCAGGGACAAATGGGAAGCCAGATCCTTGCTGTAGACCAAGATGTCGTCGATGAAGACGAGTACTCCTTTCCGCAGCAGTGGGTGCAGGATGGTGTTCATCAATCCTTGGAACGTAGCTGGAGCCCCTGTGAGGCCGTACGCCATCACGCGGAACTCAAAGTGACCATTGTGTGTCTTGAAAGCGGTTTTATGTTCATCCTCTGGCCGCATCCTGATTTGGTGGTACCCTGCCCGCAGGTCCAGACTGGTAAAGAGGTACGCGCCCGCCAGCTCATCCAGGAGTTCATCAATCACTGGCAATGGGTATCGGTTTTTGACTGTGATGGCGTTGAGTTGACGAAAATCCACACAGAAACGCCAGGTGAGATCCTTCTTCAACACCAGGATCACTGGAGATGAGTACGGGCTGGTGCTGAAACGAATAATGCCCTGCTCCAGCATTTGCTTGATTTGCCGTTCCACCTCGTCTTTCTGCGCTGGGTTGTAGCGGTAAGGCCGCAAATTGACCGGTTTAGCACCCGGAAGCAGAGGAATAGCATGATCGAACTGTCTCGGTGGCGGAAGCTCGGTAGGTTCCTCGAAGAGCACCTGGTATTCTTCCAGCAATGGAGCGGCCTCATCTGGCAATTCACACTCCCCACTGTTCTTTTCCGGCTGCAGCAGACAGAGCTGGACCACCCTTGAGACTCTAGAGTGCTGCAATAGAAACTGCAATTGCTCATGCGACACTTGGGCACACTTGGTCATGTCCGGTTGCACCCCCACCAAATTCACTGTCTGATTCTTGTACTGGAAACTCATACGCTGAGCCTTCCAATCGACCTCCATTGGGCTGTGTTGAGTGAGCCAATCGTACCCCAAGATAACATCGTATGATCCCAGTGGCAGTATCTTGAAATCAGTTTTAAACTGGTAGCCTTGTGTCCACCACTCACAATTGATCAATTCAGAGCCACAGTGCATTAAGCCACCATTGGCCACTTTGACCTGGAGAGGAGCGATTGCTCGCGTCTGCGCTTGTAGTTTCTCTGCTACGGCTGAGCTCACGAAAGTATGCGAGCTCCCAGAATCAATCAGCATCAACACCTCCTGCTGCTGAATCCACCCTTGCAAGCGCATCGTGGAGGCTGCTTGTCCACCATCAGCGGCTGCTTGTGAGATGTGCATGAATTGACTTGCTGTGTCACTGCCCGCGCGCTCCTGCGGCTGCTCTGGTGCTTCTTCAGGTTGGACCATAGCCAGGAGTTCCTCAACCACATGAAGTTGCACAGTTGGGCCGCAACGGTGCTCGCGACTCCAACGCTCGCCGCAGGTGAAACAGAGACCCCGCGCACGCCGATAGTTGCGCAGAGCGGCGAGCTTGTCCTCCGCCGGCGGTGGCCGCGTCTCCTCCCCTCCCTTGCGGTCTTCCCCACGCTGCCCGTGCAAGGTGGAATTGCGCGGTAGAGATGGTGTTGGGAGCGGCATCGCAGTACGGGGAATTGGCCGCGGCATGGGCGAGAACTCCGCGCGACGCGCCTCTTGGCGATAGGACTCCAGCACACCTTCCTGTAAAAGAGCAAGGTCCACGGCAGTATCGAGCGAAGATGGTTGATGTAATAAAACTGCAGCTCGAATGTCCCGATGCAACCCGTCCAAAAAGTGAGTAATGAAATATGCCGGATCCCAAGAACTATGGTGCGCAGTCAGGTGATGCATCAGTTCATTGAACTTGCTCACATATTCAGCAACCGTGCCCGTTTGGCGCAATTTGTTAAATAGACGCAAATGATATTGAAAATCCGCCCGGCCAAATTGCGCACAAATTTGAGCAGCAAAATCTTTCCAAACCGGAAAATGCAGGTGAGCCTGAGATGATTGCAGCCACGAGAGAGCTCCCTCAATAAAGTACATGGCGGCACAATTCACCCATGTCTCCGGGTGCATTGAGCACACCTGGAAATAGGCCTCGCACTTGAGTTGCCACGCCCGAGGGTTGTCCCCATCGAACAAAGGGAAATCAACACGCGGTGGCGGAGGAAAACGATGAGACCCTGATCCCCGAACAAATTCAGACGAATCGTAACCCGGGCAAGGGAGGTAGTACGTACCCTTGACCGGGGCTACACCGGGGGGCGGGAAGTCACCCAGGTGGTCACCCCGTAGGTCCGATGCGTCGCGGCGGCCGGATTGCCCGTGGTCGTCGCCACCATGGTTTGCCGCTTCAAGCACCAGGGAGCTGGGCTTGTGGGAGGACGATGGTGCGTCCACCGAGGTCGGAAGCAGCGGGGGCATCGCGCCCCGTGGTGAGGTAGCGGAGATCTTGTCCCTGGTGAGGTCGATGACGCGCGCGCGTAGATCCCCAACTTCCGCGCGCAGAGCGGAGACGGATTTCTCCATCTCCGGCTTCCACGTATGCAGATCGAGCACCGCGGGATGGATGTCGTCGAGCTTGGCGTTCATCGAGGAGATAGACGCCGTCAGATCGGCCAGGAGTTTGGCTTGCTCCTCCATGAGTTGAGCCTTGCCGTGGCGGGTGAGGATGATGGAGGGATATTTTCCGACCAGATCTGAGGTGGGAGAAAAAATTGGCGCGGTGGGAGGTCGGCTCTGATACCAGATTGTTACGATCCCTCTGGATGATATCCCTCAGCTAGTTCGATACAAGATCCAGGTACAGGAATTTCACAGGAGGAAGATAGAGAGAAGGTTCTAGGGGATACAGGAGAGAGCCGCCGCAACCAAGATCATCCTCCCCACCCGTTCCAACCCTAACGAGCTAGCTTAAGTACTTCCCTCGTCCACCGTTGGATGCTCATCGACGGACTTACAAGTACCGCTTGTTGGGCCGCCTGGTTCGCTCGCTCCTCCGCACAGGTGGACCGTCAGCTCCTCCCGCCTCGCCTGTTGTAGCGGTCGCCCTGTTGTCGTGGCCCACTGTCGAGGTAGTAGCGTGGCCCGTGACAATATGTCCTCGAGGAGCACGATCTACCAAATTTATCAACGATCGGTAACAACAAGGACCAGTTTTTTTTTTTTTTCCTTGTAGACGTGTCCAAGACGTAGTACGACTCCAGGCCTGGTAGGACTATAATCGATACATCAGGACACGGCGGCGCGGCAGAAAAAAGTCCAGGCCCCCGATCGACGAGCGTGCGTGGAGCTCGTATAAAAACGAAACACCCCCTGTATACCTCGTGCGCCATGGATCAGCAGAACGGCGACGGTGCAAGCAAGGCAACGGCGTCCACGGACTACACCGTAACCGCGTCGGCGCTGCCGGACGACGTCCTGGTGGAGATCCTCCTCCTGCTGCCGGCCAAGTCCGTCCTCCGGTTCCGCGCCGTCTGCAAGCCGTGGCGCCTTCTCCTCTCCGACCCCGTCTTCATCCGTGATCACCACCGGCGTGCACCCCTCGCCCTCCTCCTCGACGACAACTGCATCGACAGCGGTGACGCCATCTCCGCGCTCCCGCTCCCCTGCACCGACCAATCGACGGCGGCCCCCCTCCACTGCTGCGCCACCTCTAAGCAGACGTACCTCCACGGGTGCTGCGACGGCCTACTCCTCTTCTCGTGCAGCTGCTCCAAGTCCAATCTCCCGACGTGGACACCAACGGATACGAGTTCCGCTACTTCATATGCAACCCGGCGACGAGGGAGCGCGCCAGGCTGCCCGACGACCTCGGCCACGTGGAAATCGTGGGCTTCTACCGGCACGAGCCCACGGCCGACTACCGCGTTCTCTGCCACAAGAAGTCAGACCAGATTTACGAGTACCTCGTGGCAGCTCCGGGCCAGCTCACGGCAAGGCGAATCGGGCCCTCCAACCTGTCGACTAACACCGACTGGCCGCTGATCGACAAACCGGTGGCCCACCGCGGGTGCCTGCACTGGATGCTATGGCGTCCCAGCATGGGGACGGTCGTCTTCGACACGATCTCGGAGGAGTTCCGCCATATGCGCGGCCCGGTGGACGGCGACACTCGCATGGACGAAATCTTCGGTGGCCAGCTCGTGGGAGTGGACGGGACGCTGGGCGCGGTGCTGCTGGACGACTCTATCTAGGGGAGCACTCAAGGTGTGGGTGCTCGAGAGCTACGAGAAAGAGGCGTGGTCTTTTCGGTACAACATGGACGTTAGCTTCTTGAATCGAACAGGGGGCTTGGGGTCTTGGTCCATATCGCTGGCACACGTGAACGACGAGGGCGACGCCGTATTCACGACCATGGGACGGAAACTAGTCGGCGTGTACAACATCAGGAGGGGCGAGGTGGTGAGTGCCACTCTGGAACAGTTCTGTGGCCATCTCCATGCCACGGACCATGTCTACCAGGAGAGCCTCATGTCACTAGCTAGCTAAAAAGGTGTTGGTGATCCCACTCCACAATTGTGACCACAACCTCGTCACACGTCGATTGTCTTATTTGGTCTAACTGGATGCATGCTCGTGTTCCATGGACGTGAGACTGCGGGACTAGGACAGGTGGTTATGCATGGTCCACGACTTTAGTGGTTAGTTCTAGCCTTAATCCAAGAGCAGGCTCCTATATTATAAAATTATACCGTATTTGGTTCTAGCCTCAAAACCACGACACTTATCTAGGATCGGAGGGATTAGTACACAACATGAGCTAGAGTTACATCAAAGACTAACCTTTTTTTCTCAAAAGGAAGGAAAACCCTCCGGCCTCTAAGTTAATCCATGTACAGTGGCATTCACCATCATGCCAGATTAGAGTCGATAGTGCTAGAACATGTGCGTTGAGAGCATTCCAAATGGCGGCGGCCCATTTCGGACACGATTTCTGTCCGTTTTTGTCTGTTTGGGTGTCCCACCCGACTGCCCTCTAATTGTTCGCCCTATCCATCGTGTGCCCCAACGGGACGGAGCATTTTCTGCCCCATGCCTCTAGTGCGCCTTCTTCCACCTTCTTGATGGCGAGTCCGTCAGCATGTTCCTCCGCATCGGCGACGCTGGTCGAAACCCTACCACCACCACCAGCACGCACCAGGGAAGAGGCTCGAGCAAGGGCGGTGGCGTGGTTGGGCACGAGCAGGAGAGAAGAGGAGGGGCGGCGGCGCGGCGCGAGAGGAGACGAGCGGTGGCGCGGCTGGGAGAAAAGGAGGGTGGCAGTGCGGCGGAGCGGCTTGGCATGAGCTGGGGAGAAGAGGAGGGCGGCTCCGTAGGAGAAGAGAAGGACGGCGCACTGGGTCACAAGCAAGTGGGCTAGGCCGGACACAGACGGACACATGAGGCGTCCAAACCTTTTCCTCCTGATCGCCAGCAGTACCTCGTACTTCAAACTCAATCTGATCGCCGTCACGTCTTGTATTGTTGTATGTCCACGAAGAGCTTGCTCTCCCGACCCCTCCGCAGACCAAGGGCGGCGCTGGCCACGCTGGCCCTCTCTCTCCCGCCGACCTCCTCTTGAACCTCCCTTGCTTACCGCCACCGAAAGTCGCGCAAAGATCTGGCGGCGTGCGGTGGCGGCGGTGGCGTCGTGGCTGGCGGCGGCTGGGGGTCCTTGGTCCAGATGGCTGCACGTGGCAGCGGGAATCCGTGCCTACAGGCCGAAATCTATTCCGTTCATCGCCGACGCCGGCGCCCAGGATCTCCAGGTCATGCTCGCGACGCTAGGGCGCTTGGGGCTGCTACCTTGGCATGTTGGTGGTGACTTCCTTCTCCGTCGGAGTGGTCGGCCAGGCGATCTTGCCGCTATGAGACGGATCCTGCTAGTTTCCGGCGGGTAGCGTGGGGGCTGCTGGTTCGGTTTCAATAAAAGGGTGGTCCTCGGATCTCTCTCGCACCAAGACGAAGATTTACTTGATGTGTGTCTCCATTGATCTGGCCGGAATGTCTGGTTCCGAAATGCTCCGCCGGCGAACTCCCATGAGCGCAAATACCTTTATCTATCCCGCCGGTAGTAAGTGCAAATTAAGTTTGTTTTGGTGCATAGTGCAAATTGTTCGGAAGCACCGCGCCACATCCATAATCTGCCCTTTGTCACTCGGTGGCAACCTGAACCAGTCTTGGAGAGTTGGTCACCGCCAGCGTGCCTATTAGGCTATTACTATGCGGCCAACCATACTGATTGTATATATCCTGCGAGGGACATGCATATCCATCAATATTTTTACATCATATTCCTCGGAAGTCTTAATATACCAAATAGTGAAATAAATATCGGGAAGACATTTCCAAAGCTGGTTGCTGTAGTGACACAATCCAACTCACCAACTTGGTCCGTACGAATCTCGCCACAACCGCAAGCATCATTAACCTTGCTCCCCCATCTATAAGATGGTTCTTCTATCTTTAATGTATGTCACTTCGTTTAATTGTTCGAGACTTGGAACGGATTGAAGAAAATAGGCAGAAAAGTACACCACAATAATTACAACTACACTTAAGGAACAAAAAGTGCAGCACAGATCAATATCGCTATTTGGTCTGAATGGGAGATTATCATGCCCATGCCTAAGAAATCAACGCCAAGACAACAATTAATGAAGAAAGAGATGGTTAGAGTATCATAGGTAGATACCGTATCATAGCACGTAAAACTAAAAAATGTTCAAATATGAAATATAGTACTAATATGATACTACCATATGATACCATGCACTATGAAGATAGTATCATACACTAGTATCATATGCACATGATACTAGTAGTATGATACTACCACTATGACATAGGTGAGGAATCATTAGCCCTCAGAGTAAATACAGTGTGCGGAGTTATGAACTTGGTGCGCCAGAACTAGGATTTTTTGTAGCTGTAACTTTCTTGATCGGACGACATGTACCTGTTCTAGTCCCGCAGTCTCATGTTGACCGACCACGACCCCACGAGCATTCATCCAGTGAGGCCGAAGAATACGATATTTGATGGGTGAGGAGGTCATTGTCACGATGGTGGAGTAGGATCACCGACGCATTTTGGAGCCAGTGACACCAGACTCTCCTTGTAGACATGGTCCGTCCCAAGAAATTGTCCGCGGAACAGCTCCTGGCTGACGCTCACCACCTCGCTCCGACTAGTTTCTGTCCCTTGGTCATGAATATGGCGTCATCCTCGTCGCTCACGTGTACGAGCGATATGGACCAAAACCCCACGTCCCCTCGGTTCAAGAAGCTAACATCGATGTGGTACCGAAAAGCCCACACCTCCTCCTCGTAGTTAACGAGCACCCACACCATAATTTCCCCGCCAGATCCGGGGAACAGCGACATGCCGAGCGTCCCGTCCACTCCCACGAGCTGGCCGCCAAATACGTGGTCCATGCTATTGTCGCCGTCCACGGGGCCGTGCATTCGGCGGAACTCCTCAGAGATCGTGTCGAACACGACCACCCCCAGGCTGGGGCACCTTAGCATCCAATGCAGGCAGCCGCGGTGGGTCACCGGTACGCCGATCAATGGCCATTCGTCGCCCGTCCACAAGTTAGAGGGCCCGATCCGCCTGGCCATGGGCTGGCCCGGCGCCGCCACGAGGTACTCGTAAATCTTGTAACTTGGTTGTATGGGGGAGTGATAGTAGTGGCAGAGGACGCGGTACTCAGCCGTTGGAGTGTGCCACACGGCCGAGGTCGGCGGGCAGTCTGGCGAACTCCCGTGTCGCGGGGTTGCACACGAAGTAGCGGTACTTGTATCCGGTAAGCATGGAGTAGCACGAGAGGAGGAGTAAGCCGTCCAGGAAAGTGCTCTGCAACCTGATGCCGCAGTACAGGGGAGCGGCCTTCGATTGGTCCGTGTAGGGGAACGGCAAGGCGGAGATGGCATCACCGTTGTCGTTGAGGAGGAGGGCGAGGGGTGCACGACGGTGATGATCACGGATGAAGACGGGGTCGGAGAGGAGACGTCGCCACGGCTTGCAGACGGCGCGGAACCGGAGGATAGACTTGGCCGGCAGCAAGGGCGCGGTTGCGGTCTCGTCCGTGGGCGCCGTTGCCCGGCTGGTGCTTGTACCGCCGCCGTTCTGCTGATCCATGGTATACGCCGTACGGGGCGGGCGTGTTTTGCTGTTACTACACACTCGTTGATTCGACTTTTTTCTGCCTCGCACGTATCTGTAAAAAGTAGAGGAGTTGGGCTTGCTTTGTGATTGGTGGGCCGTGTCGGGATGGTTTTCGAACTGTGAACGGGTCGAGGTACTATTAGCTGCCTGCCAAGGCAAGCTGCGTTCCGTTCTCAACTCGGTCGCCGCAGCCCGCAGCCGACCTGGAGACACCGTCTTCTCATCAAAAAAAAAAAAAAAAAAGGGAGACACCGCCTTTCAGCTGGTTGAGGAGCTATGCACGCCGCTAACGTCAGCGCGTTCAACACAAACAAGATGTGCGTCCTTGTATGGCGAATCTGCGTTTCTTCGGCTTCTTTTTTATTTTTTGAGCATCAGTGCATTTCTTCAGTTTGTACAAGGAAAACCCAGCCCATGGGTCTCAACTCAACACGCACTATGTATTGGGCCCATATACTTCATTGTGAATATCGGCAGCTCAAAACTAGATATCTGGTTTCCTAAAAACAAAAGCAAAAGTATTTGATATCCAAAAGGAAAAAAAAAACGCCTCTCCCCCTTCCTCAAGGGCGACGAGGCATTCTCCCCAAGTTCGTCAGCCTACCCCCTCCACCCTCACTCTCTGCTGCCACCGGTGGCAAAGGTCACCGGGCGAAGCCCGCGGTGACGGCATGCTTTCCCCTGCACCTAGAGAGCGGGTCAGGGCCATCCTATTCTATGGAGATAATGCATTTCACGGAAGGAGACCGTCCGGCGCGGCCAAGAAGAGTTGGTTCGGTGGCATCAACACGAATGAGCTTAGATCTAGTATCCTCGGGTGCTAGATGGCCTGGGCCGCCCCAAATGGGCTTGGGTGGGTCGGGACACCTGCTGCCTGCGGAGCTTCCTGGAGGTGGCGGCGACGACGAGGCTAGTACTAGGGACAACGGCGTTGCAGACTGCCTATTGCAGTAGGGCGGCCGAGGCTTTACAGGCCCACCTAGGCCTGATGTGCCTCTACTGCTCTGTTCTGTCGACGACCGCCTCTTGGAGCTGGAGGTGGGTCCCTCCCACGTGGCTGTGAGGCTGATGTCTCTTGGTCTGGCGATGTCGTGTCCCTTTGTCTTACATGTCGCGCGCCACTGCTCACGAAGAGAAGGTGGTGGTGACTATAAGATCATGGTGACACGTGCTGGTAGACAGTGAGGCTTGGTGGTGGTGCCCTGTTGCGCTAGATTTTTTTGTGGTCGAGGTCGGGAGAAATTCATGTCGACTCGTTCGACCCTGACGCGGTGCCACATTCGAGTGACATCATTTTTTCCTAGATGGCGTCGCAGGAATCCTCTGTCCACTTTACTCTAAGTGACGTAGGTACGGTTACTCGGATACCTATGATTCGCTACCCTGGCTGTATAAAAGGCTAACAACCCATGAAGGGTCAAGATGATGGCCTAAAGGAGCAACCGACAAAGGCTTTAGTTGTATTAGGAAAGAGAAGAAAGCACCGACATCGTGTTGATATTGTAATTACACATATATAACCTATCTGCATACGGCCTTGAGACCCGGTCTATTATATATAAGACGGGAGAAGTCTAGGCGAGGGTACCGAAAAATCCCCGAGTGGTCTGTAATAGTGCGATTCACCAAATATTCAGGCGATCTTGACTCCATTGTTCTCCTGATATCCGACGAAATCCCCGACGTTCTCTTTTCCATAAAACCCTAAGTTCTTCTCCATGGACATTGCCGAGATTACCCCTCGTCACTAAGTGTCGAGGGAAATCCTAGGACTAGTCTGGTTCGGGTAGCAGCACCGTGTCGACGATACTTCCCTTCTTTAAGGTGGTGCTTGGTACTGGATGGTTCGTGGTGCTTCAAGCGTGATGGGAGAAAGTCGAAGAGCGCAGCGGTTACGGGTCATCATCGTTTCGTTGGTTCGCCCTTGTCTTCATTTTTTTTGGGCATGTTTGTACTAGTATCTCCATCTTTTTCTTTGATTCGAACTCTTATATCATCAATGTGGTTGCTATATTAATATACCAGGACGAAAGCCCTGTTTCAAGGAGAAAAAACAAAATCAGATATTGTGGCCCTTGGGCATTGGGAGTCCATTCAAATGTAACAACATAGATCTATGAAAGAACATCAATCCTAGACTAATGGACAGATAGTCTACAGAAAGCTGACGATCGTGGGCTGAATTGGTTGGCTGAAATTTGATCCCTTACTGTAAAACCGGGCCACGTCCTAATTTTCACCCCTGCATGTGTGAGTCTGTAAGTGATTTCTGTAAAAATTCTCCGTACGTGTAGCATTTACTCATGAAAGAACTAATAAAACATACTCCCTCTATTATTTTCTACAGTTGAAATTATAAACACGCATCTGGAGAGTTTACACTAGTTTTGAACGGGATTACGATTTGATTATTGATGCGATAAAATAGAGGAGTTTGCATAAGATACGGAAACATAATTAAATCCCAAAAAAAAAAGATCGAGACGAGTGTAACACAATATATCTTATATTTCGGAACTCCTGCATTTTTTAAGAAACAAATTACAGACGGTAGTGCTCATAACACATGCACTTACTCATATGGATGCATGCACTGATACACACCTCCGAGAGCCGACGGATTGATTGTTGAGATTGACGAAGTCACCGTGTAATCGTCTCACTGTTCCCGTCGTCTCCCGCTAAAAAAGTAATCCTGCATCTTGGCTCCACTACATCCACTAATGACCAAGAAAAGTGTAATTAATCACAGGCAGGATAGGACAAAGGAGCCAAAGCATCATCATCATGCCTACTGTTCCAAGGACAGTGGGAGCAGAATCAGGCCACAGTAAACAAATGGGCAAATTGCAGTTGGTCGCCACTCACCAGCAACAATTCGCACCACCCGCCAAAAACGTCGCGCTGTTTATTTCCAACCTCCCCGGCCGGGTCGTGGTCAGCACACGGCATGGCGAGAAACGACAGGCTCGCGCCGCCCGGCGCGTCGCCGTCGCGGCCAGGGGGCCATCCATGGCTGCCAGCCGCGGCTCGACGGACCAACGAGCGAACGAGCTCTGTTGTGTGGTGTGGTCTGCCTGTGTAGCAGCAAGCGGCGAGCAGTCCGTGCGCTGACGCCCCGATCCACGTGAACGAGGGACCCTCCGAGACGGGGGGAGGAGGAAACAAGAACGCGCGGACCCGCCATGTCGATTCTTTACGAGCGGTGCTGGCGTGGCGTGGTGTGACCCCGGCTGCGCGGGGGCGGGGGAAGACGGGACGAGCCGCGGCGTCGCACGCGGCCTCGCTCGGCCGTTTGCTCGCCGAGGCCAGGAGCCATTCATCCGGTGCGTGCGTTCCCTTTTGCACTGGGAGCGACCGGTGACGGGGACGGGGGAGAGCGAGCGAGTGACGACGAGCAGGGGGCACAGCGTCCGCGCGCAGCGGCTGGCAATTGGCCGCTTCCCCGTCCTCGCTTTTGGCGGAAAACGACCTGTCCTGTCCTTGCTCTGCTCGAGTGGGTTGGTTTGGATGGCCTGTCGATCTGTCAGGACCCCCCCCAGGGACCTCGCGATGCAATAGCCACGCGCGCGGGAGAATGATTGGCGCCTCTGATTCGGAGCGTGGATGCTTGCGGATATACCCTCCTCGGCACCAATCCAGCAACCTACGAATTCAATTATAAAATCAGCGATGGAGGGCCAAAGATTCCAAAACAGTTTGACAAAATATCTGCAGAGTTTCAATATCAAACTGGTGAGTACTACTAGACTACAACTATACCATTATGGTGGACGGAACTAATCAACCATGGATCGGCCTTTGACGACGGTTTTCCCTTGGCGGATGGTGGCGAGGGCAGTTCTAGGATTTCTCTCACGCCAAGACGAAGATCTGCCTTTAGCATGTTTTTATAGATTTAGTGGCAATGTCGTGTTTCGGAAGGCTACACCGGCGAACTCCCATGGACGATTAATGCTTAGAGATTGCTGAAACGGATGGAATTCGGTCATGCGCAACCGTTGTTTTTCTAACCGTTTGGTTGCAGAGAGTCAGGCGAAGCTCTGCAGTCTGTTGCCATCGTGGAACATGTCTTTAGTTCCATGGTAAAGTCAGTGTGCGCAGAATGTCATGGAAGCCAAAATTTGTGTACTAGCTATGGTAGCTCAAGTCGTGGCGATGAGGAATTGGCTTAGTGATTTGTGAATTGTATCAGCGGCATCAGAAAGTGGGGACGGCAGCACAGGAGGAGTTCACAGTCTTATCTTGCAGGGTGAAATCAAGATCTGGTTTTAATTGGTTGTGTCTGACAATGACCTTGTTGAAGGCATTGTTTTGTGAGCAAGGACTTTCTCCAAGGTGAAAACCTATAATCTTTGATCGGGGCGATGACGGTGCTTGTGCTATGTTTCCTTCTTGAAGGCCTCGTTTTTGGATATGTTGGACTTCTAATGTTGTTTCAGTGGGGTTAGTGTCGCTGCTACTAAGGATCTAATCGCTGTAACATGACTTTTCTTTTTTGTAATTCTTTTTTCTTTTTTTGGCTGTGTGCGTCCGTATTGCCAATATGGTATTATTGCAGAGGTTGAGTGTAATTGGTATCCGTGTGATAAGAATATATGCTCATTTCCAAAAAAAAAAACAAGGCCATTAGAGAGCTGCGTCCGTGGCTCGGGGCCACACTGTGCTCAGGAGGGAGCACAGGGTTGCCGGGAAGCCTATATGTGTCGCCAACAAGCTCACGGGAGTAGCCATGGCGGTACCTCGAGGGAAAAGTCACCGCCGCGTCGTTGCAGCCTGTCCAACCTATACTCCCCTAGCTTCTCCGACACAAGCTTGGGAGTCGCCACTAAGTAAGCGGTGCTAAAGGACAGTATGGCGATGTCGTCCTTTCTTCCCCATCTCCTATCGATGGCGCACGGAAAAAAGGGAGAGGCGGGCCAAGCCGATAGGGGAGGGCGATAGACGAAGTACCTGCGTAGACGCCATACTTGTTGTTCTGACGGATTGCCTCCTTCATGCGCCGCCACGGGGATTGAGCACAGGGTTGGAGTGAGCCGTGGCGGAGGGCGACGCCCGGCCTCGACGGAGGAGGAAGGGTGAGGGATTCGAGCAGGGGGCATGGCAGTGCTCGCCCGAGTAACGTTGTATGACAACGGTGGGGGTTTGGCTACTGGAGAATGTGGTGGTGGTCTTAGAGGGAGACGTCATTTTTTTCTTTCGAGGTATTTTTCTTATTATTTGGGCTGACAAGTGGGTGCTTATATTTTTAATATGGGTTGCCTCATCGATGGTGCCACATCATCCTGATGGGTGGACCCTGCCATCCTAAACCGTGTCAATTTATTTGCGCGAATTGGAAAAATCACCTGTAGAGTGGTGGATTTATGTTCTGAAAATATAAAATGGATACCGTTTCTTAAATTTGACATGTAAAGTGCTAGTTTTTTTAACTGAAAGCAGCAGTTATACGCTATTAGCTCGTAATTCATGTATTAGCACTAGCTATCTCGACGAGTCACACCATTATGCCCTATTTGTTCCCCGTGCGATTTGGCATGTTTCAAAAAAATAAAATATATAGACGCACCTGAGCTCGATTCCCGGCCGTCTAGTGGCTGTGTTGTGGCCATGTCAGCAGCATAGAACTAGCAAACGGAAGTAGTAGACGCTTCAAATGCACTTGCAGGATTTAATTAAAGCGTCCATGACGACATGTGATGGGCACTCAACATGAAATATGGACACAAACATATTTGGTTCTTTTATCCGCGAGATCGGACAGACCTGTTTTGACATCTCTCTTGGCTCACTCCACTCCACTGCGATCGATGGACGATGGATAGATCTTGACGCGCGCGGGAAACTGCGTATGCTCTTTTTATGCCTCCGCATATTCCATCCGCTCCCGGGCGTCCCCGCTGGTGGAAAACTGTCACCAAAAAGGCTTGACGTAGACATGACAAGAAGAAAACGGCGATGCACAGCGACAGATGCATTCACCCTCTCACCAGATGACAAAAATGATAGGCGATGGTTACGATCTGCGGTTGCACGTACACTTGTACTACAGCTCTGCATATCCTTGGGAAAGTTGTATAGATGATCTCCTTTTCTGGAACATTCATAGCAGAAAAATCACGTTCATTTTCTTTTGCGAAATTCCACCGATCGATTAATAATCATTAACAGCAGTACAGAGAGTCCTAAAAGTAATAAAAATTACGAATAGGTCACTGGACCACCTAGCGACGACTACAAACACTAGAGCTTGTTGTAGTAGACAGACGAGAAGTCGTCGTGCTAAGGTCCCAAAGGACCAGTGCACCAGAGCAGTAACCATTGCCGAAGATGAGAACCGTAGATCGAAAGGGACTGACCTTGAACGACACCAATGAATATGAAAGACAGACATATCTCGAGAGATCCGCCGGACACAAGACTCCACGCGCTCTCCGACAGCGCTAGACTCACCACCGCGAGAATGGAGCGGGGAGTACCTTATTCTGAGTTTAAGATGTAGCAGCCGCATCAACATCCTAAAGAAGACACTGGAAAACAGTCTCATGCGCTCCACGAAGGAACCGCCCTGCTCATGCGCTCTTCCCCCGCGGGCGATGCAGGGGCGACCGCCCAATCACCGCAACGACCCCCTTCCTCCATGCCTCCCCCTCCACCGCCGCCGGCGGAAGACGCCGGGCAAAGCCCGCGTGGTGCCGGCGGCGGCCTTTCTCGGCGGCGTGGCGGTATGCAGAAGTCATGCGCGCGGCGGTGGTGCCGCAGACGCTAACCTCGAAGCGGGTGACGCGGTGTTGGAGCTGGTTCAGCGGTTCTGTAGGGCTAGATCTAGGCCCTGCGGGCCTGATCTGGGTCGTGGCGGGCTGCTGGCCGATTGCCCAGTTCGGCGTCTGGATCGATGGCTGTCGGGCGACGACCTGGAGATGGATCGCTAACATAGATGCTGAGGGTGTTCGGCAAGGTCCTATAGATGGTTGGCGGCGGTGGACACGAAGCTGCAGCACGACGACGGGGCTAGTCGGGCTAGCTAGGCCTGACATGCCCTATTGCTATGTCCGATCGGCGAATCGCATGTGGCGATGGAGGATAGGTCTCCTCCAAGTGACCACGGTGTAGCCGGAGGCTCGATCCGGGCCTATGGGTCTAGATTTAGATGTCGATGGCTACGGAGTGCGAATGGCGGGTGACAGGTGGTTGCCTGCCTATTGCACTTATGCCGACCACACACGACTGGTGCTGGATTAACTCGTCTGAATCGTCAGATCCGTGTCGAGCCGTCTATCACTTGCTAGTCTCGAACTTGAGGATGTCGGGGTGGTAGCCCCGGCAGGTGGCATTCGAGGGTTCTCCTCCGGTGGAGGTGGCTCCGGGAGGTCCTCTCGTGGTGGTGCGTTTCGGTAGGCGGCGCTCCGGCAGTGGTCTGGATGGCGGCGAGGCGAGGGGCCACTGTTGGTGGCGGTGATGGTAGAGACGGGCTTGGCAGCGGCCCCAAACCCTAGATCGCAGCACTCCGGTCCCGTTCTGGGTTAGGGCAGACTAGCTCGCTCTCAGGCCGTTGCCATGGTTGGTTTGGGAAACTCTTCGAGACAGGAAGAGCGGCAACGCCACTACGTCTGCTGCAGCGCGACGGTGGGAGCTTCACGGACCCAATCCGGGTTCGATCGTGCCTAGTTAGCCTGGTA
This sequence comes from Avena insularis, assembly GCA_023614405.1. Taxonomy (NCBI): domain Eukaryota; kingdom Viridiplantae; phylum Streptophyta; class Magnoliopsida; order Poales; family Poaceae; genus Avena; species Avena insularis. Next base: position 39,794,426 of record CM042694.1, read on the forward strand.
TGCTTCCGCGGCTGTGTCCGATCTGCTACTGCTTGGGCGGTGGAGGTCGGTCCCTCCCATGTGGCAATGGAGCCGCTGTCCCTTTTCTTCGGCAGGTTTTCTTGGTCCAGCCAGCCTCGCGGTGTTTGCCATGGTGAGACGCCGATGAAGTCTGCAAGACCGTTTGGGCGCATGTTGGCGGGCGGCAAGCTCGGTGGAGTGCTAGGATTGGATGGGGTGTGGTTCGCTGGGGGTCGGGAGAAATCCTTGCTGGCTAGGCTGGCTCCGTCGCGGTGACATCTGCGGGTGCCGCCTTCCTTCTTGAAGGGCGTCGGATGTACCCTCCCCCACTCTCCCACGTATACCGCGAGAAAACCTAGGAGAAGTCCGGGCAGCAGCGTCGTCATCGTCGCACTTCTTCTTGAAGGTGTTGCTTGGTACACGGCAATTCGGAGGCATAGGATCAGGGTGGGACGTCTTCGGGGGGCGCAGCGGTTGCGAGCCTTCGCCGGTTGTCGATCCGGCGTTGTTGTGCATTTCTTTCCTTTTATCTCTTTTGTATTTTTTCTTGGGCTTGCTTGTGTTGTTTGGCCCCAGCAGTGTTCGGCTATCATTTGGGCGTTGTGCTGTCTGGCCCAACAGCGATCTCACATGTGTGCTTTATTTATAAAGCGGGACGAAAGCCTGTTTCAAGGAAAACAGTCTAAAAACGAGAACCCACCGGCGAAAGCCTTTGGTCCGACATGCCTCTAAGGCCCCAAGCCAATGGAGACGGAGCGGACCGGCTGCGTCGCCGGCGAGGGTGAGGAAACCCTTCTTCTCATGTACATGTTCGTTCTAGAAAAACCACGTTCACGGTGTGTTTGAAAAAAGTGTAACTGTCCCTGTGAGTTCCGGTAGGAAAGTGTAACTATTGGGAGGACTGCGAAATTCATAATTAATGAGTCGTTACCACTGAACACTAAGAAAAAAGATCATGAAAGAAAGTTATATATGAAGAGATCTTGTTTCTTGTTCTCTTTATAAAAAAAAATCTGAAAGACTTCAATTTGTTGGCAAGTTGCATCGATGGCTCCTTTCTGAAGAAAAGGAAACGTCAGCTGCGCAGAATAGTCATGTCCAAATAAAAGGGACAGATCGAACGTCACCGCAGTAGAGCAAGAATGCGAGGAATCTAGTCCCTGTCCAACAAATCCCAGGCTGATTTTCAGAGCCGCCGAGCTTCAACCCAAGTAGCTAGGCCCGTCGTATCTTTTTTCACTGCATGTACGTACGACGGTAAGATTAAAGTTTTTATTTTGATAAAACTGTTTTTTTACCGTATAATGTGTGCCAACCTAACTTAACATGGGCATAGTATACATGCAAGTGTTACGCGACGGTCCAAAAGAACCCAGCTACTAGTCATTCTATTGATTATATAACGAATGGGCAAGGACGTAAATTCACTACATCCTACTTGGCGTTCATTGATCTGCATCGACCAATCCTAAGCTCGTCCTAGCTAGCTAGATGCGGTTTACAAGGGAAGCGTCACTAAGACTAGTCATAGTGGGAGTAACTTGGATAGTAACATAATCCTATATGTATTGTCAACTAAGCATTTAGATGACATGACATGCAATTTAATGATAAGAGGGAGGCTTGTGATAACTAGCTATATTATCATAACATCACACATTTCAAGATAAAATGAATCTACATTGCAATAATAAGATTTTACATGAGACCACACACATGTTATTTTCTAATATGGAGGTAGTAACTTAGACTAGTAACATATACTCCTTCCGTTTTAAAATATAAGATGTTTTAGCTTTTTAAATGAAGTGTATCTAGACCTCTTTTAGTATGTAGGTCACTCTAAATCTAGATAAATTTACGCACTAAAAGGGTCTAGATACAGTCTATTCACAAAGCTAAAATATTTTATATTTTGAAACGGAGCGAAGTACTACTCTTAGTTACTCAGGACACCATGCGTGCAACTGTTTTTCTGGGGCAAGTGGATAAGCAATGGAGGCAAATCCAATGCAAAAATGGAGAGCATCCACACCACAATGCTAACTTAATTAGAAATCAAATTCTGGTTCTCTCTCAACTTTGTACCCAGGGGCAGAGCTCCCCCTGACTTACTATATATAGGCATTTCTCTTGTGTATATAATATTTGTTATTTCTGCTTAGTGAAAACGAATGTTTTGGTCGCATACCCGAATATGGATGTTTAAATAGGCAAATGAAAGCTTTGGAAAAGATCCACAACTTTCATCCTTTGTTTTTTTTTATTTGACATCATCTTGCTAAAGCCTTTTGGTGATCTCTAAGAACCGGTCCGAAAGGGACAAATTTTGAGAAACTTCAAATTTCATTGCAGGCTACTTCATGATTCGTCTAATATCCATGCAATTTCTACACATCAAAGTGTAAATAAAAACATGTGCACTCGTAAAGCTATCAATATATTAAAATCGTCAAATACATAAACATAGTTACATACAAAACTTGAAAATACATAGATAAGTTTCTTATGAGTGTGCTACATCGAGCGAGGGGTATTCGTAACTCTTGATCTTGGTTACATTAAGAAAGATTTTCAAAAAAAGCTAAAGATTTGCCATTGCTTAGGACTTTTCGACGACATTAAATTATCAATACATTTGTAGGTTCTACTTCTATTCAAATTTGTTGGTATTACCTTATATTTGTAAATAGTACGCCGTTTCAAGTAACCGGTTTTTTACCTTATGTCAAGCGATTAGATGTTGATTGTAATCCATGAATAGCCGATAGAACTGATTTTTACGCAATACAAACATAGAGGAGGGGGCATTTTCCCTCCTCCCCCATGGTTCTAGTCAGGAGCGGACGACCCGGAGATGAGTCATGCACCGGGCTGGCCTATGTCTATAGACACTGAGCTATTGTGTTTCACGATTTTTTCCAATATTTTAAAGGGAGTTTCGTGCAATTTTTGGCCTAAAAACCAGGCAGCAACAACATGGGCTGCCCTGGATGCAGGTATGGCCCTTGTTCTAGTTAAAGAATGATATATGTTTATGAGTTTGTCCTGCCAAACTTTTGAACCGTTATCCACCACTGTTTGTACTGTACCTCCTTCTCATGCATCACGTAGTCCAGAGGCAGCCCTTCACTACAGGATGCGCCGGCTAGGCCGACGGCTAAAAGCCCTCGGCGTAGGCAGCTAGACCGTCAGCCTACGCTACGCCGAGGGCTGCCGTCGGCGTAGCCTCCTCGGCGAACCTCTCTCTCGTCGGAGCAAAAAAAGCTGTCGGCGTATGGTCTAGCCCTCGGCGTAAGCTTTGCCGACGGTCGTCGCAGGCCCCTCGGCGTAGTAGCCGTCGGCGAAAGGCGAGCCCGCCATTACACCGGCTGCTAACGGCGCAGTCGGTACGCCGACGGCATGGCCCTCGGCGTAGCGTCGGCACGTGGCAGACTGTGGGCGCCCTAGGCAGGCAGCTGGGCCGACGGCCGCGGCCCTCGGCGTAGGCCTAGGCATACGCCGACGGTTAGGCCCTCGGCATAGCCGTACTCGCCCGACGGTTAGGCCCTCGGCGTATCGTGTACCATTTGGCACAGAGGAGGCACTACGCCGACGGCATGGCCCTCGGCGTAGGCCCAGCCCAGAATTTTTTTCCCCTGTTTCGCTGCAGTTTTATTTCTTGCAATATTATTCACAGCAATATTGAACATGTATTTCACAAAAAATCAAACAAAATCACATCATTCAAACATGTATCAACATGATCACATCATTCATACATGTATCAACATCGTCACACATGCATAGACAATAAAACCCTACAACTCTGGAGGAGACGGAGTGTACCCGAGATCTCCCCTGGTGAAAAGAGGCAACCTCCGGCGAGGGTGGCGTCCAGTAGAAGCAGCAGAAGAACCATCTCGCGAGGTAGTAGGAGAAGTGTCGGGGTGAGTATTGGGAGAACCACTAGCAGAATGGCCAGGAGAAGGACCATTGTCATGAAACGGTGTGATCTGGCGCCCATCCGGCGAGGCATGGCTAAAGTGCTGGTTCCCAGAAGCTCCCGTTCCCTACATGTTGCCTACATGTTAGCAACTTGCGAGGCAAAGTAAAGCGATAACCAGTGGGCTAGCAAAGAACTTACTGGTGTCGATGCGTAGTATGTCCTAGCGAAACTGTCCCTCGATGGCATGCATGGCGGCTGCCCCGATATGGGAGGCACAAGCCCTAAATCCGTATTCTGTCCAGTTTGAATATTAATCAACATCGTCTGCAAGATAGTTTAGATGTTAGGCCGTAATACAACAAACTAGGGGAAACGAGACTTGTATCTTTTGCAAAAATAAAGGTTTAAACTTACATTTACGTATTGCATGTAGATCGCATTCGCCTCCTGATACTGCCGAAAGGCCACCTGATATTCATCATGAGCGGCATCGTAGGCCGCCTCGAACTCAGGCTACAATTTCAAATACAAGGAATGTCGTGATTAGCCATGCAGAAACAAAAGTCATAAAGATGATGAAAATGAGTAAAACTTACATCATCTCTGGAGGTGGATCGACGAGGCTGGCTACGAGGCGGGATAGGGGGGCCGTCGGTGGGGTGGGTAGCCTTGAGACGCGTGAAGCTCGTGGTGAGGGTAGGCTTAACCTTCTTATTCAGAATCTTGAGACGTCCATGCTGCAATCCGTGCCCCGACAGGACCAACGACTCCTCGTCGATCTCCGCGTGAATGGGGTCATCCACATGGGGGTGACGAGCCTTCACCATCGTGCTGTAGTCCACCAAGTTGTTCTGGGCAGTGCCGTAGTACTCGGGTAACGAGGGCTGAGGCTGCGAGGTATCGGGCTTCTTTCGCCGCATCATCTCATAGACGGCGACGTCATGAATCACCTCCCCGGGTTGTGCCTCGGCCACCTGCATCGCAAAAAGAAATATTATGCATATGAAGTACGAACATGACGAGAAATAAATGCAGGTCGTTCCATGTATATACATACCACCTTCCCCTTGAAGCGGTCAAAGTTGCGGTTTCCCGCGCAGTATGTTCCACCATCGCCTCGATTCTCCGCGTTCCGCCTCGACAAGGCTGCAAACTCTTCGTCTTCACTGATCCACCTCGTCCTAACCAGCTCCTCCCATGCGAGTCGATGCGGTTCAGCCCAATCGGGGACAACCTGAAAATGCAATACTCAACTCCAGACAATGCAATGGCAACTTAGCAGCAATGTAGAATCTCATTGACATTTTACTCACCGACATGTACTCTTCTGGCGTCATCGAGTACTCAGGATTAGACTTCTTACCGACAATGTCTTCCTTCCTGATCCTCACGCCCCTGTGGGCCCAGAAGTGACTAGCGGACGTGACCTTCTGGTTGTACCACACCTGGGGTGTCAACTTCACACAAGCCCCAAGCAAAGTCCTATCCGCCTTCTCCTGGTCCTCCTCAGCCACACGATAAAAGCACTTCAATCATGCATAAGAAACAATTGTAAGAGTCATGAGTTAGCACGGTGGGGTCATCAAGTATTAACTCGAGAAATATGCCTTACCCAAAACTTGGTGATGACAGCATTAGCAGCTGTCGGAAATCCCGGGACACGAGTAGTCTGGTAGTCCGCCCAAGTAGTAGCTAGCCTCCTGACACCATCGGGGGAAATGTGATAGCCCGGCCAGAACTTCCTAATCAGAGCTCCAACCAGGCTATTAGGAAGGCGAGGCTTGGTCCCCGGAGGAAATGTCGAATTGCTGCACAATAATAAACATTAGTACACATGCCAAATTATTTATGACCAATATGAAATTACATGTTTTAAATTGCAAAATTAGTACACTTACTCAAGGCCATCTGGAATAATAAGGGCTTTCGCCTCCTAGGTCCTAGGCTCTAACCTCTCCTCAGGGACTCCCGATTCCCCACGATTCCGCAATTTCTTCGGCGGCACCAACTCGTAGCTAGTGTCAGCCTCCGCCTCCGCCTCGTCTCTAGACTCCGTCTCGGTCTCCGCCTCCCTCTCGGTCTCTGGCTCCGCCTCGTCCCCAAAAGGCTGCTCTGTCAGGAAGAACTTAGGAGCCACGTCACCAGAAGTGGAGGGTGGTGGGTCAAAGTCCACGCCTCCTCCCCTGCCACCTCGTCCTCGTCCTCCTCCTCGACCTCGACCTCGACCTCGTCCTCCTCCCGCACCAGCAAGATCGGGGTAACGCGGATTGGGATTTGGCTGTCTCCCACTCCGTGTAGCTTTTTTCTTGCGCTGTTTCAGCGCATTAAGCAAGGACGAAGAGCTTGCCTTGCCGCTGCTCATATTTTTCAATCACCTACATTGAATAAGAGAAAACAGTTAAGCACAAAGACATAATAAAATGTATACACAAAGCATAAAGGCATAATGCAATTAAGAAAACAATTAAGCACAAAGCCATAATAAATACTCACTATCATTCTGATTCTCATTCCCATTCTCATTCTCACTACCACTATCACTATCTTTTGAGTAGAAAGCTGGATTCTCATCGAAGGGTGGAGGCTCATCATCGTTGTCATTCTCTGTATGAAACTTCTCGAGCATATCTATATCATGTAGATTCACCACTGACTCACCCCGAGTTTCTGCATCGTTCCCAAGGTCCTCAAGATCAACCGGTTCTAAATCAAAGTGCCCGACGTCCTCTTGCTCTTGATAAAAAATTCCCTCGTACGTTACAGGGTTAATGTTGTTGTAATCATCCTCGGAGGGAATCGGTAGGTTACCATGTGGCAATACCTGGAACACGATTTCCCAGCCCTGGAGTTCTGCTTTCTGGCATGGGTAGGGCAAATAATAAACTTGGTTGGCTTGGTGAGCAACAACAAAGACGTCGGCTCCGCTATAGGTGGTTGAAGGCCTAACTTCAACTAACCCAATGGAAGGGGTACTTCTCAGTCCATCCCTTGGGTCGAACCAGTGGCACTTGAACACAACAAGATTGAGTTGTACGTTCATACGATTGAAGGTCAGCTCGTATACATTCTCTAACCTTTCGTAGTAATCAAGGGAATCGGCTCCTCTGGTGAAGACCCCAGTATTTATTGTTTTTGCATTCGGTCGCCCCTTCTGGTGCGTCTCTGTATGGAAGCGAAACCCATTCACATCATACTTCTCATACTTCATGACGTCACGGTTACAACCTTGCAAAACACATTTCAGCTCATCTGACATCTCAACGTTGGGATCAGCTCCCTACAGGTTTGTCTGTTCATTAGTTACGTGGAATAAGAGGGACAAGTCACATATTGCAAGGTAAGAGGGACAGGTTAGAAATTACTTTTTCCATGAACCAAGACATAAAGTTTTTTTATTTCCAGGAGCACCCTCTTTCAGTAGAGTGTCCAACTCCATGAGAGAGGGATCCGTCGGTCCCGACCACTGTTCATCGGTGAAGTCGCTAAGGAGAAAATAAGCATTAGACCGAGTTACTAGCTGCATAGAGCATTAGACCGAGAAAATAAGAACTTGTTTACCATTTTACCTAATGAAATTGACCACTTCCTTCATGTTCATAAGCACATAGAGCATTATGCAATCCTTCTCTTCCTTCGGCAAGCTATATTTTAGTCCTTTACCGGCCTTGCCACCGGGAAATTGGAATAGTTCGAGATTGGGGTCATTCTTGGGCAGATCGACATTATAACGAGAGACCGGGTTATGCATAGTGGGAACATCATCGGGCCAGTAGGTTGTCGCGGCGTCTGCCATCTCTCGAAGGCATGTTGCTTCAGCTATGCATGCTTCAATCTTGGCTTTGTTTCCAGTTATCTTTCGAATATACTTAAACTCTCTCTCAATACAAAACTGCCAACGAAATTGCACCGGGCCCCCCAAGAGTGCCTTGTTTGCGAGGTGCACAATGAGATGTGCCATCGGAGTAAAGAAGCCTGGCGGAAAGATCATCTCCAAATTGCATAGCAACTCCGGCACCTGAACTTGTAGCTTCTCAATAACTAGAGGACATATCTGCTTAGCACAGAGCGTGCGGAAGAAATGGCTCAACTCCGCAAGCACTCGCCAGACTTTCTCGGGGAGATACCCTTGAACCATCACCGGCATCAACCGCTCAATCCATATATGATAGTCGTGACTCTTGAGCCCGGTGACTTGTCCCGTCGAAAGATTGACTCCCTTACTTATATTCGAACAATAACCATCAGGGAACATCACGACATATTTGAGCCACCTGAATGACTCCTTCTTTTGGACATTATCAAGGCAGTAGTAGGCATGCGGCTTGAACCAATTCTTTCGACGGACAGTAGGAGGCTACATGTGTAATCTCTTCCTATCACAAAGCTTCTCAACATCGACTCTAGCCTTGACATTATCCTTTGACTTTCCAGGAATGTTCAGTACTGTGTGAAAAAGGGACTCCTCGACATTCTTTTCGGTGTGCATCACATCGATGTTATGGGGAAGTTCAAGGTCCTTGTAATACACAAGATTCGTTAAGGCTGCCACATGAGTCCAGTTGTGCGTTACACCATATCCCGCAAATAGATGGCCAGTTCGGCCGCAGCACGAGCACGAGCTTGGCATCAACAACTGAACCATCGAACTTTGGTACCTCTTTTACTTCATGCACAACTTTGCCCTTCTTGAAGTTCTTCTTGTCTTCTCTGAACGGATGCTTTCTTTTGAGGTACTGTCAATTCGTGTCAAACGCAACATACTTGCGACCCGACTTTAGCCAAAGAAACTCAAGTCGGTGCCTACACACTGGGCATGGCCACTTACCAGTTGTACACCATCCGCACGTTAGGGCGTACCCGGGCATGTCATGCATGGTATCGCACCAAACTTTCATCAATAAGTTTCTCTTTGATGCTCGGTCGTATGTCAACATCCCGTGTATCCAGGAGTGGTTCAAATCATCCACAATCGGTTGCATGTAGACACTCAAATTCTTCCCCGGGTACTTGGGCCCTGGAATGATCAACGACAGAAACATGGTCTTCCGTTGTATTAATACTCCGGGGGGGAGATTGAGCAGAATAACAAACACTGGCCAGCAGCTGTACGCGGCCGTCGACAAACCATATGGGTTGAAGCCATCTGTTGCTATCGCAATTCTGACATTCTGAGCCTCTTCTGCCCACCGAGGGTATTTGTCATCGAAGTTCTTCCATGCCTTACCATCAGACGGATGTCCCATCTTCTTCATCGTGCTCGTCCTCATATCTCTTCCCTTCTTGTGCCACGTCATCTGTTTGGCAGTCTCCTCGCTCAAGTAAAGCCACTGGATTCTTTTTATGAATGGGAGATACCGAAGAATCTTTAGAGTGACATTCGACTGCCTCATCTGACCATCCTTTCCCTTTACCTCATCATACCTAGAGGCCCCACAAATGGAGCAGTACTTGTCATCCGCAAACTGTTTCCAAAACAAAAGGCAACCTTTTGGACAACAATCTATCTTTTCATAATCCATGTTCAGCTCCTTCATGAGTTTCTTCGTTTCGTAAAAGGTTTTAGGCATAATGCCCTTGGGCAACATGTTACCACATGTTCTCAGATTAGCTTCAAAGTGAGAACGGGTGGCGAATCGGCACTTGTCGGCTAGACACCGAGAGATGGCATCGAGCTGAGAAATCTTTGCACCTCGCATGAGAGGCCTCTTAGCCGGCCATCATATCAAGGAAGGCCTTCGCGGTTGGCTCGTTCCTCTGGTTCTAGCGGTTCCTCTAGTTCGTGGTTCCTCCGTTCGTGGTTCCTCCCGTCGAGGTGGCGAATCCGGCTGGTCAGCATCGATGAGATCATCTAGAAAGTTTCTAATCCCATCGTGCTCATTGCCATTGAGCCGCTGACGCATCACCTCACCCCTGTCACGTTTGTACCGAGCAAAGTCGACTTGCGTGACATAGTTAGACATGTACCCATATTGCAGAAGGTGTTTATACATGTCATCCTTTCCCTGACAATGACGCTTAGTGCAATGAGCGCAGGGACAAAGTGCCCGAACCATTGCCTTCGAACCACACGCTAACTCATTCACTAACAAATGAGTGTTCCGTACCCAATCGTCTGTTTTATTAGTCGCACTAATACGGCCACTGTACATCCACCCATTATTAGCCATCCTCTTCTGCTTTGTTGGGAGCCAAACAACAAATATAACATTTTATATCAAACAAGAGATTAAATGCTTCATATTTTTACGCATTCATCAACCTACATGTCTAATAGGAAAAGAGGGTCCTAACCAGCCGTCGGATCCGTAGATTGGGTAAGTTCTCCCTGGCTCTACCCCGATCCGAGCAGAATTTAGGTAGCACCTCCCTGCTGCTCTCCCGATACACGTCTCGACAAAAAGCCAAGAGGATGTACATCCGGAGAACAACGAGGAGGCGTCACCAAAATCCTGTCTCGAATCGAGGTAGAGCCAGGGAGAACCATACCCAACTATGAATCCGCCGACTGCCCGATAAAAGCCGTATGCGTTACGGTTCAAAATATGCGAGACCACTAATGCATATTAAGTCGCGTAACGCTTACGGTCAGGATGACGCCTAGGTGACGCGACAGACTTGGTGATCTAGACACGAAAATAAACCTAGGTACAAGAGAGGCGAACGGATTCTCACCCTCGAAGCGTGATCAAATCGTCGAAGATGATCCGGGACCCTGCCATCGAAACACCCCCCGCTCACCCACCGATAACTGCAAAAAACATGAACAAATGGTTAAATATGCAACATCTATTTAGCAAATTTCATCTATTTTAGCCAAGTGTAGGATTTAGCTCTAATCTTTAAAATTCTTGATGTACCTGCGAGAGACCGGAGCTCCGGCGATGGCTCGACGGAGGGACGGGACATGTAGGGGGGGCGATGCAGCGAGGCGGCTCATGTGGGAAGCGTAGGGAGGCGAGCTCGGGACTAGGAGGGCGGATCATGAGCTCGGAGGAGGAGGCCTGGGAGGAGCTCGGGAGGAGGAGGGCTCGGGAGGGCGGAAGGGTCGGGAGGAGGAGGGTGGCGGGTCGGGAGGAGGAGGGCGAGTGGCGGGTGGTCGGAGAAGGAGGGTAGGGCGTGGCAGGTCGGGAGGAGGAGCTCGGGGAGGAGGAGGGGCTCGGGGAGGAGGGGCGGCGGCAGGGTCGGGAGGAGGAGGGGTGGCGGCAGGGTCAAGAGGAGGAGGGGCGACAGCGGGGTCGGGCTCGGGGAGCAGCGGCTGGTGGCGGCGGGGTCAGGGGCGGGTTGAGTGGCTGAGGTCGAGGCAGGATTGGCCTAGGCAAAGGGTGTAGCTAGGTTTTTTTTAATTTTCTAGTATTAGTATATACTTTATACTTTTTTATATTATTACTATACTATATTATATTATTACTATATTATTACTATATACGTTTTTATATTCTACCCCCTAGACTTTTTTTTTAATTTTCTAGTATTAGTATATACTTTATACTTTTTTATATTATTACTATACTATATTATATTATTACTATATTATTACTATATACTGTTTATATTCTACCCCCTAGACGTTTTTTTTAATTTTCTAGTATTAGTATATACTTTATACTTTTTTATATTATTACTATACTATATTATATTATTACTATACTATATTATATTATTACTATATTATATTATTACTATATATTATTACTATATACTTTTTTATATTCTAACCCCTAGACGTTCCTCTGATAGGTTTCCTACGACCCGGAGCGCGGTATGCCGCGGAACCCTGATCTGTGGGCCTCGGATCGTCTACCCCCCTAGACGTTCCTCTGACAGGGGTAGCCCGGCGTAGCTCTCTCTTGTTTTGTGTTTGTTTAGGTCATATGATGATGTAAAACCATGTTGGTTCACAAGGTGCGGCAGTATCCTACCCGGTTTCACCGGAACATGGAGTTTCCCCCTTATATAAGTCCAGAACCTTCCCTTTTAGGTTACAGCGCATGCATGCGAAGGAGGACACATTCATGCAACCCGGAGACTAGGTTTTGCATGTTTCAACACCACACCTCCATGCATGTGCAAGGGCCACATGCAAGTTCTTGAGGGTTTCCTACGACCCGGAGCGTGGTTTGCCGCGGAACCCTGATCTGTGGGCCTCAGATCGTCTACCCCCTAGACGCGTTCCTCGGCGAGGAGTAGCCCGTAGCTCTCTCTTGTTTTGTGTTTGTTTAGGTCATATGATGATGTAAAACCATGTTGGTTCACAACGTCGACGATATGCTACCGGTTTCACCTAACGGGGAGTTTCCCCCTTATATAAGTCCAGAACCTTCCCTTTTAGGTTACAACGCATGCATGCGAAGGGGGACACATTCATGCAACCCGGGGACTAAGTTTTGCATGTTCAACACAACACCACACCTCCATGAATGTGCAAGGGCCACATGCAAGTTCTTGAGGGTTTCCTCGACCGGGCGCGGTTTGTCGAACCACGATCTGTGGGCCTCGGATCGCCTACCCCTAGACGTTCCTCTGACAGGGGTAGCCTGGCGTAGCTCTCTCTTGTTTTGTGTTTGTTTAGGTCATATGATGATGTAAAACCATGTTGGTTCACAAGGTGCGGCAGTATCCTACCCGGTTTCACCGGAACGGGGAGTTTCCCCCTTATATAAGTCCAGAACCTTCCCTTTTAGGTTACAGCGCATGCATGCGAAGGGGGACACATTCATGCAACCCGGGGACTAGGTTTTGCATGTTTGAACACAACACACCACCTCCATGCATGTGAAAGGGCCAGATGCAAGTTCTTGAGGGTTTCCTACGTCCTGGAGCGCGGTTTGCCGCGAAACCCTGATCTGTGGGCCTCGGATCGTCTACCCCCTAGACGTTCCTCTGACAGCGTAGTAGCTCTCTTGTTTTGTGTTTGTTTAGGTCATATGATGATGTAAAACTATGTTGGTTCACAAGGTGCGGCAGTATCCTACCCGGTTTCACCGGAACAGGGAGTTTCCCCCTATATAAGTCCAGAACCTTCCCTTTTAGGTTACAGCGTATGCATGCGAAGGGGGACACATTCATGCAACCCGGAGACTAGGTTTTGCATGTTTCAACATAACACCACACCTCCATGCATGTGCAAGGGCCACATGCAAGTTCTTGAGGGTTTTCTACGACCCGGAGCGCGGTTTGTCATGAACCCTGATCTGTGGGCATGGAACCCCTAGTGATAAGGATTGAATCTCTGAACAACTTCACTAAAAGTGTGATATATAAATTTCACACACATGTGATAATAACAGTTACAAACATACAAATTTCTCAAGGTGTGAGAAGATTCGACATTTCATGTGGGCGTGGAGACTATTATTTGGAGGCTACGAATCCGTCGATTTGATAAAATAGAACCTAAATAATTGATACTAATAAATAAATACAAATATAAAATAAATTTATAATTGGGTGGAAAAAATAAATAAAATGATATGGTACGACGGTGACCTCGGCGATGAATAAAAAACGTCTGGTACGCCGAGGGTCACCCTCGACGTATTGATGGCGCCGTTAGGGATCCGTCCCAGCCAGGCCGGCAAGTGCCACGCGGACACCCCGTACGCCGAAGGCCTGCGTACACCGAGGGCCACCGTCGGCGTATCGGTGGCTACGCCGACGGCGAGGCTACGCCGAGGGCTCGAAAGCGGGGCTGGCCTGGCCCGGTGCTACGCCGACGGCCCCGACAATTGGCCGTCGGCGTACGGGCCGGCCGTCGGCACACCGCGCCATTCCTGTAGTGCTTAATTAAGCCTAAGAGTCGTCTACCGCTTTCTGGCAATTTTGGGTGAAACCAAGACCACATGAAACTCTAGGATGTTCTTCGGTTGTTCATAGCAAGGAGTAAGTTAGACTAGTAACATGCATATGTGTTACTATTCTAAACTACTACCTTCATAATGGAGAGTGGCATGTGGGTGATAACATAGAAATCTTTTTAATTAATTATAAAACTCATTTGCATTGTGAAGTGTTATGTGATGATCACATATTATGTTACTCCATCCATCTCTCTCATTAATTGCTTACCGCATCATTATTTTTTCCTTGGCGGCATGCATGTTATCACTTACGCTACTCCCACTATATATAGTCTGACGGTGCATGCAGTATAACCTCCGTGGGCCTTTTTAATTCACATGATGGGTATAGGAAACTTTGAAATTCATTAGCATGCTTGTCGAATATTACACCATTAAAATACATGAATATGGAATTGCTGTTATTTAAATGTGCCATAAAATTGCATGAAACGCGTGGATCAAAGAAAAAATTCCTATGGTGTACAACCATCTGTGAACAAAAAGAAGAACAAGATAATTTCCGAAATAATGTAATCTTCCAAAATTCATGTTAATCGAAGAGGCTCTATGTGCATCTGGGCAGCCATTTGGCTTAACAAGGCCACATACAGAGTCACAGCTTACTGGAGGAATATCAGTCCCTTTCTCGTACAAACAGATGATGAGATTTGTGAAAACATATCTTGCTTAATTTGGTTGCTTTCCTTTAGCCCCCACTCAGTATTTCCGAATCATCCTCAACATACACAAACTTAGTTACCACTTGCTAGTTATTATAATGGGCTGATTGGACCCACTTATTATCCATTCTTTTCCAAAAGCTTGTACTAACCACTAATTGAATACCAAATTATGACTCGCGCATAATATAATTAAACTACTTAAAACAATTGCCATCGTTCCATCTGCTGTCTAGCTTTCTGTGGCTGAAAAAGTCACCTAAAAGCCGTGACATCGAGAGGAGTATACTATGGGTGTGTTTGAGGGGGCTCCACTCTATTTTACTCCACTTCACCACTAAACTCCACTCCACCTAAGCTACTTTGGAGTAGTAAAAGGTGTTTGGGAGGAAAATTAGCTTCAGATCAAGATTAGTGAGAGGTTGTTGTAAAAAGTCTGGATTACCCTCTAACTTTATTTATTTATTACTTTTATTGATCGATCGAGATATGGTACACTAGTGGAAACGAGGTCTTTGGTTGTGAAGGGTTTCGCAGCATAGTAAATCAAAATTTTCTACGGAAGCGAACAGAAGGAAAGCCAAGATCTAATCTAGGAGATGCAAACAACGAGAGCGATTGGATTAGATCTTCATACCCTTGAAGATTCGCACAGCGGAACGTTCGTCGGAACGTGGGTGATGTAGTCGTACTCGCTTCTCCTCCTCGCGATCCGATCCGATCTAGCACCACAAGTGGCGGTGCCTCCGTGAGATGCACACGTGCAGCACCTCGACGTCTCCTCCTTCCTCGGACCAGCAAGTATGGTGGAGAGATGGATTGGATCTACAACACGACGGCGTGGTGTATATGGTGGAGAATTTCTGCTGCAGGGCTTCGCCTACAAACAGTCGGGAGGGAGAGAGGAGGGCAGCAGGGCAACTAGGGTTTGGAGGAAGGTGTGTGTGGGTGTAGGGAGGGGGCGCACCAGCCCTCTATATATAGAGGGGGGGTGCGGCCAGCCCTTTCCCATCCTCCAAGCCTATCTCTAGTTTAAACGATTTAAACTCTCCCTTCTAGAAACCCTATCTTATCTCTAGTTTAAACGATTTAAACTTATCTAGGATCGGCTGGGCCCTATGGGGCCTTGTGCCCCTGGCCCAATGCGGCCAGGACACTCCCTCATAGGCCCATGCCCCTCCCGGAAGGTGGGACCACGTTGGCCCCCTTCCGGAAGGTTCTAGAAGCTTCCGGTACAATACCGATTACTCCGGAATAATTCCGAACTCCAAAACTGCCTTGCCTTATATGAATCTTATTCTCCGGACCACTCGAACCTCTCGATGTCCCGGATCCCATCCGAGACTCAACAAAATTCATAAACCAAGTATCCAATCTATCCTAGCGTCGAGACACGTTAAGTGTGTGACCCTGCGGGTTCGAGAATATGCAGACATGATCTTCTATCAATAATCAACAACGGGGTCTGGGCACCCATATTGACTCCCACACATTTATCGATGATCATATCGGATGAACCACGATGCCAGGATTCAATCAATCCCATATATATATTCCCTTCGTCTCGCGATATTTTACTTGCCCGAGATTCGATCATCGGTACCGTCATACCTAGTTCAATCTCGTTCACAGCAAGTACTTTACTCATTCCGTAATCCGATATCACTATGTGATTAACTCCTTAACCACATGCTTGCAAGCGGTGTTGATATCGATTACCGAGTGGGCCCGAAGTATATCTCTCCGACTTGGGAGGGACAAATCCCATCTCGATACATACAACCCAACAGATACTTTCCGATCACCTGAGAGACACCTTTATGATCACCCTCTCATAGGATGACGTTTGATGACCTCAAAGCTTTCTTCCGATACCAGGGAGTTGTATTATCTCATGGTCTAAGGAATACAATATTTGACATAGGAAAAGCTTCGCAAAGATGAACACAAAGACACGATCTAATTGCTTCGCTTAGTTTGGGTCTGTCCACCATATCATTCTCCCAACGATATGGTCTCATTATCAATTGACAACTCATGTCTATGGTTAGGAAACCTTAACCATCATTGATCAATGAGCTAGTCCATAGAGGCGTACTAGGGACACGGTGTTGTTCACAAACCACACAAGTATTAATGTTTCCGCTTAATACAATTCTAGCATGGAATATAAACTTTATCATGAACAAGAATTATAATAATAACATCTTTATTATTGCCTCTAGGGCATAATTCCAACAGTCTCCCACTTGCACTAGAGTCAATAATCTAGTTTACATTTGGCAACAATCTCACACCCATGGCAATCGAGGTGATCATGTTTTACACGTGGAAGAGGTTTAGTCAATGGATCTGCGACATTCAGATCTGTATGTACTTTGCTGATCTTCAGATCTCCATCTGCTATATAATCTCGGATTATATGAAACTTGCGGTTGATATGCTTGGTCTTTGGATGATATCTTGGTTCCTTAGCGAGTGCTATGGCGCCAGTGTTGTCACACAATATCTCCAGTGGGTCCAATGCACTTGGAACCACGCCAAGCTCAGTGATGAAGTTTCTGATCCAAACTCCTTCACTTGACGCTGCAGCAGCCATGTATTCCGCTTCTATTGTAGATCCCGCGATCACGCTTTGCTTGCAGCTTCTCCAGCTCACAGCTCCTCCATTCAAAATATACACGTATCCTGTCTGAGATTTACAATCATCCTTGTCGGTGTCGAAACTAGCATCGACGTAACCTTTTATGACGAGCTGTTCATCACCCCCATAGACTAAGAACATTTCTTTAGTCCTATTTAGGTACCTTAGGATGTTCTTCACGGTCCAAAGGTGTTCCACTCTGGATCACTTTGATATCTGCCACAAACTAAGAGCATTGGACACATCCGGTCTAGTACACAAGATGACATACATGATGGAACCTATGGCGAGGCATAAGGCACTTTGCTCATAGCTTCCCTATCATTTCATCAGAATGGACACGAGCCTTGCTCAATATCTTACTCGACAACATAGGCAATTGAACCTTTCAATGCCTTATCCATTCTGAACCTTTTCGTAACTTTGTCTAGGTATGTACCGCTTAAAGCTATCAAAGTCTTTGTCTATCTCTATAGGTTTTGATGCCCAATATATAAGCAGCTTCACCTAGGTCTTTCATTGAAAAACACTTGTTCAAATAACTCTTCACATCGTTAAGCATGTCGATGTCATTTCCAATAATCAATATGTCATCCACATATAGTACCGTAAACGCCACCGAGCTCCCACTCACTTTCTTGTAGATGCAAGCTCAGTAGCAATTTGGAACAAATCCAAAGCTCTTGATCACTTGATCAAAACGAAGGTTCCAACTCCGAGACGCTTGCTTCAGTCCATAAATGGAACTGAAGTTTGCATACTTTATCGCATCCTTAGGATCGACAAAACCTTCGGGTTGCATCATATACAACTCTTCATCAATGTTGCCATTGAGGAAAGCGATCTTGACATCCATTTGCCATATTTCATAATCATGAAACGCAGCAATTGCTAATAAAATCCGAATGGACTTAAACATCGCTACGGAGAGAAAGTCTCATCGTAGTCAACACCTTGAACTTGTCGAAAACCTTTCGCAACAAGCCGTGCTTTATAGATGGTAACATTACCATCCGTCCGTTTTCTTCTTGAAGATCCATTTGCACTCAACGGCCTTTTCGGCCGCTAGGAGGGTCCACCAAAGTCCATACTTGGTTTTCGCCATGGATCCCAATTCGGATTTCATGGCTTGTAGCCATTTCTCGAGTCTGGGCTCATCATCGCTTCCTCATAGTTCGAGGTTCACCGTCTTCTACTAACAAGACAGTCAAGACAGGTTGCCGTACCACTCGGGAGGCACGCGACCTTGTCGACTGTGGACGCTCAAGAGCAGCATCGTCCAAGCTTCATGATCCTTGTCATTAGCTTCCTCTATTGTTGGTGCGGTGACCGAACAATTTCAGGTGCTGCGCTACTCTCCAATTCAAGAGAAGGTTCAATAACCTCGTCTAGCTCTACTTTCCTCCCACTCACTTCTTTCGAGAGAAACTCCTTCTCAAGAAAGGAACCGTTCTTTGCGACAAACACTTTGCCTTTGGTTCTGTGATAGAAGGTATACCCAATAGTTTCCTTAGGGTATCCTATGAAGACGCATTTCTCCGCTTTGGGTTCGAGCTTGTCCGGCATCAACTTCTTGACGTAAGCTTCGCATCCCCAAACTTTAAGAAACGACAACTTAGGTTTAGCACCAAACCATAGTTCATACGGTGTCGTCTCAACGGATTTAGATGGAGCCCTATTTAAAGTGAATGCAGCGGTTTCTAATGCATAACCCCAAAATTATAATGGCAAATCAGTAAGAGACATCATCAATCGGACCATATCTAATAGGGTTCGATTCCGGCGTTCAGACACACCATTGTGTTGTGGTGTTCCGGGTGGCGTGAGTTGCGAAACAATTACGCTTGCTTTAAGATGCGTGAGAAAATCATAACTCAAATACTCGCCCCCACGATCGGATCGTAGAAACTTAATCTTTTTGTTATGATGGTTCTCCACTTCATTCTGAAATTCCTTGAACTTTTCAAATGTTTCAGATTTATGTTTCATTAAATAGATATACCCATATCTACTTAAGTCATCGGTAAAAGTGAGAAAATAGCGATATCCACCGCGCGTCGAAACACTCATCGGTCCGCATACATCGGTATGTATGATTTCCAACAAGTCCGTTGCTCGCTCCATCATACCGGAGAACGGGGTTTTGATCATCTTGCCCATGAGGCATGGTTCGCATGTGTCAAATGATTCAAAATCAAGAGACTCCAAAAGTCCATCAGAATGGAGTTTCTTCATGCGCTTTACTCCAATATGACCTAGACGACAGTGCCACAAATAAGTAGTATTATCACGATCTACTTTGCATCTCTTAGCCTCAATGTTATGGATGTGTGTTTCATCCCTTTCGAGATTTAGAAGAAATAAACCATTCACAAGGGGTGCATGACCATAAAAGATGTTACTCATATAAATAGAACAACCATTATTCTCCGATTTAAATGAATAACCGTCTTGCAATAAACACGATCCAGAAATAATGTTCATGCTCAACGCAGGCACATAATAACATTTATTAAGGTTTAAAACTAATCCCGAAGGTAAAACTAAGGAGAGCGTGCCGGCCATCACATCAACTCTTGATCCGCTGCAACGCACATCGTCACCTCATCCCTCGTAAGCCGTCTATTCCGTAGCTCTGCTTGAGTTACAAATATTAGCAATCAACCAAGATCAAATACCTGTGCACTACAACGAGGGCTAGTAAGGAAAACATCAATAACATGTATATCAAATATACCTTTGATGGTGCTAGCCTTCTTGTCCGCTAAGTACTGGACGATTATGCTTCCAATGACCCTTGTCCTTGCAATAGAAGCACTCAATGTCCGGCTTAGGACCGGACTTGAGCTTCTTCTCGCCAGGGCAACACGCTTACGCCGCTTTTCTTGAAGGGCTTCTTTGCACCTTTACCTTTCTTAAAGGAGGGCTTGTTGACCATTAACACATGATTATCCTTTTGATGTCCACCTCGCAGCCTTCAGCTTTGCGAAGAGCTCGGTGATCGTATCGATGGAACCAATCTGATTGTGAGTCACTACAAAACTTTTGTAGCTGGAGGGAGTGATTGCGAACCCTGTCAATCTTGAGCTCCTCCGGAATCTTGATCCGCTTGCTCACATGCGTTGAGTGTAGCCCGACATCTTAATGGCGTGCTCACTAACGGAACTCCTTCCTCCATCTTGCGATTAAAGAACTTCTCGGAGATCTCATATCTCTCGAACGGGCCTGAGTCTCAAACATGGTTTTCAGCTCTTGAGAATCTCAAAGGGCCGGGATAGTTTTCAAAACGATTTTGAAGTTCGGTTCCATAGCAAACAACATGGTGCTCTTAATCACACCATAATCATCTTTGCACGCGATAGACAGCTTTCTCATCAGCAGCTTGATTAGCGGGGGTTACCTAACGCTTTCTCAAGGACATAGTCCTTTTGTCCAGAACATAATGATTCTTAGATTGCGGAACCAGTTGGTGAAGTTAGACCCATTGTTTCTAAGCTTTTCTTTCTCAGCAAAACGCGTTGAAGTTGAAGTTGGACTTGGCCATGTGATCTACAGATTTGCAAGTACAATTTAGACTATGATCATGATAAAAAGTTCAACTTAATCAAAAAACTAGATGAACTCCCACTAAATTCAACATCCCTCAAGTTGTTTAGTGAACACGATCCAAATTCACCACACCTAATCCGATCATCATGAGAAGAGATGTGGTTTCAATGGTGGACAACGAAGTGTCGATCAGATCATTCATATGACTCATGCTTAACCTTTCGGTTCTTGTGTTCCGAGGCCATGTCCAGACATGCTAGGCTTGTCAAGTTAGACCCAAGTATTTCCGCGTGTGCAAAACTGGCTTGCACCCGTTGTATGTGAGCGTAGAGTCTATAGCACCCGATCATCACGTGATGCTTGGACACGACGAACTTTCGCAGAATCTGCATACTTGGGGAGAACACAGTTTTTATCTTGATCTTTAAGTGAGGAATCATCTTATAATGCTACCGTCGCGATCTAAGCATAATAAGATACATAAAAGGATAAACATCACATGCATATAACTTTATGTGACATGGTATAGCCAATCTTCGCAAGAATGATCTCCATCTTGTGCTCCGCATGATCTCCATCACTCCACCATGATTGCCTCCACCACGAATAGCAACTACAACTATTGCTAACTACTTAGCGATAAAGTAAAGCTATTACATGGCGTATAAGAAGTTGACTGCAGGTCATACACAATTATAAAGACAACCATATATTCTCGCCGTTGTGTACTCATCGACATGCAAGTCGTGAAACATTACAAAACATGATCATTGCATACAATATACACATCACATCTTGGGCCATACCATATCACAAAACACTCCCTGCAAAAACAAGTTAGACGCCTACTTTGTTGTTGCATGTTTTACGTGGCTCATGGGAGTAGATGATAAGAACGATTCTTACCTACGGAAAGCCACAACAGTGATATTATGGTTGCCAAACTCCGTGTTAATCCCATGACAACTATAGTGAGAGAAATGACATCCACCACCGCATGTGTGGTACAAGCCACACGCCAAGTGCGGAGCCGGTCTCAACGACGTCAGTAAGGTTGGCCTGGACCGCTTCAATCTCACTATCCCGCCATAAGAAGAACACAAACAAGAGGCTTGCAAGAAAACATCAACGCCGCAACAACCATGTTATGCTCTACTCGTGAATCACATCTACGCATAGATCTAGCTCGATACCATCAAGGGTTTCGCAAAGATAGTAAATCAAAATTTTCACGGAAGAACAGAAGGAAAGCCAAGATCTAATCTAGGAGATGCAAACAACGAGAGATTGGATTAGATCTTCATACCCTTGAAGATTCGACAATGAACGCTCTCGGAACATGGGTGATGTAGTCGACTCGCTTCTCCTCCTCGCGATCCGATCCGATCTAGCACCACAAGTGGCGGTGCCTCCGTGAGATGCACACGCAGCACTGACGCTCCTCCTTCCTCGGACCAGCAAGTATGGTGGAGAGATGGATTGGATCTACAACACACGGCGTGGTGTATATGGTGGAGAATTTCTGCAGGCTTCGCCTACAAACAAATGGGAGGGAGAGAGGATGGCAGCAGGCAACTAGGGTTTGGAGGAAGGTGTGTGTGGGTGTAGAGGGCGCACCAGCCTCTATATAGAGGGGGTGCCAGCCCTGCCCATCCTCCAAGCCTATCTCTAGTTTAAACGATTTAAACTCTCCTTCTAGAAACCCTATCTTATCTCTAGTTTAAACGATTTAAACTTATCTAGGATCGGCTGGGCCCTATGGGGTTTGTGCCCTGGCCCAATGCGGCCAGGACACTCCCTCATAGGCTCATGCCCCCTCCCGGAAGGTGGGACCACGTTGGCCCCTTCCGAAGGTTCTAGAAGCTTCCGACAATACCGATTAATCCGAACAATTCAACTCCAAAACTGCACGCCTTATATGAATCTTATTCTCGACCACTCCGAACCTCTCGTGATGTCCCGGATCCCATCCGAGACTCAACAAAATTCATAAACCAAGTATCCAATCTATCCTAGCGTCGAGACACGTTAAGTGTGTGACCGCTGTTCGAGAATATGCGTACATGATCTTCTATCAATAATCAACAGCGGGGTCTGGGCACCCATATTGACTCCCACACATTTATCGATGATCATATCGGATGAACCACGATGCCAGGATTCAATCAATCCCATATATATATTCCCTTCGTCTCGCGATATTTTACTTGCCCGAGATTCGATCATTGGTACCGTCATACCTAGTTCAATCTCGTTCACATCAAGTACTTTACTCGTTCCGTAATCCGATATCACTATGTGATTAACTCCTTAACCACATGCTTGCAAGCGGTGTTGATATCGACACGAGTGGGCCCAAGTATATCTCTCCGACTTGGGAGGGACAAATCCCATCTCGATACATACAACCCAATGATACTTTCCGATCACCGAGAGACACCTTTATGATCACCCTCTCATAGGATGACGTTTGATGACCTCAAAGCTTTCTTCCGATACCAGGGAGTTGTATTATCTCATGGTCTAAGGAATACAATATTTGACATAGGAAAAGCTTCGCAAAGATGAACACAAAGACACGATCTAATTGCTTCGCTTAGTTTGGGTCTGTCCACCATATCATTCTCCCAACGATATGGTCTCATTATCAATTGACAACTCATGTCTATGGTTAGGAAACCTTAACCATCATTGATCAATGAGCTAGTCCATAGAGGCGTACTAGGGACACGGTGTTGTTCACAAACCACACAAGTATTAATGTTTCCGCTTAATACAATTCTAGCATGGAATATAAACTTTATCATGAACAAGAATTATAATAATAACATCTTTATTATTGCCTCTAGGGCATAATTCCAACAGGTTGAGCCTGGAAATGGGCTTTAACACCGGTTCTTCTACGAACCGGTGTTAAAGGGGGGGCCTGTACCAGCGTGGCCCGTGCAGCAAAAAGGAGCCCCCCTTTAACACCGGTTCATGGCATGAACCGGTGTTAAAGGCCCCCACTGATGGTTTGTAGCTTCTTTAACACCGGTTCGTGGCTTGAACCGGTGTTAAAGGGGGGGGCTATATAAGACACCGCAGCCCACACCCCACTCTTCCATTTTTTCACTATCTCATTTTGGAGCCTAGCAAGAGGGTGTGAAGTGTGCTAGTTTGTGTTTTTTTCGTATGCACAAGAGGTGTTCGGTGAAATGCCCGAGAGCTCAAAATAAGTTTTCTCGTTGCTCTTTCCTTCTCGGTCGAGGTCCGCAACTATCCTTTCATGTGTCATTGATGTACTATATATATAAATGGTCATCTCCCTATTATTTTTTGATATATACTATATATTAATGCAGATGAACCGACAATGGATGTACGGTGACCGCCGCACTTCCAAGTACATTACGGGCCTCCAAAATTTCATCGTTGTGGCTAATGCAAACCATGGTCACAATGATTTTATGTGCTGTCTGTGTTCACCGTCGTAACAAGAAAGACTACTCAAATACCAGAACCATTCATGCCCACCGCTCGATTCGGTTTCATGCCCGGCTATAATTGTTGGACCAAGCACGGAGAAAAAGGGGTTGTGATGGAAGACAACGAAGAAGAAGAGGATGATGACAACTATCATAATATGTATCCTGAATATGATGATACTGCAACGAGGGTAGATAATGAAGATCAAGAGGCAGCAGATGGGCCCGCTGATGACGATCTTGGTCGGGCCATTACTGATGCAAAGGAAGAATGTGAAACTGAAAAGGAGAAGGAGAAGCTGAGCAGATGTTAAAGGATCACAAAACATTGTTGTACCCAACTTGAAGATGTCCACAAAAGCTAGGTACCACATCGGATTTGCTGCAATGGAAGGCGAGAACGGTGTGACCGACAATGATTTTCAAAGTTGTTGGTAAAATGAAGAATCTTCTTCCAAGAAATAATGAGTTGCCTGACAAGACATACCAAGCAAAGAAGGTTGTTCCGCCTCTAAGATTAGACGCGTAAGATACATGCCTGCATTAATGATCGCATCCTCTACCGCGGTGAGAAGTACGAGAATTTGGATGCATGCCCAGATGCACCGCATCTGCGGTATAAGATCGACGAGACGATCTGGCGATGTTGAGGGCGAGGCCCCTAGGAAGAAGGTTCCGCCAAGGTTATGTGGTATGCTCCTATAATACCACGTTAAAACGCTCTTCAGAAATAAAGAGCATGCCAAGTTGTTGCGATGACAAATGGAAGACCGTAAGAAAGACGCGATGTTGAGACACCCGCTGATGGGTCACAAGTGGAGAAAAGTCGAGCGAGAGTACCCGGACTTCAGACGTGACGCAAGGAACTTAAGGTTTGGTCTAAGTACAGATGGCATGAATCCTTTTGGTGAGCAGAGCTGCATACAAAGACCTGGCCCGTGGACTCTATGTATCTATAACCTTCCTCCTTGGTTGTGTATGAAGAGGAAGTTCATTATGACGCCAGTTGCTCATCCAAGGCCCGAGGCAACCCGCAACGACATTGATGTGTACCTAAGGCCATTAGTTGAAGAACTTTTACATGTGGGCCAAACCAGGTGTACGATGTGGGATGAGCACAAAGGGGAGCCATTTGACCCACGAGCATTGCTTTCAGAACCATCAATGATTGGCCCGCTTTAGTAACATTTCAGGCATAAACAAGGGATACAATGCATGCACACACTGCTTAGATGAGACTAAAAGTGTATATTTGGATAAATGTAAGAAGGTTGTGTACCTAGGGCATCGCCGATTTCTTCCAAACTGCATCCAAGAAGAAAGAAAGGCAAGCATTTCAAACGTCGCGTAACTCGGAGGAAGCCCGTCCTGCACCGTGAGGAGGTATTTGGTATGGTCAAGGACCTAGAAGTAATCTTTGAAAAGGTCCCGCGGTCTATCTATTCGAATGACGATGCCGGACACGCGCCCATGTGGAAGAAGCAATCTATATTTTGGGACCTACCCTATTGGAAAGTCTTAGAGGTCCGCTCTTCAATCGACGTGATGCACGTGACGAAGAATGTTTATGCGGCACCTGCTAGGCTTCCTAGGAGTGTATGGGATGACAAAGATACACCGGAAGCACGGCAGACCAGCAACGTCCCGAAAGACCTCAAGAGCCTATGCATCCCGAGAACGAGAAGGGTAAACGATGCCACTTAACTCCGCCACCACGCTCTTACTAAAGGTAGAAGGAAATCTTTTTGAATGCCCGAGCAAGATCAAGGTCCCGTCTGCTTCTCGTCGAATATAAAGGGAATAATAAATATGGCAGAAAAAATTCCAAAACCTGAAGTCTCATGATCGCCACATGATTATGACACAATTGCTTCCGATTGCATTGAGGGGCTTTACCTGAAAATGTTCGAGTACCCATTGTGAAGCTATGTGCATTCCTCAATGCAATATCTCGAAGGTAATCGATCCGTAAAGCCTACCAGGTTACTGCATGATGTGGCCCAATGTCTTGTCACTTTGAGTTGGTGTTCCACCATCCTTCTTCAATATTATGACGCATCTCCTGGTTCACCTAGTAGAAGAGATTGCCATTCTCGTCCTCAGTATTTCTACACAATATGTTCCCTTTGAGAGGTACATGGAGTCTTAAAGAAATATGTTCATAACCGTATAGGGCCGTAAGGAAGCATCTCCAAGGGCTATGTAACAGAGGAGGTCATTGAGTTCTATGTTGATTTTATGCCTGACCTTAAGGCGATTGGTGTTCCAGAATCACGACATGAGGGGAGACTGCGTGGAAAAGGCACCCTAGGATGTAAAGCAATGATATGTAGGGACGGGCATTCTCTCAATCAAGCACACTACACGGTTTTACAAAGATCTATCTCGGTTGCCCAGATATCAATGAACACAAGAATTTAATACGCCTCAAACACCCGGACAGTCGATGAATGGATTATAAGTGAACACATGGCGAGTTTTGTTGGCTGCAAAGACTTCTCACGAATAACACCACGTTGGGGATCAGCTGATTGTTGGCTGGACACCATCTTTGACTGTATGTAGTTTCCAAGAGTACGAGATAAATGGGAATACATTTTACACGATAGGCCAAGATAAAAAGAGCACCAACCAAAATAGTGGTGTCCACTTCGATGCAGCAGAAGACAATGGGCAAAAGACCACGTATTATGGGTTCATAGAGGAGATATGGGAACTTGACTATGGACCTAATTTTAAGGTCCCCTTGTTTCGATGCAAATGGGTCAAGATAATAGGGGGGGTTGAGGTAGACAAGAAGTACGGAATGACAACGTGGATCTCAACAATCTTATGAAGGTAGACAAGAACTTAGATTTAACCATTCGTCTTAGCCAATGATGTGGCTGGTTTTCTATGTGAAGGACATATCTACCAAACCGAAAAAAGAAAAAGTAAGCAAACAGATACATCACACGATGAGCCAAAGCGTCACATAGTTCTTTCAGGGAAAAGAAACATCGTGGGAGTGGAGGACAAGACAGACATGTCAGAAGATTATAATAAGTTTGATGAAATTCCGCCCTTCAGAGTGAAGACTGACCCAACCATCCTGTTAAACGGTGTTGATACTCCATGGTTACGGCCGACGCGATCATAAGATTGACTATATGTATTAATTGAGCCATTTTTGGCACACATATGTATCTCAACATGGAAATCAATGTCATATTTCTTCTGTTAACAGTATATGTATTAAATGAGCCATTTTTCTTCCTTCTATTTCTTCCCTCCATTTTTCTTCCCGCCATTTTTCTTCCCGCCATTTTTTCCCGCCATTTTTCCCGCCATTTTTCTTCCCGCCATTTTTCTTTAAGACTCAGGAAGATGGTTCCTGCCAAGGTGATGTGGTATGCTCCTATAATACCACGGTTGAAACATTTGTTCAGAAATAAAGAGCATGCCAAGTTGTTGCGATGGCACATGGAAGACCGTAAGAAAGACGGGATGTTGAGGCACCCTACTGATGGTCGCCAGTGGAGAAAAATCGAGAGAGACTTCCCCGACTTTGCTGGTGACGCAAGGAACTTATGGTTTGGTCTAAGTACCGATGGCATGAATCCTTTTGGGGAGCAGAACTGCCACAAAGACCTGGCCCGTGACTCTATGTATCTACAACCTTCCTCCTTGGTTGTGCATGAAGCGGAAGTTCATTATGATGCTAGTGCTCATCCAAGGCCCGAAGCAACCCGGCAATGACATTGATGTGTACCTAAGGCCATTAGTTGATGAACTTCTACAATTGTGGGCCAAAAGATGGGGGGGCCTTATCTGGGGGAGGCTTATCTGGGTGGGCCTTTATCTGGTGGCTAACCTTTAGTACCGGTTGGTGGGTGCAACCGGGACTAAAGGTGGTTTTTGTGTCATCTTACAAAACTGTCGGTGGGATAAGGACGCGTGGGTAACCTTTAGTACCGGGTGGGGGCTCAAACCGGGACTAAAGCTGTCGGTAGGATAAGGACGCTTGGGTGGACTACACTGCTCGATGTAGCGCACGATGCCCTGTCGGAGGAAGAAGACAAAGTAGAAGCGGCACCGTGCCTATAAAAGGAGCATCGATACGCCATGGCAAGCAACTCAACAAGCCAACATGGATGGAGAGTTTCATCCCCATGGATGGAGGAAAGGGTTGGGAAATCTGCATGGCGGAACTTCTCAAGATGCCCTTGGTGCACACGCCCTATGGCATCTTCGGAAGTTCCGCCTCGGAAAATATTTTCCTGCTAGCCCGTGAAAGACTACATCTCCGCCTCCCTAGGATTAGAGGTATGGTGGAAGCCATGGGATAGAGTGGAGAGAGGCGGCAGATATGAGTGTAGATGTGCTATGGCAACGACCAAGCCAACATGGATGGAGAGTTTCATCCTCATGGATGGAGGAAAGGGTTTGGAAATCTCCCGTGGCGGAATTTCTCGAAGATGCCCTTGGTGCACACGCCCTATGGCATCTTCGGAAGTTCCCTGAAAATATTTTCCTGCTAGCCCATGAAAGACTCCATCTCCGCCTCAAGGGTTAGAGGTATGGTGAAAGCCATGGGATAGAGTGGAGAGAGGCGGAGATATAAGTCTAGATGTGCTATGGCACCACCAAGCCTAAACCCAAAACCCTAAAGGGCTACTCAGACGGAGAAAGCTACAAGGGTAGACGATCCGAGGCCCCGGTCTAGGGTTTCACCGAGGAAGACCACCGAGGCCGAATCACATGAAAATGGCAAAATGGTTAATAGTTTGACTAGTTAAAATAAGCAAAGATACATCACACGATGAGCCAAAGCGCCACATAGTTCTTTCAGGGAAAAGAAACATCGTGGGAGTGGAGGACAAGATGACATGTCAAGATTATAATAAGTTTGATGAAATTCCGCCCTTCAGAGTGAAGACTGACCCAACCATCCTGTTAAACGGTGTTGATACTCCATGGTTACGGCCGACGCGATCATAAGATTGACTATATGTATTAATTGAGCCATTTTTGGCACACATATGATTTCCCGCCATTTTTCTTCTCGCCATTTTTCTTTCCGCCAGTTCGGCCGATTGTTACTTAATCTGGCCATGTATCTTAATTTTCAGTCGTGCTTTATGTAACTTACTATTAGTTGCATTCTGTATTTTAATTCCAGTTCTTTCTGTACTTTAAGACAAATTCCTACCGAATCAGCAGGAAGTGGGTCAGATATGAACTATAGGTACATGATACGATGCTCATGATTTTTTACAAAAATCATTTTTAGGTTCACAATATGCTATTTTATCAAAAATCCAATGCAAGTTGAGCGAGGCTTTGTCAGATTCAAGTGTATACAAAAGATGCGGCATTTAAATATCCAATCAATTCAAAAATATTAATACAAAATAAAATATGATTTGCTCTAATAAAATAGGGTTATATTCCTTTTTAGATGCTTAATATTTCTTATGTTCAAAGTTTTAGGATTTGACAATTTATTTTTGTTTGAATTGAATAATCAAAATTTATATGTAAGTGTTTTAATCATTTTGAAAATTTTCATCTAAAGTAAATATAAAATGTTTTTACATGAATGGATAGATGTTATTTTTCTGAAAATTATGATATATTATTCATATTTTTCTGAGTTGAAATAAATAAGAATTCATATCCTATTTTTTTGAATTATAAATGCCCCCACCCCTTTAATGCATGAATAACGCTTCTTTAACACCGTTCCAACTAACCGGTGTTAAAGGGCGATTTATTTGTTGCTACACAAGACTTCTTTAACACCGGTTCGTGGCTGGAACCGTGTTAAAGGGCTGAACGATTCTCTTTAACACCGGTTCCAACCACGAACCGGTGTTAAAGGGGGTTATAACGCTACCACCCTTCCTTCTTCCCCACCAGATCGATTCTTCCCCAGCCCCACGAGGGAGCAACTCGTCTGGCCACACCCACAGTCATCCGTCGCCTCAAGTCCTGCCGTCTAGCCTCTTCCTCCTCCGTCCCCATGGTCCCTGCCGTCCTCCCTCGTAGTCTCCGGTCGGATCCCATCGTCCTCGCCCACCTCCGTCCTCCCGCCCGCTCCCACAAGGTCAACGACGCCAAGAACCTCCGGGCCGCCCCTGTCTTGCCGGAATACACCCTCCTAGGCCGAGATCGACTCCGCCGCTCCTCCCCAGCCGACCTCCGCAAGGTGAGCCTCCTGTCCCTCTCCCCATCAGCTTCGGTTGGAACCTTTGCCGGCGAGGACACGACGACGGCGTTGCGCGAGCCGAGGCGCAGCGAGAAGACGGGACCGTGGCGCACGGCAAGGCGGAACAGAGTGGCGTGGAAGGGCTTGTCGAGGAGGTGGAGATGGCCGAAGAAGGGGATGGCCCTCGGGCTCGGCGGGACCCTTATTATTATGTTCTTCTTCTTGCCGGCGACGACGAGGAAGCGGAAGAGGAGAAGGGAGGCGAGGGATTAGTAGTGATTTAGTTAGGGATTTTAGTGTGATTTTGTTAGTTAATTAGTGTGATTTTGTTAGTTAATTAGTGTGATTTTGTTAGTTAATTAGAGATTTAGTAGTGATTTAGTTAGGGATTTTAGTTAGGGATTTTAGTTAATTAGGGATTTAGTTAATTAGGGATTTTAGTAGTGATTTAGTTAGGGATTTTAGTTAGGAATTTTAGTAGTGATTTAGTTAGGGATTTTAGTAGTGATTTAGTTAGGGATTTTAGTTAGGGATTTTAGTAGTGATTTAGTTAGTGATTTAGTTAGGGATTTTAGTTAGGGGTTTTAGTTAATTAGGGATTTAGTTAATTAGGGATTTTAGTAGTGATTTAGTTAGGGATTTTAGTAGTGATTTAGTTAGGGATTTTAGTAGTGATTTAGTTAGGGATTTTAGTTAGGGATTTTAGTTAGGGATTTTAGTAGTGATTTAGTTAGTGATTTAGTTAGGGATTTTAGTAGTGATTTATTTAGGGATTTTAGTTAGTTTATTATTAGGGCTTAGGGTTTTATTAGGGATTGGGGTTTATTAGGGATTAGGTTTAGTTAGAATACTTAGTTAATGAGGTTTAGTTTAGTTAGTGATAGGTTTAGGGTTATTGTTATTAGGGCAATATATACTTAGTGATTTAGTTACTGTTTATGTTTTATGATTGTTTATTGCTGTTTTTTAGTTATGCTGGCGTCCATCTCGCTCGAGCTCACTGGACTCTGCCGGGATGTCCGAGTCCTGGCTCCGCCGGGTTGGCACTGGAGGTGCTACTGGGACTCGACCTTGGTGAGGAATCTGGGTATCATCATCGACCCGAGCTTCTTTGGTGGCGCCCACGAGGTCCAGGAGAGCGGTGCAGAGGGAGCCAGCCCGAGGAGGTGGTACGTCAGTATTAGGGAGGAGGACGAGCATGTACGGCGATACATGTATCTTTGGAGACTAGGTTCTCCAATATCCAGGTTCAAGGATCTCACCCGAGCTATTCTCCGTGATGGTTCCTCTTCTGGTTGCAGAGCCCGTAGCATAGAATACCTGCAGCTGCTTAAGCTAGTTTATCTTAATAATGTACTTTATCTTATACTTTATCCTATAATGCACCCGAGCTATTCTCCGTGATGTATTAATAATGTACTTTATATTATACTTTATCCTATAATGCACCGAGCTATTCTCCTGATGTATTAATAATGTACTTTATCTTATACTTTATCCTATAATGCACCTTTAGCTATTCTCCGTGATGTATTAATAATGTACTTTATCTTATGTACTTTATCCTATTTGTGTATTTTTGTATGAATAATATGTATATTTGTGTATGAATCCAAGTCCACTTGAATGTTTACTCTCTTACTCTAGATAATATTATTGTTTTAGAAACTATGGATCCACTTAGTAGAAACCTTGAAGAAGAAGAAATAATGGAGAACATTATCGATGAGGACACCTCACAATATCTAGACTTGGAGGGACATGATGACAACTCAAGTAGTCATGGAGAAGATGAAGACCCGTGAACGCAATTTAGTGATTACAAAGTCCGCGAGGTATATGCATTGATTAAGCCTCACTGACTTCCACCAACAATCTTCATCTACATGTATTAATTAACGCTTTTTCTTATTTTACCCTCCGATCGACCAGCCAGCAACCATCTTCTTCTATGAAAAGAGCAAGCGAGGCGCGAGCTATCGTTGAAAGATCGTGCAAAGTTCACGATCGAAGCAGTCCGTGTTGATGGCAGGCCAATGGAGCCCAAGAAGGCCGCAGACAAATTTGTACGTCAGGCTGGAGTTCTTGTTAGGGACCAAATCCCAATCATAATTGAATATTAGAATAAGCCAAAGAAGGGCGACGGTACCTTTGTCGATGAAAGATCCAAAGAAACGCTTTGGAATTCGCTGTTGGTAAATTTCACCCTTCCGCCAGAGGAGGATGAAAACAAACCGGTTATAAAGGAAAAGGTCAAAGAGTGGACTCTAAAGAAGATGGTCGACGCTCAAGAATCGGAAGACAAAATTGAACAAATTTGTCAAAACTCGCGAGACTCCAGATTTCAAAGACGCATATTATGCGAAGATAAGACCTCACTGGCGCGAATTTGTGGTATATAAGGAAGGTGCTATAGCTACAAAGAGGTCAGAAACCAATACGCTAAATGCCCAGAAGAAGGAATATCACCAGAGGACAGGGTCAGGTGGCTACATATCTCAGAGGCCTAAGTGGGAGGAAGCTGAGAAGGCCCTGCGCGACAGAGGGATCACACCCCAGACACATGGGTGGGACCTACGTGCAAAGACTTGGTTCTACGGAATCGGGGCAAGGTTGGACCCAGAAACAGGATTGTGTATCTTTCCAACCCGCCTCCTTGCCAAACCCGTCACTGAACTCATCACGGCATACGAGGAAACAGCCGCTAGGACCTTCCATCCCGACAGAGAGAATGACCAGCTCACACGCGCCATCGGTAAAAAAGAACACCCTGGACATGCACGAGGCACAGGGGGTATGACGTGGAAGGATGGGTTTGCCGAGTGGAGTGACTCTTATAGATGGCGCGGCAGAAAAGAAAAAGAGCGTACATAGCGGATGACACAGATAGAACATGCACTTGTGGCGCTGAAGGCGCAAGTGAATGCACAACAGAGCCATCAAGCTACCGGCCCATCTCAGCGGACGAAGAGCCTGCATTCGAAGCTGCCGGCGGTCCAGACTCTGCGCGAAAAAGCAGCGTGGCTTCCACGGAGAACGTGCAGCCCACGCTTGAAATGGCGGGTCCTCGATACCCCATGGATGAGATCACGGAGAGCGAACACGCTGAGATGCATGTGAGATTAATGGGCTTATCCATTAAGGTGGCTGTCGGCTATGCCTTACCTCCTATAGCTGGTGGAACTTACCACTGCCGACCGATTCCAGATGGCTATGCTATTGTCGGGGTGGATGAGGTTGTGAAGGAATATGAGGAAGCACAGCTTGACCATGCTACAGGTGAAGGGGAAACTCAACTCAAATTTGCAGTGAAAACAACCATTCTTTGGAAGAAGGAACAAATCGTGCTTCCAAATTGGAGGCCACTGGCACCCGCTGGCCTCCAGCTGCGTGCCATCCGAGCCGCTTCAGCCATCTCTGCTTGGCAGCCATCTCCGGCGCTTCAGCCATCTCTGCGTGACAGCCATCTCTCAAGGCCAGCCATCTCCTGCCCGTCAGCCATCTCTGGCGCTTTAGCCATCTCCTCAGCGTAAGCGGAAGAGCACTGCCATGAAGAGCATCACTAGCACTGCCATAAAGAGTTCAAAAAACTACGTCCCACAGCCTTCCGCCAAGCCATTGCCGGTTTTACCGTGGAATCGCAGCGACGAGGAGACCAATAGGATCTCGGAAGAAGAGGTCAAGAAATTCTTTGCACCTAGACGGGCCAAGCCAAAGGAGAAAATAGATCCGGCGGTGGTGGAGAAGTTTTACAAAAATCTTTTGAAACCTGAAACCCCACTTGTGCCGGACTACGAGCACCAGATTTTGAAGGCGGATGCAAGATTTAGCAGACTGAAGTAGCAATCGGCGGCACCCGTAAAAACAGTTCCCATGCTCGGAGAGCAGGAAAACCAATCATGCGCCCCGCTCCAAGTGTTCGACACACGGGACGCTCCTCCCGTAAATGATTACGAGGCAGAGCTACAAAGAAAGGCCAATGAGATGGGGATGACTTACATTGCATACTTGAACATCATGGGAGACAACTTGTCCAAATGCGATGCCAACCCCATACAGCCATGGAAGTATGGGAAGAATCTCGTCAAGAAAGAGGAGCTCAAGAATCTACCAACAAAGATGCGAAGATTGCACAAGTGGTACCTTGATTTCTGCAAGACGAGAAAGGAAGAATGGATCACGGCGCATATAAGAGATCAGATTTTCTTGTGCGGAGACGACGAGATCGCCTTCAACATTCAAGACTTGCATTTTCTATTCAATCAGAAGGAACTCGACAAAGCTGCCATCAGCCTTTATTGTGTGTAAGTACTATTTCTGTATTTTCTATCTCATCTCATTCACTTCATTAATTGCATGTATATATATATGCTCACCATATATGTATATACTATTATGCAGGAAAAAGGTTATGGAATGCATGAAAAGGAGGACCTTTTGACATTGGGTTCGTTGACCCAAATAGAGTTCATGAAGAAGTGGTAAGAACCAAACCCGGGCAAATAGAAGATTTATTGCTAAGGTCTTTACTGAGACAACAAACCAAAAGGAAAATACTATTGCCTTACAACTTCTCGTGAGTACTGTTACCCTCTCTTGTACACATTCTGTTTCGGCTTACTCGATGTTAAGTGTAACTGATGATGAGTTATGCGTGCGTAGGTTCCACTTTATTCTGCTAGTCATTCAACCTGACTCAGGAAAAGTCCTTGTCATGGACTCGTTACGAAAAGAAAAGGAGCTATGGGCAGACTTTAGAGAG
The DNA here is from genome assembly GCA_023614405.1 of Avena insularis. Classification (NCBI taxonomy): domain Eukaryota; kingdom Viridiplantae; phylum Streptophyta; class Magnoliopsida; order Poales; family Poaceae; genus Avena; species Avena insularis. Next base: position 39,829,485 of record CM042694.1, read on the forward strand.
ATGCTCCAGAGGTAATTTCAATCATATTATCGCACTAGATCGGCAACTTTCGTGACAACAAGTAATTAATTATTCCTTTATCCATTTTCTTTGCCGGATAGGGTTTGGAAAAGGTTCACGGGCAGGGCCGTGGGTGAATGGTCAGAAGAACTAAAATTTGTAGACCAAAATGTAAGTAATACTAGCTAGCTAGGTCTGCGTATCTCTTTGATTCTGCTTCCAATTCCATTATATCATTCTTTATTGATTATTATTTTGATTGAACTCTCTATTCTCGTAAAGTGCGCGCATCAGGGACATGGCAATAACTTATGTGGGTACTATGTTTGCGAGTTCATTCGCAACACGATATGTGCGACGGACCAAGCCGCACTAGAACAACTTAGAGTAAGTAAACAAAGTACACAACGTTATTTTATTACCATCAATTGTGTTGAGTTTTATTCTTATATATATTGACCCCATTCTTCATATATATTCAGATCGAACGGATGCGGGACCAACTCCTACCATTTGACCGCATACGAGCCATTCAAGAGGAATTGGCGGGGTTCATACTTGATAAGGTCGTCACGCCTGGCGGAGAACTCTTTAGATATCCACCAAAATGAACGTTGTATATATGCTTGAACGTGTTTGTCTTGTACTTGATGCTTCAACGTTTATGGAGAATACCACACAATGACGATGTTGTGTATAATAATAGTTGCTTAATTATTTATGTACTCGTATGTACCGATGACGATGTATGTGTATACCGCTCCCGATCGATTCCCCCTTCCCCCCTCCCCATCCCCGCCGCGCCGCAGAAATACGCCCAGAACGGGGCAGGGACAGAACTCTGCCGCGGCAGAGATTTAGGCCGTTTTCTTGCCGCGGCAGAGATTTATCTCCTTTTCCAACCTTTAACACTGGTTACGAACCGGTGTTAAAGGGGGGGGGGGGGCTGAGCCCTGCGGCAGCCCCACGTGCGCCACTCTTTAACATCGGTTCGTATAAGAACCGGTGTTAAAGGGAGGGCCCTCTAACACCGAACCCTCAACAGCGGTTCTACAACCGCTGTTAGAGGTCCCTCCAAACCGGTGTTAGAGGGGGGGTGTGCACTAGTGGTATTTAACATTTTTTTACTTCTTTCTCAACGTCAGGAAAGGATCTTGGTGCATCTTTGACATGCGTGAAATCTGTACGAAACTCATATAATATATATAATCTAATAAAATCAATAGGAACGAGCGGTATCAACACCATATGAGAATACCTATGTACACCATCTAACGGTATCAACACCATATGAGAATACCTATGTACACCATCTAGCGTTCATCATATTCACCATCTGTTACTCATACTAGGGAATGTGTCGCGGCGACATGCCACACCCCGATAACTACGGGCGGAATATGTCTGGAATTATCGTCGAAGAATAGCATAGAAATCCAAAAGAAAAAAATACTACGGGAGAATAACGGTAGGGGAAGTACTCACCTTTAAGGAGTCAACGTTGGATAACTACGGGCGGAAAATTAGTGATGGAAAATTGTGTCGAAGAATTATCGGCCAAAGTATGAGAAAAGCAAAAAATAAAGAAGAAAAGACCGACGTGGAAAGTACTGACAGAGTTACTCGCGGCAAAAAATATTTAGGCCAAAAATTACACTAAAATACCAGTTTAGGTAAAAGAGTTACCGGGGGGAAATTACCGTTTGTGCAATACCAGGAAAAGGTTGTCGAAGAGTTACATCGATAATTAGGTAGCATGAGGAAATTATTGCGGCGTGAGAATGGAATTACCATGTAAAATTACACTCGGGGATATTACAACAGTGTGACGTGTCGCGAGCCTATTGGCCAAAATAGAAATCAAATAGTACATGAACTGGTCTGCTGGATAAAGATCAATGGCCGGCAACACGTAGGGCACTGTACATCTGCCATGAATAGTACCGTGCGCGACCGTGGCGCTCTCACAAGGCAAGAAGCCCACGCACTTTAATATATAGGTATATATGCCCCACGCAAGCACATCGCTCTCTCTATGAAGCACACGTTTTTAGAGGCAACTCGCTGCTTTGAGAGTAGTCTGCTAGTTTGGTGCTGCGGTCGATTTGGCTTGAGCGTAACGCCAGGGTTTTCGACGGACAGGAGTGCACGGCAACGGCCTTGGCCACTCGCATCTCGGACGAATGGCAGGACTGGCTTCGTTATCGCCCTAGTCGTAGGCGTGGGACTGTACGAGGCGTTGGGTGAGGGCTGCTGCCCACCTTTGTGGAGCTGCATGGCAGCTAGTTTGGTTGTAATCCACCTGTAACATCTCTTGCCATCTTAATTCAATGACCCACAGAACTCCTGCGAGTTCTCGAAAAAAAAAGAGAGTAGTCTGCTGTACACGGCTCCTCTCCCGTGTCTTGTCGGTGGCCTCGCTGGCCAGCGTAGATAGTGGAGGGGATGCCGTGCAGTGCTGAGTAGCTTTATGAGTTCTAGGAGTAGTTGTAGTCGGCTCTGTGTTGTGGTCTGGCACTATACCGGGTGGATCTTGCTGGATTCTTGGAGCTGGATTTGGTGTCTACCGGTGGTGCTACTGCTCGTCGTTGTGCTTCAAAGGGTGGAGCCAGTTGCGGCGAGCGGCGGTGTCTCGAGATCCTCCACATATAAAGCTTCTGGACGCGCTGGGCATCTTGCCCTGCAACCGCTATCCCCTTTTTCTTTGGCCGGCCGTGGCGGCAAGGGAAGAAGAAGAGGCCGTGTGCTAGAGGCTCTAGGCTGGCGGTGGTGGGGTTGTGTTGGCCTAGCGCTGTGGCGTGGATCCAGGCAATCGTTGACTGGTACCTCCGGCGAGCTTCCAAGGTGGAAGACAAAGGAGCTCCAAGATTTGATCATCCTCTTCATCAATAAGCGCCCTCATAGGAGTTGTCTTCGGATGCAGAGACTGCAAGCATTGATGTCTCTCCTGGCCGACCGAGGTGGCAAGGAGGAGAGGTGTTGCGGCGAGGCATGTGGTGTGGGGGAGCCTCTCCCGGCTAGCCGTGGAGGCGAGGGAAGAGGCCCCACTTTGCGTCGTCCTCTGCTACCTAGAGAAGGTGCTATGGGTTTTGGGCTCATTGCTGTTGCATCATCTTCGGCTTCTCCTCCTTATTTCGGGCAGGAGCTCTAAGGGGGAGCTTGGTTTCTTTACGCGGCGTCGACGGATTCTGGATGCTCGATGTTGTTTCTCTATGGTATGTCTTCACTCTGGGTGCTGAGGTAGCGGTGGAAGGAGAGGATTTCTGTGCAGCAGTGACGACCACCGGCGTTAGAGTAGTGAAGCCAACATCTTCTGCAGTTCCAAATCGAAGGTTGTTATCCAACCGATTATCCTGGCTAAGTTTATGCCTTTGAGCTTTACGGCGACGTGTTTCGGCATATCTCCAATCTCCATTGCGAGGCCAGTAGTTGCAAAGACAGTTTGGAAGAAGGACCTGATTCGTTTCTCCTATATTTTTGTAGGGTCCTTTTTGTAAAGAGTATGGACTTGGTTGTATTTTATCTTTATTTAGGTTCCTGTGTGGAAATCTATATATCTCCCATCTTATTTTAATGAAAGGCTTCCAGCCCCTTCCAGGGGGCTCTCCTTTGTTAAAAAACCATCTGTTACTCATCATGTTGACCAAACAGGAACAGGAAAATAAATAAATATGAAAATCAAAGATGTACATTCAGGCGGTGAGCTCCTAGAAGAGAAAACTATGAGGCGGTGAACTCCTGGTGCAGGAAGCCGCTTCGGGGTAGGCCAAGGGTCCTTGCTGCAAGAAAACAGCCACGGTGGCGAGTCTCTGGTCCAGAAAGATGGCGTTAGCGGCGGCTCGAGCAACAAGAAACAGGGGCACGGTGGGGAGAAGTGTTAGCTTTGCGACAATGAAATAACGAAGAACGATAAAGAAATCACAGCAATGAGGACACAGATTTAACGTGGAAAAAACCCTCCAACAAAGAGAGGAAAACACCACGGGTGCCAACCAGCGAAACTTCACTATAACGGGGAGTGTTTACACAACATCGGGGATTTTCTCAGATGCAACTTATCCCAGTCGGTGGATAACAAGAGGTTTATATAGTGGTGGTAACCTAGGTCATCAACGACCTGTACCATGGGGGGCTGTCCGCTTCGGCCCAAGCCTCCGGCGACGGGCCTCGCTCCGCTCCGTTAGAAGTTGGCCTTTAATTTATAGAATTTGGATCAACATATAACAAACTCCAGCTTGAGACAAATTACTTATTGTAGCATCAATAGTAATCATCTCCCTGAACAAACAAAGAAAACACTTTCGGCATCAACAGCCACTTGGGCTAAGTAGTTATACCAACTAAGCTTGAGCATAGCTCATACTTAGCAACGAGAACAGGTTTTGTCATCATATCAGCAAGATTATCATGAGTGCTTACCTTGCATACCTGTAGTGTACCTTGTGCAGCAATATCACGAACATAATGGTACTTGATATCAATGTGCTTTGTTCTCTCACGGAATATCTAATCCTTAGTAAGGTAAATAGCACTTTGACTGTCACATAACAGGTTAATGCAAGAATCATCCTTTGTAAGCTTTAGCAATAGCCATATATTCTGCTTCGCTTGTAGATAGAGTAATAACTGGTTGCAGCGTTGCCTTCCAACCCATGGCACATCCACCTACCGTGAACACATAACCTGTGAGGGACCTCCTCTTATCCAAGTCGGCAGCAAAATCTAAATCCACATAGCCTGCAAGTCCCTCACCAGTCTTGCCAAACTTCAAGCAAGCATTGGATGTGCCACGGAGGTACCTGAAAATCCACTCAACAACTTTCCAATGTTCTTTACCATGATTAGCCATGTAACGACTCACCAAAGTCATAGCATATGATAAATCAGGGCGAGACATCAAGGAACCAACAACACTAGAATAAGGAATTCGTGACATGTGCTCAATATCTTCATCATAACTAGGACATTGCAATGCTGACAATTTAAAGTGAGGAGCGATAGGAGTACTAACAGACTTTGCATCATGCATATTAAAACGTTGGAGAACTTTCTCAATGTAACTTTGCTGACTAAGAAATATCAACTTAGATTTTATGTCCCGTTTAATTTCCATACCTAGGATTTTCTTAGCAGCACTAAGATCTTTCATCTCAAATTCACTACTTAGGTGTGCATTCAAAGTAGTGATTTCTTTCATGCTCTTGGCGGCAATTAACATATCATCAACATATAACAGCAAGTATATAGGTGATCCATTGACAAATTTTATGTAAACACAACTATCAAACTGAGACATCTTAAAACCTTGTGAGATCATAAATGCATCAAACTTTTTTTTGGAAAAGAGCATATATTAATATCAGAAGATACCAATTACACCCAGCCTCTATAACAACATATTGCCCTAGCGGCCATACAGATGCACACAACCAAAAAAGAAAGAAGAATTACAAAAAAAGAAAAGTCCCGCTACAGTGACCCATTCGTTGAAACAACAGTACCACCACCACCAAGACAACACCAGAAGTCTAGCTTCTCCAAAAGCGATGCCTCCAAGAAGGGAATAGTGCACAACACCATCATCGCCCGATCATAGATCTTAGGTTTTCACCCTAAAGAAAGTCCACGCTCTCAAAACAATGCCTTCAACAAGGCCATTGCCAGGCACAACCAATTAAGGCCAGACCTTGGGTTTTCACCCGGATAGGTAGGACTATGAACCTCTCATGTGCAGTCGCCCCCACTTGCATTCCGCTGCTCCAAGTCACAAGTCACCAAGCCAATTCCTCATCACCACCCAGAGTCGAACCACCATTGTCAGTCCTCAGAACTCGGTCTCTATGATATTCTCCGTCAGAACCATGGAACGAGAACATGCCCCATGATATTAACAGCCAACTGAGCTTCAAAGCGCTCCCTCTGAACCCAAACGGCCAGAGTAAAACATGGGTGCGCATGACCGAATCTTTCCAATCCGGCAATCTCTAGGCATTATTCACCCATGGGAGTTCGTCGGCGGAACCTTCCGGAACTCACCATTCCGACCAGATCAACAAGGGCAAACAATAGTAGATCTTTATCTTTGCGCGAGAGGAACCATAGGACCGCCACCATTATTCAAGCACACTAGCAGCCCCCCACGCCGCTGATCAGAACAACGAAAGAGAAGGCAAGGCAATGCTAGAGACAAGTACCAGATCGAATAAATCCAGATCAAACCCATCTATATGCGCGCCCCGCGACTACCCTTTGCCTCTCCGGCTCGCGCCCACCATGGCCAAGAGGTCCATGGCCACGCATGGATCCCGCCGGAAATTAGGGTTAGAGGGCCAATCTAGGTCTTCCAAACGAAATCCCAACACCAGCACCTCCTCCACCAGATCACCACCATAGGGAACCGCCGCCTCCACCCCGACCAAGGGATGCCGCCCAGGTCGCCACGCCTCAGCCTCCACCGCTGCCGCCCCAGCAGCACCGGCCTCCTCCTCTGACGCACCACCCCCTAGCCACCTTCGGCGGATAGGACCACCGCCATCATGCGGGCCGACAATGGCGGCGGCGATTAGATCATGAGGAGCTTTTATGGCCGTATGAGTGGCGTCACCCTGGGGAGCAACGCGAGGGGGTACCTGAATCAAACCTTTTGTATCACTGCCTTGGAGATTGCTTCAAAACCATAAAGCGTTTTCTTCAATTTGCACACAAAAACCTATTTTCCAGGAACTATGAACCCTTCAGGTTGGTTGATGGCCCAAAATATCGAGCTCGTTGGGGAACCCCAAGAGGAAGGTATGATGAGCACAATAGTAAGTTTTCCCTCAGTTATGAAACCAAGGTTATCAATCCAGTAGGAGCAAGGAAACACCTCCAAGGTGTTGCTAGCTAGACTTTGGTAGGGCGCACTACCGGCGCCAGCACCAACGTGGAAACCTGCACAACATAACCACAGAACTTTTCCCCCAACTTAAAGTGAGGTTATCAATCTCACCAGTTTTGCTGAAAACAAAGGATTAACCGTATTGTGTGGAAGAAAGTAATAGTTTGTAGAAAGTAAATAGAAAACAGTAAACAGTTGTAGATTGATGGTAAAACAAAGGACCGGGGTCCATGGTTCACTAGTGGTGGCTCTCCTTAAGATAGATGACATGTTGGGTGAACAAATTACAGCGGGGCAATTGACAAACATCAAGAAAGCATACAAGCTTTAAACTTTAAGACCCTTATATCCCTTGTGCAATGGTTTCCTAACGGGGGTTCAGGTTTCTGTCACTCCGGCAACCCCTACGATTAGTAGCCAAATACACAATGCATTCCACTAGGCCCATATAGGTGAAGTGTCATGTAGTCGACGTTCACATGACACCACTAGAACAAGTACACCACAACTTAAATAACAATCTATTGAATCTTTCTAAACACAACTCCACTACTAACAACAAGACTTCTCCCATGTCCTCAAGAACAAAACGAACTACTCACAAGACATCATATGGATCATGATCAGAGATGGAATAAAGATGTATAACAATCTGAACATAAACAATAATTCAATGGTTCACTCAATAGCATCAACTACAAAGAGTAATCAACACCGGGAAAGTTTCCCCTATGAACTAATGCAAGATTCAACGCAATTGTTACAACAATATGGAGATGGTGATGAGGGTGCTGATGGTGGTGATGATGATGATGATGATCCCGATGAAGTCCAGCTGGATGGTGGTGTTGATGGCGATGATCTCCCCTCTCGGGGAAGGAATTCCCCCGATAGAAATCTGTCTGTCGGCGAGATCTTTCTCTCTCGGTGTTTTCCGCACCATAGAGGCAGCGGAATCTTTCTGTGGTCGCTCCCCGAGTCTTAGGGTTTCGGGAGGTTGATATACGCCAGAGGGGAGAGGCTGGAGTGGGCCAGGGTGGCCACACCACCTCCAGGCGCGGCCTAGGGCTGCCCGCGCCAGGGGGTGGTGTGGGCCCCCTTTGGCCCATCTCCACTCCGTCTTCTAGCATCCTTAGTCTTCTGGAAAAATAGGATTTTCCGTATATTTTCCCGGATTTTCTGATCTTCGCGAATTTTTCCTCCAAACAACACCTTTTCCATGAGAATCCTGACTGCAGCGGTCCATGCTCCAAAAGTCATCAACCAGGCAAAAACAGATGAAATAATATAAGTATCACCTCTCAGTATGAAATATATCAATGAATAATAGTGAATTAAGACATAGAATAGTGATGCAAAATGGACGTATCAACTCCCCCAAGCTTAGACTTTGCTTGTCCTCAAGCGAAACTGAGCTCAATAAACATGGCCTCAGGTTTATGGAGTGAAGAGTCGATAAAAGAATACGGACAAGAAGCATAACATTCATCAAATACATAGATCATAATAGAAGGCAACTCACTATTATATAACTCAACTTGTAATAAGTAAAGGAAACACAATAAAGATACATAAAGTGAATCATAATTGGTAATGGCAAACTTAGCTCTTGGTCGAAGAATAGTTGATAACTTGCTAGAGTTCACAAATAACTGGTTTTTCAATGATAGCTTTCAAAGTTGTAAACATCAGGATAAGAGCAATGTGCAAAACAAGGAACATAAGAAACATGAATGAATAAATCAACATATGAATGAATGAAACACATCAACTCAAAATACTTGCTGAGATAGAAGGGAATAGGTTTACTGACTCAACTACAAAGTGAAAGAAAGGCCCTTCAAAGCGGGAAGTAGGGATTGCAAGTCTCATAAAGAGCTCCCAAAAATTATGATACTTACTAGTTTTCAGCTCTCATTGCCCCTATCATAGGCATCTTTAGGTGATTAAGGTTAAAGTGATAAAAAATGAGGATATGTATTGACAAGTTGTAAGTTGAGAATCTCATGTCCCTTGAATACGAGGGCCGCTCCTCATGCTACTCAAGTTTAGTAACCGGTAAGTTCTTGTCATCGTAAGCATATGTGTATCATAGAGAACCGCCAACAGGGTACCCCTTTCCCGATGATACGGAAGAATCCCCATATCAAAATGACAAGGCAAGCAGACAACAAGCATCTCAGCAATCTTCTTATTTTACCATGGGAATATGGTGCTTTTTTCTCTCTTTCCTCTTTTCATAATATCTCTTTTTTTTCTCTTTTTTCTCAATATCAGACTCTTTTTTTTATAAGAAGAATGCTTCATAGATACTTGTTATGGTTACGCTGCAGGTTTCCACCATGTCAGCATGGATTAGACCAGCGGCCCAGGCGTTTCTCTAACACACATGCATAACTCCATGGACTTACAAGCTCCCCTTTCATTTCACACCGACGACATCCATAGACAAAAGAACATGATATCAACTTGGTACAAAGTACCAGTGCAATGTTGAAAGCGTTCCCCATGACAGCATGGTTCTGCTAATTCACAACTTACAAAACGCAAGCATATACGCAACACAGGTGAGCACAATGGTTCAAGTTTATTAAGTGCAAGAAAGTAAAGTGTGCCATCAAGTTCGTGAGAGCTTTAATCACTAATTTTCACATAACAAGTTTAATTTGGGAGGTAGATAAAACAAGAATTTACTTGGAATAGCAGTAATGCTACTAGGTAGGTATGGTGGACACAAATGGCGAAGGTTTTGGTTTAAGGAAGTGGATGCACGAGAAGAAATCCTCTCAGTACAGGTTTTTGGCTAGCAAGGCTCGGTAGCAAGTATAAGAGTTGAAACAAACAAACATACAAGTGATAAAGACAAACATGCAATCTTCCTTGGAAGCACAAAAGATCTTAACTAGAGAATACTAGACTTATGAGCAAATCAAGAAAGAAAGACGATGAAATTATTTTTCTTTAGAGTACCTTTATCTTTTTCATTCAACTCTCAAAAATAGTGTTGCTACTGACCGAGCCAGGTTTGCCAAAACCAACTAAATTAACTCAATGATACCAGAGTGATACCAATACTAACAACAAGATCAATCATATAACCACGAATTGAAAACTAATATGAGCTATGCAAAAGAGTGAATGATAGAACTTCTCATTAATATTCCATAACGGTAACTCACACCAAGGGATACATATCTAACGAGAAAGGGGACACTTCCATAATGCAAACCATCCTACATAATAACTCCTCTATTCATGATATGACTCTACTAAAAAGGTAAAAAGATAGAAGATAGTGATGTGATACCGCGGCACTCCCCCAAGCTTGGAACAAACCAAGGGGATGCCAAACCTGATGACGAATTACTCCTTCGGTGGTGGTGGTATTATTCTCTTAGTTGACGTGAGGAAATCTTCCAGCATCTTGCGAAGCCTATTATTCTCCCATTGAAGCATGTCAACCTTCCTCTTCAAGTCCCGGTACTTATCGCAGATCTCCTTAGTGACTCGTAGGGCTTCCATTGATGCAGGGCAAGAGACTAAAGGTACCAGCCTCTGCTTGGGGTCTTGAAGATCCTCCTCCATAGGCTCCTTCCCTTTATCCTTGGCGGACACCATTGTGCTTCTAAGCTTTCAAAGAGTATGTCCTGACAGAAACAGATCGAAACAAAAACACGACGAAAACACGATATACGGACCTCGGGGGATCCAGGGGGTTATATATTACGAAGTTTTATATCAAAAGGAAGGTACTGGGAGAAAACGAGTCGGAGGCGGAGTCCGGGGTGGACTCACCACCTGGTGGCGCGGCCAGGGGTGGGACCTCTCCAGAGGGTGGTGTGAGTCACCCTGGCTCCAGTTTCGTCCCTTTTTCGCTTCGTAACTTTCCTTATTGACTGAAAACTGCAAAAATATAGTTGGATAGTATTTTCGCGGAACTTTTCTTACCAGAACTGTTACCTATTTGAAAACAGACTCTGCAGGTCTCTGAATTTGGTATCTAGTAGATTCTTCCGGAGTCATCTCTTGAATATCATCGATATCTTCATCTTTATACACTTATTACTTGAGTCATAAAACCCTTCTCTTCCTTATTACACCATTATCTCCACTACCTAGAAATTTCTTTCACACAATTCTCATTAGCAACATTAGTATAAGTGAAGTGATAAAACCTTTTGAGTCCAACTTCAACTGAAAACCATAAAAAAAGCTACTGAAACAACTCCTTCAGAAAACCCAAAAAGAATTCAAAAAGGAAATCGAATAAAGAAGCAGATGCAAGAGTGGCAAAATCTGCCAAAACAGACCAGCAGGTAAAGATCAATTTTTTCGAAAATCTTCTGTTGCTCAAATCAAAAAGTGCAAAACTAACGGAAGTTAAATAACAACCTTGGGTAGAAGCACAAAAAATTACAGCTTAATCCGACATACAGAGATCTCTCACGAATTTTTACGGTGAAGCACAAAAAATCTGTTTCGGGACACCAACTTCCCCAAATATTACTTCTCTCTCATTAGAGGTTGATCTTGACACAAAAACCAAACAAAACGGATAGGGAGCGGTTATTACCGAAGTAATAACTTCCAAGACTCAAAGAAAAAAAATAAACTGAAAGCAAAAACAAATTGGGTTGTCTCCCATAAAGCTCTTTCTTTATAGCCTTTAAGATGGGCATGATAATTTTGAAGAAGCTCTCATAGGGATATGAATTGAAGTGAAAGAGAGCATTAAGAAGCAAAAACACACACACACATTTAAGTCTAACCCACTTCCTATGCAAGGGGATTTTGTAAACAAACAAGTTGTTGAAACCAGAGGCAACTTGCTTAAGAAGGCAAAAGAAGTGCAACATAAAAACTTTGAGTATAAAGCGAGGAAACTTGATATTATTGAGATACATAAGAACACTTTTCCCTCTCTCATAGTAGCTTTCAGTATCATGCATAAACTTAACAATATATCTATCACAAGGACCATCATAGCAATGATCACTTATTCTAACAGAAAACACGAGAATACTAGCTCTCATAACACTACTATGTGAAACAATATTAGAGGTATCCTTACAAACGATAGGGTGTCCCTCTTTTTCATATTTAGTGACAAAGTCTTTCACACTTGCTATTATAGGTTCATCAACCATTTGTTTATCAGGTTCAATAGCTTTACTCATACTTTCATTAACCATACTAGCTATCATAGAATGTTCCTTTACCTTAACTGGAAAAGGCATTTTCTCAATATAAGGTTCAGGTAAAACATGATTAGCAGTATAAACTTCAGTATTTCTTGCAGGAACACTCTTAGCAACATCTTTATAAGGTTCATGATACTTATTCCACTTCTTTTTAGGCACTTCAATATAGGAAGTAAAAGCCTTTAAATAAGAAGCAATAGCTTGAGAGTCTAGACCATAAGCATTTTTAATATTTTGAAAGTCATCAGTTCCCATAAAAGATTCAAAGCATTCATAATCATAATTTATACCTGACTTTCTACCTTTGTCATTCTCCCAAGCTTCAACATTGTCTTGAATACGGTCCAGAAGATCCCATTTAGCTTGTTCTTCCATGCGAGTGAATGATCCAGCACAAGAAGCATCCAATAAATCTTTATCATGTAGAGGGAGCCTTGCATAAAAGTTATTGATAATAATATTGTTGGGGAGCTCATGAATGGGACATTTGAGAATTAGTAACTTCAATCTCCCCCAAGCTTGAGCTGTGCTCTCTCCATCAAGAGGCCAAAAGTTGTATATTTGATTCCGATCTTTATGAATCTCACTAGGAGGATAAAACTTTGAATAAAAGAGAGGCACTATTTCCTCCCATTCCAGAGCTTGACCATTCTTCAGCAGCTTATACCATTCCTCAGCTCTTCCTTTCAGCGGTAATGAGAATAACTTATTCTTAACTTGATCTGTAGTAATACCTGCACACTTGAACAACCCGCATAATTCATGTATAAAGATTAAATGATCACCGGGATGGACAGTTCCATCCCCAACATAGTAGTTATCCATAACACGATCAATAATTCTTGTAGGTATTTTGAAAACATCATTCTCAGCAGGTGGTGGCTTATCTACTACCTTAGCAGTGGTAGTAGCATTACCAAATAAGAAACTCAACGAATTATCCATAACGAAAATAAAGCAACTAACAGTAGTAAACAATACTCACAGTAGAAGTTTCCTTTACCAGTTCCACTCTACAATAGCGCTTCACTCCCCGGCAACGGCGCTAGAAAATAGTCTTGATGACCCACAAGTATAGGGGGTGTATCGCAGTATTTTCGATAAGTAAGAGTGTCGAACCCAACAAGGAGCAGAAGGTGCTGGCTAGTGGTATGGATCGGGAATTCTCTGCAAATACTTAACAAACGGATTTTTAGGGGTTTTTGATAAAGCAAGTAAACAAAGTACGAGTAAACAAAAGACAGTAGGAATAAATGCAGCAAGTGGCCCAATCCTTTATGCAGCAAAGGACATGCCGGTTGTATTACTTAAGATGACCAAACGTTCTCGAGGACACATGGGAAGACTGTCAAGTGCTTTCGCTTCATATAGTTGATTAATCTTCTTTAGCTTGCTAAGTGTTGTGTGAGTGAATCTGTGCTAATGTACCGCCCCATCCAAGACTAATACATACTTGTGATTATACCCCTTGCAAACATCCGTAAGTACAAGAAAGTAATTAAGGTAGAAACCTAACCACAACTTTAAACTCTAAGACCCTTACGTCCCTTGTGCAATGGTTTCCTAACAGGGGTTCAGGTTTTTGTCACTCCGGCAACCCCTACGATTAGTAGCCAAATACACAATGCATTCCCCTAGGCCCATAGTCGACGTTCACATGACACCACTAGAAGAAGTACACCACAACTTAAATAACAAATTATTGAATCTTTCTCAACACAACTCCACTACTAACAACAAGACTTCTCCCATGTCCTCAAGAACAAAACGAACTACTCACAAGACATCATATGGATCATGATCAGAGATGGAATAATGATGTATAACAATATGAACATAAACAATAATTCAATGGTTCACTCAATAGCATCAACTACAAAGAGTAATCAACACCGCGAAAGTTTCCCCTATGAACTAATGCAAGATTCAACGCAATTGTTACAACAATATGGAGATGGTGATGAGGGTGCTGATGGTGATGATGGTGGTGATGATGATGATGATCCCGATGAAGTCCAGCATGATGGTGGTGTTGATGGCGACGATCTCCCCTCTCCGGGAAGGAATTCCCCTAGCAGAAATCTGTCTGCCGGAGAGATCTTCTCTCTCAGTGTTTTCCGCCCCGCAGAGGCGGCGAAATCTTTCTATGGTTGCTCCCCGAGTCTTAGGGTTTTGTGAGGTTGATATACGCCAGAGGGGAGAGGCTGGAGTAGGCCAGGGTGGCCACAACACCTCCAGGCGTGGCCTAGGGCTGCCCGCGCCAGGGGGTGGTGTGGGACCCCTGTGGCCCATCTCCACTCCGTCTTCTGGCATCCTTAGTCTTCTGGAAAAATAGGATTTCCCGTATATTTTCCCGGATTTTCTGATCTTCGCAAATGTTGCCTCCAAACAGCACCTTTTCCATCAGAATCCTGACTGCAGCGGTCCATGCTCCAAAAGTCATCAACCATGCAAAAACAGATGAAATAACATAAGTATCACCTCTCGGTATGAAATATATCAATGAATAATAGTGAATTAAGACATAGAATAGTGATGTAAAATGGACGTATCAGATTGCTGTTTTCTCCCTAGTAGCAACGACACATCTAGTACCTTAGAGATTTCGGTCACTTCCCAGATTACTAGAGGCATGAACCCACTATCGAGCATAAATACTAACTCTTGGAGTTGCTAGCATCTACTTGACCAAGATAGCTACTAACAACGGAAAGCATGCAAGATCACAAATAACAAAGACATGATAGAATCAATAATCAATCTAAAATAGCATCTCAATATCCATCGGATCCCCGTAAACACAACATGTATGATTACAAATAGATGATCTTGATCATGAACGGAGCTCACAAGATCTAAACATGATAGCACAAAGGAGAAGAACCAGCCATCTAGCTACTATATGGACCCGTAGTCCAAGGATGAACTACTCACGCATCACACCGGAGGCTTGCATGGTGATGAAGACGGCCTCCAGGGTGAATTCTCCCCTCGTGAGTCTTGGGAAGACAGATCCCTCTCGATCTAGGGATGGAGATGACGGTGGCTACACACTCTTTCGTGGATTTTTGATTGGGTACTTAGTGTCGTCGGATTGATGACAAGTACGCCATGAGGGGGTCCTCGAGGCGTGCGTAAGAGATGGGGGTGAGACGTACGGTATTCCGGGACGGTGAGCACACAAGTTTACCCAGGTTCGAATCCACCGTCTTTGGACGGATCCTACTCCTGCTAGCAATCGATGTCTGGCGAGCAGGAATATGGGTTACAAGGGTTTCGCCTGTGTGAGTTGAGGGTCTAAAGTATTGGGTGTTATCTGGTGCCCTAAAGGCTCTCCCTAGGACGGCTTATATGGATATCCGGCCTAGGTTTTACAGGAAAGATCAATCCGGCTACGACTAAGAGTCTGTTACAGAGTACATCTTGAACTACAAGTAACATTATGGGCCTGAGTCGGTAAGTCTTCTGGGCCTTCCCGTAGCCGGATTGGACTCCGTCTTCTCTCCCTGACTGGGCCGCCCGTGAAGCAAAGCTCTAACCCGAAGCGGGCCACCCTGGTCAGTGAGGAACTGTGAGGATACCCGGAAAGTATATCCCCAACAGCAGCCCCCGCAGGCCTCCAAGATCCAAAGTCGGATTTATCATCGTCTAGCTTGATCTTGACACGAGAATCTTGAAGGTTCCTGAAACTTCACAACAAAAGATACGATCCAGGTCTTAAAAATAAGTCGGACCTTGCAATTGGTTACTCGGATTTTCCAGCTTTCAAACTAAGCCGGAATTTGGTCTCTAACGCCACCTGACACAAGCATGGTCAAGTCACGTCATCTAACAGACGTTTCGTCAGCACGACCGCTGGTGGGTCCGCGGTTCGTGGAACCGAGGCACCGTTTCAATGCATGCGTGGAGATCGAGGCGACACAATCATCGCGTGGGCCCTTCCCAGTTCTTTCCACGACGCGTGGCGGTTACACTGTAGCGTTTGCACGAATCTTGGCGCAGGTAGGTGGATATAAGGGGTTTAGATTTCTTCTCCTTTCCACCAGTCCCTTGCCGTTCCTTCCTTCCCAAACCTTCCCACGCGCACAGAGCCTCCTCGTCCTCCTCCCACAGAGCTCCTAGCGCCGCCCCTTTAAGGTCACCCTTCCACTGGAGAAAATGGCTTCATCTTCTTCCTCCAGTTTGGCGGCGGCAGCGGCGTATAGAAGAGAGAAAGAAAGCCACAGGGAATCTGGATCCCTAACGCTCTCGGCAAGCAGGTCTTAAGAACGTGGAGAAGGAGGGGCTCCTCGCTGCGTAATCGGAGCGGCCGGGCGGCTCCCGAGACCGTCCCCAATCCGCACGAGGGCGAGCGCGTCCACTTTGGCACCCATCTGGACCGAGGTTTGTCCTTTCCTCCCTCGGAGTTCTTCTCCGAGGTGATTGACCACTATGGAGTTCAACTCCACAATCTTCCTCCCAACTCCATTCTAGAGATGAGCGCATATGCTGCGCTTTGTGAGGGCTTTCTCGGCATTAGGCCGAGTTTGCTTCTCTTCCTGTTTTACTTTCATGTCCGGAGGAATTCCATCACTGCCGGTGTTCCTTACATCACCGGGACCATTAGTTTTTCTCTTAGACGAGACCGGGCATATCCCAAAATTTCTGCGGTCAAGCAATGGCCAGCCACTTTTTCTATCATCGGGATATTCCGGCTCCGGCAAAGCTCTTGCTGCGGCTTTTGTCGACAGAGTACGGCCCAACCTTCACAGGATGAGGGTGCTCGGCTCTCACAGATGATCTGATCTTTGCTAAGAGGCGGATCGAATATCGATGAAGCACAAAGTGCGAAGGATCGACCTGGTCGATCTTGGGTTTCACGCCGGATCCGGCCAGTTCGATACCACGGGATAGGCGATGCATTCCACACGTCTTCCTGACCGACTCCCTCGCATCAGCCCCAAAGCCTACACCACTCAGGGCTACATAACCCAGATCAAGTGGATGATCAAGGAGCGTATCGAGAGGAGGATTCCGGAGGTTTCTCTGGATATGCACACAGCGGAAAACCCCGTGGTTCTGGTAAGATTTTATCATCGCATCTTTTATGTGTTTCTATCTTCGAGTTACATTGCAATGCTGATACGTTTTCTTGTTTTCAGCTTGCTGACATCCCCGAGTCGGAACTTGCTCCGCTCAAAGGATACCCTCCGGAGTTCTCTCAGGAGGTGGAAGTGGTTCCACTGCCGGATCTTGCGCTCAAGAAGCACAAAGCTCCAACAGTAGCAGTTGGCACAAAGGAGGTGCCAGTCGTGAAGAGGTAACCTTCTGTCACAACTTTTCTGCCTTTGTTGTTTACTCAAGTTTCTTTCCGAGATGTAATGTTTTTGACTTTACAATCTCTCAGAGCAAAATCAATCATCAAGGGCAAGGGGAAGGGGAATTCTTCGAAGCCCTTGCGCCAGACGAAGCTTACAATAGCTTCCCCTGCCGTGGCTCCTCCGACTCCGGTCCCTCAACCTTCTGCAACTCCGGCGATCATCCCTTCTCCGGTGATTGCAGAAGATCCGGCTCCTCAAGTGGAGCCGATGATCCCTGGGTCGCATAATGATGTCACCACCAGTGCGTCAGCTCAAGATAAGGGTGAACCCTCTTCGGGTAATGATCCTCGGCTGAAGTCTTCGCCGATAACCTCCTCAACAATCCGGGTCTTGCCAAATTTGGCCTGACCCGGAAATCTACAGAGGAGATCCAGCGGCTGGCCAGGCAAGTCCTGGACAAAAGCCATCTATCCCCCGAAGAGGAGGCACAAGAAGCAGAGGACGTCAAGTTCTCCGACCTTCTTACACAAGTCCGCCTTCGCGACGAGAGGATCAGGACTGGCGAGCTTCCAACAGCTCCAGTGATCCCTCTTACTCTCGCCGAGAAGGTGGCGGTGAAGTGAGCAGGTTTAGACAAACTCACCATGAGCAATATGTAAGTCAGAATTCCAACTCTTGTTTTTACATTATGTTATATCATATCCTCTAGCCCCCAAGCATGAAGTAGGATATAGAATCCGAGTTTATGCTTTCATTAGGATGCCAAAGAACGAACTAGTGTATCCCCCAAGGATCATGCTAATATTTAGTAAAAATATTAGCCTGAGTCTTAAGTAGCTTTCTGACTTTGGGTATTCTGACTTACAGAAAGTATGTTCCTATAACCAGGAATTATTGTCCAATGTCTGTAATAAGCGGAGAGAGATCAAAGCTCTCTGGCTTAAAAATGCTGAGCTCAAGGTAGCCAAGGATGAAGCTGAAGGTAAACATTTCGAGATTCAAACCTTGCCTTTTGCTTTTTAATGTCGAATTTTCCTGAACTGTTGTTCTTTTTGACTTCTGACGTTGGTGAAACAATCCATCGCTATGATTGAAGAGGCCGAGAACCTCAAGACCTTGGTGGTGGAGAACAAAGGACTTTGCCAAGAGCTGGAAAAGCTCAAGGTGGATCATGAAACGAGCATAGCTCAAGTCTTGGAATCCTCCTCCATGGCCCTTTGAAGAGCGATGTAAGATTGCCGATCAAGATAAAGTTATCTCGGACCTCAAGAATGAGGTTGACAGAGAGAAGGATATCTCCCAAGCACTCCGGGCTGAACTCCAGAGTCTCCGGGAGGAGAAAGCCAAGATTAACGACGTCATTCTTGGTAAGTTCCATCTATCTGACTTATCATTTCCTCGACTTTTATCAATGTCGGTTTTTCCTTATCTTCATTTTGTGTATAGGTCCTCTGAACTTGACGGACTCCTCCTCGTCCGAGCCCCGCACTCACCGGCTTACCCAAGTTGGTGATCTTCTTCATGACTACCGCCAATCCCTTGAGGATATTGGCGAGTCTCTCAGGATTCCGGACATGCCAAGCATGTCGGACTTCCAGGTGCGGGAGAAGGCCAAGGAGATGCCGCAGCTTGTTCGAGACTGGAACATGTCCTACGCGCGGACTGCCGCGCAGAATGCCCTCTCCATGGTCATGAGCCACCATGGAAACATGGAAATATGGCAAGTGACTAAAAGTCTTGTAAGGTAAGCGAAGGCGGCGAGCAGGACTTTCAAGCCATCATGCACTCCTGCACCGGATATGGGTGCCACGTAGCTGATCTGACCAGCTACGAGATCCCCTTCTTCACCCGCGTGGATACTCCGCCACCTCCTCCAGAAGATGCCGAAGAAGTTTCCGACGATGAACGGACCACCTCGGATCCGGACATCTCGGAACGATATCGGGGCGGAGTGACCAGCGAGCCAGTAGATCCTTCATCTCCTCCTGCATCATAGACCACAAACTTATGTATTATTCTGTGAAAGAACATGATGCAATTTGTAAATATGAAGTACTATGGCTTTTGCTAGTGCTAAGTTTTTTTTATCTATTCAGCACTTTTGTTTTAGACTTTTTGTGTGCTTGAAATGTTTGCATACGCACTTAGAATTTTTCGTCTCTATTTATCGTTTATCTGGCTTTCCGCCTCATCCCTTTCGTGAGCCGGCTAAACCTTCAGCCGGAAACTTTGCCGAGCAACGGAGCTCAATTGCTAAACCAGTTTAAACTCGGAAACAAAGCCGGCTTTCAGTACCAACAGTTCACTACTCGGAAAATACCCGCATCCAGCAATTAGACAAATAACCTAAGTAAAGACTAGAATTTTTTAGAGTTATACCCGAAGATAGCAGTTTTAGAGTCGGAAATCTAAACAAGAACGAACATGAGCATAAAGTACTTTCAAGCATTCTGGGATTTTCGACTATGACATGATCATTAGGAAATAAGATGGTAAAAACTTCTCAGGAAAACTTTGAGGTAACCAAAACTTCTATTTCTCATAGAACATGTACATATGTATGATTACAAAGAAGGATAAACTAAGAATAAAAGGGACGTAGCTGAGCAATATTCCATGGTCTGTCTAACTCATCCGGATTTGTACTACCTCCAACTCTCTTTCTCTTCTTAGTAGCAAGTCTTTCTTTGACTGGCCTCATGTCAGTTAAGTAGTACGATCCATTGTGCAATACTCGACTAACTAAAAAGGGCCCTTCCCATATTGGAGAAAGTTTGTGCTTTCTTTGTTGCACAAGCCAGAGAACCAAATCACCTTTATTAAAAGATCTAGTTCGGACTCTCTGGCTATGATACTTGCGTAACTTCTGCTGATAGGCTATAGATCTCATTTCAGCAACGACACGAACTTCTTCGACTAAGTCGAGATCGTTTTGTCGAGAAATCTCGGCATCCTCTTCGATATACGCGGCCACTCTAAGAGAAGTATGAATTAAATCACTAAGAAGAACTGCTTCTGCGCCATAGGCCAAGAAGAAAGGTGTATATCCTGTTGACTTGTTCGGAGTTATTCGCAAACTCCAAATTACAGAGGGTAGTTCCTCTGCCAAGCCCCCGCAGCACGTCTTAGTGGTGCTTCGAGTCTTGGTTTCAAGCCTTGTAGAATTAAACCATTTGCTCTTTCGACTTGTCCGTTAGCCTATGGATGTGCGACTGACGCAATGTCAATCCGGATATTTTGCTCATCATAGAATTCAGCCAGTTCTCCCATATAAAAGTTACTCCCGTTGTCCGTGATAATGCTATGCGGATAACCATACCAGATTATAACATCCTCGACAAATCTTTTGGTTGTTGCTCCATCACAACTAGTGACAGGTTTAGCCTCGATCCACTTTGTGAATTTGTCCACCATCACTAAGAGGTGTGTGAATCCACTTGGTGCTCGTTTAAAAGGTCCTACCATATCAAGCCCCCAGACCGCAAAAGGCCATGTTATAGGTATTGTTCGTAGCTGATCAGCCAGAACATGAGCTTGCTTGGCGTACTTTTGGCAGCCTTTGCATGTCTTGACTAATCGTTCGGCATCTGCCTGAGCTGTAAGCCAGAAAAATCCATGTCAAAAAGCTTTTGCCACTAAAGATTTGGCTGCCGCGTGGTGACCACACTCGCCTTCGTGGATTTCTCTTAAGATCTCCACTCCTTCTTCCGGAGATATACGGCGCTGAAAACCCCCAGAAACACTCTGTTTATGGAGCTCACCTTTAACAATAGTATAGGATTTTGCTCGTCGGATAATCTGCCGGCTCAGCACCTCGTCTTCGGGTAATTTACCATCTACCAAGTAATCAAGGTAGGGTTGAGTCCAGCTGGGAATTACAGCCAGAACTGCTATTAAAGGTGAGTCGGATTTGGTCAAATATTCCTCATCTACTCCCTTTATCGAGGGAACTTTGAGGTGCTCTAAAAATGAGCCATCCGGGACCTCTTTCTGCGCAGAGCCTATTCGAGATAGTGCAAGTGCTTCCTCATTTTCTGCTCGAGGGATGTGTTGAACTTCAAACCCTTCGAACGATTTAGATAGATAATCCACGACAGCTTTATATGCTGCCATGTGCTTATTTGCATTACAAATATCCGAGACTTGCTGAGCAACAAGATCCGAATCTCTGTAACACATCAAACGTCGGATGCCAATATCCTTGGCAATCCGGATTCCGTCTTGAGCTTCATACTCGGCAATATTGTTTGTCTGTGAAGTGGATCTGCAACACGTATAATAGTTTATCTCCTTGGGGTGATTTGAGCACCACGCCAGTGCCGAGCCCCCTCGAGCCTTAGACCCATCAAAAGAGGGTCCGATATTACGACTCGGGGAGGACCATGTTCTCCTTCGTCTCTGTCCAATCGGTGACAAAGTCGACAAGGATCTGGGATTTGATTCTTGTCAGGTTTATACTCAATATCAAAGCTGAGAGCTCTATGCCCCATTTGGCGACCGTCCCGTGGCGTCATTGTTATTGATTATGTCTCTAATTGGAGCTTTTCTCACCAAGGTAAATGGATGCTCCTGAAAATAGTGTCGCAACTTATGAGATGCTAGGAAAACAACCTAAGCCAACGTTTGATAGTGTGGATATCGCTCTTTTGATTACATCAAGCCCTCACGACAAAATAAGTGGACGCTGCACGGTGCTCCTGATTTTCTCTGGTCTCTCCACCACCATGGCGATACTAATGACCTTATTTGTCGCAGCAATATAAAGCAACATCGGTTCACGAGGTTCGGCGCTGCAGAGATGAGAGTACTTTCTTCATGTCATGTAGTGCAGCTTCAGCTTCGTCAGTCCAGACAAAATCTTTGGTCTTCTTCAGGAGTTTGTATAATGGTGCGGCTCTTTCACCAAGCTGGCTTACAAATCGACTGACCGCAGCAATGCAACCAGTTAATCTTTATACGTCCTTCAGGCGAGTTGGCCTGGAAATATTGAGAATAGCCTTGACCTTATCGCAGTTCACCTCTATGCCTCTTTGAGACACGATGAAACCTAACAATTTTCCGGCTGGTATTCCAAAGAAGCATTTCTTCGGGTTAAGCATGATGTTGTATTTGCGTAGATTGGCGAACGTCTCCTCCAAGTTGGAAATCAATGTTTCCTTATTTTTGGACATGACCGTGATATCATCCACGTATGCATGTACATTGCGTCCGAGTTGGTCGTGGAGGCAACGCTGCATCGTCTTATTGATGCGTAGCTCCTGCGTTCTTCAGCCCAAAGGGCATTGTAACAAAATAGAAGGTTAGAAGGGGTTATGAATGAAGTCTTGACTTTGTCGATTCCTTCATCCGTATTTGGTGATAACCGAATATGCGTCGAAAAGCGGTGGAGTTAGAGCCTGCTGTAGAATCGATAACTTGATCAATTCTAGGCAGAGCGAACGGATCTTTTGGACAAGCCTTGTTCAAGGCAGTATAATCAACACACATCCTTAAATTAGTGGTGTCCTTTTTAGGGACCATTACAGGGTTGGCCGACCAATCAGTATGGATGACCTCTTCTATGAATCCGGCTAACTCGAGCCGCGCTAGTTCCTTAGCTATTGCCTTACGCTTTTCATCACCAAACCATCATAAGGACTATTTGATGGGTTTAGTGTTCGGGTTTACATTTAGAGAGTGCTCGGCAAGTTCTCTAGGTACTCCGGTCATGTCAGATGGCTGCCATGCGAAGATATCTTGATTCGCTTGGAGGAACTTGACGAGCACGCTTTCCTATGCGCTACTTAGGCCTACGCCTATCTGGGTCACCTTGGAGGGGTCGTCATCCTTCAACGGTGTCGTCTTCGTCTCTTCTGATGCCTTGAACTCCGGATTTGGCTTTGTCACCTCCTTCTTCGTCGCAGGCATCTCGGACGGATCTATGCTCTTCTTGATCTCCTGGTACTCCTGGGCGTGCAGCATGGCTTCGGCAAAGGCGGCATTTCCATCCTCGCATTCTCGCGCCTTCTTCGGGTCTCCCCTGATGGTGATTACGCCGTTGGGATCTAGAATTTTCATCATATTGTAAATGTAACACGGACGAGCCATAAAAGCCCAGTAAGTCGGACGTCCGAATATAGCGTGGTATGCTCTCTTGAACGGGACCACTTAGAAGGAAAGTGCCTCCGTCCGATAATTCTTTGGTGTTCCAAAAGTAACATCCAAAGTGATCTCTCGAGGAATTAGCTTTTCTTCACAGGACAACTCTATGAAAGATCACAAAGCTGTGGTTCAGCTGTGTTTCCGAGATCTTCATCCGGCGTAGCGTTTCGACATAGAGAATATTGATGCTGCTACCAGCGTCCATGAGGGTCCTCGAGAAACCATAACCATCAATAAGTGGATTGACGATTAAGGCGTATTTTCCTCGCCTATGTATCTTAGGCGGATGATCAGCATGGTCAAACGTTATTGCTACTTCCGACCAGTCCAGATACTGAGGGACAGCCGGAACTATTGCGTTGAGCTCGTGGAGAACTGCTTTCTTGACCTTTGCTGGTTGAGATCCAAGGAAGGTGACATAAGTGTCCTTCTTGGTGGGAAAAGTTTTCTTCACCTCCGACTTGGGATTTGAAGCGTCGGCTTCCTCCATGTTGGAATCTTCCTTGGTCTCTTTGTCTTTTTCGGGATTTTTCTTCCCCTTCTTCTGCTTGGCTTTGTAGCCCGCGGTATCATCTCTCTTGATGTCGTCGTTAAAACGACATTCAGCGTTGGTGTGGGATGAGCCCCCATTGGCGTCCAAATGATGCACACTTGGGTTATTGGCGATGTCGGCCCAAGTGTAGGTTTTGCCTGGTTGTTGCTCTCCTCTACCTTGGAACCTTGATGTCCCACGGCCACGCCCGTGGCCTCCGCCACGTCCTCCTCGTCCTCCAGACCCGGAAACAGTAGTGACTACCACTGTCTCCGTGTTGGGTTTTTCTTCCGAGGTATTTTTGCGCTTCTGAGCTTGTTGCTTTGGTTGTTTTGCCGACTAAGGCACAACCAGGGCATTGAGTAATCCCTCTGCATCGTCGTCAGCATCTACATACTTGCTCGTTGTTTCTATCATTTCTCCCAGATCAGTAACCTTGTCACACTTCAAGCGATGGCGCAGTAAACCAATTGGGAGACCTGCGATGAAAGCTTCAATTGCAGTTTGATCGTTTACTCCTTCGCGGGAGTTCTTGGTGTCAATCCATCGTCCGAGGTAATCCCGGCAAGTTTCTCTGGCTTTCTGGGTGCAACGCTGTAGGTCTCCAACCCTACAGGGCCTCCGATATGTGCCTTCGAAATTCCGAAAGAACGCACTTTGTAAATCATACCAGTTGTGGATGGTGTTCGTCGGAAGCTCATTGAGTCATGATCGTGCCGTCTTCCTCAGCATGAGTGGGAGATATCGAGTTGCGACCAGGCTGTTTCCACCTTTGGCGATGCAACAAGCTTGGAAGAAATCCTGTAACCAGGTGTCTGGCCAAGCAATGCCGTCGTAGGCTTGAATATGTCTTGAGATAGCAAATCCTTCCGAGAACTTTGTAGCTCTGATGCGTGGTCCGAAGCACTTTGGGCCCACGTACACGTCATCATTTTCGTAGCACCGAGCCTCTATGTTGGAGTTGATCCTATGCCTTGCGTCGTTCGGGGATAGGGATCGTCCCGAATGCCGGCTGTGGTTGCGGTGCCTTGGAGCCGGACTTCGGCTTCTGCCACCACCTCCTCCGCCATGTCCTCCTTGACCTCCGTGGGGGCCGTTGTGATAACTATGTGGTGGAGAGGGTGGTGCAGCGGGGTAGTTTCCGGCTGATCGCCGGCCTCCGTCTGGAACGTCATTATTCCGATTCCGGGGAGGGTCTTGACTACGACGAGCCCCCTGCCGGCTTGTACCTGCATGGTTTCCGTCGTTCCTTCGTCCGTTGTTCCCACCATAGTGAGGCTCAGCCGGACGGTTCTCATGTCTAGGAGGCGGCATTCTCTGACGATCCTCCTCCCGACGTTTCTCTTTATCTTCTCCCCTTCGATCCTTAGACTCTCGTCGGGGAGGATTCGTCGGATTCAGGGCAGCGATGGCATCTTTCTCGGCCGCTGGTGTGACATTGCCCCAACCGCGTGTGGTTTTGTGATGCTGTCCTGAAGATCCGGTTCTCGAATAATTGTCTTCCCGTCGTTCGGGGCGATAATACTGCTCCAGAACATAATAGGGTCTTACGCCAGCCCATGATGGATCCGTGGGACATTGGTCAGCATCTGAGACCAGTTTTTGACTTCCGGACAGGGGGACCTTTTGCTGCTCTAGTCCCTTGTTGAGTAGCTTGATACCCAAACGGATCTCCTCTGGTCCTGGATTAGCCGATAGAATTTCTCGGCTGCCACGGTATTTTGTACTGGTGTTGGGTATACCCAATCTCCGTTGCTGTCTTTCCGTGGCTTCCCCATCTCATCTCCAAAAAGGACGTCACGGACACGTGGGAATTGGTTGTCATCTATGTGACGCTTCCGTGTCTTCTGATGCAGACGAGACATGTACTCCTTGTTCGACATGCGTTTCTTCTCCACCTCGATGTTTTTGGCTTAATCGAGGAGTTGTTGACGACGCGCTTCTAGGGCTTGCGCCCTTTCATCCAGCTCATTTGCAGTAAGTTCTGCAGCTGTAGGGATAGGTGTGGTTAATGCGGCATCAATGAGTTTATGCGCACCTTCAGTGATCACGTGTCCATCCACCGATGCTTCTTTTTTCAGCTCGTCTAGGATAAGTGCTCCGTCCGAGTCTTCTTCGTATTCCTCGGCAATCACCTCCTCTGTCAGAGGGTCTTTTGCCGGGGTCTTGTTTTTCTTGTTCTTCTTCTTTGCCTTCTTGGCAGCGCCGGTAGCAAAGACGGCTTTGGGTCCGTTTCCCAGAGTCAAGCTCTGATGATACTTTCGGACATTTGGACTTCGGGATTATCTCCGACGTCCATGTCATCCTGCGCTTTGGGAGAGTGTTCCCCGGATCCTTCATCCATGGCTTCCCCTTCTTCTGCAGCTTTGGAGTTGTACTCCTCTTCATATTCCACGGAGAACTTTCGGAAATCTGCTGACGTCCATGTCTTTCCGAGGATGTGGGTACGTCGGCGTTTGTTCCAATTGCCTCTAGCACCGAGTCGGTGTTTTCTCCAGCATCGGCAGAGACGGATCCGCATCCCATGTATCCGACGAAGTGCGACGCGTGCTTCCTGAGGTACCTGCGGCCTTCACGGTCAGCCATATCGAAACTTTTGATGGTCTCGAGGATTACATCTGCGCTTTCGCCTTGCAGTATCATATGTCGTAGTGTGTACCTTAGGAAAGGCCTGTCTGTTCCGGCATCATCAGAGCAGGAATCAGTGTCGTTGATATGCTCCTCCTAGATTTCGACTTCCACGGGTGGGTCGATCTAGGATTCGGCTCCTCCGGGGAGATCCACTCTAGATTTGGCGTTGACCGCTAGGTCTTCTTCAGGTTCGGGTTTCTCCACTATCTCCGCAACTAGTGCAGGCTGGGTGGGATTAGGGTTTTCTGAGATCCGGAACTCTGCCGCCTCCGCGGACAAAGGGGACCCTGAAAATTCTTCTGCCTCTATCATCACCGCTGGGGTGGGTTGGGCAGGTTCAGCGAAACCGATGTAAACATCGATTCGCCAAAAGACATGATTGTGTAGGCAGTCGGCCTCCTTTGCCGGAATCCAAGTCTCGTCGAGAACGATGAGAGGGACGTCGCTGGCGTAGAGGATGCGACCAACGGCGATGGTCTCGCCGATTCCGATTCTTGCAGATTCCGCTCGGAACGCAGATCCGAAGCTCACTTGCCCCACGGTGGGCACCAACTGTCGTCGGATTGATGACAAGTACGCCATGAGGGGGTCCTCGAGGCGTGCGGAAGAGAGGAGGGGCGAGACGTACGGTATTCCAGGACGGTGAGCACACAAGTTTACCAGTTGAATCCGGCTTTGGACGGATCCTACTCCTGCTAGCAATCCAGTAATACGGCAGAGCCGGAACATGGGTTACAATGGTTTCGCCTGTACGAGTTGAGGATCTAAAGTATTGGGTGTTATCTGGTTCCCTAAAGGCTCTCCCTAGGACGGCTTATATAGATATCCGGCCTAGGGTTTACAGGAAAGATCAATCCGGCTACGACTAAGAGTCTGTTACAGAGTACATCTTGAACTACAAGTAACATTATGGGCCTAAGTCGATAAGTCTTCGGCCTTCCGTGGCGGATTGGACTCCGTCTTCTCTCCCTGACTGGGTCGCCCGTGAAGCAAAGCTCTAACCCGAAGTGGGCCACCCTGGTCAGTGAGGATCTGTGAGGATACCTGGAAAGTATATCCCCAACACTTAGGGTTTCTGTATCGGAGGCTTCTTATAGGCGAAAGGGGAGGCCGAGGGGGTGCCCGAGGTGGCCAGACCACCCCCTGGCGCGGTCCAGGCTTGGCTTCGCGGCCAGGTGGTGTGGCGGCCTCCTGGCCCCTCTCCATCTCATATTCTGGCTTCGTGTCCCCCTCGGTGAAAAACTGACTTTGGCTTTTGTCCCGTCCAATTCTGAGAATATTCATTTTCTAACATTCCTAGAACCAAAAACAGCAGAAAACAGGCAGCTGGCATTGTGGCTCTTGTTAATAGGTTAGTCCAAGAAAGTGTATAGAAAGTACTCCAAAGTGTGGACAAAACATAAGAAAGTAGATAAAACCAAGCATGGAACATCAAAAATTATGCATACGTTAGCAACGTATCAACATCCCCAAGCTTAACTCCTACTCGTCCTCGAGTAGGTAAGTGATAAAAAGAAAGAATAATTTTTGAGGTGACATGCACCATCATAAACTTGATCAAAGTATTTGTAAAACATTGATAACTGCGATCATAGTACTTCAACATAGCATGAAACACAAAGTTTTAACAATAAGACATAGCAACTATGTTGCAACATGAAAAGGCACAAACAAAAGATTCATGAATAACACTGCTTTGCAAGACGTTTGTTTGTTTCACATAAAGAAAACATAGCATAGTGGCATTCAGCTTGTCCCTCATAGAATAACAAACATAAATGCATAGGACACCTTCAAAGTTTATAAGAGTGACTAGATACAAATAGTTTAAAACAAGCAATATCAAGGTATGCATCAATCAACAAGTCTTGGGACAATGCACATAGAACTAAGAATGGCCACTATGCTCTCAAAGTAGGTGCATAAAGGGAGAAGGTAGAGAATCAACATAAAAGTAAAAGAAGGGCCTTCATAGAAGGAAGTAGGGATTCAAGTCTCATAAAGAGCTTCCAAAAATTATGGTACTTGTAGCTTTCAACTCTCATTGCCCCTATCATAAGCATCTTGAACGTGATTAAGGTTAAAGTGACACAACTAAGAGGATATGCTTGACAAGTTATAAACTGAAATCTCATGCCCCTTACTTACGAAGACCGATCCTCATGCTACTCAACTTCAGTCACGAGTAAGCTCTTGTCATTGTAAGTACATGTGTATCATTAAGAACCGCCAACGGGGTACCCCTTGAACATGATGAGGGAGCTTTCCCATAATCAAAATGACAAGGCAAGCAGACAATGAGCATCTCAGCAATCTTTTTATTTGCTATTTGCATAGGTTTTTATTGAGGATGCTTCATAGAGTGCTCATTATGGTGATGCTGCAAGTTTCCACCATGATTAGGCATGGCTTAGGCTAGCGGCCAGGCGCTTTCTAACACACACATACAAACTCCATGATATTACAAGTTCCACTTTTATTTCACAATCACGGATCCGTAAGCAAAAGAACATGATATCAACGGGGTACAAAGTACAAGTGCAATGTTGAAAGCGTTCCCCATGAAACATGGTTCTGCTAATTTCAACTTATAAAGCGCAAGCATATACGCAACAAAGAAGGACCCAATGGTTCAAGTTTATTAGAGGCAAAAAGTAAAGTGTGCCATCAAGTTCGTGAGAGCTTTAATCACTAGTTTTCTCATAACAAGTGGAAGGTAAACAAAAGCATGAATATACTTGGAATAGCATAAGCTAGTAGGTAGGTATGGTGGACTCTTTGGAATAACTTGGTTTAGGGAGTTGGATGCATGAGTGGAACTCATACCTTGTTGTGGAGGCTAGCAAAAGACTGGGAGCGACAAACTAAGAGAGAAATAATGGCCATAATCATGCAGAGCGACAAAACATCATTGATCAAAGCATAAAGTGATACTACAAGTTGAAAACTAAAGGATCATAAAGTCTAAGGTGACTTGAGATAGTCATAACATGGTGTGAGCATGCGCCAAGTCAACCCAAATAAAGCATCAAAGGAGAATACCACTATACTATGCTTTAATATGCTAAAAAAACGCATGATTCATCCAAGGCACATTAAGCAATCTCATTTGTTTATAACAAGTCATGCTACAACAAAGAATACTAAGCATAAAGCCAAAACAATATCAAGCATGGCATGACAAAGCATAGCCACAGTCAAGAACGAGCTCTTTTTACCACATAAGCATGAACTTTCCTACTCTTTTCCAAACCAAACCAAACTATTTGCAAACCAAATGTATGAAAGAGGGGGTCCAACCAATTTATTCATAAAACTAAGCAAACCAAGCAAACTAAAAACCAAAACGAAAACGAAAAAGAAGACGCTCCAAGAAAAACACAACTGTGCATGAAACAATAAAAATGAAGCGTTTGGAAGAAACCTGGGATTTTTATTGATGAAGAAGGGGATGCCTTGGGCATCCCCAAGCTTTGACGCTTGTACTTCTTGGATATTTCGTGGGGTGACACGCATGGCATCCCCAAGCTTGAGCTTTAGTCCATCCTTTATCTCATTACTCATTCCTTCCATACACCTGAAATTTTTCCTTCATACAAAACTTCACACAATCTCATTTGCAACATTAGTGCACTTAAGATAAATAAGTCTCAAGGTTCAGTTCTAACACCAAATAAACTTCAATTAGAACACTATCTACTGTAGCACTTTCCTCAAAAATCTCAATTCCCCAAAAGAACTCAAGAAGGAACCAACAAGAAGCAAATGCAGAAAAAGGCAGAAATCTGTCAAAACAGACCAGCAGGTAAAGACGAATTTTTTCGAAGACCTTCTGTTGCTCAAATAAAAAAGTGTTGAACTAACGAAAGTTAGATAACAACCTGGGGCATAAGAACAAAAAATTACAGCTCAATCCGACATACAGAGATCTCTCAGGATTGTTTACGGTGAAGCACCAAAATCTGTTTCGGGACAGCAACTTCCCAATCATTACTTCACTCTCATTAGAGGTTACTCTTGGCACAAAAAGCAAATAAAAATGATAAGGAGCGGTTATTATTGAAGTAGTAACTTTCAAGACTCATCTAAAACTCTTGGGTTATCTCCCAACAAGTACTTTTCTTTAACGCCTTTAAGTTAGGCATAAAATTTTGAGAAGATGATCTTATAGGAAATATGAGTTGAAGTAAAAGAGAGCATCAAGAAGCAAATTCAAAACACATTTAAGTCTAACCCACTTCCTATGCATAGGAATCTTGTAAGAAAATAAATCAAAGAAGCACATAATATCAAGAATGGGTAGATAAAACAAGAGCAACTTCAAAACTTTCAACACATAGAGAGGTGTTTCATTACCATAAAAACTTCTACAACCATATTTTCCTCTCTCGTAATAATTTTCAGTAGCCTCATGAATAAACTCAACAATATAACTATCACATAAGGCATGCTTTTCATGATCTACAAGCACTAGAGCTTTATTATAAACATTTTCAAAAGAATCCTCGGGAACATAACATTCACCCTCCTTTGATAAGCATGGGGGACAATCAAATAATGTAAGGGATAAAGAGTTACTCTCATTAGAAGGTAGGCATGGGTAAATCCATTCTTCCTCCTTTTGTCCATCACTCTCCTCCTCTTTTAAATCAAATGAGCTTTCAGGTTCAGCAATTTCTTCTTCCATGGAGGTTCTAGCAGGCGGTGGTTCATCTATTACCTTAGCAGTCCTAATACTGTTCCCAAATAGGAAACTGAGTGAGCTATCCATAATGAAATAGTGATTGGAGCAGAGCTCGTCATAAAGGCAACTTAAGAAAAGAACTAGTTTTTTTTTGTGTTTTTCCAATAAGAAAGCAAACTAGTAAAACTAATTTTTTTGTGTTTTTGAAGAACAAAACAAGCAAACAAAGCAAAAAGAAACTAAGCAAAACAAAAACAACAAAGTAAAGAGATTGGTTATGAGGGACTCCCCTTGTGAAGATGTCCTTGACTCCCCGACAACGGCGCCAGAAAAATGTTGGCGTGTGGTTGACGTGGGAGCTTCTTCTTGTTCTTCAGTTCCCCGGCAACGGCGCCAGAAAAATGCTTGATGGCTCAATGCACGGCGCCCAGAAAATTGCTTGGTGGCGGTGTTGATGTAGAGCTCGTTGGGAACCCCAAGACGAAGGTATGATGAGCACAGCAGCAAGATTCCCTCAGTTATGAAACCAAGGTTTAATCGAACCAGTAGGAGCAAGGAAACACCCCAAAGGTGTTACTAGCTGAGCTTTGGCAGGGCGCACTACCGGTGCTAGTAGCAACATGGAGACATGCACAACACAACCACAGAACTTTGTCCCCAACTTCATGGCGAGGTTGTCAATCTCACCGTGTTTTGGAAAACAAAGGATTAAACGTATCGAATGGAAAGAAGTAAAAGTTTGCAGAAAGTAAACACAAAGCAGTAAAAGATTGTAGATTGTATGTAAAAGACAAGGACCGGGATCCATAGTTCACTAGAGGTGGCTCTCCTTAAGATAGATAACATGCTGGGTGAACAAATTACAGCGGGGCAATTGACAAGCACCAAGAAAGCAATACATGCATATACTAATCATCTTGACTCCTTTGAGACTTGATTGGGCATTACAACATAATACATAGACCGCCATCCAACTGCATCTATGACTAATAATCCACCTTCGTTATCATCCGAACCCCTCCAAGATTAAGTTGCAAGCAACAGATTATTTCTTTATGAATGCGTGTAAAGTAAACAATACGATTGTTCTATGAACAAAGGATTGTTGTTTTCTCCTAGTAGCAACAGCACATCTAGTACCTTAGAGATTTGTCACTTCCCAGATTACGAGGCATGAACCCACTATCGAGCATAAATACTAACTCTTGGAGTTGCTAGCATCTACTTGGCCAAGATAGCTACTAACAACGGAAAGCATGCAAGATCTCAAATAACAAAGACATGATAGAATCAATAATCCATCTGAAATAGCATCTCAATATCCATCGAATCCCCGCAAACACAACATGTATGGATTACAAAAAGATGATCTTGATCATGAACGGAGCTCACAAGATCTAAGCATGAAAGCAAAAAGGAGGAGAACCAGCCATCTAGCTACTACATGGATCCGTAGTCCAAGGATGAACTACTCACGCATCACACCGGAGGCTTGCATGGTGATGAAGAAGGCCTCCAGGGTGAACCCCTCTCCGGTAGGGTGCTAGGAAGAGCTTCAGATCCCTCCCGATCTAGGGATGGAGATGACGGCGGCTACGGACTCTTTCGTGGATTTTTGATCGGGTCCTTAGGGTTTTCGTCCCGAGGGCAATATATAGGCGAAAGGAGAGGCCGAGGGGGTGCCAGGAGCCACCACACCACCCCTTGGGGCGGGCCAGGCCTGGCCGCGTGGCCAGGTGGTGTGGCCGGCCCCTGGCCCCTCTTCGTCTCGTATTCTGGCACTTGATACCTTCCGGAAAAATAGGCACTTTGGCTTTTGTCCCGTCCAATTCCGAGAATATTCATTTTCTGACTTTCCTGGAACCAAAAATAGCAGAAAACAGAAAAGCAATCGTGGCTCTTGTTAATAGGTTAGTCCAAGAAATCATATGAAAAGTACTCCAAAGTTGGAACAAAACACAAGAAAGTGGATAAAACCAAGCATGGAACATCAAAAATTATAGATACATTTGCAATGTATCAACCACCCCCTGGTGCAGGCCAAGCTTGGCCATGCAGCCAGGTGGTGTGGCGGCCCCCTGGCCCCTCTCTGTCTCGTATTCTGGATCCGTGTCCCCCTCGGCGAAAAACTGACTTTGGCTTTTGTCCCGTCCAATTCCAAGAATATTCATTTTCTGACTTTCTTGGAACCAAAAACAGCAGAAAACAGGCAGTTGGCACTGTGGCTCTTGTTAATTGGTTAGTACAAGAAAGTGTATATAAGGTACTCCAAAGTGTGGACAAAACATAACAAAGTAGATAAAACCAAGCATGGAACATCAAAAATTATGGATACGTTAGCAACATATCTTGGTCCATGTAAATCTCCTCCTCCAGTTCACCATGCAGAAAAGCAGTCTTTACATCTAGCTGCTCAAGCTCAAGATCATGCATAGCAACAATACCAAACAAAGCAGAAATAGAACTATGCTTCACAACCGGAGAGAAAACATCATTATAGTCAATACCTGGAATCTGGCTGAAACCTTTTGCTACTAACCTTGCCTTAAACCTTGGAGGCTCATTAGGAGACAAACCTTCCTTCTTTTTGTATATCCACTTACAACGGACGACCTTCTTTTGTTTAGGCAAATGCACAACATCCCATGTGCCATTCTTTTCAAGGGATTGCATCTCTTCTTGCATAGAAGAAATCCACTTCTCACGGTCAACGGATGCAACAACCTCATTGTATGTAGCAGGTTCAGTATCATGCTCCACCAGTTCAGCACAACTCAAAGCATAATGAGCAAGATTACATTCTTCAATTAAATGACGAGGTGTAACTATGTTACACCTCGGTCTATCAGCAGCAATAGACTCATGTGGTTGCTGGAAAACAGTAGGTAAGTGCTGAACAACGTGATCATCAATATTTTCCTCATGAGTATCATCAACCACAACATTATTATCAATAGTTTTCTACAGGTGATCCACCTACACACTAACTCCCTCCTCTCCAATAGCAACAAAAGAGAGATCTATTGGCAAGCTATCATGATACATAACAGATTCATTGAAAACAACGTTCGTACTCAACAAAACCTTTTTAGTGTCAGGATTCCATAGTTTATATGCTTTAAGTCCTGAACCATAACCAAGGAATATGCACTTAACAGATCTATGCTCTAACTTTCCATTATCAACGTGAGCATATGCAGTGCAACAAAAAACTCTCAACTATGAATAATCAGCAGGCAAACCTGACCATACCTCAATGGGAGTTTTCTTCTCAAGTGGAATAGAAGGTGACCTATTGATGAGGTAGCATGCTGTGTTGGCTACTTCAGCCTAGAAACATCTATACATACCTACATTGGGTAACATACAGTGAGCCCTCGAGATGATGGTTCTGTTCATGCGCTCAGCCACGCCATTCTGCTGAGGAGTATAAGGAATGGTGTGGTGCCTGATCATACCATCGTTACTGCAAAACTCCTCAAACTCATTAGAACAAAATTCCATACCATTGTCAGTACATAGTACCTTTACCTTCTTTTCAGTTTGCTTTTCAACCATAACTTTCCACTTCTTAAAAGCATCAAAAATATCAGATTTATGTTTCAGGAAAAATGGCCACACTTTTCTTGAGTAGTATCAACATAGTGGATGATGATGATCATCCTTTTCTTTCAACCATTTGATGTTAAACTTAATACTATACCTAATTTGAATTATCAAGGACCAGTTCCTCAATTAACTTCTATTCTGAAACTCTTTTCAGAATCCCTTTTAGGAATACTACATAATATCGTTATATACTTATTATCAACTTCTACTCTCTATAAATCATTATTTATCAGTACTTGCGCTTTTATTCTTAATGTGTCGTATACACACTTAAGAATCACTCCTTTAAGCTCCCACTCAAAAAATGTTGCCAACATATTTGGGTATGAGTCACTACTCTTACTCAACATATATTCCTACATATTTGAATTTGAGACTTATTTTGCTCCCACTCAAAATGTGTTCCCGACACATTTGAGTTCCAGACTTACATTGCTCCCACTCAAAAATATGTCATTCACATATTGTTTTAGGAAGACTTTCATAGCCCCCACTCAATTTCATGCAAATTGCATATCCACTCACTATTTTGAATGACTTCAAAATCCTTTGATCAATCATCAAACTTGAGAGTTTTATTATGAGATACTAATACTTTACTGCCATTAAATCCATTAGACTTTCAGCACACTTGAATCAAATTCATTTGAATTTGTCCAATACTTGACAAATTGTGCTTTTATCATTCACCCCTTTTCCACTATGGCATTGCAGTCATGTGGGAAGATCCAAGTAACCCTTTTTACTTGTTAAGATTCAACAATGAATTTCTTTCTAATCTTAAGTGAATTATGCCTCTAGGATTTCTCATAATTCTAGTTTACCATTATTTCCTTAGTAGTTCGTAGGTATGTCATATTCCGGTAATCATCACAAATGATTCTTAAATGTCTCCATATGGGATATGGGGTACATTTTGAATCCTACTTCATGTAGTGAAAACACTAGTAGGGAAAACACAATGATCATTATCATTGATTCTTTCCTTTATGAAGAGAATCGTTCAGGAATGCTTTCTGTTGCGCTTCTCAACACTCTGATGCGGGGTTCTGAATCCTCATGGTGTTTTTTACTATCTTCCAAAAGCTTCATAATCGAGAAATACCACTAAATATAAACTTTTTCGAGAATGCACCAAAATCCAAGCAATACTAGTTTTGCTCTCCTTTTGGTTCTAGCCATGACTATCATATTCATAATTTCCAATGAATACTATACAAGGACTTATTCACTATTGTTTTGGTTATATCGAATAACCCCAAAACTTTCACGATGATCCATACTATATATGGCACCGATCTCACGAATTCATATGGTTCACTATATATTCTAATTGAGTGCTAACTATTTCTAACTAATGGTCTTTATATCTACACTACAATGATTTATTTGGCGCCATCTATTTACCCACTTTGATATCTAATATCATATTGTGATGCTTTGTATTTTGACATTTCAAACGCATTGCATAATTTATTATGCCACTCTTATAATGTAGAATTTCATTACTATTGATAAAATCGTAGTAATTGGATTCTCATTTATCTTTAATACCCTTGGATGATGAAACACTTTGATCGTATCAAATAGTTTCATAGTCATGTTTCCTTTAGTAAACTTATTTACAAAATTTAAACAATCATAAAATGATAATCACCATTTTATTAAAACAAAATACACCGAATATGTATTCTCTTTTAACAATTCATCAAACACTTAGTATTCATGTAATACACGGTGTTTAAGTTATTTCTGCCGAACTTAGGCATGATTCATATGTGACAAGAATACAAGTTTCTTTCACATATTATCAATATAACTTTGAATTTAAACAACGGTTTCATTCATTAATGAATATATCATTAAGTTGGACAATTTCAAGGCATTTTCAATATTTTACAAATGTTCATGCATTATCAATTAGTTTCAACAACAAGGATAATTCACATATAATCGAACAAGATATGAACACGAATATAAATCATTCATAAAAGTAGAACAACTGTTTATTACAAACTTATATGAATAACCATCTCACGAAGTGTGAGACACACTAAAGAAGTTCACAATCTCTTGATTACAATAACTATCTAAAACCATAAACTAAATGATAAACATCGAGGGAGAGTGTCGTTGGCCATCATCATCATGCTCGCCATCAACATGCAACGTCACCTCCTATCCAGCAAGCACCTCTCATGCAGAAGGACCTGTTTTCAGCAAAATAGAACAAGTATCAAATATACTTAACACCGCAACATGAGTTTGCAAGATTATAACATTTATAAAATTGTATATCAAATATATACCCTCGTCATCGACGACCTCTCTAGAGATTGGTTCAACCTTTACGTTCCTGAAACGTAATATGAACTCTTGGAAATCCAATGTTTCCATATCACCACTCATGATGCTACTCCGGACATGTCCTTCGTAGATGGGAGGTAGCGATCGAAGCAACATGCCTATCACAAATGGCTCATCCATCCAGTAGTCCACGAAGTAAACTAGTCTCATGTGTGCATCAAGCATGCGCTCCAAGTGACTCTTCAGGCAAGTGTGTTCCTCCATCTTTATGGAAAGGAACTCTCCAAGCAGCTCGTGCTTCCACATGCGCACATGGCTTATGAACTCTGCTCTCAACTGATCCACCATCGTATATGGATCAAGATCACCCATGAGCGGATGGAGTTCATCCACCATCCTGTAACGCATTATTATCTGAATGTAAGTGGACATCTCTTGGCGATAATAGCGGTCCGCCAGCTCTTGTGGGGTCTCATAGTAGTCTGGCTTAGTCAAATCCATCGTGCGGTGTATGTAGTCTACCACTTGATTCCTAGTAAGGAGATCATTCCGGTGCACAATCCAACTAGGGAAGTTGGATCCATCAAGTCTAAGTTTCTCACCAACTACCCACCTCTCAATGACAAAGTAAGATTCATAGTGATCCATCTCTACATTTATAATTGCAAAAAGGAATTTAGACTAAGTTTATAATTAAATAAGTTAATAATAATAACTCCACTAAAAACACCTATCCCCTGAAGGGTTCTAGTGATTACACCACCCCTTTTCCCCACATCTCCCCCGATTGCCACGACCATCAATGTGGGTGCTAGGGTGGATGCCTAAATGTCCTTCACGTCATTCATGCGACTCGTGCTCGATATTTCTCGACCATCCGTGTTCCGAGGCCATGTCTACACATGCTAAGCTCGCCAACTCAACCTTAGTGTATTCGCTGTGCAAGATGGCTTACACCCACTATATGCGAACGTAGATATGTCTGACATTCGATCATCACGGCGCTGCCTCAGACTGAAGAACTTTCTTGGTGGTGCACACTAAGGGAGAACACAATCATTTGCATTTTAATAGGGATCATCTTATTAGGCTACCATCGAGTATCTAATACTAGCACACAATAAAATATACAAACAATAACATTGAATGTAAATGCAATGTGATATGGTCCTTCACGTCGTGATCTCCATCCAGTGTCACCGGATTCCGGCGCCAGGGTGCCGGTGTCGTAGACACCAGGGTACTGGTGCCTTTCCGGCATGGTAGTCCATCACCTCTGTAACTATCTACTACTACTTCGTAACATAAGGTAATTACTTTACCTTTGCCACAATGATGACCCACAAGTATAGGGGGTGTATCGCAGTATTTTGGATAGGTAAGAGTGTCGAACCCAACGAGGAGCAGAAGGTGCTGGCTAGTGGTATGGATCAGGAATTCTCTGCAAATACTTAGCAAACGGATTTTTAGGGGTTTTTGATAAAGCAAGTAAATAAAGTACGAGTAAATAAAAGACAGTAGGAATAAATGTAGCAAGTGG
Source organism: Avena insularis (assembly GCA_023614405.1). Taxonomy (NCBI): domain Eukaryota; kingdom Viridiplantae; phylum Streptophyta; class Magnoliopsida; order Poales; family Poaceae; genus Avena; species Avena insularis. Next base: position 39,868,307 of record CM042694.1, read on the forward strand.
CCCAATCATTTATGTAGCAAAGGACAAGCCGGTTGTATTACTTAAGATGACCAAACGTTCTTGAGGACACACGGGAAGACTGTCAAGTGCTTTCGCTTCATATAGTTGATTAATCTTCTTTAGCTTGCTAAGTGTTGTGTGGGTGAACCTGTGCTAATGTACCGACCTTCCTAGGACTAATACTTACTTGTGATTATACCCCTTGCAAACATCCGTAAGTACAAGAAAGTAATTAAGGTAGAAACCTAACCACAGCTTTAAACTCTAAGACCCTGACGTCCCTGTGCAATGGTTTCCTAATGGGGGTTCAGGTTTCTGTCACTCCGGCAACCCCTACGATTAGTAGCCAAATACACAATGCGTTCCCCTAGGACCATATAGGTGAAGTGTCATGTAGTCGACGTTCACATGACACCACTAGAAGAAGTACACCACAACTTCAATATCAAACCATTGAATCTTTCTCAACACAATTCCACTACTAACAACATGACTTCTCCCATTTCCTCAAGAACAAAACAAACTACTCACAAGACATCATATGGATCATGATCAGAGATGGAATAATGATGTATAACAATCTGAACATAAATAATAATTCAATGGTTCACTCAATAGCATCAACTACAAAGAGTAATCAACACCGAGAAAGTTTCCCCTAAGAACTATGCAAGATTCAACCAAATTGTTACAGCAATATGGAGATGGTGATGAGGGTGCTGATGGTGATGATGGTGGTGGTGATGATGATGATCCCGATGAAGTCTAGCTTGACGGTGGTGTTGATGGCGACGATCTCCCCTCTCCGGGAAGGAATTCCCACGGCAGAAATCTGTCTGCCGGAGAAATCTTTCTCTTTCGGTGTTTTCCGCCCCGCAGAGGCGGCAGAATCTTTCTATGGTTGCTCCCCGAGTATTAGGGTTTCGGGAGGATTATATACGCCAGAGCGGAGAGCCAGAGGTGGGCCAGGGCGGCCACACCACCTGGTGGCGCGGCCTAGGCTGGCCCGCGCCAGGGGTGGTGTGGGCCCCCTGTGGCCCATATCCACTCCTCCTTCTGGCTTCCTTCGTCTTCTGGAAAAATAGGATTTTCCATATATTTTTCCGGATTTTTTGATCTTCGCGAATTTTGCCTCCAAACAGCACCTTTTCCATCAGAATCCTGACTACAGTGGTTCATGCTCCAAAAGTCATCAACCATGCAAAAACAGATGAAATAACATAAGTATCATCTCTTAATATGAAATATATCAATGAATAACAGTGAATTATGATATAAAATAGTGATGCAAAATGGACGTAAACTCCCCCCAAGCTTAGACTTTGCTTGTCCCCAAGCGAAACTGAGCTCAATAAACATGACCTAAGGTTATTGAGTGAAGAGTCGATAAAAGAATACAGACAAGAAGCATCACATTCATCAATATATAGATCATAGTAGAAGACAACTCACTATTATATAACTTAACTTGCAATGAGTAAAGGAAACAAAATAAAGATACATAAAGTAAATCATAATTGGTAATGGCAAACTTAGCTCTTGGTCGAAGAATAGTTGATAAATTGCTGGAGTTCACAAATAACTGATTTTCAATGACAACTTTCAAAGTAGTAAACACTAAGATAAGAGCAATGTGCAAAACAAGGAACATAAGAAGCATGATTGAATAGATCATCATATGAATGAATGAAACACAACAACTCAAAATACTTGCTGAGATAGAAGGGAGTAGGTTTACTGACTCAACTAAAAAGTAAAAGAAAGGCCCTTCGCAGAGGGAAGCAGGGATTTCAAGTTTCATAAAGAGCTCCCAAAAATTATGATACTTATTAGCTTTTAGCTCTCATTGCCCCTATCATAGGCATCTTTAGGTGATTAAGGTTAAATTGACACAACTAAGAGGATATGCTTGACAAGTTATAAGTTGAAATCTCATGCCCCTTACTTACGAGTACCGAACCTCATGCTACTCAACTTCAGTCACAAGTAAGCTCTTGTCATTGTAAATACATATGTATCATAGAGAACTGCCAACGGGGTACCCCTTGCACATGATACATGAGCTATCCCATAATCAAAATGACAAGGCAAGCAGACAATGAGCATCTCAGCGATCTTTTTATTTGCTATTTGCATAGGTTTTTATTGAGGATGCTTCATAGAATGCTCACTATAGTTATGCTGCAAGTTTCCACCATGATTAGGCATGGCTTAGGCTAGCGGCACAGGCATTTCTCTAACACACATATAAACTCCATGATATTACAAGTTCCCCTTTTATTTCACACCGCCGGGATCCATAGGCAAAAGAATCATGATATCAACTAGGTACAAAGTACCATGGCAGTGTTGAAAGCGTTCCCCATGATACATGGTTCTGCTAACTTCAACTCATAAAGCTCAAGCATATACGCAACAAAGAAGGACCCAATGGTTCAAGTTTATTAGATGCAAGAAAGTAAAGTGTGCCATCAAGTTCGTGAGAGCTTTAATCACTAATTTTCACATAACAAGTTTAATTTGGAAGGTAGATAAAAACATGAATTTACTTGGAATAGCAATAATGCTAATAGGTAGGTATGGTGGACACAAATGGCATAGGTTTTGGTTTCAGGATTGGATGCACGAGAAGAATTCTCTCTCGGTACAGGTTTTTGGCTAGCAAGGCTGGGTAGCAAGTATAAGAGTTGGAGGGAAACAAACAAACATACAAGTGATAAAAACAAACATGCAATCTTCCTCGGAAGCACAAAAGATCTTAACTAGAGAATACTAAACTTATGAGCAAATCAAGAAAGAAAGATGATGAAATTATATTTCTTTAGAGTACTTTTATCTTTTTCATTCAACTCTCGAAAATAGTGTTACTACTGACCGAGCCAGGTTTGCAAAACCAACTAAATTAACTCGATGATCCCAAAGTGATACCAATACTAACGACAAGATCAATCATATAACCACGAATTGAAAACTAATATAAGATATGCAAAAGAGTAAATGATAGAACTTCTCATTAATATTCCATAACGGCAACTCACACCAAGGGATACATATCTAACGAGAGAGGGGACACTTCCATAATGCAAACCATCCTACATGATAACTTCTCTATTCATGATATGACTCTACTAAAAAGGTAAAAAGATAGAAGAGAGTGATGTGATACCGCGGCACTCCCCCAAGCTTGTAACAAACCAAGGGGATGCCAAACCTGATGACAAATTACTCCTTTGGTGGTGGTGGTATCCTCTCGATGAGCTCTTTAATCAGTTTCCCCAAGTCCTCGATCTCAAAGGGGAGATTGCGAATAAGCTGCGAGTTTTGCTTAATGCGGCTCATGATCATGTCAGGTTGTGAATTCTAGCTCTTGTGATTCTTTCCCCACTCTTCCTCCTTGAAGTCTTCTTTTCCTGCATGGCTAGAACGAGGCAAATCCCAATTGGAGGTAATTTATCCTTGGGCATATTCTGGTATTGATACTCATGGATAAGGGTATGGAAAGGATTCTTGGCGCATGGGGGAAGTGACCAGGGATCTGAACAGTGATGAAGAGGCTTCCCTCCAATTGACATAGTCCTGGCAGGGTTTGCCACCACTCCAATGCTTGAAATGGTAGTGTCGGTGTGCTTTGCCTCCTCTTCACCTTCACTCTTGATCTCCGTCTCCTTCTCGGGGTCTTGGAGATCCTCCTCCATAGGCTCCTTTCCTTTATCCTTGGCAGACACCATTGTGCTTCTATACTTTCAAGAATAGTTCCTGGCAGAAACAGATCGAAACAAAAACACAACGAGAACACGATATACAAACCTCGGGGGATTCGGGGGATTATATATTACGAAGTTTCACAACAAAAGGAAGGTACTAGAAGAAAAAGGGTCGGAGACGGAGTCCGGAGTGGCCACACCACCTGGTGGCGCGGCCAGGGGTGGGCCTGCACCACAGGGTGGTGTGAGCCACCCTGGCTCCGTTTTCATCCCTCTTTCACTTCATAGCTTTCCTTATTGACTAAAAACTGCAAAATTATAACTGGAAAGATCTTTCACAGAACTTTTCTTACCAGAACTGTTACCTATTTTAAAACGGAGTCTGCAGGTCTCTGAATTTGGTCCTTGATAAATTTTTCCGGAGTTATAATTTTAAAGGCATCAACATCTTCATTGTAAGAATCTCCAGCAATATAATGCTTAAGTCGCTGCCCATTCACTACTTGTGTAGTATTATCTTTTAAAGAAGAAATTTTTATTGCTCCTGAACGGTACACTTCTTCAATAACAAAAGGTCCTTCCCATTTTGATAGTAGTTTTCCTGCAAAAAATCTGAGACGAGACCTATACAATAGAACTTTCTCAGCAACATGAAATTCTCTCTTAAGTATTCGCTTGTCATGCCATCTTTTAACTTTTTCCTTGAAGAGCCTAACATTCTCATATGCTTCACTCCTCCATTCATCTAAAGAACTCAAGTCAAATAATATTTTTTCACCAGCAAGCTTACAATCTCTATTGAGTTCTTTAACTGCGAATAAGCTTTGTGTTCTAATTCTAAATGTAGGTGACAAGCTTTCCTATAAACCATTTTATAAGGAGACATCCCCATAGGGTTTTTGTTGGTAGTCCTATAAGCCCATAAAGCATCATTCAACTTTTTAGCCCAATTTTTTCTAGATCTATTAACAGTCTTTTGCAAGATGGATTTAATTTCTTTATTTGAAAACTCTACTTGCCCACTAGTTTGGGGGTGATAAGATGAAGCAATTCTATGATTAACATCATATTTAGCAAGGGTCTTTCTAAAACCACCATGAATGAAATGAGAACCTCCATCAGTCATGAGATACCTAGGCACTCCAAACCTAGGAAAGATAACATCCTTAAGCATTTTTAGAGAAGTCTCCCCGTCAGCACTCTTCGTAGGGATGGCTTCTACCCACTTAGTAACATAATCAATGGCAACAAGAATATGAGTATAACCTTTCGAGGGAGGAAAAGGACCCATAAAGTCAAATCCCCAGCAATCAAAGGGTTCAATAACTAGAGAGTAGTTCATAGGCATTTCATTGCGTCTAGAAATATTACCAACACGCTGACACTCATCACAAGATAAAACAAATTTTCTTGCATCTTTAAAAAGGGTAGGCCGGTAGAAACCTGATTGTAGCACCTTTTGCGCAGTTCTGTCTCCTGCATGATGTCCTCCATAATCACTACCATGACATTTATGCAATATCTCCTTTTATTCACATTCTGGAACACATCTTCGCATAATGACATCCACTCCTTCTTTATATAAATGTGGGTCATCCCAAAAATAATGCCTTAAATCGTAAAAGAACTGTCAGGGGGATGATCCCCGGATACCCCACCCGAATAAGAAACAGGACAGTCGGATCTCTGACGACCAGACGAGGGTAGGATGGACCGGCTACCACCCGGTAGCCGGACCATGAAGAGGTAGTCGGATACAACAGCGTAGCTGGATCCAATCAGAGGGACAGGACGACATGCGTATCAGTGCATGGTACGCCCTGTACGACGACAAGACGGGCAACCACCCGCCCATACCGAAGACTTGGCGTGGCTGACGGGGGAACAGTGGCCTGTGCTGACGACGGGCTCGCACGGTGTCCACTGTACCTACGACAGCCATACCGCTCATACACCAATGTGACACACCATGCCGGGTACTGTAGATGACTAGTCGGCTGGGACCCGCCTGTGGGGCCCGCCAGTCGGACTAGCCAGTAAGACCCTTGCCTCTCTTCCTATATAAGGAGAGGGAGGGCCTCAGTAGAAAGGGTTGGTCTCAGTTCATTTAAGGCAGTAGCTAAAGAATACAGCTCGAGGAGCACTTGTAGCTTGTATACTCCACATAGTCAGATCAGGCAGGAGTAGGGGTTTTACCTCACCACGAGAGCCCCGAACCTGGGTACTTCTTCCCCGCCACTCGCCAGATCCAATCTCGCCATGGACGCCGCCGATAGCTTTCTGCTAGTCCCCACACCTCTATCTAATTTTTTAGGAACTGCCGTTGCTCCCAATACAACGACAGCTGGCGCCACCATGGGGAAAATGGCTTCGAGTCACGCTCGCGACAGACCGCGACTTCAGCCAGTGAGCGTGGCCTCGCCTGGTGCTCACGCCGCAGTTCGATCGCGCCATCGACAACGCCTCCTGCTTTGCTGGAACTTCCTTCCCAGCAAATGGCACCGTTCTGCTATTCGGCGATCTCCCCGTCTACATCGCCACCGTCCCGGAGCGTTTCCCTAGGGAAATCGTCTCTGTCGCGGGGCCGCCATGCTCAAGCGGCGGCACCTCCGCCGCACCTCGCGGCGTGGAGGTCATGATGGCCGGATCCAGCTCGCAGCCCTGCCGGCCGCGGGAGCGAGGCATGGACGAGGTCGGAACTTCCGCTCCCTCGCAGCCTCGGAACCCGGTCGAGGATGCCATTGATCGGCTCCTGGCGCCGGTTACCCTCGGGGACAACCCAGAGGAGGCAGAGGCCAACTTCACCATGGAGAGACAGATCCTCTAGGAGGCCATGGAGCTGGCAGCAGCCCGCAAGCAGCTGGAGATCGCTAGGCGCGAGTATGATCGCGCGCATGGCCTCACCCCGGCTACCGTGGAGCCGAGCCGGCGCGGCCAGGTATGACGTCTGGGCGGTGAGCTAGGCGGCAGGATGGAGAAGGACGGAGAACCGGATCCCGTGCCTGCCCCTACACGGCCCACCTACAGCACGCCCATCAAGAACTTGCGCGCGACGCGAGCCGCAGCAGATGAACTACCCAGCCTGGAGGGCGAGGAGCGAGCCCGCCAGCACGCTCGCGTCCAGGAGCTCCTCCGCGTCGTGGACGAGCAGGCCGGCGCCAACCGACAGACGCAGGAGGACCTTAGCTACTCCAGAGGAAGCAGGCTACCTGCCAACAGCAGGGGCGCACCACGTGACACGCAGCAGGCGTCCTCCCCTCAGCCGGCTAGGGCCCGCAGCAGGCGTCGTAGCTCCGGCAACAGGGGACAGCCGCGCCAGGAGCAGACGGTCAACAGCAACCCGCCACCTCCCCCACCACCGGAGCACCAGCGGTTCCTCGCCTCAGCCGGGTGGGTGCGCCTAACCCGATTGTCCGGATGACGCATCAGCTGCTCGCCGCCGTTGCCACGGAGGAGGAAGATTCTACCGACCAGTTTGTTTCAGACCCGATCCGAACGAGCCGCTTCCGGATAAATTCTCCCCGCCAGGACACCCCTGGCACGATAGCAGCATGAAGCCGGAAGACTGGTTGACCGACCACGCCACCAGGCATCGCCCACGGAATAAGCGCACAGCCATGCGTTACGCCCCTCTCTCATGCTAACCAGGTCGGCAAGGACCTGGCTCAATAGCTCGCGCCAACAAAGATCAACGCCGCCTGATTTCGAGAAGGTTTTCGTCCGCAACTTCAACGGCATAAGCGCCTGTGGCGCCCGCGCGACCTGGCCTTGTGCGTCTAGGGCGACCGCGAGTACCTGGCCAAGTGGACGGAGCTCCGCAACACTTGCGAGGGCATCCTGGAGAGCCAAGCCATCGGTTTCTTCATCGAAGGATGCCGAGAGGGCACCATGCTTCGCCACCGGCTACTGTGTGACGAGCCAAAAACCATGGAGGAGCTCATGACGGTTGCCGACCAGTACGCCATGGCGGATGCCGCCATGAAGAAGCCCCTCCGAGTAAACGCGGAAGGCCGTCCGACTCCCACGGAGCTGGCTCGCGACCGTCCGAGCAATCCGGCTGGTGAAGCCGGATCCTCCAGACGCCACGGCAACGACAACCGGTTCCACGGGACCGCCAGACAGCAACAAGCCTCGCTACCACGCTGCAGGTCAATGCCAGAGGGACTCGCCAGCCTAAAGGACCAGGGCAACCAGCCTGCTCTCCGCCTCCCCACCGGTGGACCCCACCACCGCTAGGGGAGCCGGTAATGATGGTAACAGCGCAATGGCGGCAACAACAACGGCTACCCCAGCCGCCGCCTACCACATCTTCGAGACGGAGCAGACGACAAGCACAGCCGCAGCGACGCCCAAGGAGGTCAACGCCATCGCTTTCTCGGGTCCCCAATACCTAAACTGGTCGGAAACCCCATCACCGGAGCCGGGCAGATCAACCTCGAGCATCCGCCGACTCGGGCTACGCCATGGTGCTCGACCCTCATCGCTCCAACACGCGACCGCCGATTTTCGCGTCCTCATCGACGGAGGCAGAGCCTCAACCTCCTACCAGTCCTCGCCGGAGAAGCTGGGCATTCGCGAAAGCGACCTCGCTACCGACTACCACGATGTTCCACGGCGCATCGCTGGCTCGCGCTCCCTGGAAAAATCCAGACGCCATCTTCGGATCGAGGAGAACTTCCGCGCGAACCAATGTGGTTCGAGGTGGTAAATTTGACGAGCTCCTACCACGCCTCTCCTCGGGCGCCTACCGCCAAGTTCATGGTCGCCCCCACCACGCATACCTCAAGACGAAGATGCCAGACCCCACGGTGTGATCACCGTCCGCTGCTGCTTCAGCGATCGATGGAGTGCGCCAGCCGTTCCAAACTAGCAGAGGCCCTCATCATAGCCGAAGAAAAGCGCGATCATGCGCAATGTGGCCATGGCCCAGCAGACGTCCGCTAGCAGAAACCGCTAGAGAAGGAGCCTTCCAACCGGCAAGGAGACGAAGAGGATCCTGACCCTCCGACCCGACTAAGTTCGTCACCATTGGTGCCGGCTTAGACAGCAAATAGGAAGGCGCGCTTGTCGACTTCCTCCGTGAGAATCGGGACATCTTCGCATGGTCTCCCAAAGACATGTCGGGTGTGCCGAGGGAGTTCGTCGAGCACTCACTTCATGTGCGTCCGGATGCCAAGTCGGTCAAGCAACCTTTGCGCCGGTTCGCAGAAGAAAAGAGAAAGATAATCGGTGACAAGATCACCCGGCTCCTCGTAGCCGGGTTCATCATGGAAGTGTACCAGCCGGACTGGCTGGCAAACCCAGTCCTGGTGTTGAAAAAGAACAAGACCTGGCGCATGTGTATCGACTACACCAGCCTGAACAAGGCGTGCCCGAAAGACCCCTTCGCCTTGCCCCGTATCGATCAGGTCATCGATTCCACGGCCGGCTGTGATTTGTTGTCTTTTCTAGATTGTTATTCCGGATACAATCAGATCCGGCTAAACCCAGTTGATCAGATTAAGACATCATTTATCACCCCCTACGGGGCTTTCTGCTATGTAACCATGCCTTTCAGCCTAAAGAACGCAGGCGCCACCTATCAGCGATGTATGCAGAAATGCTTGCACTCGCCGATAGGCTGAAACATGCACGCTTATGTGGATGACGTGGTCATCAAGACCAAGGAAAAGCACACCCTCCTCGAGGATCTGGAAGAAACATTTGGCAACCTCCGCTAGTACCAGATGAAGCTGAACCCGGAAAATGCGTCTTCAGAGTACCATCCGGCCAGCTACTCGATTTCCTCGTATCTCAGCGAGGCATCGAGGCAAATCCGGAGAAGATCGCGGCCATCGAAAGGATGCAACCGCCCAAGAACCTGCTGGGAGTCCAGAAGTTCACCAGAGGCCTGGCTTCCCTCAGTCATTTTGGCCACCGGTCAGGGGAGAAGGCACTTCTGTACCACCGATGAAAAAGACGGACAAGTTCTCCCGGACTTCGCAGTCGACACCGCTTTCACGACCTCAAGCGATGCCAGCGCCGGTTCTAGCCACACCGCTAGCAAGGAGCCGATGTTGCTCTATATAGTAGCCACCAGCCGGTCATCAGCGCCGCCCGGTGGTGGAGCGCCCGAGGAAGGCAAGGCTCGGCAGTTCAGAGACCTGCCTACTACCTCACGAGGTTCTCTCTCTCCAAGCAGAACTACCCCCACTACCAAAAGATGTGCTACAGCGTGTACCTAGCATGCAAGAAGCTCAAGCACTACTTCCAGGAGCACCCGATCAAGGTCATGTGCACTGCACCCCTTTCGGAAATCATCGGCAACAAGGACGCCACCGGCCGGGTCACCAAATGGGCCATCGAGCTTGCCGCCTACTCCATCCAGTATGAGCCCCGGCTCACGATCAAGTCACAGGCGATGGCGGACTTCCTCGTCGACTGGGCCGAGACCCGGTATCTCCCACCGGTTCCGGATTCAGACCATTGGAGGATGCACTTCGACGGGTCGAATATGCTCGGGGGCTTGGGAGCCGGCATCGTGCTCACCTCGCCCAAGGGAGACCGGCTGGAGTACGTGCTGCAGATCCACTTCAAGGCCTCCAACAACATAGCCGAATACGAGGCACTGGCGCATGGGCTCCGGCTAGCTAAGTAAATCGGCGTCAACCGGATCCTGTGCTTCGGCGATTCGGACTTGGTGGTACAACAGGTATCCGAGGAATGGGACGCCAGAGATGCCAACATGGCCCTCTACCGGTTCCACATCCAGAAGCTCCTCCTTTGACGGGTGCGAATTTCATCACGTCCCCCGCACCAACAACGAGGCAGCCGACGCGCTCTCCAAGATAGGGTCCACCAGGCAGGCCATCCCACCAGGGGTCTCCCTGGAGCACCTACTCAAGCCATCCATCAACCCGTCGCCGGAATCAGATTCCATCATCTGGGCGGGGAGCGTCCCGGCAGCCGGGGCAGCGGAGGCGGAGCCGGCGGAGCCACCAAAGAAGAAAACTCGTGCCAACTCCGGCCAGGCGGTGCCCTCCGGCTCGCAGGACCCAGGGGCTATCGGCTCGCCCAGTGGCTCAGGGGCTGCCGCCCCGGATATCCCACCCGGACGGCCCACCGACACCGATACCGAGGACAGAGCGTCCTCACATCCGGAAGTGCCATCCTGGCACAACCTTCATGAACTACATCGCCAACAGCGAACTCCCGGACGACGAGGTGGAGGCCGGCAATCCGCCAGACATACACCATCATAAACGGCGAGCTATACACGCGCAGTGTATCCGGTATCTTCCAAAGATGTGTCGACATAGACACAGGCTACCGGCTACTCAAGGACATCAACCAGGGCGAGTGTGGGAACCACGCTTTGTCAAGGGCGATAGTTGCCAAGGCGTTTCGCCACGGCTTCTATTGGCCCACCGCCCTCGAGGATGCCGAGCAGCTGGTCCGCGCGTGCAATGGGTGCCAACGCTTCGGGCAGCTCAGGCACATGCCAACCTCGGTGCTCAAGACCATACCGATCACCTGGCCCTTCGCGGTTTGGGGCCTCGACATGGTCGGGCCCTTCAAGCAAGCTCGCGCGAGAATGACCCACCTGCTGGTAGCGGTGGACAAGTTCACAAAGTGGATCGAGGCCAAGCCTATCCGGAAGCTGGATGGGGCGACGGTTGTTATCTTCTTCACCGACATCATCAACCGCTTCGGCTACCCCAATAGCATCATCACCGACAACGGCACGAACTTCGCCAAGGGGGCCTTCGCTCGGTTCTGCAGCAACAAGGGCATCCGGCTAGACCTCGCCTCCGTTGCACATCCACAGTCCAACGGGCAGGTCGAACGAGCAAACGGCTTGGTGCGGTCACCCGGATGCTGGATCGAAGAACTTCTGGCTGTGCTGTGGAGCCTCCGCACCACACCGAATAGGTCAACCGGCTACACGCCATTCTTCCTGGTCTACGGATCGGAAGCCGTCCTCTCCGCCGACATCGAATTCGACTCCCCCCGCAAGCTCCTCTACGACGAGCAGGACAACAAGGAGGCGCGGGAGGATGGGGTAGATCTCCTGGAGGAGGCCCGCGAGCTGGCCCTGTCCAGATCTGCCCTGTACCAGCAGCAACTAAGCCGCTACCATTCCAGCTGGATTCGCCCAGTCGCATTCCGCGAGGGTGACCTGGTTCTCCGGTTGGTGCAAGACACGAAGGGCATCCACAAGCTATCACCACCCTGGGAGGGCCCCTTCATCATCAGCCGGGCGTTGCCCAACGACTCTTACTACCTCATCGATGCACAGCAGCCGCGCAAGAACAAGATTGACAAATCGGACGAGGAGACCGAACGTCCTTGGAACGCGGGCCTGCGCCCGTTTTACACCTAGTCGCCAAACAGTGTATGTATCCCGAAAACCTCATAAATGAAAATGCGGACTCCCACGAGAATCTCAGGGGCTCCTTCTGGAAATGTGTGCGTACCTGTTCTCCGATTAAAATTTTCCGGCTCCGGCTACCCCTACCCGGGGACTCGCCGGGTGGCCCGGCCTGTTAAGCCAACAAACCGGCTGAGTAGTGTGCGATGATGTCAGAGGCCCACTCTTCGTCTCAGCTACAGACCGCAACCCGGTTGTCCGGCTAGTAAGAGCAAAAGCCCGAGGCATCCCACATGAAAAACGGGGCGGAGGCGTGACAGATCGGACATCCCGGCCCCGCAACTAGCTCAAACCAATCCAGCCGCTAAGCCGCTAGTACCGTGCGTAATGTACTGTCAGCTCCCTTCGATTCTGGCTACAGACCGCAACCCGGCTGTCTGGCAAGGACGCAGCGAAAACAGCAGAACACATGAGAAAGCGACTAAGTGCCTAGAAAGGAGCAAGCCAGTTTTTGAAAAATAAGCCATTTCCCGGCTACGATTTAACGGACTAACCTATTAACCTATGAAGATGTATGTGTATGCATATGTGTGTTATTGTCCGACTACTTCGAGTCGGGATTCAGGAGAAGGAAAGAAGATTCGAAGTCCTCGCCTTCATCAAGCGCTCCGAATCTCGGGGGCTACACCCACTGGGCGCGCTCGCGCGCCCCCAGTGGAATCTTGCAGCTCCTGGCCAACTAAGGGCATTTAGCCGGCAGTTCGGAGCCTGTGTGAGGCAAGGGCGGAGCAATAAAGATAAGAAAGATTCAAGCACTGCTACGCTTAGCTACTCTCGACCGGGGCTACACTCCGGTGGTGCGCTCGCGCCCCACTGAATGTTGGTTCCCCGAAGGCGCCCACCGACGAAAGCAGCCGATCGACGAGGCCACCGGATAAAGTTAGAAGAACAGGAAGAACAAGGAAGATTCAAGCACTCGGCTACGCCAAATCTCGAGGCTTACACTCAGCAGGAAGGCGCGCCCCACTGGAGGTGTAGTTCGTCTGGCTAAAAGTGTGTAGCCGGACTAGGGTAGCCGGGCGAAGCGAGCCAACAAAGATATCAAAAGAAAATTCAAGACACAAGTTAAGAAAGACTCAAGAATTTAGCATTAACAGGCAAAAGGGAGACGAAGCTCCCGAGAGTTACCCGGCATCAAACATAGCCGGTACAGACAGACAAGTCTCACGCTAATCTAAAACAAGACAAATACACCAGGCATCCCGGGGCAACAGCTAAACGGCAGGGCCTTTGCTGTGGGGGGTTCCTGGCTGGCAGATGCTGGAGGCGGGGGAGGAGCCGTAGTGCTTGTTCCGGCTCCAGCGCTGGCGGACGGCGGCACCAAGGACTCTGCATCCGCAGTTTCGGGGGACTCCGAGTCGGTGAGCACCTCGTCCAGATCCACGTAGTCGGCAATCTTGATGGCGGAGCCGCGAAGCTCCGGATGGGCTTGGCGGATGGCTGCGAGATCGGCTCCGGCGCGGAAGCCCCCGTCGATATTCTCGACGCGAGCATCCTTGTACCAGGAAAGCATCAGCGCCAGGGCCATCTCCGCTCCACCACGCGCCGCCAGATCCCGCAGCCGGTCGACCGCAGCCGACACCTCTCCCACCCTCGCCGCCAGCTGTGCCATCGTCTCCGGAACCGGAGCCTCCGGCCACATAAAGGAGAAGATGTCCCGTGTCGCCTGATGAAGCTTCGCGGCCTCCTCGCCAAGAAGAACGACGAGCTCCTGAGCCGGTCAAGGCCCCGCCGCTTCTCCTGCAGCCGGTTGTAGGCCAGCAGGTCTATGCCGGGGTAAAAGGCTGTCAGAGAAGAGGAGTCAAATCCGGCTACCGGATCTGGAAAGAGAAGAAGACGGAAGAAAGAACTCATCTTTGGCAGTGTGGCCGACTTGCATCAGCTCCTCCACCAGCGCCTTCTCCTTGACCGCTAGCCGTTTTATCTCCTTCTCTTGGTCCTTGTTCTGGGCCTCGAGAAGGGAGAAGGCTTCGGCCCGGCTAGCGAGCGAGGCGTCGTGCTCGACGGTAGCCTCCAAGCCATCTACCCGCACGTGCGGCCCTGTTACGCAAGCGCAGCGTGAGTTGACCTGCCACCGGTCGGTCGCTTTCTTCAAGCGATCGATCTCGCACTGAGCGCACACGAGGATGGCTGCAATGAAGCCGACTATTAAAAAAAAGGGGGAGATCCAGACAGATGAAACGAACTTACTCTGGGAGGTCCCGCTGGCAGCAGCAAGCTTCTGCTCTAGGCTGCGGTTTCCACCGGCCGTGGCCTCAAGCAGCCGGATCTCCTTGACCGCCAGCTCGAGCGTGGCGGCAAGATCCGACAATGGCAGCGAGGCGCCATCGTCCATGGCGTTGACCAAGGACTCCTCGCCGCGAGCACCACTGTCCGCCACTCTCCCTTGCCGGAGTCGTCGTCGCCAACCACGACAAGCTCCTTGCCAGTAGCCCCCCGCCCGCCGACGGAGGAACCTTCCGGCTGGGAGCGAGTCGCTTCCGGCTGGGGACCCTCCGGCTGGGAGGGGACAGCCGGCTCGGCTTGAGGAGGAGAAGGAGGCTGCGCCTCAGAGGAAGGGGAGGCGCCGGTTGGATCAGTCGGCGCTGAGGCGGTGACTGGGCGTCAAGGCCCGAGCCGGGCTCATGGTGCCGAAAGAAACCAAGCGCTAAAGGGAAAGAGGAATGCATAAGAGCAAAACAGGCTAAAGTCAAAAAAACAAGGACAAGGAAAACAAACAGAAGCACCAAGGGGAGGGAGAAAACGCGTGCGGCACAACCGGGGGCGGCCCTTTCTTCCGGCCAAGACGGCTTGGCGGCAGGGCGCTAGTCCGGCCCCTCTTCAGAGCCGGCTCCTCCGCCGCAGGCCGGTGGGAGCCGGAATGGCCGGAGCCGCTCCCGCCTGCTTCGTCGTCCGCCGTGGAGCGTGTCGCCGGCTCCGCGGTCGGCCCGGCCTCCTCCTCCTCGTGCACCTCCACGTGCGGGTCGGCGACCGGCTCGTCATTCCGGCTGGGGAAGGCATCGCCGTCCCCATCCGATTCCTCGCCGGATCGCCGAGCGCGCGGCTCGGCCAAGTTCGGCGCGAACACCTCGAGAGGAGCGTCGCCCTCCTCATGAAGGATGCAGGGGAAGATCTGGCGAATGCAAAAGGTCAGCCAGACAGAACAAGGAGATAACAAAGGGAATAAGCAAAAATTCCGGCTACAAGAACTTACCCGGGGCGCGCCGTTCTCCCGGCTGTAGGGCGCCAGGCTGAACTTCCAGTTCTCCGGCAGCCGCTCCTTGCTGATCGTCCATAACCACTCCTTCAAGTTGTGGTAGCGGGATCGTGGCGTGACAGCTGGGTCAGGTCCAACCGGCCGGAGTAGAAGCACATCTTGTGCGCCCGCTGCTGGAGCGGCATCATCAGCCGGGACATCCAGCTAAGGGCGATGTCCCGACCGGTTAGTTGGCAGGTGACAAGGGAGCGCATGCGTGCCAGCATCGCGTCCGTCTCCGCCTTGTCGCTGTAGACCTTCAGGTCCCAGTTTTGCCGGCTGGACTCGACATCTTGGAAGGCAGGCAGGTTTATCCGGTCGACACCGGTGACGTTCTTGACATAAAAGTACGACTGCTGCCACAGCCGTACCGTGTCTTGGAGCAAGAACTTCGGGTAGCCGGATTGGGAGCAGGAGTATATGGAGGCGCCGCCATAGACGACTAGCGGGCCCTTCGTGTATCGGACTGCGGTGAACTCGGAAGAGCCGGAAGAGCCCGAGATCCGCTGATCCCGAGGTAACTCGCAGAACGCCATGAAGTGCGCCAGCTGCCCGATGGCGCTGGCGCCGAGGTGGTGGAGGCGGAGGTCAAGAAGGCCGAAAGTCGAAAGAAGGGTGGAGCGGCGCAAACCCGCGCGCCAGCGTAGAGGAAGATAACACGCCCCTCCACGGATGCTGCGACACTTCCCCACCGGCGCCAACCGACCGCCACCTCCTCCGCCGGCGGAGGACGCGGGTCGCGTGACATTTCGCGATCGATCTCGGTGACGGAGGAGGCCGCCATTTCCCCGAGGAGAAGGAGCGTAAGGAGGAGGACGGTGGCTCAGAAGCGTTGACGTGGCGACGCAGAAGGCAAGAGCACAGGAGCAGCAGCGCGCGAGAAGGAGAGAAAGATTGCAGCGGGGGAGTGAAGGAAAAGAACTGCCTCCCCCGCGGCATCCCTTTAAAGGATCCGAGGGGCAACCGTCGGTAGGGCCACATGGCGCGCATCTGGGTGACCCACATCCCAACCGCCGCCTAGATCCCGTGTGCCGGGACGGGATGCGCAGAGGATCCTGGGGCGAGAACCGAAGCGCCGGACAAAGCCTCGAGGCGACGCGGCGACGGACGTTACGCTGCCGCCAGAGAGCAATGATGGCGCTGCAGACAGTGGCGGCGCCAAGACCGACGCCACGGGTAGCGCAACCGCCAGGCTCAGCCGGATCAAAATTCGAAAAGCAAAAGGGAGCGCGCGCGCATTTCGCCCAAGGGCGGAATCCACATGCGCTCGGGAGCTAGTGTCAGGGGGATGATCCCTGGATACCCCACCCGAATAAGAAACAGGACAGTCGGATCTCGGCCGGCTGACCAGATGCAGCCGGACAAGATAGGATGGACCGGCTACCACCCGGTAGCCGGACCATGAAGAGGTAGCCGGATACAACAACGTAGCTGGATCCAATTAGAGGACAGACGACGGCGACAAGGCACGATACGCCTCAGACGACGACAAGACGGGCAACCACCCGCCCATACCGAAGACTTGGCGTGGCTGACGGGGAATAGTGGCCTGTGCTGACGACGGGCTCGCACGGCGTCCACTATACCTACGACAGCCATACCACTCATACACCGATGTGACACACCATGCTGGTATCAGAGATGACTAGTGGTACCGGGACCCACCTGTGGGGCCTGCCAGTCGGACTAGCCAGTAAGACCCTTGCCTCTCTTCCTATATAAGGAGAGGGAGGGCCTCAGTAGAAAGGGTTGGTCTCAGTTCATTTAAGGCAGTAGCTAAAGAATACAGCTCGAGGAGCACTTGTAGCTCGTATACTCCACATAGTCAGATCAGGCAGGAGTAGGGGTTTTACCTCACCACGAGGGCCCCGAACCTGGGTACTTCTTGCGTCTGCCACGCCGTCAGATCCAATCTCGCATGCGGACGTCGTTGATAGCTTTCCTGCTAGTCCCCACACCTCTATCTAACCTTTTTAGGAACTGTCGTTCCCAATACAACGACAAGAACTTCCTCCTTTGCTGAGCTGTGAAAGTTGGAGGCAAATACTGGGAGACAATAAAGTTAGCATAATCAGCATACCAAGGGCTCCCTCGCGAGCTCACCCCTACTGCAGCCAACTATTCATTTGGGAAGCTATCATTAACGGGCATAGGATCAAAAGAGATGTTTTCCAAACGAGATAAATTATCAGCTACAGGATTTTCAACACCTTTCCTATCTACAATATGTAGATCAAACTCTTGTAAGAGCAACACCCATCTAATAAGCCTAGGCTTAGCATCCTTCTTCGTCATAAGGTACTTAATAGCAGCATGATCAGTATGAATGGTGACTTTTGAGTCCACAATATAAGGTCTAAACTTGTCACAAGCAAAAACGATAGCTAGAAATTCTTTTTCAGTAGTAGCATAATTCCTTTGAGCAGCGTCAAGAGTCTTACTAGCATAATGAATAATGTTCAACTTTTTATCAATTCGTTGCCCAAGGATAGCACCTACAACAAAATCACTATCATCACACATTATTTCAAAGGGTAAGCTCCAATCAGGTGGCTAAACAATAGGAGCTGTAGTTAAAGCCTTCTTAAGAGTTTCAAAAGCTTCCTTACAATCATCATCAAAAACAAAGGGTACGTCTTTTTGAAGAAGATTAGTGAGGGGTTTTGATATCCTAGAAAAATCTTTAATAAACCTTCTATAAAAACCAGCATGACCAAGGATACTACGAATACCTTTGATGTCTCTTGGGCAGGGCATTTTCTCAATTGCCTCAAGTTTAGCTCTATCCACTTCTATGCCTCTTTCGGAAACCTTATGCCCAAGGGTAATCCCTTCGTTAACCATGAAGTGGCATTTCTCCCAATTAAGAACAAGATTAGTTTCTTCACACCTCTACAAAACTTTATTAAGGTTGTGCAGACAATTATCAAAAGAAGTTCCATAGACGAAGAAGTCATCCATGAACACCTCGACAATTTCCTCACAAAAACCATGAAAGATAGTAGACATGCATCTTTGAAAAGTAGCAGGAGCATTACATAAACCAAAAGACATACGTCTATAAGCATAGGTTCCGTAAGGGCATGTAAAGGTAGTTTTTTCTTGATCTTGTTGTTTAACAACAATTTGAGAGAAACCAGAATATCCATCAAGAAAACAAAAATGGGTCTTTTTAGACAACCTTTCTAACATTTGATCAATAAAAGGAAGCGGGTTATGATCTTTCTTAGTAACTTTGTTAACTTTCCTAAAATCAATGCACATCCTATAGCCCACTACTATTCTTTGGGGAATAAGCTCATCATTATCATTAGGAACAACAGTAATTCCTCCTTTTTTAGGAACACAATGAACAGGACTAACCCATTCATTATCAGCAATAGGGTAAATAATACCAGCGTCAAGGAGTTTTAATACCTCATTTCTTACCACTTCCTTCATCTTAGGATTTAAACACCGTTGGTGCTCTACTACTGGCTTTGCATCTGGTTCTATATTGATAGCATGCTGACATATAGTAGGTGAAATACCTTTTAAATCATCCAGAGTATAGCCCATAGCCCCTCGGTGTTTCTTCAAAACCTCCAATAACCTTTCTTCTTCCTTCCCTAGAAGTTTAGAGCTAATAATAACATGATATATCTTTTTTATCATCAATGTAAGCATATTTAAGATCATCATGAAGAGGTTTTAGATCGAAGACCAGATCCTTTTTAGGTGGCAACGTGGTACCCAAGTCTTCTACAGGCAAGTTATGCTTAAGCATCTTGGGTTGACGACGGAGAATCTCGTCAATCTCATTCCTTTCTTCCATGAAGATCTCACTTTCGTGGTCTTCCATAAATTGCTGCAAAGCATTGTAAGGAGCAAGAGAAATAGACGCAAGTTGTTCAACTCGAAAATCCTCATTATGGGTTTCATTTTCACAAGGATCTTTAGTAAATTTCGAAAAATTAAACTCATAAGATTCCCCATCAAACTTAGTCAAGATTTTCTCCCTCTTGAAATCTATAATAGCTCCACAAGTACTCAACAAAGGTCTACCAAAAATGATGGGATAAGTTTTACAAGCAGCTGAACCAAGTACTAAAAAATCAGTAGGATATTTAATCTTACCACAAAGAACTTCTACATCCCGCACAATACCAATTGGAGAGATGGTTCTCTATTAGCAAGGTGAATAACTACATCAATCTCTTCCAACTCGCAAGGACTGATTTCATGCATAATTTCCTTATACGGCTCATAAGGAATAGCACTTGAACTAGCACCAATATCACACAAACCATAATAGCAATGATCACCAATTCTAACAGAAATCACAGGGCACTAGCCTTTTTAGTTCTATTGGGATGTGAGACAATATTAGAAGCGTCCTCATAAAAGACTATGTGCCCATCTTCTACACTTTTAGTGACAAGATCTTTAACAATTGGTACAATAGGTTCAATGTTTATTTGTTCATCAGGTTTTACAGTTCTCTTTTCACTTTTAGTGATTACACTAGTTATCATAGGATGATCCTTTACCTTATCTAGGAAAGGTATCTTCTCGATATAAGGTTTAGGTAAGATATGATCAATAGTGCAATACTCAGCACTCCCAACAGGAACACAGTCAACAATATCTTTATAAGGTGCATCGTACTTGTTCCATCCCTTTTTTGGAATTTCAATATAAGAAGCAAAAGCCTTAAAGCAATTTGTAATAACTTGTAAATCAAGACCATAAGCATTACTAATATTTTAAAAGTCATCAGTTCCCATAAAAGATTCAATGCATTCATAATCATAATTTATACCTAACTTTCTACCTTTGTCATTCTCCCAAGCTTCAG
Organism: Avena insularis; assembly: GCA_023614405.1. NCBI lineage: Eukaryota > Viridiplantae > Streptophyta > Magnoliopsida > Poales > Poaceae > Avena > Avena insularis. The sequence goes on from CM042694.1 coordinate 39,888,493, forward strand.
CATTATCTTGAATACGGTCCAGAAGATCCCATTTAGCTTCTTCTTCCATGCGAGTGAATGATCCAGCACAAGAAACATCCAATAAATCCTTATCATGAAGAGAAAGCCTTGCATAAAAGTTATTGATAATAATATTGTTGGGGAGCTCATGAATGGGATTTGAGCATTAATAACTTCAATCTCCCCAAGCTTGAGTTGTCCTCTCTCCATCAAGAGGCCAAAAGTTGTATATTTGATTCCGATCTTTATGAATCTCACTAGGAGGATAAAACTTTGAATAAAAGAGAGGTACTATTTCCTCCCATTCAAGAGCTTGACCATTCTTCAGCAGCTTATACCATTCCTCAGCTCTTCCTTTTAGTGATAATGAGAATAACTTCTTCTTAACTTGATCTGTAGTAATACCTGCACACTTGAACAACCCGCATAATTCATGTACAAAGAGTAAATAATCACCGGGATGGACAGTTCCATCCCCAACATAGTAGTTATCCATAACACGATCAATAATTCTTGTAGGTACTTTAAAAGCATCATTCTCAGCAGGTGGTGGTTCATCTACTACCTTAGCAGTGGTAGTAGCATTACCAAATAAGAAACTCAACGAATTATCCATAACAAAAATAAAGCAACTAACAGAAGTAAACAATACTCATAGTAGAAGTTTCCTTACCAGTTTCACTCTCCAACAACGCTTCACTCCTGGGCAACGGCGCCAGCAAATAGTCTTGATGACCCACAAGTATAGGGGGTGTATCGCAGTATTTTCGATAAGTAAGAGTGTCGAACCCAACGAGGAGCAGAAGGTGCTGGCTAGTGGTATGGATCAGGAATTCTCTACAAATACTTAGCAAACAGATTTTTAGGGGTTTTTGATAAAGCAAGTAAATAAAGTATGAGTAAATAAAAGACAGTAGGAATAAATGCAGCAAGTGGCCCAATCCTTTATGCAGCAAAGGACAAGCCGGTTGTATTACTTAAGATGACCAAACGTTCTCGAGGACACACGAGAAGACTGTCAAGTGCTTTCGCTTCATATAGTTGATTAATCTTCTTTAGCATCTAAGTGTTGTGTGGGTGAACCTGTGCTAATGTAACGACCTTCCTAGGACTAATACATACTTGTGATTATACCCCTTGCAAACACCATAAGTACAAGAAAGTAATTAAGGTAGAAACCTAACCACAGCTTTAAACTCTAAGACCCTGACATCCCTTGTGCAAAGGTTTCCTAACGGGGTTCGGGTTTCACACTGCAACCCCTACGATTAGTAGCCAAATACACAATGCATTCCCCTAGGCCCATATAGGTGAAGTGTCATGTAGTCGACGTTCACATGACACCACTAGAAGAAGTACACCACAACTTAAATATCAAACCATTGAATCTTTCTCAGCACAATTCCACTACTAACAACATGACTTCTCCCATGTCCTCAAGAACAAAACGAACTACTCACAAGACATCATATGGATCATGATCAGAGATGGAATAATGATGTATAACAATCTGAACATAAACAATAATTCAATGGTTCACTCAATAGCATCAACTACAAAGAGTAATCAACACCGGTAAAAGTTTCTCCTAAGAACTATGTAAGATTCAACCCAATTGTTACAGCAATATGGAGATGGTTATGAGGGTGCTGATGGTGATTATGGTGGTGATGATGATCCTGATGAAGTCCAGCTTGATGGTGGTGTTGATGGCGACGATCTCCCCTCTCCGGGAAGGAATTCCCCCGGCAGAAATCTGTCTGCCGGAGAGATCTTTCTCTCTCGGTGTTTTCCGCCCCGCAGAGGCGGCGGAATCTTTCTGTGGTCTCTCCCCGAGTATTAGGGTTTCGGGAGGATTATATACGCCAGAGGGGAGAGCTATAGGTGGGCCAGGGCAGCCACACCACCTGGTGGCGAGGCCTAGGCTGGCCCGCGCTAGGGGGTGGTGTGGGCCCCCTGTGGCCCATCTCCACTCCTCCTTCTGGCTTCCTTGGTCTTCTGGAAAAATAGGATTTCCCGTATATTTTCCCGGATTTTCTGATCTTCGCGAATTTTTCCTCCAAACAGCACCTTTTCCATCAGAATCCTGACTGCAGCGGTCCATCCTCCAAAAGTCATCAACCATGCAAAAACAGATTTAATAACATAAGTATCATCTCTTAATATGAAATATATCAATGAATAACAGTGAATTATGATATAGAATAGTGATGCAAAATGGACGTATCACACAACCATATCACAAATCAACACCCCCTGCAAAACAAAGTTAGATGCATCTACTTTATCTTTGCATGTTTTATGTGGCTGAATGGGCTTTCGCACAAGAACCGTTCTTACCTATGAACTTTCACCACAACGTTGATCAAGTAGTTGTCTATACTACACCCCTTTCGGGGCCCTCCGTTGCAAATGGTATACCAACTAATGCGAGAGAGACAGACACCCCAAAAGCCACTTTATACGGTACAAGCCGTATGTCAAGCGTGGACTAGTCTCGCGAATGAACGCGTAAAGTCAGTTGGGGGCCACTTCATCAAGCATTACTGCGGTATACACAAGTATACGTGGGAGGATAACAACTAAAAGATCGACACCCACACGCTACATCTCATGTGTTCTACCCGTACTAGCAATACTACGCATAGATCTAGCTCTGATACCACTGTAGGGGTTGAAAACAATAAAATTTTACGCTACGCCCCTGAACCCCTGATGCTGCCAAGACCTATCTATTAGTAATACAGTAACAGGAGGGGCTTTTCACGAACTTACCCTTGAAGACCGAAAAGCGTTGTCAACACTCAGGAGAGCGTGGTTGATGTAGACGAGCCGAAGCCGACCTCAAGGTCATGTTGAAGTCCTCGCGCTCCTGCGGCTCCAACGACTTCTAGTGCCTCAAGTGTGACAACTCGCGGGGAGTGACATGCATCCGGTTCCTCGCGATGACTCTCGCTTCCCTGATCCAGCAGCAGTTGCGGAAGTAGAGCTCCTAGATCCGAATCCCACGACGCGACGGCGCTCCGCGATGAAGATGTCTCTCGTTCGCGCAGTCCGAACTTGGGACCACGGTCATGGGAGAGAGTGAATATCAATTGGAGGTCTCCCCAAAAGTGAGAAAACCTTTTATTGAATATTGTGTGTATTTTCTGGTCAAAATACCCCACTATATATAGGGGAGGGGGAGGTACTACCTCCCTCAAAGTCCCGGGGTGGGACTAAAGGAGGGGAGAGGGGGCAGCCGCCGGTAGGACCTAGTGGGCCCCACGCGGGTGGCTAGGGCCAGCCAGCCAGCCACTCCCTTCCTCCTTTCTCCTTTTGCCTTTCCCTCATGGGCACTTCTCCCTCCGGAATTTGGCCCATTAAGGCTTTTGACCTTTTAATTGATTTCTCTTTTATTAAATAATTATAAATAAATGATTAAATCAATATTTAACATTCATTCACATATTATTCAATCTCCGTGGCTATGGAACACCTTCCACCTCCACTCTGGACTTCCTCCGATCTTATCGAAACCCTTCTGGTTTTCTCTCTTCTCTTCTTCGGTGATTCTACCGATCTTGTAAAGACTCTCTAAGCATCACCAAGCCCTTAAGCGTGATACCCCACGGTTCAGGAACACTCCAAACATGGCAGGGACACTCCCGTACCAATGATCGACAGAGGGACCTGGATGGCCATGTGACCCATGTGCATTCCACGAAGATCTTTTGTCGTTTGAACCGTTCCTGTCGCATATTATTCCTTGTCTCTCGATACTTGCATTGTCCAAGATTTGATCAATGACATCACCATGTCGTGTTCAATATCGTTACCGAACAATGCTACTTGACGCGTTTCAACAAGTGATATCCCTGTGATCAAATCACACGTTGTGCAGCTATTGCATATAACTTCTCCGAGTGGGCCCTCGAGTATCTTTCTGTCACGCGGATGGACAAATTTCTGCTCTCGACATATATTACCTCTACTGTTCCTCCGAATACCTGAACGCACCTTTATGATCACTGTATTACCAAGTGACGTTTGATGCTATCTAAGCACTCTCGGGAGACAGTGATTGATATAGCCTCACAGTCCAAGGAATAGTCTACTAGGTCTATTATAATCATCGTAACTTGAACTTCGTGACATGATCGGGTCACGATGTTTAGGTTGGGTATTAGTTTGAGATGACTCCATTTCCAACTGGCATAAATGCAACATGATCAGGAAATCTTGATCATCTGTTGACCAATGAACCAGTGACTAGAGTTTTACCGGAAACCCCTGGTTATTTATATATCACACGTGTATTGGCGTTTCCTTTCAATACATTTATAGCATGATATAAAACTTAATCATAAACTTTATGAAATATTATAATAATCCTTATTATTATTTGTCTCTAGGGCATATTTCCAACAGATCCCGTGTGACCGGCGGTTAACCCCGCCTCCCCCTCCGCCCACGACGGGTTTCGTCTGCACGCGGGACCTCTGGCCGGAGTTGGAGGATGCAGGGCTAGCGTCCGTCGAAGCTGCTACCGGAGATGGATCGCCGGCACCACCAGCCACAACCAACACAAGAGGGAAAATGTGTTTTTCCTCTTTTTCTTAATGGAAAATTGGAGTAGAAGACGTTGTGGTTTACATGTTTTTTGTTACAACTGTAGTACAAGAAATTCTACATGGACCGAGGATGAAGACAACGAGTTGTATTTTGCATGGCACCATCAAACTCTTGTAGATGATGCATTATACGAAGAGAGTGGTGTTCGTTCACCATTTCAACAATTTTAGAAAAAGATTCATGAGAATTTTAATCAAAAGATAAGAAGTGGTAGATCGGTTAACTCGATCTTGAATAGATGGCAAATTCTTGTTATGCGTTCTATGACATAACTCGAATAGTTTGGTTTGTGTTGGTTTGTACCGGTATGTATCATCTATGTACCGATTGTATCGGTATGTATTGTGTGTATCAAGTTGTACCGGTATGTATCCTCTATGTACCGATTGTATCGGGTTGTATTCTCTATGTAACGATTGTATCGGGTTGTATCGGTATGTATTTGACTACTAAATCTATGATTATATATGCGTATGTATGGACCTATTACATTGCAAATAAGGAAAAAACATTTTTACTCCTCTAAATATAGGAGTTCGGTTAGAATAATTGCCAAGGTTTAGAGGAGTATTTTTACTTCTCTAAGTTTTAGGAGTCGGTTTACTCCTCTAAAGTTTTGGGGATGGTTAGAGATGCAGCCACGCAAAATTTATGAAGCTAGTTACTGGAAATTTTGAAAATAAAATGATCTTTGTTTAGATGAAAATTTCTGTTTGCAAGCTGCTGCGACCGTGCCCATGGCTAGCTTAGCTTTCGACTGGTCTAGAAAAGGGGCTGGTCCATCGAACGTCATCGCAGTAGAAAAAGAAGATCCCGAATGTCGTCCTTTTCCAACTGATCCGAGCCGGATTTTCACCCAGACAAGCCGCCCAGCCTCACCCGAAGTAGAACATCCAACCCCTTCTTTTCACTGCATCCGTAGTCTGTAGGCACGACCACGATATATAGCTTGTCACGAGCCTAGAGACTACTAGTATCTCACCGGTACAGCAGTACTAGACTAGACTAGTACATTGTGGCAGGCAGAGTGCCATCCTGGAAATTCGATGGCATGGTTGAACTGAGGACCCATCAGAGCTGTGGTTACCAGAGGACCCCACCACTAAATCAAGAAGAGCACTATAGGTACAATTGCTATCTTATAATTTCCTCTTTTTTCCAATATAAGACTTTTTCAGCATGATGTACCGAAAAAGTTTGCTAAAAGGTTTATATCGTGGAACAGAATATTTTCTATGGGCAAGTGAATGAACAGTAGACTCTGAAAATGAAATAACGATTATAGCACCCACACGCTGATTAGATTACATTTGTACCTATTGCATGTATAAAGTAAAAAAGATGTGGGTCCGTGGCCGGCGGTATTAGATCAGGGAAACCTCGGATCGACGTCTTTTTTTACTTTATGGGTGCATACCTACACAGACTCAAGGAACCTAGAGCTAGACATCGCTAAAGCCTTCGACTCGGTTTCCTGGGCACTGTTGTTTGAGGTGCTGCGCAGAGTAGGGTTTGGCCCTAGATTTAGGGAGCTGGTGGCCATCCTACTCTCCACAGCTAGCACTCGGGTGTTGCTCAATGGCGAGCCGGGGCCCCCGATTTGGCATCGCAGGGGCCTGAGACAGGGAGATCCCTTGTCGCCAATGTTGTTCGTGTTGTTTATCAACTCGGTCAATAGGTTGTTGGCCAAGGCCAAGGAGTTGGGAGTGCTGAAACGGATTGCTCCCCGAAGCTTAGTGACGTCGGTATCTCTCTACGCCGACGACGTAGTCATCTTTTGCCACCCGGACGAGACTGAGCTCCACGCGGTACGTGCGATCCTCGCCCTCTTTGGCGAGGCATCGGGACTACACACCAACTTCGCCAAATGCTCGGTCACCCCGATAGCCTGCATGGAGGAGGAGGCCCAGGGTGCGGCAGGGGTCATGGGATGCCAGCTGGCAACCTTCCCTGTCAAATACCTTGGCATACCCCTCTCGGTCCGACGTCTCTCTGCAGCTACGCTCCAACCTCTGGTGGACAACATAGCTGACCGTCTACCATCATGGAAATCCTCCATGATGACGAAGGTTGGGCATTTGGCGTTGGTGAAGTCCGTGTTGATGGTGACCCCCCTACACCAGATCATGGTGCTGGCACTCAATGAGAAGACCCTCAAGCATATCCAGAAAGTCTGTAGGGGCTTTCTATGGGCAGGCAGAGTAGATGTCAACGGAGGTCACTGCCATGTGAACTGGGACAAAGTCTGTAGACCCCTGAAGCTTGGAGGTCTAGGGGTCCCCGACCTGGCTCGCATGGCCATTAGCCTCCGGACTCGCTGGATCTGGAGGATGCGTACCGACCCACTGCAACCTTGGCGCGGCCTCGGTATGCATTTCTCCAGCACTGAGCTACAGGTGTTCGATGCCTCCACTACCATGGTAGTCGGGAATGAGGACACGACCCTCTTCTGGACGGATCGGTGGCTTGACGGAAGGACAGTTGAGGAGATAGCGCCAGATCTCTATGCGCTAATCCGAAAACGCGCTCGCAAGAGCCGCACGGTGAAAGAGGCGCTCCTTCAGCGCCGGTGGATTGCTGACATCTATGGCGCGCTAAGCTCGCTTGCCCTCTGGTAATACGTACAACTTTGGATCAGGCTTCGGGACTTCCACTTGTTTGAGGAGACGGACACCCTTCTCTGGAGGTGGACGACAGATGCATAGTACACTTCCAAGTCTTGCTACGAGTTCCTCTTTGAGGAGGCCCTCCTATCAAGCTCTTGGAGGCTGAACTAGTGGACCTGGGCCCCGCCAAGGGTCAAGTTCTTTGTCTGGTTGGCTTGCCAAGACCAATGCTGGACATGTGAGAGGCTGGCTCGGCGCGGGCTACCACACCCCCCATTGCCCCTTGTGCGATCAATCAGCTGAGACTATGAGGCACCTACTCGTTGGATGCCCCTTCTCGAGATCGATCTGGCACGAGGTCCTATCCTAGATTCGATTTACGCTTCCCCCCGGAAGAGGATGAGACGGACTTCGTCGACTGGTGGCTCAAGGTGTGCCAATCTACCCCCCGTGCCATGCGTAAGGGCACATCATCACTTGTGATGTTGACAGCTTGGTGGATCTGGAAGCTTAGGAACGTTGTCGTCTTCGAGAACACCTCTCCGGACCTGGGAGGACTCCTAAGGACAATCCGATCCGAGGCTCGCACCTAGGCTGACGCCGGGGCAAAGGGACTGCGTACCCTATTACCTGTCGTCTAGATCTACCGTGTCGAGTGGGTTGTGTTGTGAAGGGTGTTCGCTCGTTTCCGAGCGTGTACATTTTATACAGAACTCTCTTTGTCTATCAATGAATCGAAACGCAAGCTTTGCGTTTTTGCGAAAAAAAACCTCGGATCGACTCCCTTATCCCTATTTAGATGGCGTGGAAGTTTTTCAAAGTCTAACTTTGACCATAAATTTAACCAAAAAATATGAATTATATGTTACAAATATATAAATTCATATTTTAATAAAGCTTTGTTGGTATGATTTTTATAAATAAATTGTTGGTCAAATTTAAAACGCGCAAAACAATGGTGGCACATCCATTGGGACAGAGGGAGTACATATGTATTATAGTTCAAGTTTTTTTGGTGTTAGGCTTGCATGCTTATGCCGACCCCTCAATTTGTGAATTCAGCGTTGCACAAAATAAAAAGAGTCACACGACTCTATTTCCATCCCGGTGTCGCCGTGTGAAGGAGCATGGATGCCCTCGTGTGTGGTTTGGTACTTAATAACACTCCCTCCATTGAGTTACATTTGAAGGTTTATTGTGCGTACACCATATGTTGGTTTCAAGGTAAAAATAAGAAAGCAAAGAAGAAATAGTGATGACAAGATGATATTCAAAAGATGATCAAAAGATAACATTCAAGGTTAATCAAGATGAAGTGCAAGTTCAAGATGGACATCTAGAAGAGAATACATGCTTGAGGCTCTCCCAGAGTGGCTTTTATGGGGAAGCAATTTACGCGTCTTCATCAAGCAAGCACGATCAAGAAAGGTGTTTCATCTTGAGGAGGACAAGATCATCATCATCATCTTGCACAAGTGGAATGCGCAAGAAAAAAGTATGATTTTGATAAGTTTTCTCTTTTGTCGGTATCATCATGATGTTAGTTGGAAGACCGGATTATAGGATAGATAGACATACTAAGATAGGCTCTCGAAGTGAGTAATTCAATCACATCGTTCATAGAGAGTTCATACATTTACCTCCTTGGCATCATCTTTGTTGGTTATTATTTGGCTTTTATCAATGTGGGGGTTTAGAGCTTGCGGTTATCTTCATATCAAGCTCAAGCTCATCAAAAACGGATTTCGAATGAAAATCTTATTGCGTTTTTACGTTGGAAGTTTTACCGGTTCTTCACTTAGAGAAGTTTCACACCTCTATCTACCTGATATTTTATCCCTTTTTTGGATAGTTCTTGTCATTACCTTTCCAACAAATTTGGCTTCATCTTAATCGGAGTTCAGAGGTTCGACCTCCTATTGTTTGGGTTTTAGTAGTTTCCTAGGACCGGTAGTACCGCGGGAAGCATCAGCAATACCGCTCGGTCATTTTTGGCACCGGTAGTACCAGTGCCAATATTGATACACTACCGCCTAGGCCTCGTTTTTTTCAGAACACCTGGTTCCTTTTTAGCGGTACTACCCGGAATTTGGGTGGTAGTATTGGTTCGCATTGCCGACATTCTAGGGGCGATAAAACCGACCATGTGATGTTGCCTTCTCAACCGTTGGTTGACTTTGCCTGGCACGGGTGGGCGATACTACTGCTTGCTTTGCCGGTAGTACCAGCTCTGCACGGATCTGCTCATAACGTTTTCTCTAGAGAGACCTATTTAAAGTCTCCTTCTTTCCAAAGGGGAAGTGGAATCTTCTACTCCCTCAGGCCCTTATTAGTTGACTCAACTTTATCTAGATACGGATGCATCTAGACAAAGTTGAGTCAACTAATATGGGTCGGAGGGAGTACTCTCTATCTCTTCTCCATTGTTGACTTTTAAGCTCTTATTCCTATCTCTCTATTCCTCTTATGATTCTTGCATCTATTTTAGGGAAAAGAGAGAAGAAATCTATATCTATATTTTGACCAATCAATATCTCTTCTTAGTGAAGTGAATCTTGGGATCTAGATCTTGGAGATTTTTTATGTTCTCATCTTGTGTTCGTCCTCTCTTATTCCCTCATAGGCTTGCTAGGTTTTGTGAAATTTGGGAGTGAAGATCTTGCCATTATATTTGGTGCATCAGTTTGAGTTCTTCACGGAGAATCGACTGGTGAAAATTTGTGAGCTTATTACTCTTAGGTACTTGTGCCCGAAGCTTGTTTCCTTTTCGTTACTTGGACCCTAGATGGCTTCATGGTGTCGTGGATCTCAATTACTGTGGTGTAAAGGTCGGCGTGGTGGATTACTTAGGAGCCTCCAATTAAGTTGTGAAGATCGCTCCAAGTTTGTACTGGTTCGGTGACCGTCCTCAAAGGTCCCATAGTCGATCATGTCATCTTGCATTGTGCAAGAGCGCAAGATGATTACGGTGAGCCATTGTGGCACTTTGAAAGAATTGTGCCTCCACACCGCTCTAACGAAGACTAGCTTCCATTGTGAAGTGCACTTCGAGATACATCGACGTCTCAGTTTTTCTTGATTATTTCTATACCCAATATCTTTACTCATGCACTTTACTTTCTGATAGTCTTCGTGCTGGAAGTTACACATTTTTCTGTCACATAGTTAATTTCCTTGCTTATCATAAGTTTTTGGTGCGCATAGTTAAGCCTAGCATATTTAAATTTTGTGTTTTATATTTCTGTATTTATCCAAGTCAAACCATAAAAGTTTTAAATCATTTATTCACCCTTTCTAGGTGACATTTGTGTCCTTTTATCGTGGCAGACACGGCCATGATCAGGGAGCTCATGATGTTTCATTTTCTCGGATTGTCATCTCTAGATCAGACGTTTAGTCATGCGCCGCCTTCGCTGGTCTTAGTGAAGTGATGTCCATGCTAGTGTCAAGGTAGTCCGGCTATGTCAATGATTGTCGCGTTTTGTTCCTTTTTGCACCAGTCTTCTGAAGTAGTATGGTGATTAGTCCGTGGTTCGACAACCTAAGTTGCAAGGGGGTCTATCCCCGCCACAGAGTGCGTGACTCATACGATTCTTCAAAACCTTTAAGCTTGTTGTAGCCTATGGGTCTTGGAGGAATGTCAAAATGCAATGAGAAGCTAGAAATGACTATTTCGAAGATCTTCCGTGTAACTTCTAGTTATGAGGGAACTTCGAATGTATTTTATATTATTGATGTACTTTAGTTACTTGATGGCATACATTTCTCAAAAAATAAACGATGAATGGTTTCTATTGATGTGTGTGCCTTGATGCATTAACCACTTTCCTGCGATGTTTGGAGGCAACCTCCAAGGTCATATGAAGCTCAAGTTCCTTATTGAGTGTATTTTACCTTGTCAACCTGCTGACCGTGTCTTCAAAACTGATTTGTTTATGCAGCACCGATTTCTTCTGTCAAGACATAGAAATCATGGACATCCTTCTCGCAGCGATTCAACAACTCTACATAGAAACCTACTAATCGATGGCCGCCTTGTTGCCTCCTAGTTTTTTTCTTTTCAAAATGGAGCCTCCTATCTAAAGCTTTGCCTTTTTTTGCTACTAGTATTAGCCGAAGTGTTTGGTAATATAAACTTGGAATATTATCAACTAGACTAGACCCTTGTTGCAACTAGTAATTGGATGGGTAATGCTACACTCCGTGAACAATATCCCGCGTTGTATTCTATTGTCCGTTACAAGGATGAAACGATTTCCACTGTTTTGGAATCGTTCCCACCCAATGTGACTTTCAGACGTGATTTGATTGGAACTAGGCTTGACTCTTGGATTGCATTGCTACATCGTCTAGCAATTGTACAACTGTCACCTGGACCAGACGAATTTCGATGGAACTTAAGTGAGAAAGGTTCTTTCTCTGTCAGTTCATTATACAATGCACTAGTCCAGCCTGCGATACTTGTTCTAGATAATAGAATGATTTGGAAGATGAAGATACCTCTAAAAAAACAAAAAAATTGCGTGGTATCTTCGTCGAGGAGTTATTCTTACTAAAGATAATCTTTTAAAGCGGAATTGGCATGGGAATCCTATGTGTGTTTTTTGTCATCATAATGAAACAATCAAACACCTGTTTTTCTAATGCAATTTTGCTAGATCTATATGGTCAGTTACCCAACCAGCTTCAGGCTTGTATCCATCAAGTAGTATTGCCAATATTTTTGGGAACTGGTTACATGGGATAGATAACAAGTTTAAGTTACTTCTTCAGGTTGGAGCGATTGCCATTATATGGTCGCTATGGCTGTGTAGAAATGATAAAGTTTTTGATTTGATGATGTAAATTGTTCTCTTTTGCAGGTTATTTACCGATGTACCAGCACACTGCGTTCTTGGTCAGTCCAGCACCGTGCGGTATATCACGATCTTTTTATGGAGGTGTGTACGCGGCTGGAGGATACGGCGCGGGATCTGTTTACCCGACATGGATGTCAGCATAATCTTCGGATCGGTCCTCCATCAACATCTTAGGCGTCTTACAATTTCTCAATATGATATGTATTTCGCTTAGTTATTTTTCTGTTTGGACTTGTAAACTGTGGCGGATGTGTGCATCTCAGTTATGCAGAGGCCGGGTGTAACGCTTAAACCTTTTAAGTAATAAAGTGCCCCTTATCGAAAAAAAACTAGTAATTGGATGATTAGCAATTGTCTTGTCATAGAACAGACGATGGGGTTCGTGCGTACATGGATTTCCTTATTTTGGCTGCTTTGCTTGGCCCTTGCCAAGCATTTGGGGGTCATCCTAGATCTACACAAACCTAGTTGCCACTTGCTACTTATTTACTAATCAACCGATAGTGCCCTGTTATCCACTCTTCTGCAAGTGGCTACACTAACCACTAATTGAACCCAAAGTTCTGCCACACACATCATCTAACCAAACTAAACAAATGCTCCATCATTTTCGAAGCGGACTTGCACTCGCACACCATCCATCGGTTAAATAGTCCTGACTTGAGCATGACAGCCCGGCCCCACCGGGGCTGAGCTAACTATGATTCTCCTGGTGAGATTATAGCTTGTTTTCATAATCCGATTCCTCGGTGGCCAATGTCGCTTGCCCTCTCGATTACATCAGAGGTTGCCCAGATTCCATCCATCTTCTAATTTCCTATTGCCATAGGGTTGATTAATCCTATGCTTATGTCAGACACACTACCAGGACTAGTTTAAATCTGTACTAGTAGTACTAATGATCACTTATTGCAACCCCTCTTAACAATCTGTGATGATGTCATTGCCTTTAGCTGTCAAAAATATAAATAGAATCCGTGATGCCCTTTAACCCTAGTAATCTGGAAGCTGCTATTTCATCTGCTTTCCTGATATTGACGCACTTATCCAATGGAACTCGCACATGATTTTCACACACAATCATCCCAATATGTGCAACACAAGCACGAAACGCAGCCAACTTTGCAGTTATCAGATACCATTCCTGCTATCTCGCATATGATTCTTACACACAATAGTAGTAGTGATTTAGTACTAGTATGTTGCCGAACATTGTTTCAAGATGGCAACACAATGATTTAACTAAAGATGGTAATTACTCGACAGACATGATAACATCGACACACACCAAATCACAACCTGAAAAAGGCCTGGTTACAGCCCCCAAAAGAATACCAGAAATGGTCGCCGCCGTTTTGTGGTAAAAACTACTGACCTCTTCCAAGTCCCAAGATTAATGAAAGTTGGAACTGACAGCGAGTCTATTTTAGCAAGCATCGACAGGAAATAATGAAAACACAGATAGGAAAATGCAAGCAAAGGCTACACATTTAATAGGCCATCTGAAAGACCGAAGCACGGCAGCCAATCAGAATGCAGTTGGAGTAGTACAAGAAAAGGAGTTGTGTTGTCACCGAGCACCAATGATTTTGCAAGAAGGGAGATGGGACTTTGTAGGCCTCTCTGACTCTCTCTCTCTCTAGTTTCTACAGAGAGAGCCTAGAGCCGTAGCCCGAAGAGAGAGGTAGAGAGAGTTGGTGTTGGATAAGAGAAGAGGAGAGAGAGATAGTGGAGATGGCAGAAAGAGAGGATTAGCTTCCAGATTCTGAATCTCCTGGCCGTGCTTACGCATCTTCTTCTTCTTCCAGGTGAGGCTGGGGTTACAGAGATCTCATGCATTTCATCTGCATACTCATATCTTCTTGGTTCCAATCTAGAGGCCATAGTTCTTTGTCCCCTTCTTCGTATTGTTTTGGCTTGATTTTGGGATGCTTCCGTTGATTTTTTTTGGGGGCGAACTCTTATGGTATTGGTTACTGCTGGAATATGTGATTTGGAAGGGGAAACAAAGCTCTTTTCCTGATTTGCCTTTTTTTTCCCATTTCCGGTCGATGTGCTCTCTTTGTCCTCTTTCAGATTTTCGTTCCTGTTTATCCTCTCTCATTTCCCGTGCATTGACAGGAATTTTCATGAGCTGCGCTAGTAGACACCAGTAATTTGATTTTAAAAACCATGCCAAATTTCTTCTTATTTCTCCAAGAAACCGCCTGCTATCCGTCTAAAATGAAACTGCCTGCTATCCTCTAAGTTTTTCCCCCTTGACCTCTGATGCTCTGAATTTGGCATCTGGGCAGTGTGTGGGTATGTAGACATGTAGTATGCAGCAGTGCTAACCACCGATTCAGATCTAATCCTGTTGGCACATCACAAATTATCTTATTTGCTCGTACAAAAGACATGACATTGTGTAAATTAACGGTAGCTCAAGCATAATATGGGTTATGTGTTCATGAACAAGCGTCTTCTGCATGAGAAAAGAATCTTTGCGAGAAATTTCTGCATCTACATTTTCTGAAGAGTATTTAGATTCTGAACTATTTGTTTGGATAAGTATTGACAAGCATCTATTTTGATGTGTGAGCAGTGTAAGATCAGGTCAACTGAAGCAGCATGAGCTCCCAGGGTGTTGTTGCTGCGAAGCCAATCGCGGTGCCGGACAAAATAGCACATTCTTATGCCTGTGGATCCTCACAATCTTCAGTGCACAAGCTGCTGGATTCTAAACTGGATCACCTTGGGTTGTTGGATGATAATCTGTCATCCACAAGCCAGTCATCAAGCATCAAGACCGAGCTGATCCGATCGTCGAGCCTGCCAAGGAGCAGCCTACCATTTAACCTTCAGAGAAGAAGCTCTGAACCTGACCCCGATAGTCCGCTGTCGCACGTCTCGCATCCCAATTTTTCAGAACCTATGGCCTCAAATTCTTCAACGTTCTGCACAAGTTTATTTTCATCATCTTCAATAAACCTAGCGCCGTGCCGGCAAATGGGTGCTTTACCTTTCCTGCCTCACCCTCCTAAGTGCGAGCAGCAAGTTTTCCCAGGGCAGTCATCAAGCTCCTCCCTGCAGCTCAGTGGTGATACTGGGAATGTTCATGATGAGGCTGAACAGCCAGATGATATAAAAGACTTCCTGAATCTTTCTGGAGATGCTTCTGATGGCAGCTTCCATGGTGAAAACCACGCCTTTGCTTACGCCGAGCAGATGGAATTCCAGTACTTGTCTGAGCAGCTAGGAATCGCCATCACCGATAACGAGGAGAGTCCCCAGTTAGATGTGAGTTCATTTCCCTTACCGAGACATTTTATTGTCCACTGAACTGAACTGAACTTGGGCAGCATGTCTGTAAATCTCACTAGTACTATTCTTGATGTGGTATGTTGTTTTTCAGGACATATATGACACGCCACCGCCACAGATGTCGTCACTTCCAGTATCATCCTGCTCCAATCAGAGTGTGCAGAATCCAGGATCTCCGGTTAGACTACCGCTTAGCACATCACGGTCATCTTCCGCATCTGCATCAGCTAACAAGTCAAGATTGAGGTGGACACTGGAACTCCATGAGCGTTTTGTAGAGGCCGTGAACAAGCTTGAAGGACCTGAAAGTAGGATGATGGTTCTGCTTTATTTTCCTGAATATTATACAGTTCTCTGCTTTCCACTCTAAATAGTACACTTTAATATCTTTGTACAGAAGCAACTCCCAAGGGCGTTCTGAAACTTATGAAAGTGGAAGGCCTGACCATCTATCATGTAAAGAGCCATTTACAGGTACTACTGCTACATCCTCATTTTCCCTCTCCACTGAAAAAATATCAAATATCTCTCCACCGTTTTCTTTGTTACTTACGTCTTGCTGGTTATCGTTTGACAGAAGTATCGCCACGCAAAGTATATTCCAGAGATCAAAGAAGGTAAACAAATATATATAGAAGATAAAAGCTGTTGCCAAATAATCGTTGTCGTTGCTTTACAAGTGTGCAAATTCTAAATTCCGATGCATACGTGTGCAGACAAGAAGGCCTCCTCAGACGTTAAGAGAGCACAAGCCAGTAGCAGTGGAAGCTATCTGGATAAAAACAAGTGAGCTCTCCGAATCTAACACCAGAGTACGCATTGTGAACGCCATGGCCTCTTGAAAATTTACATTGTTTTCCTCTTCTTCTCGTAGGAACTTGGCAGAGGCTCTACGGATGCAGATGGAGGTTCAGAAACAACTCCATGAACAACTGGAGGTGCGTTCCAGAAACCTCCCGAAATGGGGTCTTTTATGTCCTGTGTGGCGTGATAAAACTAGTTCGTGGGAAACAGACATCGAGTTCTGAAACTCATCTTAGGAAACAGTCAGGAGATAGTCGGTTTTTCTGATAAAATATGTGACTGCTTAAATTCGCAGGTGCAAAGGCAATTGCAGCTACGCATCGAAGAACACGCGAAATACTTGCATAGGATACTGGAGGAGCAGCAGAAGGCCAGCAATGGCCTCTCACTGAAGATCGCAACGGAGCCGTCCGAGTCGGCGCCCAGAGACAGAACTGAACCTGAAGCCGCCGGCACCGGTTCTTCGCCTCAACCGTCAGAAAAACAGGAAGGCCGAGGTTCACTGCGAGAGTGAGTCCCCGTGCTTATAGTAGCCGTTTCGCCGTCGCCGTAGAAGAAGCTCATCACTTCTCAGTGATAGAGCTGTGGGCTGTGGCCATGATTTATATACATATATACTGCATTGTAGCATGAGTGAACCTGAGGTTTTAGCCAGGGTATGTATGTATATGTATATAATTTTCACTTTGGGATTGAAAATGGGGAACCAGTAAGCTGATCATAGCAGTTTTTTTTTTTCATTTTGTTGCTAGTTTTTTTCTTTTCTTTTGCATCAGGTTATGCTTGGCAGAATGAATTTTGCTTAGTATTTGAATAGCGAGGTGGCACCAGGCCCAGGAGCCCCACCAGTTCGCCACCAAGAGTAATGGGCCGGAGGCCTTGTATCGGCCGGCTACACTTCGAAAAGAGACCAACCCTAGAAATTACACACAGACCGGAGCAGAGTGGCAAGGTTGCAACGGCCGTGTGGATGAACTTGGGGAAGAACAGTGCTGTACATGTGAACCCGCCCAAGAATTTCCTCCTCCCCAAACCCTATCCATTCCCTCTCTCGCGTAGATCGGCGGCGGCTACATAGTACAAATACGGCTCCGGTAACATCTCTGGTTCTGGTAGCCACCACCGCTGTGCCCTATAACGGCCGCAGCTGACGTCGCCTCGCCGCCTAAGCCTCGTCTCCCCCTCCCAACTCATCCCCGGCCCCCGCCTCTCACGCGCTCGTCACCGTCGCCGCCGTCCCTATCCTTCCATCATCCCGTTGCTTCTGCCTCAGCACTGTCCGCGGTCTTCGCCATTGGTGAGCATTTCTTAATTTACTTTTTGTCAGAAGGTGATTAGCTAGTTGAACCCCACTCACTGGCTTGCACAAATCTTGGGTGCACGCCCAGCCGGCACACCATCTAGATCCGCGCCCACACGAAGGACATGGAACTGTGGTTGGTAGCCCTGCTCAAGGCTCTGGCTGAACAAAAGGGAGCCCTTTGGTTGGGTTAATCCTAGCAGAGTACTCATCCTAGTACATACGTAGAAGGATCCATTTTAGGTTTAGGTTTTTGGCTGATTAAGAGGTCTGTAAGTGATACTCGGATGCGGACACGGGTACCGGAATCCGACTCGGATTCGGGTGTTCGATTCGGCAAAAAGAATTCGGATATGGCAAATACCCTACACAGATTCGAGGTGTCCGGTTCTTCAAAATAAATTATGATGCGTTTTTTCATGTGACAGTTGCTTTTTGAGTACATTAGAATGAGCAATCACATGGCTAGGCTTGATTAGCAGAGAAAGTTTTCTTTTCCTTTTGGGTGGTGGTGGGGGACAGTAGCACACAGGGATGGCTTAAACTCTGGGTGGGTGCTTATGTACAAAGCTAATATGGTTTTGTGGAATTATATTTTGCACCAAAAAGGGTAATTCTTCTGCGAGTGCCTAGCTTTTCAGGGATATTATAAGTTAGCTTTGAAGTGGACAGGCTAATGCGCTAATGGTACCAGGGCTGTTTTATTTCCCGGCTGACCTGGCTTTGAGGCCTAGGACCAACTTTGTTGCCCATTCCCATCTTTACTGAATTCCAGAGCTCCATGCCAGCTTTAAAAGTTACATCGTGCAGTTTTCCATTATAGGATATCACTAGTGTAAATATTACCAAACTGCTCCGTTGGTGTTACCAAAATTGTCAATGGTTTACTTATGTTGGAATACTTTGTTGCCCTGTGGGGACAATAAACATTTTATTTGGGAAAACTCATGTCCTTATCTGTCGGCTGTTGGTAAATTTGTTCCGGAATGTAGACAATACCTTTGCACACCTTTCCTTGATGCCCGTTACACGGAACAGAATATTACATCAAGTAGTATTGTTTATTCTCTTCTGTTCTGTTAGCTATGGTACATGTAATCCCATAAAAAAAAAGCTATGGTAGATGTATGGTCATGGTAGTAGTAGTTGTACATCAGGTGTGGTCTTGTTATGTGAGAATCCAGTAATATATTAGAATTGCACTTTGGATAAGTGACTGCTAGGAATATTAAGACTGTTAATTGTTGCAGGGAGGCCAGACTTTAGAAGCCACTTGCCCTCACTATCAGAAATCCTTGTCTGACGAACAAGGAGCCAAAAGCATCTTCAGGACAGCAAATTAACTCTAGTTTCTGTGGACATGTCTTTGGCATCACAGTTGCAACAATTGGATCCATTAATGGAGGCAAATGCTCACTCTGATTCTCAGACAGCAAAAGCAATACGCAAGTTCGTCTTTCAAGTTGGACTTGAGCCTGATGTTCTATACTCGACATCTTTCAAGGAGACGGTTCGTGTGATTGCCAATAATGTTCAGGTTGCAATTCCTACATATGAATCACTTCTACGGGAGGAACTAAAAGAAACAGAGAGTCGTACAAGGGAACTCAAGCAAGAATGGGAGAAAAGTGGTTGTAGTGTAATTCTGGATAGTTGGGGGAGCCAACGTGGTACACAGAGCTTCGTAAGTGTTTTGGTGCATTGCAGGAAAGGCATGTTGTTCCTCAGATCCATAGATGTCTCTGCAATAATTGATGATGTAGATATGCTAGAAGAAATGCCGTCTCGTGTGGTTGATGATGTTGGCGCCAGCAACATAGTTCAAGTTATCATAAATGACGCATCACCATACATGCAAAATGCACGGCATAGAGTGCTAAAGAAACATGACCATTCATTTTTCTTCCCGCTGTGTGCTGACTTTTGCATCAACTTTCTGCTTCAGAATATTGCAGCACTCGATCACATCAGTGAGGTTCTAACGAAGGCAAAGGAAATAACAAGGTTTATACATGACAATCAGCTGCCAACTGAACTGTTAGGAAAGTATATTGATGGTGGTAAGATTCTGAGCAATTCTTGTTGGAAATTTGTTGCAGAGTTCATGACATTGCAGAGGTTAGTTTCTGAGAGAGTAAATCTGGTCGAGATGTTTAGTTCGCCTGAATGGGTTTCCTCTGGTTGGGCTGCTAGCAGTTCGTTCTGGTATATCTGTCGCATAGTAAAGACAGATGATGCATTTTGGTGTGCTGCTGCTGATGCCTTGAAGGTTACAATTCCATTTGTCAACGTGTTGTTTAAACTAGAACGTGAAGATTGTCCAATGGGTATCTTGTATGATGCCATGGATTGCGCTAAAGAAGAGGTCATGAACAATCTTGGAGATAAAGATGGTGATATTTTGCCTTGGGTTGACAAGGTATGGGATATTTACTTGCATTCCCCACTGCATGCTGCTGGTCATATGCTAAACCCAAGGGTCTTTTACAAAGACCCTGCCTGTGATGATCCTGAGATCATCAGCGGTATTGAGGCCTGCATCACCCAAATGGCCAATGGTCATTATGATCCAAAGAAAGTGAAAGCACAAATTGAAGCATATAGAAGAAAACTGGGTTCTTTGGGTTCAGATTCAGCAATTCAGAAAATGATGGAAACACCACAAGGTAAAGTATAGCCCATTCTCTTGTGGTCTTGTGAAACGGTTCCACTCATTTCGTTCCGCTTTGACTTTCAGAATATTACCACATCCATTGCGATCATTGTTACTTCATTTGAATTAAGTTCTAACCTGTATATTCCTTCAAATTGCAGTTCATTGGTGGTTGGTGCATGGGACCGGCACACCTGAGCTACAAACCCTTGCGACTCGGATCTTAAACCAAACATGCTTTGGTGCTAAAAGGTACAACATCGACTGGCATGTATCCGAGAGGGTGCATAATCCGAAGCCATTTGATAACCAAGACTTGTACCGCGGGCTGGAGTACGTCCACTACAATACGCGTCTCGCCAGTGCTGAACCACGCATATGTGGTCTTTCTGGGGATCAGGTTGGTAATCCTGCCAGAGAGCTGGGTGATTGGATCTGGGATCCGCAGCAGCAGCGTTGACGGCGCACCATCCAGACTCTGGAGCAATGCGTGTTCATCTCCTTTTCTTTTTCCAGAATAGCTCGTGCTCCAGTTTCTTATTTGGTATTGTGGTGCGATCCTGATCATGCCTCATCAGACTCTTGCATTTCCATTTCTTGAACAATCATGTGGACATATGTACTTTCCATAGAAATCAATTATGGTTAATTGTGTTGTAATAGAAAAAACAATCTGTGACATTCAGCCATCAGAACTATGGAAAATGTCATATGGAGATACTTCACTGAACCCCGGAGTGGGTGTTACCTATATTTTCCCTATTTCTAAATTCTACTCTGCGTCAATTCCTTGCATCCAAAGCAAAGCAGATGTCTAGTGCATGCATAAACTGACTTCTTTTCCTGGAGAGAATTTATTAGTACCAACCATACTATTATAGTCTATTGAAATCAAAATTCTTGATTCTTGATTCGTGGCTTCATCTGGTAAGGTTTTATTTACCATTCTTACCATTCAGACTGTTTTACCCTACTTCTCAAGATTTGCAGTTTGAAGGTTTTTTTTCCAGGTAGGTGCAGGTATTGCCAAAACTGTAGGAAAAAGAGTAATAAAGCTGTCAAATTTAACCCAGCGTGTCAATGCGGTCTGGGAAATCAAACCTTGCTAAAAGCACCAGGTTGGCCAACAGAACGTTGGGTGTTCACTCTTGCGACCAAAAACATAGTGGACGCAGTTCATTCATGCATCTCTTATTCTCATGGGTGTCTTGACGGCTGACGCTACCAGGACCACTGCCAAAGCCAAACACTATTTCAGGTCCTTAGCCTAATATGATTCTCTTAAAAAATACTTGTAAAATTGTACAAGGATGCAATTACAGTGAACTCAAATTAAGCATGTTCCAGGTTTGAAGCTGTTCAGGACCATCAGCAAAACTTGAGCCTGCTAGCATAGCTGGACAACTACAGAAGCGTATCCTTCAACAAAAGCATAGTGCGTACCCTACAGGTTGACCTTCTGCAAGCATCAAATAAAGGCTTCTTGTGCGTTTGTATATACTCTCTCCGGTCCATATTAACGTTCTTAACTTTGTCTAGATACGAATGCATCTAGTCTAAATCATTAACTAAGTACATCCGAATCTAGATAAAGTTGAGAACAATAATATGGGTCGGAGGGAGTAACAGTAAATACAATACAATTCTCAACAAAAGCATGAGTTTCCAACCCAGCTTAGGCAGAAGAAAGCCAGAATTATTGTACAGGGTAAGAGGAGTTTTGGCAGCTGGGTTTAGCCAGCTGCCTCCCAGCTACAACATTGTGGCCATAACTTTTTTGCATCCCTCCCCATTAGAACTTTTCGGTGGACTCACTTTGCATCCAAAAACAGCTTCTGCAGTTTTAACAGAGGCAGTTTCACAAGTTACTCGAATTGCATAGGAGCTTCAGACTAGAAAGAAATCAGGCATTGGCAGAAGATAATGCGATCTTCAGATGGCAACCCTGTCGGCAAAATGAGCACAAGACAGTGCAATCTTCAGACATCAACCCGATTTTGACAATGTATGAAGGGGTCTGACACTAACAAATCATGGATATGCTTGCTGGCATCGTGATCAATACGAGCAGGTTTACCCCTGAATTCAAATTAAGCATTCCGAGAAGCTCTGTTTCCCACTTGTAGCAGCCTGTGTTGATAAGCCACCGATTCGCTCTTGTAGTCACGGTGTCCTTCAAATTCAATTTTGTTTACCACTTCTGCATTCAAAACAAAGAACCTGACAAAGTTAACATGTTTCTCTTGGCCTACAAATGACTTAACACCAACTTTTTCAGATGGATCTGAAGGCAATCGATTGGATGCACTGGGTCATGCCGAGGGTCATCTTTCTTATCCATCTCATGGTGTTCATGTTTGTGAAACTGCAAAATTCAAAGAAGAGGCATATGTTAAAGTTGTTGCTAACTAGACTAGATAACATGTCAATCAAGCTAGACATTTAATACAAGCAAATATGAGTACTGGCAATGACATGTATAGCTTTTCCAAACAGGACAACCACCTGAGGATCTTTAAAATGCCAAGCTTTATGCACCAGCTACCGCAACCAAAAGTCCGAACAAATAGAAATGACTAGTGCAATCCACTTATACACTCTCAACACATGTAGACTCGGAGGTAGGTAGGCTCAAGAGGCCTTGTGCATGGACCGGTGACTCAGAGGTATGGCGCAACAGGCTGTGGACACCGAGAGTGCAACAATAATTTTAGGATAAATTGCGAAATCTAGGACTCAAACTTTAGACTCTGGCTCTGATACCATATCAAGCTTCATGCACTAGCCAACGCAACCAAAAGTCCGAACTGATGAAAACATGTAATGCAATCCACTTATCTTTACTATTAAATGGGAGTTTGGTGTCGGTGCGTCACTTTGAACGTCAAACATCGAGAGAATCTGGGCCGTTAAGCACAATCAACAAATATTGGGACAATCATAGCCCTCGGAATCCACTGTCCTCCGCCATCCTTGTGCCCAAACTTTTGGTAACCAACAATTAGGAAAGTGTATTATGCACTACTAGAGAAAACCCTACTTGAGGCGCACCAGAAATCCCATTCGAGGCGCATATGGGATGCGCCTCGAGGGTCGCACCTCTAGTATTTTTTACTTAAGGCGCATTTGATATGCGCCGTGCATATCTCGTATATACAAGGCGCATATCTCGTATATATAAGACGCATATCGATATGTAGGGTATACACGATGCATATCACATGCTCCTCGCGTATATTTGACAAATGCGCCTCCAATAGTCTTATAGATGCGCCTCGAATGGCATTTTCGAAATTCAAATTTTACAGATCCACGGTACAGTCCAGAATACAAACACATATATTATATAGTCCAGAATACAGTATAAACAGCATAGAATTTTCAGAAAGTTGCAATTGGCCAAAACATAGTAGAACCAACACGAACACAAGTACATCACACATGAACTTGAATTAATCCACGACATATGAGTTCACACATCAACTAGAACCAACTAGTACATCACACAACACCAATAATTAAGTGTGTGCCAAGTTCACATCTCTCGGAGACCGAGTACAAGTTCACAATCAAAGTACAACTATGACGGAGCTCCAGGTGAAGTAGAGCACACAACCTACCATGAAGAGCAAGGTGGTGATCACGACGAAGTTCCTCCACTTCTTCCTTTCGTGCTTCCTCCACTTCTCTTCCGCCACCTTTCTACTCTTGTAGCCTTTGTAGCTGTTATCCGAGAAGTTGTTCACTTGCTTCTGGCAATCTTCACACTCCTCGTACACACCTGGAACCCTACCGATGTACACGACATAGCACTTCTTCGCCATATCCGGTACACAAGATAGATGATATTAGCTATGTCAGTGGAAAGCAATAGCAATTCACAAGATAAAATCATGCATATATATATGGGTGCCTCATACTTATGTTGGGCACGGAAATAACAATGCCACTGATGGATCTGGCATGACAAGTAGAGGATGCACAAATTACAAGTCTACTTGGCACACTAGATCCAACAACGGTATAGTCACACACATAGTGCCACAACACGTTTTAATCATCGGCATTTCGAAGAAAGACAGGAAGAAAACCAAGATGTAGGGTGGCACTAACGAATGAAAAGCAACATATGACCAAGAACTAAAATAGTTCATAACACAAATAACTAGCATCGCTCACAATCAAGTTCAACGATTTACGAAACATACTCTAAAGGTTGCTAGACAAGTTAACATACGGATAAAGTTTGCAACACAAGTTTGGAACTAACAGCTAGCTAGGCAAACATCAAGACTTCTTCGGCTGATGAGTCGACTTGGGGATATTGATGAAGCCCCGTTTAGCTCCTTTCGCTAATGTCATGAACGTCCTGCCATCACCCTAATTCATCTATCTCCTTGTTGCGCGGTGGATTGTCGTCGTGGAAGAGGCCCCCGGATTTTATGACTTGTTGGTGCATGATTGTCGAGATCTCCTCCTGGATCTCGAAGAAATCCATCCTGAGGTTGCGATACTGTATACGTTCAAGATCTTCAGCCCACCTTCGGAGGTCAGATGGCAGTGCGCTGTTATGCTGGTCTCGTATGAACACCTTCATGTGGCGTAGGGCGTAGAAGACATCCTTCCAGCTGCCAGACATCTTCTTGATGCAGGGGAACTCCATTGTGTGGCTGAACACGTGCATGCCATGCCTCTTAGCTGGCCTACTAGGGACAGCGCCTCCCGCTGCGACATAGCCATTGAGAGCATCATCAAGAACTCTCTTGATAGTGGAGTAGTTTTTCCTCGTCGCACTACCCGAGTCGAGATACAAGGCTGATGAGCGTTGCACATTCAAGGATATGAGCATGCAGCATTGGTGACCACTCTCCGACTCGGGATGGTAGGAAATGAGAATCACATCCTTTACCGAGTTTGTTTCCAGAAAGCATGAGAGGTAGTCGGTCGCCATTAGGACGCCCTCATGTGTTCTCTAATGATCTGCATGGCCATATTGAGCGAGAACAGCCATACCAAGGTATCGTGCATCCGGAATCTTTCAACATGTCGAAGAGGTCGGTATGCCGCACATAGAAAATATCCCCGGGGGCTACTGCAACGAAGCTCGACACATTTGGCACCTTAGCCTTGTAAACCAGGTATGACTGATCACCCTCTCGAATGTGATGCTCCTCAACAAACAGACATCCATGATGAATATTACGCATATGCGAGCCTGTGGCTGCGAGCATCGATTCGCTGAGCATTGGTGTACTTGCCTCGTGCAACCGCTTTTGGGGAGTTTCTGCAGGGCCGTCCTGATCCCGGAAAGGCTTTGGATCCTAGCTCGCACCCTTAGGCTTCCTTTTGTTACCCTTCTTTCCCTTTACGGCGTCATTGGCCGCCGCTATCTCCTCACCGACAGCCCTATGGAGGGTGATGGGCCTGATCATAGGAGCTGGCCTCTGAGGCTCGGTGAAGGCGGTGGGTGGCGGCGTCTCCTAACTAGATGGGAAGAGACGCATTTGGCAAGTGGGTTTCGCCGAGGGTCCAGGTGCTGGTTGGGGCTCGATAACTTTCTGCGTGAACAGCTGGCCTCCCTGTTGCTCATAGTCATCACCAAACCTTGTGTTCAAGAACTGGTCGCCAAATTTTTCATTAATTTCATCATTATCGGTGGGATTCTATGCCATCTCAATGTCTTCCTGTGCTGGTTGTGCTTCCTCTGGGGTGGTGCCCCAACCCTCCATCCCTAAACGGATCTGGCTCTTCGGCCATGGAAACATGTAGCCGAAGCCGGTACTAAGGACTGCCGGCTCGTCACTATCCCATCCATGAGGTTGAGAGGGAGGTTCCAAGTCCTCGTAGCTCGGAAGCACCATACTGTATTTGACCCTAAGCACGTCGGGTGTCATTGGTTTATTGTGGAAGTTGTGGTTTGCCGGTTGAACGATAGAACCCTTGGCAACATCATTCAACTCGCCGTTCACCTAGTGCAGTAGAGTGCAAGGAGTGTCTTCCTGCGAAAGACATGTAAGCCGATCATCATTAAATGGGGAGAAGGGAGATGAAGTCATCGGTTGAGCCTCCCAACTCTCGCTTTAATTAGTTACCTTGAGGGCGTCGACCTCGGCCAATGTCGAGGCACCACCGCCGACGTCGAGCGCACAAGTGGCAGAGTGGCTGCTTGCTGGCACGATGCGGGCCGACACCTTCGCTACACCAGACAAGGTAAGCTCTGGACATTTGGGCCCCGCCAGAGGAGTCACCAACACCTCTAGCGCCACGTTGTCCGATTGGGTGTTGGCGATGTTGGGAACCAAGCACGACCCCCATTTACCACTCTTCTTCCACTTGGCGTACTGTTTGAAGTAGGCGGGAAGGATTGTGTTGAGCTTCTCGGTCACTTATGTCTGGACTTGTGATTGGAATTGTGTCGGGACAACCGTCATAGCCTCCTTCACTGTATCTTCTGCAGAAACTTCTCCACTTGTTCCCTTAGGTGTTTTACCTCGATGCTTTCGGCCTTCTTGCCCTTCAGTGGCGAGGTGCCATAGTATTCAGACCATGGAATACCGCCAAAGCCGGGCACACGGCCAATCGGCGACGGTGACTCTTGGGGCTCGACATACTTGACCCAGTTCAGCGCCCTGTTAAAAGTGGTGTCCCACTTGGCGACCGACGTCGACCCCTGGGATGAGGAGCTCCTACATTCCTCATCTTGCGCATAAGGAATGTGAAGCATTTGAGAAATTGGACTTCATTGATTAATTGTGAATGTAATTAATCGACTTGCATGCAAATTACTTACATATATATTCATGAAGTCCTTCACCTTCAGACCAAAGGGGCTAGAGGGTCCCGAGGAATATTTAGAACTCCCTTTAGGCTTGCGAAACCAGAACCTGACAAAGTTCTTTGCCTACACTTACGGCGATAATGGCAAAGGGAGATGTCTCCCCCTTTTCACAAGCTATGGCGTCCTTCTTCTCCCATTTGGGAATCGCGGCTCTATAACCCCCGGAGCCGAGATGGTGGGTACCAATGTTCATCTCGTACAACTCCTTGAAGTACAGACCCTTGGCCTTGCCCGCGGCAGAGTCATATCTGGCCTTGAACACCTTGAAGTCTTCTTCCTTGACCAGAGGCTCCTTCTTGACAATCTGCTCGTAACTTAGTTTGTCCTTGTAAATTAGCTTCTTCATCCGTGTCTTCCAATTCGACAAGGCCTTGTTCATCATCTTGAGGGCGTACTTGTTTACCAGATTCCCTTTAAGATTGTCATTGTTGTATTTGTTGTCCTCATCATCCGGGTACGTGTATCTTGCGTGCAGCTTCCTGGAGAGCTGATGGTGGAGAGCTGATGGTGGTAACGCTCGTTCTGGGCCTTTAGGTTCTCGGTGTTGATCGTGACGGTGTTCCGGAGGATTGCAGAGAGCTATAGTGAGTACCATGCGACAAATTCCTCCGGATCCAAAGGCACCCCTTTATCCCTCATGCTTGTGAAGATGGACCTTTTAAGGACGACCATGATCGGGGTCCGGTCCTTCCGGGCCTTCTTCGGTTGGCTACCGTCTGTGGCTTCACCACCACCACCGTCATCAGTGGTAGTGGCGTCCTCACCATTGGTGTCCCCTATCTCCTCATCGGACGAGGCATCCTCGTCCTCCGTCTCCTCTTTCGGCGACACAAATTCCAGGTCCTCTTGTGATTCCATCTCCTCCAACTGCTCCCAATAGGCCTTCTTTCTAGAAGTGCCCGGCTCGGCGTCGTCCTGTCCACCCGACATATCTGAACACAAAAAGAAATGGAACTAATAAGCACCAAAATTCACAAAAAAATGGGCATGAACTTTACTAATTTTCTAGACCTAGGAGTGCCAGAAATTCGCCGGAACGGAAATGAATCAACATTCCAGCGAAACATTGGCATCTCAAAAAGAAAAAAACCTGTACAAAAAATGGCCTACATAGGCACAAACACCACCAGCAAGACACATATACTACCATCTGTCCATCCCATATATTTTCACCACCAGCAAGTTCCACACCTGGTTGTCACTTCTTCCATCCCAAGATACACACAGTCAAGAACCACCACAGAAAACAATTCAACTATTCCACGCCTGGTTGTTTCTCTATAATCTCTAGAAACAAGAAAAGCTAGTATTAATGAAACTGACAGATCACTATACTCAGCAGAAAAACATTCCAATTGTGCGAAACCAAGGTGGCGAGCGGCATCTTCGTGGCCCGGTCGGTTCAGATTCAACCAACACGTGCAAATTCGAAATAACAAAATAATTTGAGTACAACCAATGTCAACAAATCAGCAGAAATAATTAGTATATACAGCAGCAGTACATGTCCTTCAGCTAACAGATACAATATACATGAATAACCCCTCGTTCAGATTCAGCTAGCAATTCTTTTACTTGTCCCCTCGTTCAGATTCAGCTAGCAATTCAACTAGCAACTACACACCGGTGCCCACAGCTTCCACCAATACAGAACAAGAGAAATCGAATTGAGCTTAATCTTCATACACTAGAACGACTGATTCATAATTAAAGCAATGATTGAGTCAAATAAATTTCTCCCCTAATTTACTATTAGCCCACTATTTCAACAGGTTGAGCATAAAGATGTGCATAACATTATGCAAAGCACATGCACTTGGCATGATTAATCTGGCAAGTAACCATTGCTACTACAAAAATGGGTGTTAACTAATGATATATATAATAATGTATCTGACCTACACCTCTAATTCTCCATAACCAACTACTGAGTAATTTATGGCATACAGAGTATAAATCTTACAGAATGCAAAATCCAGTCATAAGTTCATATTGGTACGAGGTTGCTGTTGGCAAATACTAAGCAACAAGGTTGTTATCTCATTTGTTATTATCTGCAGTATTTGCAGGATAAATTAAGTTTCCAACAAATGCTAAGCAACAGATTGTTATTTCATTAGTTATTATTATCTGCAGATTTTCCAGGATAAATCAAGTTTCCAAACCACATGCTGACAGTGCAGATTAACTCTCCTTACACACAGTGATCAGCACACTATAGTTAGTTGTGAAAAAAGAATTTATTGACAACAAATCCTTTATTTACAGAGCTACTCTGGACTGCAAGCAGCATAGGCAAGGATGTAACAAACTAATTGTGCATGACAACCTGTTTTAAAAAACTGGTTAAATTCTCATCAGCTCAATGATAAATCTTAAGCAAACCAACATAATCAACAAATTCAGAGACAGAAAATATTTATAATCCAACACAAGTACTGCAGTACTACATCTATAAACATAGAACTAGTGCATTGACAACCCCGATCTTCTGGTTATAATAAGCAGTTAATTATTGAGAATATAAGATATCATGAAAGGTGACTTAGAATATTCTGCTATAAGGAGTACATATTCAAATTCTATAAGGAGTAAATATTCAAATGCTTGTTTGAGATGCAGACATATTTGGATGAAATTTATTATTACAAAAACAAGGAAATGGAAACACAGTCAGTAACAAATGGGCAAACAGTACCAGGATATCAAGTGCACGCATCAAAGGCTCTATATGCTCAAGTGTTCTTGGCATGACTTCCTGTGTGTGTGTGTGTGCGTGGTACCATTTGACCCTTAGAAACAAGCGTAGGTGAGCAAGGGGAACTCGCTGATTCTTCAGGAGGAACGGCAGAGGAGGCAGGCTTCTTCGAGGTGCGAATCGACGGGATGTGGGTGTTTAAATTGAGGAACTGGGGCGGTTTTCTCTTCGAGGTAGCAGGCTCATCTCCTCCTCCTTCTCGCGGCGGCAGGCGGCGGCAGGAGGTCACTGCACAGGAGGAGCGACGCAGGGGGAGAGGGGAAAGGAGAAAGGGG
Organism: Avena insularis; assembly: GCA_023614405.1. Taxonomy (NCBI): domain Eukaryota; kingdom Viridiplantae; phylum Streptophyta; class Magnoliopsida; order Poales; family Poaceae; genus Avena; species Avena insularis. The sequence goes on from CM042694.1 coordinate 39,918,503, forward strand.
AAAGGGGAAGGGGAGGGGCAGCTCACCTGCGGACGGCAGACTCGACGGAGGTGGCGGCGAGCACGGCGGTTGCAGGGAAGGATGGAAGAGAACGAACTGATGAATCACGAGAGAGAAGTTTAATCTGGTTGGCACACCAAAGCAACCAACCAGCAGAAACACCCCCACCTAGCTCCCGTTGAGAGTCGACCCTAGACCGCCTCCGCCGCTCCGCTCCTCCCTCCTCTCCGGTAGCCATGGCGGCCGGCGTGGAGATGGAGTTGGTAGTTGGCCTCCTCTTCCCCTAGTAGTAGTTCTAGTAGATTTAGCTCTTGTGTTTTGTCCCCTCGTGGCGATTGAGGGTCGGTCTGTGGATCCAGGCGGCCAGATCCACGGCGTCTCTTTCCTCATCCGCTTCGATGCACCCCGCCGGTGGCAGACGGTGGTCCAGAGGAGCTGGTCGAGGGAGTGCATCCCTCTAAATAAGGCGCAAATTGGGTGTTTCGAGTTAGGGGCTCTGGATCCCCCCTGGCTCGATGTAGTCCCTCTTCTCTCCATGGTGGTTCTCTCTTGGGGGGAGCCGAGGGCCGTGGAGAAGAAGACCACTACTCGCCCTGGCAATAAGATCCAACCTTTCGCCCCGGTACGTCGACAACTCCATCTTCTTCGCTCATCTTCCCAGGTCCGTGGCAGGTTCCTGGAGTCCGATGGTGAGTCGTTTTCTCTGCTGCGATGTTGGCGTACTCCTGCTACTCCGGCTACCCTTCTTGCTCAGCTTCCTCTCTTCTTCTTGATCTCCATGGTGGGGATGGGGGAAAGTGCCAGTAGAGTCAAGGATTCGCCGGATTGGCATAGGAGCTCAAGAGCCTCTTATCACTGGAGCATCTCTTCGTCGTCCATGAGGGCGCGAATCTTCATGGCCGGGATGGCCTATTCCATGTCGGTGTGCTCCGGCTCTGCTTCAACCTCCATAGGGAGGCCTTTTTCGAAGTCGGGCACTGAGGACTTCACCGGGCCAGAGACAAGTGGTCTCATCCCCGCCTCCGACCATGGCTACAGTGTTCGTCTTCCTCTGCTCCACGGTGGGGAAGAGATAGGCTAGATTGCAATTCCAAATCTTTTAGCAAGGTCCTATCTACAAATATCAGGGACTCATATGTTATTTGCTATTCTTATGGGTCCTCTGTAATTTCACTGTACACCGCAGCGTTTGTCTCCTTAGCTAGGTAGCTAACTTATGGGAGACACATATTTCTAGTATGTGCCTCGTATAACATATATACGAGATGCATATCGAAGATGCGCCTCGTATAACATATATGCGAGACACATATTTCTAGGATGCACCTCGTATAATAGTGGACCTGTACTCAAAAAAAGGAGTGCCTGTTTGTTCACAAAACTCTTCGTAGCCCAGTGGCTAGACACCCGACCCTTTGTTCCCTGTACTATGATCACACAAGTTTGAGTCTTGGTGGCAACCTTTTTTTGGAACTTAAAAAACAATTTGAATGTATAAACATTGTCTAAAATTAATATGAACTATAAACATTGTCTAAAAATAGTGTAAATATTTTAAATATCCAAATATTGTTAAAACAGTAGAAGTGATAATTAAGAATGTTTCGATACATGATATTCTATCCAATTTGCATACAAGTGATAATTAAGAATGTGTCTATACATAATATGCCACACACACAGACACACACATACGGCATGTCGTGCTTCGTCGGAGTTAGGTAGCGTTTCTTGATAAGGGTCTTCTTGCCCTTCTTTGTCGCGGTTGAATATGTTAGGTCCAGGACGTCTTCACTTCTTCTCTTGAACGGGAGTCATTTTTTAGGTAGGCTTGTGGTGTATGGTTCTAGGTCGCCGTATCCGTCTTCCATCTCCGGGTCGCCGTACTGGACAAACTTTTGCTCGTTGGCGACTCCGTCCATACCGATGATGTTCCTTTTGCCTCTCCTGACAACAAGCCGACTAGGCTTTGACGGGTCGGTAATATAGAAGTATTGGTCGACTTTGCTAGCCAAAACCCATGGCTCATTTCTCACAGGTACGTTCGTGCTGGTGGTCTTTGACTTTGGTGGTGAAATACCGGTCTTATTTTTCGACACTCTTGGCCCACCTGACACGGAACATCGACACCTTCTCCGTAACATATTCGAGCTCCCATATCTCCTCGATCCTTCCGTAGTATCTTTCTGGGACGTCGTCGGTGTAGAATATCCCCGTTACCCCTGAGTTCTGGTAATCATGGTTATTGTCCTTTTCCTCAGTGTAGAACGTGTATCCGTGATATCGTATGCATGATAGGTCAGCAGGTTGTGCGCGGCGCCCTATGATAGGGCGAATACGATTTTCTCGTCCTCCGAAGACTCTCCCTATGGTGGATTAGCAATAACCTTCTCCCTGAACCACTGCGTAAAACTGGAGTTGTGCTCTTTGATTACATCTTTCTTCGTCCTCATCTGGCCCCGGTCAGTGTACTTCTTCTTGATAAACTCTTTGTGCTCATGTATATATGGATCAACTACATGCAGCTGCTGTAGCGCAACCAGGTTTGCTCTTTCAAAGTCCTTGGTCCGGTCCTCGAAGTCGACATGCTTTGCGCGATGACCCTCATAGTGACCCCATCCAGCGAGCCTCCCAAGGTGCTTGTTGAATGGCGGACCAACAGGGTCTCGGTTTGTAGAAAGTTCGAGCAGAAAGAGATGTGCTCTTCGTACAGGAAGCCGTTTGCTATGCTTCCATATGGACGGTACCTGTTACGAACATATCCCTTATCTAGAGCTCGAGCTTGCATATTATCACCACGATCTCCTCATGTAGCCTCGTGAGCTGCTTAATGCCTATCGACGTCCGAGAGATGACGTCAAAAAAGTTGCAGAGGCCAAATAGTGTTTCACGGACGTGCTTGTCCATTATCCCTCGGATCGCAAACGGAAGTACCTATGTCATCAGCACGGCGACATCATGAGACTTCATCCCACTGAAGTGCTACTTCGCCTCGTCTAGCCATCTGATTATCTTCCCCGCGTAGCCGTTCGGAATTTGACTCTGAGGAGGCACTTCATAAATTGTGTGACCTCCGCCTTACTTAGAGTGAAGCACACTGCCTTGAGCTTAACTTCGGCCTTCTTGACCTTTTTCCCTTGCGACGACTATTTTGTGTTTCCGTCTCCTCCTCCTCCGACTGATCATCGGCTTCATCGTCACTAAGTGGTGGTTGAAGGTCCTTCCTGATGCCCATATGCTTCTAGTCGTTCCTTGCCTTTGGCCCATGTTTGGTCTTGTCGGTGTTAAGGATGGTGGCAAGCAGACTCTCGCCCATGTTCTTCATGATATGCTTGAGATCAAGTCTATGAGGCACACGGAGGATCTTCCAGTATGGCAACTCCTAGAAAACAGACCTCGCCTTCCAAACCCTCAATAGTGGCTCTGGCTTCTTTTGGTTCTTTCCCAGGGCAAGGCACTCTTTCAAGTTTTTCAACAGCTCATCAATTTCTGCGCTGCTCCCCTGGTCTGGGATTCCTCGGAGCTCGACTGTCCCATCGAACATATGTCCTTGCTTTCTCCAAGCATGATTCTTGGGAAGCCACCTTCGAGACCCCTGGAACACAGTTTTCCTAGACCCATGATCTTTCTGTAGTTGGCGATACGTTGTATTATCCTTGCACCTAATGCACCCAAAGAATCCTTAGACCACCTGCCCCGAGAAGTATCCGTAACCAGGATAGTCTTGCACTGTCGTGATCACCCCTGCTCTCTTATCAAAATAGTCTTGTGCGGCGGCGGCCCACATACATGCTCCATCTTCCCATAACGTGGCCAACTCCTCTTCCAACAATATGAGATACAGATTGATGTCTGTATCGGGTTGTTTTGGCCCATGAACTAGCATACTCATGGTTACGTACTTCTTCTTCATGCACCTCCAGGGGGGAGGTTGTAGATCCATACAAACACGAGCCAGGTGCTATGTGTGATTCTCTGGCTTCCGAATGAATTGAGTCCTTTAGTGCTCATGCCCAGCCCGAGATTCCTTGAATCTTTACCGAACCATTGGTAATATTCGAGGTCCAACGCCTTCCACTAGCTAGCATCCGAAGGGTGCCTCAACATTTTCTCCTTTTTCGGATCTTTGTCTTCTGGCCTCTTTCTTTCCGCGTGCTAGCGCATGAGCTGTGCTTCCTTAGGGTCCGCGAAATACCGCTGTAGATGAGGATTTAGAGAAAAGTATCACACCACTTTTCTATGAGCTTTCTTGGACCCTCTCTTGTATCGAGAGGTCTCGCACACACGACACGTGGTCTTCTCCACGTCCTCATCCTGGTATAATGCAATCATTTATGCAGACGTGGTATTTCACGTGCGGTAGATCGAAAGGGCACACGACTATCTTGGCCTTAGTGATACTAGTCGGACATGTGTTCCCCCTCTTGGAAAGACGATCGTGTCAGAATTCCATGTTGTCGTCAAAGCATTCATCAGTCATTTTGTGTTTCGCTTTCATCTCCAGAGCCCTGAGTGTTACATTCAGACGAGTATCCGTTAAACAATGGAATAACCGTGTCTTTCTCCATTTGTTCCAGCTTAGCTTTCTCTCTAGCAGCAGCTCTAGCGTTACTCGTCTCCCTGAGAAGCAGCTCTTGGTAATGAGGGTCTCACACCCAACTCGAATCATGCCCTTCACCTTGATCTTCATGTTCCTGCCTGGCACCTTGATCTTCATGTTCATGCCCGGCGCCACCTTGATCTTCCTGATCACCTGACCCACCGACATCTTGATCTTCGTCTTCACCATTATTGACATCCTCATTATTTCGTCATCACGTATCCACCGTGTAGCCATCCATGAAACCATGCCGGAGCAGGTGCAACTCCAGCATTCCGCAATCATGCTTTATCAAATACATCAGTTTGAAGTCGCGATACAGACATCTTATCTCCGTCATGTTTGTTCGTGCCATGTCAGCCTTCACGCATCTCATCACCTATCCACGAGGGGTGTGCTAAGTGGTCGGACCATGCTCGCATGCATAGTATACAAAGAGCAAGAGAATAATTAGAGCATGGACGTTGAGATCGCCAAAAAAATTCGGCATGACCTCCCCTAAAAAAGGACATCCGCCGGGTGCCAGAAATTTGCCGGAACAGAAATGAATCGACATTCCGACGAAACATTGGCAACCCAAAATAAAATCCCTGTACAAAATAAAGGAAGCACACAACACAATCTAGTCGGTATCGCCGACAACACGCATATACATGCAACAACGCCTTCACGCTTCCTCCAATGACGACTAGGAGTAGGACAGCTGGAGGAGAAGTAAAGTGAGATCTTGTAGATCTAGAAGTGCAAAAGCTTTCACTTAAATATGTGTGTCAACCAATAGAGGTTTAACAAGCTTCTATGATGAAACAATGGAGAAAATGAGGTGGGGAGGAGGAGGGGCGACCAGATCTCTCTTGTGTGGAGGCGAAGCAAGTGTGGAGAGAAGTGAGTGGTGCTAGGTGGCTGTATATGCCAAAAAGTAAAAAAGGTGGTACCAGAATACTCGAGGCGCATCCCCTACAAGATGCGAATTGTATACTTTAAGAATACAAGGCGCATCCAGTAAGGGTGCGCCTCCCGTATCTGGCGCCTGCCACCCCAGGCCCACCTCAGTTACTCGAGGCGCATTTGCGAGTGATGCGCCTCCAATATTCAAAAATAGAGAAGGCGCATATGGACATATGCGTCTCCAGTATTGGAACACCTACGCACTACCGGGTCCACCCATCTTATTCAAGGCGCACCCGGTTCATATGAGTCTCAAGTAGTTGAAAAAACTACTTAAGGCGCATATGAACCGGGTGCGCCGCGAATAAGGGGGGCAATCAGATCCGATCTGTACATGAAATATAGGAGACGCATCCCTCACAGATGCGCCTCCAGTATTCAAATATAGAAGACGCACCCTTGAGCGATACGCCGTGTATATTTAGTGGAGGCGCAAGGTTTTCCCTAGTAGTGATGTCCAGCAATCAAGGGATCGTCACAATCTGGAAATTAATGGGCAGTGTCAATCAATCAAAGAATAACATGAAAAGCAAACATGATCACATAGTTTAAAAAAAAAAAGGAAAACAATCAAAGGGTCAACCAGCGCCCGGACTTGCTACCACCATCGCGTTGTCGGACAACGCAAAAATTTCAGGATTAAGAACAAAGATGCAACGCCGGTTCATTATAAAAGAAAACAATTGCATCCTCATTTTTCACCGCCATGCATTTTACTTCCTGAAACAATTTTGTTTCCAAACATAAAGATTCTTTTATTTCTATCGGCGACATAAAGTGCATTCACAATTAGTTAAGCAATGTGGTAGAATTTTATTTAGTAATACTGCAGCCGCAAATCCGATTGCGGACCTAGAAATTCGGACCACTAGGCGGACTCAAAATTGTGCAATGTAACCCTCTCAAAAATGTATGTTTAAATTTTATACATGTAATCATATTTAAACATATGATCTCATGTGATAATATTTAGATTTTTTTGGATATAATGTTCACTCTCGTAGATCATAGGCTCTGAGGCGCTGTTGTTGAAAGGTTCCGGAAACTCTTCGTGTACTTTTACACTTTGACTCAACCAAACTTCCAAAAATATCTAAGCTCACCGAAATCTCACTGAATTTTACACAACAAACATTTCTATCTTGTACGAGAATATTTAAGGAACGTGAGGGAGTATAGCTTTCTTTTTGTAACAGGGAGTATAGCTTTGTTAATAAATCATCTCCACTCGTAACCCCCATATGGGCTCCGACGCGGCCCGTTTTTAGCCCGTATGGGGGACCGCCGGCGCGAAATCGAAAATGGGGGGCGCCGCCTTCTCAACCGTGCCCCCAAAGTAAACACATATTTTAATAAAATAATATTTAAATAGGGAAAACCTAATTTTATTACATAATAAAAATAGAAAATTAGTCATAATCGTGCCTCCTGTTGTACTCGTCCTCACAGTCGTCGTAGGAGTCGTCGTCTTCGTCGTCGGTCGGCGCGCGCTCCAGCCTCAGCGGCATTGCCCTGCCACGATCGCGCCACATCGAACGATCGCCGAAGAGCGATCGCCGCTTTGGGGACCAGCGGCCGCAACGGCTGCAGCCTTCGCCGTCGCCTCCGCCGCGCGCACGATAGGCCTCCTCCTCCTTCCGCCACCAGGTGTCCCCCGGTGGCGTCGGTTCGAGCGACGCGCGAATGGCCCCACGCTGGCCCAGAGATTCTTCCGGGTGGTGTTCTGGGATCCTCTTGCCCCGCGCGCGATGCTACTCCTCGACCGGCTGCTGGAGGACGCCTCTGCTGGCGCGCCGCCACGGCGTATTCCGGAGGGACCACCCACTCCAGCCGAGGCTCCTCCAGCAGCCGGTCGAGGAGTAGCATCGCGCGCGGGGCAAGAGGATCCCAGAACACCACGCGACCTCCGCCCTTTTTCCACTGGAAGTGCGGGTACCGGAGGTGGGGATAGTCGCCCGCCATTATGTGGTCCATCACACCATCACACCATCAAGAGTCCGGGTGCCCCACCACAGCCTGCGGCCCTCCTCGTTGTTGTTGACGGGCGGCGGACCGTCCTCCTCGTACATGGCGAGCTGACGCTCGCGACGGTTCGTGAAGAAGGCGTTCCAGGTGGCGGCGTTGTCGCGGTCCCAGTTGGTGTCCATCCGCTACTCCGGCGTGAGCTCGCCGTAGTAGTGGTTGGTGATGGCCAACCGGCGGGCAGCACCTTGAGGGACGGGCGGGACCGGCACGCCACCGACGCTCAACCTCCAGTCCGGAGGGCACCCGTACCCTGGCGGGCAGGGGTAGTGGGAGGCGCACAGCGCCTCCGCCTCGGCGTATGTTAGTGCGGGGAGATTGGAGGATGACATTGCGTGTAGATCTGAGCTATGGCGATGGCGGCCGTGGCCTATGTAGCCGGAAATGGCGGGAAGTTGAGGCGGGAAGCGGTGGAATTGGCGGGAACGCGGTGGCGGCCACTTCCGGCCGCCGCGTGGCCTCCGAAGGGTGCGTGGCTTGACAGGGCAATATTTTATTCCCCTCCGGCGCCCCCGCTTGCCTCCCTCTAGATAGGGTTTCGCCTGGGGCCGTCGGGTTAACAATTGGGCCGCGCCGGCGGAAATTCTAAAATGAGGGCCGCGGCTGGGCGCATTTTTTGGCGCCGGCGGCCCTCATAGGCCTTTGAGGGGCTTTGAGGACCCCGAGTGGAGATGCTCTAAGACATGAGTAGTTGAGCATTACTTCCTATGAATATGACGTCCAGTTATATCTTTTGTTAAAATAAACTTTAAGAACACTCGAAGTGCACTCTCACGGTGAGACAAACTCCTCGAAACAGACTTTCGCCCAGTTTTATAAATAAAGCAAAAATCCATACAAGATCCTATACAGTCAAGCAAAGCGAAAAAAACCAAACGGTTGGGGCAAGAGCACAAGAACACCCAAGTCCAAATAAAACATGAGAAAACGAAAAGCAAAGCGATACAACTTCCGTAGGGAGCACAACTTAGCAACCGGACGGTGTAGATAAGAGGCGGGCTACCACTATAAGGTGCTCAATCATCGCGTCTAGCCGTGTCCTGTTCCATTGTCTACACAACGGGTACCATTGCTGCAAAAAAACCAAGAATTTATAACAGGTACCATGTGTTGGGTTAAATATACCTTCTGTTCTCATATGTTGGACTATCCTCTTTAACTTTTGATGTATGCTTTTCTGAAATATACCTTCTGTTAAATATACCTTTTATTTTTATTTAGTAAAAATACTTTTGTTTTTATTTCAACCTTGCACCTATATATTTACAAAAACATGTTCGTTTATAAAAGATAGTGGTTTGTGTTTGTTGCACCTATATATATAGCCAGATGTTTGTTGCAGTGTGGGCCCACATAGCAGTGGCCTTTACACAATTAAGAACTCTAGAACTTTATTTGTTAGTGGCATTTGGAAAATGATGAATGTCCCTACTAAGTGGGAGAGAACACCTTTTCCTGGGTCACATAATAGGGGCGCGCACATTAACTGTTGGTGGTATTTCTTTGTTTCGAACGCCACTACTAGGTTGATCCCGGTTGCACCTATGGGATCCAGTTTATGTTGGCGTTTCTTTATTCCCGAACGCCACTACTATGTCTTAGTGGCGGTGTTCGCTATTTTCTGAATGCCATTACTATTATTTCCTGAAAGTGGGGGCGTGCATTTTTTTTGACGGGCCACTAGAAATAATGACTGCTGCTATAAAGGTCTTCCTACTAGTGCGTGTGACATAAACTGAATACTACTGGTAAAGTATACTAGTAGCATTCCATGAACAATGAACTCTACTAGTAAGTTGGTCCTAGCCACGCAAGTGGGTCCCACTTAGTGGTAGCGTGCGGCCTTTCCGGGAAGCTATACTGTGCAGATTTTTGGGAACACCACTAACACGGTTGCACCTATAGCCATTTTTGTAGTAGCGATTTCAGCCGTCGACATGACAAGCAGTGAGATAATCAGAAAGCCATGTGTGTGGATGTATTTCTCATTTATATTTCTCGATCTCGACGATCCTACACTTATCCAAATAGCGGTCCGACAGAACGTGTTCGGTGAACACCGGTGGTCCCGACCACATTGATCTGATTGATGAGTAATCATCTATGCAAGCCGGCGCAATGAAGCTAGGGTGTCGTGTGCCTCTTCTTCTATATATTGTCCTCTCTCATAATGCTGTGCATACAATGTTTCCCTTACATCATAATTAGGGACGACCCGCTCTTGAGTAGGAGGCCGCACATGTGAGGGCTCAGCTGGAGCATGGGTCAGTGTGTCGATGTCCATGATTGGAGGAGGCACTTTGCTGGCCAATCAGATCACCAGGGATGGAGTCTTGCTAGCCACCGAACGACTGGGGGCATCCGTGGATGTCGAATTCTTTGCATCCGGATTGCCCACCTCGTTCAGGTAGGCTTGAATCTTCACCCAAGCCTTGAACCGCAGATAGGCGGGACTCAGGGCAGCCCCATCTAGCAGAGTCTTGGTGGCCACGAGGTTTTCTCGCGTCGTCGAGAAAGTCTTGATGCTTGATCTTTTTGGAGGGGTGACGAACTGGTCCGCCAGACAAGTTGGAGTCACCTTCTCTGCAAAAGATCACCGCATATCATGGATTTAGGCTTGGTCCTTTTCAAGCATTCAGCAAGAGAGTTGCATTGCTCGAGTACCAGAAGTGATCTATGTGGCCATCTCCCTTGCCTGGTCTTCGGTGATGTCGACGAAATTGGTTTCACCCACCTTGTTGGCGAGGTTTGTCCTACCTCATGTTATCGCATCCACATATAGAGAGGGTGGAAAGCAACATGCGGTCGGCTTGTCCCTCTACTCCTTGTTATAGTTGGTCGGGCAGCGTTGACAAAGAGTACCTCCCTCCAAGGGTAGGAACTTCTAGTGCTTCCCTCTTCATCCAAATCATGCTCGATGGAGTCAGAAGGATTTATGAGGATGACCACCAGATGCTAACCTGGTTCGGATAACCCTTATGACCCTAGATTCACATCGCATCATAGCTAGGACTCCCGCTGGGAGATCCAAACCCAGGTCATCCCCCAAACAACCCAGAGGCGAGGAGCCGTTGGAATTACCTATCGAGGCGAAATAAGTGAATGCACTAGTTCCTTCTTCTGTGAGAGATTCATTGATGGTGGTGATGAATCCTGCCATCCTGACCTAAGATCCGAAACACGCAACCCCTACCTAGCATGCCAACTGTCAAGGTATTTTATGATGGTAGATTTATGTTTGGAGGGTTCATGCTTGGATATCGGTATGGTAGCACACTGAGACTGAGATTTATACAGGTTCAAGCCTCGAATGAACAATCTCTGGTAAAAACCCTACTCCTTTTTTATGGGTGTTTGGGATTATCTTAGTGTGCTCGGGTGAAATCAAGATACAACCCAATATAACCTATGATAAATGGTTCTAGAAGATGATCAAAGAGATCTGCCCTCCACACGGCGTCCCTGCCCCCTTAAATACATGGTCAGGGTCTAGGGTTAAAAAAGTGCCGAGATGAATTACAAGGCGATGCCTATACAAAACCCTATAAAGATATCTATGTCTGATCTTGTCAAAGTAATCATGATATTTCGTAGAATCCTTTCAACAACACAATCTGCCTTGGCTGCCAAGGCGTCTCCACTCGGACCCCGCCTAAGGCCCGAGTCTTCATGATTGGCCACCATGGTTCCGGGTGGTCCCTTCTGGTTGTATGTGCCCACCTGGTACCTATGACCTTGTTGGAGATATGCCCAAGAGGCAATAATAAAAGTGGTTATTATTATATCTTTGTGTTTATGATGAATGTTTACATCCCATGCTATAATTGTATTATTAGGAAACACTAATACTTGTGTGTTTTGTAAACGTAAAAGTCCCTAGTAAGCCTCTTGTTGAACTAGCTTGTTGATTAATAGATGATCATGGTTTCCTGATCATGGACATTGGATGTCATTAATAACAAGGTTATATCATTAGGAGAATGATGTGATGGACACACCCATAGTAAGTGTAGCATAAGATCAAGTCATTAAGTTTGTATTGCTACAAGCTTTCAAATGCATAGTAACCTAATCCTTCGACCATGAGGTTATGTTAATCACCATCACCGGATGGGTACTTTGATGACATCAAACACCGCTTCGTAACTGGGTGGTTATAAAGGTGTCATTAGGTATTTTGAAAGTATGTGTTGAAGCGCATGGACCAAGATTGGGATTTGTACATCCATATGACGGATAGATATGCTCTGGGCCCTCTCGGTGGAATGTCATCTAGTTAGCTTGCAAGCATGTGAATAGGTCACAAGGGATGACATATCATGGAACGAGTAAAGAGTACTTATCGATGAGGTAGAACTAGGTATGGAGATACCGACGATCAAACCTCGGATAAGTAGAGTATCGCGTGACAAAGGGAATTGGTTTTCGTATGTAAATGGTTCTATCGATCACGAAGTCATCGTTGAGTATGTGGGAGCCGTTATGGATCTCTAGATCCCGCTAATGGTTATTGATCGGAGAGGTGTCTTCATCATGTCTGCATATTCACGAACCGTAGGGTGACACACTTAAGGTTCGATGCTGTTTAGGTAGATATGGAATGTGCGTTGGAGACCGAATGTTGTTCGGAGTCTCAGATTGGATCTAGGACATCACGAGGAGATCCGGAATTGTCCAGAGAATAAGATTCATATAATGGAGATCATTTTCTAGGTTCGGAAATGTTCCGGAGTGTTTATATGGGGATTCTAGAAGGTTTGGAATGTTAGGAAGGTTCTAGAAAATCTGTGGAGTTTACTTGAAAACCAAGAAAGGAAAAGGGAAACTTGGGGAAGGAAACTCCCCAAGCCCCTTGTGCTTGGCCCTAGAGGTGGCCCTAGGGGTGGGAACCCTATGCGCCACCCCTCCCTCTATAAATAGAGGGGTGGAGGCGCCCCCCCTTTGCCCCTTCCACTCCTTGCCCTAGCCGCCTCTCTCCTCCTCCTTCGCTCTTCTTTGGCTTAGGCGAAGCCCTGCAGAATTCTCTACTCCACCACCACCACCACGCTGTCGTGCTGCTGGGATTCCATGGAGAGATCTACTACCTCCGCTGCTCGCTGGAACGGGGAGAGGAAGGTCTGCATCGACTCCGCACGTGTGACCGATTGTGGAAGCGCTGCCGGAAGGCTCGTCCACTCGATCTTGAGATCGGCAAGTGATCGTCTACATCAACCACGAGATCCGATCTCGCACAAGGCTTTCGGATCTACAAGGGTTAGTACAGATCTATCTCGTTGCACATGTCTAATAGATTAGATCTTGGCTTTTATCTAGATTAGATCTGGGTTTTGTTTGTTCTTGCGGTAGAATTTTTTTGTTTTCCATGCTACAAACCCATCAGTGGTATCAGAGCCGTGTCTATGCGTAGATCTATTGCACGAGTAGAACACAATGGTTTTATGGGCGTTGGTGCTCGTGCCGTCTTTTGCTTTGTGTACTTTGCATCTTGCGGTATGGTGGGATGAAGCGGCTCGGGCTAACCTTACATGTCATCGCACATGAGACTTTCTCCACGCTTGACGTGTAACTTGCTTTGCACAAGTGGCTTTGCGAGTGTCTGTCTCTCCCACCATAGTATAGATCCAATTTACACTTTGCACTTGATAGCACTTGTATCAAAGTTGTGGTTGAGTTTCGTAGGTAAGATTCGTTCTTATTCGAAAGCCCCAAACCACGTAAAACATGCAAAGAAAATTAGAGGCGTCTAACTTGTTTTTGCAGGGGTTTTGTGATGTGATATGGCCATCATGTGATTGTGATTATATTTGATGTATGCAATGATCCTTGTTGTAATATGGCAACCGACAGGAGCCTAATGGTTGTCTTTAATTCTGTTAAGACCTGCGTGTCTATTTATCCTGTAATAGCTTTATTCCAAGTAGTTGTAATAGTTGCTAGTGATGATGGACAACCATGAAGCGGCCCTTGACCTTGGCCTTAATGCTGGTGATGATGGAGATCATGTCCGTGCTTTGGAGATGGAGATCAACGGCATAAGAAGAAAGGGCCATATCATATCACACTAATTATGAATTGCCTGTGATGTTAATCCTTTTGCATCTTGTATTGCTTAGATCGCGATGGTAGCATTATAAGATGATCCCTCTCACTAAATATCAAGTAATAAAGTGTTCGTCCTTAGTTGGCACCGCTGCTAAGACTCGTTGTTTCGAAGCATCTCGTGATGATCGGATGTGATAGATTCTACGTGTACATACAACGGGTGCAAGCCAGTTTTGCACATGTGGAAACTAAGGTTAATCTTGACGAGCCTATCATGTACAGACATGGTCTCGGAACATGGAATACCGAAAGATAGAGCATGAGTCATATAAATGATATGATGAACATGAAGATTGTTCGCCGTTGAAACTACATCTTCTCTCATGAAGATCGGACTTGGTGTAGTGGATTTGGTTCATGTAATCACTAAGACAACGTGAGGGATGTTGTTTTGAGTGGGAGTTCACCTAGTTAATTTAAGAATTAAAATTGAACTCAATTTATCATAAACTTAGTCTAAACTACATGCAAATTTGTTGTAGATTATGGCGAACCTCTCCATCAATTTCAAAGCGTTCCTAGAGAAAGAAAAGCTTAAGAATAATGGAAGCAACTTCGCGGACTGGCTCCGTGGACTGAAGATTGTCCTTAGGGCTGGTCAGTTGACCTATGTGCTCGAAGCACCGCTAGGTGACCCACCTGCAGAAGATGCCACTGATGACGTAAAGAATGTTTACGCCACTCAGAAAAATCACTACTCCACAGTTCAGTGTGCCATCCTGTACGGTTTAGAAACGGAGCTTCAGAAGCGCTTTGAGCACCACGACCCATTTGATATCATCAAAGAGCTCAAGCTGATTTTTGAGACTCATGCGGCCGTGGAGAGCTATGAGGCCTCCGAAAAGTTCTTTAACTGTAAGATGGAAGAGGGTAGCTCCGTGAGCGAGCACGTGCTCACCATGTATAGGCACGCAAACAAGCTCCAAGAGTTGGGGATAACGATTCCTAATGAGTTAGGGATTCAGCGTGTCCTCCAATCACTGCCACCGAGTTATAAGAACTTTGTGATGAACTACAATATGCACTGCATGAACAAGACGTTGCCTGAACTATCGTCCATGCTGAAAACTGCTGAAGTGGAGATCAAGAAGGAGCACCAAGTGTTGATGGTCAATAAGACCACCAATTTCAAGAAACAGGACAAGCCTAAGAACAAGGGAAACTTCAAGAAGGATGGCAAGAAAGTTGCCGCGCCTGCTAAGAAGCCCAAGGCTGGTCCTAAGCCTGAAACTGAATGCTTCTACTGCAAGGGTGCTGGTCACTGGAAGCGTAACTGCCCCAAGTACCTGGCGGATCTAAAGAACGGCAACATCAAGAAGAAAGGTATATTTGATATACATGTTATTGATGTGTATCTTACTAGTAATCGTAGTAGTGCCTGGATATTTGATACTGGTTCGGTTGCTCATATTTGTAACTCAAACAGAACTGAATAGCGAATAAGCGAGCGAGGCGAGGTGACGATGCGCGTTGGAAATGGCTCCAAGGTTGATGTGATCGCCGTCGGCACGCTCCCTCTACATCTACCATCGGGATTAGTTTTAAATTTAAATAATTGTTATTTGGTGCCTGCGTTAAGCATGAACATTATATCTGGATCTTGTTTATTGCGAGACGGTTACTCTTTTAAGTCCGAGAATAAAGGTTGTTCGATTTATATGAGTAATATCTTTTATGGTAATACACCTGAGATGAATGGTTTATTCTTACTGCATCTCGGTAGTAGTGATACACATGTTCACAACATAGATGCTAAACGAATAAAATTGAATGATAATTCTACATACATGTGGCACTGTCGTCTTGGTCACATTGGAGTAAAGCGTATAAAGAAACTCCATTCTGATGGACTTCTTGAATCACTTGATTTTGAATCACTTGAAAGATGCGAAGCATGTCTAATGGGAAAAATGACTAAGACTCCATTCTATGGAATAATGGAGCGAGCTACGGACTTATTGGAAATAATACATACTGATGTGTGCGGCCCAATGAGTGTAGCATCGCGTGGTGGATATCGTTATGTTCTCACTTTCACGGATGACTTAAGTAGATATGGGTATGTCTACTTTATGAAACATAAGTCCGAAACTTTCGAGAAGTTTAAGGAATTTCAAAATGAAGTAGAAAATCATCGTAACAAGAAGATTAAATTTCTGTGTTCTGACCACGGAGGTGAATATCTAAGTTATGAGTTTGGCATGCATTTAAAGAAATGTGGAATACTTTCGCAATTAACACCGCCGGGAACACCACAGCGTAATGGTGTGTCCGAACGTCGTAATCGAACTCTCTTAGATATGGTTCGGTCTATGATGTCTCTTACAGATTTAACGCTATCATTTGGGGGCTATGCATTAGAGACAGCCGCATTCACTTTAAATAGGGCACCATCTAAATCCATCGAAACGACACCGTACGAATTATGGTTTGGAAAGAAACCTAAGTTGTCGTTCCTTAAAGTTTGGGGTTGCGAAGCGTATGTAAAGAAGTTACAACCTGATAAGCTTGAACCCAAAGCAGAGAAATGCGTCTTCATAGGATACCCTAAAGAAACAATTGGGTATACTTTCTATCATAGATCCGAAGGCAAAGTTTTTGTTGCCAAGAATGGATCCTTTCTTGAGAAGGAGTTTCTCTCGAAGGAATTGACCGGAAGGAAAGTAGAACTCGACGAGATTATTGAACCTTCTCTCGGAATTGAGAGTAGCGCAGCACCGGAAGATGTTTTTGTGCCGCCTGCACCAATTGGAGAGGAAGCTAATGATGGTGATCATGAAACTTGAGCGAAGTTCTTTGTTGAACCTCATGGTCAACGAGGGTTCGTACCACTCCTGATTGGTATGACCCTGCCTTGAACGTCATGTTGGTGGACAACATTGATGACCCTGCGACATATGAAGAAGCTATGGTGAGCCCAGATTCCGACAAATGGCTAGAAGCCATGAAATCCGAAATGGGATCCATGTACGAAAACCAAGTGTGGACTTTGGTGGACTTATCGGATGGCCGTAAGGCTGTCGAGAACAAATGGATTTTCAAAAGGAAAACATATGCTGATGGTAATGTTACCGTCTATAAAGCTCGACTTGTCGCAAAAGGGTTCCGACAAATTCAAGGAGTTGACTACGATGAGACATTCTCACCAGTAGCGAAGCTAAAGTCTATGAGGATTTTGTTAGCAATTGCTGCATATTTCGATAATGAGATTTGGCAGATGGATGTCAGAACGGCATTCCTTAATGGAGACATTGAGGAAGAGTTATATATGGTACAACCCAAGGGTTTTGTCGATCCTAAAGAAGCTAACAAGGTATGCAAACTTCAGCGTTCCATTTATGGACTGAAGCAAGCATCCCGGAGTTGGAATCAACATTTTGATAAAGTAATCAAAAACTTTGGATTTATACAAACTTATGGAGAAGCTTGTATTTACAAGAAAGTGAGTGGGAGCTCTATAGCATTCCTAGTACTATATGTAGATGACATATTGTTGATTGGGAATGATATAGAACTTCTTAATAGTGTCAAAGCCTATTTGAATAATAGTTTTTCAATGAAGGATCTTGGCGAAGCGGCATATATTCTAGGCATCAAGATTTATAGAGATAGATCAAGACGCCTAATAGCGCTTTCACAAAGTACATACTTGGACAAAGTTCTAAAGAGGTTTAGAATTGGAAGAGAGCAAGAAAGGGTTCTTGTCCATGTTGCCAGGTAAGACCTTGAGTAAGACTCAAAGTCTAGCTACAACAGAAGATAGAGAGAAAATGAGTAATGTTCCCTATGCCTCGGCCATAGGTTCTATCATGTATGCCATGTTGTGTACAAGACTAGATATAGCACATGCTGTTATTTTGACTAGCAGATATCAAAGTGATCCTGGAATGCAGCACTGGACAGCGGTCAAGAATATCCTAAAGTACCTAAACAGGACTAAGGATATGGTTCTTTCTTATGGAGGTGATTGAACAGCTTGTTGTAAACAGTTACACTGATGCTAGTTGGAACACCGATCCAGATGACTCGAAATCACAGTCTGGATACGTATTTATTTTGAATGGTGTTGTAGTGAGCTGGAGGAGTGCCAAGTAAAGCGTTGTGGCGAAATCTTCAACTGAATCGGAATACATAGCTGCTTCGGAGGCTTCACAAGTAGCCATATGGATGAAGGAGTTCATTACCGAACTTGGCGTGGTTCCTAGTGCGTTGGACCCGATGGCCATCTATTGTGACAACACAGGTGCCATAGCTAATGCACAGGAGCCAAGGTCACATAGCAAGCTGAAGCACATCAAGCTACGTTTCCATGCTATTCGCGAGTATGTCCAAGATGGTGACATAAAGATTTGCAAAGTACACACTGATTTGAATTTGGCGGATCCGTTGACTAAACCTCTCCCTAGAGCAAAGCATGACCAACACCAGAACGCCATGGGTGTTAGGTATATTACCATGTAATCTAGATTATTGACTCTAGTGCAAGTGGGAGACTGTTGGAGATATGCCCAAGAGGCAATAATAAAAGTGGTTATTATTATATCTTTGTGTTTATGATGAATGTTTACATCCCATGCTATAATTGTATTATTAGGAAACACTAATACTTGTGTGTTTTGTAAATGTAAAAGAGTCCCTAGTAAGCCTCTTGTTGAACTAGCTTGTTGATTAATAGATGATCATGGTTTCCTGATCATGGACATTGGATGTCATTAATAACAAGGTTATATCATTAGGAGAATGATGTGATGGACACACACCCATAGTAAGTGTAGCATAAGATCAAGTCATTAAGTTCGTATTGCTACAAGCTTTCAAATGCATAGTAACCTAATCCTTCGACCATGAGGTTATGTTAATCACCATCACCGGATGGGTACTTTGATGACATCAAACACCGCTTCGTAACTGGGTGGTTATAAAGGTGTCATTGGGTATTCTGAAAGTATGTGTTGAAGCGCATGGACCAAGATTGGGATTTGTCCATCCATATGACGGATAGATATGCTCTGGGCCCTCTCGGTGGAATGTCATCTAGTTAGCTTGCAAGCATGTGACTAGGTCACAAGGGATGACATATCATGGAACGAGTAAAGAGTACTTATCAGTAACGAGGTAGAACTAGGTATAGAGATTCCGACGATCAAACCTCGGATAAGTAGAGTATCGCGTGACAAAGGGAATTGGTTTTCGTATGTAAATGGTTCTATCGATCACGAAGTCATCGTTGAGTATGTGGGAGCCGTTATGGATCTCTAGATCCCGCTGATGGTTATTGATCGGAGAGGTGTCTTCATCATGTCTGCATATTCACGAACCGTAGGGTGACACACTTAAGGTTCGATGCTGTTTAGGTAGATATGGAATGTGCGTTGGAGACCGAATGTTGTTCGGAGTCTCAGATTGGATCTAGGACATCACGTGGAGATCCGGAGTTATCCGGAGAATAAGATTCATATAATGTAGATCATTTTCTAGGTTTAGAAATGTTCCAGAGTGTTTATATGGGGATTCTAGAAGGTTTTGGAATGTTCCGGAAGGTTCTAGAAAATTCTGTGGAGTTTACTTGAAAATAGTACTATTGAAAAGATCCACAAGCATATCTTTGATTTTTATTTTGTTAATCATGCATGTATGTAGTACTTTTTTCACACGATCTTCGGTACTATTTTCATATTCAATGGAATTAATTAGCGATGGGCCCCAATTTCATATTACCATAGGGACATAATTGAGAAACATAGATATAATTGCTTGCTACTCCCAACTCCTTTCAGGACTCAAGGAGTACAATTATATTGTAAACAGATCTTAATGTAGAGTAACATATGTTGCTCATCGCCCATCATCGTGCGATGTCATAACAATGATAAGAGATTCTCAATATAGGATGCTAGGTACAACATAAGACTATCATCAAAATTGATGTGTGCTTCAAGTGTCCTGCCAGGGCACCTTTACTTTAATAGGTCTATCTCACCTTCCATTCTCCCTTTCTCCTCATTTTTCCTTCCTATCTCCAATGGAATGATTTTTCTAGTACGTTTTCATCTTCATCGTGGAAACCTAGCTGGACATGTGGGAGACCATCTAGAGTACACGCATTGGGTATGTCCTTGTGAGTTGCGACCTCTTTGGGTGCTAGTATTACAACCAAAATCTATTCTAGTATGGTATTAAACTGTAAAAGATTCATAGTCACACTCACATAAATTCACTATCGCACTCACGCCTTGTAATGATGCTTATGTGTTAAATATGAATATGGGGCTTTTCACATTGACATGCTCTATTGATATAGTTTTGATACTCTACCTATATATAAACACAAAGTAAGAGTTAGGATTGGAAAACCATCTTAGTCAGCCAATATAATCCATTGATGACTCGTGTCATTAAATTGAATATCTGAACAACATGTCTTAATTGAATATTTACTCTGTTAAACACCTGACTAATTAACTTCAAAACCTCTTTTCTAATCATGATAATATGATTGTTGACCTTCTTTGTCTTATATGATAATATCATAGTTTGGTTGTTACATTGAACATATATAAATTATGCAAGTTTCCCAAAATTTGAAATAGATATACAAGAAGCTCAGAATTTGGTGGCATTTTATATTGGAAGACATTATAAAGGGACAATATGTGCATTTTAGATGTATATTTTCTAGTATAGTATAACAAAACAATTCATCTTGAAAACATAAAATGACGTTGATTGGTCCAACCCAAATCCTAAACTACAAATGAAATTAATTGTCTACATAATATTTACTTTCTAAAATCAATGAACCTAAATACTACTCCCTCCATATCAAAATACATGTCGTGGATTTGTCTAAATTTGGATGTGTCTAGACACTATTTAGTACTAGACATCTCTTTGCACCCCCAGGGGCGCAGCCGTTAAACAAAACACTGGACGATTAAACATAGGAGATAAATACAGTCAACATTGGTAGAAAGGGTCTAGGCGATTGTGATCTAAAGCTGCTAGCCCCGTACGCATGATGCGCATACTTCCATTGCAATGTCCAACCAAAAATAAGGAGAACCCAAAACTACGTCCATGAAGCTTGACAGCCAAAAGTTAAAGAGAGTAGGAAAGCAAACGAAAAAAATGCACAAAAGCATACATCAAAGTTAAAGGGGATAGTCCAACATATGAGAACAAAAGGTATATTTAACCCAACACATGGTACCCGTTAGAGGATATTCCAACATATGAGAACAGAAGTTAAAGATCGAGTTAGAGGCACGACGCGGGAAGACACGCTCGATGACCATCTTATTACCTATATTCCATAGGGTTTAGGTCATCGTCGCAAACACTAACCAAAAGAGGCACCTCCTCCTACCGGTACAGTTCGCATGGGATTCTAGGAATTCGCTGACGTCTGAAGCCTGTCACTCAGGCCACAATGCCTCATGGGTGAAGTCTGCACATAAGGGGCACAAGCCATTTCCCACCCCGTGCCGCTTGGCCTCCTCCACACTTGAAGGAAGCCGGTCTCGCAAGAGTTGTCATACGAAGATTTTAATCTTCAGGAAGGGGGCCTTCCAAAGAGGGGAGTTCCAGGGAAGGGGCCCGCTAAATAGGGCCCGGTATGCCGAACTAATAGTAAAGGTCCCTGAGGGGGACAAGTTCCATGACACAGTATCTGGGGATTGGGAAAGGGATAGTGGGAGGCTGTCCCGAAGACCATCCTAGGCTACCGTCTAATCCGCACCAAGGTTCTGCTGAAACTCGACGGTCCAGGACCCGTCTTGGAATGCCTCAACAACCAAGATTATAGGGTCCAATCAAATCGCAAATAACATAGGAACCTCATGCCCTAGGGGTCGTCCTCTAAACCATGGGTCAAGCCAGAATAAGGTGTCCTCTCCATCGCCTATGGAGATGGAGACCCTCTTCCGCACCGGCGAGACAAACTCTAATGAAGAGTTCTCAGTTTCCATTTCTATTGCGTGTGCGTTAGCTACTAGATTGTTAGTGCTAGGTCAAAGCTCCATGTCTCTTTGTCTTTTTTAATTGTGTAGTTTTTTAATCCTAAAATGTGATATTGTTTCATTAGCTATCAATGAAAATAAAATTGATTCAATGTTATTAGAGAATTTGACTAATCAATTTGTACGAATTGCATCTTTTTTGGAAACATGCAGCAAAGAAGATCACATCTTCTAGCTAGGCCACCGCTGAAGAGTTATATTCTTATATGCAAATTTGTGACACAATGATTAATGCCTCTTGTGCAACTTCATGAACCTATTTATATTGTGTTTTTAGTAAATTTTATGCATGTACATTTTCATGCTATATTTCTGGTACTAGAAAAATTTATGTCTAGTTGCACCACCCTAGCGCAAGATCCTGGATCCACCAATGCAAGAGGTCAAGCGTGCGCACCGACACACACCAATGAGCCGGTATACTACAAACTCACCGTCAACCTTGAGGGCGAACCATGGCAGAAGCACCACGCGGTCGTGATCTGATAACCACCTACCTAGGTTAAGATTACGTCTAAACTCATCTAATAAATTTATAGGTAAATGTTTAGTAAAACCATCAGCTACTTGATCTTTATTGAAGATGAATTTGATATCTAACAATTTACTTGCAACACATTCATGAAAGAAGTGGTAATCATCCAATGTACTTAGTACAGTGATGGAACACAAGATTGGCAGACAAAAAAGTAGCCCCAATATTATCACACCATAAACATGGACAGTCTTTAAGGGAAACACCAAGTTTCCGAATCAAGGCTTCAACCCAAATGAGCTTTCGCAATTGCTTTATATTCGACTTCCTTAATGGATCGTAAGACAGTAGGCTATTTTGTGGCACTCCATGAGATAAGACTAGGACCAAAAAATATAGCGAAACCTCCAGTAGACCATCTATCATCAAGATAGTGTACCCAACCCGTATTAGAAAAAGCACTAAGCAGGGTAGATGAAGATTTCTAAAATCTGATACCAGTGTGTAATGTACCTTGGGAATAGCGCAAAATATGTTTTTTGCGACAGTCCAATGAGATATAGTAGGAGCATGAAGATATTGACAAACTTTATTGACTGAGAAAGCCAAATCTAGTCTAGTCAAAGTTAAATACTGAAGAACACTAAAAATACTCTTGTAATGTGTAGTATCTTCAGAACCAAAAATTTGTGCCATCCGTCAAACATAATGTATCCTTTGAAGACAAAGGTGTTGTGTTCCGGTGACCTCAATACCCAAGAAGTAATGCAAATCACCAAGATCCTTGATAGCGAAATTCTAGCTCAGCTGACAAAGGAGAATAGTGACAACTTGATCCGAAGAGCTAGTAACAATGATATCATCCACATATATGAGAACAAATACAATGACACCTGAGGTGTTATATAAAACAATGATGTATCCGCCGTGGAGGGTTAAAAGCCAAGATCAGTCAACTTTGACCTAAGTTGAGAATATCGTGCAACAAGGCATATTCAATCCATATAAAGCCTTATCCAATTTGCAAATATGTTGAGGAAAGCATGGATTTTCAAATCCAGGAGGTTATTTCATATACACTTTCTCTTCTAGAACACCATGTAAAAACACATTCTTGATGTCTAGCTGACAAAGACTCCAGCCCTTTGACACAGAAATAGCCAAAACAAGATAAATAGTAGGTATTTTGATAATAGGACTAAATGCATCTTCATAATCAAGTACATACCTTTGTTTGAATCATTTTGCAACAAGCCTTGGTTTATATCTATCAATAGTACCATCTGGTCGTTTCTTGATACAATAATTTTATTGGAACTCGGAGGAATAAGGTGCCATGTTTTATTTTGCATAAGAGCATCATATTATTTAATCATAGCTTGTTTCTAACTTACATCACTAAGTGCTTCTCTGATATTGCTAGTTCTCTTGTAGAAGTAAATAAACCATACTGCACAGTGTAAGCGTGTGGGTAGTTCAAGCACATGAGGCAGATCAGTGTGTGCAGACGATCTTGCAGGCGCATGTGAGGAATGTGCACATGAGATCCCACAGAATTAGAATTAGTAGGACTGGTTGTAGTGGTGACTAACGCGGAATATCGGGAGGACCCGCTCCCTCCGTGGTCACCAATGCCAGCGACAACTATGTGAGTCCACGTCCAGGAGAGGACACAGACCGCAACGTCTATTCACATGTAGGAGGGGGCAAGCAATCAACATGAGTCCTGTTGCTGTCCGGTACGAGATCAGAAGACGGTGTTGCAGCGCATGGTTCATCCAAGAAGCGTGCCCGATGAGGGGAGAGGTAGGTCTCGTAATCTGATGCGGAATTCACGCCAGAAGCTGCGTCTGATGTAGAAATTTCAGAAGAATTGCCCTCGCGATCAATGCCAATTATTGAATCATCATTGTCCTCATCTGTAATTGCTATTTCATGCGGTATTTGCTGATTTTGCAAGCTGGTGGTATCATAAAAATTCTCAGCAACATGTAGAGGGTCAGTAATAGTTACAATTAGGCACACTGTCATGATTATGCACACCCTCATGAGATGAAAAAAGTGAAGGAAATAAAAGGAGTTCTTTTCGGAGTTGGGCACCGGTATTAGGATGAATATATGAAAAGGGAAAAACTTGCTCATCAAACACAACATCTCGTGAAATACATATGCGACTAATATTTACTTCAAGACATTTGACCCATTTATGGAGAGGGCTATACCCCAAAAGACACACTGTTTAAGCGGGATGAAAGCTTCCGTTGATTATATGGACAAAGATTAGGCCAATAAGTACAACCAAAAATACGAAGTGAATTATAATTTGGTTTGACATTAAGAAGCTTCTCTGCATGGGTGACATAATTGAGAACCTTAGTGGGAAACAAATTAATGAGAAAGGTTGTTGTGAGGAAAGCTTCAACCCAAAACTTTAATGGCATAGAAGCATGAGCAAGCAGGGAAGACCAACTTAAACAATGTAATGATGTTTACGCTCAACCGAACCATTTTGTTGATGAGCATGAGGACAAGAAACATGATGTGCAATACCTACTCTTTGAAAGAAATAATGAAGTTTCATATTTACCACTCCAATCAGTTTGCATGGTTATGATTTTGCGGCCAAAATTTACGTTCAACAAGTTGCTGGAAGTCAAGAAAAACTTGATAGACATCTGGACGCTTTTTAAGCAAATATATCCAAGTAAACTTACTATAATCATTGATAAATCTTACATAACATGAGTGCTTGCTTATAGACACAGGAGCAGGACACCATCATCAAAAAACACTTGTTCCAAGGGAATAATGGAGAAACTAGTGAAAATTGGATAGGGTAACTGATGGCTCCTGGCCTATTGACAAGGATCACAAACATAAGGATTTATCTCCGGAGATTAGTCTAATTTATTTTCCCTAATAACTTGTTGAAGAATAAACAAAGATGGATGCCCTAGACGATGATGCCATGTAGATGAGGAAGGCTTAAGGCTTGCTTGGAAGATCCTATGGAGATAGGTACTAGAGGATAGAGACCACCATGTCAGGTACCTCTAAACATGATTTTATCCGTGTCCTGATCCTTAATCAAAAGAGAAAAAGGGTGAAACTCAACAAAAGCAATGTTATCTAGAGCAAGGTTATTAGTAGAGAGAAAGCTCATGAATGCACTAGGGACATGTAGAATATTACAATGTTGAAGAGATGTATGACGGGTATGCAATATCGAATGACCAATGTTCTTTATTGACATACCTTGACCACTAACATTATGAACTTGGTCATGTCCTTGATAGTTCTCATGGGTATGAAGCTTGTTTAACTCTTTAGTGATGTGATTGGTAGTGCCAGTGTCCATGTACTAGTTTGTGTCCATGCCATATGCACCGTTGCGATCAGTATGAGAGTCATCACCATCATCCTCACGATCTCAGTAGCACCACCAACACTGATTCGTAGGGTGACCATGTTTCTTGCATATTTGGCAAGTCACAACCTGGAAGGTAGTGGGGATGCGACCACCACCACAACCATGGACTCCACACCTTGATTGCCTCCATGCCCCCGGTTTCCATGGCCCCATTGGTTGCCATTAGGGCGGCCTTAGTTGTAATCATTGGGACGGCCTTGGTAATTATCATAGTCACCTCCATAATTTCCTCTATAAAAATCATTGCCACCACGGTCATTGCCTCCATAACTACCACGATCATTGCCATAATTTACACGGTCATTGTCTCCATAATTACTGTGGTAGTATCCTTGATCATTGCCTCTACGGGAAGTGTTGGGACTAGAGGGAGGTCCACGACCATAGGTTGCAGCATTAGCAAAATATGTAAAAGATCCAATCTCTTGACCAAAATTTGAAAGCATAGCTTCACGGTGATCATTGTGCACACATATCTGCAAGAGTAGTGCTAGGAACAACGTTAGTGAATGCAACAAGAGGAGTATAGGAAGCACCCAAGCCTTTGAGGATGTATCGTTTTAACTCATCATCATCAAAAAAATTCCCCGTTGCAACAAGATCCATAGAAAAGCCCTTCGTCTTGGTGATGTATTTGTCAGCCTTCATATTCAGCTTCTTGGTGTTGGAGAGAGAACCATGCAGAGTATTGATTTGAGCCTTGTACTGTGAAGTAAAAAGCTCCTATATGGAGGAACAAACCTCAAAGCAATGTTTGACACCAAGCACATGAGCAAGGATGTCAGGGGACAGAATCTTCAGTAGCCAACTCAGGACCCGTTGGTCTCAAGCGAGCAACACACCATAGACCAGATTGGGAATTGTGGTGGTCTTCTTGTTTCTATCTTCGTCCTTCAAAGTGGTGGGTGGTGCCGCATCAGAACCATCAAGCAACCCCATGATAAGAGCACCACGCATGGCCGGAAGAACCTACATCTTCCAAAGCAGAAAATTGGAACATGTTAATTTCTCCAGGAGGGGGGAGGGAGCCCCAAGGGATGCCGCCAGAGACGTCACTGTGGAAGACGACGTGGTCATTAGAGAGGGAGGGGGTCGCTGCTGATCATGTTGTTTTTCTTCATCTTCACCGCCAACTAGAACCTGAAGGCAGATCATCGAAGACTAGCGATTTTGATTCTTGTGTCTGTTTATTCTCCTGTCTTCACCACCGATTGGAGAAAAATAAGCAGGCGGATGGATAATTGTAACTAGCGACTTTTTTCCTGATCGATCAAGCCGAGGAGACCGAGATTGTTTTTTCCATCCAGAGGTAGATGGGAAAAGGAGGCTCTATTACCATGTTATCGTAACGAGAGTAGAGGGATCGGTACCCGTGACCGGGCTCGGTTGCATGTATATATGAGGCAGGAATAGCCCCTTCCAATCTCAATTACATGTCTAACAGCTAGGTCATATTCTTTGCCATCCATGGAACTGCTACAAGCGAGGCATCTTGCCAAGCTTCATTGGCCCAGGATGTGAGCGCACTGGTGGAGCATAGATTATGTATAACATGAAGTAAACTTTTTGGTTTGTGCCCATATGTTTTTTGTGTAAATGTCATGTGGTACTTTTATGAAAAAATAGCTTCTTTGCTTAGATGCACATTCATGATAGTACAAAGCAGCATCTATCTAAGTTTATTGTATGGGCATTTTCTTATATGCAGCTTGCCGAGAAGAGCAACGATTTTCATTCTGAGCAAAACGTTTTGGCAATTCAACATGATTTATTTTATTTAATGCTCTCGTGTAATTTAATGATAATTAACATTTAGTGTCCATTTCATATTTTTTGGATATCCATTATGTAAATAAAAAGTCATGTTTTCTTTAACTTTGTCCAATTAGGGGCAAAATTTGGGCTGCGTAGCCATTTTTTAGTGCATGGTATCATATGATAGTATCATACTAGTACCATATTTAATAGAATCTCAATGTAAAATTGTGTATAAGATTTATTTGCATGAGGATTTCTAGTTTTACGTGCTATGATAGGGTATCTACCTACGATACTCTAACCATCTCTTTTTTTATTAATTGTTATGCCACATCAGATTTTTGCCAACATGGCATGCATAATACTAGCTATGATACTCCCACTAGGGCTAGCCTTAGAAAGTTGATTTTTTTCCGTTGCAATGCACGGACATGTGTGCTAGTTCATTATTATTGCTGTGAAATGTAATCAACTATGCTGGAGTCGTGTACCTGATGGGTATAGTTGTAGCAGAAACACTTAGACTTATGTTTGTTAAAATATTTCTGAAGAGAAATGTGTTAGACTGAACTTTATATCCATGATGTACTATGTGTGTCCTTGCTGGTATCTTGTCCAATGGCTCTCCTGGTTAATTACTTAAGATATTTTTTAGTCTTATAAATTCATATGTGATTTTTCTGTTGTGCTTTTTTCTGATCAATCTGTGGTTATTCTTAGAGAAGCGAAAGATGGATGCAAGTTCTTCATGGAATTTTCCTATGGTTACATTGTTCTTAAACTGCATGTGCACTTTCGTACTTAATCTATCAGTTTTCCTTGTGATTTCTCGGACAAGTTCACTAACAGCTCACGTTACTGGAGTTGTATGTCAACAGAGGATTATGTTTGATGTTTCATATGTTTCAATTTACTTCATCACAAGAAAACATCACATGTGTTTTCTCTGTTACAATCTTATAACTATCTGATGTGTGAATCAAACTTATATTACCAATAATCCCGGTTGCCTGCGTGAAGTTCAAAGTCATAAATGGTGTGTTATCTCTTGATAAGAGAGCAATATTTATTAGTCATGGAGTATTTTTGGATCGAATTTCATGTTGTTATGACCCAATTCGTGAACTTCACATGAATGAGAAGAGGGTTTGTCGCCACGTTTTTTTGCAAAGTCACGCACTGGTAGTATTCATTTCTTCTCTGAAACGTAGGTATAACCCAAAATGGGGTTGAGATAGGTTTCATGTGTCCTCAGTAAATGGTTAGAGGTTACGGTTGGATGTGCCCACTAAAACAGAAGGAGTAGTTAGTCCCCTAATCATTGCATATCTTTCATGATACTAACACCTTAAATATAAATATCATAGGAATAGTTAGTCCCCTAATCCATATGTCATTAACACAAAAAATCACTTAGGGTGTAGATTTAGTTTCAAATATTTCTGTCACTAAGATAATCACACTCCTTAATGACTACAAGAGCATATGTCATATCATGGCGGTTAGGTAAGTTGACATAACACAAATGTGTCACTGAACTTTTTTTCATGGCATATCGACTTTTTGTGGCGCCAAGCAACTCACAAGAGCAAATACTATACCAGCATGAAATTACGTTATGGCAAGTTTCAGGTAAGACTAATGTTTGTTAGTGTCGCGCTATGTGAACAGAGGTATAAATTACTGTGGCATGGCTTCTACACAATATTTAAGTTGAGTCCCACATCGGAGACTAGTCAAGAACATCCTACTGGCAAGTGTGTCTCACCACCATAGAGCCGTTTGGTTCCTAATTATTTATCTCACGCTCCCACATCAGTACTCCCTACAACTCTCACACTACTACTCTCTCCCCAACTTCTCCCTATAGTTCTTACTACCGTAGAGGCGGTGGTCGATGGCCGACGACGACACAAATATGCAAAAAAAACTTCCGTCTGAGCACATCGATAACATTTTACGTTATGCACTTTGGTTTTTCGATCTCGATGGGTTTTTAAAAGATGAAACAGTGCTAGGAGGAACTAGACACTTTTTTGATATAGTGGAAGCGGATCGGCGTGAGAATTCCGGAAATTCGTCCATGAAAGGAATCGAACTCCGGTCGTTGGGATGCGTCAACTGCGACCCAACCACTAGGCTATTGCCTCGTTCTCATCTCGATGGGTTTTTAATCTCATAAACTTTGGGGTTATTTTTCTTAGGACGATGAAGTGCTGAAGCAAATCTAGTTCTCGAGTTCGAAGCGACATCCTGTACTCATACTCACTGGTGCAATTGCGGAAAATCCCAAGTTACCTCCTCACATAAGTTTGCGCAAAAACCAGATGCAAGTTATTTGGGTGCTACCACAAAAACGCCTGAGGTGCACCTTCATGTTTTGGATGGATTCACCACACTCGCCGGAGATAGAGCGCGTGCTATAGGTGATGTGTGTTTTACTCTCTATGGATTTCTCCACGTGGCAAGTAGGATTTTGGAAACTGTATCATTTTTCTATTGATTTTTGGGATAAAAAAGAATATGTGTCATTTGTTTTATTTTGCATGGAATAAATAGTTGATGTACTTGAGTGAGTACATTTGCTTGTTTTGAAAATTTTGAATTACCCATGTTTAAAAAAGTAAAAGTGCCTCCAAAAGAGGAACACTTGTTGTGTTATGATAACTAGAATGTTGTCATACCCTCATTTGTATTTGCATATTATCTTGACCCAATTAAATGAGCCCGTCGAAGGAACGATTGACTTCAAGGTCAACCAAAACCTGGCAAACATAATTTCTCTTGAATTTCATAGATAGAATATAAATTCCTTTCCATAATGTAATAGGATGGCATGCTCTATATTATCTAAATGTCTATATTTATTATTATTACAGTATCACCGTAGGAGCCTCTCCTACTATTTTATGGTAAAAAGGAACGAATGACTACTATTTTGGAAAATTAGGTAGAAGTAATGTGTCAATAGATGAATCTCCATGCCACCTTCCAAATACCTTACATGATGACAATATAGGGGACTGAGACCTATTAGTCATCCTCTGCCTCGTTTCATAACAAATGGCACAATATGCAACAATACTAACCATAGGCTAATTCAGCACAAACTAAGAATGAGCCAAGTAAGTACACAAAGTTGGTCATTTGTTTATACTGGGCCGAATATTACTAGATCTTTGGATAAAATCTGACGGAATATGGACCACAACCCAGGATGGTCAGGCTAATTACTCTCTACCACTAACTATAATCCTACTTCTATATAAAGCAAACCCTAATCCATATCTATCTCCTTCTCTCCACCACTGCTGCGAAAATTTGCTAGTCATGTTTGCACTTTTATCTATCGGTCATGGTATTCGCCTTCCTCTCCAATGAAACCCACGTTGTTCCTCTTGTTCTCGCCATTTCCCCCTCTCAACAAGAATCAATGCTTTTATACCGATTAAATCTGTTCTATCATTTGTGGATTAAATCTGTTCTATCATTTGTGCCCAACAAATTTTTCACGCCATCCACACGCCGCATCAACCGCTGCCCCAACATCAAGCCACACTCTTATTTACATCCCAAGTTGGAGAAGACAAGCTCCAAAGTGAAAGGTATGAAAATCAATCAATTCACTTGTAGCATCAAAGATATTTGTGGGATACTATTTTGGGGTTGTTTCTTTAGTGAATAGATTTAGATCTATAATTAAATGAATATTTAAAGGTTCATGCTGAATTTATTTTTCAAGAATTTCAATGAATTTCTCCGTTCTGAACAAATATCCAACCACTGTTGACCTCCTAGTGGGAGAACATATCCACTGCACCACAACTTTGGTGCACCCGACTTTGGTTTTCATATTTATGACATTTAGAAAAATCTACCAAAAATCAAGAATATAGAAACAACTAGGTTGTAGCACTCTATAATTTTTTTACTCCAAATTAAAATCACAGTTTCCGAAATAAATAATAATAATTTCAGTGTCGATAGTGATAATAGGCCAAATTTATTGCCCACCATGGAGTAGCTACTATTCACCTAGAGATTTGTCTTTTTTGTTTCAGGAGCTATGTTCGTGATCTTAAATTGAAACTTTACATCATCTTAGAGATATATTATTTCTATGTGCTAAAATTATTTTTGAAATTTTAGTCAACTTATAGAAGGGAGACCCTCCTCGGGGTGGGAGATGGCTAGATCTAGTTGTTATCGAGTACCTTAAGGGTGCATGAGCATGAAACTACTAGAATATTTAGGATTTTCCTTTAAGTTACTTTCACATGTTTTCACTGTACAATCAGAAAGATATAATATATATGAGTGGTCACGTGGAGCATAGCAACCACATATCTTGACTATTGCCAAGATTTTTTGTTAGTAAGGAACTAGTTTATTTGTAAATGACACATGCTTTTCGAAGAGAAAGGAATGCCCAACACTGTAAACACCACATGGTGTTGTGCTGGACTATCTAGGACGACTTGGACGAGTTGGGGTAGTTTCCATGTTAAAGTGTTGAGTACATAATACTTTGGTTTTCTATCTTCATAAAAAAAATCAATTTCTCCATTCCGTTTGGTTTTTACGGTTTCCCTCTCCATATTTATTTAGAAAGGGAAAATAGTTAAGCCCATTTCCATCTCTCCCCAAATTCCAACTCCTTCCTTGTCCTTGCCACCACTCCTCCCTCACCTCTTACCAATGAGATCCCAACCACACCGATCATAACATGCTAGAGTGCAAGGGACACCCCATAGAACGAAACAACGAGGTGGTGAGGAGGGTTGAAAGTTGGCTTCATAACCATCTCATGACCCGACGTCTACATATCACGGTCCAAATACTTGGCGCCACATCAATATTATAGTATAGACATGTTACGCGTACACCCCCATAACCAACGGCGGTGCATGGAAGCAATATTAAACATGACCAATTTTTACAAACCGTGACATGTAACGCGCCAAGTTATCACACATAGTGGACCATTCACTGTTAATGGGTCGAAC
The DNA here is from genome assembly GCA_023614405.1 of Avena insularis. Lineage (NCBI taxonomy): Eukaryota > Viridiplantae > Streptophyta > Magnoliopsida > Poales > Poaceae > Avena > Avena insularis. The sequence continues at coordinate 39,950,862 of CM042694.1, forward strand.
GAATGGTATATCTTTAGATAAAGTTCAGAAGGAATGATGGGCCATGAGCCAAGATGGCCGGCCCGATATGCCCATAACCCTACTTCCATATATAGTAAACCCTAATCCTTACCTTTCTCTTTCTCCCCATCCACCACCACCACAACTCTCTCTAGTCATGGTTGCACTCAGATCTGCTAGCCATAGTCTTCGCTTTCCTCTCCGGTGAGATCGACAATGATCTTATGCATGCCCTAATATGATGTAAATGTCTATTATTATTAATAATACAGTAACACAGTAGGAGCCTTTCCTATTGTTTTACGTTAAAAAAGGAACGAATGACTACTATTTTTGGAAAATTAGGAAAAGTATTTTGTCAACAGATGGATCTTGTTGTCACCTTCCAAAATACCCTACATGATGACAATATAGGCGGTTGAGACCTATTAGTCGTGCTTTCCCTTGCTTGATAAACAATGGCACAATGTGCAACAATACTAACTATGGGATAATTCAGCACAAACTAAAAATGAGCCAAGTAAGTACACAAAGTGGGCCATTTGTTGTTAGTGTGCCGAATATTACCAGATCTCTGGATAAAATCTGACCGAAGTATGGACCATGGCCCAGGATGGTCAAGCTAACTACTCTCTACCACTAACCAAATTCCTACTTCTATATAAAGAAAACCCTAATACATATCTATCTACTTTTCTCCACCGCCGCTGCCAAAATTCTATAGTCATGTTTGCACTTAGATCTTTCGGCCATGGTATCCGCCCCCCTCTCTGGTGAAACCCACGTTGTTCCTCTTGTGCTTGCCCTTTCTCCACTCTCAACAAGAGTCAATGCCTTTCTACCCATTAAATCTCTTCCATCGTTTGCCCAACAATTTTCTCACGCCATCCACACGCCACATCAAATGCAGCCCCAACATCAAGCCACACACTTATTTACATCCCAAGTTGAAGAAGACAAGCTCCAAAGCGAAAGCTATGAAAATCAATCAATTCACTCGTAGCATCAAAGATATCTGTGGGATACTATTTTTAGGTTGTTTTTTAGTGAATAGATCTAAATCTATAATTAAATGCATATTTAAAGGTTCACACTGAATTTATTTTTCAAGGATTTCAATGAATTTCTCTGTTCTGAACAAAAATCCAACCACTGTTGACCTCCTCGTGGGAGAACGTATCCAGTGCACCATGACTTTGGTTTTCATATTTACGAACTTAAAAAAATCTAACAAAATTCGAGAATATGGAAACAACTAAGTTGTAGTACTCTACAATTTTTTGACTCCAAATTCAAATCATAGTTTCCAAAATAAAAATAACAATTTCAGTGTCAATAGTGACAATGAGCCAAATTTATTGCCCAACATGGTGTAGCTACTATTCACCTAGAGATTTGTCTTTTTTTGTTTGTGGAATATGTTTGTGATATTAAATTGAAACTTTGCATCATATTAGAGATATATTATTTCTATGTGCTAAAATTATTTTCGAAATTTTTGTCAACTTATAGAAGACCGCACTGAGATCCTCCTCGTGGTGGGAGAGGGCTAGATCTGGTTGTCCTCCAGTACCTTAACGGTGCATGACCATGAAACTACTAGAAGATTTAGGATTTGAAGTTACTTTCACAAGTTCTCCATGTACAATGAGAGAGATATAATATATATGGTTGTCATGTGGAGCCTAAAAGCCTTGACTATTACGTGGATTTTTTGTTAGTAAGGAACTAGTTTATTTGTAAACGACACATGTTTTTCGAACAGAAAGGAATGCCCAAGATTGTAAACACCATATGGTGTTGTGCTGAAATATCTGGATGACTTGGACGAATTGGAGCAGTTGCCATGTTAGAGTGTTGAGTACATAATACTTTGGTTTTGTATCTTTATAAAAAAATCAATTTCTCCATTCCCTTCTGTTTTTACTCTTTCAGTCGGCATAGGCTGATGACATGGTTCCCTTATCCATTTCCCTTTAGAAAGGGGAAATAGTTAAGACCATTCCCTACTCTCCCCAATTCCCCAACTCCTTCCCGTCCTTGCCGCCACTCCTCCCTCACCTCTTACCAATGAACTCCCAACCACACTGATCATAACATGTTAAAGCGCAAGAGACACCCAATAGAATGACACAACAAGGTGATGATGCGGGTTGAAAGTTGGGTTCATGACCTAGTGTCTACATATCACGGTCCATATACCCAACGCCATGTCAATATTATGGTCTAGACATGTTATTCGTCCACCCCCGCCCTCCATAACCAACGACAGTGCATCAAAATAATATTAAACATGGCCAATTTCACAAAAGGTGATACGTAACGAGCCAAGTTAGCACTCATAGTGGACCATTTGTTATTATTGGGCCGAACGAATGGTATATCTTTAGATAAAGTTCAGAAGGAAGGATGGGCCATGACCCAAGATGGCTAGCCCGATCTTCCCATAACCCTTGCTTCTATATATAGTGAACCATAATCCTTACCTTTCTCTTTCTTCCCATCCACCGCTGCCACAACTCTCTCTAATCATGTTTGCGCTCAGATCTGCTAGCCATAGTCTTCGCTTTCCTCTCCGGTGAGATCGATAATGATCTCATGCACATCCCTTTCCTTCCTCTCACTTCCTCGATGAGATTAGTGCTTTCTGTTCATCGCTTCTTTTCTGCCGCTTGTGTCCGGCGACGTCCTTACTAGATCCACAATCGTATCATCCATCATTTTCTGGTGCACCACAACCATTGCGCTAACATCAGGCCACATTCTTGTTTCATCCGGGTGGAGAAGACAAGATCCAAAAGTGGAGGTATGGAAACTTAATTGATTCGCTCAGAGCATCAAAGATGTTCATTGACAAACATATTTTGCGTTGTTTCATTACTGATTAGATCTAGATCTGTGACCAATTGCATGTTTAGAAGTGCATGCGTGTGAACAATAGATTCTACCACCATTGAAGTCCTCAAGGTGAGAGGGTTAGATCTGATCATTGTCGAGAATGTGCATGAGCATGAGTTTAGTCACAACGATAACTCACAGAGATAGAATTCACCTTTACTTTTCCTTCACGCCACCTCCCTTGCAGCCCTCGATGGAGATGCTGCTGTGGTCCCATGGAGCAGAGCAGCCCCACATCTGGATTACTGTCTCAATTGCTTGGTGATAAAATGTGTTTCTTTGTGAGCAACACTTTTTCTCAAAAGAAAGCAAATACCACAATGTAGTAAATAACATATGGTACTGACGTGGACAAAAAGGGGCAATTGCCATTGTGGAGTGTTGAGTACATACTCCAATTTTTCGCCCAACACCCAGTAAAAGAAATGAAACGACGCCCCCAAAAATTCTACTCTATTACTTTCCTTTTTCTTTTCTAATAATTCAACAGCCCTCGTCTATCTCCTATCAGAAATGGCAAACAGTCAACCCCTTTCCCTCTCGCCCCCAAACCACAGTTCCCTCTCACCTGACCTCTTACCGACGCCCTGATCAGAACGCGGCAAGGAGATGAGGCAGACGGCAAAGCTGGGCTCATCGCCATCAAGCCCCATCCCCGGAGAGTCAGGAGGACGACGCGCCGCGCGACGGCCGCCTCTGGTCCTCGCATTGGAGGGGACAAAAATGGTGAAACCAAATTCTCTCTCCCGAAATAATACTCCTTGAACTGAAGCTGAGGAACGTAATGCTGGACTGTGAAAAGCCTTTGAGAAAGTGAGCATTATTTTTAAAAATCGACGCGTAGTATTACGTTTATAGTGTCAGTAATCTGGTAAGTTACAAAATTGTCCGGTACTCCGGTTGATATATAGGTCCTAGTAACATTTCGCTTACACTAGACTATTTGTGTGCTCTTCCTAAAGTCAGTTATACGGAATAAACTGTTCCATCAAGTAACACCGTGTGTTTAGTCGGATCTCAGTCTTCCAGTGTTTGCATATGGTAAATTTATGATCATAGTAGTACATCATATGCTATCATGTTGAAGAACAAGAGCATTTATTAATATGTGTGTTAGACATATTTTGGAATATGCATTGTTAATTAATAACTACATTCCAAATTATAAGATGTCCTGGTAGGCTAACAGAGGAAGTATTTATTATTTTGCATCACTGAAGCACATCTCTTTGCTTTTCTTTAGGTTTATTCCGTACAAGATCCTCAGGCAAGGAATCATGAAAAGGAAAGGCATGGCAAAACTATCGATGAGAAAGGCTTGAAGGTTAGTTGCAATTACTATGGAAATGTGGTATCGGGATACAACCATATGGAGCACCATCTAGCAGGCATCAGGGGGAATGTTTGTCCGCGCAACCTAGTACCTGAAAGTGTCAGCGCAAGGTTAAAGAGTTCCCTTGAAGATCGCAAAAAGATTGTTTGCTCGGGAATAAATGGACAAACCAAAACATGAAGAGCTTCCTCCGACTAGCCCAACCATTCCATCTACTCAAGTCCAGCAACCACATCTGCAGTCAAATATGTCTAGTAACCGCTGATATCTTCATTACACAACAGATGTGATGGATCCAGTGAAAATGGAAACCACACAAAGCTCGTGTGAATCGAAGTCCTTAGTGAAGACAGAGGATCACTTGGATTCCCCTGCAGCAAAATCAATAGGCAGGTTCATCTTCGAAACTGGACTTGAGCCTAGTGTTCTACACTCTTTGGCTTTCAAGGAGATGATTGTTGTGCTTGTCGATGTGCCAGGGTTTGTGATGCCTACTTATGAATCTATTCTGCAGGAGCAACTAAGGGCACGTACGACGCAGATGTTTAGAGGCGACGCTAGGATCTTTTCCATGGCCATTTTGGCTGATTCCCGGCCGATCCGAGGATTAGTGTAAGCGTCGCCGCATATTCTATCGCCGGCGTTTGATCTATTTTTTCCGCATGCGCAAATTAAGGAAACGCCCGTCGCTTTGGGTAGGCGTTATGTCCCTGGCAATTTTCACGCTATTTCTCTGCTAGCAATTTTCACGGGGCAAAGCGTCTCGTGTTGGACAGGCGGACGCTTATCCAATCACAGTAGCGCCTCAATAAACGCTCAGCGTTGCTAACCACGATGCTTAACTAATCCCTAGATTTTGTGCTCTTTATTTTTATTCAGGTAAGCGTCTAACTAAACGTCTCCCGTAGTACATGCCCTAAGAGAAACAGTTAACCGTGAAAGGGAGCTCAGGCAAAGAGTGGAGCAGAAGTGGTTGCAGTGTAATTTTGCATAGTTGGAAGGAAATATGTGGCAAAAGCTACGTAAGTGTCTTGGTTTATTCCGGCACAGGTATGATGTTCCTCAGGTCCATCATTGAGGACGTGGATTTGCTAAGGGAAAATTCTTGTTCGTGTGGTCAAAGAGTACAGGAACCATTTTCTTACCAAATTTTTACTTGAAATCACAGTGCAATGGTGGTCAGTGCACGGTGCTCACACGCCCGATCTGCGAACCATGGTGAAACAGATCTTGAGCCAGACATGCTTCGGCGCTACCAGGTACAACATTGACTGGAGCATATCCGAGAAGCTGCATGTTGAGCAGTGGAAGAGAACATTTCTTGAACATTAGAGGTTCTGCCAAATGGAGTACGTCCACTACAACCTCGTTGTCGCCCGTGCCGCCTCTTGCCTGAAGGGTTCATCCGTGGTTCATCATGGTGGGGTGATGGTGCACCCAAATAGGGTGCTGATCGCCGCATTTATTCTAGAACAAGGCTTTCACTCCGTTTTGTTATGTGTGTGCGCCTGCTAATGGCAGGTTTTAGTGCTGCTGCAGTCGTCTGCAGTAGTGATCTGCTGAATGCCCACCACTAGTGGCATGTCTTGGTACTGTTGTAGTCTGCTGAATTTCCATGTTTTTTCTTTTTGAACTCCCATTGAATCACCATGTTTTATTTCGTGAACTCCCGATGAATTTCGATTTTCCAAGTTATTATTATGGGACAGAAACAGTAGTACACTGTACTGTAGATCCATTTATTTTGAAAGAATATATTATGGATTGGGGAGAGCATTCATGTTCATGTCTTTCAGTCAGTTGTAGCCATGTGATCGGTCGGTTGGGAAAGCACGTTGGTGCTACTTTTTGGGCAGCACAACCACACAAGCACAGTTTTTTCGTGTATGCCTAAACTGTCACCTCTCTTTGGTTGGCCTCCTCCGACGTCAGATTGGGCATACCCTCCTTTTCGAATAATGGAGTGTATAAATTAAATAAACTAACTCAAGAGTTTAGCGATGCACACAAATTAACATGTGAAACACACATAGTAACATGGGAAATAAACACAAATCAGCATAGCAAATATGCACACACTTAGACCAGAAGTACACACATATTGACACATGCAAATACATTTGGGAAGCACACAAATTAAAAAGCAGGTACAGACACATTAGACCAATTTCGTGAGATGAATGAATGACAACTACTACTGTTTTAGGAAGAAGAGGTAAAATAATTTCTCTATTGTTGATCTCTATCCTCACGGTAAAAAAAACCTTGCAGAACATCAATACAAGTATCCTAGGCTAGGCCTGTCAGCTGTCCATCTCCTCCCCCATAGCCAATGATAAAGTGTGCAACAATACTAAACATGTGTCAGTTCTGCATACATACATAATTGAGCGAAATTAGAACATATGTTGGGCCATTTAATGTTAGTGGAAACCAGAACATTAGATAAGAACCAGAGGGAAGGATTCCTGACGGCCTAGGATGTTGGGCCTAGTCTCTCGCACTGACCATAATGCTACTTCCATGGTCTATCTTTCTCCTTCTCCCCATCTTCGGTCGCCCACAACTCTCTACTAATGTTTGCACCCAAATCTATCGGTCATGGTCTTTGCCTTCCTCTCTAGTGAGATATGTGGTGTTCCTTCCCTATCGCTTTCTTGCCGAGATTGGAAATTTTCCGCTCCTAACTCTCTTCCAGTGTCTAGGTCCGACGAGCTTATCACTGCATGCATCCGCATGTGGGACCATGCATCTCTTGAGCGCACTACAACCGATGCTTCAACATTAGGCCACCCTCTTATTAATATCCTGGTTCAAAGAAGGCGAGATCCAAAGTGAAAAGTATGAAAACTCAATCGAATCACTCATAGCATCAAAGTTTTTTATTGAATGGACTTTTACGTTGTTTCGCTAGCGAGTTGATAACTATTCAACTGCATTTAAAATATATGAATGTTGAATACTTTATTTTCTAGGATTCCATGGAAATCTATTAGTTCCACACATGGCATATTAGGGTATTTCAACTAGTGCTACGCGGAGGAGGTGCCTTTACATGTCCTTGTTTTTCTGCTAGATCCAGTGAGCTCGGGCACCTATAATATCCTAACACCATTGAACTTCTCAATGCAGGAGAGGGATATATCTCTTTGTTGTCGAGTAATTCAAGGGGTAGAATCATTGATTTAGGAACAACTAGGGCTTCAATATCTAAGACCCACCCATTTTGTCTTCACACTTTAACCCTTATGGACAGGGCCGGATCCAGGGGCGAGCAAGGGTCAGACCCCCCATCGCACGACCCCCCAATCAATCTGGCGTAAGTCTGTATGCTAATATCTAGTATGCTTTTGTGTTAATTGTGATCAATTAGTCGGACATTAAACTCAGAGTTTATGGAGGCTAATTCCCTAGCGTTCTACAACCCAGAGCCCAAGAAGAATTAGATGGTCTCCTATGATTGGATGTACCTACTTAACACCGGACCATACAGATTACATCCGTAAACCTTCGATTCCAAATCCCCCTTCTGTCATCTGCTTCATAGCCATGTCGTTGCCATTCCGTGCTAGGGCATCATCGGCAGCCCCCCCCACCACACCACACTTTGTCGACGAGAAAGCTCAGGTGCCGCCCGCCGGCCATTAAACGAGATGGCATAAGGGACTAGCGGCTTAGTCTGAACCTACCACTCAAGGTATGTTCTCTATTACAATTGAATTTTTACAATCTACCGACTAGTACATATTACATGGACTAAAATTTACCTACTTGTTAATATACTGACAAACAACTCTATAAAATCAAGATTTTTTCGTATAAAGCTGTGTACAAGTCTAGGATACACCTACACAACCTAGCACACTATCACTCCCAAAAATCATCTAGTACCAAATATCACGGATCCTCGGTATTGACCAAATCACCACTAATGACTTGTTGTTGACAAGCATTTTGCTAGCAGGATAAGCCCTAAAGCACAGAAGACATTAAACCTGAAGTTTTAAATCTGGTTGGCTGCTGACACGAGCACTATTAACCATCTGACAAATACTTTGGTTCTCAAAGTAGAGGATTAACTCAAAGTTTGATTTTGAAATTATTAAGATAAATTCTATGTCCCTAGAATAAAAATCTGCTTTTGCCGCCTTCTTGGCCCCTATACTAAAATACTGGCTCCGCCCATGCTTATGGACTATATAGAGAGGCTATTGGGTCATGTGAAGCGAAGCAACCCACATCTTCACTATTGCCTCACTTGTTTGCTTACCAAGTATGGCATTTGTTTCTTTGTAAATAAGACATGGTGTTGGGTTGGAATATATAGGATGACATGGAATATCTAGGTAGTTGTCATAGTGTAGTATTGAGTACATAATACTCATGTTTTATGACTTCCTAAAAGACTCTACTTTTACTTTCCTTTCTTATTTAATCTTTCAACATGGCATATGCACCTCACGTACATCTCCCTCATCAATGGAAAAGAATCAAAGCCCTTTTCCTCTCACCCCCAAAATCCGATTTCCTTTCCCCCTTGCCTCTCTTCCCTCGCATCTTACATATGGAATGCAAATAAACAAGGTGAGAAGGATGGCAAAGTCAGGCCCATCACCATCAAGCCCCAATACTAGCGCTCGCGACTCCTGGGAGGTAGAACAAGGTGAGGTGCGACCACCTCTCCTTTTGTCTAGTGCTCGAGGGGATAAAAATGATTAAAAAAATCTCATGGTACATACCTGAATAGAAGTCGAGGGAAGAGGATTAAGGTTTTGGTGCGTTAGAGTCCTAGATCCAGGTATTTGAGTGTATAAGGTATGATTTTAGTTGTGGTGAGATGGAATTTGAAGGGTTTCAAGGATCAAAAAAATTAAGGGTGAGCCTTTGCAATAGATTGAAATTGAGGTGGAACCAACAACTGATGTACCCTTGTATGGAGGTGTAGACACCGGAAAATAAAATCGGTAAATACAAAGATTGAGTTATGCAACATTTATCAGATATAGGGTTTTAAAAATACCAACCAAAAGTGGATGCGGAAGTGGAAAGGGTTGAGAAAAATGATGATGAGGTGGTCAATTTTGAATATACAACACATTTGGTCTCTCTGGATGATGAGGTTATCACGGAGACTAGATGAGACAAAGCGAGCGATATAAATCTATGTATCTATCTATACTATTAAAAAGATTCAGGAGGTTCGTTGCATCAGAAATCCGTCTGCCATCAAATGACGCTTTTGCCCCTGGGAGTTTGGACAAATTACGGCCACTGCCACCACGAAGTAAAAGAACTGAACGGCTCGGTTCATCGTTGACCTGGCCCCGTACCATTGTGTGCACGCCCCACCGCCGCTGCACAGTTCCCAAACGGCCGCCTTTGCGGGCTGGTGCTCCTGCTCCCACGTCGGCCAAGAGACGAGCTCCCACGGCAGGGGAACTGCCCCAAGTGCCGCCCCCGGAATCCTCCGTGCCCCACTTTCCCTGTCCTCCCATGCGACACTGGTGGGGAAGAGGAGGGCGTGAGGGAGGCGGCAGGGCAAGGCTTGGAGGATATGGGCAACCGCCTCCGTGGGCTGGTGCTCCTGCTCCCACGTGAGTCTCGGACTCTCGACAACCTTGCCCTGCACGGCCAATCCCCATCGTCGTCAAGTTCCTCATACAATGCAAGTAACAAATCCAACCATGACAAGTTAGATCTTGGCGATTTTTCCTAATGCGGTGCCTCGCTGGCATCAACCAGATCCCCAGGGATTGGAGGGCAGCGCCGATCTTCAACTACCGGAGAGCTCCAACTCCTTCGATCGGTGGGAACGAGACCTTGAAGGACCCAAGTCTTCCTGCCCCGAGCTCATCTGGATCCCCTGCCCCGCTCTAACCCTTGTCCGCCGTGGCCGTGCCCATGGAGGGAGTGAGAGCGCCCAACAGGGTAGGGGAGGTGAGCTCGCCCATGGACGGCAGCTCCAAGCCACGTGCGGCCCCAACTAGAGCCAGCTGGGGAGGTAGGACGGGGGAGGTCGATTAGAGGGGATGGGGACGGTGGCACGAAAGAGAAAGTAGACGGAGGGGATGGAGGAGGTAGGGCCCCGTCAGTGAGGAGGGATTGAGGGAGGGAGAAGATCGAGGGGAGAACATGGCGTGCTCTGCCTCCGGCACTGTGTCTGAGGGATGAGACAGAGAGATACATGTGCGTGAGTGTGTTTGTGTGTTTTGCTGCTGACGCTGATTGCAAAGCTGTGCGCGTGTGTGTTTTGGCTAATGATTGCTACTTGCTGCCATTAATTTCTATAGCTGCTGCTTGCTATCATGTGGAGTAAAACATTATTAGCTTATCTTTTGTTGTTATTGCTTGCTGCTCTGAATTTTAGTTATGAATTTTAAAACTGGGAATTGGTCAGGATTCGTTGCCTGATCGATTCAAAAGGCTGATGTAAATAGACTTTTTTGAGATAGCTAATATAAATAGATGAGCATTGGGACAGTTGGCCTCGGAGCTTGTGAGTCCACCAGATGGGTCGTCAGTAGAGAGAACAAGCCCGCTAAGACATGAAACTTAAAGGGCTGGGTTATTTCAACGAATCCCATGTACGAAGTGTCACCGGATCGATTAGCTACCTCTCCCAGCGACACGGTCGATTTTTCCTTGAAATTCATGTGCCAATAGATCACGAGTATCTAATTTATTTGTGCCATAACCATTGAGTTTTCTGTAGCCAATAATTTTAGAGGACTATAAGACCGCTAGCATCTTTTGCATTTTCTCTTCCAATACGTGTTTAACATTTATGTACTATAGATAAGTAAATAGTACTAGATGGATGTCCGTGCTTTGCTACGGTCTAAAATTTGGATGGCCAGATAGCAAAACACGGCCTATCACACCAATCTTGACGGCATGGACGGTATTGTGGTGGTGATGGCCCATCTCTTTGGACCATGCGGCGGCGGCGGCAGGAGGGGTAGGGGTAGGGTGCAGAGATGGGAGCCTATTGTCGTCATCTTTCTGCCTTCTTGATTTGTTTATATAAATTTATAGTATCCGTGTTTCCAGGTCAAATTTTCTCGGCCATGGTGACACTCATGTCCGCATTCGGTATCTGGGTACAGAAGGTAAGTTAATCAAAGTATTCGTGTCATTTGGATTTGATCAACGTAAAAATTTAAACATTATAAAAAATATCCATTTGATTTGATGTGGTACCGTAGCAACACACGGGCTTTGTGCTAGTGTTGAATAATTAGAGAACATGGATGGGTACTTCAAGGTGGATGGTGAAAATGGTGCCTGGCTAGACGAGAACAATGATAATTTCCATTATATCAAGGATATCATTGGTGAATATCATTTTCTATTTGCATCGACTATGGAAGATAGGGAGGAAGTACATCGTAGAACATCTCAAAACATTCATGCATGTTCGAAGTTTGCTACACATTGAAAGCAAGGTTTAAACATCAGCTGATCAACCCTGTAGACAGTGAAGGAGAAATTAGTTAAGGAGGACATCGGGTTCAGAGATGCCATATGGACATTGTTAGATAGTCGGTTTTAATAAATACCAAACAAGTGGACATGGAGGTGAAAAGGGGTTGATAAAAAGGATGATGTGATGGTGGATTTTGAAGAAACGAAACATTTGACATCTCTGAATGATAAGTTTATTACTGAGATTAGAGAGACAAAATAGAATGATATAAATATTGTAAAATTAGAGAACAAGGATTGGAACTTGAAGATGGATGGTGAAATGGTGCCCCGTTAGAGGAGGAAAAAGGTGATAATTATCATGATATCCAGGTTTTCAATGATGCCGAAGAGCTTGACTTGAGATCTAGGAATAAGTGAATAGCATTTTATATTTGTACTAACTAAAGAAGACATGGAGGAAAGTGCATTTTTCAATATCTCAAAAAATAAATTTGTGTTTGATCCTTTGATACAAATTGAAAGCGAGGTGGAACTAACAGTTGATGTATAAATGGCGAGGTGTATACATTGAAGAGGAAAATTAGTTAAAGTGGAGATTGGGTTGGATGAGTCCATATGTACCATTGGTTAGATGGTTACCATACAACTATAAATGGAGGTAGAAAGGGTTGAGAAAAATTATGATGACGATGTGAATTTTGAAGATCAAGCACATTTGACCTCTCTGAATGATAAAGTTGTTACCGAGTCTAGAGGAGACTAAAGGGATTGATATAAATGTCAAGGATGATCACTCTAAGGTGGATCGTGAAAAGGGTGCCTCATTAAAGGACAAATATGATAACCTTTATGATATAATTGGTGAATGTTATCTTCTATTTGCACCACCTAAGGAAGATAGGGAAGAAAGTGCATTGTTCATTATCTCAAACAATTCATTCAAGATCGACATTATGCTACAGGTAGAAATCATAGTGGAACCAACAACTAGGGATGAAAATGGAGAGAAACCGAACTTAAACTGGGTGAGCCACATTTGTTTTCATATTTTTCTAGAGAATAGGAAATATAGAAGCCCATGGAACAAAAATGGAAATAGATATTATCATAAAAAGATATAGACCAAATATGGCGGGATACGGAGTGGAAAACGTATGGTTGACAGAACCAAGAGAACCCTTGAATTATGCATAGAAACTCAAGCAAACCTATAAGATTGCTATCTAAGCACCTGGCTATTTAGTGTACTGGATAGGGGAAGGTTTGAATGGTGGAAGCCTCCTTAAACACATGAACATATAACGTTGTCACCGGTTTTAATTGGGATGAGCTGCTTAAGAAGTTTGGCTTGACAACGACATATACTGGGCTTGCTGAACTGGACCATGCGCACAAGAGTCTAAACTAGGAATACCGTATTAGTCGTCGAGAACATTGTTTCATTTCCACTTTCTCCAAAACATATCCATTTTTGTTTATGTCCTGCAAAATTCCATTTCCATATTCTCATTCCATTTTTCACTTTTCTGTGGACAAGTGTCGAAAACTTTTCTCTCCATTTTCATCACTACCAACAACTGATGTACACATGAATGAGAGTGCATACATTGAAGAAAATAAATAGGTTAAGAAAAAGAATGGGTTGGGTGAGGCCATGTGTGAAATTCACCACATGGATTGATGAAGAAATATCATACAAGTGGATTTGAAGAAAAAAATGTTTGTCATCCATTGGCGAGGCGGTCTCGATTCTCAAAACCACAGCTTCACAGACTAGTTACACCAATCCTAAAGTACAACACCTAGGGCAACCTTCAAAGACAGGGTTCCCTAAGTCCTTGGAAAAAGTGGCCACTCTCGGTAGTACCAGGCTCAACACCGGTCATACCGCTATCAATCTCTATGAGTCTCGACATGACTAAGTCACATGCAGCTCTCCTAACATAGGCCCAATTGAAATATCCATATTTAAGCCATTTATATATACTACTCATCCTGTTATCAGTGATTTCCTATAAAAACTTGATCCTACCCGAGCAAACAATCAAGTTTCACCACTGACCTAAGGTATCGTTCCCGTCTTTATTGTATGGTCTATCCATACTCAATCTGGTTCTTCAAACCGCCAAAACAACTATAACAACCTGCTCTACTCCTCTAGCTCCAATCCATGCTTTCCTCACTTCATTTTGAAAGGTATCCACCCATAGGTTGAACTAACTTAATGGGACTCTATCACATGTATACACTCAGTATAATCATTGATCATTTGGTCGTCTGTCATTGATCATCAAAACCCACTAGTGGTACGTATATGCACTTTCACCAATTATTGAGGTGAGTAGTACACATATGAATATAGGTGATAGACACAATTAACATGTGCAATATACATAGTAACATGGGCAAGACATACAAATTAACATAGGAAATATGCACACACTTACACCAGAACTACACGCACATTGACATGGGCAAGTAAACTTGGGAAGCACACAAATTTTAATAGAGTAGGTGCACACATTAAACCAACTCGTGAAATGGATGATTGAAAACTACTATTTTAGGTAAAAGAGTTAATAAGAATTTATCTATCCTTGATCGCCATTCTCATGATAAAAATATCTTGCGTAAATAAATGCAAGTGGTCTAGGCATGCTAGCCGTCCATTCCCTTCCCCATAATGAATGACAGAGCGTGGAACAGTACTAACATGTTATAATTCATGGCACACAACTTATTGAGTGAAATTAGAACATAGAATGGGGCATTAGATGTTAGTGGGCCAAGCTAAAACGATATTATTAGATAAAAATCAGAGGGAAGGATTCACCATGGCCCGGGATGTCGAACATAACCCCCTGCCACTAACCATAACCCTACTTCTATATAATGAAACCCTTATTACTACATTTTTCCTTATCCCCATATCTACAACCGCCACAACTCCATACTCATGTTTTGTGCTCAGATCTATTGACCATGGTCTTTTCCTTTCTTTCGGTGATATATGTGGTGTTCCTTTCGTCTCACTTTCTTGACGAGGTCGGTGCTTTTCCACTCATCGCATCTCTTCTAGTATCCATGTCCAGTGACATCATCACTGCATTCACGCCCAAAATCATCCATCTCCTCGGCGCACTACAACTGATGCTTCAACATTAGGGCTCCCTCTTATTAACATCATGGGTCTAAGAAGGTGAGATCCAAAATGAAGTGTATAAAAACTCAACCGATTCACTTGTAGCATCAAATATTTTATTGAATAGCATTTTCATTTTTTTAGCGGGTTTATAACTAATGGATTGCATTAAATGCAAGAATGTTGATTTTTTCAAGGATTTCATGGAAATCTCTTAGTTTCACACATGACATGTTAGGGTATTTAAACTAGGGCTACACGGAGGTTCCTTTGCACTGCCTTTACATGTCCATGTTTCTATGCTAGATCCAATGATATTGGGCACCTATAATATATCCTAACACGGTTGAACTCTAAGAGGATTATATATCTTTGCCGATCAGTAATTAAAATGTGTATAAATATTTAGGAACACATAAGGGTTCAAAGAGCTAAGATCTGATTTTTTTTGAATTCACGCCTTATCCCTTATGGGCTGTACAGATAGGCTATTGGGTGGTCCCGTTGAGAAGTTTCATTACTAATCAGGAGTTTTGTTTCTTTGTTCATGGTGGAGTGTTGAGTGCACATAATATTCAGGTTTTTGACTTCCTAAAAAGCTTACTTTTACTTCCCTTCATTAATTTTATCTTTCAACATGGCATGCATATGCACCCCTCGTCTATCTCCCTCATAAAAGGACAATAGATAAAGCCATTTTCCTCCCAAAACCCCATTTCCTTACTTGCACTTGCATCTCTTAGCTCACATCCTATCCATGAGCTTTGCTGCATTGATAAAAAACATAAAGTGCAAGAAAGACTACATAATGCAAAGAACCAAGGAGAGTAGACAAGTGGAAATTTTGGGCTCATCACCATCAAGCCCCAGGATTGGCACCCAGACTATTGGGAGGCACATTTAGGTATAGCGCAACTTCCTACCATTTTCTACTCATGTGAGAGGGGATAAACATTTGGTAAAAAAATACTCACGATATATACTTGAATAGGTATTTGAGTACAAGGTGCGATTTTAGTTATGGAAACTTAGGATTTGAAGGTGTTTAAGGTATGAAGCAGCTTCCTATCCGTTTTTCTCACACGGGAGCATATAAACATATGGTAAAACTAGTATCATGATATATATACTTGACTATAATCTGATGACATGAAAATAAGGTTGTGGGGGGTGTTGGAGTCCAAGATATACCTATTTGAGTACAAGGTGTTTCATGGATCGACAAACACATATGCCGTGAGACAAAAGTAAGGATGGGTCTTAGTCTCGTGGCCAGATATTTTCCTTCCATTTGAACTCCTTTTATTCCCTTGTTATTTTTATCTTTAATATTCTGCTAATCTTTTTTCTGATCTGGTCCCTTCCATTTTTTCTTTGTATGCATGTTTTATGAGAGTTCCTTCATACTTACCCTTGCTCTCTTATTTTGTGCAGAAGTGAGCATCTTTGATGTTGATGGCAAAGTGTAGGAGTAGTACTATGGGATTGAGAAATGAATAGAAGCGTGCATGTGTAGCTGAAATCTTGAGCACCGACCAAAATAATGACTAAAGTATCCCCTAGATCTATAATCTGGTTTTCTTTAGCCTAACATGTTTATAGTTGTAAAATTATAAATATGTGGCAGTTGTCAACTAGGCATATTATTGGGGCGTGACAGTCTTTGCTATAGATGGAAATTGAGGTGGAACCAACAATTGATGTACACGTGAATGAGGGTGTATACACTAAAGAAGATAAATTAGTAAAGGTGGAGATTGGGTTATGAATCGTTAATCGGATATTTTTTAAATACCAAATAAGTGGATGTAGAAGTAAAAAGCGTTGAGAAAAAGGAGAACAAGGTGGTGATTTTTTAAGAACGACACATTTTTCCTCTCTGGATGATGTGGTTTTTATAGAGACTAGAGGAGACAATGCGAGTGATATGAAAGTTGGAAAATTAGAGAACAATGATGTGCACTTGAAGGTGGATCTTGAAAATTGTGCCTCATTGAAAGAGAAAAGTGATAATTACCATGATATCGAGGATATCATTGGTAAATATAATTTTTTTATTTGAACTGAGCAAGGAAGGTATGGAGGAAAGTGCATTGTTTAATATCCCAAACAATGCATGCATGTTTGATATTCACTACAAACATAAAGCGAGGTGAAACCATCATTTGATCTATTGTGAATGAGGGTGTAGAAATTATATAGAGGAGAAATCAGTTGAGGCAGAGATTGGGTTAGGTGATGCCCATGAACCATTGGTAATATGGTCGTTTTAAATAGTACCGAAGAAGTGGACATGTAGGTGGTAAGCGTTGGGGGGAGGGTGATGTGTTTTGAAGACACGATATATTTAGCCTCTCTAGAAAACAAGGTTATTACTAAGACTAGAGGATACAACAGGGAGTGATATAAATTATGGAAAATTAGAATACGCGGGAAGACACTTGAAGATGGATGGTGAAAACAGTGCTTCATTAGAGGAGAAAAGGTGATAGTTATCATGGTATTAAGGATGACATGTGTGAATAGCATTTTCTATTTGAACTAACTAAGTAGGACATAGAGTAAATTACATTTTTCAACATCTCAAACAATTCATTCATCTTCGATCCTTTGCTACAGATTAAAAGCAAGTTGGAACCAACAACTGATGTAACGGCAAATAAGGGTGTAAACATCAAAGAGGAAATTAATTAAGGTGGAGATTGGGTTAGATTAGTCCATATGTAACGTTGGTCTGATGGTGGGTTTAAGAAAATACCAAACAAGTGGACATAGAGGTGGATAGGGTTGATAAATATGATGATGATGCGGTGATGTTTGAAGATAAGACACATTTTGCCTCTTTGAATGATAAAGTTCTTGCTGGGACTAGAGAAGATGAAAGGGAATGATATAAATGTTGGAAAATTAGAGAACATCAATGGGAACTTGAAGGTGGAATGTGAAAATGATGCCCCGTTAGAGGATAAAAGTGATATATTCCATGATGTAAAGGATATAATTGGTGAATATCATCTTATATTTCCACCGAATAAGGAAGATAGGGAATGAAATGCATTGTTCAATATCTCAAACATTCATTTAACCACGATCCTTTGCTATAGGTAGAGAGCATGGTGAGACCAAGAATAACCATGAATGAGTGTGCAGACATTGAAGAAAAGAAAGCGGTTAGGACACAGATTGAGTATTGTGAGTTAATGTTTACAATTCACCATAAGGAGGGCTTGAAGAAGTACCATACAAGTGGTTTTGTAGGTTAGAAAGGGTTGATAAAAAGGATTATGAGTTGGTAAATTTTGAACATAGTAAACATGTGGTCTCTCTGAATGGTATTAATATTGAAGCTCGGGAGACAAAGTTAGTGATATAAAGGTTCGAAAAACGAGAGGCAAGCATGGGCATTTAAAGGTGGATGGTGAAAATGTTGCCTCATTGCAGGAGAAAAGTCATACAATTATCGCATTATCATGGATCTCAATATATGGTGAAAATCGTCTTTTGTTTAAACCAACTAAGGAAGATATATGGAGGAAAGTTCACTGTTCAATATCTCAAACAATTCATTAATGTTTGACTATAGCCAAATTAGTGGCCGCTCGGACAATTTGACAGTAATAATTAAATTAAATTGAAGACCTAAATGTTCTATGTTGAAGGGTTGAATTACCTCAAGGTAATAAAGTTGTATAACCTAGTGTGTCAATGCGGTTTGGGAAATTAAACTTGCAAATGACATCGGGTTGGCCAACTGAGCGTTTGGGTGTCCACTTTTGCAACTAAAACATGGTGAACATAGTTCATTCATGCATCTCCTATTCTCCTTGGGTGTCCTGATGCTACCAGGACCACCACCAAATCCAAACACTATTTTTAGGTCCTTACCCCATATGATTCTCCAAAAAAATGTGTCAAATTGGAGTATTCCCTCCTTCTAGAATTAACTAACACATTTATCTAGATTCGCATGTATCTAGATGCATTTTAGTGTGTAGATACATGTGAATCTAGACAAATGTGAGTTAGTTAATTCAGGATGGAGGGAGTATAAGGCCACAATTACAAGAAACTCAAACTTAATAAGAGAACAACCAATAGGCAATGTAAGCATGTTCCAGCCATAGGATCATTAGAAAAACTTTAACCTGCTAGCATAGCTAGACAACTACTGACGAGGGGTTAACTCATCAATGCCCATTGTTATGGACTTAGAGTTTGGAGAAGGAGGGAGAGCTGGAGGCATCAATTGGCTAGCAAACAAGCAAACAGGGACGCAAGGTTTACCCAAGTTCAGGCCTTGTAGAGGTCCCTACTCCTGCTTGTCTGCTCTTGAAATTATCGAGGGAGTCGAAAGTTACAGGGGTGCGCAGATGCAATCTCGCGATGGTTGTGGAAACTAGGGTTGTGGAATAATCGAGGGAGTCGAAATTATCGAGGGAATCCATCCATGTCGGTTAATGAACGAACAAAATAAGAACAAAAAGGGTGAACCGAGTTGTGTCGCTTCCGTATGCTTACCGGCGGTGGCGAGGACGATTGAGGTGGCTCAGGAGGCCCTAGGGTTGAGCTCGTGTGGATCTGAAGGCATTCGATTGTATGTAGTGGGCCATGCTAAGGGACATATTTCTTGTCCATCTCATGGTGTTCACCTTGTGAAACTTCAAAATGCAAAGAAGAGGCATATTTTAAAGTTGTTGCTATATTAGATAACATGAAAATCAAACTAGACATTTAATGCAACCAAATATGAGTACTCACACTGACATATGGCTTTTCCAAACAGGGGAATCGCTTGAGGATGTTTAGAGCTGTTGTAATTCGCAGGAGAAGACCTAAGAGCCAAAAATTTCATGGCATGCATCGAGTTTGCAAGCTGACCGAGCTTATTCCCCGAGGAAAACCAATAATGAGCATAAAAACAATTATCCTTGTGTATGAATGCGGAATGTAAGATTTGAGGAAGCTAGTGTCGCTACCTAGTAAACTAGGAGCTTAGAGAGGATGGGTAAAAAGTGCCTAATATCTCGAGCTTAGGTCAAATGAGAAAGAAGTAGGCTTTTGTAGGGTGCCTAGTGAAATGTTCGTACAATATAGGTTTAACGAACAATTCCCATACCAGTTCAGACAAAGTCTAGACAGTCCGGTGTCCATATAGAGGAAATAACGATGTGTATTAGACAAACACCCTAAATATAAATATCATAGGAACTGTTAGTTCCCTAATCCATATGTCATTAACACACAAAAATCACTTCGTTGTAGATTTAGTTTCAAATATTTCTTTCACTAAGCTAATCACACTCCTCAATAACTACAAGAGGATATGCCATATCGTGTCGGTTAGGTACGCTGACATAACACAAAAGTGTCACTAAATGTTTTTCCTGAATTATCAACCTTTTGTGTCTCCTAGCAATGCACAAGCACAAAGATATGTGCTATAGTATATTTCATACCACCACTAAACTGTGTTATGGTAGGTTTCATTTAAGACTAATGCTTGTTATTGTCGCACGATGTGAATAGAGGTATAAATTATTTCTTCGTGGCTTGTACACGATATTTACTATGAGTCCCACATCAGAGACTGGTTAAGAACATTCTACTGAGACATGCGTCCCACCACAATGGAGCTGTCTGGTGCCTGATTATTTATCTCACGCTCTCACATCAGTACTCCCTATAACTCTCACACTACTTCTATCTTCCCAACATCTCCCCACAATTCTCACTACTATAGAGGTGGCAGTCGATGTCCGATGACGACACCAATACGTAAAACCCCCCTCCCATATGAGCACAGCGACAACATTGTATGTTATGCACCTTGAGGTTTTCAATCTCGATGGGTTCTCAATCTCATAAACTTTGGGGTTACTTTTTAGGACGATGAAGTGATGAAGCAGATGTTTTATCCAACTGGAGCGACATCCTCTACTCGTATCCTCACTGGTGCAAGTGCAAAAAAGTCCATGTTATCTTCTTGCACATGTGGGTGAGAAAACCGACTACAAGTTATTTGGGTGCCACCACAAAATTTTTTGAGGTGCACCTTCATGTTTTGGATGGATTTTGCTGCACTCGCCGAAGCTATGGAGCACGTGCTATAGGTGATGTGTGTTTTACTCTCTCCGGATTTCTCCACGTGGCAAGTTGGTTTTTGGAAAGGGAATCATTTTTCCAGAGATTTGGGATAAAAAAATAATATGTGTCATTTTTTTTATTTTTCATGGAATAAGTAGTTGATGTACATGGAGTGTGGACATTTGTTGTGTTTGAAAATTATGAATTTCTTTTAAAAAAAAGTAAAGGTGCCTCCAAAAAGAGGCACATTTGTTGTGATATGATAACTTGATGTTACCATACCTTCCTTCTTATTTGCATAATAACTTAACCCAAATAAATGAGCCCGTTTAAGGAACGATTGACCGCTATATTTGGAAAATTAGGTAAATATAATTTGTCAATGGATGGATCTCCATGTCACCTTCCACATACCTTACATGAAGACAAATAAGCGGACAAGAGATGTTAGTCATCCTTTCTTCACTTCATAACCAATGGCACGATGTGCAACAAAACTAACCATGGGCTAATTTATCACACACAAACTAAGAATGAGCCAATTAAGTACACGCGGCGAGCCTTTTGTTGTTAGTGGGCCGAATAGTACCAGATCTTTGGTGTATGGACCTACGGCCCAGGATGGTCAAGCTAACTACTCTCCACCACTAACCATAGTCCTACTTCTATATAAAGCAAACCGTAATTCCTACCTACCCACTTCTCTCCACCATCGCCGCTGCCAGAATTCTCTAGTCTGTTTGTGCTTGGATATGTCGGCCATGGTATTCACCTTCCTCTCCGGTGAAACCCACTTTATTCCTCGCGTGCTCACCCTTTCTCCCCTCTCACTTCCCTGACAAGAATCAGTGCTTTTCTGCCCATTGCATCTCTTACACCGTCTACGGCCGACGAAATTTTCACACAACCCACACGTCGCATCATCCATTCTTTCTCTGGGATGCCACAACCACTGCGCCAACATCAAGCCACATTCTTATTTACATCCCAAGTTGGAGAAGACAAGATCCCAAGTGAAAGGTACGAAAATTAATTGATTCACTCGTAGCATCAAAGATATTTATGGGATACTATTTTTGGGGTGTTTCTTTAGTGAATATATCTAATCTACAACTAAATGCATATTTAAAAATTCACGCTGGATTTATTCCAAGGATATCAATAATTTCTCCGTTCTGAACAAATATCCAACTACCATTGACCTTCTCGAGGTGAGACAGGTCTAGATCTAGTTGTTGTCGGGTACCTTAAGGGTGCACGAGCATGAATCTAGACATGAAAACTGCTAAGAGATTTAGGATTTGCCTTTACACTTCATTCACAAGTTCTCCATGTACATCTAAGAGATAGTATATATATGGGTGGTCTCGTGGACCAAAGCAGCCGCATATATTGACAATTACTTGAATATTTTGTTAGTAAGGAACTAGTTTATTTGTAAACTAAATGCCACATATTTTTCAAAAAGGAAGGAATTACTAACATTGAAACAACGCATGGTGCTGTGTTGGACTATCTAGGACGACTCGAGGCAGTTGCCATGTTGGAGTGTTGAATACATAATACTTTGGTTTTGTGTCTTAATTTCTAAAAAAACTCTATTTCTCCATTCGTTTTTGTTTTTACTCTTATAGTAGGCATATGCTGATGACATGGTTCCCATTCTCCATCTCCCTCTAGAAAAGGAAAATAGTTATTCCCATTTCCTACTCACCCCAAATCTCCAACTCCTTCCTCGTCCTTGCCGACACCCTCCGTCACCCCTTACTAATGAGCCCCCAACTACGCTGATCATAACTTGTTAGTGCACAAGAGAGACCCCGTAGCATGATAGAACAAGGTGAGGTGGCGAGTCCGAAGTCGAGTTCATAACCATCTCAAGACCCGACGTCTCCATATCACGGTCCAAATACCTGATGCCATGTCAATATTACGATCTAGAAATGTTACTCGTCTATTTCCTCCCCCATAACCAACGACGGTGCATGGAAACAATATTAAACACGGTCAATTTCACAAACCTTGACTAGTAACGAGGCAGGTTAGCATACAAAGTGGACCATTCGCTTGTTAATGGACCGAACGAATAGGATATCTTTAGATAAAGTTCAGAAGGAAGGATGGGCCTTGACCCAAGATGGCAACCCGTTCTTCCCATATCCATACTTACGTATAGTAAACCCTAATCATTACCTTTCTCTTTCTCCCCATGCACTGCTTCCGCAACTTCCTAGTCATGTTTGCGCTTAGATCTGCTAGCCATAGTCATCGCCTTCCTCTCCATTAAGATTGATAATGCTCTTGTGCACCTTCCTTTCCTTCCTCTCACTTCCTCGATGAGATTAGTGGGTTCCGTTCATCGCTTCTTTTCTGCCGCACATGTCCGGCGACATCCTCACTAGATCCACACATCGGATTATCCATCCTTTCTGGTGCACCACAACCGCCCTAACATCAGGCCACCCTCTTCTTCACATCTGGATGGATATGGTAGAGGAACTCAATTGATTCGCTCAGAGAATCAAAGATTTTCACATACAAACATATTTTGAGTTGTGTCTTTACCGATTATATCTAGATCTATGACTAATTGCTTGTTTAGAACTGCACGCGTGTGAACAACAGATTCTGCCATCATTGAAATCCTCAAGGTGAGGAGAGGGCTAGATCTGGTCGTCATCAAGAATATGTATTAGCGTGAGTTTGGTCACAACAATGGCTGAAAGTGATAGAATTGACCTTTACTTTTCCTTCACGCCATCTCCCATATAGGCCTGGAGGGAGAGGTGATGGTGGTCCCATGGAAAGGAGCAGCCACGGACTATTGCCTCGATTTTTTTTGCTAATCTCGACAAATGTGTTTTTCGGAATATTATGTGTTTCTTTGTGAGCAACACTTTTTTCTCAAAAGAGAACAAATAGTACCACAATGTTGTAAAAAACGCATGGTACTGCGTGGACAAGAAGGGACAATTGCCAATTTGCCATTGTGGAGCATCGAGTACATACTCAGACTCAGTAAATAAATGAAAAGAAAGGGCGCCCCCAAAAAATATACAGTACTTCCTTTTTTTTTCTATTTCAACAGGCATAGGTTGACACCTCGTTTATCTCCTATCCCATTTCCCTCTCGCCCCCAGATCACAATTCCCTCACCTCGCCTCTTACCGACGTCCTGATCAGAACGCGGCAAGGAGATGAGGAAGCTGCGCTCATGGTCATCAAGCCCTGGGGCCTCCGTCGGCGGCGCCCCCAGCCCCAGCTCTGGGGAGTCAGGACGACGACGCGCGGCGCGACGGCCGCCTCTGGTCCTCGCCTTGGAGGGGACAAAAATGGTAAAACCACAACCTCTCTCACGAAATTGTACTTGAACAGAAGACGAGGAAAGGGGAAATTGGGAGTGGATTGCGATCCCTAGCGCTGTCAAGGTCCTGTGCTGCACAAGCCCAGAAAAATCCCCCTTTCTACATTTAGGTTTTGCTGCTCAGGAGCCAGGAGCTGGGTAGCGTAACGCTGGACCGTGAAAAAACCTTTGAGAAAGTGGGCATTATTTATAAGAATCAATGTGTAGTATTACGCTTTATAGTGTCAGTAATAATATGGTAAATTAGGAAATTGTCCGGTCGATATATAGGTCCTAGTAATATTTCGCTTACATTGAACTATTTGTGCGGTTCATTGGAATCATTCAGGAATAAGGATCATAACGTAGAACTTGGACTATTGGTAAGTTAGAACAGTGTATCGGTGCAGAGGCTGGTGGACGTCCCTCCTTTTTGGAAAAAAAATGGAGGAACCGTGTATACTACTAGTATAGTTACTAGTACATATTTCCGGAATCTAGCATCGTGGAAATGGCTAATTCTTTAGTCGTCCTATTACTGTTACTGTTAATTCATTGTACTGATGCCTAATGATTTTTTGCCCTGGTGATATAATATAGGTAGTATTTGTGAACAAGCTCATGTCTTCAATATGTTGGTAGGTGGTAAATACATTGTGAACTGTAGACCATGTCTCTCTGTGCTCTTCCTGAAGTCAGTTAAAACTGTTCCATCAAGTAACACCGTGTGTTTAGTTGGATCTCAGTCTTTCTGTGTTTGCATATGGTAAATTTATGATCATAGTAGTAAATCGTGTTGAAGAACAAGTGCATTATTAATATGCGTTAGACATATTTTGGAATATGCATTGTTAACTACTACCTCCATTCCAAATTATAAGATGCTTTGGTAGGGTGTTTTAGCCTGCCAGGACATCCTATAATCTGGAACAGATGAAGTATTTATTATTTTGCATCGCTGATTCGTATCGCTTTGCTTTTCTTTAGGTTTATTCCATACAAGATCCTCAGACAAGGAATCGTGAAAAGGAAAGGCATGGAAAAACTGTCGATGAGAAAGGCTTGAAGGTTAGTTGCAATTACTGTTGAAAGGTGGTATCAGGATACAACCATCTGGAGCACCATCTAGCAGGCATCAGGGGTAATGTTTGTCCGTACAACCTAGTACCTGAAAGTGTCAGCACAAGCTTGAAGAGTTCCCTTGAAGATCGCAAGAAGAATTGTTTGCTCAGGAAAAAATGGACAAACTGAAACAGGAAGAGCTTCCTCCGACAAGCCCATCCATTCCATCTACTCAAGTCCAGCAACCACATCTGCAGTCAAATATGTCCAGTAACCGCTGCTTTCTTCATTACACACCTGATGTGATGGATCCATTGAAAATGGAAACCACACAAAGCTCGTGTGAATCGAAGCCCTTAGTGAAAACAGAGGATCACTTGGATTTCCCTATAGCAAAATCAATAGGCAGGTTCGTACTCGAAGCTAGACTTGAGCCTGGTGTTCTCCACTCTTTGTCTTTCAAGGAGATGATTGATGTGCTTGTCGATGTGTCAGGGTTTGTGATGCCTACTTATGAATCTATTCTGCAGGAGCAACTGAGGGAAACTGGGAGTGGATTGCGATCCCTAGCGCTGTCAAGGTCCTGTGCTGCACATGCCCAGGAAAATCCCCCTTTCTACATTTAGGTTTTGCTGCTCATGAGCCAAGAGCTGGGTAGCGTAATAATGCTGGACTGTGAAAAGCCTTTAAGAAAGTGGGCATTATTTTTAAGAATCAACGTGTAGTATTACGGTTGTAGTGTAAGTAATCTGGTTAATTACGAAACTGTCTGGTCGATATATAGTTCCTAGTAACATTTCGCTTACATTGGACTATTTGTGTGGTTCATTGGAATCCATCAGGATCATAACATAGAACGTAGACTGTTGGTAAGTTACAACCGTGTATTGGTGCAAAGGCTGGTGGACATCACTCCTTTTCTGGAAAAAACCCAGAGGAACCATGTATTTTGGAATATGCATTGTTAATTACTACCTCCATTCCAAATTATAAGACGTCTTGGTAGGGTGTTTTAGCCTGCCAGGACATCTTATAATTTGGAACAGATTTTATTTTGCATCACTGATTCGTATCGCTTTGCTTTTCTTTAGGTTTATTCCATACAAGATCCTCTGACAAGGAATCATGACAAGGAAAGACATGGAAAAACAATCGATGAGAAAGGCTTGAAGGTTAGTTGCAATTACTGTGGAAAGGTGGTATCAGGATACAACCATCTGGAGCACCATCTAGCAGGCATCAGGGGGAATGTTTGTCCGCGCAACCTAGTACCTGAAAGTGTCAGCGCAAGGTTGAAGAGTTCCCTTGAAGATCGCAAAAAGATTGTTTGCTCAGGAATAAATGGACAAACCAAAACATGAAGAGCTTCCTCCGACAAGCCCAACAATTCCATCTAATCAAGTCCAGCAACCACATCTGCAGTCAAATATGTCCAGTAACCGCTGGTATCTTCATTACACACTAGATGTGATGGATCCAGTGAAAATGGGAACCACACAAAGCTCGTGTGAATCGAAGCCCTTAGTGAAGACAGGGGATCACTTGGATTCCCCTGCAGCAAAATCAATAGGCTGGTTCATCTTCGAAACTGGACTTGAGCCTGGTGTTCTACACTCTTTGGCTTTCAAGGAGATGATTGTTGTGCTTGTCGATGTGCCAGGGTTTATGATGCCTACTTATGAATCTATTCTGCAGGAGCAACTAAGGGCACGTACAACTCAGATATTTAGAGGCGACGCTAGGATCTTTTCCCTGGCCGTTTTGGCTGATTCCCGGTCGATCCGAGGATAACCGTAAGCGTCACCGCATATTCTATCGCCGGAAGTTTGATCTATTTTTTCCGCATGCGCAAATTAAGGAAACTCCCGTCGCTTTGGGTAGGCGTTATGTCCCTGGCAATTTTCACGCTATGTCCCTGCTAGCAATTTTCATGGGGCAAAGCGTCTCGCGTTGGACAGACGGACGCTTATCCAATCACAGTAGCGCCTCAATAAACGCTCAGCGTTGCTAACCACAATGCTTAACTAATCCCTAGATTTTGTGCTCTTTATTTTTATTCAGGTAAGCATCTAACTAAACGTCTCCCGTAGTACATGCCCTAAGAGAAACAGTTAACCGTGAAAGGGAGCTCAGGCAAAGAGTGGAGCAGAAGTGGTTGCAGTGTAATTTTGCATAGTTGGAAGAAAATATGTGGCAAAAGCTACGTAAGTGTCTTGGTTTATTCCGGCACAGGTATGATGTTTCTCAGATCCATGGATGCCTCTACCATCATTGAGGACGTGGATTTGCTAAGGGCAAATTCTTGTTCGTGTGGTCAAAGAGTACAAGAACCATTTTCTTACCAAATGTTTACTTGAAATCACAATGCAATGGTGGTCAGTGCATGGTGCTCGCACGCCCGACCTGCGAACCATCGTGAAACAGATCTTGAGCCAGACGTGCTTCGGCGCTACCAGGTACAACATTGACTGGAGCATATCCGAGAAGCTGCATGTTGAGCAGTGGAAGAGAACATTTCTTGAACATCAGAGGTTCTGCCAAATGGAGTACATCCACTACAACCTCGTTGTTGCCCGTGCTGCCCCTCACCTGAAGGTTTCATCCGTGGTTCATTATGGCAGGGTGATGGTGCACCGAAATAGGGTGCTGATAACCATTGATATGTCGTTTATTCTGGAACAAGGCTTTCACTCCGTTTTGTTATGTGTGTGCGCCTGCTAATGGCAGGTTTTAGTGATGCTGCAGTCGTGTGCAGTAGTGATCTGCTGAATGCCCACCACTAGTGGCATGTCTTGGTACTGTTGTAGTCTGCTGAATTTCCTTGTTTTTTTCTTTTTGAACTCCCGTTGAATCACCATGTTTTATTTCGTGAACTCCCGATGAATTTCGATTTTCCAAGTTATTATTATGGGACAGAAACTGTAGTACACTCTACTGTGGATCCATTTATTTTGAAAGAATATATTGTGGATTGGGGAGAGCATTCATGTTCATGTCTTTCAGTGAGTTGTAGCCATGTGATCGGTCGGTTGGGAAAGCACGTTGGTGCTACTTTTTGGTAGCACAACCACACAAGCACAGTTTTTTGTGTATGCCTAAAGTGTCACCTCTCTTTGGTTGGCCTCCTCCGACGTTACATGGGGCACACCCTCCTTTTCGAATAATGGAGTGTATAAATTAAATAAACTAACTTGAGAGTTTAGCGATGCACACAAATTAGTATGTGAAACACACATAGTAACATGGGCAATAAACACAAATCAGCATAGCAAATATGCACACACTTAGACCAGAAGTACACACATATTGACACAGGCAAATACATTTGGGAAGCACACAAATTAAAAAGCATGTACAGACACATTAGACCAATTTCGTGAGATGAATGAATGACAACTACTACTGTTTTAGGAAGAAGAGGTAAAATAATTTCTTTATTGTTGATCTCTATCCTCATGGTAAAAAAACCTTGCAGAACATCATTACAAGTATCCTAGGAGGCTAGGCTTGTCAGCTGTCCATCCCCTCCGCCATAGCCAATGATAAAGTGTGCAACAATACTAAACATGTGTCAGTTATTCATACACACCTAATTGAGCGAAATTAGAAAATATGTTGGGCCATTTGATGTTAGTGGAAACCAGAACATTAGACAAGAACCAGAGGGAAGGATTCTTGACGGCCTAGGATGTTGGGCCTAGTCTCTCGCACTGACCATAATGCTACTTCCATGGTCTGTCTTTCTCCTTCTCCCCATCTTCGGTCGCCACAACTCTCTACAAATGTTTGCACCCAAATCTATCGGTCATGGTCTTTGCCTTCCTCTCCAGTGAGATATGTGGTGTTCCTTCCCTATCGCTTTCTTGCCGAGATTTGTGCTTTTCCGCTCCTAACTCTTTCCAGTGTCTAGGTCCGATGAGGTCGTCACTACATGCATCTGCCTGTGGGACCATCCATCTCTTGAGCGCACTAAAACCGATGCTTCAACATTAGGCCACCCTCTTATTAATATCCTGGGTCAAAGAAGGCGATATCCAAAGTGAAAAGTATGAAAACTCAATGGAATCACTCATAGCATCAAAGTTTTTTATTGAATGGACTTTTACGTTGTTTCGCTAGCGAGTCGATAACTAATCAATTGCATTTAAAATACATGAATGTTGAAAATTTATTTTCTAGGATTCAATGGAAATCTATTAGTTCCACACATGGCATATTAGGGTATTTCAACTAGTGCTACGTGGAGGAGGTGCCTTTACATGTCCTTGTTTTTCCGCTAGATCCAGTGAGCTCGGGCACCTATAATATCCTAACACCATTGAACTTCTCAATGCGGGAGAGGGATATATCTCTTTGTTGTCGAGTAATTCAAGGGGGTAGAATCATTGATTTAGGAACAACTAGGGATTCAATATCTAAGACCCACCCATTTTGTCTTCACACTTTAACCCTTATGGACAAGGCCGGATCCAGGGGCAAGCAAGGGTCAGACCCCCCATCGCACGGCCCCCCAATCAATCTGGCGTAAGTCTATATGCTAATATCTAGTATGCTTTTGTGTTAATTGTGATCAATTAGTCGGACATTAAACTCGGAGTTTATGGAGGCTAATTACCTAGCGTTCTACATCCCAGAGGATTACATCCGTAAACCTTCGATTCCAAATCCCCCTTCCGTCATCTGCTTCATAGCCATGCCGCCGCCATTCCATGCTAGGTCATCATCGGCAGCCCCTCCCCCCCCCCCCAACACACACACCACACTTTGTCGACGAGAAAGCTCAGGTGCCGCCTGCCGTCCATTAAACGAGATGGCATAATGGACTAGCAGCTTAGTCTGAACCTACCACTCAAGGTATGTTCTCTATTACAATTGAATTTTTACAATCTACCGACTAGTAGATATTACATGGACTAAAATTTGCCTACTTGTTCATATACTGACAAAGAACTCTATAAAATCAAGTTTTTTTTCTCATAAACGCCACGTACAAGTCTAGGATACACCTACACAACCTAACACACTAACACTCCCAAAAATCATCTAGTACCAAATATCACGGATCCTCGGTATTGACCAAATCACCACTAACGACTTGTTGTTGACAGGCATTTTGCTAGCAGGATAAGCCCTAAAACACAGAAGACATTAAACCTGAAGTTTTAAATCTGGTTGGCTGCTGACATGAGCACTATTAACCATCTGACAAATACTTTGGTTCTCAAAGTAGAGGATTTACTCAAAGTTTGATTTGGAAATTATTAAGATAAATACTATGTCACTAGAATAAAAATCTACTTTTGCCGCCTTCTCAGCCCCTATACTAAAATACTGGCTCCGCCCCTGCTTATGGACTATATAGAGAGGCTATTGGGCCATCATGTGAAGCGAAGCAACCCACATCTTCACTATTGCCTCACTTGTTTACTTACCAAGTATGGCATTTGTTTCTTTGTAAATAAGACATTGTGTTGGGTTGGAATATATAGGATGACATGGAATATCTAGGTAGTTGTCATAGTAGAGTATTGAGTACATAATACTCATGTTTTATGACTTCCTAAAAGACTCTACTTTTACTTTCCTTTCTTATTTAATCTTTCAACATGGCATATGCACCTCACATACATCTCCCTCGTCAATGGAAAAGAATCAAAGCCCTTTTCCTCTCACCCCCAAAATGCGATTTCCTTTCCCCCCTTGCCTCTCTTCCCTCGCATCTTACATATGGAATGCAAATAAACAAGGTGAGAAGGAGGGTGGCAAAGTCAGGCTCATCACCGTCAAGCCCCAATACTAGCGGTCACGACTCCTGGGAGGTAGAACAAGGTGAGGTGCAACCGCCTCTCCTTTTTTCTAGTGCTCGAGGGGATAAAAATGATAAAAAATCTCATGGTATATACCTGAATAGAAGTCGAGGGAAGAGGATTAAGGTTTTGGTGCGTTAGAGTCCTAGATCCGGGTATTTGAGTGTAAGGTATGATTTTAGTTGTGGTGAGATGGAATTTGAAGGGTTTCAAGGATCAAAAAATTAAGGGTGAGCCTTTGCAATAGATTGAAATTCAGGTGGAACCAACAACTGAAGTACCCATGTATGGAGGTGTACACACTGGAAAATAAAAATCGGGAAATGCAGATATTGAGTTATGCAACATTTATCAGATATAGGGTTTTAAAAATACCAACCAAAAGTGGATGCGGAAGTGGAAAGGGTTGAGAAAAAGGATGATGAGGTGGTCAATTTTGAATATACAACACATTTGGCCTCTCTGGATGATGAGGTTATCACGGAGACTAGATGAGACAAAGCGAGCAATATAAATGTTGAATAATTAGAGACCATGGATGGGTACTTCAAGGTGGATGGTGAAAAATGGTGCCTCGCTAGACGAGAACAATGATAATTTCCATTATATCAAGGATATCATTGGTGAATATCATTTTCTATTTGGCTCGCTAGATAGTCTGTTTTAATAAATACCAAACAAGTGGACATGGAGGTGAAAAGGGGTTGATAAAAAGGATGATGTGGTGGTGGATTTTGAAGGCACGAAACATTTGACATCTCTGAATGATAAGTTTATTACTAAGATTAGAGAGACAAAATAGAATGATATAAATATTGTAAAATTAGAGAACAAGAATTGGAACTTGAAGGTGGATGGTGAAATGGTGCTCCGCTAGAGGAGGAAAAAGGTGATAATTATCATGATATCCAGGTTTTCATTGATTGTTGAAGAGCTTGACTCGAGATCTAGGAATATGTGAATAGCATTTTATATTTGTACTAACGAAAGAAGACATGGAGGAAAGTGCATTTTTCAATATCTCAAAAAATAAATTTGTGTTTGATCCTTTGATACAAATTGAAAGCGAGGTGGAACTAACAGTTGATGTATAAGTAACTGAGGGTGTATACATTGAAGAGGAAAATTAGTTAAAGTAGAGATTGGGTTGGATGAGTCCATATGTACCATTGGTTAGATGGTTACCATACAACTATACATGGAGGTAGAAAGGGTTGATAAAAATGATGATGACGATGTGAATTTTGAAGATCAAGCACATTTGACCTCTCTGAATGATAAAGTTGTTACCGAGTCTAGAGGAGACAAAAGGGATTGATATAAATGTCAAGGATGATCACTCTAAGGTGGATCGTGAAAAGGGTGCCTCATTAAAGGACAAATGTGATAACCTTTATGATATAATTGGTGAATATTATCTTCTATTTGCACTACCTAAGGAAGATAGGGAAGAAAGTGCATTGTTCATTATCTCAAACAATTCATTTGAGATCGGCATTATGCTACAGGTAGAAATCATATTGGAACCAACAACTAGGGATGAAAATGGAGAGAAACCGAACTTAAACTGGGTGAGCCACATTTGTTTTTATATTTTTCTAGAGAATAGGAAAAACAGAAGCCCATGAAACAAATATGGAAATAGATATTATCATAAAAATATATAGACCAAATATGGCAGGACACGGAGTGGAAAACGTATGGTTGACAGAACCAAGAGAACCCTTGAATTATGCATAGAAACTCAAGCAAACCTATAAGATTGCTATCTAACCACCTGGCTATTTAATGTACTGGAATATGGGAAGGTTAGAATGGTGGAAGTGTCCTTAAACACATGAACATATAACATTGTCACCGGTTTTAATTAGGATGAGCCGCTTAAGAAGTTTGGCTTGACAACGACATATATTGGGCTTGCTAAACTGGACCATGAGCACAAGAGTCTAAACTAGGAATACCGTATTAGCCGTCGAAAACATTGTTTCATTTCCGTTTTCTCCAAAACATTGTTAGCCATCCATTCCCTCCCCCATAATGAATGACAGGGCGTGGAACAATACTAACATGGGATAATCATGGCACACAACTTATTGAGTGAAATTAGAACATAGAATGGGGCATTAGATGTTAGTGGGCCAAGCTAAAACGATATTATTAGATAAAAATCAGAGGGAAGGATTCACCATGGCCCAGGATGTGGGACCTAACCCCCTGCCACTAACCATAACCCTACTTCTATATAATGAAACGCTTATTACTACATGTTTTCTTATCCCCATCTCTACAACCGCCACAATTCCATACTCGTGTTTTGTGCTCAGATTTATTGACCATGGTCTTTGCCTTTCATTCGGTGATATATGTGGTGTTCCTTTCCTCTCACTTTCTTGACGAGGTCGGTGCTTTTCCACTCATCGCATCTCTTCTAGTATCCATGTCTAGTGACATCATCACTACATTCACGCCCGAAATCATCCATCTCCTCGGCGCACTACAACTGATGCTTCAACATTAGGGCTCCCTCTTATTAACATCATGGGTATAAGAAGGTGAGATCCGAAATGAAGTGTATAAAAACTCAACCGATTCACTTGTAGCATCAAATATTTTATTGAATAGCATTTTCATTGTTTTGTTAGCGGGTTTATAACTAATGGATTGCATTAAATGCAAGAATGTTGATTTTTTCAAGGATTTCATGGAAATCTCTTAGTTTCACACATGACATGTTAGGGTATTTAAACTAGGGCTACACGGAGGTTCCTTTGCACTGCCTTTACATGCTAGATCCAATGATATTGGGCACCTATAATATATCCTAACACGGTTGAACTCTAAGAGGATTATATATCTTTGCCGATCAGTAATTAAAATGTGTATAAATATTTAGGAACACATAAGGGTTCAAAGAGCTAAGATCTGATTTTTTTGAATTCACGCCTTATCCCTTATGGGCTCTACAGATAGGCTATAGGGTGGTCCCGTTGAGAAGTTCCGTTACTAATCAGGAGTTTTGTTTCTTTGTAGAGAATAACAGTGGATCATTCATGGTGGAGTGTTGAGTGCACATAATATTCATGTTTTTTGACTTCCTAAAAAGCTTACTTTTACTTCCCGTCATTAATTTTATCTTTCAACATGACATGCATATGCACCCCTCGTCTATCTCCCTCATAAAAGGACAATAGATAAAGCCATTTTCCTCCCAAAACCCCATTTCCTTACTTGCACTTGCATCTCTTAGCTCACATCCTATCCATGAGCTTTGCTGCATTGATAAAAAACATAAAGTGCAAGAAAGACTACAGAATGCAAAGAACCAAGGATAGTAGACAAGTGGAAATTTTGGGCTCATCACCATCAAGCCCCAGGGTTGGCACCCCGACTATTGGGAGGCAAAGTTAGGTATAGCGCAACTTCCTACCATTTTCTACTCATGTCAGAGGGGATAAACATTTGGCAAAAAAAATACTCGCGATATATACTTGAATAGGTATTTGAGTACAAGGTGCGATTTTAGTTATGGAAACTTAGGATTTGAAGGTGTTTAAGATATGAAGCAGCTTCCTATCCGTTTTTCTCACACGGGAGCATATAAACATATGGTAAAACTAGTATCATGATATATATACTTGACTAGAATCTGATGACATGAAAATAAGGTTGTGGGGGGGGGGGTATTGGAGTCCTAGATATAACTATTTGAGTACAAGGTGTTTCATGGATCTACAAACACATATGCCGCGAGACAAAAGTAAGGATGAGTCTTAGTCTCGTGGCTAGATATTTTCCTTCCATTTGAACTCTTTTTATTCTGGTGTTATTTTTATCTTTAATATTCTGCTAATCTTTTTTCTGATCTGGTGCCTTTCATTTTTTCTTTGTATGCATGTTTTATGAGAGTTCCTTCATACTTACCCTTGCTCTCTTATTTTGTGCAGAAGTGAGCATCTTTGATGTTGATGGCAAAGTGTAGGAGTAGTACTATGGGATTGGGAAATGAATATAAGCTTGCATGTGTAGCTGAAATCTTGAGCACCGACCAAAATAATGACTAAAGTATCCCCTAGTTCTAGCTTGGTAATCTGGTTTTCTTTAGCCTAACATGTTTATAGTTGTAAAATTATAAATATGTGGCAGTTGTCAACTAGGCATATTATTGGGGCGTGACGGTCTTTGCTATAGATGGAAATTGAGGTGGAACCAACAATTGATGTACACGTGAATGAGGGTGTATACACTAAAGAAGATAAATTAGTAAAGGTGGAGATTGGGTTATGAAGCGTTAATCGGATATTTTTTAAATACCAAATAAGTGGATGTAGAAGTAAAAAGGGTTGAGAAAAAGGAGAACAAGTTGGCGATTTTTTAAGATACGACACAATTTTCCTCTCTGGATGATGTGGTTTTTATAGAGACTAAAGGAGACAATGCGAGTGATATAAATGTTGGAAAATTAGAGAACAATGATGTGCACTTGAAGGTGGATCTTGAAAATTTTGCCTCATTGAAAGAGAAAACTAATAATTACCACGATATCGAGGATATCATTTTTATTTGAACTGAGCAACGAGGTAGGGAGGAGAGTGCATTGTTTAATATCTCAAACAATGCATGCATGTTTGATATTCACTACAAACATAAAGCGAGGTGAAACCATCATTTGATCTTTTGTGAATGAGGGTATAGAAATTATATAGAGGAGAAATCAGTTGAGGCACAGATTGGGTTAGGTGATGCCCATGAACCATTGGTAATATGGTCATTTTAAATAATACCGAAGAAGTGGACATGTAGATGGTAAGCGTTGGGGGGAGGGTGATGTGTTTTGAAGACACGACATATTTGGCCTCTCTGGAAAACAAGGTTATTACTAAGACTAGAGGATACAACAAGGAGTGATATAAATTATGGAAAATTAGAATACGCGGGAAGACACTTGAAGATGGATGGTGAAAACAATGCTTCATTAGAGGATAAAAGGTGATAGTAATCATGGTATTAAGGATGACATGTGTGAATAGCATTTTCTATTTGAACTAACTAAGTAGGACATAGAGTAAATTACATTTTTCAACATCTCAAACAATTCATTCATGTTCGATCCTTTGCTACAGATTAAAAGCGAGTTGGAACCAACAACTGATGTACCGGCGAATAAGGGTGTAAATATCAAAGAGGAAGTTAATTAAGGTGGAGATTGGGTTAGATTAGTCCATATGTAACGTTGGTCAGATGGTGGGTTTAAGAAAATACCAAACAAGTGGACATAGAGGTGGAAAGGGTTGATAAATATGATGATGATGAAGCGATGTTTGAAGATAATACACATTTAGCCTCTTTGAATGATAAAGTTCTTGCTGGGACTAGAGAAGGTAAAAGGGAATGATATAAATGTTGGAAAAATAGAGAACATCAATGGGAACTTGAAGGTGGAATGTGAAAATGATGCCCCGTTAGAGGATAAAAGTGATATATTCCATGATGCAAAGGATATAATTGGTGAATATCATCTTATATTTTCACCGAATAAGGAATATAGGGAATAAGGTTCATTGTTCAATATCTCAAACATTCATTTAACCACGATCCTTTTCTATAGGTAGAGAGCATGGTGAGACCAAGAATTACCATGAATGAGTGTGCAAACATTGAAGAAAAGAAAGCAGTTAAGACACAGATTGAGTATTGTGAGTTCATGTTTACAATTCACCATAAGGAGGGCTTGAAGAAGTACCATACAAGTGGATTTGTAGGTTAGAAAGGGTTGATAAAAAGGATTATGAGTTGGTAAATTTTGAACATAGTAAACATGTGGTCTCTTTGAATGGTATTAATATTGAAGCTAGAGAGACAAAGTTAGTGATATAAAGGTTGGAAAAACGAGAGGCAAGCATGGGCATTCAAAGGTGGATGGTGAAAATGTTGCCTCATTGCAGGAGAAAAGTGATAAATTATTGTATTATCATGGATCTCAATATATGGTGAAAATCGTCTTCTGTTTAAACCAACTAAGGAAGATATATGGAGGAAAGTTCATTATTCAATATCTCAAACAATTCATTAATGTTTGACTACAGCCAAAGTAGTGGCCGCTCAGACAATTTGACAGTAATAATTAAATTAAATTGAAGACCCAAATGTTCTATGTTGAAGGGTTGAATTACCTCAAGGTAATAAAGTTGTATAACCTAGTGTGTCAATGCGGTTTGGGAAATCAAACTTTCAAATGACACCAGGTTGGCCAACAGAACATTTGGGTGTCCACTTTTGCAACTAAAACATGGTGAACACAGTTCATTCATGCATCTCCTATTCTCCTTGGGTGTCCTGATGCTACCAGGACCACCACCAAATCCAAACACTATTTTTAGGTCCTTACCCCATATGATTCTCCAAAAAACCCTGTCAAATTGGAGTATTCCCTCCTTCTAGAATTAACTGACACATTTGTCTAGATTCGCACGTATCTATATGCATTTTAGTGTGTAGATACATGTGAATCTAGACAAATGTGTGTTCGTTAATTCAGGATGGAGGGAGTATAAGACCGCAATTACAAGAAACTCAAACTTAATAAGAGAACAACCAGTAGGCAATGTAAGCATGTTCCAGCCATAGGATCATTAGAAAAACTTTAACCTGCTAGCATAGCTAGACAATTACTGGCGAGGGGTTAACTCATCAATGCCCATTGTTACGGACTTGGGTTTTGGAGAAGGAGGGAGCACTGAAGGCATCAATCGGCTAGAAAACAACCAAACAGGGACACAAGGTTTACCCAGGTTCAGGCCTCATAGAGGTCCCTACTCCTGCTTGTCTGCTCTTGGAATTATCGAGAGATTCGAAAGTTACAGGGGTGCGCAGATGTAATCTGGCGATGGTTGTGGAAACTAGGGTTGTGATTGTCCTCCTCCACCCCTCCTAGCCTTTATATAGATAGGCTAGGTCTCAGGTAGTAGGTCGAGTCGGTTACAGATTAGGGTTTGTCCCTTTAAACTTTCTATCTTAAGCTTCTTCTTGCGTCCCAAGCAATCGGAGTCTCCGTGGGTCACCCGAATCCTATATTGGGCCCTAGTAACGCCGTGGGTTTCTGCCAGACCTGGACCGTATATGCTAAGCTCGAGTACCTATAAGGTATACCCACGTCAGTAGCCCCTAAGTGTCCGGTTGAATCCCAGATTCGAGTGGAGACTTTATGAAGTCTTTCGAGTGCACATCTGAGCATATTTTTGAGTGCTTTGATTGATGTCATAGGGATTGTTGATATACATGCCTAATTCATCTGATGCATCGGAATCAGTTAACTGCCTTAGGGCAAAACAACGCAATCAACTCAAACTCGAGTCCCCGGACTTGAATTTGGGAAAGTTCTGGTGTAATTCAACTTAGGCCGCGAAGGTCTTACAGAGTTTGAATCCCAGTGTATAAGTGTGAGCACTCGACGTATCCATCAAGGCATATTTTATCGTACCTGCAGGGACGGATATTTTCTGGTAGAGCATAGCAGATGCGTTGCCAGGCCTTATTCAGGTCTTATCTTCACGTCGTAGACGCGACATCCGGATTTTATCATCGCGGAGATGATTCGGGTGACCCAGGAGACGCAGTCTCTTTGCAGAGAAATTATGAGGCGGAGTCACCATTGTTCTCGAGTGTGGACGTAGTCAACACATAGTTATGTGTAAGAAAAAATCATAGGGTGCGCGACCAGCGCTCCCTATGGGGGTAGCCCCTGAGTGCCTATTCGAGTCGTAGACTCGAGTGGGGACTATAAGTACTTTGTGACTACTGTCGTCTTTTGCTTGTTTCAGTCGAATGTGCTTTCAGCGCTCCCTATGGGAGTAACCCGAAGTCCACAGTCGAATCGTTGATTCAAGGGAAGGGTTCTTGAATGTTCTAGAAAAAATTCCGTTGAGTGTGCGGCTAGCGCTCCTGTTAGGAGTAGCCCCCGAGTGCTTGGTCGAGTTGAAGACTCGATTAAGGACTAAAGCAGTCAAAAAGTGCTCCTGCTGGAGTTAATGACGTCAGTGCTGATAATGAGATGACCTCAGTTACCCGCATGAGCGGCTTTGATGGGACGTGACGAGTAGTGGGTCCTACTCTCTGACTTGGATTTGACCATGCGTGCGTAATCTTCTAGTTTAACTGTGTCTCCTCGATTCTTGCGCGTAATTGGTGGAGTGGGGCGACGGTTCGTGGGCTGTCACGTGTCGACGCCGATGTGTGCCACGTGCTAGATTGATTTTCTCCTAGCTGTTGGATGCCATCTGCTGTGAGGTTAAGTAGGGGTTCACCTTGCGGTAATTTCCCCACATATTCTTATCCTTCGCGCACCTCCGCCATGCTGCTCTTGCTGTTCCATTGCTCACCTCTCCTTTGTGGCACTGGACTAACTTTGCACCTTCCCTAGTTACTTCCTATGATCACACCGCCAGCGCAAGATGTGCAAGAAGAAGGGATACGCCGCCGCTGGATCTACGGCCGCCATTGTGGCGCCCAAGAAGAAGGGCGCAGGCACTCGCGTCACCAATGGGTAATGGCGCCCGTCCACCATCAAGCCATCGGAGTTGTTCACACAGCGCCAAGATGGAGCGCTTCCTGCCGCTGAGGATGACTCTCGCGTTCCTAGCGATGAGGTAATCCCCAGTCCTCCTGCGAGTTTTCGTGTGATGTTCCTTGCGTTCGTCATTCGCGGTCTCTCTCTTCCCCTACATCCGTTTGTTAGGGGTCTTCTTTGCTTCTATGGGCTCCAGCTGCACCAGCTATCCCCAAACTCTATCCTCCACATTGCCTTTTTCATCACTCTTTGCGAGTCTTGGCTCAGAATCGAGCCACACTTCGGCCTCTTCAAAAAACTCTTTAAGCTCAAACGTCAGTCGGGGTCGGGTTCAGTAGTCTACGAAGTAGGAGGCTGCAGGATCCACGTCGACTCCAATGTCACTTATTTCTCCATCAAGCTCACTGTGTCTATCCAAGGGTGGAGGGATAAGTGGTTCTACGTCCGCGCCAAAAGGCCGACGGAGAGCACTACGGACTCGCGCCCTTCGATTCGGTGGCGGTCTGCAAGAGGAGGCCATCCTAGAAGAATGTTGTGATGCCCAGCGAAGTCGAGGAAATAGAGATGTTGTATTAGCATGTATGTGACCTCGAATGCCACATATGAAAGGAAGAAGGTGGAGCTGAACTCATTCGCACGTGGTTGCGCCGCCGCGTATAGCCTCTGCAGGCCAAGGCACATCCGATGTACCGCTGGATTGGTACTGGCGATGTCACTCGCATCTTTGCGGAGGGCATTTCTTCGGGTGAAGTGGACAGGAGGTTGCGGTTGGTGACCAAGTACACCACCAAGGAGGATCTCCCAGGCGATTCGGTCGTGCCTCCATTTTGCACCAGCAATCCTGCACCTGAGGTGGATTTCTTCTGTGAAGTGTTCTTGATTTTTGATTGCCTGTTAGTTGCTTGATATACTGATGCTTCTTCTGATTGTAGGACTAGAAAGTAGCTGCCAGTTTGCCACCTCATCCTGAAGGAGTTATCCCGCGCAAAGCAGAGGAAGAGGACGAATTGGGCTCCACCGTCCCTATTAGGGAGGAGCAGGAAGCCCCCGAGTCCAGTGATCAAGGGACTCGCAAGCGTTCCCGTAGAGAGGGCTCGGATGCTTCATCACTGTCGATGCCGGAGGATCCTTATACTACTATTGTAACTACCTCGATGAATTACGCTCTAAGTTGCATGCCTGGATGAGCGAAAGTGGTTAAAATAGTACGGTGGGGCCCAGGGGCCAGTCACAGGTAGACCTGTCGGCCGTCCTAACCACTTCCAGAACATTGGGACAAGAACGAGCGGCGTAATCGGCAGGAGAAGGGATCAACTACATACACAAGTGAGTATGTATGCAAGCCACCATACAATAGTTTTCAGAGCTATTCCATCTAAAAGAAATAGAAATATTGGAACGCCATACGATAAGATCCAAATATCCTAGATAGAGATAATAGTTTAGGATAGCTCCTCATACATCAAACATCAGAGTATCAGGCGGAAGCGGAAGACAAGATCCGAGTACGGATAAGAAGCAAACCGGCATAAGATGCCACATAAATAAACACATCCCGCCCACAGATCTCGCGGATCCCCATCCCCGGAATCACTACACCGAGTGATCGTTGCCAATATCATCCGTCTCCTCCACCCAGTATCCATCTTGCGAATACACCTGTTCATCTGAATCAAACAATTTATCGTGTGAGACCCTAGGGGTACTCAGCAAGTCTTTATGCCTCTAAAGGGGACATATACCTGGGGTGACGCAATTGCAGCAAAAGATAATACCTAACAAATCTATAGATACTCGCTAACCATCTGCCTAACCAATGATAGACGGATGTCCGTTAATTAGTAACAACAGTTATAACAGTATAATTAACAGATCCATCCTCCTTCTCGCTTACCACGAGAAAGCGGACGAACAACCCATCCGTTGGCAGTTTTATTAACCATTCCATGAGTATTGCACTATTTACTAGTCAGGTACTTAGTCAAATTAAAAGCGGTACTTTAGTTATACTTGTCTATGATCGAGAAACTGTGCTCCAAGTCATCCATAACCGCGGACATGGCTTTCAGAAAGATTTACCCTGCAGGGGTGCACAAATAGCAACACACACTCGATCAACCTCGGAAAAACCAAATCAAAACCCAACGAGGCATTCACGACAAAGCGATCACAGGATTCAGAAATATTTCAGGGAGCCACCCCAATAAGCTACCCGCAACGAAGTTGGTCGGCTCTGAGACGGACCCAGGGTTTGTGACAATGGCTGTAAATGACTAGGAACCCGAAAATGTGACTGGGCTTGTCGATACCGCGAAAACATTCCACATTCTTAAACAGTACATGTGCTCCTCGCACAATCTTAAATAAAGCAGTAAAGCATGGCATAAGTACATGATAGTAATAAAGCCCCAAACTACTTGTGTCCCCAAGAAATAGAAATGAATCAAGCTCTGGCTCAGGGGGGTCCATAAGGCCTCCTGGATGTGGATAGTGTGAATAGTCAAGGAACAGGAATCAAGTACTCGGGGTCCTACGGGACACAAGTGAGCATGAAAAACCAAATAGCAGATATTGCTCACCGGTGCCTCTTTCATTAGTTATCCCATTACTACTCAGGTTAAGTTGTTTAGGTACCTCGTTATCCATCAGACACTCACATACCCTACATATGCATTGCTACGACTCGCATGGCTCAAACAACTCCTGTAGTAATGGCTCATGGGATGGAGGAACAAGCTTTGGTGGGGTTTAAAAGTAAAGCCTATGCAGTACTTGATATTCAATTTAATGCAATCGCGACTCAATGATGCAAGAATAAGATAGAGGCAATAGGTACTATATGTATGCAAGCATGTGGTAGTGCTTGCCTGGCAGCTCAGTTGAAGCGAGAGAAGGATCTGGGTGGTACTCACGGATTCCGATAACTCCCACCTTTCGGCGTCTATTCGACGAAGAACCAAACAAACAAGGGCCAACATAAATAAAGTGCACAATCATATGAATTAAAATGCGACAAGCAAACAAGCATGCCATGATGAATGATGCACAATTTACATGGCAATAATGTAGCATGGCATGGGTGAGGTGTGGGGTACAAGAATAAAGCATTTTATTGAGTTTTAGCCATGTTTTGCTCCATATAAGTTGCTGTATACTTTATATTTACATGATACATGCTGCAATTCAGAACATGGAATGCATAGTTAGAACGGGCTCGTCGCGCTGATCGATTTAGACATATTATTTGTCGAATTTGGAGTTGTAGAAATAAAGTTATTAATTAATTAATTAAGAAAAGGCATGTTTATTGCATTTAAACAATTTCGCAAATTTAATTTGCCCAAAAGATATTTTGAATGGCATATTTGAATTCCTCACATTTTTCTGATTCCAAAACATATATCATTTGTAATATTTGGAATTACAAATTAAAAGTTATTAAAAACAGATTTTAAATCATATTAAAACATTTCTGAAATTGTTTTATTAAAACAGAAAAGCAGACAGACTTTTTATACACAACCCAACTGAGTCACAGTCACAGACATGTGGGACCCATGCTGACTGGACGAAGCTGCGCGGTGGAAACATTTTATACCGCGAGCTCAGCCAACCACAGCCACTGACAAGCGGGCCCGTGCCACGGATGGCCCCACGCGCCAGTGGGCGAGAGAACGGCGGACACGTGGCGCGGACGGGGACGGCGGGTTGAGGCCCAGACTTTGCGGGTGCCTTTTTGTAAAACACTACAGCGGCTGACAGGTGGGGTTCGGGTGGAGCGCGGGTTGACGTGGCAAAAAGGTGGGGGGTATTTGCAAAGTACCCAACTGGTACTGTTTTTCTTCTCGCTGTTTCTGACGAAACTGACAGAGAACGCGAGCGGCGCGGTGGGCGCTAGAACTCGCGATCGATCGCGCGCGCGCAGGCGGCGGTGACCACTGGGGCTGGCTGGGGTTGATGCAGGGTAAGCGCGGCGCGGCTAGGTAAGGTTCTCGCGACGAGAGGACGGTCCTCGACGACGTGAGCTCGCCGCGCCGAGAGCGCTCGAACAGATCGGCAAGCGGAGGTGTCTGGGAGGGTCAGGCGCTCACCGGGAGTGGGTCGGTGGTGGCGGAACGGCTTGGGACGCAGGGGATCGGCGACGATGCAAATGACCGGCGATTAGGGTTTGCTTGTCAGCGTCACAGATCTGCGGCAGGTCTGGGGCTTCTCCTCCTCGGCGACGTGGACAGGGGCGATGCAGGGGTTCTCCACGGCCTTCCCCAACGCCTCAACGGCCGCCCGCCTCCTTGAACTGGCGTAAGAGGTGGATGCCGACGGTGGGGTTGGTGATCGGTGGTGGAGAGGTGGTTGCAGGGGAAGATGGGGAAGAAGGGGTAGAAGGGCTAGGCCCTGGTGGATCTGGCGTCTCCAGGCAGAGAGGGGAGTAGATAGGAACGGGGAGAGGGGGTGCCGTGGGAGGCGTGGTGGAGGAAAAAGGTGGCTCGGCCACCTTTTCTCCCTCACGTGCTGGGCACGGCTAGGGCAGGGGTAGGGAGGACAGGGGCTGCTGGCCAGGGGCAGGTGGCTCGGGTGTGGGGCCTGGCTGGCAGAGAGAAGGGAGAGGGGAGGTTAGCTAGGGAGGTGCTCGGCATGGAGCTAGGGTTGGGACTAGCTCGGTTAGGTTAGGGTAGATGGGGGTGGGTCCTGGTTGGCAGAGAGAGAGAGCAGCTAGGGGGTGCTCGGCATGTGAGAGCAAGGTAGTTAGGGTTTAGGTTTAGAGAGAGGGGTTAGGGAGAGATGGTAGGGGTAGGGATCTAGCATGATCCAACTAGATCAAGCAAGGAGG
The DNA here is from genome assembly GCA_023614405.1 of Avena insularis. NCBI lineage: Eukaryota > Viridiplantae > Streptophyta > Magnoliopsida > Poales > Poaceae > Avena > Avena insularis. The sequence continues at coordinate 39,995,350 of CM042694.1, forward strand.
GGAGGTGAGATGGTGTAGGTTTTGGTGATGCATGGTCATGTGCATGATCAAGTATAGGGGGGAAATGGGTATGGGGTGGTCTCACATGAGCATGCATCGAGGAGGCGAGTGGTAGGAAGGCTTGATGCACATGGCAAGGAACAAGATCAAGGTGAGAAGGTTTGAGAGAAAGAGATCTCAAAAGAGGAGATGCACTCAAATCCAAGAAAACCAAAGAAGGATAAGATGGTGAGGCTTGTTGCATGGCCCATGCATGTGCATTAAATGTCATGTCCAGTCTTGTGAAAACAAAATAATAATCATGGCATTTATACACATGCATTCCCTAATATGGAGTAAGGCCAAGCAAAAAGGAATTAAAAATAGATTCCATGTGGAGTAGAGGGAGATGATCATACTTGAATATAATTAGGACTTGCTAGTGTGTATATTCCACTAGATGCATTATATCCTCAACAATTTTCAAACATGAGCAATCACTCAAAATCAACCCATATGGAAGCTTGAAAAAGGGGTACCACTCATATATCATGCAAAGGTGGCCATGTGGCTCCTCATATATCCATAATGTGAAAATAATATGGTGCATGTATGGGAACATGTGGAAGTAGAAGTGGATCCATCCCAACCCACATGAGCTAGAGGTAAAACCAAAAGAAATGCAAAGCTCACATATAGTTGGATGGTAGGATTTTAGGGTGGTGACAAGAAAGGTGGTGGAGTTAACAAAAGATATGCCCCCAACTCAACTTGGGCATCAAGCATTTATCAAGACCCAAATACAATATATCAAGAGGCAAATACAATTAACAATGCATATGGAATAAGAACCAAATGAAAAGGGTTTTCTATGATGCTCAAATGCAAGGTGGCATGATGATATGAGCATGATATCATTATGATGCAACAATTATATGTAGGAAGTAGCAATTATATTACTAGACCATGTAGCATTACATATGTTAGACAGATGGGATGCTACAACTATGGAGGAGCCAATCGCTGACGTGCCCCTGCGTGCCATGGCTCCCCTCTCGGAAGAAGCTGAGGTTGCCGAAGGAGTCGTCTAGTGATTCCTTTGACCTCGAAAATAATGACGGGTAAGTCTTTATTTTTGCGAGTTCGTCTTTCCTTTCTCAAATTTTTCTCCCTTCTGAATTGGTGATGGATGCTTGTAGTCAAACAGCGTCGTCGTCCTCTGATGACTGCCAATTTGTTAAGGAGTCCGGAGTCGTAGACTCCAAGAACAAGGAGGTGGCGGTGCAGTCTCCTTATCCTTCGATGGCGGCCTACTCCGGCACGCATTCTTCAAGCTCTCCCCATGCTGGGGAGCATTAAGTTGTTGCCCGGACGTCGATTCTGCAAGAATCTTCGGAGTCCCTAGAGGAACATGTGAGTTTTATTCGTGCCGTTGGCACTCGAATTTTGTGTTAATGCTCACAGTGCTTCTCTTTTGCTTGTATTCTATCGTGAAGAATTCCACTCGCCTCGCTGAGCAGATCCTTTCCTTGGGTCGACAGCGTGCCTTGCTGGATAACCGCCATTGTGCCTTTGAAGGTTAGTTTTAAACTTTTCTCTCCATTCTATTGTGTGGAGATTGGCGAGTGATCTTGCCATGTTTATGTACTTTGCAGGTGAGCATAAAAAACTTCTTCGTCTCGTCGCTTCCCTCGAGAAGGGTCTTGCCACGACGAGCAGAAACGCGACGAGGCAGTCGAGGCTCTGAAGGAGGCACAAAAATGTGAGGAAGACTTGCGTTCCTCCACTGCTGATAGGGAAAAGTTGTTCATAGAACAACTCTTCTCAGTCATGAAGGCGCTTTCAGGTACGAATCTGCCTTGTTTGTATTTGTCATGTACTTTGCCTTCACATTATTGTGCTCATATGTGTATTCTTCCAGATGCCGCCGGCGTAGGATTTGACGCCCAGGCGCTGGCCCGCGCGGATGCTTTGGCCGGCGCCATGACTGCAGTCAAGGACCGCAGTGCCACTCTCCAAGACACACCTGGAAAGGCCAAGGGCGTGCTGAGTCGCCTTCGAGAGGAGGTGGCTCCCAAGGCCAATATAATCGAGAGTCTTGATGGCTTGGTGGAGTCCTTCGCAGAGGGCATCCCGATGGACTTCAAGAATTTGCAGAGGTCAGTTGGCTCGACCACGGCGCTCGCAATGGTGAAAGCCCACGGCGTGGAGCTGGACCCCAGCGAGATTTCCTCGGCAATGCCGGTCGCTGCAGATGGCCAGCAGGTAGTCTTCCAGCCTTTCGCCACTAAGTGCAGTAAGTATAGACCTCATCTCATTGATGACCCACAAGTATAGGGGGTGTATCGCAGTATTTTCGAGGGAAGTGAAACCCAATTTATTGATTCGACACAAGGGGAGCCAAAGAATATTTATAAACCTTAACAACTGAGTTGTCAATTCATCTGCACCTGGAAAACAATCTTGCTCACAACAGTTTATCAGTAGCAATAGTTTTGTAGTAGGAATAGCAAAGTAACAGCAGTAGTAAAGCAAAGAGAGTAGTAAAAAAATCAGTAAACAGTGGGATTCGAGTGCGGTAGGCATAGGGATGGATGGATGGGCGTTGCATGGACAAGACAATTCACATAGCAATCAGAACATAGGGCAATTGCAGATAAATAAGATAAAGCATCCAAGTACTAGACAATCCTAGGCATGTGTTCCATATATAGTCATACGTGCTCGCAATGAGAACTTGCACAACATCTTTTGTCCTGCCAGCCCGTTTGCAGCGGGGCCTCAAGGGAACTACTGGAAATTAAGGTGCTCCTTTTAATAGAGCACCGGAGCAAAGCATTAACACTCCGTGAACACATGTGATACTCACATCAAAGCCATTCCCTCCGGTTATCCCGATTTCTGTCACTACGGGGCCATTGGTTCCGAACAACAACGTGTGTATACAACTTGCAGATAAGACCAAAAACAATACTATCATAATGAATCAATAGCCTACAGCGGGGGATTACTCACTCATAGATGGGGGAAACATTGATGGTCGATGGAGAAGCGATGGTGATGATGATGGCGATGATCTCCTCCAATTCCCCATCCCGGCAGGGTACCGGAACGGAGTTTCTGGTGCTGTTTCGTGGAATCTGGTGGTGGCGGCGAAGCGGAACTCCTTCTAGAAAAACGTCGAACCCCCCGGAGTTTTTAGGTCAGAAGGCTTCTTATAGGCGAAGAGAGAGGCCGAGGGGGTGCCTAGGGCCACCACACCATGCCCTGGCGCGGCCAGGCCCAGCCCGCGCGTGGGGGGTGTGTGGCCAGCCCCTGGCCCTCCTCCGTCTCGTATTCTGGCTCCTGGAGTCTTCTAGAAAAATAGGCATTTCGGCTTTTGTCCCATCCAATTCCGAGAATATTCCCTTTCTGACTTTCCTGGAACCAAAAACAGCAGAAATGTGCAGTAATCGTGGCTCTTGTTAATAGGTTAGTCCAAGAAATCATATGAAAAGTACTCCAAAGTGTGGACAAAACACAAGAAAGTGGATAAAACCAAGCATGGAGCATCAAAAATTATAGATACATTTGCAATGTATTAACATCCCCAAGCTTAACTCCTGCTCGTCCTCGAGTAGGTAAGTGATAAAAAGAAAGAATAATTTTTGAGGTGACATGCACCGTCATAAAATTGATCAAAGTATTTGTAAAACAATCAAAGCTAGGATCATAGTACTTCATCATAACATGAAAGACAAAGTTCTAACAATAATACATAGCAACTATGATGCAACATGAAAAGGCACAAACAAAAGATTCATGAATAACAATGCTTTGCAAGACGTTTGTTTGTTCCACATAAAGAAAACATAGCATAATAGAATTCATCTTGTCCCTCATAGAGTAGCAAATATAAATGCATATGACACCTTCAAAGTTCATAAGAGTGACTAGATACAAATAGTTTAAAACAAGCAATATCAAAGCTATGCATCAATCAACAAGTCTTGGGACATTGCACATAGAACTATTAATGGCCACTATGCTCTCAAAGTAGGTGCATAAAGGTAGAAGGTGGAGACTCAATATAATGGTGGAAGAAAGGCCTTCATAGAAGGAAGCAGAGATTCAAGTTTCATAAAGAGCTTCCAAAAATTATGGTACTTAATAGCTTTCAGCTCTCATTGCCCCTATCATAAGCATCTTGAAGTGATTAAGGTTAAAGTGAACAAACTATGGTGTACATGCTTGACGAATTATAAGTTAGGAATCTCATGTCCCTTGTATACGAGGGCCGCTCCTCATGCTACTCAAGTTTAGTCACCGGTAAGTTCTTATCATCATAAGTACATGTGTATCATAGAGAACCGCCAACGGGCTACCCCTTGCCCGATGATATGGAAGAATCCCCATATCAAAATGACAAGGCAAGCAGGCAACGAGCATCTCAGCAATCTTCTTATTTACCATGGGAATATGGTGCTTTTTTCTTTCTTTCCTCTTTTCATAATCTCTTTTTTTCTTTTTTTCTTTTTTCTCAACATAGGACTCTTTTTTATAAGAAGAATGCTTCATAGACAGCTCATTATGGTTACGTTGCAGGTTTCCACCATGTCAGCATGGATTAGACCAGCGGCCCAAGCATTTCTCTAACACATATACATAACTCCATGGACTTACAAGCTCCCCTTTCATTTCACACTTACGACATCCATAAACAAAAGAGCATGATATCAACTAGGTACAAGTACCAAGTGCAATGTTGAAAGCATTCCCCATGACAGCATGGTTCTGCTAAATCCCAACAAATAAGTGCAAGCATATACAACATAGACGACACAATGGTTCAAGTTTATTAAGGGCAAGAAAAGTAAAGTGTGCCATCAAGTTCGTGAGAGCTTTAATCACTAGTTTTCTCATAACAAGTTTAATTTGGAAGGTAAACAAAAGCATGAATATACTTGGAATAGCATAAGCTAGTAGGTAGGTATGGTGGACTCTTTGGAATAACTTGGTTTAGGGAGTTGGATGCATGAGTGGAACTCATACTTGGTTGTGGAGGCTAGCAAAAGACTGGGAGCGACAAACTAAGAGAGCAATAATGGCCATAATCATGCAGAGCGACAAAACATCATTGATCAAAGCATAAAGTGATACTACAAGTTGAAAACTAAAGGATCATAAAGGCTATGGTGACTTGAGATAGTCATAACATGGTGTGAGCATGCGCCAAGTCAACCCAAATAAAGCATCAAAGGAGAACACCACTATACTATGCTTTAATATGCTAAAACAACACATGATTCATCCAAGGCACATTAAGCAATCTCAATTGTTTATAACAAGTCATGCTACATCAAAGAATACTAAGCATAAGGCCAAAACAATACCAAGCATGGCATGACAAAGCATAGGCCACAGTCAAAAACAAGCTCTTTTTACCACATAAGCATGATCTTTCCTACTCTTTTCCAAACCAAACCAAACCAAACTATTTGCAAACCAATGTATGAACGAGGGGGTCCAACCAATTTATTCAGAAAACTAAGCAAACAAAAGCAAACAAAAAACCAAAACGAAAACGAAAACAAAAAAGAAGACGCTCCAAGAACAACACAACTGTGCATGAAACAATAAAAATGAAGCGTTTGGAAGAAACATGGGATTTTTATTGATGAAGAAGGGGATGCCTTGGGCATCCCCAAGCTTTGATGCTTGTACTTCTTGGATATTTCTTGGGTTGACACGCGTGCCATCCCCAAGCTTGAGCTTTAGTCCATCCTTCATCTCATTACTCATTCCTTCCATACACCTGAAAATTTTCCTTCATACAAAACTTCACACAATCTTTATTAGCAACATTAGTGCACTCAAGATAAATAAGTCTTAAGGTTCAGTTCTAACACCAAATAAACTTCCATTAGAACACTAGCTACTGTAGCAATCCCTCAAAAAGCTCAATTCCCCAAAAGAACTCAAAAAGGAACCCATAAGAAGCAAATGCAGAAAATGGTAGAAATCTGTCAAAACAGACCAACAGGTAAAGACGAATATTTTCGAAGACCTTCTGTTGCTCAAATAAAAAAATGTTGAACTAACGAAATTTTAGATAACAACCTGGGGCAGAAGCACAAAACATTACAACTCAATCCGACATACAGAGCTCTCTCTCACGAATGTTTACGGTGAAGCACAAAAATCTGTTTCGGGACAGCAACTTTCCCAATCATTACTTCTCTCTCATTAGAGGTTACTCTTGGCACAAAAAGCAAATAAAAAAGATAAGGAGCAGTTATTACTGAAGTAATAACTTCCAAGACTCATCTAAAACTTTTGGGTTATCTCCCAATAAGTACTTTTCTTTAACGCCTTTAAGTTAGGCATAAGGAAAAACTAAAATGGATAAAATAGAAGTAAGCGAAGATAATCATGGTGAAAACATTGTTTTGTTCAATGAAATCCTTTTGTTAACAAGTTTGATCTGGTCTTGTTACCAAAACAATTTCATATGAGACAAAACTTTGTATTCCACTTATGATTGTGTTACCTCAACCTTGATAGCAATGGTCCCAATCATAATAGTTTCAAATTTTTCTCTTGGTATGGGACAATATATTTCTCCAACTTGAATGCCCTCAACATATTCACTTGAATTTAAACCATAAGTCCTAACAATCTTCTTGGGGAAATAGACAGTATGTTCCTTGTCATTAACATTGAAGGTCACCTTCCCTTGATTACAATTAATAACAGCTCCTGCAGTATTAAGAAAAGGTCTCCCAAGAATAATAGACATATTATCATCTTCAGGCATAAAAGTTTGAGAGGATGCTCTCATAAGAAATATGAAGTGAAGTAAAAGAGAGCATCAAGAAGCAAATCCAAAACACATTTAAGTCTAACCCACTTCCTATGCATAGGAATCTTGTATGCAAATAAATTCACAAAGAATAAAGTGACATACATAGGAAGGTAAAACAAGAGTAACTTCAAAACTTTCAGCACATAGAGAGGTGTTTCAATACCATGAAAACTTCTACAACCATATTTTCCTCTCTCATAATAATTTTTAGTAGCCTTATGAATAAACTCAACAATATAACTATCACAAAAAGCATGCTCTTCATGATCTACAAGCACTAGAGCTTTATCATAAACATCTTCAAAAGAATCCTCAGGAACATAACATTCATCCTTCTTTAGTAAGCATGGGGGACAATCAAATAATGTAAGGGATAAAGAGTTACTCCCATTAGAAGGTAAGCATGGGTAGCTAATCCATTCTTCCTCCTTTTGTTCATCACTCTCCTTCTCTTTTTCATCTAATGAGATTTCAGGTTCATCAATTTCTTCTTCCATAGGATCCTGCAAGGCATTAGTCTCTTCCATTTGTGGAAAGCATCTATTGGTATATTCAAGAATATAGCCGTTTTCTTCCTTGTAATTCTCAAAGCAAAATTTAAGTATACCATAAACCTCATACTTATAAGGTGAATCGTCAATATTTTCAAGCAAACTAGCAAGTTCAAATGCACCCTTCCAAGCAATAAATTCCTCAATTTGTTCCACATCATAAAGATCATAATTTCCCTTAACATAGGAAGATATGGTAACATTATCATTATACTCACATTGAAAAGGGAGGTGTTTATACCTCCTATAGCAACAAGATTTATCAAAGCAATAAGTAACATTATAAGTAGAGCACACGTTTCTAGCAATGGTATACGATCTATCAATATGTCCCCATAAGTGTTTCCCTTTTTGTGACAAGCGGTGTTCCTTATAATAATATTTTTCATCTTCCGTGAACCCACATTTCCAATAAGCGTCAGTTTCAAAGAAACCAACCATTGACGACAAGCATGATAAGGCAAGACAATAACAGTCCAATGAAAATAACAACTAGAGAAGGAACTACTTTTTTTGTATTTTTGATAAAGAAACAAGCAAACAAGGAGAAAATAAACTTAGCTTGAACAATAGTGAATCCAAGTGAACTTGATAAATAAAGCTATGCTCCCCGGCAACGGCGCCAGAAAATAGTCTTGATGACCCACAAGTATAGGGGTGTATCGCAGTATTTTCGAGGGAAGTGAAACCCAATTTATTGATTCGACACAAGGGGAGCCAAAGAATATTTATAAACCTTAACAACTGAGTCATCAATTCAGCTGCACCTGGAAAACAATCTTGCTCACAGCAGTTTATCAGTAGCAACAGTTTTGTAGTAGGAATAGCAAAGTAACAACAGTAGTAAAGCAAAGACAGTAGTAACAAAAGCGAAGAAGTGGGATTCGAAACGGTAGGCATAGGGATGGATGGATGGGCATTGCATGGACAAGACAATTCACATAGCAATCAGAACATAGGGCAATTGCAGATAAATAAGATAAAGCATCCAAGTACTAGACAATCCTAGGCATGTGTTCCATATATAGTCATACGTGCTCGCAATGAGAACTTGCACAACATCTTTTGTCCTGCCAGCCCGTTTGCAGCGGGGCCTCAAGGAACTCGGAAATTAAGGTGCTCCTTTTAATAGAGCACCGAGCAAAGCATTAACACTCCATGAACACATGTGATCCTCACATCAAAGCCATTCCCTCCGGTTATCCCGATTTACATCGCCGGGGCCATTGGTTCCGGACAACAACGTGTGTATACAACTTGCAGATAAGACCAAAAACAATACTATCATAATGAATCAATAACATGTTCAGATCTGAAATCATGGCACTCGGGCCCTAGTGACAAGCATTAAGCACAACAAGTCGCAACAGTCATAAAGCACAAATAAAAGATACTAGGCACCATGCTCTAACAATCTGATGCCATTACATGAACGGTCTCATCCAATCCCTACCATCCCCATATCCTACAGCGGGGGATTACTCACTCATAGATGGGGGAAACATGGATGGTCGATGGAGAAGCGATGGTGATGATGATGGCGATGATCTCCTCCAATTCCCCGTCCCGGCAGGGTGCCAGAACGGAGTTTTTGGTGCTGTTTCATAGAATCTGGTGGTGGCGGCGAAGCGGAACTCCTTCTGGAAAAACATCGACCCCCCCGGAGTTTTTAGGTCAGAAGGCTTCTTATAGGCGAAGAGAGAGGCCGAGGGGGTGCCTGGGGCCACCACACCATGCCCTGGCGCGGCCAGGCCCAGCCCGCGCCTGGGGGGTGTGGCCAGCCCCTGGCCCTCCTTAAATCTCGTATTCGCTCTGAGTCTTCTGGAAAAATAGGCACTTCGGCTTTTGTCCCGTCCAATTCCGAGAATATTCATTTTCTGACTTTCCTGGAACCAAAAATAGCAGAAAACAGGCAGCTGGCACTGTGGCTCTTGTTAATAGGTTAGTCCAAGAAATCATATGAAAAGTACTCCAAAGTGTGGATAAAACACAAGAAAGTGGATAAAACCAAGCATGGAGCATCCAAAATTATAGATACATTTGCAATGTATCACTCATTGCTATAGTCGCTGCTTATTCTACTGAGTTGCAGCGATTGAAGAGTGCAAAGGCTGCGGCGTCTAGGGCTACAACTGGGAAGTCTGTGGCATCGGAGACTGCCATAGATTCGAGGAATCCCTCGAAGTCCAAGTCGAAAAAGCAGAACATGCCTTAACTGCTAGTTGTAATGGCTTAGCTTTTCTTATGATGAACCTTATTTTTTGGGAGTACCCCTTTTGATATTTTGCTGATCTTGAATCAACTCCTTGTTAATGTATGCTTGGTCTTATCCTCCTCTTGTTTGGCTGTAATAGGGTCCTTCGAGTGGTCCTCCTGACTCTCCTCCCACTAATGAAACTGTGGCGCAGCCACGTTCAAGAGTGGAGGAGTTGTTGCTGCTTGCGTGACTGCGCGATCGCGTGAAGCAGTTGGAGCGAGAATTGCCTGTGATCCGCGGTAATGCGGATGTATGGAAGTCGAAGGCTGAGAAGGCCAGTGCACGCGAGCAGTATGTCCTGGACAAAGTTGCGCAGCTAAACAAGCAATTTAAGTGTTAGCCTTCTATCTTCTTTTCTTTTCTTTGGCCATTCACGGCGATGCTCTGTCTTATGCTCTTTTCTTGTTTCTTGTAGTTGTTAGCGCTCGTCATCCGTAGGATGAGAGGGATCGGGTTGCCACCTGCATAATCTGACCCAGGAGCAGCTGCAAGCTAGTGGTTACTTCTGGGTGGATCATGACCGCGCGATCGCGTTGGCGATATTGCAGGGTCGTGCCTCGCGAGTACTTCAGTGTTTGAAGAGAGCACAGTCATGCCTTAGGCATATCTTCCAAGCGATGTTTCCCCTAGACGCGGTGCCATCAAGCTTGCTAGCTTCGTTGGAGAAGTTTCAAGATATCAGCACAGTCCGCGAGTTTGTGCACTAGTAATTGGTCGCGGGTGCAAAGGGTGCGTTGGCGCTTGTTCGATTGCATCGGCCAGATATGGATGTCGCAGCTGTTGCCACTGGGCCACCGCCGCCGCCAGAAGGGATGACCTGGAACATGGTCCCTCACTACCAGGCGGTTGATCGGCCAGCCGAAGATATCGTCGATTTCTTTGAAGATCAAACAAATGTTGTCATTTTGCTGCAGTAGTGTAGTTTGTATCTTGCACATAGATGTATAAGTGTTGTAAAATTCATATGATTGTGCCGGGTGTGTTTGATACCCATTAATGTGTAAAGAGCTTGCTAGCTTGTATATTTTTCATTAGCCTGACGTATATTCATCTCAACACCTTACCAACCTGTCAGGTGCATTGCAGCTGGGTTGGTGTTATCAAGGGTTCGATTGGTAGTGCGTTAGCTACTCAGGATACTATGTTGTTCGTGGAACGAGGTGTAAAGGGTGGCGCAGCCCCCGAGTAAAATAATTGCAAGGAAAGCAGAAAAATACAGGGTTTGGGGCACTTAGCTTTATTTATTCGTAGAATATTACGTGGTATAATGTGTTGCTAAGTAGCCTGGCTGTATAGCCTTATTTGTAAAGTAAAAAACATCTAAGGGTAGAAACGGCACAGTTGCACGATGTTCCATGGATTGGAGTATGCGACTCCGCTCTTGAGGTCTTTAAGGCGATAGGCGCCACTTGGGATTACTTCGGTAATCATGTAAGGTCCTTCCCAAGGGGACTCGAACTTGAGGTGCCCTTGTTGCTTCAGTTGCAGGACCAGATCTCCTTCGACGAAGGATCTAGGGTGTAGCCTTCTGCTGTGGTAGTTGCGGAGGTTCCGCTAGTAGATCGTGGACCTCTCCGCTGCAATCTCGCGTGCCTCATCGAGGAGGTCGAAGGAGTCTTCGAGTGCGAGGGTTGATTCTGCCTCGCTGTATGCTACTACCCGTGGGGCCTTGTAGCGCACCTCTGTAGGTAGTACCGCCTCGGCACCGTGTACCATGAAGAACAGAGTGTAGCCTATGGAGCTGTTTGGAGTTGTGCGCATGCTCCATAGTACTGATTGTAGCTTGTCTGGCTAGCATCCGGCAGTTTTTTCGAGTGGCCGGAGGAGCCTTTTCTTCATCCTGCCACAGACGAGGCCGTTGGCCTTTTCGACTTTACCGTTGGTCTGGGGATGTGCTACCGAGGCGTAGCTAATGTTGATTCCCAGGTTTTCGCAGAAATCCTAGAACTCCTTGGAGGTGAAGTTCGTCGCATTATCCGTGATGATTCTATGTGGCACCCCAAAGTGGAAGACGATGGACTCGAATAACTTGACGACACTGGCTTCTGATTGGTTTGTCACCAGCGTGGCCTCGATCCACTTGGTGAATTTGTCGACCGCGACTAGGAGGTAGACGTATCCTCCTTGCGAGGATCTCTGGAGCTTGCCGACCATGTCGAGTCCCCATTGTGCAAAGGGCCAGGCCACGAGTATTGGCCTGAGATCTGCGCCAGGTGCATGTGGCTTGTCCGCGAATCGCTGGTAGGCGTTGCAACGATGGACTATATCCTTGGCATCACGCATGGCTGTTGGCCAGTAGAATCCCGCTGTAGGGCTTTGGCAACAAGGGCACGACTGCCATCGTGGTGGCCGCAGGTGCCTTCATGTATGTCGAGGAGGCTTGCTCTGCTGTCCCCGTTAGAGACGCATCACTGAAAAACTCCTGTGATGATTCGTTTGTTCAGTTCGCCATTGATGAGGGAGATGGCCTTGGATCGTCGCGCTATATGACGCACATTAGTCGGGTCATCTGGCAACCTTTTGCTGAGCAAGTATGTGACATATGGTTGCGTCCAGAATGGCTCGATCATCATGACCCCCATGGGGCCTTCGAGTCTTGTGTCTAGATCCGTGTCATCGAGTGCCATTGGCTCGTTGGGTGGCGTAGCCCCCTAGTCCGTTGGCGTGTTTGTCTTTTTCTTTGGAGCCTTTGGCTTGATGGAGCTCTCGCAGATGCGCTCTAGAAACACTCCGGGTAGCACTGGGGCACAGGTGGACCCGATGTTGGCGAGTGTGTTTGCCTCCTCATTTCTTTTGTGGCCAACGTGTCACAGTTCACAGCCGTCGAAGTCTCCTTCGAGTGTGTCATAGAGGTCGCGGTAGGCGATCATGTTGTCGCTCAGAGCATCACACTTGTTCATTGTTTGGTTGACCACCAGTTTGGAGTCGCCGTAGATGACGAATCGCTTGGCGCTGCAGGCTTTCGCCATCCGCATCCCGTGGAGCAACGCTTCGTATTCAGCTTCGTTGTTGGAGGCGGTGAACTGCATTCGCAGAACATACCTCATCTTGTCACCTTGCGGCAACGTCAGGATGACGCCCACACCAGCTCCTTCCTTGCGCTTGGATCCATCAAAGTGTATTGTCCATAGATAGGACATATTTGGCTTGTCGGGAGATGGTTTTCCATCCAGTGCACGAGGAAATCTGGGAGAACTTGCGACTTGATCGCGTCGCGCTTCTCGTATGTGATGTCCCGTGGAGACAGTTCTATCCCCCAAAGCGCGACTCGTCCAATGGCGTCGAGATTGTTGAGGATGTGCCCAAGTGGGGCATCATTAACCACTACGATTGGGTGCTCCTGGAATTAGTGGCGCAGTCACCTTGCCGTCATGAAGACGCTGTATGCTAGCTTTTGATAATGCGGGTACCACTGTTTTGTTGGCGTGAGTACCTCGCTGAGGTCGTAGACTGGGCGTTGTACCCCGTGGACTTTGTTTTCTTCCGCTCATTCCACCACGAGCATGGTGCTTACCACCTGGTTGGTGGCGGAGATGTATAGCAGTAGCGGCTCTTTTTCGTGAGGTGTCACCAACACCGGCAAAGTGGACAGTAGACGCTTGAGGTCGTCGAATGCTTCTTGTGCTTCGTTTGTCCACTCGAATTTATCAGCCTTGCGGAGAAATTGGTTGAAAGGCAGTGCCTTTTCGCCCATGCGACTGATGAACCGACGGAGCGCCACGATTCGCCCAGCCAGCTGCTGGACGCCTTTTACGTTCTTTGGCTTCTCCATGGCCAGTATGGCCTTTATTTTCTTCGGGTTGGCCTCAATCCCCATCGCGGAGATGAGGTACCCGAGCAGCTGCCCAGATGGTATGCCGAAGGCGTATTTGTCCGGATTTAGTTTGATCCGGTAGCGGTCAAGGTTATCTAAGGTCTCTTAGAGATCATCGAGTAATGAGGCTTCCTCCTTGGTTTTGACGATGATGTCATTGACACAGACTTGGATATTGCGACTAAGTTGGTTCTTGAGGCAGGCCTGCATGCACCACTGATAGGTGGCTACTGCGTTTTTTAGCCCGAAGGGCATCGTTGTGTAGCAGAAAACATCGAAAGGCATGACGAACGATGTTTTCTCCTGGTCCTCCTCCTTTATTCGAATTTGATTATAGCCTGAGCAGGCGTCGAGGAAGCAGAGACATTCACGTCCCGCGGTGGAGTCGATTATTTGATCGATCCGTGGCAATGGGAAGTGGTCCTTTGGGCAATGCTTGTTCAGGGAGGTGAAGTCCACGCACATCCACAGGATATCCGTGTCCTTTTTGGGAATGAGCATGGGGTTTGCGACCCAGGTGCTTTCCTTGATCTCGCGTATGAAATTAGCATGGAGGAGTCAGTTGACTTCCATGCCGACCGCTTTTGCCTTGGCTCTGACAGTCGCCGGATTGTTTGTTTGACTGGCCTTGCTTCAGGATTTATGTTGAGTGCATGTTCGGCAAATTCCCTAGGAACCCCTGGCATGTCCGCTGGACACCAGGCGAAGATTTCCCAGCGCTCACGGAGGAATTCGACGAGCGCGAGTTCCTATGCGGGACTCAAGTTGCTGGCGATGAGGGTCGTCTTGGTTGGGTCCGTTGGATGGACCTGGACTTTCTTGGTGTGCACCAACGTGTCGAAGGATAGGTCGGGTGAGTTTGGTTTCCTTAGTGGAGGCAGACTATTGTCTGTCGACTCCTTCAACCTCGCCAGCTCCTCCTGCATGCCGAAAGACTGGGAGATTCTGTTGAACTCCCTATCGCAGCTATCAGATCTCTCGAAGCTTCCGTTGACTATGATGATGCCGTTCGGGCCCAGCATTTTCATCTGCAGGTAGGCGTAGTGCGGCACGGCCATGAACCTTGCGAATGCGACACGTCCGAGGATGCAATGATATTGTGAGGGCCAATCGACGACTTAAAATTCAATGCGCTCTCACCGAAAGTTCTATGGCATGCCAAAGATGACGTCAAGGCTGATCTTGCCCAGGGGTACACGCCCTTCCCTAGGACGATGCCATGGAACGTTGTGTCTGAGACTTCTAGACATGTCAGAGGGATCCTCATTGCACGCAAGGTACTTGCGAACATGAGGTTGATGCCGCTTCCGCCGTCCATGAAGACGCGACTCATCTCGAAGCCCCCAATCTGTGCCTCGAGTATGAGGGGATAGTGGCCTGGGTGAGGTACTTGACGCGGTTGGTAGCGCTTGTCGAAGGTGATGCAGGATTCGCTTCCACTTAGGTACTCAGTGGTGGAGAGCGGAGAGTTCATCGCCAAATTGACTTGGCGAGTGATTGCCTTCTACACTCGATTTGAGGTGCGCCCTTTTTGGATCATCCCCATGTTGCCCAGCGCTCGCGGGTACGTCTCGCCTCCATGGTTCTGGACTGGCGCAGCCGCAGGTGGTGGTGGCCCGGGTGGTGGCGGTGGTGCTCCATGAGCCACATCGCTCGGGGCAACTCCGTAGCCCTGGTTGATCGCGTCGCGATTCATCTGGGCCAGGCCTTCGTGGAGCTTGAGGAACTCGCGGCAGTCCTTGAGAAGGTGGCTGGACTTTTTCTTGCCGTCGTGCTTGTTGATGTAGAAGTGTATGTTGCATGGTCCAGATAGTTTGTCCTGGATGGATATTCTAGGTGCCTCGTCGCGAGTGCGGCGCTGCCACACTTGCGTGATTTTTCTGCTGTCGCGAAATCCATCGCTGTGGTATCCGCTGTTGCGGTTGTCGTTGTATTTGTCGGTGTATCCAGCCGCAACCATGTCGACCTCTTCGCGGTCCTTGTAGACGCGCATTCGATGTTTCCCTCAGCGATCACGTCTGCGTCCGAGGTCGTCGTCATCAATGGAGTAGGAACGGTTTTTCACCGAGTCCTCTCCATCAGCCTGCCGATTTGCGATCTCCATCAGGTGGTCGATTGTCTTGGGCTTCGAGCGGCCTAGCTCCTCCCTGAGTTCTCTGTGGCACACGCCGCCATTGAACGCGTCGATTGCGCAATCCTCAGAGATATCTTCTGCAGAATTCTTGATGATGGACCATCTCTGGATGTAAGAGCGCATCGACTCGCCAGACCTTTGGTGGCAGCCTCTTAGTTCCTCGATTGATGCGGGCCTCTTGTAAGTGCCCTTGAAGTTGCGCACGAAGCTGTAGACCAGCTCTTCCCAACTGTGAATTGATCCGCGTGGGAGGTTGCTGAGCCATGCGCGGGCGGCGCCTAACAGCTGTAGCTGGAGGCATTGCATTGCCATGCTCGAGCTTACGCCATGCAGCCTGATGGAGGAGATGTGATCTTCTAGCCAGATCTTCGGGTCTTGCAGGCCGTCGAATTTTGGGTTCTCCGATGGAAGTTTGAACCCCTTAGGCATTCGCTTCTGCCTGATGGCTCTACTGAAGCATCTGGCGCCGTAGAGCTCTACTTCATCATCCTCCGAGTCAGTCGAACAGGCACGCCTTGCGTGCATCTTGTTGACCTTGCACTGCGTGATGTCATCGCACATGTCATAGTCATGGTCATGCCGCCGTGAGCGGCATCGCCATGACAGATCGTGGCTATCGTCGCTGGAGGAGTGTCCAGAGCTTTACTTTTCTTCGGCTCCGGTGTTGGCTCCTTGAGAAGGGTAGCTTCGACTAGCCCCAAGCCCGCGATCATAGATTGGTGCATGGCAGCTTGTGGATCCCAGCCGGTGGCTAGTTGTTGAGGAGGTACATGGTGGCCACCGTCACCGCTGCTTGCGGTGTCTTTGGGAGCACGTTGCCCCGCGTATCCACCGTCATGGAGCTGAAGTCGAGGAATTGCGCGGCTTCTTCTTGCTCCCTGTCGGTGAGGTGGGCCAGTCGAGAGCGCCGTTTGGCGACCACATAGTCATTGCCCTTGGAGGAGGATCCTCCCATGGAAGAGAGTTGAGCCTGCTGAAGATTCGACTCGTCCGCTGCCTTTCTGTGTGCATCGAGCTGCGCGATTACTTGTTGTTAGCGCTTGTACTCCTCCTTGAGTAACCAATGGTAACCCATCAGCATCTGTTGCAATGAGTTTAGGGGAAGGGGATTGCCCCGCAGAGCTTATCGACAGCGGGCCCACTCGTTATCATTGAGCTTGATCAGCACACGCTCTTCGGTGCGCTCATTCGCCGTGAGATGCGGGTCTCCTACTGTCCCATTGTTGGTAGGCGCGTCGTTGGCGGGCCACCATTTTCACTTTTGGTCGGTCCAGTACCGGTGTTGTCACGATTAACACTGGTGTCGGCTGCGTTGATGACAACGCACATGAAGTGATTGGGGAAGCTGTTGCTCCCACAACTTTCAGATCCGAAGCCGTAGGCTATATCTTCTGTGGTCAGATCACCGAGATCGGATTTGTGACTGCTGTCGCTGTCCGTGCTCCCAACTATTGTCGGGGCGTTGAGCTCGCTTAGGGTGCCGATCGGTGGTGGAAACCACGATGCTGGAGCAATCGCGGGAACCATCGGCTGGTCAGGGAGGTGAAGTGTGCCCAGTTGACCAACTTGGAAGTGTAAGCTCCCGATCGCCAGACCGATCCCATCGCCCAGGACTCGAAAGCCGGGCGAGTGGCCGGCGTGTGGACGGTGAAGTCGAAGACGCCGAAGAGGAGGCGCATCTCCGCTGTTGCAGAGTTGTAGATCGCGGTTGACAGGGTCGAAGAAGCCGCGACATCATTACTCCCAGTCCCCACAGACGACGCCAATTGACGAGGGGTTAACTCATCAATGCCCATTGTTATGGACTTGGGTTTTGTAGAAGGAGGGATCACTGGAGGCATCAATCGTCTAGCAAACAAGAACACAGGGACACAAGGTTTACCCAGGTTCAGGCCTCGTAGAGGTTCCTACTCCTGCTTGTCTGCTCTTGGAATTATCGAGGGAGTCGAAAGTTACAAGGGTGCGTAGATGTAATCTGGCGATGGTTGTGGAAACTAGGGTTGTGATTGTCCTCCACGCCGCCCCTCCTAGCCTTTATATAGATAGGCTAGGTCTCGGGTAGCAGGTCGAGTCAGTTATAGATTAGGGTTTGTCCCTTTAAACTTTCTATCTTAAGCTTCTTCATGCATCGCAAGCAATCGGAGTCTCCGTGGGTCACCCGAATCCTGTATTGGGCCCTGGTAACGCCGTGGGCTTTTGCCAGACCTGGACCGTATATGCTAAGCTCGAGTACCTATAAGGTATACCCACGTCAACTACAAAAGCGAATCCTTCCACAAAGCATATATATTGTGTGTACCCTACTTTGAGCTTTTTGTAAGCATCAAATAAAATATTCTTTTGTTATTGTATATAATACAAAAGACAATACGATTCTCAATAAAAGCATGAATTCCAACCCATCTTAGGAAGAAGAAAGCCACAATTGTACAGGGTAAGAGGAGTTTTGACAACTGGGTTTAGCCAGCTGCCTCGCAGCTATAACATTGTGGCCCCATTAGAACTTTTCGCAAACTCATTTTAGATCAAAATCAACTTGTGCAATTTTAACAGGGGTAGCTTCAGAAGTTACTCAAATTACATAGGAAACTTCATACCAGAAAGAAATCAGACATATGCAAAAGATAATGCTATCATTAGATGTTAACCCTATCTAAATGAGCATAAAATAGTACAATGTTCAGACATCAACCCATTTTTGACAATGTATGAAGGGGTCTGCCACTAACATATCATGGATATGCGTGTTGGCACCATGATCAATACGAGGCGGGTCTACTCCTGAATTCAAATAGACCATCCCGTGAATCGTGAGTCTCTATTTCTCATTGATTCACTCTTGCAGTAAAATTTAATTTTGTTTACCACTTTTGCGTTCAAAACTAAGAATTTGGGAAAAGTTAACCCATTTCTTTTTTTTGATATCTGGATTATATTTATACCAAGATGATACCAAATGCAACAAGTAATGTTCAAAGAAAGTTTAGACATCAAGGACACATAACCAAAAAACAAAAGAAGAAGAAAATAGAAAACAAGGACCCCATCAAAGTAATCAGAGACTCGCAGCAACAAAAATACCACCAGTGGAGGTGACACCTAGACTGCGAAAAAGGTTCTCCAAAACGATGCCTCCAGGACTACACAAAGATTTTCATCGTCCGGTTTAATTAACATGGTCAGATCCTGGGTTTTCACCTTGGAGAAGGTGCAATCTTCAAATAATATCTTCAACAAGGAAGCGATTAGGGAGCCGTCATTCCCAGGTACAAGCTCCGAAGGTCAGACCTAGGGATTTCACCGCAAAACTGAGACGTGGATCTCAAAGAGCATCGCCAAGAACAAAGTTTGCTAGTTTCACGGTCCTACTCATCGAGAACACTTCTGTAAAACACCAATCTTCCGACACACAAACTTCTACCGAGTCGCTGCGAGAACTCCTTGGAATCTTCACTACCTCTTGACTCGATAGGAGCTTGCGATATAGCACCTCTTGCAGATATCCGGTCTTCTTCAAACACATGACCTCCTTGATTCCCCATCGACACCTTAGTAATCGCGACAATGTGCCAAGGAGGACCCAAGGTGGGCGGAGGTCGCCCACTAGCCAAAGATGGATCTTCATGTCGCCATCGTCAACGGTGGCACATCTTGCCGCACTCCTATTGCGAAGGAAGAGCATGAGACGATCCCAGTGCTCTTCCTATCATAGATGTCACTTCGCCGACTATAGGTCCAAGCACACAAGTAGCAGCCCAAGGGCAATCGTAGCATTGCCTACATATACCCCTAAGGGCATGATGTAGTGGACGGAATTAAGATGACATGGGGATGTCGGTGTTACCACCATCAGCTGTAGATTGCGTAGTAGATGGTAGCTGAAACAACCTCCACCGCACCTAAGCCTAGTACCACCTCATGCAATGCTACTACAACTCTACGACCTGGATTGCCTCACTGTGGTAGGAGGATGCAGCGATCTCGGTAGGAGATCATCTGCCATGATCTTAGCCTTGACGAACACCACGTCGGAAGCATGCTCGCTCACGATGGCCATAGGAGTATAACACCTCCACCAGGGCGTAGATCCGGACAGGACTTGCCACCGCCTAGAGGCCACAGGATGGAATCAATCCATGTTGGTTAATGAACGAACAAAAGAAGAACAAAAAGGGTGAACCGAGTTGTGTCGCTTACGTATGCTTACCGGCGGTGGCGAGGAGGATTGAGGTGGCTCAGGAGGCCCTAGGGTTGAGCTCGTGTGGATCTGAAGGCATTCGATTGTATGTAGTGGGCCACGCTAAGGGACATATTTCTTATCCATCTCATGGTGTTCACCTTGTGAAACTTCAAAATGCAAAGAAGAGGCATATTTTAAAGTTGTTGCTATATTAGATAACATGAAAATCAAACTAGACGTTTAATGCAACCAAATATGAGTACTCACACTGACATATGGCTTTTCCAAACAGGGGAATCGCTTGAGGATGTTTAGAGCTATTGTAATTCGCAGGAGAAGACCTAAGAGCCAAAAATTTCACGGCGTGCATCGAGTTTGCAAGCTGACCGAGCTTATTCCCGGAGGAAAACCAATAATGAGCATAAAAACAATTATCCTTGTGTACAAATGCGGAATGTAAGATTTGAGGCTAGTGCCGCTACCTGGGAAACTAGGAGCTTGGATAGGATGGGTAAAAAGTGCCTGATATCTCGAGCTTAAGTCAAATGAGAAAGAAGGAGGCTTTTGTAGGGTGCCTAGTGAGATGTTCGTACAATATAGGTTTAACCTAACAAAGTCTAGAGAGTCTGGTGTCCATACAGAGGAAATAACAAACACCTCTCTTGATAGTGAGTAAAATGGATAGAAGTTAATTCACATATGAGTTAAACGATTTTCTCTCTTGACAGTATGGATATCATATGACTTGAATAAAGTAGAGTTAAAGAATAAAGAAAATAATTAGCCATATTTTCCCTTTTTGATTGAGGGTCTCACATTATCATTGCATATCTTTCATGAGACAAACACCGTAAATAGAAATATCATAGGAACTGTTAGTCCCCTAATCCATATGTCATTAACACACAAAAATCACTTCATTGTAGATTTAGTTTCAAATATTTATTTCACTAAGCTAATCACACTCCTGAATCACTACAAGAGTATATACCATATACGTGGCCGTTAGGTACATTGACATAACACAAAAGTGTCACTAAATATTTTTCCATAATATCGACTTTTGTGGCGCCTAGCAATGCACAAGCACAAAGATATGTGCTATAGTATATTTCATACCAGTACTAAACTATGTTATGGAAGGTTTCATGTAAGACTAATGCTTGTTAGTGTAGCGCTATACCGAGGTATAAATTATTTCTTTGTGGCTTGTACACAATATTTACTGTGAGTCCCACATCTGAGACTAGTCAAGAACGTTCTACCAACACGTGCTCCCCACCACCATGGAGTTGCCTAGTGCCTGATTATTTATCTCGTGCTCCCACATCAGTACCCCTACAACTCTCACACTACTTCTCTCTTCCCAACACATCCCTACAATTCTCACTACTATAGAGGTGGCAGTTGATGTCAGGTGACGACACAAATATGCAAAAACCCCTCCCATCTGAGCACGACAGAAACATTGTATGTTATGCACCTTGGGGTGTTTCAATCTCGATGGGTTCTCAATCTCACAAACTTTGGGGTTACTTTTTAGGACGATGAAGTGATGAAGCAGATCGTTTTCCCAACTAGAGCGACATCCTCTACTCGTATCCTCACTGGTGCAAGTGCAGAAAAAGCCATGTATATCCTCGCATATGCGGGCTCCGAAACAGACTATAAGTTATTTGGGTGCGACCACAAAAACGCTTGAGGTGCACCTTCATATTTTGGATGGATTCACTGCACTCACAGAAGATGGAGGGCGTGCTATAGGTGATGTGTGTTTTACTCGCTCTAGGTTTCTCCACATGGAAAGTTGGTTTTTGGAAAGGCAATCATTTTTCTAGAGATTTGGGAGAAAAAATAATATGTGACATTTTTTATTTTTTATGGAATAATTTGTTGATGTACATGGAGTGTGTACATTTGTTGTGGAAAATGATGAATTTCCTTTTTAGAAAGTAAAAGTGCCTCCAAAAAGAGGCACATTTGTTGTGATGTGATAACTTGATGTTACCATACCTTCCTTTTTATTTGCATAATAACTTAACCCAAATAAATGAGCCCGTTTAAGGAACGATTGACTGCTATATTTGGAAAATTAAGTAAAAACAATTTGTCAATAGATGGATCTCCATGTCAACTTCTACATACCTTACATGAAGACAATATAGGCGGACGAGAGCTGTTAGTCATCCTTTCTTCGCTTCATAACCAATGGCACGATGTGCAACAATACTAACCATGGGTAAATTCAGCACACACACAACTAAGAATGCGCCAAGTAAGTACACAAAGTGGGCCTTCTGTTGTTAGTGGGCTGAATAGTACCAGATCTTTGGCGAATGGACCCATGGCCCAGGATAGTCAAGCTAACTACTCTCCACCATAAATCATAGTCCTACTTCTATATAAAGCAAACCCTAATCCCTACCTATCCACTTCTCTCCACCGTCGCTGCCGCCAGAATTCTCTAGTCATGTTTGCGCTTAGATCTCTCGGCCATGGTATTCACCTTCCTCTCCGGTGAAACCCACTTTATTCCTCGCGTGCTCGCCCTTTCTCCCCTCTCACTTCCCTGACAAGAATCAGTGCTTTTCTGCCCATTGCATCTCTTACACCGTCTGACGAAATTTTCACTCAATCCACACGTCGCATCATCCATTCTTTCTCTGACACACCACAACCACTACGCCAACATCAAGCCATACTTTTATTTACATACCAAGTTGGAAAAGACAAAATCCCAAGTGAAAGGTACGAAAATTAATTGATTCACTCGCATCAAAGATATTTATGGGATACTATTTTTGGGGTGTTTCTTTAGTGAATAGATCTGGATCTACAACTAAATGCATATTTAAAAGTTCATGCTGAATTTATTTTCAAGGATTTCAAGAATTTCTCCGTTCTGAACAAATATCCAACTACTACTGACCTCCTCGAGGTGGGAGATGGCTAGATCTAGTTGTTTTAGTACCTTAGGGTGCATGAGCATGAATCTAGACATGAAAACTGCTAAAAGATTTAGGATTTGCCTTTACACTTCATTCACAAGTTCTCCATGTACACTCGGAGAGATAGGATATATATGGGTGGTCTCGTGGAGCAAAGCAGCCACATATATTAACTATTACTTGAATTTTTTATTAGTAAAGAAATAGTTTATTTGTAAATTAAATGACACACATTTTTCAAAGAGGAAGGAATTCCCAACATTGGAACACCACATGGTGCTGTGTTGGACTACCTAGGACGACTTGGACGAGTAGGGGCAGTTGCCATGTTGGAGTGTTGAATACATAATACTTTGGTTTTGTGTCTTTATTGATAAAAAAACTCTATTTCTCCATTTCTTTTTGTTTTTACTCTTATAGTAGGCATATGCTGGTGACGTGGTTCCCCTTATCCATCTCTCTCTAGAAAAGGAAAATAGTTATTCCCATTTCCTACTCAACCCAAATCTCCAACTCCTTCCTCGTCCTTGCCGACACTCTCCCTCACCTCTTACTAATGAGTCCCAACCACGCTGATCATAACATGTTAGTGCACAAGAGAAACCCCATAGCACGATAGAACAAGGTGAGGAGGCAAGTGCGAAGTCGGGTTCATAACCATCTCAAGACCCGATGTCTCCATATCACGGTCCAAATACCCGACGCCATGTCAGTTTTACGGTCTGGACATGTTACACGTCCATTTCCTCCCCCATAACCAACGACGGTGCATTAAAATATTATTAAACACGATCAGTTTCACAAGCCTTGACTAGTAACGAGGCACGTTAGCATACATAGTGGACCATCCATTGTTAATGGGCTGAACGAATAGGATACCAGATAAAGTTTAGGAGGAAGGATGGGCCTTGACCCAAGATGGCAACCCGTTCTTCCCATATCCCTACTTACATATAGTATATTCCAAAAAACATTTACATATAGTAACCCTAAATGTTACCTTCTTTTTCTCCCCATGCATTGCTTCCGCAACTCTCTAGTCATGTTTGTGCTTAGATCTGCCAGCCATAGTCATCGCCTTCCTCTCCATTGAGATTGATAATGCTCTCATGCACCGTCCATTCCTTCATCTCACTTCCTCGATGAGATTACTGGTTTCCGGTCATCGCTTCTTTTCCGCCACCCGTGTCCGACGACATCCTCACTAGATCCACACATCAGATCATCCATCCTTTCCGGTGCACCACAACCGCCCTAACATCAGGCCACCCTCTTGTTTACATCTGGATGGAGATGACAAGATCTAGAGTGAAAGGTGGGGAAACTCAATTGATTCGCTCAAGCATCAAAGATTTTCACCGACAAACATATTTCTGTTGTTTCTTTATCGATTAGATCATGATCTATGACTAATTGCTTGTTTAGAACTGCACGCGTGTGAACAACAGATTCTGCCATCATTGAAATCCTCAAGGTAAGGAGAGGCCTAGATCTGGTCATCGTCGAGAATGTGTATTAGCGTGAGTTTGGTCACAACAATGGCTGAGAGAGATAGAATTGACCTTTACTTTTCCTTCACGCCATCTCCCATATAGGCCTGGAGGGAGAGGTGATGGTGGTCCCATGGAAAGGAGCAGCCACGGACTATTGCCTCGATTTTTTTTGCTAATCTCGACAAATGTGTTTTTCGGAATATTATGTGTTTCTTTGTGAGCAACACTTTTTTCTCAAAAGAGAACAAATAGTACCACAATGTTGTAAAAAACGCATGGTACTGCGTGGACAAGAAGGGACAATTGCCAATTTGCCATTGTGGAGCATCGAGTACATACTCAGACTCAGTAAATAAATGAAAAGAAAGGGCGCCCCCAAAAAATATACAGTACTTCCTTTTTTTTTCTATTTCAACAGGCATAGGTTGACACCTCGTTTATCTCCTATCCCATTTCCCTCTCGCCCCCAGATCACAATTCCCTCACCTCGCCTCTTACCGACGTCCTGATCAGAACGCGGCAAGGAGATGAGGAAGCTGCGCTCATGGTCATCAAGCCCTGGGGCCTCCGTCGGCGGCGCCCCCAGCCCCAGCTCTGGGGAGTCAGGACGACGACGCGCGGCGCGACGGCCGCCTCTGGTCCTCGCCTTGGAGGGGACAAAAATGGTAAAACCACAACCTCTCTCACGAAATTGTACTTGAACAGAAGACGAGGAAAGGGGAAATTGGGAGTGGATTGCGATCCCTAGCGCTGTCAAGGTCCTGTGCTGCACAAGCCCAGAAAAATCCCCCTTTCTACATTTAGGTTTTGCTGCTCAGGAGCCAGGAGCTGGGTAGCGTAACGCTGGACCGTGAAAAAACCTTTGAGAAAGTGGGCATTATTTATAAGAATCAATGTGTAGTATTACGCTTTATAGTGTCAGTAATAATATGGTAAATTAGGAAATTGTCCGGTCGATATATAGGTCCTAGTAATATTTCGCTTACATTGAACTATTTGTGCGGTTCATTGGAATCATTCAGGAATAAGGATCATAACGTAGAACTTGGACTATTGGTAAGTTAGAACAGTGTATCGGTGCAGAGGCTGGTGGACGTCCCTCCTTTTTGGAAAAAAAATGGAGGAACCGTGTATACTACTAGTACAGTTACTAGTACATATTTCCGGAATCTAGCATCGTGGAAATGGCTAATTCTTTAGTCGTCCTATTACTGTTACTGTTAATTCATTGTACTGATGCCTAATGATTTTTTGCCCTGGTGATATAATATTGGTAGTATTTGTGAACAAGCTCATGTCTTCAATATGTTGGTAGGTGGTAAATACATTGTGAACTGTAGACCATGTCTCTCTGTGCTCTTCCTGAAGTCAGTTAAAACTGTTCCATCAAGTAACACCGTGTGTTTAGTTGGATCTCAGTCTTTCTGTGTTTGCATATGGTAAATTTATGATCATAGTAGTAAATCGTGTTGAAGAACAAGTGCATTATTAATATGCGTTAGACATATTTTGGAATATGCATTGTTAACTACTACCTCCATTCCAAATTATAAGATGCTTTGGTAGGGTGTTTTAGCCTGCCAGGACATCCTATAATCTGGAACAGATGAAGTATTTATTATTTTGCATCGCTGATTCGTATCGCTTTGCTTTTCTTTAGGTTTATTCCATACAAGATCCTCAGACAAGGAATCGTGAAAAGGAAAGGCATGGAAAAACTGTCGATGAGAAAGGCTTGAAGGTTAGTTGCAATTACTGTTGAAAGGTGGTATCAGGATACAACCATCTGGAGCACCATCTAGCAGGCATCAGGGGTAATGTTTGTCCGTACAACCTAGTACCTAAAAGTGTCAGCACAAGCTTGAAGAGTTCCCTTGAAGATCGCAAGAAGAATTGTTTGCTCAGGAAAAAATGGACAAACTGAAACAGGAAGAGCTTCCTCCGACAAGCCCATCCATTCCATCTACTCAAGTCCAGCAACCACATCTGCAGTCAAATATGTCCAGTAACCGCTGCTTTCTTCATTACACACCTGATGTGATGGATCCATTGAAAATGGAAACCACACAAAGCTCGTGTGAATCGAAGCCCTTAGTGAAAACAGAGGATCACTTGGATTTCCCTATAGCAAAATCAATAGGCAGGTTCGTACTCGAAGCTAGACTTGAGCCTGGTGTTCTCCACTCTTTGTCTTTCAAGGAGATGATTGATGTGCTTGTCGATGTGTCAGGGTTTGTGATGCCTACTTATGAATCTATTCTGCAGGAGCAACTGAGGGAAACTGGGAGTGGATTGCAATCCCTAGCGCTGTCAAGGTCCTGTGCTGCACATGCCCAGGAAAATCCCCCTTTCTACATTTAGGTTTTGCTGCTCATGAGCCAAGAGCTGGGTAGCGTAATAATGCTGGACTGTGAAAAGCCTTTAAGAAAGTGGGCATTATTTTTAAGAATCAACGTGTAGTATTACGGTTGTAGTGTAAGTAATCTGGTTAATTACGAAACTGTCTGGTCGATATATAGTTCCTAGTAACATTTCGCTTACATTGGACTATTTGTGTGGTTCATTGGAATCCATCAGGATCATAACATAGAACGTAGACTGTTGGTAAGTTACAACCGTGTATTGGTGCAAAGGCTGGTGGACATCACTCCTTTTCTGGAAAAAACCCGGAGGAACCATGTATTTTGGAATATGCATTGTTAATTACTACCTCCATTCCAAATTATAAGACGTCTTGGTAGGGTGTTTTAGCCTGCCAGGACATCTTATAATTTGGAACAGATTTTATTTTGCATCACTGATTCGTATCGCTTTGCTTTTCTTTAGGTTTATTCCATACAAGATCCTCTGACAAGGAATCATGACAAGGAAAGACATGGAAAAACTATCGATGAGAAAGGCTTGAAGGTTAGTTGCAATTACTGTGGAAAGGTGGTATCAGGATACAACCATCTGGAGCACCATCTAGCAGGCATCAGGGGGAATGTTTGTCCGCGCAACCTAGTACCTGAAAGTGTCAGCGCAAGGTTGAAGAGTTCCCTTGAAGATCGCAAAAAGATTGTTTGCTCAGGAATAAATGGACAAACCAAAACATGAAGAGCTTCCTCCGACAAGCCCAACAATTCCATCTAATCAAGTCCAGCAACCACATCTGCAGTCAAATATGTCCAGTAACCGCTGGTATCTTCATTACACACCAGATGTGATGGATCCAGTGAAAATGGGAACCACACAAAGCTCGTGTGAATCGAAGCCCTTAGTGAAGACAGGGGATCACTTGGATTCCCCTGCAGCAAAATCAATACGCTGGTTCATCTTCGAAACTGGACTTGAGCCTGGTGTTCTACACTCTTTGGCTTTCAAGGAGATGATTGTTGTGCTTGTCGATGTGCCAGGGTTTATGATGCCTACTTATGAATCTATTCTGCAGGAGCAACTAAGGGCACGTACAACTCAGATATTTAGAGGCGACGCTAGGATCTTTTCCCTGGCCGTTTTGGCTGATTCCCGGTCGATCCGAGGATAACCGTAAGCGTCACCGCATATTCTATCGCCGAGCGTTTGATCTATTTTTTCCGCATGCGCAAATTAAGGAAACGCCCGTCGCTTTGGGTAGGCGTTATGTCCCTGGCAATTTTCACGCTATGTCCCTGCTAGCAATTTTCATGGGGCAAAGCGTCTCGCGTTGGACAGACGGACGCTTATCCAATCACAGTAGCGCCTCAATAAACGCTCAGCGTTGCTAACCACAATGCTTAACTAATCCCTATATTTTGTGCTCTTTATTTTTATTCAGGTAAGCATCTAACTAAACGTCTCCCGTAGTACATGCCCTAAGAGAAACAGTTAACCGTGAAAGGGAGCTCAGGCAAAGAGTGGAGCAGAAGTGGTTGCAGTGTAATTTTGCATAGTTGGAAGAAAATATGTGGCAAAAGCTACGTAAGTGTCTTGGTTTATTCCGGCACATGTATGATGTTCCTCAGATCCATGGATGCCTCTACCATCATTGAGGACGTGGATTTGCTAAGGGCAAATTCTTGTTCGTGTGGTCAAAGAGTAAAAGAACCATTTTCTTACCAAATGTTTACTTGAAATCACAATGCAATGGTGGTCAGTGCATGGTGCTCGCACGCCCGACCTGCGAACCATCGTGAAACAGATCTTGAGCCAGACGTGCTTCGGCGCTACCAGGTACAACATTGACTGGAGCATATCCGAGAAGCTGCATGTTGAGCAGTGGAAGAGAACATTTCTTGAACATCAGAGGTTCTGCCAAATGGAGTACATCCACTACAACCTCGTTGTTGCCCGTGCTGCCCCTCACCTGAAGGTTTCATCCGTGGTTCATTATGGCAGGGTGATGGTGCACCGAAATAGGGTGCTGATAACCATTGATATGTCGTTTATTCTGGAACAAGGCTTTCACTCCGTTTTGTTATGTGTGTGCGCCTGCTAATGGCAGGTTTTAGTGATGCTGCAGTCGTGTGCAGTAGTGATCTGCTGAATGCCCACCACTAGTGGCATGTCTTGGTACTGTTGTAGTCTGCTCAATTTCCTTGTTTTTTTCTTTTTGAACTCCCGTTGAATCACCATGTTTTATTTCGTGAACTCCCGATGAATTTCGATTTTCCAAGTTATTATTATGGGACAGAAACTGTAGTACACTCTACTGTGGATCCATTTATTTTGAAAGAATATATTGTGGATTGGGGAGAGCATTCATGTTCATGTCTTTCAGTGAGTTGTAGCCATGTGATCGGTCGGTTGGGAAAGCACGTTGGTGCTACTTTTTGGTAGCACAACCACACAAGCACAGTTTTTTGTGTATGCCTAAAGTGTCACCTCTCTTTGGTTGGCCTCCTCCGACGTTACATGGGGCACACCCTCCTTTTCGAATAATGGAGTGTATAAATTAAATAAACTAACTTGAGAGTTTAGCGATGCACACAAATTAGTATGTGAAACACACATAGTAACATGGGCAATAAACACAAATCAGCATAGCAAATATGCACACACTTAGACCAGAAGTACACACATATTGACACAGGCAAATACATTTGGGAAGCACACAAATTAAAAAGCATGTACAGACACATTAGACCAATTTCGTGAGATGAATGAATGACAACTACTACTGTTTTAGGAAGAAGAGGTAAAATAATTTCTTTATTGTTGATCTCTATCCTCATGGTAAAAAAACCTTGCAGAACATCATTACAAGTATCCTAGGAGGCTAGGCTTGTCAGCTGTCCATCCCCTCCGCCATAGCCAATGATAAAGTGTGCAACAATACTAAACATGTGTCAGTTATGCATACACACCTAATTGAGCGAAATTAGAAAATATGTTGGGCCATTTGATGTTAGTGGAAACCAGAACATTAGACAAGAACCAGAGGGAAGGATTCTTGACGGCCTAGGATGTTGGGCCTAGTCTCTCGCACTGACCATAATGCTACTTCCATGGTCTGTCTTTCTCCTTCTCCCCATCTTCGGTCGCCACAACTCTCTACAAATGTTTGCACCCAAATCTATCGGTCATGGTCTTTGCCTTCCTCTCCAGTGAGATATGTGGTGTTCCTTCCCTATCGCTTTCTTGCCGAGATTTGTGCTTTTCCGCTCCTAACTCTTTCCAGTGTCTAGGTCCGATGAGGTCGTCACTACATGCATCTGCCTGTGGGACCATCCATCTCTTGAGCGCACTAAAACCGATGCTTCAACATTAGGCCACCCTCTTATTAATATCCTGGGTCAAAGAAGGCGATATCCAAAGTGAAAAGTATGAAAACTCAATGGAATCACTCATAGCATCAAAGTTTTTTATTGAATGGACTTTTACGTTGTTTCGCTAGCGAGTCGATAACTAATCAATTGCATTTAAAATACATGAATGTTGAAAATTTATTTTCTAGGATTCAATGGAAATCTATTAGTTCCACACATGGCATATTAGGGTATTTCAACTAGTGCTACGTGGAGGAGGTGCCTTTACATGTCCTTGTTTTTCCGCTAGATCCAGTGAGCTCGGGCACCTATAATATCCTAACACCATTGAACTTCTCAATGCGGGAGAGGGATATATCTCTTTGTTGTCGAGTAATTCAAGGGGGTAGAATCATTGATTTAGGAACAACTAGGGCTTCAATATCTAAGACCCACCCATTTTGTCTTCACACTTTAACCCTTATGGACAAGGCCGGATCCAGGGGCAAGCAAGGGTCAGACCCCCCATCGCACGGCCCCCCAATCAATCTGGCGTAAGTCTATATGCTAATATCTAGTATGCTTTTGTGTTAATTGTGATCAATTAGTCGGACATTAAACTCGGAGTTTATGGAGGCTAATTACCTAGCGTTCTACACCCCAGAGGATTACATCCGTAAACCTTCGATTCCAAATCCCCCTTCCATCATCTGCTTCATAGCCATGCCGCCGCCATTCCATGCTAGGTCATCATCGGCAGCCCCTCCCCCCCCCCCCACACACACACACACCACACTTTGTCGACGAGAAAGCTCAGGTGCCGCCCGCCGTCCATTAAACGAGATGGCATAATGGACTAGCAGCTTAGTCTGAACCTACCACTCAAGGTATGTTCTCTATTACAATTGCATTTTTACAATCTACCGACTAGTAGATATTACATGGACTAAAATTTGCCTACTTGTTCATATACTAACAAAGAACTCTATAAAATCAAGTTTTTTTTCTCATAAACGCCACGTACAAGTCTAGGATACACCTACACAACCTAACACACTAACACTCCCAAAAATCATCTAGTACCAAATATCACGGATCCTCGGTATTGACCAAATCACCACTAACGACTTGTTGTTGACAGGCATTTTGCTAGCAGGATAAGCCCTAAAACACAGAAGACATTAAACCTGAAGTTTTAAATCTGGTTGGCTGCTGACATGAGCACTATTAACCATCTGACAAATACTTTGGTTCTCAAAGTAGAGAATTTACTCAAAGTTTGATTTGGAAATTATTAAGATAAATACTATGTCACTAGAATAAAAATCTACTTTTGCCGCCTTCTCAGCCCCTATACTAAAATACTGGCTCCGCCCCTGCTTATGGACTATATAGAGATGCTATTGGGCCATCATGTGAAGCGAAGCAACCCACATCTTCACTATTGCCTCACTTGTTTACTTACCAAGGATGGCATTTGTTTCTTTGTAAATAAGACATTGTGTTGGGTTGGAATATATAGGATGACATGGAATATCTAGGTAGTTGTCATAGTGGAGTATTGAGTACATAATACTCATGTTTTATGACTTCCTAAAAGACTCTACTTTTACTTTCCTTTCTTATTTAATCTTTCAACATGGCATATGCACCTCACATACATCTCCCTCGTCAATGGAAAAGAATCAAAGCCCTTTTCCTCTCACCCCCAAAATCCGATTTCCTTTCCCCCTTGCCTCTCTTCCCTCGCATCTTACATATGGAATGCAAATAAACAAGGTGAGAAGGAGGGTGGCAAAGTCAGGCTCATCACCGTCAAGCCCCAATACTAGCGCTCACGACTCCTGGGAGGTAGAACAAGGTGAGGTGCAACCGCCTCTCCTTTTTTCTAGTGCTCGAGGGGATAAAAATGATAAAAAAATCTCATGGTATATACCTGAATAGAAGTCGAGGGAAGAGGATTAAGGTTTTGGTGCGTTAGAGTCCTAGATCCGGGTATTTGAGTGTAAGGTATGATTTTAGTTGTGGTGAGATGGAATTTGAAGGGTTTCAAGGATCAAAAAATTAAGGGTGAGCCTTTGCAATAGATTGAAATTCAGGTGGAACCAACAACTGAAGTACCCATGTATGGAGGTGTACACACTGGAAAATAAAAATCGGTAAATGCAGATATTGAGTTATGCAACATTTATCAGATATAGGGTTTTAAAAATACCAACCAAAAGTGGATGCGGAAGTGGAAAGGGTTGAGAAAAAGGATGATGAGGTGGTCAATTTTGAATATACAACACATTTGGCCTCTCTGGATGATGAGGTTATCACGGCGACTAGATGAGACAAAGCGAGCAATATAAATGTTGAATAATTAGAGACCATGGATGGGTACTTCAAGGTGGATGGTGAAAAATGGTGCCTCGCTAGACGAGAACAATGATAATTTCCATTATATCAAGGATATCATTGGTGAATATCATTTTCTATTTGGCTCGCTAGATAGTCTGTTTTAATAAATACCAAACAAGTGGACATGGAGGTGAAAAGGGGTTGATAAAAAGGATGATGTGGTGGTGGATTTTGAAGGCACGAAACATTTGACATCTCTGAATGATAAGTTTATTACTGAGATTAGAGAGACAAAATAGAATGATATAAATATTGTAAAATCAGAGAACAAGAATTGGAACTTGAAGGTGGATGGTGAAATGGTGCTCCGCTGGAGGAGGAAAAAGGTGATAATTATCATGATATCCAGGTTTTCATTGATTGTTGAAGAGCTTGACTCGAGATCTAGGAATATGTGAATAGCATTTTATATTTGTACTAACGAAAGAAGACATGGAGGAAAGTGCATTTTTCAATATCTCAAAAAATAAATTTGTGTTTGATCCTTTGATATAAATTGAAAGCGAGGTGGAACTAACAGTTGATGTATAAGTAACTGAGGGTGTATACATTGAAGAGGAAAATTAGTTAAAGTAGAGATTGGGTTGGATGAGTCCATATGTACCATTGGTTAGATGGTTACCATACAACTATACATGGAGGTAGAAAGGGTTGATAAAAATGATGATGACGATGTGAATTTTGAAGATCAAGCACATTTGACCTCTCTGAATGATAAAGTTGTTACCGAGTCTAGAGGAGACAAAAGGGATTGATATAAATGTCAAGGATGATCACTCTAAGGTGGATCGTGAAAAGGGTGCCTCATTACAGGACAAATATGATAACCTTTATGATATAATTGGTGAATGTTATCTTCTATTTGCACCACCTAAGGAAGATAGGGAAGAAAGTGTATTGTTCATTATCTCAAACAATTCATTTGAGATCGGCATTATGCTACAGGTAGAAATCATAGTGGAACCAACAACTAGGGATGAAAATGGAGAGAAACCGAACTTAAACTGGGTGAGCCACATTTGTTTTTATATTTTTCTAGAGAATAGGAAAAACAGAAGCCCATGAAACAAATATGGAAATAGATATTACCATAAAAAGATATAGACCAAATATGGAAGGACACGGAGTGGAAAACGTATGGTTGACAGAACCAAGAGAACCCTTGAATTATGCATAGAAACTCAAGCAAACCTATAAGATTGCTATCTAACCACCTGGCTATTTAATGTACTGGAATATGGGAAGGTTAGAATGGTGGAAGTGTCCTTAAACACATGAACATATAACATTGTCACCGGTTTTAATTAGGATGAGCCGCTTAAGAAGTTTGGCTTGACAACGACATATATTGGGCTTGCTGAACTGGACCATGAGCACAAGAGTCTAAACTAGGAATACCGTATTAGCCGTCGAAAACATTGTTTCATTTCCGTTTTCTCCAAAACATTGTTAGCCATCCATTCCCTCCCCCATAATGAATGACAGGGCGTGGAACAATACTAACATGGGATAATCATGGCACACAACTTATTGAGTGAAATTAGAACATAGAATGGGGCATTAGATGTTAGTGGGCCAAGCTAAAACGATATTATTAGATAAAAATCAGAGGGAAGGATTCACCATGGCCCAGGATGTGGGACCTAACCCCCTGCCACTAACCATAACCCTACTTCTATATAATGAAACCCTTATTACTACATGTTTTCTTATCCCCATCTCTACAACCGCCACAATTCCATACTCGTGTTTTGTGCTCAGATTTATTGACCATGGTCTTTGCCTTTCATTCGGTGATATATGTGGTGTTCCTTTCCTCTCACTTTCTTGACGAGGTCGGTGCTTTTCCACTCATCGCATCTCTTCTAGTATCCATGTCCAGTGACATCATCACTACATTCACGCCCGAAATCATCCATCTCCTCGGCGCACTACAACTGATGCTTCAACATTAGGGCTCCCTCTTATTAACATCATGGGTATAAGAAGGTGAGATCCGAAATGAAGTGTATAAAAACTCAACCGATTCACTTGTAGCATCAAATATTTTATTGAATAGCATTTTCATTGTTTTGTTAGCGGGTTTATAACTAATGGATTGCATTAAATGCAAGAATGTTGATTTCTTCAAGGATTTCATGGAAATCTCTTAGTTTCACACATGACATGTTAGGGTATTTAAACTAGGGCTGCACGGAGGTTCCTTTGCACTGCCTTTACATGCTAGATCCAATGATATTGGGCACCTATAATATATCCTAACACGGTTGAACTCTAAGAGGATTATATATCTTTGCCGATCAGTAATTAAAATGTGTATAAATATTTAGGAACACATAAGGGTTCAAAGAGCTAAGATCTGATTTTTTTGAATTCACGCCTTATCCCTTATGGGCTCTACAGATAGGCTATTGGGTGGTCCCGTTGAGAAGTTCCGTTACTAATCAGGAGTTTTGTTTCTTTGTAGAGAATAACAGTGGATCATTCATGGTGGAGTGTTGAGTGCACATAATATTCATGTTTTTTGACTTCCTAAAAAGCTTACTTTTACTTCCCGTCATTAATTTTATCTTTCAACATGACATGCATATGCACCCCTCGTCTATCTCCCTCATAAAAGGACAATAGATAAAGCCATTTTCCTCCCAAAACCCCATTTCCTTACTTGCACTTGCATCTCTTAGCTCACATCCTATCCATGAGCTTTGCTGCATTGATAAAAAACATAAAGTGCAAGAAAGACTACAGAATGCAAAGAACCAAGGATAGTAGACAAGTGGAAATTTTGGGCTCATCACCATCAAGCCCTAGGGTTGGCACCCCGACTATTGGGAGGCAAAGTTAGGTATAGCGCAACTTCCTACCATTTTCTACTCATGTCAGAGGGGATAAACATTTGGCAAAAAAAATACTCGCGATATATACTTGAATAGGTATTTGAGTACAAGGTGCGATTTTAGTTATGGAAACTTAGGATTTGAAGGTGTTTAAGATATGAAGCAGCTTCCTATCCGTTTTTCTCACACGGGAGCATATAAACATATGGTAAAACTAGTATCATGATATATATACTTGACTAGAATCTGATGACATGAAAATAAGGTTGTGGGGGGGGGGGGGGTATTGGAGTCCTAGATATAACTATTTGAGTACAAGGTGTTTCATGGATCTACAAACACATATGCCGCGAGACAAAAGTAAGGATGAGTCTTAGTCTCGTGGCTAGATATTTTCCTTCCATTTGAACTCTTTTTATTCTGGTGTTATTTTTATCTTTAATATTCTGCTAATCTTTTTTCTGATCTGGTGCCTTTCATTTTTTCTTTGTATGCATGTTTTATGAGAGTTCCTTCATACTTACCCTTGCTCTCTTATTTTGTGCAGAAGTGAGCATCTTTGATGTTGATGGCAAAGTGTAGGAGTAGTACTATGGGATTGGGAAATGAATATAAGCTTGCATGTGTAGCTGAAATCTTGAGCACCGACCAAAATAATGACTAAAGTATCCCCTAGTTCTAGCTTGGTAATCTGGTTTTCTTTAGCCTAACATGTTTATAGTTGTAAAATTATAAATATGTGGCAGTTGTCAACTAGGCATATTATTGGGGCGTGACAGTCTTTGCTATAGATGGAAATTGAGGTGGAACCAACAATTGATGTACACGTGAATGAGGGTGTATACACTAAAGAAGATAAATTAGTAAAGGTGGAGATTGGGTTATGAAGCGTTAATCGGATATTTTTTAAATACCAAATAAGTGGATGTAGAAGTAAAAAGGGTTGAGAAAAAGGAGAACAAGGTGGCGATTTTTTAAGATACGACACAATTTTCCTCTCTGGATGATGTGGTTTTTATAGAGACTAAAGGAGACAATGCGAGTGATATAAATGTTGGAAAATTAGAGAACAATGATGTGCACTTGAAGGTGGATCTTGAAAATTTTGCCTCATTGAAAGAGAAAACTAATAATTACCACGATATCGAGGATATCATTTTTATTTGAACTGAGCAACGAGGTAGGGAGGAGAGTGCATTGTTTAATATCTCAAACAATGCATGCATGTTTGATATTCACTACAAACATAAAGCGAGGTGAAACCATCATTTGATCTTTTGTGAATGAGGGTATAGAAATTATATAGAGGAGAAATCAGTTGAGGCACAGATTGGGTTAGGTGATGCCCATGAACCATTGGTAATATGGTCATTTTAAATAATACCGAAGAAGTGGACATGTAGATGGTAAGCGTTGGGGGGAGGGTGATGTGTTTTGAAGACACGACATATTTGGCCTCTCTGGAAAACAAGGTTATTACTAAGACTAGAGGATACAACAAGGAGTGATATAAATTATGGAAAATTAGAATACGCGGGAAGACACTTGAAGATGGATGGTGAAAACAATGCTTCATTAGAGGATAAAAGGTGATAGTAATCATGGTATTAAGGATGACATGTGTGAATAGCATTTTCTATTTGAACTAACTAAGTAGGACATAGAGTAAATTACATTTTTCAACATCTCAAACAATTCATTCATGTTCGATCCTTTGCTACAGATTAAAAGCGAGTTGGAACCAACAGCTGATGTACCGGCGAATAAGGGTGTAAATATCAAAGAGGAAATTAATTAAGGTGGAGATTGGGTTA
Source organism: Avena insularis (assembly GCA_023614405.1). Classification (NCBI taxonomy): domain Eukaryota; kingdom Viridiplantae; phylum Streptophyta; class Magnoliopsida; order Poales; family Poaceae; genus Avena; species Avena insularis. The sequence goes on from CM042694.1 coordinate 40,032,309, forward strand.
GATTAGTCCATATGTAACGTTGGTCAGATGGTGGGTTTAAGAAAATACCAAACAAGTGGACATAGAGGTGGAAAGGGTTGATAAATATGATGATGATGAAGCGATGTTTGAAGATAATACACATTTAGCCTCTTTGAATGATAAAGTTCTTGCTGGGACTAGAGAAGGTAAAAGGGAATGATATAAATGTTGGAAAAATAGAGAACATCAATGGGAACTTGAAGGTGGAATGTGAAAATGATGCCCCGTTAGAGGATAAAAGTGATATATTCCATGATGCAAAGGATATAATTGGTGAATATCATCTTATATTTTCACCGAATAAGGAATATAGGGAATAAGGTTCATTGTTCAATATCTCAAACATTCATTTAACCACGATCCTTTTCTATAGGTAGAGAGCATGGTGAGACCAAGAATTACCATGAATGAGTGTGCAAACATTGAAGAAAAGAAAGCAGTTAAGACACAGATTGAGTATTGTGAGTTCATGTTTACAATTCACCATAAGGAGGGCTTGAAGAAGTACCATACAAGTGGATTTGTAGGTTAGAAAGGGTTGATAAAAAGGATTATGAGTTGGTAAATTTTGAACATAGTAAACATGTGGTCTCTTTGAATGGTATTAATATTGAAGCTAGAGAGACAAAGTTAGTGATATAAAGGTTGGAAAAACGAGAGGCAAGCATGGGCATTCAAAGGTGGATGGTGAAAATGTTGCCTCATTGCAGGAGAAAAGTGATAAATTATTGTATTATCATGGATCTCAATATATGGTGAAAATCGTCTTCTGTTTAAACCAACTAAGGAAGATATATGGAGGAAAGTTCATTATTCAATATCTCAAACAATTCATTAATGTTTGACTACAGCCAAAGTAGTGGCCGCTCAGACAATTTGACAGTAATAATTAAATTAAATTGAAGACCCAAATGTTCTATGTTGAAGGGTTGAATTACCTCAAGGTAATAAAGTTGTATAACCTAGTGTGTCAATGCGGTTTGGGAAATCAAACTTTCAAATGACACCAGGTTGGCCAACAGAACATTTGGGTGTCCACTTTTGCAACTAAAACATGGTGAACACAGTTCATTCATGCATCTCCTATTCTCCTTGGGTGTCCTGATGCTACCAGGACCACCACCAAATCCAAACACTATTTTTAGGTCCTTACCCCATATGATTCTCCAAAAAACCCTGTCAAATTGGAGTATTCCCTCCTTCTAGAATTAACTGACACATTTGTCTAGATTCGCACGTATCTAGATGCATTTTAGTGTGTAGATACATGTGAATCTAGACAAATGTGTGTTCGTAAATTCAGGATGGAGGGAGTATAAGACCGCAATTACAAGAAACTCAAACTTAATAAGAGAACAACCAGTAGGCAATGTAAGCATGTTCCAGCCATAGGATCATTAGAAAAACTTTAACCTGCTAGCATAGCTAGACAATTACTGGCGAGGGGTTAACTCATCAATGCCCATTGTTACGGACTTGGGTTTTGGAGAAGGAGGGAGCACTGAAGGCATCAATCGGCTAGAAAACAACCAAACAGGGACGCAAGGTTTACCCAGGTTCAGGCCTCATAGAGGTCCCTACTCCTGCTTGTCTGCTCTTGGAATTATCGAGGGATTCGAAAGTTACAGGGGTGCGCAGATGTAATCTGGCGATGGTTGTGGAAACTAGGGTTGTGATTGTCCTCCTCGCCACCCCCTCCTAGCCTTTATATAGATAGGCTAGGTCTCAGGTAGTAGGTCGAGTCGGTTACAGATTAGGGTTTGTCCCTTTAAACTTTCTATCTTAAGCTTCTTCTTGCGTCCCAAGCAATCGGAGTCTCCGTGGGTCACCCGAATCCTATATTGGGCCCTAGTAACGCTGTGGGTTTCTGCCAGACCTGGACCGTATATGCTAAGCTCGAGTACCTATAAGGTATACCCACGTCAGTAGCCCCTAAGTGTCCGGTTGAATCCCAGATTCGAGTGGAGACTTTATGAAGTCTTTCGAGTGCACATCTGAGCATATTTTTGAGTGCTTTGATTGATGTCATAGGGATTGTTGATATACATGCCTAATTCATCTGATGCATCGGAATCAGTTAACTGCCTTAGGGCAAAACAACGCAATCAACTCAAACTCGAGTCCCCGGACTTGAATTTGGGAAAGTTCTGGTGTAATTCAACTTAGGCCGCGAAGGTCTTATAGAGTTCGAATCCCAGTGTATAAGTGTGAGCACTCGACGTATCCATCAAGGCATATTTTATCGTACCTGCAGGGACGGATATTTTCTGGTAGAGCATAGCAGATGCGTTGCCAGGCCTTATTCAGGTCTTATCTTCACGTCGTAGACGCGACATCCGGATTTTATCATCGCGGAGATGATTCGGGTGACCCAGGAGACGCAGTCTCTTTGCAGGAAAATTATGAGGCGGAGTCACCATTGTTCTCGAGTGTGGACGTAGTCAACACATAGTTATGTGTAAGAAAAAATCATAGGGTGCGCGACCAGCGCTCCCTATGGGGGTAGCCCCTGAGTGCCTATTCGAGTCGTAGACTCGAGTGGGGACTATAAGTACTTTGCGACTACTGTCGTCTTTTGCTTGTTTCAGTCGAATGTGCTTTCAGCGCTCCCTATGGGAGTAACCCGAAGTCCACAGTCGAATCGTTGATTCAAGGGAAGGGTTCTTGAATGTTCTAGAAAAAATTCCGTTGAGTGTGCGGCTAGCGCTCCTGTTAGGAGTAGCCCCCGAGTGCTTGGTCGAGTCGAAGACTCGATTAAGGACTAAAGCAGTCAAAAAGTGCTCCTGCTGGAGTTAATGACGTCAGTGCTGATAATGAGATGACCTCAGTTACCCGCATGAGCGGCTTTGATGGGACGTGACGAGTAGTGGGTCCTACTCACTGACTTGGATTTGACCATGCGTGCGTAATCTTCTAGTTTAACTGTGTCTCCTCGATTCTTGCGCGTAATTGGTGGAGTGGGGCGACGGTTCATGGGCTGTCACGTGTCGACGCCGATGTGTGCCACGTGCTAGATTGATTTTCTCCTAGCTGTTGGATGGCATCTACTGTGAGGTTAAGTAGGGGTTCACCTTGCGGTAATTTCCCCACATATTCTTATCCTTCGCGCACCTCCGCCATGCTGCTCTTGCTGTTCCATTGCTCACCTCTCCTTTGTGGCACTGGACTAACTTTGCACCTTCCCTAGTTACTTCCTATGATCACACCGCCAGAGCAAGATGTGCAAGAAGAAGGGATACGCCGCCGCTGGATCTACGGCCGCCATTGTGGCGCCCAAGAAGAAGGGCGCAGGCACTCGCGTCACCAATGGGTAATGGCGCCCGTCCACCATCAAGCCATCGGAATTGTTCACACAGCGCCAAGATGGAGCGCTTCCTGCCGCTGAGGATGACTCTCGCGTTCCTAGCGATGAGGTAATCCCCAGTCCTCCTGCGAGTTTTCGTGTGATGTTCCTTGCGTTCGTCATTCGCGGTCTCTCTCTTCCCCTACATCCGTTTGTTAGGGGTCTTCTTTGCTTCTATGGGCTCCAGCTGCACCAGCTATCCCCAAACTCTATCCTCCACATTGCCTTTTTCATCACTCTTTGCGACTCTTGGCTCAGAATCGAGCCACACTTCGGCCTCTTCAAAAAACTCTTTAAGCTCAAACGTCAGTCGGGGTCGGGTTCAGTAGTCTACGAAGTAGGAGGCTGCAGGATCCACGTCGACTCCAATGTCACTTATTTCTCCATCAAGCTCACTGTGTCTATCCAAGGGTGGAGGCATAAGTGGTTCTACGTCCGCGCCAAAAGGCCGACGGAGAGCACTACGGACTCGCGCCCTTCGATCCGGTGGCGGTCTGCAAGAGGAGGCCATCCTAGAAGAATGTTGTGATGCCCAGCGAAGTCGAGGAAATAGAGATGTTGTATTAGCATGTATGTGACCTCGAATGCCACATATGAAAGGAAGAAGGTGGAGCTGAACTCATTCGCACGTGGTTGTGCCGCCGCGTATAGCCTCTGCAGGCCAGGGCACATCCGATGTACCGCTGGATTGGTACTGGCGATGTCACTCGCATCTTTGCGGAGGGCATTTCTTCGGGTGAAGTGGACAGGAGGTTGCGGTTGGTGACCAAGTACACCACCAAGGAGGATCTCCCAGGCGATTCGGTCTTGCCTCCATTCTGCACCAGCAATCCTGCACCTGAGGTGGATTTCTTCTGTGAAGTGTTCTTGATTTTTGATTGCCTGTTAGTTGCTTGATATACTAATGCTTCTTCTGATTGTAGGACTAGAAAGTAGCTGCCAGTTTGCCACCTCATCCTGAAGGAGTTATCCCGCGCAAAGGAGAGGAAGAGGACGAATTGGGCTCCACCGTCCCTATTAGGGAGGAGCAAGAAGCCCCCGAGTCCAGTGATCAAGGGACTCGCAAGCGTTCCCGTAGAGAGGGCTCGGATGCTTCATCACTGTCGATGCCGGAGGATCCTTCTACTACTATTGTAACTACCTCGATGAATTACGCTCTAAGTTGCATGCCTGGATGAGCGAAAGTGGTTAAAATAGTACGGTAGGGCCCAGGGGCCAGTCACAGGTAGACCTGTCGGCCGTCCTAACCACTTCCAGAACATCGGGACAAGAACGAGCGGCGTAATCGGCAGGAGAAGGGATCAACTACATACACAAGTGAGTATGTATGCAAGCCACCATACAATAGTTTTCAGAGCTATTCCATCTAAAAGAAATAGAAATATTGGAACGCCATACGACAAGATCCAAATATCCTAGATAGAGATAATAGTTTAGGATAGCTCCTCATACATCAAACATCAGAGTATCAGGCGGAAGCGGAAGACAAGATCCGAGTACAGATAAGAAGCAAACCGGCATAAGATGCCACATAAATAAACACATCCCGCCCACAGATCTCGCGGATCCCCATCCCCGGAATCTCTACACTGAGTGATCGTTGCCAATATCATCCGTCTCCTCCACCCAGTATCCATCTTGCGAATACACCTGTTCATCTGAATCAAACAATTTATCGTGTGAGACCCTAGGGGTACTCAGCAAGTCTTTATGCCTCTAAAGGGGACATATACCTGGGGTGACGCAATTGCAGCAAAAGATAATACCTAATAAATCTATAGATACTCGCTAACCATCTGCCTAACCAATGATAGACGGATGTCCGTTAATTAGTAACAACAGTTATAACAGTATAATTAACAGATCCATCCTCCTTCTCGCTTACCACGAGAAAGCGGACGAACAACCCATCCGTTGGCAGTTTTATTAACCATTCCATGAGTATTGCAATATTTACTAGTCAGGTACTTAGTCAAATTAAAAGCGGTACTTTAGTTATACTTGTCTATGATCGAGAAACTGTGCTCCAAGTCTTCCATAACCGCGGACATGGCTTTCAGAAAGATTTACCCTGCAGGGGTGCACAAATAGCAACACACACTCGATCAACCTCGGAAAAACCAAATCAAAACCCAACGAGGCATTCACGACAAAGCGATCACAGGATTCAGAAATATTTCAGGAAGCCACCCCAATAAGCTACCCGCAACGAAGTTGGCCGGCTCCGAGACGGACCCAGGGTTTGCGACAATGGCTGTAAATGACTAGGAACCCGAAAATGTGACTGGGCTTGTCGATACCGCGAAAACATTCCGCATTCTTAAACAGTACATGTGCTCCTCGCACAATCTTAAATAAAGCAGTAAAGCATGGTATAAGTACAGGATAGTAATAAAGCCCCAAACTACTTGTGGCCCCAAGAAATAGAAATGAATCAAGCTCTGGCTCAGAGGGGTCCATAAGGCCTCCTGGATGTGGATAGTGTGAATAGTCAAGGAACAGGAATCAAGTACTCGGGGTCCTACGGGACACAAGTGAGCATGAAAAACCAAATAGCAGATATTGCTCACCGGTGCCTCTTTCATTAGTTATCCCATTACTACTCAGGTTAAGTTGTTTAGGTACCTCGTTATCCATCAGACACTCACATACCCTACAGATGCATTGCTACGACTCGCATGGCTCAAACAACTCCTGTAGTAATGGCTCATGGGATGGAGGAACAAGCTTTGGTGGGGTTTAAAAGTAAAGCCTATGCAGTACTTGAGATTCAATTTAATGCAATCGCGACTCAATGATGCAAGAATAAGATAGAGGCAATAGGTACTATATGTATGCAAGCATGTGGTAGTGCTTGCCTGGCAGCTCAGTTGAAGCGAGAGAAGGATCTGGGTGGTACTCCTGGGATTCCTGATAACTCCCCTGCTCGGCGTCTATTCGACGAAGAACCAAATAAACAAGGGCCAACATAAATAAAGTGCACAATCATATGAATTAAAATGCGACAAGCAAACAAGCATGCCATGATGAATGATGCACAATTTACATGGCAATAATGTAGCATGGCATGGGTGAGGTGTGGGGTACAAGAATAAAGCATTTTATTGAGTTTTAGCCATGTTTTGCTCCATATAAGTTGCTGTATACTTTATATTTACATGATACATGCTGCAATTCAGAACATGGAATGCATAGTTAGAACGGGCTCGTCGCGCTAATCGATTTAGACATATTATTTGTCGAATTTGGAGTTGTAGAAATAAAGTTATTAATTAATTAAGAAAAGGCATCTTTATTGCATTTAAACAATTTCGCAAATTTAATTTGCCCAAAAGATATTTTGAATGGCATATTTGAATTCCTCACATTTTTCTGATTCCAAAACATATATCATTTGTAATATTTGGAATTACAAATTAAAAGTTATTAAAAACAGATTTTAAATCATATTAAAACATTTCTGAAATTGTTTTATTAAAACAGAAAAGCAGACAGACTTTTTATACACAACCCAACTGAGTCACAGTCACAGACATGTGGGACCCATGCTGACTGGACGAAGCTGCGCGGTGGAAACATTTTATACCGCGAGCTCAGCCAACCTGACCCATCGACAAGCGGCCTGTTACGGATGGCCCCATGGGCGAGAAACAGCGGACACGTGGCGAGCAGGGACGGCGCGGGTTGAGGCCCAGACTTTGCGGGTGCCTTTTTGTAAAACACTACAGCGGCTGACAGGTGGGGTTCGGGTGGAGCGCGGGTTGACGTGGCAAAAAGGTGGGGGGTATTTGCAAAGTACCCAACTGGTACTGTTTTTCTTCTCGCCGTTTCTGACGAAACTGACAGAGAACGCGAGCGGCGCGGTGGGCGCTAGAACTCGCGATCGACGCGCAGCAGCGGCGTGACCACTGGGCTGGCTGGGTTGATGCAGGGAGTGGCTGGTAGCGGCTAGGTAAGGTTCTCGCGACGAGAGGACGGTCCTCGACGACGTGAGCTCGCCGCGCCGAGAGCGCTCGATGAAACGCACGGCGCGACCAGGCAACAGATCGGCAAGCGGAGGTGTCTGGGAGGGTCAGGCGCTCACCGGGAGTGGGTCGGTGGTGGCGAAACGGCTTGGGACGCAGGGGATCGGCGACGATGCAAACGACCGGCGATTAGGGTTTGCTTGTCGGCGTCATAGATCTGCGGCAGGTCTGGGGCTTCTCCTCCTCGGCGACGTGGACATGGGCGATGCAGGGGTTCTCCACGGCCTTCCCCAACGCCTCAACGGCCGCCCGCCTCCTTGAACTGGCGTAAGAGGTGGATGCCGACGGTGGGGTTGGTGATCGGTGGTGGAGAGGTGGCTGCAGGGGAAGATGGGGAAGAAGGGGTAGAAGGGCTAGGCCCTGGTGGATCTGGCGTCTCCAGGCAGAGAGGGGAGTAGATAGGAACGGGGAGAGGGGGTGCCGTGGGAGGCGTGGTGGAGGAAAAAGGTGGCTCGGCCACCTTTTCTCCCTCACGTGCTGGGCACGGCTAGGGCAGGGGTAGGGAGGACAGGGGCTGCAACTGGGCCAGGGGCGCAGGGTGGCTCGGGTGTGGGGCCTGGCTGGCAGAGAGAAGGGAGAGGGGAGGTTAGCTAGGGAGGTGCTCGGCATGGAGCTAGGGTTGGGACTAGCTCGGTTAGGTTAGGGTAGATGGGGGTGGGTCCTGGTTGGCAGAGAGAGAGAGAGCAGCTAGGGGGTGCTCGGCATGTGAGAGCAAGGTAGTTAGGGTTTAGGTTTAGAGAGAGGGGTTAGGGAGAGAGGGTAGGGGTAGGGATCTAGCATGATCCAACTAGATCAAGCAAGGAGGGGAGGTGAGATGGTGTAGGTTTTGGTGATGCATGGTCATGTGCATGATCAAGTATAGGGGGGAAATGGGTATGGGGTGGTCTCACATGAGCATGCATCGAGGAGGCGAGTGGTAGGAAGGCTTGATGCACATGGCAAGGAACAAGATCAAGGTGAGAAGGTTTGAGAGAAAGAGATCTCAAAAGAGGAGATGCACTCAAATCCAAGAAAACCAAAGAAGGATAAGATGGTGAGGCTTGTTGCATGGCCCATGCATGTGCATTAAATGTCATGTCCAGTCTTGTGAAAACAAAATAATAATCATGGCATTTATACACATGCATTCCCTAATATGGAGTAAGGCCAAGCAAAAAGGAATTAAAAGTAGATTCCATGTGGAGTAGAGGGAGATGATCATACTTGAATATAATTAGGACTTGCTAGTGTGTATATTCCACTAGATGCATTATATCCTCAACAATTTTCAAACATGAGCAATCACTCAAAATCAACCCATATGGAAGCTTGAAAAAGGGGTACCACTCATATAGCATGCAAAGGTGGCCATGTGGCTCCTCATATATCCATAATGTGAAAATAATATGGTGCATGTATGGGAACATGTGGAAGTAGAAGTGGATCCATCCCAACCCACATGAGCTAGAGGTAAAACCAAAAGAAATGCAAAGCTCACATATAGTTGGATGGTAGGATTTTAGGGTGGTGACAAGAAAGGTGGTGGAGTTAACAAAAGATATGCCCCCAACTCAACTTGGGCATCAAGCATTTATCAAGACCCAAATACAATATATCAAGAGGCAAATACAATTAACAATGCATATGGAATAAGAACCAAATGAAAAGGGTTTTCTATGATGCTCAAATGCAAGGTGGCATGATGACATGAGCATGATATCATTATGATGCAACAATTATATGTAGGAAGTAGCAATTATATTACTAGACCATGTAGCATTACATATGTCATACAGATGGGATGCTACAACTATGGAGGAGCCAATCGCTGACGTGCCCCTGCGTGCCATGGCTCCCCCTCTCGGAAGAAGCTGAGGTTGCCGAAGGAGTCGTCTAGTGATTCCTTTGACCTCGAAAATAATGACGGGTAAGTCTTTATTTTTGCGAGTTCGTCTTTCCTTTCTCAAATTTTTCTCCCTTCTGAATTGGTGATGGATGCTTGTAGTCAAACAGCGTCGTCGTCCTCTGATGACTGCCAATTTGTTAAGGAGTCCGGAGTCGTAGACTCCAAGAACAAGGAGGTGGCGGTGCAGTCTCCTTATCCTCCGATGGCGGCCCACTCCGGCATGCATTCTTCGAGCTCTCCCCATGCTGGGGAGCATTAAGTTGTTGCCCGGACGTTGATTCTGCAAGAATCTTCGGAGTCCCTAGAGGAACATGTGAGTTTTATTCGTGCCGTTGGCACTCGAATTTTGTGTTAATGCTCACAGTGCTTCTCTTTTGCTTGTAGTCTATCGTGAAGAATTCCACTCGCCTCGCTGAGCAGATCCTTTCCTTGGGTCGACAGCGTGCCTTGCTGGATAACCGCCATTGTGCCTTTGAAGGTTAGTTTTAAACTTTTCTCTCCATTCTATTGTGTGGAGATTGGCGAGTGATCTTGCCATGTTTATGTCCTTTGCAGGTGAGCATAAAAAACTTCTTCGTCTCGTCGCTTCCCTCGAGAAGGGTCTTGCCACGACGAGCAGAAACCCCTTGCCCGATGATATGGAAGAATCCCCATATCAAAATGACAAGGCAAGCAGGCAACGAGCATCTCAGCAATCTTCTTATTTACCATGGGAATATGGTGCTTTTTTCTTTCTTTCCTCTTTTCATAATCTCTTTTTTTATTTTTTTATTTTTTTCTCAACATAGGACTCTTTTTTATAAGAAGAATGCTTCATAGACAGCTCATTATGGTTACGTTGCAGGTTTCCACCATGTCAGCATGGATTAGACCAGCGGCCCAAGCGTTTCTCTAACACATATACATAACTCCATGGACTTACAAGCTCCCCTTTCATTTCACACTTACGACATCCATAAAGAAAAGAGCATGATATCAACTAGGTACAAGTACCAAGTGCAATGTTGAAAGCGTTCCCCATGACAGCATGGTTCTGCTAAATCCCAACAAATAAGTGCAAGCATATACAACATAGACGACACAATGGTTCAAGTTTATTAAGGGCAAGAAAAGTAAAGTGTGCCATCAAGTTCGTGAGAGCTTTAATCACTAGTTTTCTCATAACAAGTTTAATTTGGAAGGTAAACAAAAGCATGAATATACTTGGAATAGCATAAGCTAGTAGGTAGGTATGGTGGACTCTTTGGAATAACTTGGTTTAGGGAGTTGGATGCATGAGTGGAACTCATACTTGGTTGTGGAGGCTAGCAAAAGACTGGGAGCGACAAACTAAGAGAGCAATAATGGCCATAATCATGCAGAGCGACAAAACATCATTGATCAAAGCATAAAGTGATACTACAAGTTGAAAACTAAAGGATCATAAAGGCTATGGTGACTTGAGATAGTCATAACATGGTGTGAGCATGCGCCAAGTCAACCCAAATAAAGCATCAAAGGAGAATACCACTATACTATGCTTTAATATGCTAAAACAACACATGATTCATCCAAGGCACATTAAGCAATCTCAATTGTTTATAACAAGTCATGCTACAGCAAAGAATACTAAGCATAAGGCCAAAACAATACCAAGCATGGCATGACAAAGCATAGGCAACAGTCAAATACAAGCTCTTTTTACCACATAAGCATGATCTTTCCTACTCTTTTCCAAACCAAACCAAACCAAACTATTTGCAAACCAATGTATGAACGAGGGGGTCCAACCAATTTATTCAGAAAACTAAGCAAACAAAAGCAAACAAAAAACCAAAACGAAAACAAAAAAGAAGACGCTCCAAGAACAACACAATTGTGCATGAAACAATAAAAATGAAGCGTTTGGAAGAAACATGGGATTTTTATTGATGAAGAAGGGGATGCCTTGGGCATCCCCAAGCTTTGACGCTTGTACTTCTTGGATATTTCTTGGGGTGACACGCGTGGCATCCCCAAGCTTGAGCTTTAGTCCATCCTTCATCTCATTACTCATTCCTTCCATACACCTGAAAATTTTCCTTCATACAAAACTTCACACAATCTTTATTAGCAACATTAGTGCACTCAAGATAAATAAGTCTTAAGGTTCAGTTCTAACACGAAATAAACTTCCATTAGAACACTAGCTACTGTAGCAATCCCTCAAAAAGCTCAATTCCCCAAAAGAACTCAAAAAGGAACCCACAAGAAGCAAATGCAGAAAATGGTAGAAATCTGTCAAAACAGACCAACAGGTAAAGACGAATATTTTCGAAGACCTTCTGTTGCTCAAATCAAAAAATGTTGAACTAACGAAAGTTAGATAACAACCTGGGGCAGAAGCACAAAACATTACAACTCAATCCGACATACAGAGCTCTCTCACGAATGTTTACGGTGAAGCACAAAAATCTGTTTCGGGACAGCAACTTTCCCAATCATTACTTCTCTCTCATTAGAGGTTACTCTTGGCACAAAAAGCAAATAAAAAAGATAAGGAGCAGTTATTACTGAAGTAATAACTTCCAAGACTCATCTAAAACTTTTGGGTTATCTCCCAATAAGTACTTTTCTTTAACGCCTTTAAGTTAGGCATAAGGAAAAACTAAAATGGATAGAATAGAAGTAAGCAAAGATAATCATGGTGAAAACATTGTTTTGTTCAATGAAATCCTTTTGTTAACAAGGTTGATCTAGTCTTGTTACCAAAACAATTTCATATGAGACAAAACTTTGTATTCCACTTATGATTATGTTACCTCAACCTTGATAGCAATGGTCCCAATCATAATAGTTTCAAAAATTTTCTCTTGGTATGGGACAATATATTTCTCCAACTTGAATGCCCTCAACATATTCACTTGAATTTAAACCATAAGTCCTATCAATCTTCTTGGGGAAATAGACAGTATGTTCCTTGTCATTAACATTGAAGGTCACCTTCCCTTGATTACAATTAATAACAGCTCCTGCAGTATTAAGAAAAGGTCTCCCAAGAATAATAGACATATTATCATCTTCAGGCATAAAAGTTTGATAGGATGCTCTCATAAGAAATATGAAGTGAAGTAAAAGAGAGCATCAAGAAGCAAATCCAAAACACATTTAAGTCTAACCCACTTCCTATGCATAGGAATCTTGTATGCAAATAAATTCACAAAGAATAAAGTGACAGACATAGGAAGGTAAAACAAGAGTAACTTCAAAACTTTCAGCACATAGAGAGGTGTTTCAATACCATGAAAACTTCTACAACCATATTTTCCTCTCTCATAATAATTTTCAGTAGCCTTATGAATAAACTCAACAATATAACTATCACAAAAAGCATGCTCTTCATGATCTACAAGCACTAGAGCTTTATCATAAACATCTTCAAAAGAATCCTCAGGAACATAACATTCATCCTTCTTTAGTAAGCATGGGGGACAATCAAATAATGTAAGGGATAAAGAGTTACTCCCATTAGAAGGTAAGCATGGGTAGCTAATCCATTCTTCCTCCTTTTGTTCATCACTCTCCTTCTCTTTTTCATCTAATGAGATTTCAGGTTCATCAATTTCTTCTTCCATAGGATCCTGCAAGGCATTAGTCTCTTCCATTTGTGGAAAGCATCTATTGGTATATTCAAGAATATAGCCGTTTTCTAATTCAAAGAAAATTTAAGTATACCATAAACCTCATAAACAAGCAACAAGTTCAAATGCACCCTTCCAATCAAGCAATTCATCCAAACAATAAATTTCAATTTAAGATAATTTCATAATTTACATTTCAATTAACACATCATTATAAGATATGTTCACATTGAAGAGGGAGGTATTGTGAAAATCCTATAGTATCAGACAAATAATAGTATCAAGATTTATCAAACAGTGTAACATTATAAGGCAATGCATATCACAATATTCATATATCCCCCATAAGTGTTTCCCTTTTTTGTAAGCAATTTGCCTTATATAATTTTTTTTATAATAATATTTTACAAATATTTCAAATACCAAAAGAACAAAACCAACCATTTTCAACCAAAACAATAAAAATCAAATAATATAACAAAATAAAATATAAATGAAAATAAAACTTTTTTTTTTTGTATAAAGAAACAAAACAAGAAACAAAAAAAAAACTTAGCTTGAACAATAGTGAATGGAGTTGATACTTGAAAAATAAAAGCTATGCTCATGCAAATGGGAAAAAGTAAAAAATAGTGACCCACACCCATAGTATAGGTAGATATTCGAGGGAAGGGAAGTGGAAGTATTATTTCGATTATTAAGGAGCCAAAGCAGGAATATAAAACTTAACAACTTATCTGAAATCGACATTTCATTAACTGAAAACAATCTGCTGCAAAGAGTTTATCAGTAGGAACAGTTTTGTAGTAGGAATAGCAAAGTAACAACAGTAGTAAAGCAAAGACAATAGTAACAAAAGCAGTAAACAGTGGGATTCGAGTGCAGTAGGCATAGGGATGGATGGATGGGCATTGCATGGACAAGACAATTCACATAGCAATCAGAACATAGGGCAATTGCAGATAAATAAGATAAAGCATCCAAGTACTAGACAATCCTAGGCATGTGTTCCATATATAGTCATACGTGCTCGCAATGAGAACTTGCACAACATCTTTTGTCCTGCTTCCGTTGCAGCGGGGCCTCAAGGAACTATGGCAATTAAGGTGCTCCTTTTAATAGAGCACCGAGCAAAGCATTAACACTCCGTGAACACATGTGATCCTCACATCAAAGCCATTCCCTCCGGTTATCCCGACTTCTTTTACTCTGGGTCCATTGGTTCCGGACAACAACGTGTGTATACAACTTGCAGATAAGACCAAAAACAATACTATCATAATGAATCAATAACATGTTCAGATCTGAAATCATGGCACTCGGGCCCTAGTGACAAGCATTAAGCACAACAAGTCGCAACAGTCATAAAGCACTAATAAAAGATACTAGGCACCATGCTCTAACAATCTGATGCCATTACATGAACGATCTCATCCAATCCCTACCATCCCCATATCCTACAGCGGGGGATTACTCACTCATAGATGGGGGAAACATGGATGGTCGATAGAGAAGCGATGGTGATGATGATGGAGATGATCTCCTCCAATTCCCCGTCCCGGCAGGGTGCCAAAACGGAGTTTCTGGTGCTGTTTCATAGAATCTGGTGGTGGCGGTGAAGCGGAACTCCTTCTGGAAAAACGTCGACCCCCCCGGAGTTTTTAGGTCAGAAGGCTTCTTATAGGCGAAGAGAGAGGCCGAGGGGGTGCCTGGGGCCACCACACCATGCCTGGCCAGGTGCCAGCCAGCGCTGGGGTGTGGCCAGCCCGCCCTCCTTCGCCTCGTATTCAGCTCTGAGTCTTCTGGAAAAATAGGCACTTGGCTTTTGTCCCGTCAATTCCGAGAATATTCATTTTCGACTTTCTGAACCAAAATAGCAGAAAAGCAGTAGCACTGTGGCTCTTGTTAATAGGTTAGTCCAAGAAATCATATGAGAAGTACTCCAAAGTGTGGACAAAACACAAGAAAGTGGATAAAACCAAGCATGGAGCATCAAAAATTATAGATACATTTGCAATGTATCACTCATTGCTATAGTCGCTGCTTATTCTACTGAGTTGCAGCGATTGAAGAGTGCAAAGGCTGCGGCGTCTAGGGCTACAACTGGGAAGTCTGTGGCATCGGAGACTGCCACAGATTCGAGGAATCCCTCGAAGTCCAAGTCGAAAAAGCAGAACATGCCTTAACTGCTAGTTGTAATGGCTTAGCTTTTCTTATGATGAACCTTATTTTTTGGGAGTACCCCTTTTGATATTTTGCTGATCTTGAATCAACTCCTTGTTAATGTATGCTTGGTCTTATCCTCCTCTTGTTTGGCTGTAATAGGGTCCTTCGAGTGGTCCTCCTGACTCTCCTCCCACTAATGAAACTGTGGCGCAACCACGTTCAAGAGTGGAGGAGTTGTTGCTGCTTGCGTGACTGCGCGATCGCGTGAAGCAGTTGGAGCGAGAATTGCCTGTGATCCGCGGTAATGCGGATGTATGGAAGTCGAAGGCTGAGAAGGCCAGTGCACGCGAGCAGTATGTCCTGGACAAAGTTGTGCAGCTAAACAAGCAATTTAAGTGTTAGCCTTCTATCTTCTTTTCTTTTCTTTGGCCATTCACGGCGATGCTCTGTCTTATGCTCTTTTCTTGTTTCTTGTAGTTGTTAGCGCTTGTCATCCGTAGGATGTGAGGGATCGGGTTGCCACCTGCATAATCTGACCCAGGAGCAGCTGCAAGCTAGTGGTTACTTCTGGGTGGATCATGACCGCGCGATCGCGTTGGCGACATTGCAGGATCGTGCCTCGCGAGTACTTTAGTGTTTGAAGAGAGCACAGTCGTGCCTTAGGCATATTTTCCAAGCGATGTTTCCCCTAGACACGGTGCCATCAAGCTTGCTAGCTTTGTTGGAGAAGTTTCAAGATATCAGCACAGTCCGCGAGTTTGTGCACTAGTAATTGGTCGCGGGTGCAAAGGGTGCGTTGGCGCTTGTTCGATTGCATCGGCCAGATGTGGATGTCGCAGCTATTGCCACTGGGCCACCGCCGCCGCCAGAAGGGATGACCTGGAACATGGTCCCTCACTACCAGGCGGTTGATCGGCCAGCCGAAGATATCGTCGATTTCTTTGAAGATCAAACAAATGTTGTCCTTTTGCTGCAGTAGTGTAGTTTGTATCTTGCACATAGATGTATAAGTGTTGTAAAATTCATATGATTGTGCCGGGTGTGTTTGATACCCATTAATGTGTAAAGAGCTTGCTAGCTTGTATATTTTTCGAGTGTATTGTAAGATACAGTTCCTTTTCATTAGCCTGACGTATATTCATCTCAACACCTTACCAACCTGTCAGGTGCATTGCAGCTGGGTTGGTGTTATCAAGGGTTCGATTGGTAGTGCGTTAGCTACTCAGGATACTATGTTGTTCGTGGAACGAGGTGTAAAGGGTGGCGCAGCCCCCGAGTAAAACAATTGCAAGGAAAGCAGAAAAATACAGGGTTTGGGGCACTTAGCTTTATTTATTCGTAGAATATTACGTGGTACAATGTGTGGCTAAGTAGCCTGGCTGTATAGCCTTATTTGTAAAGTAAAAAACATCTAAGGGTAGAAACGGCGCAGTTGCACGATGTTCCATGGATTGGAGTATGCGACTCCGCTCTTGAGGTCTTTAAGGCGATAGGCGCCACTTGGGATTACTTCGGTAATCATGTAAGGTCCTTCCCAAGGGGACTCGAACTTGAGGTGCCCTTGTTGCTTCAGTTGCAGGACCAGATCTCCTTCGACGAAGGATCTGGGGTGTAGCCTTCTGCTGTGGTAGTTGCGGAGGTTCTGCTAGTAGATCGTGGACCTCTCCGCTGCAATCTCGCGTGCCTCATCGAGGAGGTCGAAGGAGTCTTCGAGTGCGAGGGTTGATTCTGCCTCGCTGTATGCTACTACCCGTGGGGCCTTGTAGCGCACCTCTGTAGGTAGTACCGCCTCGGCACCGTGTACCATGAAGAACAGAGTGTAGCTTATGGAGCTGTTTGGAGTTGTGCGCAGGCTCCATAGTACTGATTGCAGCTTGTCTGGCTAGCATCCGGCAGTTTTTTCGAGTGGCCGGAGGAGCCTTTTCTTGATCCCGCCACAGACGAGGCCGTTGGCCTTTTCGACTTTACCGTTGGTCCGGGGATGTGCTACCGAGGCGTAGCTAATGTTGATTCCCAGGTTTTCGCAGAAATCCTAGAACTCCTTGGAGGTGAAGTTCGTCGCATTATCCGTGATGATGCTATGTGGCACCCCAAAGTGGAAGACGATGGACTCGAATAACTTGACGGCACTGGCTTCTGATTGGTTTGTCACCAGCGTGGCCTCGATCCACTTGGTGAATTTGTCGACCGCGACTAGGAGGTAGACGTATCCTCCTTGCGAGGATCTCTGGAGCTTGCCGACCATGTCGAGTCCCCATTGTGCAAAGGGCCAGGCCACGAGTATTGGCCTGAGATCTGCGCCAGGTGCATGTGGCTTGTCCGCGAATCGCTGGTAGGCGTTGCAACGATGGACTATATCCTTGGCATCACGCATGGCTGTTGGCCATTAGAATCCTGCTGTAGGGCTTTGGCAACAAGGGCACGACTGCCATCGTGGTGGCCGCAAGTGCCTTCATGTATGTCGAGGAGGCTTGCTCTGCTGTCCCCGTTAGAGACGCATCACTGAAAAACTCCTGTGATGCTTCGTTTGTTCAGTTCGCCATTGATGAGGGAGATGGCCTTGGATCGTCGCGCTATATGACGCGCATTAGTCGGGTCATCTGGCAACCTTTTGCTGAGCAAGTATGTGACATATGGTTGCGTCCAGAACGGCTCGATCATCATGACCCCCATGGGGCCTTCGAGTCTTGTGTCTAGATCCGTGTCATCGAGTGCCATTGGCTCGTTGGGTGGCGTAGCCCCCTAGTCCGTTGGCGTGTTTGTCTTTTTCTCTGGAGCCTTTGGCTTGATGGAGCTCTCGCAGATGCGCTCTAGAAACACTCCGGGTAGCACTGGGGCACAGGTGGACCCGATGTTGGCGAGTGTGTTTGCCTCCTCATTTCTTTCGTGGCCAACATGTCACAGTTCACAGCTATCGAAGTCTCCTTCGAGTGTGTCATAGAGGTCGCGGTAGGCGATCATGTTGTCGCTCAGAGCATCACACTTGTTCATTGTTTGGTTGACCACCAGTTTGGAGTCGCCGTAGATGACGAATCGCTTGGTGCTGCAGGCTTTTGACATCCGCATCCCGTGGAGCAACGCTTCATATTCAGCTTCGTTGTTGGAGGCGGTGAACTGCATTCGCAGAACATACCTCATCTTGTCACCTTGCGGCAACGTCAGGATGACGCCCACACCAGCTCCTTCCTTGCGCTTGGATCCATCAAAGTGTATTGTCCATAGATAGGACATATTTGGCTTGTCGGGAGCTGGTTTTCCATCCAGTGCACGAGGAAATCTGGGAGAACTTGCGACTTGATCGCGTCGCGCTTCTCGTATGTGATGTCCCGTGGAGACAGTTCTATCCCCCAAAGCGCGACTCGTCCAATGGCGTCGAGATTGTTGAGGATGTGCCCAAGTGGGGCATCGTTAACCACTACGATTGGGTGCTCCTGGAATTAGTGGCGCAGTCACCTTGCCGTCATGAAGACGCTGTATGCTAGCTTTTGATAATGCGGGTACCGCTGTTTTGTTGGCGTGAGTACCTCGCTGAGGTCGTAGACTGGGCGTTGTACCCCGTGGACTTTGTTTTCTTCCGCTCATTCCACCACGAGCATGGTGCTTACCACCTGGTTGGTGGCGGAGATGTATAGCAGTAGCGGCTCTTTTTCGTGAGGTGTCACCAACACCGGCGAAGTGGACAGTAGACGCTTGAGGTCGTCGAATGCTTCTTGTGCTTCGTTTGTCCACTCGAATTTATCAGCCTTGCGGAGAAATTGGTAGAAAGGCAGTGCCTTTTCGCCCATGCGACTGATGAACCGACGGAGCGCCACGATTCGCCCAGCCAGCTGCTGGACGCCTTTTACGTTCTTTGGCTTCTCCATGGCCAGTATGGCCTTTATTTTCTTCGGGTTGGCCTCAATCCCTATCGCGGAGATGAGGTACCCGAGCAGCTGCCCAGATGGTACGCCGAAGGCGTATTTGTCCGGATTTAGTTTGATCCGGTAGCGGTCAAGGTTATCGAAGGTCTCTTAGAGATCATCGAGTAATGAGGCTTCCTCCTTGGTTTTGACGATGATGTCATTGACACAGACTTGGATATTGCGACTAAGTTGGTTCTTGAGGCAGGCCTGCATGCACCACTGATAGGTGGCTACTGCGTTTTTCAGCCCGAAGGGCATCGTTGTGTAGCAGAAAACATCGAAAGGCATGACGAACGATGTTTTCTCCTGGTCCTCCTCCTTTATTCGAATTTGATTATAGCCTGAGCAGGTGTCGAGGAAGCAGAGACATTCACGTCCCGTGGTGGAGTCGATTATTTGATCGATCCGTGGCAATGGGAAGTGGTCCTTTGGGCAATGCTTGTTCAGGGAGGTGAAGTCCACATACATCCGCAGGATATCCGTGTCCTTTTTGGGAATGAGCACGGGGTTTGCGACCCAGGTGCTTTCCTTGATCTCCCGTATGAAATTAGCATGGAGGAGTCAGTTGACTTCCATTCCGACCGCTTTTGCCTTGGCTCCGACAGTCGCCGGATAGGTCCGTTGGATGGACCTGGACTTTCTTGGTGTGCACCAACGTGTCGAAGGATAGGTCGGGTGAGTTTGGTTTCCTCAGTGGAGGCAGACTATTGTCTGTCGACTCCTTCAACCTCGCCAGCTCCTCCTGCATGCCGAAAGACTGGGAGATTCTGTTGAACTCCCTATCGCAGCTATCAGATCTCTCGAAGCTTCCGTTGACTATGATGATGCCGTTCGGGCCCAGCATTTTCATCTGCAGGTAGGCGTAGTGCGGCACGGCCATGAACCTTGCGAATGCGACACGTCCGAGGATACAATGATATTGTGAGGGCCAGTCGACGACTTAAAATTCAATGCGCTCTCACCGAAAGTTCTATGGCATGCCAAAGATGACGTCAAGGCTGATCTTGCCCAGGGGTACATGCCCTTCGCTAGGACGATGCCATGGAACGTTGTGTCTGAGACTTCTAGACATGTCAGAGGGATCCTCATTGCACGCAAGGTACTTGCGAACATGAGGTTGATGCCGCTTCCGCCGTCCATGAAGACGCGACTCATCTCGAAGCCCCCAATCTGTGCCTCGAGTACGAGGGGACAGTGGCCTGGGTGAGGTACTTGACGCGGTTGGTAGCGCTTGTCGAAGGTGATGCAGGATTCGCTTCCACTTAGGTACTCAGTGGTGGAGAGCGGAGAGTTCATCGCCAAATTGACTTGGCGAGTGATTGCCTTCTACACTCGATTTGAGGTGCGCCCTTTTTGGATCATCCCCATGTTGCCCAGCGCTCGCGGGTACGTCTCGCCTCCATGGTTCTGGACTGGCGCAGCCGCAGGTGGTGGTGGCCCGGGTGGTGGCGGTGGTGCTCCATGAGCCACATCGCTCGGGGCAACTCCGTAGCCCTGGTTGATCGCGTCGCGATTCATCTGGGCCAGGCCTTCGTGGAGCTTGAGGAACTCGCGGCAGTCCTTGAGAAGGTGGCTGGACTTTTTCTTGCCGTCGTGCTTGTTGATGTAGAAGTGTACGTTGCATGGTCCAGATAGTTTGTCCTGGATGGATATTCTAGGTGCCTCGTCGCGAGTGCGGCGCTGCCACACTTGCGTGATTTTTCTGCTGTCACGAAATCCATCGCTGTGGTATCCGCTGTTGCGGTTGTCGTTGTATTTGTCGGTGTATCCAGCCGCAACCATGTCGACCTCTTCGCGGTCCTTGTAGACGCGCATTCGATGTTTCCCTCAGCGATCACGTCTGCGTCCGAGGTCGTCGTCATCAATGGAGTAGGCACGATTTTTCATCGAGTCCTCTCCATCAGCCTGCCGATTTGCGATCTCCATCAGGTGGTCGATTGTCTTGGGCTTCGAGCGGCCTAGCTCCTCCCTGAGTTCTCTGTGGCACACGCCGCCATTGAACGCGTCGATTGCGCAATCCTCAGAGATATCTTCTGCAGAATTCTTGATGATGGACCATCTCTGGATGTAAGAGCGCATCGACTCGCCAGACCTTTGGTGGCAGCCTCTTAGTTCCTCGATTGATGCGGGCCTCTTGTAAGTGCCCTTGAAGTTGCGCACGAAGCTGTAGACCAGCTCTTCCCAACTGTGAATTGATCCGCGTGGGAGGTTGCTGAGCCATGCGCGGGCGGCGCCTGACAGCTGTAGCTGGAGGCATTGCATTGCCATGCTCGAGCTTACGCCATGCAGCCTGATGGAGGAGATGTGATCTTCTAGCCAGATCTTCGGGTCTTGCAGGCCGTCGAATTTTGGGTTCTCCGATGGAAGTTTGAACCCCTTAGGCATTCGCTTCTGCCTGATGGCTCTACTGAAGCATCTGGCGCCGTAGAGCTCTACTTCATCATCCTCCGAGTCAGTCGAACAGGCACGCCTTGCGTGCATCTTGTTGACCTTGCACTGCGTGATGTCATCGCGCATGTCATAGTCATGGTGATGCCGCCGTGAGCGGCATCGCCATGACAGATCGTTAACTATCATCATTTGGAGTGTCCAGAGCTTTACTTTTCTTCGGCTCCGGTGTTGGCTCCTTGAGAAGGGTAGCTTCGACTAGCCCCAAGCCCGCGATCATAGATTGGTGCATGGCAGCTTGTGGATCCCAGCCGGTGGCTAGTTGTTGAGGAGGTACATGGTGGCCACCGTCACCGCTGCTTGCGGTGTCTTTGGGAGCACGTTGCCTCACGTATCCACCATCATGGAGCTGAAGTCGAGGAATTGCGCGGCTTCTTCTTGCTCCCTGTCGGTGAGGTGGGCCAGTCGAGAGCGCCGTTTGGCGACCACATAGTCATTGCCCTTGGAGGAGGATCCTCCCATGGAAGAGAGTTGAGCCTGCTGAAGATTCGACTCGTCCGCTGCCTTTCTGTGTGCATCGAGCTGCGCGATTACTTGTTGTTGGCGCTTGTACTCCTCCTTGAGTAACCAATGGTAACCCATCAGCATCTGTTGCAATGAGTTTAGGGGAAGGGGATTGCCCCGCAGAGCTTATCGACAGCGGGCCCACTCGTTATCATTGAGCTTGATCAGCACACGCTCTTCGGTGCGCTCATTCGCCGTGAGATGCGGGTCTCCTACTGTCCCATTGTTGGTAGGCGCGTCGTTGGCGGGCCACCATTTTCACTTTTGGTCGGTCCAGTAGAGGTGTTGTCACGATTAACACTGGTGTCGGCTGCGTTGATGACAACGCACATGAAGTGATTGGGGAAGCTGTTGCTCCCACAACTTTCAGATCCGGAGCCGTAGGCTATATCTTCTATGGTCAGATCACCGAGATCGGATCTGTGACTGCTGTCGCTGTCCGTGCTCCCAACTATTGTCGGGGCGTTGAGCTCGCTTAGGGTGCCGATCGGTGGTGGAAACCACGATGCTGGAGCAATCGCGGGAACCATCGGCTGGTCAGGGAGGCGAAGTGTGCCCAGTTGACCAACTTGGAAGTGTAAGCTCCCGATCGCCAGACCGATCCCATCGCCCAGGACTCGAAAGCCGGGCGAGTGGCCGGCGTGTGGACGGTGAAGTCGAAGGCACCGAAGAGGAGGCGCATCTCCGCTGTTGCAGAGTTGTAGATCGCGGTTGACAGGGTCGAAGAAGCCGCGACATCATTACTCCCAGTCCCCACAGACGGCGCCAATTGACGAGGGGTTAACTCATCAATGCCCATTGTTATGGACTTGGGTTTTGTAGAAGGAGGGATCACTGGAGGCATCAATCGTCTAGCAAACAAGCACACAGGGACACAAGGTTTACCCAGATTCAGGCCTCGTAGAGGTTCCTACTCCTGCTTGTCTGCTCTTGGAATTATCGAGGGAGTCGAAAGTTACAAGGGTGCGTAGATGTAATCTGGCGATGGTTGTGGAAACTAGGGTTGTGATTGTCCTCCTCGCCGCCCCTCCTAGCCTTTATATAGATAGGCTAGGTCTCGGGTAGCAGGTCGAGTCAGTTATAGATTAGGGTTTGTCCCTTTAAACTTTCTATCTTAAGCTTCTTCGTGCATCGCAAGCAATCGGAGTCTCCGTGGGTCACCCGAATCCTGTATTGGGCCCTGGTAACGCCGTGGGCTTTTGCCAGACCTGGACCGTATATGCTAAGCTCGAGTACCTATAAGGTATACCCACGTCAACTACAAAAGCGAATCCTTCCACAAAGCATATATATTGTGTGTACCCTACTTTGAGCTTTTTGTAAGCATCAAATAAAATATTCTTTTGTTATTGTATATAATACAAAAGACAATACGATTCTCAATAAAAGCATGAATTCCAACCCATCTTAGGAAGAAGAAAGCCACAATTGTACAGGGTAAGAGGAGTTTTGACAACTGGGTTTAGCCAGCTGCCTCGCAGCTATAACATTGTGGCCCCATTAGAACTTTTCGCAAACTCATTTTAGATCAAAATCAACTTGTGCAATTTTAACAGGGGTAGCTTCAGAAGTTACTCAAATTACATAGGAAACTTCATACCAGAAAGAAATCAGACATATGCAAAAGATAATGCTATCATTAGATGTTAACCCTATCTAAATGAGCATAAAATAGTACAATGTTCAGACATCAACCCATTTTTGACAATGTATGAAGGGGTCTGCCACTAACATATCATGGATATGCGTGTTGGCACCATGATCAATACGAGGCGGGTCTACTCCTGAATTCAAATAGACCATCCCGTGAATCGTGAGTCTCTATTTCTCATTGATTCACTCTTGCAGTAAAATTTAATTTTGTTTACCACTTTTGCGTTCAAAACTAAGAATTTGGGAAAAGTTAACCCATTTCTTTTTTTTGATATCTGGATTATATTTATACCAAGATGATACCAAATGCAACAAGTAATGTTCAAAGAAAGTTTAGACATCAAGGACACATAACCAAAAAACAAAAGAAGAAGAAAATAGAAAACAAGGACCCCATCAAAGTAATCAGAGACTCGCAGCAACAAAAATACCACCAGTGGAGGTGACACCTAGACTGCGAAAAAGGTTCTCCAAAACGATGCCTCCAGGACTACACAAAGATTTTCATCGTCCGGTTTAATTAACATGGTCAGATCCTGGGTTTTCACCTTGGAGAAGGTGCAATCTTCAAATAATATCTTCAACAAGGAAGCGATTAGGGAGCCGTCATTCCCAGGTACAAGCTCCGAAGGTCAGACCTAGGGATTTCACCGCAAAACTGAGACGTGGATCTCAAAGAGCATCGCCAAGAACAAAGTTTGCTAGTTTCACGGTCCTACTCATCGAGAACACTTCTGTAAAACACCAATCTTCCGACACACAAACTTCTACCGAGTCGCTGCGAGAACTCCTTGGAATCTTCACTACCTCTTGACTCGATAGGAGCTTGCGATATAGCACCTCTTGCAGATATCCGGTCTTCTTCAAACACATGACCTCCTTGATTCCCCATCGACACCTTAGTAATCGCGACAATGTGCCAAGGAGGACCCAAGGTGGGCGGAGGTCGCCCACTAGCCATAGATGGATCTTCATGTGGCCATCGTCAATGGTGGCACATCTTGCCGCACTCCTATTGCGAAGGAAGAGCATGAGACGATCCCAGTGCTCTTCCTATCATAGATGTCACTTCGCCGACTATAGGTCCAAGCACACAAGTAGCAGCCCAAGGGCAATCGTAGCATTGCCTGCATATACCCCTAAGGGCATGATGTAGTGGACGGAATTAAGATGACATGGGGATGTCGGTGTTACCACCATCAGCTGTAGATTGCGTAGTAGATGGTAGCTGAAACAACCTCCACCGCACCTAAGCCTAGTACCACCTCATGCAATGCTACTACAACTCTACGACCTGGATTGCCTCACTGTGGTAGGAGGATGCAGCGATCTCGGTAGGAGATCATCTGCCATGATCTTAGCCTTGACGAACACCACGTCGGAAGCATGCTCGCTCACGATGGCCATAGGAGTATAACACCTCCACCAGGGCGTAGATCCGGACAGGACTTGCCACCGCTTGGAGGCCACAGGATGGAATCAATCCATGTTGGTTAATGAACGAACAAAAGAAGAACAAAAAGGGTGAACCGAGTTGTGTCGCTTACGTATGCTTACCGGCGGTGGCGAGGAGGATTGAGGTGGCTCAGGAGGCCCTAGGGTTGAGCTCGTGTGGATCTGAAGGCATTCGATTGTATGTAGTGGGCCACGCTAAGGGACATATTTCTTATCCATCTCATGGTGTTCACCTTGTGAAACTTCAAAATGCAAAGAAGAGGCATATTTTAAAGTTGTTGCTATATTAGATAACATGAAAATCAAACTAGACGTTTAATGCAACCAAATATGAGTACTCACACTGACATATGGCTTTTCCAAACAGGGGAATCGCTTGAGGATGTTTAGAGCTATTGTAATTCGCAGGAGAAGACCTAAGAGCCAAAAATTTCACGGCGTGCATCGAGTTTGCAAGCTGACCGAGCTTATTCCCGGAGGAAAACCAATAATGAGCATAAAAACAGTTATCCTTGTGTACAAATGCGGAATGTAAGATTTGAGGCTAGTGCCGCTACCTGGGAAACTAGGAGCTTGGATAGGATGGGTAAAAAGTGCCTGATATCTCGAGCTTAAGTCAAATGAGAAAGAAGGAGGCTTTTGTAGGGTGCCTAGTGAGATGTTCGTACAATATAGGTTTCTCCACATGGAAAGTTGGTTTTTGGAAAGGCAATCATTTTTCTAGAGATTTGGGAGAAAAATAATATGTGACATTTTTTATTTTTTATGGAATAATTTGTTGATGTACATGGAGTGTGTACATTTGTTGTGGAAAATGATGAATTTCCTTTTTAGAAAGTAAAGGTGCCTCCAAAAAGAGGCACATTTGGTGTGATGTGATAACTTGATGTAACCATACCTTCCTTTTTATTTGCATAATAACTTAACCCAAATAAATGAGCCCGTTTAAGGAACGATTGACTGCTATATTTAGAAAATTAAGTAAAAATAATTTGTCAATCGATGGATCTCCATGTCAACTTCTACATACCTTACATGAAGACAATATAGGCGGACGAGAGCTGTTAGTCATCCTTTCTTCGCTTCATAACCAATGGCACGATGTGCAACAATACTAACCATGGGTAAATTCAGCACACACACAACTAAGAATGCGCCAAGTAAGTACACAAAGTGGGCCTTCTGTTGTTAGTGGGCTGAATAGTACCAGATCTTTGGCGAATGGACCCATGGCCCAGGATAGTCAAGCTAACTACTCTCCACCATAAATCATAGTCCTACTTCTATATAAAGCAAACCCTAATCCCTACCTATCCACTTCTCTCCACCGTCGCTGCCGCCAGAATTCTCTAGTCATGTTTGCGCTTAGATCTCTCGGCCATGGTATTCACCTTCCTCTCCGGTGAAACCCACTTTATTCCTCGCGTGCTCGCCCTTTCTCCCCTCTCACTTCCCTGACAAGAATCAGTGCTTTTCTGCCCATTGCATCTCTTACACCGTCTGATGAAATTTTCACTCAATCCACACGTTGCATCATCCATTCTTTCTCCGACACACCACAACCACTACGCCAACATCAAGCCATACTTTTATTTACATACCAAGTTGGAAAAGACAAAATCCCAAGTGAAAGGTACGAAAATTAATTGATTCACTCGCATCAAAGATATTTATGGGATACTATTTTTGGGGTGTTTCTTTAGTGAATAGATCTGGATCTACAACTAAATGCATATTTAAAAGTTCATGCTGAATTTATTTTCAAGGATTTCAAGAATTTCTCCGTTCTGAACAAATATCCAACTACTACTGACCTCCTCGAGGTGGGAGATGGCTAGATCTAGTTGTTTTCGAGTACCTTAAGGGTGCATGAGCATGAATCTAGACATGAAAACTGCTAAAAGATTTAGGATTTGCCTTTACACTTCATTCACAAGTTCTCCATGTACACTCGGAGAGATAGGATATATATGGGTGGTCTCGTGGAGCAAAGCAGCCACATATATTAACTATTACTTGAATTTTTTATTAGTAAAGAAATAGTTTATTTGTAAATTAAATGACACACATTTTTCAAAGAGGAAGGAATTCCCAACATTGGAACACCACATGGTGTTGTGTTGGACTACCTAGGACGACTTGGACGAGTAGGGGCAGTTGCCATGTTGGAGTGTTGAATACATAATACTTTGGTTTTGTGTCTTTATTGATAAAAAAACTCTATTTCTCCATTTCTTTTTGTTTTTACTCTTATAGTAGGCATATGCTGGTGACGTGGTTCCCCTTATCCATCTCTCTCTAGAAAAGGAAAATAGTTATTCCCATTTCCTACTCAACCCAAATCTCCAACTCCTTCCTCGTCCTTGCCGACACTCTCCCTCACCTCTTACTAATGAGTCCCAACCACGCTGATCATAACATGTTAGTGCACAAGAGAAACCCCATAGCACGATAGAACAAGGTGAGGAGGCAAGTGCGAAGTCGGGTTCAAAACCATCTCAAGACCCGATGTCTCCATATCACGGTCCAAATACCCGACGCCATGTCAGTTTTACGGTCTGGACATGTTACACGTCCATTTCCTCCCCCATAACCAACGACGGTGCATTAAAATATTATTAAACACGATCAGTTTCACAAGCCTTGACTAGTAACAAGGCACGTTAGCATAATAGTGGACCATCCGTTGTTAATGGGCTGAACGAATAGGATACCAGATAAAGTTTAGGAGGAAGGATGGGCCTTGACCCAAGATGGCAACCCGTTCTTCCCATATCCCTACTTACATATAGTATATTCCAAAAAACATTTACATATAGTAACCCTAAATGTTACCTTCTTTTTCTCCCCATGCATTGCTTCCGCAACTCTCTAGTCATGTTTGTGCTTAGATCTGCCAGCCATAGTCATCGCCTTCCTCTCCATTGAGATTGATAATGCTCTCATGCACCGTCCATTCCTTCATCTCACTTCCTCGATGAGATTACTGGTTTCCGGTCATCGCTTCTTTTCCGCCACCCGTGTCCGACGACATCCTCACTAGATCCACACATCAGATCATCCATCCTTTCCGGTGCACCACAACCGCCCTAACATCAGGCCACCCTCTTGTTTACATCTGGATGGAGATGACAAGATCTAGAGTGAAAGGTGGGGAAACTCAATTGATTCGCTCAAGCATCAAAGATTTTCACCGACAAACATATTTCTGTTGTTTCTTTATCGATTAGATCATGATCTATGACTAATTGCTTGTTTAGAACTGCACGCGTGTGAACAACAGATTCTGCCATCATTGAAATCCTCAAGGTAAGGAGAGGCCTAGATCTGGTCATCGTCGAGAATGTGTATTAGCGTGAGTTTGGTCACAACAATGGCTGAGAGAGATAGAATTGACCTTTACTTTTCCTTCACGCCATCTCCCATATAGGCCTGGAGGGAGAGGTGATGGTGGTCCCATGGAAAGGAGCAGCCACGGACTATTGCCTCGATTTTTTTTGCTAATCTCGACAAATGTGTTTTTCGGAATATTATGTGTTTCTTTGTGAGCAACACTTTTTTCTCAAAAGAGAACAAATAGTACCACAATGTTGTAAAAAACGCATGGTACTGCGTGGACAAGAAGGGACAATTGCCAATTTGCCATTGTGGAGCATCGAGTACATACTCAGACTCAGTAAATAAATGAAAAGAAAGGGCGCCCCCAAAAAATATACAGTACTTCCTTTTTTTTTCTATTTCAACAGGCATAGGTTGACACCTCGTTTATCTCCTATCCCATTTCCCTCTCGCCCCCAGATCACAATTCCCTCACCTCGCCTCTTACCGACGTCCTGATCAGAACGCGGCAAGGAGATGAGGAAGCTGCGCTCATGGTCATCAAGCCCTGGGGCCTCCGTCGGCGGCGCCCCCAGCCCCAGCTCTGGGGAGTCAGGACGACGACGCGCGGCGCGACGGCCGCCTCTGGTCCTCGCCTTGGAGGGGACAAAAATGGTAAAACCACAACCTCTCTCACGAAATTGTACTTGAACAGAAGACGAGGAAAGGGGAAATTGGGAGTGGATTGCGATCCCTAGAGCTGTCAAGGTCCTGTGCTGCACAAGCCCAGAAAAATCCCCCTTTCTACATTTAGGTTTTGCTGCTCAGGAGCCAGGAGCTGGGTAGCGTAACGCTGGACCGTGAAAAAACCTTTGAGAAAGTGGGCATTATTTATAAGAATCAATGTGTAGTATTACGCTTTATAGTGTCAGTAATAATATGGTAAATTAGGAAATTGTCCGGTCGATATATAGGTCCTAGTAATATTTCGCTTACATTGAACTATTTGTGCGGTTCATTGGAATCATTCAGGAATAAGGATCATAACGTAGAACTTGGACTATTGGTAAGTTAGAACAGTGTATCGGTGCAGAGGCTGGTGGACGTCCCTCCTTTTTGGAAAAAAAATGGAGGAACCGTGTATACTACTAGTATAGTTACTAGTACATATTTCCGGAATCTAGCATCGTGGAAATGGCTAATTCTTTAGTCGTCCTATTACTGTTACTGTTAATTCATTGTACTGATGCCTAATGATTTTTTGCCCTGGTGATATAATATTGGTAGTATTTGTGAACAAGCTCATGTCTTCAATATGTTGGTAGGTGGTAAATACATTGTGAACTGTAGACCATGTCTCTCTGTGCTCTTCCTGAAGTCAGTTAAAACTGTTCCATCAAGTAACACCGTGTGTTTAGTTGGATCTCAGTCTTTCTGTGTTTGCATATGGTAAATTTATGATCATAGTAGTAAATCGTGTTGAAGAACAAGTGCATTATTAATATGCGTTAGACATATTTTGGAATATGCATTGTTAACTACTACCTCCATTCCAAATTATAAGATGCTTTGGTAGGGTGTTTTAGCCTGCCAGGACATCCTATAATCTGGAACAGATGAAGTATTTATTATTTTGCATCGCTGATTCGTATCGCTTTGCTTTTCTTTAGGTTTATTCCATACAAGATCCTCAGACAAGGAATCGTGAAAAGGAAAGGCATGGAAAAACTGTCGATGAGAAAGGCTTGAAGGTTAGTTGCAATTACTGTTGAAAGGTGGTATCAGGATACAACCATCTGGAGCACCATCTAGCAGGCATCAGGGGGAATGTTTGTCCGTACAACCTAGTACCTGAAAGTGTCAGCACAAGCTTGAAGAGTTCCCTTGAAGATCGCAAGAAGAATTGTTTGCTCAGGAAAAAATGGACAAACTGAAACAGGAAGAGCTTCCTCCGACAAGCCCATCCATTCCATCTACTCAAGTCCAGCAACCACATCTGCAGTCAAATATGTCCAGTAACCGCTGCTTTCTTCATTACACACCTGATGTGATGGATCCATTGAAAATGGAAACCACACAAAGCTCGTGTGAATCGAAGCCCTTAGTGAAAACAGAGGATCACTTGGATTTCCCTATAGCAAAATCAATAGGCAGGTTCGTACTCGAAGCTAGACTTGAGCCTGGTGTTCTCCACTCTTTGTCTTTCAAGGAGATGATTGATGTGCTTGTCGATGTGTCAGGGTTTGTGATGCCTACTTATGAATCTATTCTGCAGGAGCAACTGAGGGAAACTAGGAGTGGATTGCGATCCCTAGCGCTGTCAAGGTCCTGTGCTGCACAAGCCCAGGAAAATCCCCCTTTCTACATTTAGGTTTTGCTGCTCATGAGCCAAGAGCTAGGTAGCGTAATAATGCTGGACTGTGAAAAGCCTTTAAGAAAGTGGGCATTATTTTTAAGAATCAACGTGTAGTATTACGGTTGTAGTGTAAGTAATCCGGTTAATTACGAAACTGTCTGGTCGATATATAGTTCCTAGTAACATTTCGCTTACATTGGACTATTTGTGTGGTTCATTGGAATCCATCAGGATCATAACATAGAACGTAGACTGTTGGTAAGTTACAACCGGGTATTGGTGCAAAGGCTGGTGGACATCACTCCTTTTCTGGAAAAAACCCGGAGGAACCATGTATTTTGGAATATGCATTGTTAATTACTACCTCCATTCCAAATTATAAGACGTCTTGGTAGGGTGTTTTAGCCTGCCAGGACATCTTATAATTTGGAACAGATTTTATTTTGCATCACTGATTCGTATCGCTTTGCTTTTCTTTAGGTTTATTCCATACAAGATCCTCTGACAAGGAATCATGACAAGGAAAGACATGGAAAAACTATCAATGAGAAAGGCTTGAAGGTTAGTTGCAATTACTGTGGAAAGGTGGTATCAGGATACAACCATCTGGAACACCATCTAGCAGGCATCAGGGGGAATGTTTGTCCGCGCAACCTAGTACCTGAAAGTGTCAGCGCAAGGTTGAAGAGTTCCCTTGAAGATCGCAAAAAGATTGTTTGCTCAGGAATAAATGGACAAACCAAAACATGAAGAGCTTCCTCCGACAAGCCCAACAATTCCATCTAATCAAGTCCAGCAACCACATCTGCAGTCAAATATGTCCAGTAACCGCTGGTATCTTCATTACACACCAGATGTGATGGATCCAGTGAAAATGGGAACCACACAAAGCTCGTGTAAATCGAAGCCCTTAGTGAAGACAGGGGATCACTTGGATTCCCCTGCAGCAAAATCAATACGCTGGTTCATCTTCGAAACTGGACTTGAGCCTGGTGTTCTACACTCTTTGGCTTTCAAGGAGATGATTGTTGTGCTTGTCGATGTGCCAGGGTTTATGATGCCTACTTATGAATCTATTCTGCAGGAGCAACTAAGGGCACGTACAACTCAGATATTTAGAGGCGACGCTAGGATCTTTTCCCTGGCCGTTTTGGCTGATTCCCGGTCGATCCGAGGATAACCGTAAGCGTCACCGCATATTCTATCGCCGGGCGTTTGATCTATTTTTTCCGCATGCGCAAATTAAGGAAACGCCCGTCGCTTTGGGTAGGCGTTATGTCCCTGGCAATTTTCACGCTATGTCCCTGCTAGCAATTTTCATGGGGCAAAGCGTCTCGCGTTGGACAGACGGACGCTTATCCAATCACAGTAGCGCCTCAATAAACGCTCAGCGTTGCTAACCACAATGCTTAACTAATCCCTAGATTTTGTGCTCTTTATTTTTATTCAGGTAAGCATCTAACTAAACGTCTCCCGTAGTACATGCCCTAAGAGAAACAGTTAACCGTGAAAGGGAGCTCAGGCAAAGAGTGGAGCAGAAGTGGTTGCAGTGTAATTTTGCATAGTTGGAAGAAAATATGTGGCAAAAGCTACGTAAGTGTCTTGGTTTATTCCGGCACAGGTATGATGTTTCTCAGATCCATGGATGCCTCTACCATCATTGAGGACGTGGATTTGCTAAGGGCAAATTCTTGTTCGTGTGGTCAAAGAGTACAAGAACCATTTTCTTACCAAATGTTTACTTGAAATCACAATGCAATGGTGGTCAGTGCATGGTGCTCGCCCGACCTGCGAACCATCGTGAAACAGATCTTGAGCCAGACGTGCTTCGGCGCTACCAGGTACAACATTGACTGGAGCATATCCGAGAAGCTGCATGTTGAGCAGTGGAAGAGAACATTTCTTGAACATCAGAGGTTCTGCCAAATGGAGTACATCCACTACAACCTCGTTGTTGCCCGTGCTGCCCCTCACCTGAAGGTTTCATCCGTGGTTCATTATGGCAGGGTGATGGTGCACCGAAATAGGGTGCTGATAACCATTGATATGTCGTTTATTCTGGAACAAGGCTTTCACTCCGTTTTGTTATGTGTGTGCGCCTGCTAATGGCAGGTTTTAGTGATGCTGCAGTCGTGTGCAGTAGTGATCTGCTGAATGCCCACCACTAGTGGCATGTCTTGGTACTGTTGTAGTCTGCTCAATTTCCTTGTTTTTTTCTTTTTGAACTCCCGTTGAATCACCATGTTTTATTTCGTGAACTCCCGATGAATTTCGATTTTCCAAGTTATTATTATGGGACAGAAACTGTAGTACACTCTACTGTGGATCCATTTATTTTGAAAGAATATATTGTGGATTGGGGAGAGCATTCATGTTCATGTCTTTCAGTGAGTTGTAGCCATGTGATCGGTCGGTTGGGAAAGCACGTTGGTGCTACTTTTTGGTAGCACAACCACACAAGCACAGTTTTTTGTGTATGCCTAAAGTGTCACCTCTCTTTGGTTGGCCTCCTCCGACGTTACATGGGGCACACCCTCCTTTTCGAATAATGGAGTGTATAAATTAAATAAACTAACTTGAGAGTTTAGCGATGCACACAAATTAGTATGTGAAACACACATAGTAACATGGGCAATAAACACAAATCAGCATAGCAAATATGCACACACTTAGACCAGAAGTACACACATATTGACACAGGCAAATACATTTGGGAAGCACACAAATTAAAAAGCATGTACAGACACATTAGACCAATTTCGTGAGATGAATGAATGACAACTACTACTGTTTTAGGAAGAAGAGGTAAAATAATTTCTTTATTGTTGATCTCTATCCTCATGGTAAAAAAACCTTGCAGAACATCATTACAAGTATCCTAGGAGGCTAGGCTTGTCAGCTGTCCATCCCCTCCGCCATAGCCAATGATAAAGTGTGCAACAATACTAAACATGTGTCAGTTATGCATACACACCTAATTGAGCGAAATTAGAAAATATGTTGGGCCATTTGATGTTAGTGGAAACCAGAACATTAGACAAGAACCAGAGGGAAGGATTCTTGACGGCCTAGGATGTTGGGCCTAGTCTCTCGCACTGACCATAATGCTACTTCCATGGTCTGTCTTTCTCCTTCTCCCCATCTTCGATCGCCACAACTCTCTACTAATGTTTGCACTGAAATCTATCGGTCATGGTCTTTGCCTTCCTCTCTAGTGAGATATGTGGTGTTCCTTCCCTATCACTTTCTTGCTGAGATTGGTGCTTTTCCGCTCCTAACTCTCTTCTAGTGTCATGGTCCGACGAGCTCGTCACTACATGCATCTGCATGTGGGACCATCCATCTCTTGAGCGCACTACAACCGATGCTTCAACATTAGGACACCCTCTTATTAATATCCTGGGTCAAAGAAGGCGAGATCCAGAGTGAAAAGTATGAAAACTCAATCGAATCACTCATAGCATCAAAGTTTTTTATTGAATGGCCTTTTACTTTGTTTTGCTAGCGAGTTCATAACTAATCAATTGCATTTAAAATACATGAATGTTGAATACTTTATTTTCTAGGATTCCATGGAAATCTATTAGTTAAACACATGGCATATTAGGGTATTTCAACTAGTGCTACGCGGAGGAGGTGCCTTTACATGTCCTTGTTTTTCCGCTAGATCCAGTGAGCTCGGGCACCTATAATATCCTAACACCATTGAACTTCTCAATGCGGGAGAGGGACATATCTCGAGTAATTCAAGGGGGCAGAATCATTGATTTAGGAATAACTAGGGCTTCAATATCTAAGACCCACCCATTTTGTCTTCACACTTTAACCCTTATGGACAAGGGCGGATCCTGGGGCGAGCAAGGGTCAGACCTCCCATCGCACGCCCCCCCTCCCAATCAATCTGTCGTAAGTCTGTATGCTAATGTCTAGTATGCTTTTGTGTTAATTGTGATCAATTAGACGGACATCAAACTCAGAGTTTATGGAGGCTAATTCCCTAGCGTTCTACAGCCTAGAGCCCAAGAAGAATTAGATGGTCTCGTACGATTGGATGCACCTACTTAACACCGGACCATACAGATTACATCCGTAAACCTTCGATTCCAATTCCCCCTTCTGTCATCTGCTTCATAGCCATGTCGCCGCCATTCCGTGCTAGGGCATCATTGGCATCCCCCCCACGCCACACTTTGTCGACGAGAAAGCTCGGGTGCCGCCCGCTGGCCATTAAACGAGATGGCATAAGGGACTAGCGGCTTAGTCTGAACCTACCACTCAAGGTATGTTCTCTATTACAATTGAATTTTTACAATCTACCGACTAGTACATATTACATGGACAAAAAATTTCCTACTTGTTCATATACTGACAAAGAGCTCTATAAAATCAAGATTTTTTCTCATAAAAGTCGTGTACAAGTCTAGGATACACCTACACAACCTAGCACACTAACACTCCCAAAAATCATCTAGTACCAAATATCACGGATCCTCGGTATTGACCAAATCACCACTAATAACTTGTTGTTAACAAGCATTTTGCTAGCAGGATAAGCCCTAAAACACAGAAGACATTAAACCTGAAGTTTTAAATCTGGTTGGCTGCTGACATGAGCACTATTAACCATCTGACAAATACTTTGGTTCTCAAAGTAGAGGATTAACTCAAAGTTTGATTTTGAAATTATTAAGATAAATACTATGTCACTAGAATAAAAATCTGCTTTTGCCGCCTTCTCGGCCCCTATACTCAAATACTGGCTCCGCCCCTGCTTATGGACTATATAGAGAGGCTATTGGGTCATCATGTGAAAGCGAAGCAACCCACACCTTCACTATTGCCTCACTTGTTTGCTTACCAAGTATGGCATTTGTTTCTTTGTAAATAAGACATGGTGTTGGGTTGGAATATATAGGATGACATGGAATATCTAGGTAGTTGCCATAGTGGAGTATTGAGTACATAATACTCATGTTTTATGACTTCCTAAAAGACTCTACTTTTACTTTCCTTTCTTATTTAATCTTTCAGCATGGCATATGCACCTCACGTACATCACCCTCATCAATGGAAAAGAATCAAAGCCCTTTTCCTCTCACCCCCAAAATCCGATTTCCTTTTCGCCCTTGCCTCTCTTCCCTCGCATCTTACATATGGAATGCAAATAAACAAGGTGAGAAGGAGGGTGGCAAAGTCAGGCTCATCACCGCCAAGCCCCAATACTAGCGCTCGCGACTCCTGGGAGGTAGAACAAGGTGAGGTGCAACCGCCTCTCCTTTTGTCTACTTCTCGAGGGGATAAAAATGATAAAAAAATCTCATGGTACATACCTGAATAGAAGTCGAGGGAAGAGGATTAAGGTTTTGGTGCGTTAGAGTCCTAGATCCAGGTATTTGAGTGTAAGGTATGATTTTAGTTGTGGTGAGATGAAATTTGAAGGGTTTCAAGGATCAAAAAATTAAGGATGAGCCTTTGAAATAGATTGAAATTGAGGTGGACCCAACAACTGATGTACCCATGTATGGAGGTGTAGACACCAGAAAATAAAAATCGGTAAATGCAGAGATTGAGTTATGCAACATTTATCAGATATAGGGTTTTAAAAATACCAGCCAAAAGTGGATGCGGAAATGGAAAGGGTTGAGAAAAAGGATGATGAGGTGGTCAATTTTGAATATACAACACATTTGGCCTCTCTAGATGATGAGGTTATCACGGAGACTAGATGAGACAAAGCGAGCGATATAAATGTTGAATAATTAGAAAACATGGATGGGTACTTCAAGGTGGATGGTGAAAAAATGGTGCCTTGCTAGACGAGAACAATGATAATTTCCATTATATCAAGTATATCTTTGGTGAATATCATTTTCTATTTGCATCGACTAAGGAAGATAGGGAGGAAGTACATCGTAGAACATCTCAAAAAATTCATGCATGTTCAAACTTTTATACACATTGAAAGCAAGGTTTAAACATCAGCTGATCAACCCTGTAGACATTGAAGGACAAATTAGTTAAGGAGGACATCGGGTTCAGAGATGCCATATGGACATTGTTAGATAGTCGGTTTTAATAAATATCAAACAAGTGGACATGGAGGTGAAAAGGGGTTGATAAAAAGGATGATGTGGTGGTGGATTTTGAAGACATGAAACATTTGACATCTCTGAATGATAAGTTTATTACTGATATTAGAGAGACAAAATAGAATGATATAAATATTGTAAAATTAGAGAACAGGGATTGGAACTTGAAGGTGGATGGTGAAATGGTGCCCCGTTAGAGGAGGAAAAAGGTGATAATTATCATGATATCCAGGTTTTCAATGATTGCTGAAGAGCTTGACTCGAGATCTAGGAATATGTGAATAGCATTTTATATTTGTACTAACTAAAGAAGACATGGAGGAAAGTGCATTTTTCAATTTCTCAAAAAATAAATTTGTGTTTGATCCTTTGATACAAATTGAAAGCGAGGTGGAACTAACAGTTGATGTATAAGTAACTGAGGGTGTATACATTGAAGAGGAAAATTAGCTAAAGTGGAGATTGGGTTGGATGAGTCCATATGTACCATTGGTTAGATGGTTACCATACAGCTATACATGGAGGTAGAAAGGGTTGAGAAAAATGATGATGACAATGTGAATTTTGAAGATCAAGCACATTTGACCTCTCTGAATGATAAAGTTGTTACCGAGTCTAAAGTGGATTGATATAAATGTCAAGGATGGTCACTCTAAAGTGGATCGTGAAAAGGGTGCCTCATTAAAGGACAAATGTGATAACCTTTATGATATAATTGGTGAATATTATCTTCTGTTTGCACCACCG
The DNA here is from genome assembly GCA_023614405.1 of Avena insularis. Taxonomy (NCBI): domain Eukaryota; kingdom Viridiplantae; phylum Streptophyta; class Magnoliopsida; order Poales; family Poaceae; genus Avena; species Avena insularis. The sequence continues at coordinate 40,069,820 of CM042694.1, forward strand.
AAGGAAGATAAGGAAGAAAGTGCATTGTTCATTATCTCAAACAATTCATTTGAGATCGGCATTATGCTACATGTAGAAATCATAGTGGAACCAACAACTAGGGATGAAAATGGAGCGAAACCGAACTTAAACTGGGCGAGCCACATTTGTTTTCATATTTTTTTTAGAGAATAGGAAATACAGAAGCCCATGAAACAAATATGGAAATAGATATTATCATAAAAAGATATAGACCAAATATGGCGGGACACGGAGTGGAAAACATATGGTTGACAGAACCAAGAGAAACCTTGAATTATGCATAGAAACTCAAGCAAACCTATAAGATTGCTATCTAACCACCTGGTTATTTAGTGTACTAGAATAGGGGAAGGTTTGAATGGTGGAAGCCTCCTTAAACACATGAACATATAACGTTGTCACCGGTTTTAATTGGGATGAGACGCTTAAGAAGTTTGGCTTGACAACGACATATGCTGGGCTTGCTGAACTGGACCATGCACACAAGAGTCTAAACTAGGAATACCGTATTAGCCGTCGAAAACATTGTTTCGTTTCCGTTTTCTCCAAAACATATCCATTTTTTTTTATGTCCTGCAAAATTCCATTTCCATATTATCATTCCATTTTTCACATTTCTGTGGATAAGTGTCGAAACCTTTTCTCTCCATTTTCATCCCTACCAACAACTGATGTACACATGAATGAGCGTGCATACATTGAAGAAAATAAATAGGTTAAGAAAAATAATGGGTTAGGTGAGGCCATGTGTGAAATTCACCACATGGATTGCATGAAGAAATATCATACAAGTGGATTTGAAGAAAAAAATGTTTGTCATCCATTGGCAAGGCGGTCTCGATTCTCAAAACCATAGCTTCACGGACTGGTTACACCAATCCTAAAGTACAAGACCTAGGGCAACCTTCAAATACAGGGTTCCCTAAGTCCTTAGAAAAAGTGGCCACTCTCGGTAGTACCAGGCTCAACACCGGTCATATCACTATCAAGCTCTACGAGTCTCGACATGACTAAGTGACATGCAGCTCTCGTAACATAGGCCCAATTGAAATATCCATATTTAAACCATTTATATATACTACTCATCCTGTTATCAGTGATTTCCTATAAAAACTCGATCCTACCCGAGCAAACAATCAAGTTTCACCACTGACCTAAGGTATTGTTCCCCTCTTTATTGTATGGTCTATCCATACTCAGTCTGGTTCTTCAAACCGCCAAAACAACTATAACAACCTGCCCTAGTCCTCTAGCTCCAATCCATGCTTTCATCACTTCATTTTGAGAGGTATCCACCTATAGGTTGAACTAACTTCATGGGACTCTATCACATGTATACACTCAGTATAATCATTGATCATTTGGTCGTCTGTCATTGATCATCAAAACCCACTACTGGTATGTATATGCACTTTCACCAATTATTGAGGTGAGTAGTACACATATGAATATGGGTGATAGACACAATTAACATGTGCAATATACATAGTACCATGGGCACGACATACAAATTAACATAGGAAATATGCACACACTTACACCAGAACTACACGCACATTGAAACGGGCAAGTACACTTGGGAAGCACACAAATTTTAATAGAGTAGGTGCACACATTAAACCAACTCGTGAAATGGATGATTGAAAACTACTATTTTAGGAAAAAAGAGTTAATAAGAATTTATCTATCCTTGATCGCCATTCTCATGATCAAAATATCTTGCGTACATAAATACAAGTGGTCTACGCATGTTAGCCGTCCATTCCCTCCCCCATAATGAATGACAGAGCGTGGAACAATACTAACATGGGATAATTCATGGCACACAACTTATTGAGTGAAATTAGAACATAGAATGGGGCATTAGATGTTAGTGGGACAAGCTAAAATGATATTATTAGATAAAAATCAGAGGGAAGGATTCACCATGGCCTGGGATGTCAGACCTAACCCCCTGCCACTAACCATAACCCTACTTCTATATAATGAAACCCTTATTACTACATTTTTCCTTATCCCCATCTCTACAACCGCCACAATTCCATACTCATGTTTTGTGCTCAAATCTATTGACCATGGTCTTTGCCTTTGTTTCGGTGATATATGTGGTGTTCCTTTCCTCTCACTTTCTTGACGAGGTCGGTGCTTTTCCACTCATCGCATCTCTTCTAGTATCCATGTTAAATTGGCATCGTCCAAGACATTCACGCTTGAAATCATCCATCTCTGGCGCTTTTCAACTGATGCTTCAACATTAGGGCTCCCTCTTATTAACAGCATGGGTCTAAGAAGGTGAGATCCACAATGAAGTGTATAAAAACTCAACCGATTCACTTGTAGCATCAAATATTTTATTGAATATACGGAAAATCCTATTTTTTCCAGAAGACTCAGGATGCCAGAAGATGCAGTGGAGGTGGGCCACAGGGGGCCCACACCACCCCATGGCACGGGCAGGCCTAGGCCGCGCCATGGAGTGGTGTGGCCACTCTGGCCCACTCCAGCCTCTCCCCTCTGGCGTATATCATCCCCCCGAAACCCTAAGACTCAGGGAGCAACCACAGAAAGATTCCGCCGCCTCTGCAGGGCGAAAAACACCGAGAGAGAAAGATCTCTCCGACAGACAGATTTCTGTCGGGGGAATTCCTTCCCGGAGAAGGGAGATCGTCGCCATCAACACCACCATCAAGCTGGACTTCATCGGGATCATCATCATCATCACCACCATCATCACCATCAGCACCCTTATCACCATCTCCATATTGCTGTAACAATTGAGTTGGATCTTGCATTATTTCATAGGGGAAACTTTTCCGGTGTTGATTACTCTTTGTAGTTGATGCTATTGAATGAACCATTGAATTATTGTTTATGTTCAGATTGTTATACATCATTATTCCATCTCTGATCATGATCCATATGATGTCTTGTGAGTAGTTCGTTTTGTTCTTGAGGACATAGGATAAGTCTTGTTGTTAGTAGTGGAGTTGTGTTGAGAAAGATTCAATAGATTGTTATTTAAGTTGTGGTGTACTTCTTCTAGTGGTGTCACGTGAACATCGACTACATGACACTTCACCTATATGGGCCTAGGGGAATGCATTGTGTATTTGGCTACTAATCGTAGGCTTGCCGGAGTGACAGAAACCTGAACCCCCGTTAGGAAACCATTGCACAAGGGACGTAAGGGTCTTAGAGTTTAAAGCTATGGTTAGGTTTCTACCTTAATTACTTTCTTGTACTTGCGGATGTTTGCAAGGGGTATAATCACAAGTATGTATTTAGTCTTGGATGGGGCGGTACATTAGCACAGGTTCACCCACACAACACTTAGCAAGCTAGAGAAGATTAATCGACTATATGAAGCGAAAGCACTTGACAGTCTTCCCATGTGTCCTCGAGAACGTTTTGTCATCTTAAGTAATACAACCGGCTTGTCCTTTGCTGCATAAAGGATTGGGCCACTTGCTGCATTTATTCCTACTATCTTTTATTTACTCGTACTTTGTTTACTTGCTTTATCGAAAACCCCTAAAAATCCGTTTGCTAAGTATTTGCAGGGAATTCCTGATCCATACCACTAGCCAGCACCTTCTTCTCCTCGTTGGGTTCGACACTCTTACTTATCGAAAATACTGCGATACACCCCCTATACTTGTGGGTCATCAAGACTATTTTCTTGCGCCGTTGCCAGGGATTGAAGCGCTATTGGAGAGTGGAACTGGTAAAGGAAACTTCTACTGTGAGTATTGTTTACTTCTGCTAGTTGCCTTATTTTCGTTATGGATAATTCGCTGAATTTCTTATTTGGTAATTCTACTACCACTGCTAAGGTAGTAGATAATCCACCACCTGCTGAGAAAGATGTTTTCAAAATACCTACAAGAATTATTGATCGTGTTATGGATAACTACTATGTTGGGGATGGAACTGTCCATCCTAGTGATCATTTACTCTTTATACACGAATTATGCGGGTTATTCAAGTGTGCAGGTATTACTATAGGTCAAGTTAAGAAGAAGTTATTCTCATTATCGCTGAAAGGAAGAGCTGAGGAATGGTATAAGCTGCTGAAGAATGGTCAAGCTCTGGAATGGGAGGAAATAGTGCCTCTCTTTTATTCAAAGTTTTATCCTCCTAGTGAGATTCATAAAGATCGGAATCAAATATACAACTTTTGGCCTCTAGATGGAGAGAGTACAGCTCATGCTTGGGGGAGATTGAAGTTACTAATGCTCAAATGTCCCATTCATGAGCTCCCCAACAATATTATTATCAATAACTTTTATGCAAGGCTCCCTCTACATGACAAAGATATATTGGATGCTTCTTGTGCTGGATCATTCACTCGTATGGAAGAAGAAGCTAAATGGGACCTTCTAGATCGTATTCAAGACAATGTTGAAGCTTGGGAGAATGACAAAGGTAGAAAGTCAGGTATAAATTATGATTATGAATGCATTGAATCTTTTATGGGAACTGATGACTTTCAGAATATTAGTAATATTTATGGTCTTGATTTGCAAGTTATTACGAATTGCTTTAGATCTTTTGCTTCCTATATCGAAATCCCAAAAAGGGGATGGAACAAGTACCATGCACCTTACAAAGATATTGTTGACTATGCCCCTATTGGAAGTGCTGAGTATTGCATCATCGACCCTATCTTACCTGAACCTTATATCGAGAAGATTCCCTCCCCCGAAAAGGTAAAGGATCATCCAATGATAACTAATGTAATCACCAAAAGTGAAAAAAGAACTGTAAAACCTAATGAACAAATAAACATTGAACCTGTGGTAGCAATTGTGAAAGACCTTGTCACTAAAAGCATAGAAGATTGGCACATAGTCTTTTGTGAGGATGCTTCTAATATTGTTTCACATCCTAATAGAACTAAAAAGGCTAGTGTTCCTGTGCTTTCTGTTAGAATTGGTGATCATTGCTATTATGGTTTATGTGATATTGGTGCAAGTTCCAGTGCTATTCCTTATGAGCTTTACAGAGAAATTATGCATGAGATCAGTCCTTGCGAGTTGGAAGAGATTGATGTGGTTATTCACCTTGCTAATAGAGAGACCATCTCTCCAATTGGTATTGTGCGAGACGTGGAAGTTCTTTACGGTAAGATTAAGTACCCTGCTGATTTTCTAGTACTTGGTTCAGCTGCTAGTAAAACTTATCCTATCATTTTTGGTAGACCTTTCTTGAGTACTTGTGGAGCTATTATTGATTGCAAGAGGGAGAAAATCTTGACTAAGTTTGATGGGGAATCTCATGAGTTTAATTTTTCGAAATTTGCTAAAGAACCTTGCGAAGAGGAAACCCATAATGAGGATTTTAGGGTTGAACAACTTGCTTATATTTCTCTTTCTCCTAATAATGCTTTGCAACAATTTATGGAAGAACATGAAAGTGAAATCTTCATGGAAGAAAGGAACGAGATTGACATGATTCTCTGAGATCAACCTATGATGCTTAAGCACGACTTGCCTGTAGAAGAGTTGGGCACCATGATGCCACCTAAAAAGGATCCAATTTTCGATCTAAAACCTCTCCCTGATGATCTTAAATATGCTTTTATTGATGATAAAAAGATATATCCTGTTATTATTAGCGCTAAACTTTTAGGGGAGGAAGAAGAAAGATTATTGGAGGTTTTGAGGAAACACCGAGGAGCTATGGGCTATACTCTAGATGATTTGAAAGGAATTTCGCCTACTATATGTCAAAGATTCTATCAACATAGAACCGAAGCCAGATGCGGTGGAGCACCAACGACGTTTAAATCCTAAGATGAAAGAAGTGGTGAGGAATGAGGTATTGAAACTCCTTGATGCTGGTATTATTTACCCTATTGCTGACAGTGAATGGGTTAGGCCTGTTCATTGTGTTCCTAAAAACGGAGGTATTACCGTTGTCCCTAATGATAATGATGAGCTTATTCCTCAAAGAATAAATGTAGGCTATAGGATGTGCATCGATTTTAGGAAAGTAAATAAAGTTACTAAGAAAGATCACTACCCGCTTCCTTTTATTGATCAAATGTTGGAAAGGTTGTCTAAAAAGACCCATTTTTATTTTCTTGATGGTTATTCTGGGTTCTCTCAAATTACTGTTAAACAACAAGATCAAGAAAAAACTACTTTTACTTGCCCTTATGGAACTTATGCTTATAGACGTATGCCTTTCGGTTTATGTAATGCTCCTGCTACTTTCCAAAGATGCATGTCTGCTATTTTTCATGGCTTTTGTGAGGAAATTGTAGAAGTGTTCATGGATGACTTTTCTGTCTATGGAACTTCTTTTGATAATTGTCTGCACGACCTTGATAAAGTTTTGCAGAGATGTGAAGAAACTAATCTTGTTCTTAATTGGGAGAAATGCCACTTCATGGTTAACGAAGGGATTGTTCTTGGTCATAAAGTTTCTGAAAGAGGCATAGAAGTTGATAGAGCTAAGGTTGAGGCGATTGAGAAGATGCCATGCCCAAGAAACATCAAAGGTATTCGTAGTATCCTTGGTCATGCTGGTTTCTATAGAAGGTTTATTAAAGACTTTTCTGGGATATCAAAACCCCTTACTAATCTTCTTCAAAAAGATGTACCCTTCGTTTTTGATGATGATTGTAAGGAAGCTTTTGAAACTCTTAAGAAGGCTTTAACTACAGCTCCTATTGTTCAACCACCTGATTGGAGTTTACCCTTTGAAATAATGTGTGATGCTAGTGATTTTGCTGTAGGGGCTGTCCTTGGGCAACGTATTGATAAAAAAGCTAAACGTTATCTATTATGCTAGTAAGACTCTAGACGCTGCTCAAAGGAATTATGCTACTACTGAAAAGGAATTTCTAGCTGTTGTTTTTGCTTGTGATAAGTTTAGGCCCTATATTGTGGACTCAAAAGTAACCATTCATACTGATCATGCTGCTATTAAGTATCTTATGACAAAGAAGGACGCTAAGCCTAGGCTTATTAGATGGGTATTGCTTTTACAATAGTTTGATCTACACATAGTGGATAGGAAGGGTGCTGAAAATCCTATAGCTGATAATTTATCTCGTTTGGAAAACATCTCTTTTGATCCTATGCCTGTTAATGATAGTTTCCCAAATGAACAGCTTAGTCATGAGGGGTGAACTCTCGAGGAAGCCCTTGGTATGCTGATTATGCTAACTTAATTGTCTCCAAGTATTTGCCTCCAACTTTTACAGCTCAGCAAAGAAGGAAGTTCTTCTACGATTTGAGACATTATTTTTGGGATGACCCACACTTATACAAAGAAGGAGTTGATGGTATTATGCGAAGATGTGTCCTAGAATATGAGCAAAAAGAGATATTGCGTAAATGTCATGGTAGCGCCTATGGAGGACATCATGCGGGAGATAGAACCGCACAAAAGGTATTACAATCAGGTTTCTACTGGCCTACCCTTTTTAAGGATGCAAGAAAATTTGTTTTATCTTGTGATGAATGTCAGCGTGTTGGTAATATTTCTAGACGCAATGAAATGCCTATGAACTACTCTCTTGTCATTGAACCTTTTGATTGTTGGGGATTCGACTTTATGGGCCCTTTCCCTCCTTCGAAGGGTTACACTCATATTCTTGTTACCATTGATTATGTTACTAAGTGGGTAGAAGCCATTCCTACGAAGAGTGCTGACGGGGAAACCTCTCTAAAAATGCGTAAGGACGTTATCTTTCCTAGGTTTGGAGTGCCTAGGTATCTCATGACTGATGGGGGTTCTCATTTCATTCATGGCGGTTTTAGGAAGATACTCGCTAAGTATGATGTTAATCATAGAATTGCTTTAGCTTATCATCCCCAAACTAGCGGTCAAGTAGAGTTATCAAATAGAGAAATAAAATCTATCTTGCAAAAGACTGTTAATAGGTCTAGAAAAAACTGGGCTAAAAAGTTGAATGATGCTTTATGGGCTTATAAGACTGCATATAAGAATCCTATGGGAATGTCTCCTTATAAAACGGTTTATGGGAAAGCTTGCCACTTACCCTTAGAATTAGAACACAAAGCTTACTAGGCAGTGAAAGAACTAAATAGAGATTGTAAGCTAGCTGGTGAGAAAATACTTTTTGACTTAAGTTCTTTAGATGAGTGGAGGAGTGAAGCCTATGAGAATGCTAGGCTCTTTAAGGAAAAAGTTAAAAGATGGCATGACAAGCGAATACTTAAGAGAGAATTTCATGTTGGTGAGAAAGTTCTATTGTATAGGTCCCGTCTCAGATTTTTTGCAGGTAAGCTACTATCAAAATGGGAAGGACCTTTCATCATTGAAGAAGTATACCGTTCAGGAGCAATAAAAATTTCTTCTCTAAAATATAATACCACACAAGTAGTGAATGGGCAGCGACTCAAACACTATATTGCTGGAGATTCTTACAATGAAGATGTTGATGCCTTTCAAGTTATAACTCCAGAGAAATTCATTAAGGACCAAATTCGGAGACCTGCAGAGTCCGTTTCCAACTAGGTAACAGTTCTGGTAAGAAAGTTCCGCGAAAATACAATCCAACTATATTTTTGCAGTTTTCAGTCAATAAGGAAAGCTACGAAGCGAAAAAGGAACGGAAACGGAGCCAGGGTGGCCCACACCACCCCATGGTGCGGGCCCACCCCTGGCCGCGCCACCAGGTGGTGAGGCCACCCAGGACTCCGCCTCCGACTCGTTTTTTCCTAGTACCTTCCTTTTGATACGAAACTTCGTAATATATAACCCCCAGATCTTCCGAGGTCCGGATATCGTGTTTTTGTCGTGTTTTTGTTTCTATCTGTTTCTGCCAGGTAAAAAACCCAAATTTGGAGCCATAATGTCTTCCTTTGGATCATCCAAGGGAGATTTCTTAGAAGATATCATCAATCCATACATGAGAGAATTGAAGATTCACCCCAAGGAGTTATTGCTTGAAGGTGGGGAGGTCCGGATTAAAGAGGTTCAAGGCCCTAAAGGTGAAGGAAGTCTAGAGGACAGGATGGAAGCACTGGAGCATGAAGTCTTTAGGTACAGGAAGATGGCGGAGCGCGAAGTGGACATCATCCATAAGATTTGTTCCGAACTCATCGTCGAGCACCAAAAGGAGACTGCTGAACTCAAAGATGAAGTCTTTTCACTCCGCCAAACAACCAACGAACTGCAAGCACAATTCTATGACGTGCAAAATCAAAACTGTGAGTATGAGGCTAGATTTAAACGCATAAGTGCTGCTGCAAGTTTCAGGATGTTGGAAACCACGATGTCCTTTGTTGACGGGAAGCCCTTACCCTGGAAGACGGACAAAGATAAGAGGATACCACCACCACCTAAGGAGTAATTCGTCATCAGGTTTGGCATCCCCTTGGTTTGTTCTAAGCTTGGGGGAGTGCCGCAGTATCACATCACTATCTTCTATCTTTTTACCTTTTTAGTAGAGTCATATCATGAATAGAGGAGTTATTATGTAGTATGGTTTGCATTATGGAATTGTCCCCTCTCTCGTTAGATTTGTATCCCTTGGTGTGAGTTTCCGTTATGGAATATTAATGAGAAGTTCTATCATTCACTCTTTTGCAATAGCTTATGTTAGTTTTCAATTTGTGGTTATATGATTGATCTTGTTGTTAGTATCGGTATCACTTTGGGATCATTAAGTTAATTTAGTTGGTTTTGGCAAACCTGGTTCGGTCAGTAGCAACACCTTTTTGAGAGTTGAATTAAAAGATAAAGGTACTCTAAAGAAAAATAATTTCATCATCTTTCTTTCTTGATTTGCTCATAAGTCTAGTATTCTCTAGTTAAGATCTTTTATGCTTCCAAGGAAGATTGCATGTTTGTCTTTATCACTTGTATGTTTGTTTGTTTCCTTTAACTCTTGTACTTGCTACCCAGCCTTGCTAGCGAAAAACCTGTACTGAGAGGAAATTCTTCTCATGCATCCACCTCCTTTAAACCAAAACCTTTGCCATTTATGTCCACCATACCTACCTAGTACCATTATTGCTATTCCAAGTAAATTCTTGTTTTGTCTACCTCCCAAATTAAACTTGTTATGTGAAAATTAGTGATTAAAGCTCTCACGAACTTGAAGGCACACTTTACTTTCTTGCATTTAATAAACTTGAACCATTGGGTCCTTCTTTGTTGGGTATATGCTTGCGCTTTATGAGTTGAAGTTAGCAGAACCATGTATCATGGGGACCGCTTTCAACACTTCATTGGTACTTGTACCTAGTTGATATCATGTTCTTTTGCTTATGGATCCCGGCGGTGTGAAATAAAAGTGGAACTTGTAAGATCATGGAGTTTATATGTGTGTTAGAGAAACGCCTGGGCCGCTAGCCTAAGCCATGCCTAATCATGGTGGAAACTTGCAGCATAACTATAGTGAGCATTTATGAAGCATCCTCAATAAAAACCTATGTAAATAGCAAATAAAAAGATCTCTGAGATGCTCACTGTCTGCTTGCCTTGTCATTTTGATTATGGGATAGCTCCTGTGTCATGTGCATGGGGTACCCCGTTGGCGGTTCTCAATGATACGCATGTATTTACAATGACAAGAGCTTGCTCGTGACTGAAGTTGACTAGCATGAGGATCGGTACTCATAAGTAAGGGGCTTGAGATTTCAACTTATAACTTGTCAAGCATATCCTCTTAGTTGTGTCACTTTAACCTTAATCACCTAAAGATGCCTATGATAGGGGCAATGAGAGCTGAAAGCTAGTAAGTATCATAATTTTTGGGAGCTCTTTATGAGACTTGCAATCCCTGCTTCCCTCTGCGAAGGGCCTTTCTCTTACTTTGTAGTTGAGTCAGTAAACCTATTCCCTTCTATCTCAGCAAGAATTTTGAGTTGATGTGTTTCATTCATTCATATGGTGATTTATTCACTCATGTTTCTTATGTTCCTTGCTTTGCACATTGCTCTTATATTGAAGTTTACTACTTTGAAAGCTTTCTTTGAAAACTAGCTATTTGTGAACTCCAGCAAATTATCAACTATTCTTCGATCGAGAGCTAAGTTTGCATTAGCAATTATGATTCACTTTATGTATCTTTATTGTGTTTCCTTTACTCATTGCAAGTTGAGTTATATAATAGTGAGTTGTCTTCTATTATGATCTATGTATTTGATGAATGTGATGCTTCCTTTCCGTATTCTTTTATCGACTCTTCACTCCATAAACCTGAGGTCATGTTTATTGAGCTCAGTTTTGCTTGGGGACAAGCGAAGTCTAAGCTTGGGGGGAGTTGATACGTCCATTTTGCATCACTATTATATGTCTTAATTCACTATTATGCATTGATATATTTCGTATTGAGAGGTGATACTTATGTTATTTCATCTATTTTTGCATGGTTGATGACTTTTGGAGCATGGACCGCTGTAGTCAGGATTCTGATGGAAAAGGTGTTGTTTGGAGGCAAAATTCGCGAAGATCAGAAAATCCGGGAAAATATATGGAAAATCCTATTTTTCCAGAAGACTCAGGATGCCAGAAGATGGAGTGGAGGTGGGCCACAGGGGGCCCACCCCACCCCATGGTGCGGGCAGGCCTAGGCCGCGCCAGGGAGTGGTGTGGCCACCCTGGCCCACTCCAGCCTCTCCCCACTGGCGTATATCATCCCCCCGAAACCCTAAGACTCGGGGAGCAACCACAGAAAGATTCCGCCGCCTCTGCAGGGCGAAAAACACCGAGAGAGAAAGATCTCTCCAGCAGACAGATTTCTGCCGGGGGAATTCCTTCCCGGAGAGGGGAGATCGTCGCCATCAACACCACCATCAAGCTGGACTTCATCGGGATCATCATCATCGTCACCACCATCATCACCACCAGCACCCTTATCACCATCTCCATATTGCTGTAACAATTGAGTTGGATATTGCATTAGTTCATAAGGGAAACTTTCCCGGTGTTGATTACTCTTTGTAGTTGATGCTATTGAATGAACCATTGAATTATTGTTTATGTTCAGATTGTTATACATCATTATTCCATCTCTAATCATGATCCATATGATGTCTTGTGAGTAGTTCGTTTTGTTCTTGAGGACATGGGAGAAGTCTTGTTGTTAGTAGTGGAGTTGTGTTGAGAAAGATTCAATAGATTGTTATTTAAGTTGTGGTGTACTTCTTCTAGTGGTGTCACGTGAACATCGACTACATGACACTTCACCTATATGGGCCTAGGGGAATGCATTGTGTATTTGGCTTCTAATCGTAGAGGTTGCCGGAGTGACAGAAACCTGAACCCCCGTTAGGAAACCATTGCACAAGGGACGTAAGGGTATTAGAGTTTAAAGTTGTGGTTAGGTTTCTACCTTAATTACTTTCTTGTACTTACGGATGTTTGCAAGGGGTATAATCACAAGTATGTATTTAGTCTTGGATGGGGCGGTACATTAGCACAGGTTCACCCACGCAACACTTAGCAAGCTAGAGAAGATTAATCGACTATATGAAGCGAAAGCACTTGAAAGTCTTCCCATGTGTCCTCGAGAACATTTGGTCATCTTAAGTAATACAACCAGCTTGACCTTTGCTGCATAAAGGATTGGGCCACTTGCTGCATTTATTCCTACTATCTTTTATTTACTCGTACTTTGTTTACTTGCTTTATCGAAAACCCCTAAAAATCCGTTTGCTAAGTATTTGCAGGGAATTCCTGATCCATACCACTAGCCATCACCTTCTGCTCCTCGTTGGGTTCGACACTCTTACTTATCGAAAATACTGCGATACACCCTCTATACTTGTGGGTCATCAGTGGTAAGCGTTGGGGGGAGGGTGATGTGTTTTGAAAACACGAGATATTTGGCCTATCTAGAAAACAAGGTTATTACTAAGACTAGAGGATACAAGAGGGAGTGATATAAATTATGGAAAATTAAAATACGCGGGAAGACACTTGAAGATGGATGGTGAAAACAGTGCTTCATTAGAGGAGAAAAGGTGATAGTTATCATGGTATTAAGGATGACATGTGTGAATAGCATTTTCTATTTGAACTAACTAAGTAGGACATAGAGTAAATTACATTTTTCAACATCTCAAACAATCCATTCATGTTTGATCCTTTAATACAGACTAAAAGCGAGTTGGAACCAACACCTGATGTAACGGCGAATAAGGGTGTAAACATCAAAGAGGAAATTAATTAAGGTGGAGATTGGGTTAGATTAGTCCATATGTAACGTTGGTCAGATGGTGGGTTTAAGAAAATACCAAACAAGTGGACATAGAGGTGGAAAGGGTTGATAAATATGATGATGATGCGGTGATGTTTGAAGATAAGACACATTTTGTCTCTTTGAATGATAAAGTTCTTGCTGGGACTAGAGAAGATAAAAGGGAATGATATAAATGTTGGAAAATTAGAGAACATCAATGGGAACTTGAAGGTGGAAAGTTTAAATGATGCCCCGTTAGAGGATAAAAGTGATATATTCCATGATGTAAAGGATATAATTGATGAATATCATCTTATATTTTCACCGAATAAGTAAGATAGGGAATAAGGTGCATTGTTCAATATCTCAAACATTCATTTAACCAAGATCCTTTGCTATAGGTAGAGAGCATGGTGAGACCAAGAATTACCATGAATGAGTGTGCAGACATTGAAGAAAAGAAAGCGGTTAAGACACATTTTGAGTATTGTGAGTTCATGTTTACAATTCACCATAAGGAGGGCTTGAAGAAGTACCATACAAGTGTATTTGTAGGTTAGAAAGGGTTGATAAAAAGGATTATGAGTTGGTAAATTTTGAACATAGTAAACATGTGGTCTCTCTGAATGGTATTAATATTGAAGCTAGGGAGACAAAGTTAGTGATATAAAGGTTGGAAACACAAGAGGAAAGCATGGGCATTCAAAGGTGGATGGTGAAAATGTTGCCTCATTGCAGGAGAAAAGTGATAAAATTATCGTATTATCCTGGATCTCAATATATGGTGAAAATCATCTTCTGTTTAAACCAACTAAGGAAGATATATGGAGGAAAGTTCATTGTTCAATATCTCAAACAATTCATTAATGTTTGACTACAACCAAAGTAGTGACCGCTCGGACAATTTGACAGTAATAATTAAATTAAATCGAAGACCCAAATGTTCTATGTTGAAGGGTTGAATTACCTCAAGGTATAACCTAGTGAGTCAATGCGATTTGGGAAATAAAACTTGCAAATGACACCAGGTTGGCCAACAGAACGTTTGGGTTTCCACTTTTGCAACTAAAACATGGTGAACATAGTTCATTCATGCATCTCCTATTCTCCATGGGTGTCCTGATGCTACCAGGACCACCACCAAATCCAAACACTATTTTTAGTTTCAAAACTAAGAATTTGGGAAAAGTTAACCATTTTATTTTTTTGATATCTGGATTATATTTATACCAAGATGATACCAAATGCAACAAGTAATGTTCAAAGAAAGTTTAACATCAAGGACACACAACCAAAAAACAAAAGAAGAAAAAATAGAAAACAAGGACCCCATCAAAGTAATTAGAGACTCGCAACAACAAAAATACCACCAGTGGAGGTGACACCTAGACTGCAAAAAAGGTTCTCCAAAACGATGCCTCCAGGACTACACAAAGATTGCCATCGTCCGGTCTAACTAGCATGATCAGATCCTAGGTTTTCATCTTGGAGAAGGTGCAATCTTCAAATAATATCTTCAACCAGGAAGTGATTTGGGAGCCGCCATTGCCAGGTACCAGAACTGAAGGTCAGACCTAGGGATTTCACCGCAGAACTGAGACGTGGAGCTCAAAGAGCATCGCCAAGAACAAAGTTTGCTAGTGTCACGGTCCCACTCATCGAGAACACTTCTGTAAAACATTTATCTTCCAACACACAAACTTCTACCGAGTCGCTGCGGGAACTCCTTGGAATCTTCACTACCTCTTGACTCGATACGAGCTTGCGAGATAGCACCTCTTGAAGATATTCGGTCTTCTTTAAACACATTACCTCCTTGATTCCCCATCGACACCTTAGTAATCGCGGCAATGTGCCAAGGAGGACCTAAGGTGGACGGAGGTCGCCACTAGCCATAGATGGATCTTCATGTCGCCATCATCAATAGTGGCACATCTTGCCGCACTCCTATTGCGAAGGAAGAGCAGGAGACGATCCCAGTGCTCTTCCTATCATAGATATTGCTTCGCCGACTATAGGTCCAAGCACACAAGTAGCAGCCCAAGGGCAATCGCAGCATTGCCTGCATATACCCCTAAGGGCATGATGTAGTGGACGGAATTAAGATGACATGGGGATGTCGGTGTTACCACCATCAGCTGTAGATTGCGTAGTAGATGGTAGCAGAAACAACCTCCACCGCACCTAAGCCTAGTACCACCTCACGCAATGCTACTACAACTCTAAGACTTGGATTTCCTCACTGTGGTAGGAGGATGCGGCGATCTCGGTAGGAGATCATCTGCCATGATCTTAGCCTTGACGGATACCATGTCAGAAGCATGCTTGCTCACGACAGCCTTAGGAGTATAACACCTCCACCAGGGTGTAGATCCTGACAGGACTAGCCACCACGGGGAGGCCATAGGATGGAATCCATGCATGTCGGTTAATGAACGAACAAAATAAGAACAAAAAGGGCGAACCGAGTTGTGTCGCTTCCGTATGCTTACCGGCGGTGGAGAGCAGGATTGAGGTGGCTCAGGAGGCCCTAGGGTTGAGCTCGTGTGGATCTGAAGGCATTCGATTGTATGTAGTGGGCCGTGCTAAGGGACATATTTCTTATCCATCTCATGGTGTTCACCTTGTGAAACTTCAAAATGCAAAGAAGAGGCATATTTTAAAGTTGTTGCTATATTAGATAACATGAAAGTCAAACTAGACATTTAATGCAACCAAATATGAGTACTCACATTGACATATGGCTTTTCCAAATAGGGGAATCGCTTGAGGGTGTTTAGAGCTGTTGTAATTCGCAGGAGAAGACCTAAGAGCCAAAAATTTCACGGCGTGCATCGAGTTTGCTAGCTGACCGAGCTTATTCCCCGAGAAAAACTAATAATGAGCATAAAAACCATTATCCTTGTGTATGAATGCGGAATGTAAGATTTGAAGAAGCTAGTGCCGCTACCTGGGAAACTAGGAGCTTGGAGAGGATGGGTAAAAAGTGCCTAATATCTCGAGCTTAGGTCAAATAAGAAAGAAGGAGGCTTTTGTAGGGTGCCTAGTGAAATGTTCGTACAATATAGGTTTAACCGAACAATTCCCATACCAGTTCAGACAAAGTCTAGACAATCTGGTGTCCATATAGAGGAAATAACAAACACCTCTCTTGATAGGGAGTAAAGTGGATAGAAGTTAATTCACATATGAGTTAAACGATTTCCTCTCTTTGACAGTATGGATATCATATGACTTGAATAAAGTAGAGTTAAAGAATAAAGATAATAATTAGCCATATTTTCCCTTTTTGATTGAGGGTCTCACATTATCATTGCATATCTTTCATGAGACAAACACACTAAATATAAATATCATAGGAACTGTTAGTCCCCTACTTCATATGTCATTAACACACAAAAATCACTTCGTTGTAGATTTAGTTTCAAATATTTATTTCACTAAGCTAATCACACTCCTCAATCACTACAAGAGGATATGCCATATCGTGTCGGTTAGGTACGCTGACATAACACAAAAGTGTCACTAAATGTTTTTCCTGGAATATCGACCTTTTGTGGCTCCTAGCAATGCACAAGCACAAAGATATGTGCTATAGTATATTTCATACCACCACTAAACTGCGTTATGGTAGGTTTCATTTAAGACTAATGCTTGTTATTGTCGCACGATGTGAATAGAGGTATAAATTATTTCTTCATGGCTTGTACACGATATTTACTGTGAGTCCCACATCAGAGACTGGTTAAGAACATTCTACTGACACGTGCGTCCCACCACAATGGAGCTGCCTGGTGCCTGATTATTTATCTCGCGTTCTCACATCAGTACTCCCTACAACTCTCACACTACTTCTCTCTTCCCAACATCTCCCCACAATTCTCACTACTATAGAGGTGGCAGTCGATGTCCGATGACGACACCAATACGTAAAACCCCCTCCCATATGAGCACAGCGACAACATTGTATGTTATGCACCTTGAGGTTTGCAACCTCGATGGGTTCTCAATCTCATAAACTTTAGGGTTAATTTTTAGGACGATGAAGTGATGAAGCAGATCTTTTTTCCAACAGCGACATCCTCTACTCGTATCCTCACCTGCGCAGGTGCAAAAAAAGGCCATGTTATCTCCTTGCATATGTGGGTGCGAAAACCGACTACAAGTTATTTGGGTGCCACCACAAAAACATTTGAGGTGCACCTTCATGTTTTGGATGGATTCACTGCACTCGCCGAAGATATGAAGCACGTGCTATAGGTGATGTGTGTTTTACTCTCTCTAGATTTCTCCACGTGGCAAGTTGGTTTTTGGAAAGGGAATCATTTTCCAAAGATTTAGGATAAAAAATAATATGTGTCATTTTTTATTTTTCATGGAATAAGTAGTTGATGTACATGGAGTGTGGACATTTGTTGTGTTCAAAAATTATGAAATTCTTTAAAAAAAAGTAAAGGTGCCTCCAAAACGAGGCACATTTGTTGTGATATGATAACTTGATGTTACCATACCTTCCTTATTATTTGCATAATAACTTAACCCAAATAAATGAGCCCGTTTAAGGAATGATCGACCGCTATATTTTGAAAATTAGGTAAATATAATTTGTCAATGGATGGATCTCCATGTCACCTTCCACATACCTTACATGAAGACAAATAAGCGGACACGAGATGTTAGTCATCCTTTTTTCACTTCATAACCAATGGCATGATGTGCAACAAAACTAACCATGGGCTAATTTATCACACACAAACTAAGAATGAGCCAATTAAGTACACAAAGTGAGCCTTTTGTTGTTAGTGGGGCGAATAGTACCAGATCTTTGGAGTATGGACCTACGGCCCAAGATGGTCAAGCTAACTACTCTCCACCACTAACCATAGTCCACTTCTATATAAAGCAAACCCTAACTCCTACCTATCCACTTCTCTCCACCATCGCCGCCGCTAGAATTATCTAGTCTGTTTGCGCTTCGATATGTCGGCCATGGTATTCACCTTCCTCTCCGGTGAAACCCACTTTATTCCTCGCGTGCTCACCCTTTGTCCCCTCTCATTTCCTTGACAAGAATTAGTGCTTTTCTGCCCATTGCATCTCTTACACCGTCTACGCCCGACAAAATTTTCACACAATCCACACGTCGCATCATCCATTCTTTCTCCGGGATGCCACAACCACTGTGCCAACATCAAGCCACACTCTTATTTACATCCCAAGTTGGAGAAGACAAGATCCCAAGTGAAAGGTACGAAAATTAATTGATTCACTCATAGCATCAAAGATATTTATGGGATACTATTTTTGGAGTGTTTCTTTAGTGAATATATCTAATCTTGAAATAAATGCATATTTAAAAGTTCACGCTGGATTTATTCCAAGGATTTCAATAATTTCTCCGTTCTGAACAAACTACCATTGACCTTCTCGAGGTGAGAGAGGTCTAGATCTAGTTGTTGTCGGGTACCTTAAGGGTGCATGAGCATGAATCTAGACATGAAAACTGCTAAGAGATTTAGGATTTTCCTTTACACTTCATTCACAAGTTGTCCATGTACATGTAAATCTGAGAGATAGGATATATATGGGTGGTCTCGTGGACCAAAGCAGCTACATGTATTGAAAATTACATGAATATTTTGTTAGTAAGGAACTAGTTTATTTGTAAACTAAATGACACATATTTTTCAAAAAGGAAGGAATTCCCAACATTGGAACACCACATGGTGCTGTGTTGGACTATCTAGGACGACTTGGACGAGTCGAGGCAGTTGCCATGTTGGAGTGTTGAATACATATTACTTTGGGTTTGTGTCTTAATTTCTAAAAAAAACTATATTTCTCCATTCGTTTTTGTTTTTACTCTTATAGTAGGCATATGCTGATGACATGGTTCCCATTATCCATTTCCCTCTAGAAAAGGAAAATAGTTATTCCCATTTCCTACTCACCCCAAATCTCCAACTCCTTCCTCGTCCTTGCCGACACCCTCCCTCACCCCTTACTAATGAGCCCCCAACTACGCTGGTCATAACATGTTAGTGCACAAGAGAGACCCCATAGCATGATAGAACAAAGTGAGGAGGCTAGTCCGAAGTCGGGTTCATAACCATCTCAAGACCCGATGTCTCCATATCACAGTCCAAATACCTGGCGCCATGTTAATATTATGGTCTAGAAATGTTACTCGTCTATTCCCCCCCCCCCCCCCCACACACACACATAACCAACGACGGTGCATGGAAACAATATTAAACACGGTCAATTTCATAAACCTTGACTAGTAACGAGGCAGGTTAGCATACAAAGTGGACCATTCGTTGTTAATGGGCCGAACGAATAGGATATCTTTAGATAAAGTTCAGAAGGAAGGATGGGCCTTGACCCAAGATGGCAACCCGTTCTTCCCATATCCCTACTTACATATAGTAAACCCTAATCATTACCTTTCTCTTTCTCCCATGCACTGCTTCCGCAACTCTCTAGTCATGTTTGCGATTAGATCTGCCAGGCATAGTCATCGCCTTCCTCTCCATTGAGATTGATAATGCTCTCGTGCACCTTCCTTTCCTTCCTCACTTCCTCGATGAGATTAGTGGTTTCCGTTCATCGCTTCTTTTCCGCCACCCGTGTCTGGCGACATCCTGACTAGATGCACACATCGGATCATCCATCCTTTCTGCTGCACCACAACTGCCCCTAACATCAAGCCACCCTCTTCTTTACATCTGGATGGACATGACAAGATCTGGAGTGAAAGGTAGGGAAACTTAATTGATTCGCTCAGAGCATCAAAGATTTTCACCGACAAACATATTTTGAGTTGTTTCTTTACCGAGTAGACCTAGATCTATGACTAATTGCTTGTTTAGAACTGCACGCGTGGGAACAACATATTCTGCCATCATTTTTTTGCGAATGTGATTCTGCCATCATTGAAGTCCTCAAGGTGAGGAGAGGGCTAGATCCGGTCATCGTCGAGAATGTGTATTAGCGTGAGTTTAGTCACAACAATGGCTGAGAGAGGTAGCATTCACCTATACTTTTCCTTCACGCCAACTCCCATATAGGCCTAGAGGGAGAGGTGATGGTGGTCCCATGGAGCAGAGCAGCCACGGACTATTGCCTCAATTGTTTTTTTCTTGACGGACTTGTCTCAATTGTTTTGCTAACGATAAATGTGTTTTTTGGAATAATATGTGTTATTTTATGAGCAACATTTTTTCTCAAAAGAGAACAAATACCACAATGTTGTAAAAAACACATGGTATTGACGTGGACAAGAAGGGACAACCAATTTGCCATTGTAGAGCATCGAGTACATACTAATTTGCCATTGTAGAGCATCCAGTACATACTCAGACTCAGTAAGACCTTGTTTGCGGATTAGAGGGGATAAACCCACCAAACTCCAAATCCTCACTTACTTCAAATAGTATGTTTGGCTTAGAGTATTGGACTAATTCAATCCCCCCTAATCCCCACTTTTTCCCAAGTTCTAGTGTATTTTTTTCAATATCCAATAACTCTACCCATGGATTGGTGGGGATTGAGGTTTTATAGGAATTATAGGCCTTCACCCAAACCCCTTTGGGATTATCCCCTCTAATCCCACTAAGGCCATGTTTGGTACTAGAGTTTTTATGGGGATTAGTAGGAATAATCCTCTAGAGTATTGGGTGAAACCTCTACCTTCACCCAATCCCCATAAAAGCCCACCCACAATCCACTAGGTACGGGTAGAGTATTGGGAATTGAGAAAAATACAATAAAAAATGGGAAAAGGTGGGGATAAGCGGGGATTAAACTCACTCAATACTCTAGTACCAAATATATTTTTAAAAATAAATAAGGATTTGAGGTTTGGTGGAGATTATCCCTGCTAATCCGCAAGAAAACTCTAGTACCAAACAAGGCATAAAACTCTAGTACCGAACAAGGGGAAAGGATGCCCCAAAAAATCTACAGTACTTCCTTTTTTTCAATTTAACAGGCATAGGTTGACACCTCCTTTATCTCCTATCCCATTTCCCTCTCGCCCCCAGATCACAGTTCCCTCACCTCGCCTCTTACCAACGTCCTGATCAGAACACGGCAAGGAGATGAGGAAGCTGCGCTCATGGTCATCAAGCCCTGGGGCCTCCGTCGGCGGCGCCCCCAGCCCCAGCCCCGGGGAGTCAGGACGACGACGTGCGGCGTGACGCCGCCTCTGGTCCTCGCCTTGGAGGGGACAAAAATGATAAAACCACAATCTCTCTCACGAAATTGTACTTGAACAGAAGCCGAGGAAAGGGGAAATTGGGAGTGGATTGCGATCCCTAGTGCTGTCAAGGTCCTGTGCTGCACAAGCCCAGGAAAATCCCCCTTTTTATATTTAGGTTTTGCTACTCAGGAGCCAGGAGCTGGGTAGGGTAATAATGCTGGACTGTGAAAAGCCTTTAAGAAAGTGGGCATTATTTTTAAGAATCAACGTGTAGTATTAAGCTTGTAGTGTCAGTAATCTGGTAAATTACGAAACTGTCCGGTCCATATATAGTTCCTAGTAACATTTTGCTTACATTGGACTATTTGTGTGGTTCATTGGAATCCATCAGGATCATAACATAGAACTTAGACTGTTGGTAAGTTACAACCGTGTATTGGTGCAAAGGCTGGTGGACATCACTCCTTTTCGGGAAAAAACCCGAAGGAACCATGTATTTTGGAATATGCATTGTTAATTACTACCTCCATTCCAAATTATAAGACGTCTTGGTAGGGTGTTTTAGCCTGCCAGGACATCTTATAATTTGGAACAGATAAAGTATTTATTATTTTGCATCGCTGATTCGTATCACTTTGCTTAGGTTTATTCCATACAAGATCCTCAGACAAGGAATCATGAAAAGGAAAGACATGGAAAACCTATCGATGAGAAAGGCTTGAAGGTTAGTTGTAATTACTGTGGAAAGGAGGTATCATGATACAACCATGGAGCACCATCTAGCAGGCATCAGGGGGAGTGTTTGTCCGTGCAACCTAGTACCTGAAAGTGTCAGCACAAGGTTGAAGAGTTCCCTTGAAGATCGCAAGAAAAATTGTTTGCTCAGGAAAAAATGGACAAACTGAAACATGAAGAGCTTCCTCCAACAAGCCCAGCCATTCCATCTACTCAAGTCCACCAACCACATCTGCAGTCAAATATGTCCAGTAACCGCTGCTTTCTTCATTACACACCCGATGTGATGGATCCAATGAAAATGGAAACCACACAAAGCTCGTGTGAATCGAAGCCCTTAGTGAAAACAGAGGATCACTTGGATTGCCCTGTAGCAAAATCAATAGGCAGGTTCGTACTTGAAGCTGGACTTGAGCCTGGTGTTCTCCACTTGTCTTTCAAGGAGATGATTGATGCGCTTGTCGATGTGCCAGGGTTTGTTATGCCTACTTATGAATATATTCTGCAGGAGCAACTGAGAGAAACAGTTAACCGTGAGAGGGAACTCAGACAAGAGTGGCACAGAAGTGGCTGCAGTGTAATTTTGCATAGTTGGAAGGGCCAATGTGACAAAAGCTACATAAGCGTCTTGGTTTATTGCAGCAAAGGTATGATGTTCCTCAAATCCATGGATGTCTCTACCATCATTGAGGACGTGGATTTGCTAAGGGCAATTCTTATTCGTGTGGTCCAAGATGTTGGTGCCGACAACATTGTTCAGATTGTCACAAATGATGTGTCGCCATATATGCAGACTGCACGGCATTATGTGATACAGTATTATGACCATTCGTTCTTCTTTGTGCTGTGTTCTGACCATTGCATCAACCTTCTGCTTGAGAGAATAGCAGCATCCAAAAATGTCAGCGAGGTCCTAATGAAGGCAAAGGAAATTACAAGATTTATATATGGCCCTGCACTGCCAATGGAACTGAAAGTAAGACACGTTCGGGAGGAGATTCTGAGCAGTTCTTGTCTGAAATTTGTTGCAGTGTTCATCACATTAGACGGGTTAGTTTCAGCGAGGGTAAACCTAGTGAATATGTTTAGCTCGTCTGCATGGGATTCATCTGGTTGGGCGGCTTCTAGTGACTTGTTCAGAAATATCTCTGGTATAGTAAAGACAGACGATGCATTTTGGCGTGCTGCTGCTGACGTTGTGAAGGTTACAAATCCACTTATCAGCATGTTGTATAAACTGGAATCTGACATTTGTCCAATGGGTATCTTGTATGACGCCATGGATAGTGCAAAAGAAGGCATAAAGCGCAATCTTAGAGGAAACCATGGTGATTCTTGGGCTGAGGTTGATAGAATATGGGATGGTTATTTGCATTCCCCACTTCATGCTGCTGGTTATATGCTAAATCCAAGGATCTTCTACTCAGACCGATACCGTCATGATGCTGAGATCAGCAGCGGCATCATAAGGTGTATAACCCAACTGGCCCAGGATCATTACAATCCCAGAAAAGCGGCTTTACAATTGGAAACGTACCAACATAAGTTGAGTTCTTTTAATTCAGTTCCTGCATTTCAGACAATAACGGGAATGCCACAAGGTAAACTACAACCTAATCTTTTACAAAGTGCCCCCTTATTAAGAAGTCACTGGGACCATAATGCCAATCTGTTGTCATGTGCGCTAGATTTTTCCAGTATTTAGAGCAACGTGAAATAGTGTCACTAGGCCCTCCACAAATCTGACACGTGCATTTGTACACTGTCACATACAGTGGCCAACATATATATATATATTTTTTTTTTGGAAAGACCCAGCAATCACTGGCTTTCGATTAATAGCAGGGGGAAAACTGTACATGTGTCAACTAGAAACACAACTGCGTTCCAGGAAAACAGGAAAAGACAAAGAAATAGAAGGGAAAAGTACAGAAAACAAATTTGCTGAGCGCGTTTTGGCTACTGAGCTCACGGAGGCTCGAACATGAGCGCGCGCAGCGCCTTTGCACCCGCGAAAGCCCATTCCCGCGCCTCGTCCTTAATCCAGCTAACCAGAACGGCAGCAGGCGCAAATTTGTCGTTGAAGACACGAGCATTGCGCTCCCGCCAGATTCCCGCGCAGACAAGGATGAAAATGGTCTGCACTCCTTTCCTGTGGGTAGCCGGCGTCCCTGCGTTGATCGCCCGCCAGACATCGGGAATGGATCCTTCGTCTTGCCAGATGCTAGGATCCAGCGCCTCGCAGCAACGGGTCCCTGCCATGACCCTCCAGACTTGGTGAGAAAAGGTGCACTCGAAGAACAGGTGCCGGGAGGTCTCGAGGTGCCTGATGCAGAGCTGACAGAAGTAGCAGTTGGGCCATTGCCGGCGCATTAGCCTATCAGCGCACCAGAGGCGGTCATGGAGCAGGAGCCACATCATGAATTTGTGGCGGGCCAGAGCCCACACATCCCAGATGATCGCTGGGGCGTCACTGGTTGCGGCATCCTCGAACTGGGCACGGTATGCCGATGCGGCCGAATAGCAACCACTGTCCGTCAGCGACCAAGTGATTGCATCTTCCAGGTCTGACAGGTTCGTTGCAGCCCTAACCTTCCTCCATGCGAGGATGAATTCTGGCAGGTGGGCGTGAGGCAGGCGAGCCCTCAGGTCATGCACCCAGCTGCAGCCCGCGAACGCCTGCGCCACCGTCTTGTTCTTTCGCCGGCAGAAGGTGAACAGGTTCAGAAATTGCAGTTTGAGGGGGCCGCCATCAAGCCAGCTAGAACGCCAGAACAGGGCACGTTTGCCATTGCCCACCGTGAACCTGGCCGCGGCATTGAAGAGGTCGCGGTCGATGTCATCGCAGGGCGTGGGGAGCCCCACCCACGGATGCTCCGGCGCCATCCATTCAAACCAGAGCCAGCGCAGGCGCAGGCACTACTAGGAAACAGCCTATATGTGGCGCATGAAAAGGAGACTTCTATGGCGTATATCTTTGTCGCCACTGTTATCTCGCCACTGATAACTACTTCCTGTGGCGCATATGGATATGCGCCACAGAAGTTGCGCCAGAAGAACTTCTGTGGCGCATTTACGTGTATGCGCCACAGATATGCCATGCGCCACTAACTATATAATTATATGCGCCATTGATTGTGTAACATGTATTCGAAGTAAAATACTTTTCTGGTGTATAATCAGGTATTTATACAGGATTTATCCAGATGAGTATAAAATACATTGCACAAGTAGTAGATGCATGAAAACCGACATATATATATAATACAAACACTTAGAGCCCGATCGAGATACATATATAGTGTCAAGTGCCAAATTTTTACACAAGCGCCGAATACAAAGTTCATATCATCGCACATTACAAATATGAAGTGGCCACCGCCGCCTACACTAGGATCAAATAGAATACAACTGTGATAATGGTGAGCAAGAGCATTAGCCCGACCAATATCTTCATCCAGTTCTTCTTTCATAAGTGGTTCCTCCACTTGGCTATCGCCTCCTCTCTAGTCGCGTATCCTTTGTAGATATTGTCGCTGAACTTATTCACTTATTTGTGGCAATCCTCCCACTCCTCGTAGACTCCTGGAACCCTACCCATGTACACCACATACCACCTCGTCGTCATCTCTATAGACGACAAGGCATATTAGTAAAAATACAACGAAAAGAATGAATAAAGGGTTCACATCCATATATATATGTTCATAGAATATAAAACAAAGGATTCATAAACCTAAAAGTTAGATCATCATAGAAGCAATAAGTTCAACGACAGCACGACCACAAGGTAGTTTAAGTCTAACAACAATGACCATTTCGACCACGAGATAGTAAAGTTTATGACACACACACACTAATACAGCAGGCGTCCATCAAGAATATACACACACTGGATCATGCTAGAGGCACACACCGATCACGATGAAGACTTCCTCTTCTGGCACGACTTCAGGAATGGTAGATAGCCCTCTTTCGTCATCCACGTCCTTGTGTCACCCTGCTTACGGAGGCGGTCTTCGATCTCCCTCTTACTCAACCCTCTGGCTTGTTGTAGGGCATCGCCCCTTGTGTTGATATCTTTAATGATGATTTGCGACAACTTCATCTGAATGCGATGGAAGTCTTCTCTAAGATCAGCATCGTCGATTTTCGCCAAAGTTTTGGCCCATCCTCGGAGACTAGATGGCAGCGTTAGGTTATGGCAATCCCGAACATAGCCTTTAAGGTGATGGAGGACGTAGAAGGCCTCCTTGGCACCAGCAATGATCGCTTGACTAGGGAAGTCGAGCACGTGCTTGAACACGTGTTTGCCATCCTTGATACATTCCCCCGCTCACGAAGGTGCATCCCTTCTTGGTGTAGCCCTCGAGAGCCTCATTGAGAACACCCTTAGTCTAGTGTAGTCTTTCTTCGTCAAACTCCCCGAGTCGAAATACGTGGCTAGCGAATACCTCGGGGCAAGGACGCTGAGCGTGCAGTATTTGTCTCTGCGCAACACAATTGGAACGGAATGTTGGAAAAAGAGCAAAGGAAAGAAATCCTATAATAAATGCATAAGTTACGGTGACGATGAGCGAGTGTGTGTACTTACTCGGGAAAGAAAGGCAATAGAAGTGTGCCCTTCCTCTTGTTGTCCACCATGAACTTCTCGAGGTACGTCGTCGCCTTGGTCCGTGTCTCTGATCCTTCGACCAACTGGCTGTCCCGCATGTAGTAGGGATCCACTATCGCGATTTCCGGGGTACTTTCTCTCTTGATCGTGAGTGCCAGATTGAGCGTGTATAGGCGGACCAAGTTATAGTCCAGCCGTTTCGTGAGAAACAGCTTGAATATGTCCTCGAACGCTATGAAGAATATATCCGCGGGGGGTTCATCGACGAAGCCCACGTCCAATGGCACCTTGGCCGTGAAAACCGGGTAATTTGGATCGTCCTCTTTAAGAAGGAGGGCCTCTAGTGTCTTGACACCCTCGTGCAAAGTTAACATGGCTCCAACCGCAATGTGGATCATATCCGGAGTCAATATCGGATCACCAGCTACATGCACTCGGGGCAAGCCAAATTGTGTGGATGGTACGACAACGGCGTCCTGACCCCGGATCCTCTTCGGAAGAGGCTGGCTCGCACCCTTCTTATTATTATTACCTCTCTTCCTGTGGTGCTTCTTCTTCACAATAGTGTCAGCCACTGCCATCTGCTTATCAGTCGCCTTTCGGAGTGTGTTGGGGCTGAAAACCAATCCCGGTTTCTCTTGTGGTGGATCGGCGGCCGGAGGCGTCTCTTGAGAAAGACCATGGAAGACCAGGCGTTGCGTGCATGTATTGGGCCGATCAGCTTGATGGTCGTCGCGAGCTGCGAAGGGTTCTTCATCCATAGAAGGCATATACAATTCTTTGGCGGCGCCGGTGTTGATGAAGTCGTCAACGTTGACCAATTCATCATCATGTTCATGGGTGCCATCATGTGGTGGTGGTAGCGGGGGCGACGGCGGTTGCGGCACAACGTCTTTTCCATGTGGCGGTGCACACGCTGCCAAGAGTTGATGGTGACGGCTGGTGGTGGCGACAACAGCGGCTACTGGCTTCCGAGGTGGTGGTCGGGCGATGATCCGTCAAGAGGTGGTGCCGGTGCCCCCCCCCCGCAAGACGAATCTGGGTCTTCGGCCATGTCAAGGGCCAGTTGTAGCATTCCCCAAGGGTCTTGTGTTCGTCGGCTCCCTGAGGTTGAATGGGGGGGTCCATGTCGTCGCACCCTGGCAACACCCGAGCCAACCTGACCTTCATCACGTCATCATCCATTGGATTGTTGTGCATCGTGTGGCTCGCCGGTTGTATAAGAGTTCCCTTGGCAACATCCTTCAACTCACCGCCGACATCTTTAAGCAGGAGTACGCAAGAAGTGTCCTGAGGCAAAAACATGTTGTTGGGCGTCATGAGATGGCAATAGTCATGCATCAAAGGCATACAGGAGATGACGTGCACTAACTAATTAGTTACCTTGGTGATGGCGTGGATCTCGGCTAATGTAGAGACACGGCGGATGCCGGTGGCCGGCCTATCATCATCTGCAATCTCCTGCTCGAGTGCCTCACGAAGCACCGCCGCCGCCGGCTGCGCCTTATTGGTATCTTTGGCGGGAGGGGGCGTCGGTGTGACCAAAACGAGGGGCTGCGTCCTGACGTTGACGGCCGGCGGGGTCACCAGGTCCGGCGACATGGTAACATTGATGCCCGAGTTGCTGCCGCTTAAGCTGGGCAGATGTATCGGCCCCTGTCGACCTCCTACATTCCAAGCAGTAAGCCCCTCGAAAAACTCATGGGGGATCATCGAGCGGAGCTTCTCTTCCACTAACTTGTCCACCGTTTTCTGGTCCACCGCCTTCTCCTCCAGTATCTGCACCTTCATCTTCAGCTCTACAACAGCGGCTTTATCCTGGTTCTTCCTGTCCCTTCTTTTCCTGGCGTCCTCTTTGTAGAACTCCTTGAACTTCATGCTCGTACCGAAGCCGGACACACGGTCAGCTGAGGACGGCGGAAACCCCTTGTCCCTCTTCTTGTAAGCATTGGTCGCCCTGTTGAAAACCGTGTCCCATGGCTCCATCGAATCCTGGGACGACTCTGTGGCAGTAGCGTTCAGTTCCTCCTCCTGTAGAGACAAGGAAAGGTGAACCCATTTAGATTCTTGGCTTCATTATCTTAATTAGAACGCAATAGACTTGAGATCGGCGATAAATTCCTTACCAGATTCTTCTCGAATTCCTTCACCTCCGGATCGTCGGTGATGAACTCCCCTGTTTCCTTGTCCAGGTAGTAGCGGGCCCGAACAAATTGCCTAAGCTGCAAGTCCGTGATTTTAAGCCAAGGGTTGTCTTTACCAAGGCGTTCAAGCTCGGCGTCCTCCTTGTCCCAAATGGCCTGTTTCCCAGAACCGCCGCTTCCAAGGTGGTGGTTACCTATGTTCGCTCCGCATACTCCTTCACCATTGAGTCCATTTTATAGCCGTAGCTATATCCGCCTTGAATATCCTAAACTCCTCTTCGTCGAGCATCGGATTTTTCTTACTAATAACCTCCCAGCTTTCACCTTTGTCAATGCTATTCTTCACCCGGGTTTTCCAGCTGCTCAAGGCGTTGCTCATCTTCGTGAGGGCTAGTCTGTTCACCGGGTTCTTATTTCTCTCGAGGTTTCTAAACTGCTCTGGGAATCTATATCGCTTGTGAAGCTTCTTAAGGAGGTTATCGACCAAAGCTGCATGGTCAGCATGTCTGATGTACTTCGTGTTGATCGACATGCTTTCCCGGATGATGCACCCGAGTTGCAGGCCGTACCCTTTAGCAATCGCCTCTGGCGCAATGGGTTGGCCACTTTCTGTGACCTCAGTGAACTCATCACAGACAGTGGCGAGCACTGGCACCTTCCGCTCCTTCTGTTCCTTCTTCTTCTTCTTCTTCTTCTTCTTCTGAGAAGCGGCCGGGTTGCTGCTACCGCCATCCGTCCTCTCGCCGCCATCGGTGTGGGCGCCGCCATCGGTGGTGTCATCCTCTTCGCCGCCGCCTTCACTAGTTCCATCGTAGTCGTCTTCGTCCTCCTTGTAATCAGGATCTCCGCCCTCATTGGCCCCAGCAGCTCTGGCGACGGTCGCCTCCTCCTCCGGTGGTGGTGTCATCCTCATCGCCTCCTCCTCCTCCTGTTGGGACCCCTGCCAGAATGACTGGTTGGCCTGTCTAGCTTGTTCTTCGACGCTGATCGTGTGCTTAG
Organism: Avena insularis; assembly: GCA_023614405.1. Lineage (NCBI taxonomy): Eukaryota > Viridiplantae > Streptophyta > Magnoliopsida > Poales > Poaceae > Avena > Avena insularis. Next base: position 40,099,705 of record CM042694.1, read on the forward strand.
AAGGGCCAGACTCCTTGTTGCCCAACATGTTTGCACTACTCTATTTAAAAGAGGCAAAATGTTAGCACAAATCTCGACCGAAAAATTCGGCATGACCTTTGCTAATTTTTTGACCTAGGAGTGCCCATTTCTCAACCGAAACGGAAGTGAATCGACACTTCGGGAGAAATGGGCAACTCAAATGAAATCCCTGCAACATTCACACACAAGAAAATAGCCCCATCCATAGCCCCATTCACAGCCCCCATCCACAGCCCCATCGAATCAAATAGCACCATATAGTACCAAATAATCCCACCATATAATCCCAGCACCATATAGTACCAAATAATCCCAGCACCATATAGTACCAAATAATCCCAACACCATATATACCAATAGTACCAAATAATTGATGCTATAGGGAAATTTCAGCCAAACCTGAAGCATACAGAACATAATATAACCTGAAACATTATTGGCAGAGGAAAAATGTCAATAAAACTTCTTATGTTGCACCTGGTATTAGCAGAACCAATACCAAGAGTGGTGATGAGAATCACGAGGATAAGCTTGGTAATTAACTTGAGAAAACTTCATGCAAATATATTGCTTCTCAGATAATAAGACTATAAACAACAGAAATCTCAAAGATGATTATTTATGGACACATGCTTCCAATTGCTGAAACTGAAATCTTGCATAAGTTACTAACGAAAAGGTCAGTATTCTTCTTTAAAGCTAATACTTAATATTACATGAGCAGAAAGATGCATGAATGGCCCAGAGCTAATATATTAAGTACCTATGTATAATTATGCCAAGTGGATCTGATCAAGTGTATAATTAATTGGCTAGTTAATTTTGATGTTGTCTAGATGCATATGTGTAGTATCTACTTGGAATCTGTCCTTGCGAAGTAACTTGCGCAACAATACCCACTCTAGTTTAGTATCTAGATGCATATGTGTAGTATCCTCCTTAGTGATGCTGGCACGCACACACTGGTGAGGGTTGCGATATGCTACTGATAGTATGTGCTAACAATGTGTATGCCTGGAACTTCTACATGTATTTGACAGAGGACGCCTCCACCTGAATATCAAAGGAAGCACATGATACATACTATCATGTGTACATAAATAGAATGGCCGTACAACAAGCAATGTGCACCCATATATTAATTCAGTTTCCCATGTTTTGATCTGACAAGTTTAAGTTTGTACACAGGCTATAGGTTTATAGAAAACTTTATAAAAAGTCAATGTTTGGAAGATGCAATTTTAAGAAATTGCATATTTTGATCTATTTGAGAAACAGATATGTCTAGGGAGCCTGTGTACAAATATTTTGATCTATTTGAGAAACAGATATGTCTAGAAACAGATATGTCTAGAAAAAGATATGTCTATGGAGAAATAGAATTTTGATCTATTTGAGAAACAGATATTTTGATCTATTTAAGAAATTGCATATAGTGAGAACTAGGGTTCAGAGGGAGGGTGGGGGTGGGGGGACGAACCGTGCGCGCTGCTGCTGCGGTGGTCGACGACTATGAGGGTGGCGGGCTACGGTGTAGCGGCTCCTCCTCCACTGGTTCGTCGGGCGGGCGCGGCGGCTCCTCCTCCACTAGTTCGTCGGGCGGCTCTTCCTCCACTAGTTCGTCGGGCGGCTCCTCCTCCACTAGTTCGTCGGGCGGGTGCGGCGGCTCCTCCTCCACTAGTTCGTCAGGCGGATCCTCCTCCACTGGTTCACCGGGCGGCGTGGCGGTGGCTAGGGCGGTGGCGGCTCCGGCAGCAGCGGTGTGCAGTGTCGTCGATCTAGGGCTAGCGCGCGGCAGTGTGACTAAGAATGGGGAGAAGGGGTGAAGCAGATCGAACCGTTTATTTCGCTAAGTCCTGAGGTTCTGTGGCGCATTTCGGTCATATGCGCCACAAAAGTTCCAACTTATGTGGCGCATATGGCCGAAATGCGCCACAGAACCTGTGGACTTAGTACAAAATGCGGCGCGCGTGGTAGTACGACAAGATCACACACTTGCCTTAGTGGTCTCTGCTGCTTGCTTGTGCCATTCTAAACCTGAGGCAGCCAGAACCCTGGCTGCCTCAGACTTTTTTTCCTTTTTAAAAAAATATTTTATTTATTCAAAAAAATCAAGAACCTATACACACATATGCATATTTATTCAAAAAAGCAAGAACATATACACATGCATACTTATAAAAAAAACCTCCTAAATCATATATATGTGTGTGCTTGTCACACATAAATGTGAATTTGTCAAATATCACATTATTTGTTTTTGTCTCTAACTAATACCCCCACACTAATAATATCACATTATACCCACATGAATTAATACACCAAAAAGTTACACAATTGCTAGTGTCTCTTCACAATCTTCTTGCCCTTTTTCGTCACGGTTGAATACTTTAGCCCGTGCACTTTAAGATTTCTTCTTGTGAATGGACAACCTTTAGTAGGCAGTGTGGTCTTCCTTCTTACTTTAGTAGTAGTAGGCATGTCGAAGTACTTGTCGAATTCCTCTTCGATCTTCGGGTCGCCGTTTTTGTCGAAGTTTTGCTCGTTGGCGGCTCCTTCCATTTCGATGATGCTCCTCTTGCCCCTCCTAACTACAACACGGTTGGGCTTTGACGGGCCGGTAATAAAAAAACATTGATCAACTTGGCTAGCGAGTACCCAAGGCTCATTTTTTGCGGAGGCGTTCTTTATTGATTTGGCATCTGGTATAACCATTGTGGTGAAATAGCGGCCTTCTTTTTCCACGTTCTTGGCCCATCTAACACGGAACATCGGTACGATCTCTCCACAGTAGTCGAGCTCCCATATCTCCTCGATCCTTTCGTAGAATCTTTCCATCACAGTAGTCTCGTCATCAGCAAAGGATAACATAGTTACTCCTGAGTTTTGATATTCACTATTCTTGTCCTTTTCCTCGGTGTAGAATCTGTAACCGTTTATCTCGTATGACTGATAGGTCCTTAGGTTGTGCCCTGGGCCCTGCGACAAGGAGAATATGAGTTTTTGATCTTCCGTAGAAGGCGTCTGTGGGGGATTGTCCAGTTGCCTTTTCTTGAACCAACCCGTGAAGCTGGAGTTGTGCTCTCTGGTTACGTCTCCCTTCTTCCTCGGCCGGCCCTAGTCGACGTACTGCTACTCGATTAAGCTTCTGTGATCTTCGACCCAAGGGCCGACCACTTCAATGTGTTGTAGCGCGACTCGGTGTGCCCTTTCAAAATCAGTGCGTCGACCATCAATGCCGACATGTAGTGAGCGGCAGCCCTCACGGTGACCATATCCACCGAGCCTGCCGAGGTGCTTCTTTGTGGGTATTCCAACATCCTCGTTCTCGGTGGTTAGATAATTCTGGCAGAAGGAGATGCATTCGTAGATCAGAAAGCCCTTGGCTATGCTTCCATCTGGACGAGACCTATTGCGAACGAATCCTTTGATGACACAGTTTAGCCTTTCAAACGACATCATGTTGTGCAGGAATGTCGGCCCGAGCTGGATGATGTCGTCCACGACATGTACAAGCAGATGCACCATGATGTCGAAGAATGCGGGCGGGAAGTAAATCTCAAGCTCGCATAGTATCATCACGATCTCTTCCTGTAGCCTGTCGAGCTGCTTCACACCGATCGACTTCCTAGATATGACGTCGAAAAAGTTACAGAGGCCAAACAACGTCTCACGGACATGCTCGTCCATTATCCCACGGATCGCAACAGGGAGTATCTGCGTCATCAGCACGTGACAGTCGTGAGACTTCATACCGCTGAACCTCTCCTTCGCCACGTCTAGATATCTGCTTATCTTCCCCGAGTAACCGTGAGGAACTTTCACACCTAAGAGGCACCTAAAAAACTGCTCGAGCTCCTCCAGACTCAGAGTGAAGCAGGCAGCGCGAAGCACCACCTCATTCTTCTTAACTCTTTTGCGACAACCTTGAGTCCCTTCCTGATGATGATGATGATCATCATCATCATCATCACTATCAGGGTACTGAAGATCTTTCTTTATGCCAAGCAATTTAAGGTCCTTTCTTGCTTTCGGCCCATCCTTGGTCCTCTCCGGCATGTTCAGTAGAGTGCCAAGCAGACTCTCGGTAACGTTCTTTGTGATGTGCATTACATCGAGGCTATGGGGAGTGTGAAGGACCTTCCAATACGGCAGGTCCCAGAAAACAGACCTTGCTTTCCATACACCTAGCAACGGCTTTGTCCTCGGTCGTTTTTTTCAGGCGTAGGGCAATCTACCCAATTATTCAAAAGCTCCTCGATTTCTTCACCGCTCCTCGGACGCGGGGCTCTTTCGAGCTCGTCCTTACCATTGAACAGGTCACCATGTTTTCTCCACGGGTGATCCATGCGGACCACTTTCGAGTACCTTGGAACACGGTTTTCTAAGACCCGGGATCCCTTGGTAGCTGGAGATGCGGTGTCTCATCCATGCACTTGACGCATGCATTGTGTCCGTGGTTCACCTGGGCCGATACATATGCGTAACCAGGATAGTCCTACACGGTCGTGAGCAACGCGGCTCTCAGATGGAAATATTCTTTAGTGTAGGCGTCCCACGTACGGGCCGGCATCTCCCACAAGCTGGCTAACTCCTCTCTCAATAGACCGAGATACAGATGCATATAGATACCTGGTTGTTTTGGCCCCTGAATAAGAATGCTCATGTGTACATATCTTTGCTTCGTGCATAGCCACGGGGGGAGGTTGTATGGCCATACAAACACGGGCCAGGTGTTATGCGTGCTACTCTGGTTTTCAAAAGGATTGAGTCCATCGGTGCTCATACCCAGCCTGACGTTCCTTGCATCGCCCCCGAACTCTTCGAACTCGATGTCTAATGTGTTCCACTGGCTAGCGTCTGAACGGTGTGTCAGGATCTTGCCCTTCTCTGGATCATCTTCGGGTTTCTCTCTTTCCGCGTGCCATTGCATGAGCTTTGCTTCCTTAGGATCTACGAAATATCGCTGCAGATGAGGGGTGATAGGAAAGTACCGTACCACTTTTGGAGGAACTTTCTTGTTCCCTCTCTTGTACCGTCCTTGGCCACACACCGGACAAGTGGTTCTATCCGCGTACTCGTTCCGATAAAGTGCGCAATCATTGATGCATGCGTGGTATTTAATGTGTGGTAGGTCGAGAGGGCACACGATTTTCTTGGCCTCCTCGATACTTGTTGGCAATGTGTTCCCATTAGGAAGTCGGTCGTGCCAGTATTCCATGTTCGCGTTGAAGCTCACATCGGTCCATTTGTGTTCGGCCTTCATCTCTAGAGCCTTGAGCGTTACACTCAAACGTGTATGCTTGGGGTGACACCCAGGATACAATGGAGTCATCGCGTCTACCTCCATTTGGGCCAGCTTGGCTTTCTCTCTGGCTGCAGCTTTGTTGTTGCTCGTCTCCTTGAGGAGCAGTTCTTGAACATGAGGGTCCTGCAAGATCGAAGTTAGCAGCGTCTGTGTGTTCGCGTCTTCTCCTTCTTCATGATCATGCCCGTCGTCATCTCCTTCTCCATGCTGATCATGCCCGCCGGCATCTCCTTCGTCATGATGATCATGCCTCCTGGCATCTCCTTTGTCATGATGATCATGCCCGGTAGACTCTTCGTCTTCTCGCCCGCCCACGTCTTCGTGACCACCACCATGTCCTGCCGGCGCCTCACTGAGGTCGCGCATGAAACCGCGCCTAAGCAGGTGACCCTCCAATTGTCCAGATTCAGGGTCGATCCAGCGCTGCAGTTTGCATGTTCGACATGGACATCTTATCATGGTCTTGTTGTTTAGAATCATGTCCTCCTTCGTGCCTTTCTTGTACCTAGCAATTTGACCTTCGCTCATCGTGAGGACCATGGTTGCCTGAGCAGTCAAAACAGAGAATATAGGTGAGAACCACACCATATGAACACACACATGCATGAATGCTAGCCGGAAAAAATTCGGCATGACCTTTCCTAAAATTAGGACATATGGATAGTGCAAAAATTTGCTGAAATGGAAATGAATCAACATTTTGGCAAACATCGATGCAACCACACCAGCCGGGCCCGACAACAACAAGCAAACAACAAAAAACTTTCTCCCATTGCAAACATTCATGCACCACACACAAGCATCGTCTCGCCATGGATCGCACACACACACCGCCCGCGCGACAAGCTTCACCTACATGTTCATGATGGCCAAGTACTCACCTAGCTATAGTAGACACAATAATAGCGAGACGAGACCGTACGATGAGAGAGTATGGACAAATAGATCTACAATGCAAGTTGGTGGAGAGGAAATTAATAAACAAATAGAAAGATGTGAGAGGGAAAAGTAAGGAACTTTTAGATCTAGAAGTTGGAGCGAAGCTTCTACTTACCAATCTATGGATTAAAGTAGGTTTATATATAAGAAAATGGAGAAACTATGGGCAAGATGGGGTGTGAGGGAGGAGGAAGACGAGTTGGGAGGAGGTAGAGATGTGAAATGGGTGGTGGTGGGATAGATAGATAAGAAAGCTAGCTCATGTCACCTTTTTAACATATGGATCTGGACGCCCTTATCTGTGGCGCATATGGAGGAAATGCGCCACAGATGCTGAAACTTCTGTGGCGCATTTCTACCATGTGTGCCACAGAAATGGGTGAATAAGATTCGCTCTGTGGGGCCCACCCCCAAGTTCTGTGGCGCATATGTCAACGTGGCGCATATGTCACTTCTGTGGCGCATATGTCAACGTGCGCCACAGAACCTGGGTAAATTAGATTCCGTGGTGGGGCCCTCCTCCATGTTCTGTGGCGCATATTACAGAATGCGCCACAGAACTTGGATCATCCCCCCGCCGGCGGGTTCCACCAATCTTTTGTGGCGCATGCTCTGGAAAATTCGCCACAGAACTTTCAAACTTCTGTGGCGCATTCTTTCCAGTGCGTCACTGATGTCTTCTTGTGGCGCACAAATTGTCCTATGCGCCACTGAACATCTTGTCTATCTATAGGCTGTTTCCTAGTAGTGAGGGCACGGCCGAACTTGGCGAGGTCAAGGATGCCTAGTCCGCCGTGGTCCTTTGGCGAGCAGACCTTCTTCCAGCTCACCTTGCACTTGCCTCCTGCCGCATTGTCGTCTTCGATGTCCCACACAAAGTTTCTCCTCACCTTATCAAAATCTTTGATGAACTTTGCTGGCGGATTCAGGGCGGTGAGCGCAAACAGAGGCAGCGCGCTCAGTACTGACGCTAGCGGAGCCTTTCTGCCGCCTGAGTTGATCCATCGTCCGTGCCAGGCCGCAAGACGAGACCTGGCCTTGTCCAATATGTGCTGCAGGTGTCCATAACGCAACCGGCCCAGGGAGAGTGGCATGCCAAGATACATGACAGGGAACTGCACGCGCTCGCATCCAAAGGGTAGAAGCAGCGAGTCGACATCTATGCCGTCGCAGCGGATTGGAGCGGCGGAGCATTTGGAGGCATTGATGTGCAGGCCCGTGGCGGCCCCAAAACCTCGGAGGAGACGGCGAGTAGCCTCGAGGTCATCAGCTGATGGGTTGAGGAAGATGACGGCGTCGTCAGCATACAGGCTGGTGTGCAGCTTGGCTTCACGCAGAGGCAGAGGCGAAAGGGCCCCGATCGTGGTTGCCTTCTCCATAAGGCGATGCAGAGGATCAATGGCGATGATGAAGAAGAGGGGGGAAAGGGGGTCTCCCTGCCACAGCCCACGCCGGTGCGCGATCAACACGCCATCAGTCCCATTTAGCAGAATGGACGAAGACGCAGTCGGAAGGAGGCAGGCGATCCAGTCGCGCCAACGCACGGGGAAGCCCAGCCTTTGGAGGAGCTCGAGCAAATAATCCCACGAGACCGAATCGAACGCTTTGGCGAAGTCTAGCTTTAGCAGCAGGGATGGCAGTTTTTTACGCGCGCCAGGTTCCTGACGTACAGGAAGTTGTCATGCAGGCATCTGCGCTTCAGGAACGCGCTATGCGCCTGCGAGACAAGCTGCGGCAGGAGCGGCGAGAGGCGGCGTGCAAGGACCTTGGAGAACAACTTGGCCACGGAGTGGATAAGACTGATGGGGCGGTAGTCCCCGACGCGGAGGGCACAGTCCTTCTTGGGGAGGAGGCAGATTAGGGCCGTGTTCAGGCTGGTAAAATCGCCGCGGGCAAGCCTGTGCAAGTGCTGGAAAACGGCCATGAGATCCTTCCTGATGATCCCCCAGCATTGACGAAAGAAGACGCCGGTGAAACCGTCCGGCCCCGGCGCTTTTTCTGCCGGCGAATCCCTGATGGCATCCCATATCTCGCGGAAGGAGAAGGGGTTGTCGAGCCCTGGCGCGTGCAGCACCGGCAAGTCGATGCTTTCCCAGTTTAGCGTGCGCGCACGGCACTCCGAGCTACCGATGATGGAGGAGAAGTGCTAGAAGAGCGCCTCCTCCTTGCCGTCGTGGGAGGTATGGACACCGTGGTCGGAGTGGATGACGCGGATGTGGTTTTTGTGGCGTCTGGCGTTCATCTTGGCGTGAAAAAACTTGGTGTTCGCATCTCCTTCGTGCAGCCACACAATGCGCGAGGCCTGCCGCCGGCGAGCCCGCTCGATCGCCGCCAGGCCCAGCACGCGAAGCTTGAGTGCCTTACGCAGCTGGAATTCCAGGGAGGAGAGCTGGCACGCCTCCTGAGCCACGTCCAGGCGGAGGATGAGCTCGGTGACGAGGTGGAATTGGAAGCGGGCGTCGCCGAACATATTTTGTTTGTGGACATGGCACAAATATATCATGTCATAATGCACTTTTATTCGTAGTCAGAATGTCTAATCTATGTAAAGTACACTTCTATACATAGTCAGAATGTCCCATCTGTGTGAAACAATCATCTTCTTTGTATTAGTCTAACTTGTCAACATAGTTATTAAAATTAACTGTAAGTTAAAGGGAATACAAATGAATTGCTTGCGAGGAGTTTGGGGGTTTTCTCTCTAATGTTGCTTGTTGCAAACTGAATATATGGACCCCTTAAATGCCATCTAAAAAGCTTCCAAAATCGAACTTATCCCACTTAGATCATTGTCATTTTTTCTTCATCCCAAAGTACATGAACCATTTCCTTACCAAATTTTTACTTCAAATCGCAGTGCAATGGTGGTC